>OY751117.1:5602500-6929534 GCA_963564075.1 Eupithecia subfuscata | reverse complement strand
GAACGGTTCATAGTATCTGAAGTCGTTGAAAAATTCAAAGGCTTTGGCGGGGCTTATGAAAGACCTACTACTTCCGGTGTCAATCAAAAACTTTGCGCCAATTTCCGGGATGTCAATGTGAGGCAATTTCAATATACTGTTACAATAGTTTAGATTTATCATTTCACCGTATCCTTCGAGGCAGTTTCCTGAAAATTTTCAGGTTTGTGCATGTCCGAACTGGTGTTGTCCACATTAACTTTATCCGTGTTGACGTTTTCCGGATTGAAGGAATTATTTCCTTCGAGCTCAATGTAATTGCAATCGCCTACAGGATACTCTACATAGCCATACATATCATTCATACTCGTGTCATAACCAAAATCACTATCAAATCCATTGCCGTCTATAAAATACAGATCGTTTGCTATCATGTTTTGCCTAATTGGAGCCGTACGCATTGATACATCTGTATCTTGGAGCCTAGGAGCTTGAACCTGTTGTTGGGGGGTACCAAATTTATATTGGATTTGAGGTTGGTTTTATGAAGGGATACCGAATTTGTAAGCTCCATATTGGAACGGCGCACGTTGCGGGACAGCCTGAAAGCCTGAACCGAAATTACGTTGCGGTAAGTTCTGAGGAATCCCGAAACGAAAGCCTTGAGGAGGCGGTGCAAATCGCAATTGTGGAACAAAGTTAGGTCTGAACCCGCCTTGATTTTGAGGAATGCCGGGTCTAAAGTTGTTTTGGGGAATGCCAAATCTGAAATTATTTTGTGGAATGCCGAATTTAAAACCTTGGCCCTGAACCGCTGGAGTTGGTTGAGCAAGCATGGGTTTTGGTGCGTTTTGTGAATTTTGTGCGCTTGGTAATTGTGGCGCTGTTTGTTTTAGTAATTTAGTTTTTGCATCATACTGAAATTTGAAATTTACCTCTTCCGTTACAATACTCAAAGCATTTTCCAAATTAGAGCAACCTTTTAACCTCACAATTCGAATCATGTCCTCCGGTAAGTTGAACAGAAACGTGTTAAGAGCCGTATTGTTATACACAATCATTTTTGCAGCTTTGATTCCTTCATCTGTAAGTCTATTCACTTTCGCAAACAAAGAACTACGCACATTCTGAATTCTATGACAAAACTGTATGTACGTTTCCCCATTCCTGATTTTTAACTGCTCGAGTTCGATAGCTATGCACTCTTCTGATCGAGGATCACCGAAATGTTGCGTAAGTAGCTCCTTTAGTACATCATATGACTTGATATTCGGATGGTCGCTAAGTAGAGTCGCGGCTCTACCAGTAAGTCTACTCGATACGGCATGAAACAAGTACAAAACTTGTTCCAGGTTTCCCTCAATAGAGGCGCCTTGAATCACATAATCACATTTCGAAAGGAAAAGATTCAAGTGATTTTCCTCCCCGTCATATCTAGGAATAAGCGACAAGGTTTCTTTCGGTATCGCCTTAACAGTCGACATTTTGCTTATACTAATTAAATCTATTAAGTACTATACTATGCAGTAATCTACTTGTCAATTTAAATTCACAGATTTTTAATTTTCTCTATTCAAATATCAAATAAATTTAATTTCTTAAAATACTGATTCACCAATTTTTGTGCAAATCAATAAGCCTATTTTAGGGCTAAATCAAGTACTTAAAACTAGATACACAAATTAATCGCGAGAATAACGGAATGCCGATTTCTAGTGCAAACCAGTTTGCCAATTTTAGTGCAAACAAAATCAGATAAACGCAATTAATAAGCCCGACGATTTGAGTTCGGGGGAAAGGTGGAAACGACACAGGAATATAACACAGGAAGTGAAAAGGTTTACTCACAAGCTGCTCGATCCCATGTCCTCCAGGAGCCGAATCAGGGTCACAATCACACGCGATCACCGGGAGTCAAATTTATTTGGTTCTTGGTTTCCACGTCCGCGTAGAGACGGTTCCGGAATTTCGCGTTTTCGCTAGACCGATTTTATGGTTTTCGCGATTGCGGATTCACGGGAAATGCGTGGAAAATCCGATAGGCTGCGCCAGACTTGTATGGGAAAGCGTGGAAAGTATTTTTAAAAACAATCAAAATAATTAAATTGAAGTTGAATTTAATATTAATTTCAATGGTTTTACAATGGTGACTTAATTACGACTGAGGCTTTGAGTCCGGAGTTCTCGCATCACAGGACGTTGATAGGAATGTCCAGACGCTTAGCTCGGCGATATTGCTCGTCGTGGGAAAGCGTGTGGGCGTCTGTTATATTAAACAAGCAATGTCCGATCTTATGGGATGCTGAATACAGACCCTGATGCCATAACTACCTAAATCCTAATTTTATTTATTTACATACTGGGTAAATGTAAGTTGAAAGCCAACTATAAATTTCCACCTATAGGTTACTAATTAGATGAAAACAACCCCATCACTAGACCCTACATTGTCATGGGTGCGCAACGAGGAATAAAAACTTAACATTTATACCTACTGAATGAATCGCACCAAAACGGGTGCGCTATGTGGAAGTACTTAGGTGCGGTTCAGCTAGGTGCGATTCATCTGGGTGCGCTACGAGGAATGCCTCGAAGGAAGAGGCATTCCTCGTAGCGCACCCGTTTTGGTGCGATTCATTCAGTAGGTATAAATGTTAAGTTTTTATTCCTCGTTGCGCACCCATGACAATGTAGGGTCTAGTGATGGGGTTGTTTTCATCTAATTAGTATCCTCTAAGTGGAAATTTATAGTTAATCAATCACTGATGAAACTGAAACGTAATTCAGTAACATGTTAAGTTTTTATTCTTCGTTGCACACCAATGACAATGTAAGGTCTAGTGATGGGGTTGTTTTCATCTAATTAGTAACCTATAGGTGGAAATTTATAGTTGGCTTTCAACTTACATTTACCCAGTATGTAAATAAATAAAATTAGGATTTAGGTAATTAAAAGTAATATAATAATAATATAAAATGTTTATTTTTGTTTGGATGATTGGATGCACATCAAATACAAATACGAGTAGGTATCTGATATCATCAGAAAACTAGAACACACTTAACACTTAAATATAGTAGGTATTAGATTTATGATTTCACAATCAGATTTATTATGTATACATATTAATATGACTTTTATAATATAATATTTATATCTACTTACTCCTACTTATATATCTAAAATCACAAATGTTTCATTTTGAGTTCTTGTTTTATTATTCACTTTTATTTAACTTTGTTTACTTTAGGTTTTTAATCCTAACAATAAATATTTTTATTTAGTTTTTAACGATCAGTCTTACAAGTATATTATCCTAATCTAAGCCTGACATGATTTTAAAATTAGTAATCAAATGAAAATAATCATCAAATTATACAATTTAACAGTTTTGTTTGTTTTTCTTCAGGTGCTTATAGTAATAAAATTATGTAGATACCTGTAAAAAAACAAACATTACTTTTGAAACGACCTGTAAATATCGTTCAATGGAACATACAAAAACTTAAATTTAGATAATCACATCAGTTCCATTGTTAATGATAATTTACTTTTTATAGTAGACGTTTTTTTAATGAAAACTACTTTTTTACTTTTTTTGTAAATTATCATTAACAATGGAACTGATGTGATTATCTAAATTTAAGTACAACTAGACTAAGGGATATTATATTATAAGCAACGTGAGACTGATGTTCTGAATTTTTGTATGTTCCATTGAACGATATTTACAGGTCGTTTCAAAAGTAATGTTTGTTTTTTTACAGGTATCTACATAATTTTATTACTATAAGTACCTGAAGAAAAACAAACAATACTGTAAAATTGTATAATTAGATGATTATTTTCATTTGATTACTAATTTTAAAATCATGTCAGGCTTAGATTAGGATAATATACTTGTAAGACTGATTGTTAAAAACTAAATAAAAATATTTATTGTTAGGATTAAAAACCTAAAGTAATAAAAGTGAATAATAAAACAAGAAAGTGTTGAAATAAAAAATATGTGCGCTATGTGGAAGTTCAAATAAAAGTGAATAATAAAACAAGAACTCAAAATGAAACATTTGTGATTTTAGATATACTATAAGTAGGAGTAAGTAGATATAAATATTATATTATAAAAGTCATATAAATATGTATGCATAATAAATCTGATTGTGAAATCATAAATCTAATACCTACTATATTTAAGTGTTAAGTGTGTTCTAGTTTTCTGATGATATCGGATACCTACTCGTATTGTATTTGATGTGCATCCAATTATCCAAACAAAAATAAACATTTTAAATTATTATTATATTACTTTTAATTACCTAGACTTATATGGGAAAGCGTGGAAAGTATTTTTAAAAACAATCAAAATAATTAAATTGAAGTTGAATTTAATATTAATTTCAATGGTTTTACAATGGTGACTTAATTACGACTGAGGCTTTGAGTCCGGAGTTCTCGCATCACAGGACGTTGATAGGAATGTCCAGACGCTTAGCTCGGCGATATTGCTCGTCGTGAGAAAGCGTGTGGGCGTCTGTTATATTAAACAAGCAATGTCCGATCTTATGGGATGCTGAATACAGACCCTGATGCCATAACTCCTCCCTCCTGTAGTTCGAGATTATCCTCGGGATTATCTCGAATTTTCCCCGTTTTACAAAATAATTGCTTAACTCTATGTTTAAATGCTAACAATAAAAGACAAAAAGTTAATATAAAGCAGAACGTTAAGTTTCCTACACTAACACTTTTATAATCTAGAGCACTATGATTAATTTCACTATCGCTATAAATTTCACTTCCACTTTTCTGCAATAAGTAATTCAAGAACTGAATGTCGGCAAGATCGATTCCGTTGAGATTAACGGGTTTCCGCTGGGTATCCGATGAACTGGACATTATTCTAGGTAAGTTAATTACGGGAATCTTTGCAAATATTATATCCTTTCCATGAGTCAGATGTCTTTTTAGATTCAAATTCTTTATCTTTACTTGACAATCATCGTCTAATGTCATGAGATACGTTCCACAGATGTTTTCCTGAGATATCTCGTTCTCGCAATATTTGGTGAGTAACGTATCAGTTTTGGTGTAAATTATCCATCGATTAGGCTGTATGGGAAAAACCTTGATTTCATTTATGGTAACAGGAACCGGATAACAGCTCGAAATGTTGGTAGAAAATGTCATCAGCTCCGTGATACATTCGTCTTCAGCTAGAGGCGGTTCATCGCTCTCAAAGCACAGGAAACGAGCTTCGTCGATTTCTCGGCATGACTGGGAGAGCGGCTTCGCTTTCAACCCTTTCATAAGGATGTAAGGATATTTGGGTAGTATAAGGACTGTTTGGTGGGTTACTCTATCGTTAACGGGCAAAGGAGTCAATTTAAAATAGTTGAAAACCTCATTGCTTATCAAAGGTATTTGCATAATTAACTTTATCTGATTTTGTTTGATATACGCTTTCATCTCTATACACTGTTCTATTTTTACAATATTTTCATGATTTACTGGATACACTAATTTACTAGTTTTCTCAATTTCTTGTAACAATACAAAAAGTTCATTAGTATCTAAAATAGATGGATGTAATATTTTATTCTTAGCAAAAGTTATAGCCGTTTCAATTTCATTCAATCGCATGTAGAGAGTTTGGAAGTTATGCAAAAAGACGTTATATATGTGTATAATTTTGTTACCAACTTGGGTTAATTTTGAATTATTTAAACCACGATTAAGATCTTGGATACTACCTTCAATTTGAATGAAATTGCTTTTGGTAGAGTTGGCTATTTTCGTAAGTTTACCCACCATTTCGGCGACAATAGTCATTTTCTTATTAACCGCGTCTTGTTTAGAATTTACTTCATGAATTAACTTTTCATACAATACAGCATCGTCATTATCCAGATTACCTGTAATCGTCTTGATAAAAGTACCAAGAGGATTTATGAGACCGCGCTTCGATCTTACCGATGGAATCAATTGCCCATACTTTTCTAAAGTTATATTCATGTTAAAGTCAGTTTCTAATTCTACTTCGGTAAAATCATAATCAAATGTTTTATTATCGTAACAGCTTTGATTTTGCCGCTTTAATCTTTCGTAACTATCGATGTTTAATTCTAATTGATCATGAATGTGCTTTAGATCTAAGATTTTTATAACGGTCCACGTATCATGGCTAACAACAGCTTGACCTTGCTTTACAGGTAACAGCCCCGGGTTCTTGTCAATCGGCTGCAGATGAAGGGCCTGGCTGCGGATCACTAGGACCGCCAGAAGGACCAACCTGTGGAGGACGTCTTATGTCTTTAATAGGAACTTTAGTATTCCGGTTATGAGTCGTTACTGGTACAATATTCCGTTGAATGGCTCCGATGACTTGAGCTTTTTGATAACGAGGCTTATCTTTACTACGCCTAGTATTCACTCCTTTGATAAATACCGTATCACCTACATCTATGTCAAAATTCTTTTCTCCCCCACGTTTCTCGATTGCCGCTGATTTTCTATCAATAATTTTATCAGTAAGATATTCGTACAAAAGTTTTGTTCGTTTAGCGTGTTCTTTAACCAATTGTTGCGTAAACTGTTTATTAAAATCCACATAAAATGCGCTGTTAGATTCGGTGTGACCAAAAACTACTTCAAACGGTGTAAGACCGGTGGTAGAGTGGATAGAGTGGTTATATGACATTATAGCATAAGCCATAACAGATGCAGCGTCAGTTATCTTCTGTTCGTACTTTGCTATACGGTAAATCTCTATAAGGGTTGAATGGAATCTCTCAACTATCCCCATAGAGTTGGGATTATGGGGGGTACCGATGTGCAGGTCGATCTTATAAAATGACATCATTTCTTTCATGAGCGTATTATTAAACTCGGTTCCTGGATCCGAGCTTATTCTACAAGGTGTTCCGTATAAAGAGAAGTATTTTATGAGTGCTCTTATCGCTTCAGGTGTGGATTTAGTGCTGATTTCAAATGCTTGACCAAGTTTGCTGAAGGCATCTACTATTGTCAGGTAATGTTTTCCTTCAATTGAAAATGTGTCTATAAATAATTCCTGAAAGGGTTTAACTTGAGTCTGTGATAGTTGTAATTCAGGTTTTAAGGGTTTTCGATCGTATTTCATTTTTTTACAAAGTTCGCATGCATTGATGATGCTAGCTACTGTTTGGTCCATATTATTCCAGTAAAAGGTACGTCTTAGATGTACTAACGTCTCTTTTATTCCCCTATGACTGTTTTTACCCTCGTGATATTTAAGCACAATATTTCGTTGTTCCTCTTCGCTATCTACATAAACTACTCTCTTAGTACACTCATAAAATTTACACCGTGCCCTTCTGAAAGAGCGAGAGGGTGACTTCTGAAAACTGTTTGCGGTGTAATGCATCTTCGAAATAAAAGAAATATTTAATTTTGGGTCGAATATAGCTTTTCAGAAATCTTTTAACCAATTCCGTGTTAGTTGTTGGTAAATGAACTTCCAACACCTTTTGTTTTGACCTAGATATGTCTTTAACCGACAACTCATCTCTGTTCCAGGTATAAACCAGAATCTGGTTCGGTTTCGTGTCAATGGCCTCTTGGAGGATAAGAATACCATCAGTATCTAAATCACGTGCCGAATGTATCGTGCCTATGCTTTCCGCACGACCTTCGGAGGCTGTGATAGTACTACTACCTGAAGATGGAATCGAATAAGGAGACCGCCTACCGCCAGCTGCTACTGACTTATTGCTTTTCTCCGATCCAGATGATATTGTTATCGGGGATGGTGTTCCTTGACGAGGGGTGGAGGCTCGAGAATCGTCCTTGTGATCTTTACTTAACCGAACAATTTCTTCAGTTAAATCATTTATGTGCCGCTGTAGTTTTTGCTCCTTACTGTCAAGATTTACCTTCATGGAAAAATCATCATCTTCCCCTAGAACGTTTAGCCTAATTCGAGATAAAGCGTCTGCGTTTAAATTTAGCCTGCCTTCTTTATGCTGAATATCATAATCAAATTCCGATAATCTTAATTTCCATCTTGTTAATTTACTATTGGGTTCTTTTAATGATTTAAGCCAGGTTAAGGGTCTATGATCGGTGAAAATCATGAATTTTCGCCCGTACAAATAGGGACGAAAATGTTTCACAGCCCATACTATTGCTAGGAGTTCCTTTTCGATGGTACTGTATCTCGTTTCAGCGTCATTCAAAGTCCTACTCGCGTAAGCTATCGGTTTATCATTTCCCTTAGGTCCTTGCGATAGGACAGCTCCTACTGCAAAGTTGGATGCATCCGTCGTAAGGACGAATGGCTTAGAAAAGTCGGGAAATTGTAAGAGCGGCGCGTTTGTTAAAAGCTCTTTACACTTTTCAAATGCGTCGATGTATTCCTTTTTTGTGTAATCAATTTTATTTCTTTTTTTTAAGCAAGATGTAAGTGGTTGTGTTAGTTTAGCAAAATCTTTAATGAATTTTCGATAGTACCCTACTAGACCAAGAAAACTTTTAATTTCTGTTGTTGTTTTTGGTAAGGGAAATTTCATGACCGCTTTAATTTTGTCGTCATTAGGTAATAGGCCGTCCTTAGTGATGGTGTGACCTAAATAAAGGACCTCCTTCCTAAGAAATTCGCATTTGTCGAGGGTTACTTTTAAGTTAGTTTCCCTGAGACGTTCGAATATTTTTCGAAGCTTGTCTACATGTTCTTGTAGGCTGGATGAATATACTATGATATCATCAAGATATACTAAGCAGTGGATCCCTTGAAGACCTCGCAATATATTATCCATCGCACGTTGAAACGTCGCTGGGGCTGTTTTTAAACCAAACGGGAGCCTTTTAAATTCATAGTGACCCGTCTGGGTTGAAAAAGCCGTTTTTGATCTATCCGCCTCATTGACTTCTATTTGGTGATACCCACTAGCAAGGTCTAAGGTGCTAAAGTATAGGGCTTTACCTATCTTATCTAGAAGATCAGTGATGTTGGGTAGCGGATATTTATCATCGACTGTGATCTCATTTAGACGACGGTAATCGATAACCATTCTATATTTTTTTTCTCCAGATGCGTCTAATTTTTTTGGAACCAGGTGAACTGGGGCACTCCATGGAGAGTGTGAGTCTACAATAACGTTATCTGCCAACAGTTTTTCTACTTGCTTATGAATTTCGTGATTTAGAATAGGTGGGTGTCGATATGGTCGAATATAAATCGGGTCTTCGTTGGTTGTCCTGATGTTATGTTTCACTTGATTTGTGAAGGACAAAGGTATTTTGTCACTATAAAATATGTCGCGGTATTCGTTGCACAATTTATAAATGTTTTCGCGTTCTTCCTTATTCATGTGATCTAACCGTAACTTTCCTAAATTCTCTTTCAAAATATCATCAATCATGCAGTCATCTTTCGTAAAATTAATCTCGCACTCCTGATTTTCGAATACCGTGACTTCAAAAGGTTCCTTGAACTGCAGTTTATATGTGTTGTCTGTTACGTTTTGAATAATCGTTTCAGCAAAATAGTTCTCGCACCTAACTAGAGCGCTAGGCATGCGAACGCCTTCCTGAAGCTGAAGGAATTCCATGACAGCATCACCGGTTTTCAGGGTCGTGGGAATTTTAACCCTAGTCTCAGTCCGTGGCGGTACATCAATCTCATATGGTGGATTATAGACGATTGGAATTGCCGCATTGTGCGTTACTAACATTTGGTTGCACATATCTATGTTAGCTCCTAACTTTTTCAGGAGGTCAGATCCTATCAAGCCGTCGTATCGTCCGTCAACATCATAAACGTAGAATTTATGAGGAAGCGTGCTTCTAAAGGTCTTCAGTAGTGGTATGTAGATGACCTCATTGTGCGTGCTTTGAGCGTGGGTGCTTACCACTGTGAACGGTTCATAGTATCTGAAGTCGTTGAAAAATTCAAAGGCTTTGGCGGGGCTTATGAAAGACCTACTACTTCCGGTGTCAATCAAAAACTTTGCGCCAATTTCCGGGATGTCAATGTGAGGCAATTTCAATATACTGTTACAATAGTTTAGATTTATCATTTCACCGTATCCTTCGAGGCAGTTTCCTGAAAATTTTCAGGTTTGTGCATGTCCGAACTGGTGTTGTCCACATTAACTTTATCCGTGTTGACGTTTTCCGGATTGAAGGAATTATTTCCTTCGAGCTCAATGTAATTGCAATCGCCTACAGGATACTCTACATAGCCATACATATCATTCATACTCGTGTCATAACCAAAATCACTATCAAATCCATTGCCGTCTATAAAATACAGATCGTTTGCTATCATGTTTTGCCTAATTGGAGCCGTACGCATTGATACATCTGTATCTTGGAGCCTAGGAGCTTGAACCTGTTGTTGGGGGGTACCAAATTTATATTGGATTTGAGGTTGGTTTTATGAAGGGATACCGAATTTGTAAGCTCCATATTGGAACGGCGCACGTTGCGGGACAGCCTGAAAGCCTGAACCGAAATTACGTTGCGGTAAGTTCTGAGGAATCCCGAAACGAAAGCCTTGAGGAGGCGGTGCAAATCGCAATTGTGGAACAAAGTTAGGTCTGAACCCGCCTTGATTTTGAGGAATGCCGGGTCTAAAGTTGTTTTGGGGAATGCCAAATCTGAAATTATTTTGTGGAATGCCGAATTTAAAACCTTGGCCCTGAACCGCTGGAGTTGGTTGAGCAAGCATGGGTTTTGGTGCGTTTTGTGAATTTTGTGCGCTTGGTAATTGTGGCGCTGTTTGTTTTAGTAATTTAGTTTTTGCATCATACTGAAATTTGAAATTTACCTCTTCCGTTACAATACTCAAAGCATTTTCCAAATTAGAGCAACCTTTTAACCTCACAATTCGAATCATGTCCTCCGGTAAGTTGAACAGAAACGTGTTAAGAGCCGTATTGTTATACACAATCATTTTTGCAGCTTTGATTCCTTCATCTGTAAGTCTATTCACTTTCGCAAACAAAGAACTACGCACATTCTGAATTCTATGACAAAACTGTATGTACGTTTCCCCATTCCTGATTTTTAACTGCTCGAGTTCGATAGCTATGCACTCTTCTGATCGAGGATCACCGAAATGTTGCGTAAGTAGCTCCTTTAGTACATCATATGACTTGATATTCGGATGGTCGCTAAGTAGAGTCGCGGCTCTACCAGTAAGTCTACTCGATACGGCATGAAACAAGTACAAAACTTGTTCCAGGTTTCCCTCAATAGAGGCGCCTTGAATCACATAATCACATTTCGAAAGGAAAAGATTCAAGTGATTTTCCTCCCCGTCATATCTAGGAATAAGCGACAAGGTTTCTTTCGGTATCGCCTTAACAGTCGACATTTTGCTTATACTAATTAAATCTATTAAGTACTATACTATGCAGTAATCTACTTGTCAATTTAAATTCACAGATTTTTAATTTTCTCTATTCAAATATCAAATAAATTTAATTTCTTAAAATACTGATTCACCAATTTTTGTGCAAATCAATAAGCCTATTTTAGGGCTAAATCAAGTACTTAAAACTAGATACACAAATTAATCGCGAGAATAACGGAATGCCGATTTCTAGTGCAAACCAGTTTGCCAATTTTAGTGCAAACAAAATCAGATAAACGCAATTAATAAGCCCGACGATTTGAGTTCGGGGGAAAAGGTGGAAACGACACAGGAATATAACACAGGAAGTGAAAAGGTTTACTCACAAGCTGCTCGATCCCATGTCCTCCAGGAGCCGAATCAGGGTCACAATCACACGCGATCACCGGGAGTCAAATTTATTTGGTTCTTGGTTTCCACGTCCGCGTAGAGACGGTTCCGGAATTTCGCGTTTTCGCTAGACCGATTTTATGGTTTTCGCGATTGCGGATTCACGGGAAATGCGTGGAAAATCCGATAGGCTGCGCCAGACTTGTATGGGAAAGCGTGGAAAGTATTTTTAAAAACAATCAAAATAATTAAATTGAAGTTGAATTTAATATTAATTTCAATGGTTTTACAATGGTGACTTAATTACGACTGAGGCTTTGAGTCCGGAGTTCTCGCATCACAGGACGTTGATAGGAATGTCCAGACGCTTAGCTCGGCGATATTGCTCGTCGTGGGAAAGCGTGTGGGCGTCTGTTATATTAAACAAGCAATGTCCGATCTTATGGGATGCTGAATACAGACCCTGATGCCATAACTACCTAAATCCTAATTTTATTTATTTACATACTGGGTAAATGTAAGTTGAAAGCCAACTATAAATTTCCACCTATAGGTTACTAATTAGATGAAAACAACCCCATCACTAGACCCTACATTGTCATGGGTGCGCAACGAGGAATAAAAACTTAACATTTATACCTACTGAATGAATCGCACCAAAACGGGTGCGCTATGTGGAAGTACTTAGGTGCGGTTCAGCTAGGTGCGATTCATCTGGGTGCGCTACGAGGAATGCCTCGAAGGAAGAGGCATTCCTCGTAGCGCACCCGTTTTGGTGCGATTCATTCAGTAGGTATAAATGTTAAGTTTTTATTCCTCGTTGCGCACCCATGACAATGTAGGGTCTAGTGATGGGGTTGTTTTCATCTAATTAGTATCCTCTAAGTGGAAATTTATAGTTAATCAATCACTGATGAAACTGAAACGTAATTCAGTAACATGTTAAGTTTTTATTCTTCGTTGCACACCAATGACAATGTAAGGTCTAGTGATGGGGTTGTTTTCATCTAATTAGTAACCTATAGGTGGAAATTTATAGTTGGCTTTCAACTTACATTTACCCAGTATGTAAATAAATAAAATTAGGATTTAGGTAATTAAAAGTAATATAATAATAATATAAAATGTTTATTTTTGTTTGGATGATTGGATGCACATCAAATACAAATACGAGTAGGTATCTGATATCATCAGAAAACTAGAACACACTTAACACTTAAATATAGTAGGTATTAGATTTATGATTTCACAATCAGATTTATTATGTATACATATTAATATGACTTTTATAATATAATATTTATATCTACTTACTCCTACTTATATATCTAAAATCACAAATGTTTCATTTTGAGTTCTTGTTTTATTATTCACTTTTATTTAACTTTGTTTACTTTAGGTTTTTAATCCTAACAATAAATATTTTTATTTAGTTTTTAACGATCAGTCTTACAAGTATATTATCCTAATCTAAGCCTGACATGATTTTAAAATTAGTAATCAAATGAAAATAATCATCAAATTATACAATTTAACAGTTTTGTTTGTTTTTCTTCAGGTGCTTATAGTAATAAAATTATGTAGATACCTGTAAAAAAACAAACATTACTTTTGAAACGACCTGTAAATATCGTTCAATGGAACATACAAAAACTTAAATTTAGATAATCACATCAGTTCCATTGTTAATGATAATTTACTTTTTATAGTAGACGTTTTTTTAATGAAAACTACTTTTTTACTTTTTTTGTAAATTATCATTAACAATGGAACTGATGTGATTATCTAAATTTAAGTACAACTAGACTAAGGGATATTATATTATAAGCAACGTGAGACTGATGTTCTGAATTTTTGTATGTTCCATTGAACGATATTTACAGGTCGTTTCAAAAGTAATGTTTGTTTTTTTACAGGTATCTACATAATTTTATTACTATAAGTACCTGAAGAAAAACAAACAATACTGTAAAATTGTATAATTAGATGATTATTTTCATTTGATTACTAATTTTAAAATCATGTCAGGCTTAGATTAGGATAATATACTTGTAAGACTGATTGTTAAAAACTAAATAAAAATATTTATTGTTAGGATTAAAAACCTAAAGTAATAAAAGTGAATAATAAAACAAGAAAGTGTTGAAATAAAAAATATGTGCGCTATGTGGAAGTTCAAATAAAAGTGAATAATAAAACAAGAACTCAAAATGAAACATTTGTGATTTTAGATATACTATAAGTAGGAGTAAGTAGATATAAATATTATATTATAAAAGTCATATAAATATGTATGCATAATAAATCTGATTGTGAAATCATAAATCTAATACCTACTATATTTAAGTGTTAAGTGTGTTCTAGTTTTCTGATGATATCGGATACCTACTCGTATTGTATTTGATGTGCATCCAATTATCCAAACAAAAATAAACATTTTAAATTATTATTATATTACTTTTAATTACCTAGACTTGTATGGGAAAGCGTGGAAAGTATTTTTAAAAACAATCAAAATAATTAAATTGAAGTTGAATTTAATATTAATTTCAATGGTTTTACAATGGTGACTTAATTACGACTGAGGCTTTGAGTCCGGAGTTCTCGCATCACAGGACGTTGATAGGAATGTCCAGACGCTTAGCTCGGCGATATTGCTCGTCGTGAGAAAGCGTGTGGGCGTCTGTTATATTAAACAAGCAATGTCCGATCTTATGGGATGCTGAATACAGACCCTGATGCCATAACTCCTCCCTCCTGTAGTTCGAGATTATCCTCGGGATTATCTCGAATTTTCCCCGTTTTACAAAATAATTGCTTAACTCTATGTTTAAATGCTAACAATAAAAGACAAAAAGTTAATATAAAGCAGAACGTTAAGTTTCCTACACTAACACTTTTATAATCTAGAGCACTATGATTAATTTCACTATCGCTATAAATTTCACTTCCACTTTTCTGCAATAAGTAATTCAAGAACTGAATGTCGGCAAGATCGATTCCGTTGAGATTAACGGGTTTCCGCTGGGTATCCGATGAACTGGACATTATTCTAGGTAAGTTAATTACGGGAATCTTTGCAAATATTATATCCTTTCCATGAGTCAGATGTCTTTTTAGATTCAAATTCTTTATCTTTACTTGACAATCATCGTCTAATGTCATGAGATACGTTCCACAGATGTTTTCCTGAGATATCTCGTTCTCGCAATATTTGGTGAGTAACGTATCAGTTTTGGTGTAAATTATCCATCGATTAGGCTGTATGGGAAAAACCTTGATTTCATTTATGGTAACAGGAACCGGATAACAGCTCGAAATGTTGGTAGAAAATGTCATCAGCTCCGTGATACATTCGTCTTCAGCTAGAGGCGGTTCATCGCTCTCAAAGCACAGGAAACGAGCTTCGTCGATTTCTCGGCATGACTGGGAGAGCGGCTTCGCTTTCAACCCTTTCATAAGGATGTAAGGATATTTGGGTAGTATAAGGACTGTTTGGTGGGTTACTCTATCGTTAACGGGCAAAGGAGTCAATTTAAAATAGTTGAAAACCTCATTTCTTATCAAAGGTATTTGCATAATTAACTTTATCTGATTTTGTTTGATATACGCTTTCATCTCTATACACTGTTCTATTTTTACAATATTTTCATGATTTACTGGATACACTAATTTACTAGTTTTCTCAATTTCTTGTAACAATACAAAAAGTTCATTAGTATCTAAAATAGATGGATGTAATATTTTATTCTTAGCAAAAGTTATAGCCGTTTCAATTTCATTCAATCGCATGTAGAGAGTTTGGAAGTTATGCAAAAAGACGTTATATATGTGTATAATTTTGTTACCAACTTGGGTTAATTTTGAATTATTTAAACCACGATTAAGATCTTGGATACTACCTTCAATTTGAATGAAATTGCTTTTGGTAGAGTTGGCTATTTTCGTAAGTTTACCCACCATTTCGGCGACAATAGTCATTTTCTTATTAACCGCGTCTTGTTTAGAATTTACTTCATGAATTAACTTTTCATACAATACAGCATCGTCATTATCCAGATTACCTGTAATCGTCTTGATAAAAGTACCAAGAGGATTTATGAGACCGCGCTTCGATCTTACCGATGGAATCAATTGCCCATACTTTTCTAAAGTTATATTCATGTTAAAGTCAGTTTCTAATTCTACTTCGGTAAAATCATAATCAAATGTTTTATTATCGTAACAGCTTTGAATTTGCCGCTTTAATCTTTCGTAACTATCGATGTTTAATTCTAATTGATCATGAATGTGCTTTAGATCTAAGATTTTTATAACGGTCCACGTATCATGGCTAACAACAGCTTGACCTTGCTTTACAGGTAACAGCCCCGGGTTCTTGTCAATCGGCTGCAGATGAAGGGCCTGGCTGCGGATCACTAGGACCGCCAGAAGGACCAACCTGTGGAGGACGTCTTATGTCTTTAATAGGAACTTTAGTATTCCGGTTATGAGTCGTTACTGGTACAATATTCCGTTGAATGGCTCCGATGACTTGAGCTTTTTGATAACGAGGCTTATCTTTACTACGCCTAGTATTCACTCCTTTGATAAATACCGTATCACCTACATCTATGTCAAAATTCTTTTCTCCCCCACGTTTCTCGATTGCCGCTGATTTTCTATCAATAATTTTATCAGTAAGATATTCGTACAAAAGTTTTGTTCGTTTAGCGTGTTCTTTAACCAATTGTTGCGTAAACTGTTTATTAAAATCCACATAAAATGCGCTGTTAGATTCGGTGTGACCAAAAACTACTTCAAACGGTGTAAGACCGGTGGTAGAGTGGATAGAGTGGTTATATGACATTATAGCATAAGCCATAACAGATGCAGCGTCAGTTATCTTCTGTTCGTACTTTGCTATACGGTAAATCTCTATAAGGGTTGAATGGAATCTCTCAACTATCCCCATAGAGTTGGGATTATGGGGGGTACCGATGTGCAGGTCGATCTTATAAAATGACATCATTTCTTTCATGAGCGTATTATTAAACTCGGTTCCTGGATCCGAGCTTATTCTACAAGGTGTTCCGTATAAAGAGAAGTATTTTATGAGTGCTCTTATCGCTTCAGGTGTGGATTTAGTGCTGATTTCAAATGCTTGACCAAGTTTGCTGAAGGCATCTACTATTGTCAGGTAATGTTTTCCTTCAATTGAAAATGTGTCTATAAATAATTCCTGAAAGGGTTTAACTTGAGTCTGTGATAGTTGTAATTCAGGTTTTAAGGGTTTTCGATCGTATTTCATTTTTTTACAAAGTTCGCATGCATTGATGATGCTAGCTACTGTTTGGTCCATATTATTCCAGTAAAAGGTACGTCTTAGATGTACTAACGTCTCTTTTATTCCCCTATGACTGTTTTTACCCTCGTGATATTTAAGCACAATATTTCGTTGTTCCTCTTCGCTATCTACATAAACTACTCTCTTAGTACACTCATAAAATTTACACCGTGCCCTTCTGAAAGAGCGAGAGGGTGACTTCTGAAAACTGTTTGCGGTGTAATGCATCTTCGAAATAAAAGAAATATTTAATTTTGGGTCGAATATAGCTTTTCAGAAATCTTTTAACCAATTCCGTGTTAGTTGTTGGTAAATGAACTTCCAACACCTTTTGTTTTGACCTAGATATGTCTTTAACCGACAACTCATCTCTGTTCCAGGTATAAACCAGAATCTGGTTCGGTTTCGTGTCAATGGCCTCTTGGAGGATAAGAATACCATCAGTATCTAAATCACGTGCCGAATGTATCGTGCCTATGCTTTCCGCACGACCTTCGGAGGCTGTGATAGTACTACTACCTGAAGATGGAATCGAATAAGGAGACCGCCTACCGCCAGCTGCTACTGACTTATTGCTTTTCTCCGATCCAGATGATATTGTTATCGGGGATGGTGTTCCTTGACGAGGGGTGGAGGCTCGAGAATCGTCCTTGTGATCTTTACTTAACCGAACAATTTCTTCAGTTAAATCATTTATGTGCCGCTGTAGTTTTTGCTCCTTACTGTCAAGATTTACCTTCATGGAAAAATCATCATCTTCCCCTAGAACGTTTAGCCTAATTCGAGATAAAGCGTCTGCGTTTAAATTTAGCCTGCCTTCTTTATGCTGAATATCATAATCAAATTCCGATAATCTTAATTTCCATCTTGTTAATTTACTATTGGGTTCTTTTAATGATTTAAGCCAGGTTAAGGGTCTATGATCGGTGAAAATCATGAATTTTCGCCCGTACAAATAGGGACGAAAATGTTTCACAGCCCATACTATTGCTAGGAGTTCCTTTTCGATGGTACTGTATCTCGTTTCAGCGTCATTCAAAGTCCTACTCGCGTAAGCTATCGGTTTATCATTTCCCTTAGGTCCTTGCGATAGGACAGCTCCTACTGCAAAGTTGGATGCATCCGTCGTAAGGACGAATGGCTTAGAAAAGTCGGGAAATTGTAAGAGCGGCGCGTTTGTTAAAAGCTCTTTACACTTTTCAAATGCGTCGATGTATTCCTTTTTTGTGTAATCAATTTTATTTCTTTTTTTTAAGCAAGATGTAAGTGGTTGTGTTAGTTTAGCAAAATCTTTAATGAATTTTCGATAGTACCCTACTAGACCAAGAAAACTTTTAATTTCTGTTGTTGTTTTTGGTAAGGGAAATTTCATGACCGCTTTAATTTTGTCGTCATTAGGTAATAGGCCGTCCTTAGTGATGGTGTGACCTAAATAAAGGACCTCCTTCCTAAGAAATTCGCATTTGTCGAGGGTTACTTTTAAGTTAGTTTCCCTGAGACGTTCGAATATTTTTCGAAGCTTGTCTACATGTTCTTGTAGGCTGGATGAATATACTATGATATCATCAAGATATACTAAGCAGTGGATCCCTTGAAGACCTCGCAATATATTATCCATCGCACGTTGAAACGTCGCTGGGGCTGTTTTTAAACCAAACGGGAGCCTTTTAAATTCATAGTGACCCGTCTGGGTTGAAAAAGCCGTTTTTGATCTATCCGCCTCATTGACTTCTATTTGGTGATACCCACTAGCAAGGTCTAAGGTGCTAAAGTATAGGGCTTTACCTATCTTATCTAGAAGATCAGTGATGTTGGGTAGCGGATATTTATCATCGACTGTGATCTCATTTAGACGACGGTAATCGATAACCATTCTATATTTTTTTTCTCCAGATGCGTCTAATTTTTTTGGAACCAGGTGAACTGGGGCACTCCATGGAGAGTGTGAGTCTACAATAACGTTATCTGCCAACAGTTTTTCTACTTGCTTATGAATTTCGTGATTTAGAATAGGTGGGTGTCGATATGGTCGAATATAAATCGGGTCTTCGTTGGTTGTCCTGATGTTATGTTTCACTTGATTTGTGAAGGACAAAGGTATTTTGTCACTATAAAATATGTCGCGGTATTCGTTGCACAATTTATAAATGTTTTCGCGTTCTTCCTTATTCATGTGATCTAACCGTAACTTTCCTAAATTCTCTTTCAAAATATCATCAATCATGCAGTCATCTTTCGTAAAATTAATCTCGCACTCCTGATTTTCGAATACCGTGACTTCAAAAGGTTCCTTGAACTGCAGTTTATATGTGTTGTCTGTTACGTTTTGAATAATCGTTTCAGCAAAATAGTTCTCGCACCTAACTAGAGCGCTAGGCATGCGAACGCCTTCCTGAAGCTGAAGGAATTCCATGACAGCATCACCGGTTTTCAGGGTCGTGGGAATTTTAACCCTAGTCTCAGTCCGTGGCGGTACATCAATCTCATATGGTGGATTATAGACGATTGGAATTGCCGCATTGTGCGTTACTAACATTTGGTTGCACATATCTATGTTAGCTCCTAACTTTTTCAGGAGGTCAGATCCTATCAAGCCGTCGTATCGTCCGTCAACATCATAAACGTAGAATTTATGAGGAAGCGTGCTTCTAAAGGTCTTCAGTAGTGGTATGTAGATGACCTCATTGTGCGTGCTTTGAGCGTGGGTGCTTACCACTGTGAACGGTTCATAGTATCTGAAGTCGTTGAAAAATTCAAAGGCTTTGGCGGGGCTTATGAAAGACCTACTACTTCCGGTGTCAATCAAAAACTTTGCGCCAATTTCCGGGATGTCAATGTGAGGCAATTTCAATATACTGTTACAATAGTTTAGATTTATCATTTCACCGTATCCTTCGAGGCAGTTTCCTGAAAATTTTCAGGTTTGTGCATGTCCGAACTGGTGTTGTCCACATTAACTTTATCCGTGTTGACGTTTTCCGGATTGAAGGAATTATTTCCTTCGAGCTCAATGTAATTGCAATCGCCTACAGGATACTCTACATAGCCATACATATCATTCATACTCGTGTCATAACCAAAATCACTATCAAATCCATTGCCGTCTATAAAATACAGATCGTTTGCTATCATGTTTTGCCTAATTGGAGCCGTACGCATTGATACATCTGTATCTTGGAGCCTAGGAGCTTGAACCTGTTGTTGGGGGGTACCAAATTTATATTGGATTTGAGGTTGGTTTTGTGAAGGGATACCGAATTTGTAAGCTCCATATTGGAACGGCGCACGTTGCGGGACAGCCTGAAAGCCTGAACCGAAATTACGTTGCGGTAAGTTCTGAGGAATCCCGAAACGAAAGCCTTGAGGAGGCGGTGCAAATCGCAATTGTGGAACAAAGTTAGGTCTGAACCCGCCTTGATTTTGAGGAATGCCGGGTCTAAAGTTGTTTTGGGGAATGCCAAATCTGAAATTATTTTGTGGAATGCCGAATTTAAAACCTTGGCCCTGAACCGCTGGAGTTGGTTGAGCAAGCATGGGTTTTGGTGCGTTTTGTGAATTTTGTGCGCTTGGTAATTGTGGCGCTGTTTGTTTTAGTAATTTAGTTTTTGCATCATACTGAAATTTGAAATTTACCTCTTCCGTTACAATACTCAAAGCATTTTCCAAATTAGAGCAACCTTTTAACCTCACAATTCGAATCATGTCCTCCGGTAAGTTGAACAGAAACGTGTTAAGAGCCGTATTGTTATACACAATCATTTTTGCAGCTTTGATTCCTTCATCTGTAAGTCTATTCACTTTCGCAAACAAAGAACTACGCACATTCTGAATTCTATGACAAAACTGTATGTACGTTTCCCCATTCCTGATTTTTAACTGCTCGAGTTCGATAGCTATGCACTCTTCTGATCGAGGATCACCGAAATGTTGCGTAAGTAGCTCCTTTAGTACATCATATGACTTGATATTCGGATGGTCGCTAAGTAGAGTCGCGGCTCTACCAGTAAGTCTACTCGATACGGCATGAAACAAGTACAAAACTTGTTCCAGGTTTCCCTCAATAGAGGCGCCTTGAATCACATAATCACATTTCGAAAGGAAAAGATTCAAGTGATTTTCCTCCCCGTCATATCTAGGAATAAGCGACAAGGTTTCTTTCGGTATCGCCTTAACAGTCGACATTTTGCTTATACTAATTAAATCTATTAAGTACTATACTATGCAGTAATCTACTTGTCAATTTAAATTCACAGATTTTTAATTTTCTCTATTCAAATATCAAATAAATTTAATTTCTTAAAATACTGATTCACCAATTTTTGTGCAAATCAATAAGCCTATTTTAGGGCTAAATCAAGTACTTAAAACTAGATACACAAATTAATCGCGAGAATAACGGAATGCCGATTTCTAGTGCAAACCAGTTTGCCAATTTTAGTGCAAACAAAATCAGATAAACGCAATTAATAAGCCCGACGATTTGAGTTCGGGGGAAAAGGTGGAAACGACACAGGAATATAACACAGGAAGTGAAAAGGTTTACTCACAAGCTGCTCGATCCCATGTCCTCCAGGAGCCGAATCAGGGTCACAATCACACGCGATCACCGGGAGTCAAATTTATTTGGTTCTTGGTTTCCACGTCCGCGTAGAGACGGTTCCGGAATTTCGCGTTTTCGCTAGACCGATTTTATGGTTTTCGCGATTGCGGATTCACGGGAAATGCGTGGAAAATCCGATAGGCTGCGCCAGACTTGTATGGGAAAGCGTGGAAAGTATTTTTAAAAACAATCAAAATAATTAAATTGAAGTTGAATTTAATATTAATTTCAATGGTTTTACAATGGTGACTTAATTACGACTGAGGCTTTGAGTCCGGAGTTCTCGCATCACAGGACGTTGATAGGAATGTCCAGACGCTTAGCTCGGCGATATTGCTCGTCGTGGGAAAGCGTGTGGGCGTCTGTTATATTAAACAAGCAATGTCCGATCTTATGGGATGCTGAATACAGACCCTGATGCCATAACTACCTAAATCCTAATTTTATTTATTTACATACTGGGTAAATGTAAGTTGAAAGCCAACTATAAATTTCCACCTATAGGTTACTAATTAGATGAAAACAACCCCATCACTAGACCCTACATTGTCATGGGTGCGCAACGAGGAATAAAAACTTAACATTTATACCTACTGAATGAATCGCACCAAAACGGGTGCGCTATGTGGAAGTACTTAGGTGCGGTTCAGCTAGGTGCGATTCATCTGGGTGCGCTACGAGGAATGCCTCATTCCTTCAATTTATTGCTAAAACAATTGATCTTGTAAACTGTTGGTACAATTGCAGATTGCAATTGATTTTATTCTAGGTTGGTGAGTCATTCGAGGTGAATCAAGCATGTGCAACAGATGGTTAAACCTATTAAACCAATTGTTAAGGTTAGGTATATTTTTTTTTATTATTATTATTTTAATCGTTACCGTCCCACTGGAGGGCAAAGGCCTCTCAATCCAGCTCCCACTTTAAATTGTTAGATAGATGTATAGAAAATTATCTATTACACATATTGCGCATTATCAAAATACAAACAAAAGAAACAACAAAAATTACAAAATATGTGACAATTGGCGGTCTTACCGCTCAAGAGCGGATCTCTGCCAGACAACCGAGGATGGATACGATCGTTGAATTAAAGATCGAGATCTGTCACAATCACAAGTTAAGACTAGAGACTGAACTACAACACAAGGACACAACATGGGGTTCTTCAAAAAGAGTCTTCCAGGACATTTAAAGGGTGGCAATGCGCGTATAATGTCCCTCGTGTTGCAGGTTATAGGCTGCGGTAGCCGCTTTCCATCAGGCGCGGACCGCATGCTTATTTGCCACCTTAGTTTAAAAATAAAGAACTTTTTGGTGACGGTCACAGGATACCGCTGAAGGCCTGGAGGGCATCTGGCAATATATTTACTAGATAAATGTGGCAAGAACTGTCAAAATATCGAGTGATTGCTTCGTAGCAAAAAAACGTATGCTCAAACTCTGCAATACGATATTTATCGAGGCCTTTTCTTTGATAAGTTGATAAGTGGCACGAGAATGCAGTTTTTGGCGGGACTCGATATATTTGTGATGTTTATCGCCTGATATTTTATCCCGTGATGGGCGAATTCTTCGTACCACATATTATATCGAGAGGTCTGCATATCACTCGATAAAATATACGTAATATGTAGAACTGGCCTCCTAGAGGCGGGCAGGACCGCTCCCGTGGCGATCTTTGGGGCCTATGTCCAACAGTGGACGTCTTTCGGCTCAAGTCATAATGAGGCCGATTATGTTTATATTATTATTGGCTTATAATGATGATAGTGAACTTGTAAAGAATAGACTTTAAAAGTTTAGTTAGAAGATAGGTAAGGTACCCCGATTTTGTTCTGGAATTACCAAAGTCTTTAACATTTCTGCAGCATGCAACAATATCAATAAGTACCAACCTACCAGCAACATTTTATCAACTTTGTTATATTGAGCACGTTATTTGTTACGCCTTTTTGTGGTACGACCGATTGTTAAGTCAACAATAGGGTAAGCCAGCTTTGTAAACGGAATTTCTATGTATTGAAAGATGTTAATAACCTATACACGGTCAGATTGTTCAGACCAGGCTACGAACTCAGCGACTAACGCATGCTCGTTTCAAATCTATAATATAAAAATGAATCGCAAAATGTGTTGGTAAGCGCATAACTCAACAACGCCTGGACCGATTTCGCTAATTCTTTCTTTGTTGTGTTTGTTATTGTCAGGAGAAGGTTCTTATGAAAGAAAAAATTAAGAAAGTTGGAAACATAAATTTCCACGGGGGCGAAGCCGCGGGGCGCAGCTAGTTATTTATAAAAATAATAATTAATAATGCTGGACAATTCACACAGCATCGCTAGCCTCAAACTAAGCAGAGCTTGTATTAGGGGTACTAGGGGTCTATAACTGATATATTAATACACTAGCTTCTGCCCGCGGTTTCGCACGCGTTGTTTCTATGGAAACGTTTTGAGGTTATTTCTATCCCATGGGAAATGATTTATGTGATAAAAAGTCGTCCAGGGTTAGACTTACCTGTATGTAAAATTTCAGCCTGATCTGTTTAGTAGTTTTGGCGTGAAGAGGTAACAAACATCCATCTATCTATCCATCCATCCAAACTTTCGCATGTATTATATTAGTGTGATGATGTGATTATACCAAGTACAAAGATATATATTAATACAATAAACTAAGTACAAAGATAGTTTTAAGTACAGTGTATTTAAATACTATTTTTACGTATACTATTTTTATTATATAGGTACTATATATACATATGTATATTATATGTGTGCAGTTCGGGGAGGCCTATGTCGGCAGTGGAAGTCGTTTAAAAAATGTCACTAAAGATAAAGAGTTTAAGCCCATTTTTGAATGAACGTTTTTGTGCTGTGTGGTACCGGTATTGGATTTATAAGAGAGCGCAGAGCTATATTCTGATTCTGACGTCAGTCGTCCTTCCATCTTATTTGTAGAATAAAATTCCTCAACATCATAATTGCCATAAGCAGCTAATCCAGCCAATCAGGATACAGCGCTGTCTCTACCATCGTCGCGTGCGCACGTTACTAGGACACCAATTTAATTAGCAAAAT
Organism: Eupithecia subfuscata; assembly: GCA_963564075.1. Lineage (NCBI taxonomy): Eukaryota > Metazoa > Arthropoda > Insecta > Lepidoptera > Geometridae > Eupithecia > Eupithecia subfuscata. The sequence goes on along the minus strand of OY751117.1, from coordinate 6,904,817 downwards.
GATTACCTGTTTGAGCTGCTTTTTGCACGTTGTTCGAGCTCAATGACCGGAACATTCATACGCTGTGATTATGTGGGTACAAGGTACCTACTTTATGAAAGAGATTGTGTGTAGCTACTTCTATCTACGTTGTATTTTGTCTGAAAAAAGATCTGAAATAAATATTTTACCTATACTCCGGTTAAACTTCACACTTCCTACTAATCCTACTTCCTACATCCTACCCTATCCTATAAATATTATAACGCCGAAAGTTTGTGAAATCTGAATTTTTGTTACTTAGGATCTCCAAAACTACTGAACAATCAAGATGAACTTTGGCGTACGTTTAGAGCAAACCCTAACTTAGATAATAGGCTACTTATTATACCGAAAATACGAGTACCAACCCGCGGGCAAGAGATAGTATATTATGAATGCGATAGTTTCGATGTTTAGTAGGACGGATATTTGTTACTTCTTCACTACTAAACGCTGAAATTTTGCATAGATGTACTTTTAGGCCTGGAATAAAACATAAGACGATTTATCCCATAAATCAGTTCCCATGGGATAGAAATAACTTTTAAACGTTTCCATAGAAACAACGCGTGCGAAACCAGTAAAATATAAATAAAAACATGGTGTAACTAACCTTACTTAAAAATCACTTTTTGACAAAATTGCACTAATTTACTTGTCGATTTGAGCTCCTTCCTACAATGCAGAATGCTGACAATTATTTCTCAATCTCGACGCCAAGAGACATTAAGAAGAAAGAAGAGACATTTTGGATGAGTATTAATGTAAGGTTTTTAAAAATTTTAGTCATTTTGTGAACACAGTGTGTAAACCTGGTGAAACGTCGGGAAAAATAGGCAAATAAACACGCTAAATACCCGGTATATTTTTAAATAACAGGTGATTTAAAAAAAAATTATGTGCTAGCACATACCTAATCAGTAATCACGCTAACACATAAATATTTTCACAAATTGCTAACATTCTCAATCCTATTTTTGTTATTTGCACCAATTGTTCTTAAGTAAAGAATTTTTATGTCATGTTTGTTTTTTCTATTCTCTTGAGGACAATTCCGCCTGATTTGAGTTAGCTTATTATTTCTAAAACTTCGCTTCTTTACAAAATTACCTAACTCACTAGCTTGATGATAAATTCCTACAATTTTCTTAATATTAAACCGGTGAAATTTTAACACCATAAAATTCATATTTTGAAGATTTGCATCTATTACCCCGCTACATTGTACAACCTGTCCATTACGTCACAAAGAGTTTTATGTAACCCATAGGTACCTTCTTATGTGCCATCAACGGTTGAACGATGATATACACCAGCGATTAGACGGTAGATATGTAGGTAGGTACTTGTCACAAAGTTACATCAACGCATAATAAGGTAAGACAGGTATGTTTTGTAAGCCTCTGTAATTTGAATAAGATTTCTTTATAGAGTAGCTATAAATAGTGTTATCAATTTCCTTGTGAAATCGTATAATTTTGAGTGGGTAATGATTGTGGAAATGTTAGAGTAGGAAAGAATATTGAAATCTACCACGCACGTTTTGAGTTGCCTGTGTTAGTGACTTCTCTGAAATTCTTGTCCATATTATACTTTTGTGGAAGTTTTATCAAAATTACCTGAAACAAAAAACATTTTATTAATATTAATGCTACATAAGTAATTTATTATTTTATTAGATTGAGTTGAGAGTTATGTAATAGTTTTAGACGCTGTTATTTTTTATCTGTAGGCAGGCAGTTAAATTTTGTATATTTGTGTCTCCATTTGTAAACACTTCATCATCATCATCACCATCTGCCTATATTAATCCACAGCTGGACCTATGCCTCGCCCAGGTTAACACTTACCTACCCAAACAAAAAAAGTGAATTTTTAAAGTAAAACAAAAGGTACAAAAGTGCACTCTGCTTTATACCTACTGTCATATAATTTACTCGTAACCTAACTCTTTAAATCTATCTTTCAACAATCTTTTAGATTGTTGTAAAAATTATTTCAGAAAAAAATTAAACCCGCACATTCAATTAAATGCAATTAGCTTCTGTGCATGGACGCTTCTAAATTGGTGCAACCCACTTTCTCCAAACTAGATTTAAAGTTCTCTGTAATGATGCTACAATTTTTGTTCAAGCAAGACAGGCAATGTTTGACAATCTATTGTTTATATGACAATGCTTCAATGATATGGGCGGGCGGGTTAGATTATCTGTAATCAAAGGCGGGCGGACGTGAGAGGGCTAAAAGTTAGGCAATAGTTGCACATGATTGCTACTATTGCATCACTATTAGTGTTATTGGCACCCTGAGGTGTACTTTTTTAACACCAATATTTTCGCATATTATCGAATCTAAATTTCGCGGTAACATTACGTCCTCATGTTTTTTTTTCATTAGATACCGATTTTGTGGACAAACATTAGTGAATCGTAGGGGGGTGGCTCCGGCCAGGTGGGGTGACGATCTGCGAAATACTGCAGGCAGATGCTGAATGCAGCAAGCTGAAGACAGGGCGCTATGGCGCTCATTAGGGGAGGCATATGTCCAGCTGTGGATTAATATAGGCTGATGATGATGATGATGATGATGAGGGGGGTGGAATGAGTTGTTATTTCAATCAATGAGTAGCAGACAAGAGGGGTGAGTTTATTTGACGTTAGTATCGAGACGTGACCGTAACGACTCCTTTTAGTATGGGATTTTCGCAGCTCCCTGTCGGCACAATAGAGGCGCTGTACCCTGTACCAAATTGTTTGGAGTAAGGACACGTCACGATCTCGTCTCGTTTGCAGCGTTAAATAGACTTACACCGAAGAATAGGTATGAAATCAAAATATTGTAAAGAAATTAAGAAATTTCTCGTACCTCAGTCTGTTTCTCATACTGCTTCGTACTCAAAAAAATATTGCTTAACCAAGTATTGGCGACATGCCACACTGGTTCTAAAAACAACATCTTCTTTGGTGCTTATAAAGCACTTATATGTTATTTGGCCAAGTGACATATGACACTACGGATGTCGCAATACTGCACAGGTATTAGTTGGTCTACCTACAACACTGGTCGAGTCTTTGTGCTTAGAATGATCGTTTATTTTAGTGCTTTTTTAAAAGCTTTTTAGATTTTATTGTTTTTATTTGGTTGTTTTTGTTTATGCGTTGTTTTGACGTGACAACGTCTTATAAATTGGTTTGCCGGGTGACACTTCAAGAAACTGCGTTACGCTCCGCTCACTTCAAGAAACTGCGTTACGGTCGTTGTCACGTAAAACTTTCGCCCGTATACCGACTTTACAGGCAACCAATTTTTATAAATAACTAGACGATCGCCTCGCGGTTTCACCCGCGTAGTTCCCGTTCCAGTGGGAATTCCGGGATAAAATGAAAAGATCCTGAAAAGTAAGCTTCGTCGGTGAAATAATTTTTCAAATCGGTCTAGTAGTTTCGGAGCCTATTCAATACAAACAATCAAATCTTTCCTCTTTATAATATTATTAAAAGTAAATAATGTACTTGATTGAGATTCAACTATTTTCTTTTTATTTTGTATAGTGCAAACTCAACCTCCATATTAGGAGTTTGAAGATTTTGGCCCAACATTAGTCACAATTTTGTTTTTGTTTTTCAAAATCGCGGCACACGTAATAAATGTTATAAGTATATTTGGATATAAGACACTGAAACAAAAAAAAAATCCTAAAGCGACAGGTTTCTAAGATATTCACATAATTATAGACCTTTTGACCTTTTCTAAGTGTACATTTATTGTATTTATGGAAATAAAGAGTTTTTGATTATGATTTTCGATTTTGATTATAAAGAAAAAATAAAGTTATTTTCATCTGTGAATATCTCATAAACCTGAACCGCTTTAGGAAATTAATTTATTTTACATTTTCTATAATGCCTTAGATCATATGTACCTATGTGTAGTGTTTTACGATGTTGTAGTGTATTATAAATAGTACTATCATAATAAATAAAATCAAATAAATGGTATAAAATATATAAACAGTCCATGTGTTTTCACACTTACGGGACGCCCGCAGCGTGCACAAAATTTTTGCTAAACTAAACTAATCATCATAAAACGAATAAAAGAAGATGAAATTAAAGAAACTAAGTATTCAAGATGATGACAACGATGGTTGGATAACAATAGGCGGTCAATCATCAATCGAGCAATGCTCATTCATATGCAATTAACTACATAAATTATACTCCCTTGTGTGCAAATCTAACCATTAATACAAAGAAAATCATGAAAAACCGGCAAACGAGTCCCGGAAGAAAGAACTATGAATCATGTTCGGATCAAAACATCTTCGTACCTACTTTGTTCGGACGCAATGGACTCTCATGGGAATTTCACGTGCATATTAATGTACGGTGGTAGGTATGCACAATTGTACAATCGGCTATTAATAATAGAGGCGGGCTAGTGTAGGAATGGTGTTATGAATAACTAATCGGATAATGTCCGGCTTCTTTTCGGATGGCTGGACGTATTTATAATCTAAGCACTTATTATTTTAAGCCAATTAATGAACTCAGCACCTAATCTCTAACCACGAAATTGAAAACTAAATCTATTATGCGAAAAGTGTAGGACGTAAGAGCAGACTAAAGGAAACTACTTGACGAAAAGCAGCAGCTTCATGAAAGTTAATAAATAAATAATGCTGGATAATTCACACAGCAAAAACTAGCCCCAAACTAGCAGAGCTTGTGTTAAGGGTACTAGATAACTGATATACTTATTACACCACATAGATAGATATTTTTAACCCCCGACGAAAAAGAGAGGAATGTTATAAGTTTAACGTGTCTGTCTGTGTATCTGTGTGTATCTGTCTGTGGTATCGTAGCTCCCAAACGAATGAACCGATTTTTGTTTAGTTTTTTTTTGTGTCATAGATAATTTTATCCCGAGTGTTCTTAGCCAGGTTTCATGAAAATCTGTAGGGTTTTTTTTAAATTTTGAATTTTGTTCTTGTTTATCATACATAGAAAACATCCAAAACAGCCGAAACAAATATTAGCAGATCGTACAAACGTTTTTCCTTCGACCTTCGCTTACCGCGCCACAGAGATCGTCGGCGTTAAAAAAGAATCGACATCAATGGCTGGAAAAAAGCCGGTAGCCGGTCGTAACATCTCTTTGATTACGCGGTGTTTATTCATGTTGGTAATTAACATGTCAATTATTTGCGAAGACGCAATACTTCGGACCCGATGCGCCGCTGCTGTTGCGTGTTTAGATTGATAAGTTACAATACGATTGTGAATTGCAGTGTGGGGGTAGAATGAATTATTGTGTGATGCACTGGGTGGCTTAGTAGACACTCACCTCACCTCAACAGCCTATATTGGTCCACTGCTGAACGCAGGCCTGTCCCTGATAAGCGCCTTATTAGCTGTTATCTCTTGGGGGGTAATGCCCGTTATCCCCAAGCTGGGAATGCGGGTTAAGGATCTCAGTTCGGTGGTAGAATTGTTCTATATGGTAGTAGACACTAGGCGTGTATATATTATAAGAAATGTACGAAAAATCAGGCTAATTACAAACATAAAAAGGGAAGGACTATAGTTAATTTACCATACCTAGGTACTTATCATCTACATAATGATAAAATAACTTTATTTAAAAATAGGAAATAAAAGTTAGGTAGGTACAAAAATTTAAATTTGAAATAAATTAACATTTTCTTTGGCTAAGGATGCACATAAAAAAATCGATTTATTTGATAACTAGCTTCTGCCCCCGGCTTCGCACGCGTTGTTTCTATGGAAACGTTTTGAGGTTATTTCTATCCCATGGGAACTGATTTATGGGATACAAAGTCGCTCATGTTTGATTCTAGGGTTACACTTACCTGTATGCAAAATTTCAGCCTGATCCGTTCAGTAGTTTTGGCGTGAAGAGGTAACAAACATCCATCCATCTATCCATCCATTCATCCATCCAAACTGTCGCATTTATAATATAAGTGTGATAATAATTTCGTTTAAAATTTTAGTTCTCCACGCTGCTTCTTTTGTAAGCCTTAAGAAATAAACGTTAGGTATTGATTTCTGATTTCATAGGTACAACTTAAAACTTAATCACGATTATTTTCGTCAGAAGTTTAACAGATAGGTACCTTCTTAGCTGTTTTTGTTTAAAAACATTCACGACCTTGTCCCCTCATCGGCTATTGTTGCTATTCGCGTAACATCAATTACGGCAAGTGCGTGTCCAATTGAATTCCCATGAATAAGGATTTCATTATTCGGTGGTAGGCACCTGATCATGTAAATCTACATCAGCGGTTCTCTATTAGATACTTATTAGCAGCCAACAAATTGAACGTTTGTAAAAAAAACAAAAGTTTGTACCGAAAACCTGAAGAGCAGATGGTTATTTGATAGAAGTTGTTTTATCTCGCCCTACTACTACGAAAAACTTTGCGCTTAGTTGTCATGCTGGCGGTACTCGCTACCAAAATCTGACGTGAATACAATGAGCACTAGTGACCCGGACCGCGCCTCGGGCGAGACTGATTGCTTCTGAGCTTACGCACACTAAAACAATGTGTACATGCAGTCACCTATGACATACATACACATAGCCCAACGGACTTCGCGAGATAGAACAACTATACCACTACCTCATAACACCAATTATTTTCTCTCTATTCTACCCTAAACAACAATTGTTGTGCTTGGCCTATCATATGATAGAGCTTAGAACATAACTTATTTAGGATGCCTCGCTCCGTGGGCATTAATTTTACTGGGCAAATTATAATGCGAAAGTTTGTACCTACTTAAAATTTAGAAGATGGTCATTTGATACCTCATAACACCAGAACTACTGAACAAATCGTGCTGAGAATTTGCATACGAGCTTATGAACCTGGAATCACAATATGGCTGCCTTTTACATCAGAAAAAAATTGGTTGTCTGTAAAGTCGGTTTACTGACGATAGTTGAACGTGACAACGCAGACGCATCGCTCACTCAAGTAGGAGAGAGACGGATGTCGAGCGCTCTCGCTTGCACTTCAAGCCTTACATGGAACGCCTCAGAACGCCGCATGACGTCATGTTGAGGTAACGCCGCATGACGTCATGTTTTTTCGTGCGTGCAGCCGGCTCTATCGAATTATAAGACGTTGTCACGTCAAAACGAGTGTAAAGCCAAGGACAGAAGCTAGTTTTACGTATGCTCGTTTGATGGCAGTTCTATGGGATACCTAACAAAAATACCAATAAAACGGAAACCGACCGTTGACAAATATATTCTAATGTTAATTTGGAAGGAGTGGACTATCCGGTTCAGCGGTTTTGTTAAATCATTGTGAGCCAGGCTATAAACCCCAAATAGTGCTATTGATGGAGGTTAGAGACTATGAAGATGTAAAGGTACCAAGGTATTTATAAAACTGATTTAATTTAATTATAATTATTTCTATGTGATGTGATTTAATTTAAATTCATGTTAATATCTATATTTTTTTAATTTATATTATTTAATTTCATCAAAATAAATTAAATTAAATGTAGTAGGTAGACTTATACTATACTAACAATTAATATAAGAGATAGTTCTGCTACTAACAAATTATGGATCACAGTTATCCAAAATAAATGAATTAATTTTAGAACATTTGGTTCTAGCTTAGATTTTTCGGCAGTTTATGGCCATAGGGGTGTACATGGAAATAATATTTGAAACACAACACCTCTAAGCTGCGTTAGGTAGGTAAGTTAAGTACCAATATTTTAAAGTCACTAGCTATATAGAGCTGTGTGGTGCCGGCTTAGAACATGCACCACCCCAACTCTTCCCGCGGGTGTCGTATCGTAAGAGGCGACTAAGGGATATCCACCGGGGGCGGGCAGCAGCGCCCCTGCAGAACAATTCTACCACCGAACTGAGATCCCCAACCCGCATGCCCAGCGTGGGGATTATGGGCATTACCCGCCATGTTATAAAAGCCAATAAGGCGCTTATCAGGGGGAGGTCTGCGTCCAGTAGTGGACCAATACAGGTTGTTGAGAGGTATATAGGATTACGGTCATTGCGGAGGCGGGATAATAATCAACCCCTTGAATCCGTTGATGTCGTAAATGGCTTCTAGGGAATCTACCAGACTAAGAGCAGCGTCGTTCTTCTATGTACTTATATAGAATACAGGTATAAGTACTTATTTAAAATTAGCTATGCCCTGAATAAGTAAATTTATTGCAAGCCCTTGTGGGGTACCTACCTAGTGTTTAAAATAATTAAAATACGTAATTCATTATTTACTTTATAGATTACTAGCTTTTGACCGCGGCTTCGCACGCGTTCTTTCTATAGAAACGTTCAAAGTAATTTCTATCCCATGGGAACTGATTTATGGGATAAAAAGTAGCCTATGTTTGATTCCAGGCATAGAGCTACACCGGTGCAAAATTTCGGCTCAATCTGCTCAGTAGTTTTGGCGTGAAGACGTAACAAACATCCATCCATCCATCCATCTATCCATCCAAACTTTGGCATTTATAATACTAGCTGCCGCCCGCGGCTTCGCACGCGTTGTTTCTATGGAAACGTTAAAAGGTGATTTCTATCCCATGGGAACTGATTTATGGAATAAAAAGTAGCCTATGTTTGATTCCAGGATTATAATTATCTGTATACAAAATTTCAGCCCGATCCGTTTAGTAGTTTTGGCGTGAAGAGGTAACAAACATCCATTTATACATCCATCTATCCATCCAAACTTTAGAATTTATAATATTAGTGTGATATGATGATGTGATTTATTATGGAGTATTATATGAATCGAATAATAATTATCCATATAACTTTACCACCATTTTTAAACCCTACGAAGGTTAATTTTTGATAATTAAATCAGGCTACGTGTCATTCTAGAACATAAACCGGTTTAGATGAAATTTGGTATGTAAATACATACAAAATTTCATCTAAATCGGTTAAGTAATTACGGAGATACGTGGTAACAAACATTCACACAAACTTTCGCATTTATAATATTAGTAGTGCATCAACTCTGTGACTATGGGAACCCAATGATGCGGAAAGACTTAGTTTAACAGTAGACATATTATATGGGCGGATAGGTAGGTAAGTCACATATAAACACAATCAAAACTTAATATTAAACAAAATATATAAATCAATAAACACAATCAAAACTTAATATTACCAATAAAATAAGATTTATAAATAAACCGGCCAAGTGCGCCTATACACGCACGGTTTCGTTCCATCGTTAAAAATTCAAACCTTTTTCTCCAACGAAATTCTTAAACACCAACTGATTGGAGACCCCTATGATTTTTTTTTATTTATAATCAGTGTTTGTTGGTATTAAAGTTGAACTGTTACTTACTTCACTACAAAGTTTCATGTGTCTACCTTTTATCATTCAAGATATACAAGATATTGTCCCATCGTTAAAAATTCAAACCTATTTCTCAAACGAAATTTTAAAACACCAACTGATTGGAGACCCTATGATTTTTTTTATTTATAGTCAGTGTTTGTTGGTATTAAAGTTGAACTGTTACTGACTTATAGAAAGTTTCATGTGTCTACCTATTATCATTCAAGATATACAGCCTTGACAAACTTATAGCATTTTTTTTATTTCTGGTGAGTATTTTTATTTATTAATGTTAAACTATTACTTACTTATTCAAAGTTTCATGTGTCTACCTATTATGATTCAAGATATAGGTACAGCCTCGACTAACTTAGAGCAAAGATACCCAAAAAATCGTGTTTTTGTATGGGAGCCCCTGTATTTTTAATATTTATATTATTTTTAGAAAGTATTTGTGGTTTTAGCGGCAAGAGAAATACACATTCTGTGTAGTGTATTTCTTAGGTTTACGAGATACAACCCTCTGACAGACGGGCAGACAGCGGAGGCTTAGTAATAGGGTTTCGTTTGCACCCTTCGGGTACGAAACCCTAAAAAGTACATACTTATATTATATATGATCATAAATCATGATGACACGTTTAACTCGCCGTTTGAAGTTCTTCAATCTAAAGTATGCCTTAGTGGGCGGTGATAAGGACTACCGGTGTTTGAGGTTACTTAAATGTCAATGATGCTTATTTGAAATCATTATGTCATCATCCGTGGTCACACCGTATTCAAAACCTTCTTAGTATATTAGATTTTGGTTTGTTTCCGTTTCTGAATTGAATACGGTTTACTTTGGGCCTGCTGATGTTTTATTTACTTCTTGTTTCTTTAGTTATCATCATCATCATAAACCTATATTAGTCCACTGCTGGACATGGCTTCCAGCTTTGGTTATGGTTAGTTTGACTTTCGTTTTGAAGTCTCACCAGTCTCAGGCTGGTGTTTCCTAAAAGATGATCGAACAATTAGCAACTTCGTCGTTTAACGCTTAAACTTTCAGTTTGTGTAAAGACTATTATAGCCGTTTTGAAAGTGGTTTCTTCAAAACACCTTGGTCAGCACCAGATAACCAGGTAACCAGGTAATCAACAAACCACTTGCTACAAATTGAATTCTTGTACCATATTCGCTCCAAAACTAGTTCTGCAAATATTAATTTAATCGATACTCGCCGGTATTTGACCTTACGCTGGCATTTGTGGAGATTTGCGTTAGGAATTCAGTTGTGGTGCTTTACTTGTGAATTGTCTGAGAAGTGATCCAGTTATTGGTTTTGTAGAAGCCCACAATCAATTTTAGATTTCAATTTAAAACTGTCAAAACGTCTCGTCTCGTCAAAAAGATTTCTATGGAAATCTCACAACTAAGAGAGAATGGGACAGCTCCATATACCCACGAAATAAATAAATAATTCTGAACAATTCACACAGCATTATCTAGCCCCAAGCTAAGCATCCAGAGCGCCCTGGACAAATGTCTGCAGATTGCACAAACATTTGTCCCGAGGCGGGAATCGAAGCCGCAACCTCCTGCGTCGCAGGCAGACCTTTGCCCGCACAGAGGTCGTCAAATAATGATTATGCTATATTAATATTATTATGCTATATTAATGATTTAACTTACGCTTTATTAGTTTCTAATAGCTTTATTAGTCGCTTTAGTAGTAGCTGGTAGGTGCCGGCTTAGAAGCTGTGTGGTGCCGGATAGAATGAAAGTTTTCAAGACTGCCGTACTTTCGTACGGCAGTCTTCAAAAATTGAAAACTTGCGTGACCAATTTGTGGACATTCGGATACATCCTGGCTGTGTGGTGCCGGCTAAGAATTTGCACCACTCCAACTCTTTCCGCGGGTGTCGTAAGGTCGTAAGAGGCGACTAAGGGATATCCACCGGGGGCGGGCAGTAGCGGCCCCTGCAGGACAATTCTACCACCGAACTGCGATCAGCAACCCGCATGCCCAGCGTGGGGATTACGGGCATTACCCCCCGTGAGATAAAAGCCATTAAGGCGCTTATAAGGGGAAGGCCTGCTTCCAGCAGTGGACCAATACAGGCTGTTGAGGTTGAGGTGAGGTTATTAGTTTCTGATCTAGGTTTTTAGGATGCTCCAATCACCCTGAAAACCTAAATCAGAAACAGAATGGTAAATAAATTTAGACTAATCTGTTAGTACTATTTATTTATTACTATGCCGTTTGAATCTTCTCTCATAAACAAGTAGTTGAAAACTGTTGGTACACAAGTAGGTACGTACCTATTTATCACACACCTACCTACCAATTTATGACTAAAATACCTACTCGAATCAAGAAAATAATAACGTTTCGCTCCTCAATAATATGATCTTTATTTAAGCCGAATTGACAAATATTTTGCACAAATCACTAATGCCATATTGGGCCATGTTTATACACAAAGTAGTAATGTAAGCATTTCGCGATAATGCCTTAATCAAACAGGATTGCGCATGAGTTCGGCAAACGGTGACGGTTAGACACATGTCATGTTTGACATGTAATGTCGACAAAAATTGATGTAAGCGGTTACATTTGACAAATTGCTAACCATGTGGGTTTCCCTTTGGTTTTTCTTAAAGTCCTTTACCTAAATAATCATCGGTGAATTTCATGATATCTAGAGTACTTACATACCTACCTATTTCTTTCGGTTTTCTTGCCAAATGTGCTTTTGAGGTGGTACGATTTTTCGTTTCCGTCCAGCAGGTATTTATTTGTTTATAAATATCGGAAATAAATAAGATTTATCGTGGATTTATATTTTTTCTTTACAAATGCATATTGTAGGTAGGTATGTGTTTATAGTTCACTAATTTCTTGTTAAACTTGCACATTATAACAATAGTTTTTAGCAACTCTTCATTTGAGAAACCGATTTTAATGGATTTTTCCCAAAATAACGAAGCAATTAGAAGAGCATTATGAAGATGATTTCGCTAAGTTATTAATTATTGTGGTAGACGAATTGCAATAATAATATTCTTTCTAACGGTAAATAGCAAGAATAGGCTAATGGCGAAAAACTAGATTTTACTTCACGGTCGCGATCGGCAGTGTTTTGCTAGATAATGCGGCCTCTATTGTGGAAATTAAAAACTCCTCAGGTACATTTTCCACGGTGAAATTGCCTCTGGTACGAAGTAGTAATAGTTATTATGTGCCTCCGGTTAGGCTTTACAGAGTCTGACTGTATAGCTACAAAGCAGCCTAAATGAACCTAGGTTCATGTATGAATATGAAATGACGGCGGGGCGGAGGCGGGAATCGAACCCGCAACCTCCTGCGTTGCAGGCAGACCTTCGCCCGCTGCGCCACAGAGGTCGTCAGAGGAAAAATTGGTACCTACTTTAATCGATGTATGAGGTGAGTACCAACATTGGCCGAAACGAGACACGCAATTTCGTATTTAAGAATTAAAGTAGGATAAAATATAATGATGTGAATCTGTCAACAAGAAAATTATCGGGACTGACGATAGCTTCGATTTTTATCGAGCTGATAGATTTGGCGTCCATAAAATACTGCATTCTTTCATTCAAAGAAAATAAACGCATGGATGGTGTATTATGTGTAGAAGTTTTGCCATTCTTTCGACAGTTCAAAAAGTAAGTACGAACGGAGCAAAAGTAAAAAAAAATAGATTCTGAAAAACAATGGCAATACGATGGTCTCAATGCGATTTTAGTGCGAATATGTCGTGAAGCCAAGTGCAAGTTAAGACTGAAAGAACTTTCCTCCTATTTGGTGATCCAGCTAAACTCAAGATTTGGTAGTTCATAATCTCAATATTGATTTTTACTATACTTACTATTTGCAATACTTGCCGTTTTGGGATATTTCCTACCTCAACGCCAAAAAGAGAATCTTATATTCTCTATATAATATTATATTTTATCTAAATTGGATAAGTAATTTGGAAAACGTAGTAATAAACATTTACACAAACTATGGCATTTTTATAGTAGGATCTATACATCGATAATACTTGCATTTCCTATGTATAAAAGTAGTATTTTTTTTCCATTTTGTACTAAGTATTTAGTTCTCTTTAGGTAAGTAGGCGTAGGTCCGTTCGTGACGACATCTGTAAGGGTCCTAACGGAAGACCAGCGCTGGCTAGGCCTCTTACGGGAGCTTAGCTAGCATTATGCTGAGTTAGGGCCCTTTTTATAACAACTTTATGTACCTACACCCCATAAGTGTGTTTTCTTTTTTTGTACTTACTGTGTTGTTATAAATAAATCTCTTTTTTCTTTCTGTTGTCAACTTTTTGCAGGGTCTTTGGCAGTAACAGAAAACGTAGAGCTTATAGCCTAAAGGTTGTAGGCTAGGCAGTAAGTTTGCTTCGCCCATCATGCAGTCTCCTAACTCTTTAGACTTCTTAAGTTGGGTTTCTGTTAAATGACTGCGCAACCCTAGTCACCTTGTATTTTTATTTTATCTTTGATTTTTTTGTAACGTTTTATATGTGTACTGCCTAACTAATGGACAAAATATGTCTGAAAATAAACTTTTTATATATTTTATTTTATATCTGTATCACACATCAATCGTGCATTTTCGGTAGGTGCGGTACCTACCTAAGTAACTCTCTCTCTGCCTTTTACGTTTTCTCGAATAAAAGGCTAAACGGTCATTAGTTTTTAGTTAAGTTAAAAGGTGAATTATACCCAAGGGAAGGACATGCCTATGCTACTTTTATACCGGAAAAACGAGTGTGAAACCACGAGACGAAGCTAGGTTTCTAAGCTTAAGAAAATCCGCGACAAGCTCCTATTCTCCGAATACACTTAGATGACACACTTTTAACTTTACAATCATCTATCATCTACAAATCATTTCAAATCATCGTCGGATCACTATGCTACTTTACGCTGGTCTGGAATCAGTACAAATTATACCGCTACATGAATGAAAGTGAAAGACATTCACTTATGTTGGGAGGTGTGTACTAAGCACATGATAACAATCTTTACAATTTAATTTTTACTTTAAATTACTTAGCCACATGCTTTCATAATTAAATTAACTGTGAACAACATTTTGTGGGTTAAAAATACGGATTTTTAGGGTATTAACACCATGTCATACGTGTCCATATATACTCGTATTTGAACCTACAGACTGTCTGTGACCTGCTTGGGTGAACTACCTATAGGTAGCTACGGATATTCCAAGATCCTTATCTTCCGCGACAGCTTATATTGGCCCACTGCTGGACGCAGGCATCCCCGATAAGCGCCTTAATGGCTTTTATCTCATGGGGGTTAGTGTTCATAATCCCCACGCTGGGCTTTAGGTACTTTAGGTAGTTTGGATGGATAGAAGGAGGAATTAATGGATGGATCGTTAAATGTTTGTAATGTACTTCGTAACACCAAAACTACTGAATGGGTAGAGCTGAAATTTCGCAATTACAACTAACAAATTACTTACAGTTTTTTGGTATACGTACTCAACTCAACAGCCTGTATTGATCCACTGGACGCAGGCCTCCCCCTGATAAGCGCCTTATTGACTTTTATTTATCACATGCGGGTAATGCCCATAATCCCCACGCTGGGCATGCGGGTTGGGGATCGCAATTCGGTGATAGAATTGTTCTGCAGGGGCGCTGCTGCCCGCCCCCGGTGGATATCCCTTAGTCGCCTCTTACGACACCCGCGGGAAGAGTTGGGGTGGTGCAATTTCTAAGTCAGCACGGCTTACTTAACATACAGGTATACTTAAATTAATAAATAAAAAATCTTAAAGCTAATCTATATATATAAAAATGAAACCCGTTTTCCTTGGTCACGGCATCACGCGTGAACGGCTGGACCGATTTCGCTAATTCTTTCTTTATTGTGTTTGTTATTGTCAGGAGAAGGTTCATATGAAAGAAAAAATTAAGAGAGTTGGAAACATAAATTTCCACGGTGGCGAAGCCGCGGGGCGCAGCTAGTAATACATAAATAAATAATGCTGGACAATTCACACTGCATCTTATAGCCCCAAGCTAAGCAGAGCTTGCGTAGTATGATAAAAGCTTAGTACTTTTTATCTCGAAAACTCGTCCGAAGCCGCGGACAAAACCTAGCGGCTAATAAAATATAGCTTAACTTATTTGAAAACGAAAATTAGTCAGGTTTATTAGTGGGTCAAACCACCTGACCATTAGTTTGTAAACTAATCGTGCATAGGCCAGTCATTGACCCCGCTTGGGCAATACCTTCACAACGTCTATTAACTAATTTATTCTATTGTTTGGCATTTTACTAATAAAATAACCAACAAGGTCGTAAGATTGGCTTTGACAGATCGATGTACGGAGAATCGAGCTAAGATCAGATATTAATAATAATCATGTAGGACAATTCACACAGCATTATCTAGCCTCAAGCTAAGCAGAGCTTGTGTTATGGGTACTAGATAACTGATATACTTAGTACAATACACTACTTATACAAACAAAACATCCAGAACACCCTGAACAAATATCTGCAGATCGTACAAACATTTGTCCCGAGGCGGGAATCGAGCCCGCAACCTTCTGCATTGCAGGCGGGCCTTTGCCCGCCGCGCCACAGAGGTATCCAATGAATGAATTGTAATAAGTTTCGATGCATGCCCAATCTCAACTTCAAAATAGTAAGAAAAAACCTGCATGACTTAGAGCTCTAGCATAATGGTTATTAAACCATTATGGTACAAACTTTTCAACCATTTTAGGTTATAGATAATAAACCTATAACCTAAAATGCAAGAAAAATTTTTGTTCGATCCGGCAAAATAGATCTTACTTTTGACGACGCGCGACGTGAGCGCGTTTACGTCTTTTGTATGGAAAAATGTGTTGGTAAAAACATTACGAGTTTTCGAGGTATGATGCAAAAACTATAAATATAGGTATGTATGTATGTATTTATTTATTATTTTTAGGTATTATATATTAAGGTATTTTTGTAAGATTTGCATTGGCTACATAATAATGCACATATCCTATCCATCCTCGGTTGTCTGGTAGAGATCGCTCTTGAGCGATAGGACCGCCAATCGTCACACATATATTTTGTATCTTTTTTGTAAATTATTTTGATAAGTGTGAAATAAAGAATTTTCTATCTTTCTCTCTATTCGCACGTCGCAACTGCCATAGCGTCTTATCTTACCTACACCTGACAAATATTTGCCTGTAATGAAATTGTAGGTAGGTCGGTACTTAATAATAATTTGTACATAATAAAAATTGTACATAATATACTTAAAAGTAACGTATTTTGCAAATTACACAGAAAGTTATTCAGCATTTCATAACACTCTGTAAGCAACTCAAGAAATATCTATTGACAGTTTTCGTATTTCATAGTAAGCGTTTACGTTTACTAGGTTCCAGAACCCTAGATATTTTTTGTAAACAAAGTGGTTACAAACCAAAGAAAGCAAATCGTAGAAGTTTGAAGCTATTTTAAATTTTTGCAGCTTTTTATTCATCATTTCTTTTGTCTCTCGTCCTTTTGAACTCGGAGTTGCATTCTCTGTGGATATATGTCATCCATATTATAATTATGTTAGCTGTATAGGCTGGTACTTACCTTGTCGTTTTCTGTTATTGTTATAAGTTTTTATTAAGTCTTCATGCTTCAATCTCTTCTCTAGTCTCGTCATTACATAAAATATCTTGGATTCTAGTAACTTGTAGGTAAATATTTGCCGTATGTTTACCTACTTAGCAGAATATTGATTTATCACGTATTTTCAATACTTGTTCTGCACTAACCTAGTTAGCATATAATTTCGAAATCGATCAGCAAATAAAAGGTGGACTTTGAAAAATAATATATTAACCTGAACCTATAAATTTGTTTTAACCGACCTAAAAAATGAGAAGGTTTTCAATTTGACTGTGTTTTTTAACCTTGCAAGCTTTTATAGTCACTTTTTTGTGATATGTTGGTACTTGGTAGGGAGGGATGTGTCGTACTAGTCCTACTTATATTATAAAGCCGAAAGTTTGTGAAATGTGAAATTTTTGTTACCTAGGATCTCCTAAACTACTGAACAGATCAAGATGAAATTGGCGTACATTTTACAGGCTACATAATAAACCGAAAATACGCGTGCGAAGCCGCGGGCAGAAGCTAGTTGTAAATATTTCAAAAAAGTTAGACACAACCCTTCCTATACATAAAATCTAGTAAGTCGATATACGAGAAGATATAAGAAAAACCGATTTGGACCCGTCTTTATTGTATATAAAATTTCATATTTGACTTTGGTCCGCCAAAACGCAAGGAAATTTTAGGCGTGTTTTTATCGGGGGGCGAACATGTTACCGGATATCATTTTCGTGAAGATTCGTTCAGAAATTTTATTCTAAGTCCAAAAAAAGTGAAGAATACATATTTTACTATAAAAACTTCCGTAGTGTTATTCCAACACAAACTAGGTTCGTAGTTAACCCGCTTACATTCAAAATGAAGAATACATGTTTAGATCGGTTTTTATTGACTTTGTGAAGTACCTATGCTGCCAATTTAAGTGTTAAATGTTAACCCTGCATTTGTTTTATTAAACCAACCTACAATTACACGCACGCATCTAAGAATTAACATGTAACTTAACCCATTAGGTGGTAGTTACATTATTGTAGTAAGTGCCATCTTCGAAGCAATAGTTATTACATAATATTAACCTCTGACTTGGAGTCACTTTCAAAAGACCTTTAGTAAACCTACTTACATTCACTGAGAATTTTACCTCAGGTTTCATTGCGACAATTTTATAAAGCTTTAATTTTAATTTTAAGGTTTGTAAAATTTTTATTCGACCTTATAACGTAAAATTGGTATAACAAAATTTCCGTTCATGCATGAGGTGCAAATCATCATCATCAACCTATATTAGTTCACTGCAGGACATAAGGCCTCCCTTAATGAGCACATACAGGGTGTTTAATTAATCTAACAAAGGAAGCATGTGGCTTTTTCCAAAAAGAAAGAACCCCTATTTACCCTTGAACTCAATAGATGGCGCGAATCTCCGCCACCGCTGACGACCCATCAGGGTGCTGTTTTTAATCTAAATAAGGATAAAAATGCTGATTTGACTTGTAGGTAAACTACTTATAATCAGGGCTGATTCAATCCAACTAGAGATATTTTCTACGGGAATTAACAAACTCTACATATATTTAAAGTTGCAAGTATATCTATTACTTTTTCATCACTCTCGCTCGAAAACGGTGACTCGGCTGCTCAAAAACAATGAGCAAAACCGGGTTTTGCTCACATGTGGAATAAAGAATTCTAGGTATTCAACTTGTTGAAAAAAGTAATTTGAATTCAGAACAATGCAACCTTCGTAGAAAAAAATATTCGTCCGTTCAAGATTCATAAAGGGTTTGTAGCATTTTTACCCTTCAAGGTTGTTGACCAAAATGAGTTTCTGACATTCAACCTCTTTTATAAATTACTAAATTTTAATATTCTCTCGCTAGTCGTGGTGAAAAGTTATATGTTTAACTAGAGGGCAAATATGTTTCGTTTCGTGCTTTTTAAATCCCTCGCTACCTCAGCAGTCTACTTTAGAGCCACTCGCTACACTCGTGACTCTATTCTAGACTGCTTGGCTAGCTCGGGATTTAATATCGGCACTCAGCAAAAAATCGTTTTGCCTACTTATTGAACAAATAACTATTATTATCCCGCTTGTGATGCAACATCCACCTTGAACTTTAGTGTTTGCATCGTACAAACTCAACTGATTTACGAACTATTTACTAAGCTACCTACACAACTATAAGTAGGTAAACATTAAATTGACATGGTCAATGTGGTCAAAGGCCTGTAATAAAAACGCTACCGACGTGAATACCTGTCTTTATCTGGAGGTAGACAATTAAGTACACCTACTCAAGTACAGAAATACAGTGTCCTTGCAGTAGTTAACGAGCAAAACGGAAGACTTGCATACTATAGCTATGCAAAAGCATAGCTTATGTTCCTTCGTTTTTCTTTCTCTCTACTCTTGTAAGGCCCAATCAGGCCATTTTCCGTCGTCATTTTCCGCGCATGCGCCTGCGAGTGGGAGAAGTTTCGCCTATTTTATTCATTCTCAGGTGTTAGGGGATAAAGGAGATTAAAAAGGGATAGGTGTGAGCCTAAACCTACTTCGAGTTTTAACCTGCAGTCAAAATCCGTAACTTAAATTATATGTAAGTATTTATGAGGTCAATGTATCAACTAGAGAGAGTATTCTACAGCTTCGGAGAATTATCGGAACTTTAGAATACAATTGCCGTTCCTGATGCAAAGAAATTAATAATAAATAAAATAAAATGAATCTATAGGAAACGAATAATGTAGCGAAGAATATATAGGTACCTATGGGTAGTACCTAGGTACCCAGGTTTACCCAGGTTTATGGCGGATAAGATTAATTAATTAATTAGTGAAATACTATAATTCTAAAATAAGTTAATATTAATGTAATTGTAACGAAGACCATGTGATATATATGTTTATATTGACGTGTAAATTTAAATTTATCAATAAAATCTTGAATCAATGCCAGTTTCAGTTCATATTCGGATAATTTATTGATAAAGTTGAATTACATCCACACTCCCAAGTGCAAAAAGAATTCCACGCTCTTGTCGCAAATTAAAAGCAGAACGGATTACTGACCGCCGCTGGCTAAAGGTCATCATCATCTCAGATGAAAAACGTCCAATGAATATGGTTCATTGGACGATTTTCAGGGTCAAAAGGCCTCCCCAAGAATCGGTACAATGACCGGTCCTGCACTACCCGCATCCAGCGGTTTACTGTGACCTTCAGAGAGAAATAATTAATGTTACCCAAAAAACACATAAGTACATAATTTTACGCAGAATATAACAACACACTCGAGTCAACTTATTTAATATGTAGGTACTTATATTTACCGAGATAATAGTTAAGGCGAATAGTAGGGTGGATAGTGGCGCCACTACATATTAAACACAACTATTAAAGATACATTTAAAAAAAGCTTATGATAGATATCGTCTACGCGCGGTCCGATTTTTTGATAATTCCTTTGTATAACTTAATTATAAAAAATTAAATACCTATGTAGTGGCGCCACTATCCACCCTACTATTCGCCTTAAGGGTAAAATGGGTCCCAGCCTCAGCATGTTGCAGTATTAAGGCATTTGCCATGCAAGGCATTTGTATTTTTTACTTATTTCTTCATTAATCAAAAACGTATTCTATTCTTATTTCTACGACACTTTAAACCATATAAGGTTAATAGGTATCCATACCATACCTAAACGTATGACAACGATAAGAGCATATTATCTACCATACATAAAGGTATCGAAACGATAATCCTTTAATACGCTAGTAGGTACGTTTACTCTGCGCACGCGCAGGTTCTCTAAAGATTCTCAAAAAATAAAACGTACAAACGTTCGGAATACATTTAAAGCTGTTCGCAGTGTTTATTTGCTATTCTCACCTTGACATTTACGTGAGGATCCTCTTTTAATTCGTTGTTTTCGTGTTGCACTGGACTTCGCTTCGCGTCTTGTTTCTGTGTTAATTACGTTAATGCGAAGATAATTATATTGCCCTTAAAGGATTTAGTACCTGTTTATGAAACTGATAGATAGAATCATAGGAATACATCAAAAATATCATAGGCACTCGTAAATGTCAGTGTTCGCAAATCATGAGTTCTTATGCGTTACAGAATATAGGTCGGCCCTGCAACTACAATTTAAAACCTATAATCAAATCACAAAGAAAATCACACTAGTATCACAGATTAGATACCTATCTAACGTTACTTCGCTAGTATTTACAATTGAAACAATTGAACTAACTGCAGACTTTTGCAAACAATCTACAGGTAGCTCAACTGATCCATATACTATACCATAATGTACCATAAATACAATTTGATTGAGTATCTAGATTAGTCAAATGGACATTTTGAATAGAAAAATACTTTAGTAAAAATTAATATTCAGATGGGAAAACCCCTCTTTTCTCATCTGAATATTATTATTTATAAGAGGTCTTTTGCGCAGCAGTGGGACAGTGCGGGCTCGTAATACGACGACCGCCTGCGTGATCCGCCTGCGACGCAGAAGGTTACGGGTTCGATTCCCGCCTCGGGACAGTTTTTTTTCAATCTGCAGATATTTGTTACGGGTGTTCTGGATGTTTTCTCTATGAAGTGTACTAAGTATCTATCAGATATCTAGTACCCATTACACAAACTGCTTAGCTTGGGGCTAGATAATGTATGTGAATAGTCCAGCATATTTTTTTTTTTTTTTTAATTTTTATTTATTTTTAATAGGTACTTAAGAGCTTGTGTATGAGCTTTTATGAAGCTTATCTAAAAATAATGGATATCCTAAGTACTTTTCCATTATTTTTAAATTTGGTAAGGAGAAAAATCGTGTCCCGATTGACTAGTTACGAAAACTTAACATCGCCAAAAGTTAGGCTGAGCGCAGACTTGAGTCACGACAGTTTTAAGACAGTTTTAAGACAGACTATTGCTTTACAAAATGTATGAAGATGCAAGACAAAACAGTTTTGTTTCCGTTTTAAGGCAGACTTTCTATGTGAGGAAAGTCTGTCTTAAAACTGTCGTGACTCAAGTCTGCGCTCAGCCTTAGTGGTGGGCAATAGCTTGGGTATGTACTATTTATAGTAACTATAATTATGGTAGAGGGTATCATATCATTGATAAATTCAAAATTTTGTTCGTTTACATATTTAACATATTCTAGAGGCCGAAAACACTTGATATTCATACCCACGTGTCCACTTATTCCAATTTAAAAACCATTTCAAGATTTACATCTTGTTTTGGAAATGAGAACGTGTTATTTTTTATTTTGTTAATGACATGATTCATTTATCTCGACAAACCTTTGAGTAGTTTCGAATCTTGTAAACAAACTTTAAATGAAAAAAGACAAATTAAGGGGAAACTCGGCCGTTCCTTTAGAGCGCAAATTTTGCTTATTAGTTATTATAAATGTTTTCGACGTCGACATCGCAAAGTTCAACAAGCTAGTCTCCAGGTCAACACTTTCTCAGCGTCTACTATCGGAGAGCTCTCTCAAAGCGTCTAGGAGTAGCCTACCTAGTAAACTCTACCTTATTTATTATACTACCTAACTCTATCTTAGTAGGTAGAGTGAACGAAAATAAATCGTCAAGTGCGAGTCGGACTTGAGCACTAAGGCTTCCGTAAGACCTTGCTTCTTGCCAAATTTTATGATTCTACGTCAACGAGAAGTACCCTATAGGTTTTGGTCCATTGCGAGCGTATTTTTTTTTGTGAATAAACTACAAATTTACTATTTTCTACGGGAAGTAAACTATAGGTTTTGTGTGTGTCCGTCAAGGTAGCGTACACATAATCGATATCACCTTTGTTGATATGCCAATAAACTCTGCATAAACAGTGTAGAATTAGTGCAAAAGTAAAATAAATACTGCCTCTTTGGTTTAAGAAATAATGACCATTCTTAGTGGGTACGCTAGCTTGACGTCAAGGCAGCGTACCCATTAAAAAACGAAATAATTCCTATAGAAAACGAGCTTTTCTTATTATAAATGCTATATGTAAAAATACTGCGAGAAATACTGCTTCTGCCTGTGGTCATGCTTTATGCAATTTCGTAGTGCAACAATATAAAAAGTTGATGTGAAGTGCTAGGAACAAATGCATTTTGGTACAGTCGCACACAACAAATAATAAACACCAATGCAAAATCCGGATAATACGCATTTCATCATTCACAAATCCGGATATTAATTCGAATGAAATGTCAAATTTAAACAACATCTTTTAACTAGCTCTTGTTTGCGGTTTCGCACGCAATTTCTTAAGTGTCAGTAGTTGGTATAGCGTGTTCCAGTTTAGACACTCGGCATTACAGTGTATCTGGCTATTCAACTAGTCTTCAACTACTTTCAACTAGGCTATTCACTTGAAGAAGGCAGTTAGCCACGAAGTAGCGTGTGAACCTTTTGAACCCACTGAAAACTCATTGAACGACTACCTGAACAGATATGTGCGCGGGAGACGCGGTGTATGGTGTGGCACGGGGCTACCCCCGTCGTATTTATGCTTAATGCCTACGCAGGCATTAAGCATAAATACAATACGATATATAGGTACCTATGTACGTAGCCGTGCAGCAAAACTGGAGTAACCGGAATAACACGAAGAAAAAAGCAAGGAAAAAACACGAAGAAAAATTATAATTCTAATTAAAACTTATTTACGAGCTCTATTATTTTTGCCTTAAACAATAATATTATGAGTATTATTACAGTTATCTACTATGAGTATTATTACAGTTATCAGAATTATCGTAGCATAGTTAGGCAAATAAAAAGTAGGTACTTACCTGTAAAGTTTAATTAAAGAGTAGATAATTAAAATCATAATGACTTATAATACTTACTTACGTAGGTAAGTATAGGTCCTAGCTAGGTATATGTCTAGCCTCTATTATACCTACACAGCAGTAGGTAAGGTACAGAACAGACATGATTATACTTACATAGGTAGGTATGTATAACAATAGCATGTACGATCTACCAATAACTTAAGCACGGTAATATTAACTATATAATATACATACCTACCGTAACAAAGGCATTCAATTCTAAGATAAAATAGGTACCTACCTACTAGAAAAAGATATCGCGACTATTCGGCCGAAACCAGCTCACTCACGCACGTGTGGTTTTACATCGCGTTGTCCCTCACGCACGATGCGCATACCTGTTTATTTTTTATGTTCTCTGTTTCTGTGATCTATTTTTGTTTGGGTTTATATAGAGATTGCAATCCGGATTATTCGAAATCCGAATTATTCAGAAAAATTGCCATTTTTATTTATACGGATATATGCATCTACATCTACCAAAATACATTACTGAAAGAAATATTAGTGCAACAAATTTTGTTGCCAGGTAACGATCTGTTAAAGACTGTTGGCATCTGCCGCTGCTGGAGGAGGCCAGCTAAGGACAAGGTGCCTAGCCAGATACACTGTAATGCAGAGTGTCTAAACTGGTACACGCTATATCAACTACTGACACTTAAGAAATTGCGTGCGAAACCGCAAACAAGAGCTAGTTAAAAGATGTTGTTTAAATTTGACATTTCATTCGAATTAATATCCGGATTTGAGAATGATGAAATGCGTATTATCCGGATTCTGCATTGGTGTTTATTATTTGTTGTGTGCGACTGTACCAAAATGCATTTGTTCCTAGCACTTCACATCAACTTTTTATATTGTTGCACTACGAAATTGCATAAAGTATGACCACAGGCAGAAGCAGTATTTCTCGCAGTATTTTTACATATAGCATTTATAATAAGAAAAGCTCGTTTTCTATAGGAATTATTTCGTTTTTTAGTGGGTACGCTGCCTTGACGTCAAGCTAGCGTACCCACTAAGAATGGTCATTATTTCTTAAACCAAAGAGGCAGTATTTATTTTACTTTTGCACTAATTCTACACTGTTTATGCAGAGTTTATTGGCATATCAACAAACGTGATATCGTTTATGTGTACGCTACCTTGACGGACACGTTTTGTGTGCATGTGATTCCCTTGGAAATTTCAAAATATTCGGACATAAACGGCTGTAACTTTTGAGTGCGTTGACTTAGAAGTTTTATTTATGTCGCGGCTATAAGAGTTTACGGGCTCGTGTAGGTATTTGACGTTAATTTCAACACGATACGTCCACGCGTTCCTGAGAAAAGGGGGTTAACAGACGGACAGACAGACAGACGGACAACAAAGTGATCCTATAAGGGTTCCTTTTTTCCTTTTGAGCAACGGAACCCTAAAAATCAAATAACCGTTTTTTTTTTTTGACAACGTAACGTAACGCATATGTACCTCTACCTACCCTATTACGTTTGCATAGTCAGTAGGTCATTTTTGTGGTTGCTTGTTCCTTCGAAAACAATTTTGTGTGCCAAAGGTCTGCCAATTACCAATTAGTTGGTTGGAATTTGCTCTCTCAAGATTCTTTCGTTTGCGGTTTAACTCTA
Organism: Eupithecia subfuscata; assembly: GCA_963564075.1. Classification (NCBI taxonomy): domain Eukaryota; kingdom Metazoa; phylum Arthropoda; class Insecta; order Lepidoptera; family Geometridae; genus Eupithecia; species Eupithecia subfuscata. The sequence continues at coordinate 6,879,268 of OY751117.1, read as the reverse complement.
GATAAGATCTACTCCTACTTGCATCATTAATTGACTTGGTATTTTAAGTGGATTAAAGACGGCTTGATATGTGTTTTTTCAGGTCCTTTCCACCTGAATTCTTAAAATTATAGAATAGACCTTAAGTTATCGTCTACGGAAAATTCGACTAAAACAATTCGTCTAATACAATTCGACTAAAACATTTAGACTAAAACACAATTCGACTGAAAACATTTCGACTAATGACAATTCGACTAAAGCAATTCGACCTTGAGTTGACCCGACTTGTAGACCTGTAGAATGGGGGTCCACATTAACTTACTCCTAACGAAGCCCGTCCAACCTGTAGGATGTAGGACCATGTAGGATTTTTGTAAACAAACCACGACACAATAACTAAAACTCACTTGCTTGGTGTCGAGTTTCTGATGTAGTTAATTAGTAAGCAATATTTATTGAAGAGAGGATATCAAATCGAAAAGTCATGTAAATTGCGTATAAAAAGACGCTGCAGCATAGTGAATTTTAGGTTAAGCATACTCAAACCTAAATTAAACCGCCCATAGGCGGTTTGTTAAGCTTGGGACGGGTTTTGCTCCAACTCGAAAAATAACAAGGAACTAACAGGCCAAAGGTTTCTTCGTCGCTTCTTTACTTTAGTCTACATAGGTACCGAAGCGACAGAAATCAAAAATATGACTTTGTTTCCGTGTCAGTGTTTAGTTTTATAATTTGACCTTTTCTAATTGTACTTTTATTATATTTATGGAAATAAACTGGAAATAAAGAGTTCTTGATTTTGTGCGTACATCTAGGTACGTTGATTGAAAACCTAGATATGGATAGAAATGCCTAGCCAGCTCATCTGAAAGGTGGCATCACAGCGCGGCCAGTTCCACGGGTCAACACTTTCGCGGCACATCCGCCAACGTAATATCGCGTTTATTGACTAGAGATCTGTTTTCTATCATTTGCATATTACCGGTATGCAAACAAACATTTTGTCTTTGATTAAGAGCTTTTGGTTCTGCCTATAAATTTGTCAGCTGTTCTTGGGATTTGAAAATGTGGCGGGGTTAAAGAGGCTGCGAAAGACTGCAATGATTGTAAGTGTTTGGGAGGCGATTGCCCAGCAATGGTACGAACGAACTAGGCCCTAAGGTATATTGAGGATTAACACCTGCATCGTCAATAGCTCTAATTATACTTTTCTTGCTATAGTATCGGGGACGTGATTAGATTAGAATAAATTGATTTTTATCCCTAATTATTATGTGTAAATACTTATTTCTATAATGGATTGACATATTTATGTATTTATTTATATTTTAACAAGACTAGTACACTATTGAATTGGTTGCCCCTGTAAAAATAAATCTTTTATATAATGTTAAAATATTATTTTTACCTTTTTTAAATAAATACAATAGAAATAGGATTGCCTGGCACCTTTAGCCGTATTTATCCAGAGGGCAGAGGCTGACTTAATCAGCTTCAAATTATACTATCGATCATTCCAGGCTTAATTTTTCCGATATATTTTCAGGACTTTTCCTGAATATAAATTGTATTATACTATACTTAGACATTATGTAATTGATTGATCCTACTGGGTCGCATTTAAGTAAGGTTAGTTTAGAATGTTTTTTTCAACCTTTAATATCAAATCTTTTTTGGTCCTCTTCATAAATTCTGACAAGCCTGATAAATTGTGAATGCTTACGACATTATCATTGAACTTCTCATTTAAACGATGCTGACCAAACCAGTTTCATATTAAAATTCTATGTGACCAAATCCTTGTATTAATACTAATTTAAAACTGACTTGACCCTGGCAATAACTTTTATTTAGAATCTGTTGAAGCCTGCCAATGCTAATGTTTAAAATAATCGACGGCAGGGTGCTAATTTAAATTGTAATTATTTTCAACCTAGGCAAACCGCAATTTTAACACGACACTTGGTCTATTAAATATTATAAAATATTTTGTTTTTAAACTTCATTTCGTAAAATGTTCCCACATATGTTTATAACTCTCGCTTTAAGTTGCAAGAACATAAACATGAGATTTTATCTAAGTAAACTAAAAATATGTAATGAATGATCTTAAATACTTGAACGAAGCTTTTGCAATTCATATCCTCTTAGCAATATTTAACATCCTCGAATACCAATAAATATTTCTAAGACTTCTTAGGCTGCGAAAATTTAACACCTAGGTATCTCGACCATTCTAAAAACGAATGTTCCTTCTCTCAAACCATCAAAATTCCACACAAACTTTAAATAAATTCCTGAAATATTATAAGTAATGATTTTTACCTTAGAAACGTTCCAGTATCCGAAAGAAGGCACACACAATCACATTCACTGCGAGTTCATTTATTTCACAATACTTTGTACGTGCTTACCGCGCCGTGGTCGAGTTGGTACTGACAGGTGCCGACGAGACGAAGTGAAGTGAGAGGCTGGTAGTACTTCAAGGGATGGCCTGGTGAAATCTTCCTTCCTAGAGTTGGAAAATTAATAGAAACTATGGATGCGTCAATTAGGCTTTGGAAATAGGGACCAAGGAAAATTAAGCGAAAGTCCATCTGTGTGCGTTTCCCATAAGCTAATTATCTGATCGAAAGTTAATGAAATTTGGCATGGGGATAGATTGACAGACATCGGCTATTTTTTATCCAGGAATGTCACATTCGAAGCCGCGGGCATTTGCTATTACTTAGTTAATATGATATTAAATCATGTAAAAATAATATGAAAAATTAGTAGGTTACCAACGTATTTAATTATGCTAGGTCGTCGTCGTAGCTTAGACTAGTTTATTTGTAGGTAGGTACGTACGAGTACCAATTGGATAGGCAGGTAGGTAAAGTGCGACAAGATCTAAAACACGATTACCTACCTACCTACTTCCTACGGAAGTCACCTTCTATTCTGCGAATGTGGCTTTCCTTGGTCGTCTAAGCTGCTTGGACGATGCCTAGCCTCAGGCATCTTTCTTGATAGAGCATTCTTTTTTAACTACTGGGTGGTGGGAGGTAGGTGGTAGGTACAGGCGTGCAAAAAAAGTGATTTTACTATTTTCTAGGTTCTACAAATCATTTAGATAGCAGACATGAAGTTTTGAGCACATTGTTGGCCATTAGCTAAAACAAACTGAATAAAGGATAGAAATATACGAAACATTAGTGTGTAAACAAAGATAGCAACAGCCTTATTGCGAGTCGAGTCGTTCTTCAACTCATACCATCAATTTTGTCCCAACTGGTGTGAGTTGAGAAATCGTAAAAATGATAGGTACCTATTATTTTTAATCTGCAACTCGCATCACTCTTTGTTTCTATTGAATTTATACATTCAGTACAATCACAAACTCTATGTGGAACCTTTCTATCATTTGTATTCATTTCACATTATTTTATGTCGCTACCCTTTTTATATCGATGCTTACGAACCTAGAAAATTGTATAGACACCTTAAACGCGATATATTCCCAACCCCCATTCACTTCGATTTAGAACACATCCGTCAGATTCCACTTTCGTCAGATCACTTTTTTTTTCCGTATAGGTCAGAATTTTGAAACTGGTGACGAAACAGAAATTCTTGTGATTCCTCGTCCGTCAGATTCCGCTTTCGTCGGATCACTTTTTGTTCCGTACAGGTTTATCTACTGTGGTACAGGTCAGAATTTACGTCTCGTAGATGTTCAAACCGCATGTATACGATTACAGACTACAGACGAAACCTATACGACATTTTTAACAATTTTAAAAGAAAAGAAACTTCGGCAAACGTAGTGTAGGACGCCCTCCGGCCAGGTGGGATGACGATCTGCGAAAGACTGCAGGCAGATGCTGGATGCGGCAAGCTGAAGACAGGGCGCTATGGCGCTCATTAGGGGAGGCCTATGTTCAGCAGTGGACTAATATAGGCTGATGATGATGATGATGAAAAGAAAAGATACCTTTATGGAACCCTACCTTTTTTAAAATACATTTCGAAATGGCTATGTACAATGCTATTTCCCCATCAATGGGGTGGTTGGGGGAAAAAATTCCCATCCACCCCATTACACAAGTCAATGGGGTGGATGGGAAAACGCTAGTGGTCCTGTCCTGTCCCCGGGATTGTAAGTACCTATTATGTTAAATATGAGACGTTGTGTCTCGTATTTAATAGTTAATTTAATATTTAATCACATCACACTATCACACTAATCACATCACATCACACTAATATTATAAATGCGAAAGTTTGGATGAATGGATGTATAGATGGATGTGTGTTACCTCTTCACGCCAAAACTACTGAACGGATCGGGCTGAAATTTTGCATACAGGTAATTATAATTCTGGAATCAAACATAAGCTACTTTTTATCCCATAAGTCAGTTCCCATGGGATATAAATTACCTTTAAACGTTTCCATAGAAAAAACGCGTGCGAAGCCGCGGGCATAAACTAGTTATTTAATAAATACAATCCCGGATGTAAAGAAAGTCCAGAAAAGGCGACCCTTTCATACACAGCTTTACGTCTGTACCTACTAAAACGCAGCATTAGTATTTACCTTTTTTTTTTGTCTCGTCGAGGAAATTCGTTCACGAATAAACTGGTCCCCCCAGACCAGTTTACCAGAATTATGTGGGACTCGACGCCCTGAAAAGGACGTAATACCCACTAAAACCTCTCCGGTGTCCCTCTCTCGCCATTTTAGCCGAACCGCGGGAACATTTAAACATCTGCGGTAGCGTTAGTATTTACCTACGAATGTTGCTTAAAAGTAGCGGAAATAGGAGAGGTGCGGGTTCCTACGTATACGCTCTTAGTAGTTAGTACCTACCTAGAGCCAAGCTTTAGTCATTTTAAATTCTACGATAGTTAATAGTTCGCGCGAATTTTAAATTCCGCGTGTATCGACGCATAAACGTTTTTAAAGGAATCGATTTATATCATTTGATAGGAGTCGCATTTTAATTATTGTAAGTAAAACCATTGGGTTTTATAAAAGCAATAATGACATCGCATCGTCAGACATTGCGTACATTATTGAAGTTGAAGGAATGAATTTCAAATAATTTACGCATTCGATGACAAAGTGACGTAATTTTTCTCGATTCTACCCTAGACAACTATCCCCGTGCTTGCCCTACTGGAGTTTGCACAGCTCAATGAAAGCTAAAGTAGCGACATCTATAGGTAAAATATGGGGCTCTTTGCCCACCGTACACCTCGTGAGACCACCTGGGTGTGCAGCGGGAAGTTTTTTTTTACTACTGTTCACCGTTGTTCACCTGGGTGTACCGTGGGAAATATAAATTTTCCACCGTCCACTTTACCGTTTTACGGTACTTGTTTTCCCTTGTAGGCCTCCCAACCCCGCGAAGCGGGGGGGGGTCAACATTAACTTACTCCTAACGAAGCCCGTCCAACCCCCGCGAAGCGGGGGGGGAGCGGGTTCGTGGCGACTCTGTGACTGAAAGGGTGTGTATATATATAATTGCACCCAGAGCCATAATATGATGACACAAAATAGTGAGGTGACTGTTCACCTGTAGGTACTTGCAGTCCAAGGTGGTCCGTCACCAATATAAATTTAAAGATGTTTAGCGGTATGATTCAGAGGTGAACAGTAGTAAAAAAAAACTTCCCGCTGCACACCCAGGTGGTCTCACGAGGTGTACGGTGGGCAAAGAGGGAAATATGGAGTCTGCAAAGATGACCGCTTGGCGCTAAGCTTTTTTTACCGAGGTTTTATTTTTGTGCCTACTTCGATTTCTGCTTCTATTTTGATGAGAAATAATAATATTCCACCACTTTGAATCAAAGAATCCATACTAGTATTAAAAATTCGAAATTAACGCTGCCTATTTGTTATTTTTTCAGAGGTCAAAGGTATCACCGGGACGCACTTAGGCTACTTGAAAAATGCGTGCGAAGCCCAAACTACACAAAAAAAAGACATTCAATGCAAGAACAGAACATGTATGAATTTTATTAACATTCTTACAAACTGATTTTCTAATAACCTTAATCCATAACTTATTTTTAACTTTGAATGCTTCCAGTAACGTAAGATCTCTTTTGATTGCCTTTACAGGGATGTTATATAATGAAAAACCAATTATCATTGATTGTCCATTATGAGAATCATCTCAATCCAATCCATCTTTAGTTTAGTTCGGACAGAAAAAGGACAATGTTTTAAATACAGAAACACAAATTATAAAACCAACCACCGTTTGAGTAACTTCTATAACTGTGGTTTTATATCTTTGTTCAGTATAAGAGCTGGGTTTTGCATGTCTAGTTGGCATTGCGCAATATCACTAAGTGCGCCTTGAATCTTCTCTAGTAAAATTTCTCCTTGTCGGACCACCTGGAAAAAAGTAGAAGTTACTTAGATAAAACTACGAATCAGTACATAGGAGTCTGGAATTATTTAGAAGTTCATGTCATTCAAGCAAACAAAACTATACATAAACGAAATTAAAAATTTTAAAAACCCCCTGACAGATTGTCATGAAACATGTCTAAGAACAATCGGGATAAAATTATCTATGACACAAGACACACTACAGACACACATTTAAGTAGATTAGAAGTAGTACATTGACAATGTAAGTCTATTGTGTCCGACAGCTACTGCCGACAAACTGTTGCACAGTTTGGCAGAAACATTAGTAAGTAATGTACTATAAGTTGAAAATAAATAAATAAATAAAAATAAAAACACATTAAACACCCCTCTCTTTTTGTATCGAGGGTTAAAAATACCCTGACTTATACAAAATCATCCTACATACAAGGTAGGCAGCACAATTATTACAAACTTTTACTCTTGGAATGCTAGTACAGTTTTTTATTCTACCTATTTTATAACAGCAGGGTAAAAGCAACTTACTTCTTCCAATTGCTCAGCAGCCTCTTTATTCTCAGCCTCTAACCTTCGCAGACTTTGGACCTGAAGTTCTGTAGAGCTCTCCTCACTGGGAAGCGACTCAATAAGCGTGTCTATATCCTTGGCACATCGAGATATGAGCTGCGCGAAGAGCACCGCATAGTCCTCCTGGTTTTGCTGCTGTTGCGGCGTCTGAGACCCACTACGGTCGAAGCCAGGGAACTTACTAGGAGTTGAAAACTGCTGGAGTATTCCTATACTGTTGCAGAAATGCTCAGCTTGCTGAAATGAGAGAGAAGCTCAAAATCTGCTACCATCTCTATGAGGTGGTTATGTAGCAGATTTTGAGAGGCCTAGTTTCTTTGCGTAGGCTTGCATTTTACCTGATTTATTGTATCCTGGAGTTGAGTGAGTCGGTCTGCCATAGTAAGGAGCGATAATTTTTAGTCCAAACAATATAATGCTATCCTTTTTATAAAAACAATCGAAAACCAAACAACAGAACGAAAATGAAACAAATTAAATTTGTTTGACGATGATTTGATATTTTGACGTTTGTTTGACCGACTTTGACAGTAGTCTCGTCAATGTCATAAATTAGAGTCGTGCTAGCGGCATCACTGCACTGCAGTCGATCATTTTATCAGAGGTATCGATTCCTCTATAGGCTTTAAGACAATGGCGAGTTTATCATTGAATAAAAAAAAATTGGGTGTCTGTAAAGTCGGTTTACTGACGATAGTTGAACGTGACAACGTCTTAAGAAAATACTGATGGAATGGTAGCATTTGATACTCGATCAAAACATGTATATGTACTATAGTATAGCAGCTGTCCACGCAGACGCATCGCTCACTCAAGTAGGAGAGACGGATGTCGAGCGCTCTCGCTTGCACTTCAAGCCTTACATGGAACGCCTCAGAGCGAGGTAACGCCGCATGACGTCATAGCGAGGTAACGCCGCATGACGTCATGTTTTTTCGTGCGTGCAGCCGGCTCTATCGAATTATAAGACGTTGTCACGTCAAAAAATAATAGATTTTTATTTAAGAAACCCGAACCCTTTTAGAGATAATAAAAACTTGAGAGGTGTCAAAGGACACCCGGATGGAACGAAGTTCATAAGAGAGAGAGAGACAGACAGAAAATGAAACTTTTCGTATGAATTTTTTCCGTCTAACCCCTTTCACAACGCGCGATAAGGAACTTCATTCCAATAATAATTTCATAAGTTAAGATCGTGAGATCATAAAGAATCTGAAATTAACATTAAAACTTAACTTCGATAAAGAGGTCAGCAGACAAATAGTTGACAACTCGGATGCAGCTTTGCTGATCTTCTCGTAGCAGATACCGCAGAAGTTCAAGACGAAAGTTTGATCTTCTCGTAGCAGATACCGCAGAGGTTCAAGACGAAAGTTTGATCTTCTCGTAGCAGATACCGCAGAGGTTCAAGACGAAAGTTGTTAACCAATGTGTGCTACCAGTGATGACTTACGGATCCGAGACGTGGTCGCTGACTATACCATCCTCGTGCATAAGCTCCAAGCTATGGATAGAAGAGAGCTATGCTCGGAGTTTCTCTACGCGACAGGATCCGGAATACGGAAAGTAGAAGAACCAAAGTAACTGATATGGCTCTCAGAGAAATCAAATAATATCGCAAAAATTTTCGACTTCGACGGGACTTGAACCCGCGTCCTCCCCTCAGTACGGGGATGTGATAACCAACTACACCACGAAGTCAAGTGACGTGGGAGTCGAAAATCTCTGCGACGTCCTACGGTCTCTAGCGCCGTTAGCTCCACCTACAGAGGAAACATTGAAGTTTATCCAATCCTGTTCAAAGAAATCAAATAATATCGCAAAAAAAAATTTTGCGATATTATTTGATTTCTTAGAAATTACCCTTAGTGTGGGGTTACGCACTATAATAACACAAAACCTTAGAATTAAGCTACGCGACACCTCTCGTCAAACGAACTAAATGTAACTTTAGTCTTTGAACAGGATTGGATAAACTTCAATGTTTCCTCTGTAGGTGGAGCTAACGGCGCTAGAGACCGTAGGAAGTCGCAGAGATTTTCGACTCCCACGTCACTTGACTTCGTGGTGTAGTTGGTTATCACATCCCCGTACTGAGGGGAGGACGCGGGTTCAAGTCCCGTCGAAGTCGAAAAATTTTTGCGTTATTATTTGATTTCTTAGAAATTACCCTTAGTGTGGGGTTACGCACTATAATAACAAAAAACCTTATGACTCTCAGAGTTAGGAGGTTAAAGTAGCGATGGGCAGGCTTTAATAGCTCGCAGAACCGATAATCGTTGGGAAGTGGCGACCGTGATGCTATGCGAAACGCAGTGTGGGTAGACTTAATGGACCGACAACATAATAGGGGTAGCAGGGAGTCGATGAATGGAGGCGGTTCAGAACTGCTATCCGTGGTGTCGTTTGGGGGAGGCTTATGTTCAGCAGTGGACTTATACGGGCTGATGATGATGATGATGATGAATTTAAAAATGTAAGTAATCAGAATAATCCTACGAAATATGATACAGGTACTAGGTACCTACTCAAATATATAACAAAGGAAATTAATATTATTAATTTCCTTTGTTAAATATTTGAGTATTATTGTTATTGACACAAGTTGCACTTTGGGGCCAGATGATGTTGTCTAAAAATGTTTAGTATATTTAGTTACGTGGGGAATGTAGGTACTTATGTACAAAAATTGAAACAAAAGAGTATTTATTAAAACAAGTTTTATAATTATAAGCAGTGCTTAGAGATTCGTCAAATATATGGTAACAAAATATTAAAATTAGCCTACTTACTTATATGGTGTCATCCGGTCCGGGAAAAAATAAATTTTTCCAGCATTTTTTTCCGGATTAGTCAATTGGAGATTCAGTATAATAGTAAAATCTTTAACAAACAAGCAATCGAATTGTACCGGTGTATATGCTTGATAAAAATTTAGGTATTTTTTAAATCCTTAATAGGTTCTGGCTCTGTTAACAATATTAAATTAGTACTAAAGGATATTTCAGGTTGTAAAAGCGTGTACCATAACAAACATCAGCATTCTAACGATTTTCCTAATAGGTGTCCTCTTATGATGATTTGTTTTTCTACAAAACCATGACAGTAAAATTTTTCTTAAAAATATTATTTGGTACCTACCTACTATGTACTACGTTAAATGATCATGTTCTTATTTTACAAATAAGCTTCCTAATGATAAAACTTAACAGTTACATTAAGTAGTTGATTTGATACCTAGTACAAATTAGGTAACCACTTCACTTCAACACAGCCGAGATGAGTGCAATGGTCATAAAATATTAGAATAGTAGGTATATCCAGTTATCTTTAAGTAAGTAATAGATACACCAGCTTAAACTTTATCGACAGTCTTTATTAATAACTAGCTTCTGCCCGCGGCTTCGCGCACGTTGTTCCGGGTAAAAAGTAGCATAATATGTTAGCGATGGTCTAAAAAAATCCGTCAAGTAGTTTTGGCATGGAGTACCTCTCCATGCCAAAAATACTAACACCTAGCTGAACGAGTATCCAAACTTTCGCATTTATAATATTTATTAATGTGATAGGTAAACAGTAACAGTAAGTACTTTTGCAACAGGATAATATTATTAAACTCCTAAATAAGTGGCTTAGTCTAGTGCAGTGCCATTTTACTCACGTTACCAATCCACCAATGTTCTTTATAAATATTACTTTGTATCTAATTACCTATCAATGAAGATTATTTTATATAGGTACATGATTCTATTCACATAAAAATTGTGTTTTTTACTAAGGCAAGGAAATTACTTTAATTAAATAAAAATACCACAAACCAAAAAGCATAAGATCGGTATCAAAGTTCTCCTTTCCCACATACTTGTGATATGAATTTTTGAAAAATGAGATTTGTTTCTGAAGGTACATAATATAATAACTGACAAATCATTGCCATTATCGTGCTAATGCGCCTAGCTTACTTCTTAATTGGGAATCCTCTGGTAGAGCCAATGCCCATTTACGCAAACCCACAAGCATAACTGAACTTAGTACCAAAACAGCACCACAAACTGAATATTTATTAGGCATTTCGTTAAAAAACATCACTTGCCAAAGAAAAGCAAAAACAATATCAGCTGACCTAGCGATTGCTACTGGGCCAGCTTGTTCCATTTGCAAAGACATTGTCAGCAAAATTTGACCCAAATAACTAAACAAAGCTAAACCAACCACAAGTATTCGTTCGGTCCCACAATTGGGCATACACAATACACCTAACATAAATGAGTATAGCAGTGTCTGCAATATGGCTATAGCACCAAAATTCGTCATAATTACAGAAAAATGTAACCCTTTCAAAACTCGAAGTAAAACATATGCGTTTGCTCCAAATATAGTAGATACAAAGGCAGCAACGGCTCCTTTTAAGCTGTTATAGTTGTCACTGTGCTCTGTATTAGAATCATCGCCGAATAAAAACGGAGGATGTGTTATTAGAATAACTCCAATTAGAGTAAGAATAATAGAAATTGTGTTCCATATACCACAAGGCTCTTTGAGAAAAACTCTGGCAAACAACGCTACAAAAACTGGTACAGAGAATACAATGACTGAAGCATCAGCCAGTGGCATATTTCTGAAGGCATAAAAACTTAACATCAATCCGACTGTCCCCACTATTGACCTCAGTATTAATAATATTCGTTTTCCTTGTGGAAAGACAGGTTGTTCTGTATAAATCACTATTGGTACGGTAGGAAGTAAGACTCCTATGAAACGAAACATAGCAAGTTGCATAGGGTCAATATTGACGAGGCTTTTTACAATAACTGAACATAGTGAAAAAAACAACGATGATAAAGTGGCTAGTATCAAACCTAAATATGGACATCTTTTTATGAGAGGCCTTTTGTTTTCTAGCAGATTCGGAAGTGTCTCATCTCCACTGCCCACCGATAAATCCACAAGATGTTGAAGTTCCAAATGTTCAGGCATCGCTCTTGTTATTATTAATAGTCGTATCCCTGAAATTGCATGAACGTTAATGATGGCACATAATTATTGAAATTGTAGGTAACGTTTGTTTAGTTCTATGATGAAATGGACATGCAAAATGTTTGGGTTGGTTGGTTCATGTTATAATACTACATAGGTATGTATAAAATATGCATAACAGACATCTACTGCAGTTACCTGATATATTAATAGAATGATTTAAAAATTAAGTCTCGTACAAAACGGCTTTTCATTTTTCGGGCTGAGTGTGTACTATTATTTAGCAGCTAATTTATAACAATCATTATTGCACCGCAATTTTTGATGACGATCTTAATTTTATTAGAAAATCCAGATTATTCTTATTGTCAATAAAATGACATGCACGATGATGCGGAATCTAATGTCACCCTAAAAACCAAACGAGCTACTGCGCAACTCGCGCAGTGCGCAGTCGCGAACACTTTCAAACCATGACAATTTAGTCGATTAATCTATCCCACGAAAATCGTTTTGTCGTCGTAGTGTCTCACCACTAGAACAATTTGGTTGGTCGGCAGCTCAGATTAAATATCTCTTTCTTTCTTCTACGGTCGGCGGGCTGTCAGTGTCAGACTCCAGTGTGACCATTTGTGGCAGATTTCTGCCATTTTGGCAGATTTGGCTATGGAATTTTCAGTTTGGCATATTACGTTGACGAAATAGAAATGTGGCAGATTTTGACAGATTTGGGAACAAAAACTTTGTGACCTGCTTCCCTGTATAAACAGTCAATTTATATAAGTAATTCTATTTGTAATTCGGCCTCCCGCGATACAGGTTCTGAACCTAGTGCGGGGACCACCAGTAAACTGTATAAGCTTTTTGTAAAGGTAAATAAATGAATTGTGTATATTGTATTTATATTAATTGTACCTTCTTATATATTTTGGAGATTATACGTACTTATACAAAAAAATTAAATTTTATAGTACGTAAGAGCAAAAAATTACGTATATTAAATTTTGTTGGAAATAATTTTACCGACACCTGGCAACTCCTAGTCCGAGGTAGTCCTTAAGGGGAATTCCCTTATAATGTTTGTTGATATTTGTACGCCATGTAATCATCAACTGTAAATTATCTACGTTAAGGGTCCGGCGCGGCGGAGAATTAATTTCCCATACAAACGTAGTACCAAAATTATTTGTAATTTAAGAACATTTTCACCATGGTTTGCTATTATTTGTATTTGAATAGTATTTATTTAGGTTCCTGCCACAAGCTTTTTTCAAAATACCTTTCTGAAATGAAATTAAACCGAATCGCATTTTTACATCAAAGAACGAATATTTTCATAGTATTTTTCTAGATAAGTAGTAAGTTCTAGTAAGTTCTGCCATTATAACCACAAAAGAAGGCATATAGGAAATGACCAAACAGATGGACTTGGAATCAAAATACGACGAAAAGAACGAAGAATTTGAAGTGAATGTCCACATTCACTTGAGACCAAAAAATTGAATGAAGTTATAAGCAAATACTGAATGAAGTTATAAGCAAATACATACTTACTGTTTAATTTAAATTTTATGTATTTGTGTTTTAATGTTGTTTAATAAGTCACCTGAGTATATTAATAAGTATTTTTTTTGTTTTCCACTCAAAGAATCACTTAAAAAGTATGTGGCATATTTTATGGCATTTTTCTTGGAGTGTTGGGCAGATTTTGGCAGATTTTCAGTAAGCGTATGGCAGGTTCTGTATTTTCTCAATGGTCACACTGTCAGACTCAGACCAAGAAGACGTCAAAAAAGAAAACAAACGAGAAACAAACCGACCGAAATAAACAAACAAAAATAAATGTCCCGCAGATTTAGAAAATAATTTGAAAAATAAAGTGATTATATATTTACTTTATTGTATGATTTATGTAATATGAATAATCTTTGTAAATCAAAAATACCTGCCATAGCTGAAGTTTTACTGAGTGAATTGGAGAAACGTGTCAGTTCATCCTCGGAGAAGCAATGTGAGTCGGCTTTGTTTAGCTGTACAATAATTAGGTACTTACACTATTTCCATTATTATTATAGTTTCAGATGACGAATTATTATCCCTTCATTCTGTATTCGGCGTAGTTCTCCAAAGAGCATTGGATATTTTGGAAAAATACAATACACTTGTATTATATACCAATATAACAAAACGGAGATCTCTTATTGAAATCAAAGGAGAAAAGGACCGTTGCTATAGAGTTATCCCTAGAATAAATTTTTGTCCTTGTCGCGCATTCAAGCACCAAGTTTTAGAGAGAAAAGTTCAGATATATTGTAAACACGTACTTGCTGCAAGATTAGCCCAGATTTTAGGCAAAATAGAAGAACAAACTGTGACCCAAGAGCAATATCTTATGTTGCTTAAGTCTATGTATGAATTAGAAGAGCACAATGGATGAAGGAACTTCACAATACTATTTTACTGCTTCTATGGACTCGGGAAAAATACTTTGCAGCTTGCTAAAAGCTATACAGTTTCAAGAGGTAGGTACCTACTTACTTACTTAATACATTATCTTCCTGATTAAAAGAAAGACAATCATACATTTACTGAACAATCTAATGCTTGTTTTCTTCAGACCTTACCTATCTTAGCCTTTTCAAGAAACAACATAAACTTATGCATAACATAGAGATATAATGCCCAGACTGCTGTGATAATGATATAAATGTTATGCATGCAGTACCTATATTATTGCTATTTCATGTGATAATGTTTCAGACAGCAGTATTCTATTAACAATGTTGTGATATTTTTTTAATAAAAACTATCGTAGTTTGACGAATTCGATGACAAATTTGTGTTGGAAGAACACTCGCCTTGAAGATGCCCCTCATTAAGGGATGAAATGTTGGTGTTCTTCCAACACAAATAAGGTTCATAGTTAACCTGTTTACATCCGTAATGAATTGGTGTGATAATGTTTCAGACAGCAGTCTTCTGTGCTTTACCAGAAGGCTTAAAACTTACAGTGGAAGAGGGCAAGTGTGTGCAGGCTTCAGCTTATGTTCCCTCTGATAATTTCACAGAGTATCATGTAAGAGAAGATGTGAATGTCATGTTCAAGGTAACTAAACATTTTATTAACACATTCACTGCCCAGCCTCCCGACACAGGGGAAAAGACTGGCATCTGCGTCTTGGGCCATGAATGTATATATGTAATATATTTATTCAATTTATGTATGTATATAAATATAGTATTTGTTAAGTTATAGTATTTTATGTATTGTATTATTATTATGTAGTCTATTTAATAAGTAGGTTAAAATTAAATCTTGTATCCTTTGCTTAAGCACATGTACCCACTTTCACAAACTTGTTTCTCTCTCCCAATAAGGTTTGCTGGAAGAGAACTCTATTTAGGGTTAAGCTCGCCTTTGCCATTATTTTTCCTCGTAAATGTTCTACTTGTACCATTTTTTTTTTGTGCAATAAAGAATTATGAATTATGAATATGTTAGTATATGATAACTTTTCAAGGTACCTTGAAAAGTTATCTACTAACACATTAATCTTTGAAAAGTTATCATATACTAACACATTCATCTTAACCTTTCTACCTAACAAGCCCTAGATGCTGGGCCCTCCATGTTGGAAAAAAGTATTGTATGCTGCGGCATCCCATAAGTGTGAAAACACATACTATGTTCACAAGATGCTGTGTTGTGCTATTTAGCAATTGAAAAAAATTCTTGTTTTAATACCTAGAAGGTATAATTTTGAAATATGACATCACGAAAGTAAAGGTGTGGTGTAATTATATGGATGACCCCTTAGGGTCAGTTCACACCGAGACGCGACGCGGCGCGACGCTGCGCGCACATTTTTCATAGAGCGACTCAGAATATACTTTATTCACTACACGAAAAGATACACATTACATTGTGAGAATTCAGATTACGTTGCACCACGCAGCACTGCGCCTCGAGGTGCCTCGCGGCGTAGCGCGACGTATCGTGACGCAGCGGTGCATCGCCGGTACGCGCGGCGTGCAAGAGCGGTGCTGCGTCTCACGGTGCCGCGCGACGCCGCGAGGCGCAGCCTGAGGCCCCGCTGTGGCGACTTCTCTACTATTTCCGTTCAGACTTCGTTTAGAATTGATGCAGTTCGGTCGAGTGCTCGATTGAAAATATAATGATAGACTGGGATCTTGTTATAATCGGACTTCTTGCAGAAGATGAAGAGGAAGAAGTTTACAAAAATAAAATTAAAAAGAAGACATCACACAGGAGTATTTGGGTGCATAATTTATGGAGAAATAGAAGAATTCATGGTGAATTTCATACGTTGTCTTTTGACCACATTGCCAACTATCCAGAAAACTTTTATGCCGCGCGGCGCCCGCGGCTAGTAGATACGTTCCGCTGCGCCTCGCAGCATCTCGCTGCGCAGCGAGGCGTCGTCCTGCTACGATTTTAAGATGCGCCTCGCGACGTTGCGATGCGTCTCGCGACGACGCGCGGCGTAGCGCGAAATCATTGGCCTCTTTGAGTATCATCGCGTCGCGTCGCGTCTCGGTGTGAATTGACCCTTACCAGTTTGTATGGTATTCATAAGTAAAATCATTTGTTTTTTATGTTTACAGATAAGCATAGCAGTGCTCTCAGAGTGTTTAAACATCTTTGGATCTGGTGAAGAATCCAGCTTGAAAATGTATTATAGATGTGAAGGATCACCTTTGCTGTTGGTGTAAGTATCACATCACACTAATAATATAAATGTGAAAGTTTGGATGTTTAGTTGTATGGATGGATAGATAGATGAATGTTTGTTACCTCTTCACGCCAAAGCGACTGAACTGGTCGGACTGAAATTTTGCATAGATGTAGCTCTAAGCCTGGAATCAAACATAGGCTATTTTTTATCCCACAAAACAGTTCCCGTGGGATATAAATAACCTTTAAACGTTTCCTTAGAAACAAAGCGTGGGAAGCCATGGGCAGAAACTAGTCAACAATAATTAAGATCACATTATAGTCAACAGACCGCAGGGTTCCTGACGCTAGACCAAATTATGTGCGAAACAGTGCACAAGTACATGATTTTGTTTTCTTAATCGTGTTGTCACTTTATCAAAGAAATGTTGAATTTTATGTAATTCGAGTTTTTCCACGATCTTGAGATCTAGGCTTAGTTTGTATACCTATTAGGTTAGTGGCTTTTTCACCGTTTCATAATTTGTAACGTTGGATTTAAATTGCCAAAGCGAGGTAGGTACGGTTTACTGTACACAAAACATCTGTAGGTTGACGTCCCACTATAAATAACTTAATGTATAAATGCAAAAGTTTGGATGGATGGATATATGGAGAAGGCCATCATTTATTTCTCGACGACCTCTGTGGCGCAGCGGGCGAAGGTCCACCTGCGAAGCAGGAGGATGCGGGTTCGATTCCCGCCTCGGGATAAATGTTTGTACGATCTGCAGACATTTGTCCAGGGCGTTCTGGATGTTTTCTATGTATAATAAAAAATCGATCTGCAGACATTTGTCCAGGGCGTTCTGGATGTTTTCTATGTATAATAAAAAATATCTATCTATGTAGTGTATTGTATTATATATATCAGTTATCTAGTACCCATAACACAAGCTCTGCTTAGCTTGGGGCAAGATAATGCTGTGTGAATTGTCCAGCATTATTTATCTGTCCAGCATTTATTTGATATTATACCTAGTTTCTATAACATCTTATATAAACGCCTGTGTCGTCGATCATGTGAAATTAGCCTCAGTCACAGTCTTATCTTTCCAGCCTGCAGCCCCAACAACTCCACAACGTGATGACCGACTGTGAAATAGCCACGCAGACAGCAGACTCAGTTCTAGAGCTCCGAGATGAGGATGCAGATGAAGTAGCCAAGCTGGTGCTTAAAGCTCCGGCGTTTCTAGGCTTGCTGGCGGATATCGAGCGCTCCTGTGATATTATTGAGTTGAACCTCACGCCCGAGCATCCTAATGTCAGCATTGTTACTTATGGCTTGCAGGTTGGTATTCTAGCCCTTAGGGTAAATTGTAGCTCCTTCCTTGAAGCCATGTTGTTGCTCAAAGCTCCGGCGTTTCTAGGCCTGCTAGCGGATATCGGCCTGTCTTCGAGTGTAACTTAATTGTTCTTTCTAGGACAGATCCTGCATAGACATGCCGAAATCCTCAGATATGGTGCAAAGCTTTAGCTGCGAGAATCCTGTCACATTGAAGTACCAGCTGCCACACATAAGACTTATAATGAAGGCACTGGCCATATCTTCTAAGGTAAACTTTTAATAGCCTCTCCACACTCGCACGCGGAAAGCGCGCGCAGCCGCGAACAACCCGCGAACCATGAGTGTGGCTCCCATTCGCATATTCGTCGCTTGTTGTCGGTTTTTTGGTCCCGCGACAAAGAGTTCACGGAACGCGAACACGACAAGGCGGGCGGCTCAGTTACCTTTAACAAGCTACGCGGATGGTTGTGTTTTTATTTTGGATTTTACAAGCTAACTCAGTGCAAAATTAAAGACAAAATCTTTTTGATTTGTTTATATTTATTTTATATGCTTTTGTAATTTTTATATAAGCGTAAATTGTAAATTGCCGAAGCGCTAAGTAGCTCCGCAGTAGCAGGTTCGACGTCCATACTCATCAAGCGCCCGAGGTATACTGAGAATCAGGCGCGAACTTTGCGAGTGTGGAACAGTGGTAGTTTTGCCGTGGTTCACGGCGCGATGCGCGCGCGAGTGTGGAGAGGCTTTTATAATGAGGATCCGTAACGTTATAGCAATTTCAATAGAACTAGTATCCACGTTATTCTTTATGACATAAGAATGATATATCTTTTTAAATTATCCATCGGACCATTACATACAAAGTTATGACTAAATTACTAGCGAAGTTCACTGAGTGACCGCCGCGGGCGTGTGTGACGTCACTGGGTCGCGCGCCGCCCGTTAATCGTAGTCAGATATCAGTTTTTAGTGATTTCCTCCGAAACTATAAGTTTGGGAAAAAAATGTCAGAACCAAATAGACTCAGTTTTGAGAGACGAGACTTATAGTTCAGTAGTTTTGGCGTCAAGAGGTAACAGCCTGAAGCCGAGCTGAGCCGTAATTTTGCATAGATTTAGTTCTAGTCCTGGATTAACTGCAGCAGCAAGTTAATGATAATTCTTTTTCAGGTGGTATTAAGGTGCAGTTCAAATGGCCTTCTCTTGCTACAACTTAAGCTGGAGAAAGAAGACCAAAGACAGATGTTTTCAGAATTTTATATCGTGCCTTTACTAGATGATTAAGGTAGTATTTTTTCTTACACAAGGCTTACAAGTGCTGATTAAATGGGATAGGAATAACTTTTAAAAATTATTAAAATTCAATTGCAAAATATAATATTTATTATTTCCAAATATTACATACATCAAAGGAATGTATATTTTTACAGGGTATTGAAAATTAATTTCAGATAAAAGATCGTCTTATACTAGAATACAGCAACCGCAAAATATGAAATTTCTTTTGGGAAGTGATAATAATTTTAACAGCAAAAGTGAAGATGGGTAAACAGTAGGTAGTTATTAACCAGTAGAATCTTTTAAGGACTAATGTGGGAATCTCGTCCACACATGTCTAGACAAAAAAAGCAATGCCGGTTTTGCGGCTTTAATAATAATTCCTTACTTTTTTACACATAATCTATTCCCAAAAGTAAGCAAAGCTTGTGTTATAGGTACCAGTTATACAAACAGAAGTTCCTTCATACTCATATGTTAGGTAGTTGAATATTTGTCCAAGCTAACTTACAAATTAACATTCAAACATTAGCGAACACCAACTAAATTTTAATTCAGTAATTTTCCCTACGTTTGTCATTTCCAACAAATAATTGCTAAGTGTCGCATATTTAATCTATATTCTACTAGTAGGTACCTACTTATAAACTCGTGTAAGTTGATCTTTACATACATTGAATACAAGTATTTATGTGTCCATTAACATTGATAAGTTTTCGATATTGTATAATTTCAATATCCAAAATCGAAGTCCCCTGTATCTATTCTGATACTACTATCAACCCTTGAAACTTAGTTTCAGAGAGTCTGAACAAAGTCATTTAATTTTGACACATTACATTTTTCTAACATTAAATTTCAATACATGTTTTTTTTATGTAAACCAATTACTTTTCGTTAACAGTAACAAACATTAAAATTTAAGTTAAGTATGTCTCATGACAACATATACCTCTGCCTCGGTCTGGAATAATGATAGATAAAAATTATTCCAGACCTTATAGGAGGCAGTGACATCAACAAATTTCGCAATATATTAAAAGGAACTTACTCAACTAATATATGGGTACCAAAATCGCCATCATCTTCTTACACACAATAAATAACTAGGTATTACTAAATTAGTCTAGGGGCCAAGCCGAAATAATAAAATTATAAAGTTATTGCACAAAATAAAGAAACTAACTTAAAACAATATGAGAGAATAACAAATTCATGTATATGACACTAAATTAAATATGAAAAAAAAAATGTTTAAAATTAGACATAACTTAAAAGTAAGGAAACGCTCTAAATTGAGCTTAACGGTTTCGGTAGAGTATTCTTCATTCCCACACTGATTAAATCCAGTATGAAGATAATGAATGTGGGATAATTTACATGTGTTGTGTGGTTGTGCACAGGAAAAGCATGAATATACTTAAATCTTTATAATAACCAACTTCGAAAGGGGGGTTTTATGATTCACAGAATATTATGTTCAGCATAAATTCTTGTCCACATTGTCACATTTTAACAATTATTTTATGAAAAAATGTTATGGTCCCAAGAGAAAACCGTAAGTAATTATTAATTAAATTATGAAGTCAGTTATTTAAATAAATAATGTAACTCTAACATTCAGTCCTATATAACGAAATAGCTTACAAAATCCACCCAGAAAGCTCACTGAAGGATGTTACAACTTCTTATAAGTGAACTGTCCGAATGGAACAGTCTAATTCTGTGACTAAAATAACAATAAATAGTAAAGCTAAACATTGACTATATTAAACTAAATTGCAAAGGAGCGCCTTGAACCTAAGTCAAAGAACGACGTCACAAATAAATCAACAGATCTAGAATTAAGTTGAATAAGAGTTATTTTCCACCATTTTAAAGGTCAACATTCATGTTCAACATCCATAGAAAATAGGTTAAGGTACTTATTCGATAAACATTGAATTATACGATCAAGACACCTAGCTGTATGTTGCGTGTTCTAACGTAGCTTGTAAGTATCTCCGTTTGTATAGAAAACACGCACAGACCAACACAGAAAATGCATCAACGCGCGTTCATGCAGATCACGCGCTCAAGCGCGGAGAAACATGTACCCCCGCGCGTAGGTGCGGGCGGAGACGCAAGGTATGGCACACCGAGTCCCGCAGCTGTGCGTGATTTTGGAAGGGCGACGAACAGCTTTGAATGAAATGAGTCGGAGCCGCCGTGAATCGATAAAACGCAACTACGCGCGTAAGTGCGTAAAAAACCCGCACGATGATGCAGATCTGCACTCCCGCAAGTACGCGCGTAGGTGCGTCGACACGCAACATGCAGCGTGGCAGTGTGTTAACCGCCTTACTTGATCGTTATGCCACTTAGTGGAATGCATTGTGTATCCTATTGCCTAGTACTATATTCATTTAGCCAATAGGGTGCCACTTTCATGAATGGGTAATAGTATCTTTACACATGATAGTATGTGTTTTCCATGATAATGTACAAATATGATGTTTATACCTAATTAACATTTCTCCATATCAATCGCTTGTTTTATACATAACCAAACCCCATTTTTGTTACATCAAAACGGTTCTTCATATAACAAACCGATCAATGTTACAATACCCATTCCTAAACAAAACTGATTCTCCTACAACAATTAATTCTAGATAGTTGCTTTCTTAGAAACAACGTCTGCGCTCCATCCCTATGTTACACGAAACTATACTGGTTGTCCACGGCTCTTATGTCATGATGTGCCACCAGCAAGGCTTCCAATTCTGCTCGACGCATCCTCACATCGCTACCGTGGGTAACTGTGCCAAGCTGAAATGAATAAAAACTTTAGGTAACAAAACTAGATGGCGCTGTGAAAATCATCTAAACTAGTAGTGAATTTTTAGAGAGCATAGTGGAATTTTGATCAATTTTAACGTTTTTACATTGCATTATGTAAAACTTGACAAAATCAAAATGTAAATTAACAAAAAACAAACTTACCAAACACAAACTCACAACACACAGGCAAACAATAATAATAGCAAAATAATAAACAAAGCCATTCCATAAAATAAGTTTAATTATTATAAAATTTACAACCAAGAAACTAGAGTTAAAGCTCGGAAGAACATGATTTTGTACAAAACAAAAAACGTACAAACTAAATACAGTTAGTATTATTATAACAGTCCATTTTCAATAACTATGGTTATTTTTATGAACTAATATTATCGCTTATAGGACATGAAATATTAAACACTTGAGTGAGATGAGATTTACAATGTTTGTTTGATTGATCAAATTATTTTTACTCATTTCGTACCACTTACATTTCATGAAGAGAATCTCAAACGGTTAAATTAAGATATCTAAGATTAAAAAACATAGTATCGCTAAAAATGCATATATGTAAATATAATATGACTAAATTCATCCTACCTATGGTAAGTTAAACTAGGTGGCGCTAGTATCGAGTTGGTGTGGGCTAAAGTGATTAACATTTATGCAAATAATTTATTAAAGACTTTCCCTTAAACCTACTAATTTTATATTTGCGATATTATACATTTTATGACGCCATTTAACTTCTGATCTATACAAAACGACTGGCTATGTATGCTCAACCAATTAATAAAATGCATTAATTTTACCAATCTGATATTCTTAATATGATCAGGAATCAACATTTGTTCACTAAGAACATTCAATCAACAATCAAATAATAGAAATAAATTAGAACTAGTATTTACAATTGAAACAATTGAGCTAACTGCAGACTGTTGCAAACAATCTACAGGTAGCTCAACTGATCCATATCAATACCAGTCGGAAGCGTCCCCAAGACGCTGGCTGCATTGCCACGCTGTATGGCAATGCTGATGCGCTGTGCCAGATACTAACCTGCTCTCTGGTCACGCGTCACTTCGACCAGAGGCTCAGATAATTTTTTAAAAACCCGAAGAGCTTCGGTACCCCACGGACCTAGGGTCAACATTTGTTAATCATGGGCTAGTAACATATTTGTGAATTTATTCTGTCCATTTTAGTATGTAAGGTACATAATAAACAAAATAATTAGTTTTTCTAATAAATTAATTATTGCAATCATACACAAGTAAGATTGAAGACGGAATAAAGGCCTTTTCTAAGGCATAAGTAATTCCTGCAAATGACATTTAAAAATAGTAAAAATGTAGTTTAGACACACGGAAAACCCAATACTGTAAAAATTATCTATGAACGTCATATAGAACAAAAATCTATATAATAAGGGCACACACATACATAAATACAATAAACTGAGCACGTTTTAAAGTGGTTTATACTTATAAGTAACACAATATCAATATCACTGAGCAAAGCTAACTAGAACTATACACAAATATGCAAATACGAACAAAACATCTAGGCATGCAATAAATACCAGTAAGGATACATTCACACAGTCCCTTTTACAGGCCCGTTTTATCGTATACGTTTTTATTCGGCTATGCCGCATGTATTGTATGAGCGAGTTTCACACATGACAGTATTCCAGATCCAGTAATAAATAAATAAAATAAATAATGCTGGACAGTTCACACAACATTATCTAGCCCCAAGCTAAGCAGAACTTGTGTTATGGGTACTAGACAACTGATATACTTAATTCAATACACTACTTAGATAGATTTTTTTATTATACATAGAAAACATCCAGAACACCCTGAACAAAAATCTGCAGATCGTACAAACATTAGTCCTGAGGCCCGCAACCTGCGAGGCAGACCTTTGCCCGCCGCGCAACGGAGGTCGTCAACAGTAGTAATGTTTGTGAACTCGCTTAACAACTATATCCGCCATCGCCGAATAAAAACGTATACGATAAAACGGGCCTGTAAAACGGACTTCTGTGTGAACGAACGTACACTTACAAGGGGTTTTAAATTTTTTTTACTACCTAAAAAAAAATTTAAAAACCCTTGTAAGTGTACGTAATGACACCGATTTCAGTCTATTCTATGCCCCTAGCTTAACTTATTACTAATAAGTTAAGCTAGGGGCATAGAATAGACTGAAATCGGTGTCATTATTGATGCTATTTATTTACAAAGTTCAAGACAGAAAAGGGTAGGTAGGCTGGTATGACTTTTATTATTAATAATTAATTATGTTGCATTAATATAGCTTCTATAAGGCATTCGGTGGGACTGATTATGCCTCAAAATCTAAATTGAATTTAATGCTACTGGATTAAGTTTGAAAATGTGATAACTTAAACACAAACACTTATATTAAAAAAAATATTTACAAGTCATTATGACTGGGGTGATGTTTATAGAAATTAAATGATTTCTATCATGGCAGTAGATGTTCTCAAAATGAGTTTTTTCTTAAAGAAATATGGACATCTATACAAACATTATTTGAGCACTTTGTTTGTAACATGTTTTTACATTATTAATATACAGGCAGGCTGTTGTTAGCACAGTGATAACTGGTGTGGAATATACGTGAGTATGGAATTTATCTAGTATTCCAGATGATTCGGAAACCAAAGCTTGTTTCATTGGTAAGTAAGACATATTTAGCTGTTTTTTCTCAGCAAACTTTCTGGAAAGCGATGGCTCATTTTCTTGGTGACGAAAG
Source organism: Eupithecia subfuscata (assembly GCA_963564075.1). NCBI lineage: Eukaryota > Metazoa > Arthropoda > Insecta > Lepidoptera > Geometridae > Eupithecia > Eupithecia subfuscata. The sequence goes on along the minus strand of OY751117.1, from coordinate 6,854,439 downwards.
CCGATAACTATTTTATGCTGTCTAGTATTTTATAAAGACTGTCAGTGTATAAGACAAAATTAGGTAAAGAGTATTTTGGATAGGGGCAAGACTATTTTGTGGTTTAGTAGGTCTAGCCAGGACCATATCTATTTCCGAATAGAGCCTATAATGTGAGTGAGTAAGTCAAGCCTATATTGTGAGTAAAACAAGCAGACAAGCCTGTTGGAAGAAACCATTGTGTGGTTCACAGGTAGAACCCACAGAAATGTAACCTGAATGCCTACTTTCAAACACGAAATACGAAGTTTCGGGAGACTGATCGCACGAAACGAACACCTCATCAAATTGCTTCGGACGCGTCACCAAGTGATATTCCGTTTCGAAAGGTCTGTGCAGTAAATAAAATAAAAGGACTGGAGTAGATCGCTTGTAAGCGATAAGGCTGTCCGACTTACGTCTTATTTAATGTTTTTTGACCCGACTGCGAAAGGGTTATGTTTATGTACTGTATTTTTGGTGGTGTACAATAAAGCAATCTAGTTATAGTATTGTAATAAATAAATGTTAAAATCATTTACAATATAGGGTCATCAAAAGAACGGATACATCGTCTATCGTTTCGTGCGATCCTTCGTCCTTTAACTTCGTGATTTGTTTTTCAAAGTAGACCCGTCTTTGTTTATCAAGAGGTTTAACCTATCTACATTCTAAGGCTACGCAATCTGGCTCACTTGTTGCCGGTTCTGGTCCTGGCAGACGACGTACTCGGTGAGCGTGACGTCAGCAGCTCCTCCCGACTCCAGCGGGATGGCGTGAGCGCGGAAATGTTCCAGCATGTCTAGAACGTTCGGGAACCAGAGGTGCTGGACACGGCATTGACCGGTTTCACTTAGTGTCATTCGGAGGTGCTTGGCGCGACCCTGGAAAAAGTGATATTTGGGTAAGTGGTTATCCAATGCTGCGCCAAGTGCGCTGCTTATGGTACAAACACACAACGTAACATTGAGTGCGCCTTGTGTCACCACTGACACGCGGAATCGACCATAATATTGGTTCGTTCGAAACACACACTCGTCGCCCGCTGGTTTCTGATTGGTCTATCTCCACTTCGCGTGACTGGGAAATAAATCTATTAGATTTAAGCTCTTATCAAAAATGAATGTGGAAGAGCTGTTATTGATGGAATTTATAAATGAATTGTTTTTCCTGTAACCAAAGCTTAGCTGGCCTGGCTTGTACATTACAAAACTTGGTACAGTAAGTACCTAAAACTAGTTTCAGCCCGCGCACGCGTTGTTCTATGCAAACGTTCAAAGGTTATTTCTATCCCACGGGAACTGATTTATGGGATAAAAAGTAGCCTGTTTTATTCCAGATCTAATTTCAGCTCAATCCGTTAGTCACCTCATTAGCGTAGAACGAGTCGTTTTGGCGTGAAGAAGTGACAAACCATCATTATATACCATATCTATCATAGCTTTACCCTTTAAGACATAAACTAAGGTAGGTATTTCTAAAGTCTCATCTCTCACCTGGAAGTTGAATGTAAGCACGTACTCCCCTCTCCTCGTCTCGCTCTGTCTCACGAGGTAGCACCCGTGGGCTGACACGCCGCCTGCCAGTACGCAGCCAGCCGCCGCCGCGCGCGCTAACGTCCCGTGGAACCACGGCCACTCCGCTAGCGAGATGCGGGGGGAAGACTCGCAGCCTTCTTCTGCTATTGAACCTGGGAACGACAATTATGCACCTTTGATTTATAATTATTTATAAATAGACTAGAAGCTTACTTGTCTACCTACTCGTGACACTTGGAAGTGTTCCTTTGATGTGACGACCTCGGTGGCGCGGCGGGCGAAGGTCCGCCTGCGGCGCAGGAGGTTGCGGGTTCGATTCCCGCCTTGGGACAAATGTTTGTACGATCTACAAATATTTGTTCTGGGTGTTCTGGTCGTTTCTATGTATAATAAAAATATCTATCTATGTAATGTATTATATTATGTATATCAGTCATCTAGTACCCATAATACAAGCTCTGCTTAGCTTGGGGCTAGATGATTATGTGCGGATTGTCCAGCATTATTATTATTATCTTAAATACAAAATTCTCGTGTCACAATGTTCGTTCCCGTACTCCTCCGAAACGGCTTGACCGATTCTCATGAAATTTGAGCATATTCAGTAGGTCTGTGAATCGGCCAACATCTATTTGATAATCCCTAAGTGATAATTTTAAATTTCCACGCGTGCGTAGCCGCGGGGCGCAGCTAGTTAGTTATAAGGAAGGACCTGTAGTGGGAGACAATTAAGTGCGCGTCGTCGTATCAAGCAATGGGAGAAATGTACGCAGAATTTAGCGTTATTAACGCAGCTCCCCAACGCAACGAAGCAACGATGCAATCTGTAAAAGCGCGCCGCTGGCTGCTTCCGGGAGGCTGGGCTGCTAAATTGACTGAATAATTTAGTTATAATGTGTTATGTATATTATCAGAAATAAATGAATAATAATAAATTCAGCCTACATTTTTCCCATTGCTTCTGGCGCTTCGAAAATGGACGTGAGCGTGCATGATGGGTACTCGTGTTGTATTTTCAAAGAAATAACATCATCAGGAATCCTGCTTGCTGTCGCCTCAGACTTGCCTTGTAGCGTCATAACGGATAATTTAATCTCCTTTACAATAGGCAAGTTGTCTAAATCCCTGATGTGGCTCAGGATGTTATACTTTGCTTCGTTTGACGGAATTCATACAGGATAAAGGCAATTGGCAACCTTGTTTGTTTAGGTTGGGGAATGACTAATGAATGATAAATATAAATTCAATACCAGCTACAATATTCAAATTGCCAAAACATCCTGTTGTCATAATGACTCATGAAACAACATTTCTAGCATTGTGTTTGTTACATCTAGAATCTTCTTACATGCCTGACAGCTTTTCCATGATGTTTAGTGACCAAAAGCAACAGCTCTTGGTATAGGGACACCTGTAATGATATCCTGCCCAGCAGTACTTAATGTAGCCAACGGTTTTGGAGAATTTGAGGATGAAATATGCATGCCCTTCTAGAAAAGTTTTTTTTTACAGCAGCAGATTAAATTCTTCATGATGTAGTGCATTTTTTTATTGTAGGGTAACACAAAATTTGGGTCACTAAGCCATTTGTCGTAGTTAGTATTGTGTAAAAGGGTGGGAACAGACTTCTGACTTTCGTTATGTTAGAATCGAGATATTCCAATTTTGTAACGAATTTGCGTAGTAACCCATACAACAATGGAACATCCCAATACTAATGAGTAACTAAACTCAGTGCTCAGAACAGACCAAAACGTCAGCAACATCGGATTCTCTTCATCTAGCTTTGGTTGCCTGGAAGAAATCGCTTTAAGCGATAAGGCCGCCAGTTCGATTGCTGTTCTCTATATGTTCCGTGTAAAATTTGTTTTTTGTTAAGGTGATGAATAAAGAATTATCTATCTATCTAGCTTCTTGGTTTACGGAGTTAGTCTTCATTAAGGGGAACCATACCTAATTCAGCCTCTTCCGGTGTGTCAGCCGCCAAATCCACATTACTTGAGCTAGTAGGTAGGTCTCTTCTGGGCGGCAGGTCAGGGGGCGCAGGTTCTGAGCCACCTGGTAATGCATCTGGAGGCGGCTGGGTCGTGGGAGGCGATCTCATGCAGTACTTTATGGTGGCGAGCCAGGATTTCATGTCATCTACGTCGGCTGCTTCTATTACATACTCCATGTTATTGTCAGCCTGAAATTATGGAGAAGAGATTGATTGTAAATATTGACATTGAGTAAGCCCATGGTGAAAGATGGTATGAGGCAAATCTTCATAGAATTTTAAAACAGAATATTTTCTACAATATTAAATGGCTATTTTATTCAACCAGGATAATTTTACACTAGATATAAGCTGTAGATATGACTCAGCTTAGCTACAGGATAATTTAATTTTTATTACCAACTCACCTTCAAAACGAAAGTATTTTCATGATCTGGCATTTCCAAAGCAGTTGTTTCTCTCGCCTCAGTTATTAGGAAACAGAACACTCCGCTCCGAGGTTTCTGAGCCTTGGGCGGGGAATAGAACTCTAGCATGTAACCGCCAACAGTCTTTACAAGGGCCAGTCTGCACCTCTCCCATTTCTGAGGACCACTTGGCTGTTCCAAACTCTCTGGTGTCAAATAGTTCACTAAACCCTCTTTCCTACATTCTACAACTATCTTAGCTAACTTAGTCTTATTCTGTTTGTTTAGATTCGACGAAAGTTCAACTTCGTCCGAATGCTGTTTGTGAAATAGGCCTTTGCCTCTCCTCAGACCTTTGAATGATAGTCTGCGGAAAAACGGCTTATGCTGAGTTTTGGGAGAATCAGTGTCTTCTGAGTAATCGCTTTCATCGTGGCCGGTGTGCGTGCCGTTCGGCAGTTTGTGGAGAGCTTTCAGTTTCCCGTATTCCGTTTCGAATTGCTCCGAGAAGGTGTCGATGAACTTTTTCAATAGGTCCTTGTGTGAGGCGTAGGGTCGGGCGGGGTCGTTGGCGCTGGGTTGCACGTACGGCAGGCAAGCCTTGGCGAAGTCCTGGGCGGTGGCTCGGGCCTGACGCTCGCAGAACTCGACCCATCCGTCGGGATCGCCGTCGGACGGGCCCGCCATGGCGAGGAATTTCTTTAGCAGCTCCACTTGTATTCCGGGCGTTTCATGCACGAAAACACTATGGCACTGCTATTTTTTTTTCACGTTATCACTGACTGGTGCGGAATTTCATAGCATTTTCCAATCAAAATAGATTCACGATGCTATCACAAGTTTTCTCGCGAAAACAAGTTTTGTTGCCATGTGAGAAAAATTAAAAGCTTCCATTCAGATTCCAATCCTTCATAAGAAAAATCAGTGAAAAAATTAACATCAAGTTCAAGGATTTTTTAGTGGTCGATAACCTTCTCCTATTTATAACAAACAAACTGAAATAATTACGAACTTAATATTAGACTTAAATATTTTCATTGTAAGTTCAGAAAAAACTATCAGAAGTGAGTTGGAAACATTTATATTGTAGTCTTGCTACTCCCTACTAGATGTCGCAATTAGTATTTTAGTAATTTAGATTTCTGCTAGATGGCACTATTTTGATCATTTTAGTTTCCCTAACACTAGATGTCGCTATAAGTAGGTAGAACATGAGCTCTTCACATTACCTACTACAAATTATAATAAAATTGTAACTATTCGGTTTCAACATCCTTCGTATTCCGAATTTGTAGGAGGTAGGTACGAGAATCCACTCCACTTTGGTCGTTCGTAATAAGCTGGAGTGTCTGCTGTTGCGGTGCCGCTCTGCTTCATTACACGATTGGTTCATCAACATCATTATTTTACATAGCTTAGTTTACAGTCTGCAAACATGTAGGTAGGTATAGGTATTTATTAAATTGCTTTAGTAAAAATGCGAGCTAAGCTAAACTATACCTGATCGGTTCTAGAATCCCAGCTAAATAGCTAAATCAATAAATTAATGAAAAATTAACAAAAACTGATTAATAAACAACTAGAACACAAACAATAACAAAACATTACCATCACGCTCACGCGCAGAGAAAAAGGTTCAAATTCTTGTTTGAAAACGGACGACGCAATAATTAAATGATGAATGAAAGGTAGCTAAAAACAAGATTTTTAAGTCTGTGATTTTTCCGATTAACCGACAGTGTGACTTAACATATTTTCTATCAAAATTTCTTGGGTTTTGTAACTAGGTAGGTACCTACCTACATTGATACTGTTTTTAGTTACCTTTCTGTAGCTTTTTTCTGATTTTTAGGCGAGGCCGAGCAGCCGATCGACGTCCACTGTTGGACATATCCAACAGTGGACGAGATCGGCTGCTAAGGCTGAGCGCAGACTTGAGTCACGACAGTTTTAAGACAGACTAAAGACAGACTATTGCTTTACAAAATGTATGAAGATGCAAGACAAAACAGTTTTGTTTCCGTTTTAAGGCAGACTTTCTATGTGAGGAAAGTCTGTCTTAAAACTGTCGTGACTCAAGTCTGCGCTCAGCCTAAGATGATGATTATGATGAGGTATTTCTGCGCCCCGACGAAAAAAAGGGTAAGTATTTTAAGTTTCATGCAGTGATGGCGCCCCCGCCGCCGCCACCCGATCGTAGAAACTATGTTCCTCTCTGTGCCTATCGTAGCCCCCAAACATAAGAACAATACAATACAATACAAATACACTTTATTGCACACCAAGAAAATACAAAAATAAAAATACAGGAAAAGAGAGATGCATAGTTGTAGAATGGGTGGCCTTATCGCTAAGAGCGATGTCTTCCAGACAACCTTGGGATGTCCTCCTAAGAACCTATTTAATCACCTTAGAACTTATTTTGTTTCCATTCTTTGAAATGCTGCTTCATCGAAAGGGATCGTGGCTATGTTTGATGAAAATTAATGCAGCCGTCCTTATATTATTGTACCTTGTTGAAATTAAAATCGAGTTCTTTTCGATTTTTGGTTTTTATTCAGCTTGTTAAGAAGTTTATATCGGAGAATCCACTCATCCCGTGATCACAGTGTGTAAATCTGTTGAAACGCCGGAAAAACTAGGGAAATAAACGTGATAAATAATACTGAATAATAATGTGTTCAGATCGCGTAAGTATGAAAATACTAGCTTCTGCCCGCGGCTTCGCACGCATATTTTCGGTATAATAAGTAATTTCCTATTATCTATGTTAGGCTTTGCTCTAAGCATACGCCAAATTTCATCTTGATCTGTTCAATAGTTTTGGAGATCCTAGGTAACAAGATTTCACAAACTTTCGGCTTTATGATAGGTATTAGTAAGAAGTAGGATTAAAATCGGAGAATTTTCTAAAATGTGTAACTTAGTATACCATAGGTTACTACGCCCATTCCAACTTCCCTTAATCCGCCCCTGCCCTCCACTAAACGCAGCTAACCCATTGAAAGGCATCCCAAAATACCCAGCACCACTCACATACGTCATCGCCACCAGATCTTTTCACATAAAGGCCGTCTAGCGATCGTAAACTCCTTGGAACTCACTCGTCTGTGTCAAAATTCCAATAATCTTATTTTGGCGCGCATCAAGAGGCTCGACGACGGATATACGGCGGCCATCTTGCGGGCCGTTCACCTGAAAAGCGTTGATAGTTTTATGAAAGTTTCAGATGATAAAAATATTGCGCCTTGACCACGGAATATCGGTCAGGGAATTGTAACAGTAGGTAATAATTTATAGGTATCTACTCGTAACATACAAGCACAACATAATGACCTAGGTAGAGTAAAATAAGAACCAACTCGCATATTGAAGGTTGGGTTTAACCATCGATCTAAGTAAAAAAGGGGAGATGAGGTAAGTACTAGCTTCCCGAAAGTGAAGTGCTTAAATTAGGTACAATTAGGTCCACCTACAAAGTCACTCAGCGAGCAATGGAAAGAGCTATGCTCGGAGTTTCTCTAAAGGATAGGATTCGTAACGAATACATTCGACAGAGAACCAAAGTTATTGACATAACCTAGAGAACTAGCAAGCTGAAGTGGCAGAGGCCATATTTGCCGCTGGCGTAAACGTGTTCTTGAGTGGAGGCGCGACTAGGCAAACGTAGTGTAGGACGCCCTCCAGCCAGGTGGGTTGACGACCTGCGAAAGACTGCAGGCAGATGCTGGATGCGGCAAACTGAAAACAGGGCGCTACGGCGTTCATAAAGGGAGCCCTATGTCCAGCTGTGGACTAATATAGGTTGATGATGAGGTCCACCCGAGGTGGAGTTATAGTCGGAGAGGCGTTCATGTTACGCGTGCTTGCTATGATGTATTTTAGTGTGATTTATTGACTAAAAAACGTGTTCGTTCATTATTACTATGCGAAAGATTGGAGATGTAACTGTGAGCGAGTGTTTGCGTGTAGTCTTAACACAGGCCAGTTGTTGAGTAAGCACTGGACGTACCATATCTACCGATTTTACTTAGATCTATGGGTTTAACTGATCCTTGTCTGATCACAGGATCTGATGAACTATTGGTCCATTGAATAATGCTGTGTGAATTGTCCAGCATAAAAACCATTCATAAAAAAACATTCATAAAAAAGGTTTGAAGATTTGGGGGAGGCTTTGCCCAGCAGTGGGATGAACTAGGCGAATTCATTATGAATGTAAGCGGGTTAACTACATAACATTCATAATAAATTCGTCAAACTACGAAAGTTTTTATAGTAAAATGAACTAGGCGAGTTAAAAAAAAGGTTCAACCAAATTCTACACGGCACTGCAGCAAGTTGGTTTTCTTTAACTATAAATTTGAAGCCCAAATGGTCACTACAATTTTTTTTAGAAAGCATATCTCAAGATAGGTCTAATATACTTAGGTACCTACTTATTTGTACCACGTTGGTACCTACCTACTCTCGGTTTTAAAATATTCCGTCCTAATCCAAATAAACAGTGAAAACTTTTCCAGAGGCGCTTTGAAGCCACCCACCGATGTATAAAATCAGTTGAAAGAACGCGTTTTACGAGCGACGAACACTCGCTACTGTTTACAGAGAAAGTTCCCTTGTAGGATTCCCACAATGTAGCCTTTTAGAACTGAGTTGGAATTAAAAAAAAAATTATAACAATATTAAAGCAATCCTTAACAGCCTACCTGGTCTACTGCTGGACGCAGGCCTCCTGATAAGCGCCTCGTTGGCTTTTATCTCATGTACCTATTGCCCATAATCCCCACGCTGGGCAGGCGGATTGGGATCGCAGTTCGGTGGTAGAATTGTTCTGCATGGGGCGCTGCTGCCCGCCCCCGGTGGATATCCTTTAGTCGCCTCTTACGACACCTGCAGGAAGAGTTGGGGAGGTGCAAATTCTAAGCCGGCACCACACAGCGACCTCATGTCGTCTTATTCTAAACCAAATTACAAATTACGTAACATGTTATGTAAATTATGTTATGAATGTTATGTACTTAACTACACGTCCATATTATTTAACTTGCTGTTTAACATTGTTACATAAAACAAGACTGTTTACATTAGTAAAACAGTGCGATATAACAATGTGAGCAAATGTCCATAAAAATAATAATGTCCTCCTAGCCGAATTTCGACCAGTAGCAGCCCGGAGTCAGGAAGTTGGCGGTGTTACACCCCCGTGCCTCGGAACGCATGTTAAGCCGTTGGTCCTGTGCCTAACCTCTCCCCGGTCGTGTCGTGTATGTCCTGCGCACCTGGCTAATCTTCGTTGAGACTGGCCGCCGCCGTGGCCGAAATTCGGCTAGGAGGGCATCAGAAAGAGTTTGGAGGCGCTGAAGTATTAGAGTACGTCGAATATGATAAAACTGAAGTGTGATAAAGAATAGACTAGACTAGATTTATTTCAGACAACATTAGAACAAGTATATCTACATAGATCTTATTAATTTATTCTATTCGGTAGTCAGCCCAAAATTGTACTCCATAGGTACTATTTGTTTTATTCCTTAGAAAGATTTTTGTATTCTACAGCCCATAATCAACATATACCTTAAAACTATAAAACTATAAATAAAAATATAAAAACTTATTTTACCAAATAAAATTGTACTTAGAAACACATTATAAATTACGGCGGGCGGCGGCGACGTGTATTGACATAAGTCTGTAGGTACTTGCTTACTCCTCTAATGACTCAGCAACCCAAAGTGGACCTCAGCCCCCGACACGACACTTCTCCAGGCACCTCGGTTCTGAGCTCTCTCTCGCCAGTTATGGGCGTCGTATGAAGTCTGTAGTTTAAACTTTTTTTACATTACCTAGTATAGTAGGTATGTGTAGCGAATTGTGAATCATATAAATACTCAACAAACTAAGAGTTAAGCACTATTTCCATCACACAGAATGGCGACATGAACTTAGATTATTCGCTTGTTCCAGTAACATGCCAAAATGGAATCTTTAACCTTTTGTAGATTTTTCCATGAATAAGTTTCGTACTTTGTTTCTAAATGCAGCATTATCCATTAATATGGATATTTTCGTAATGAAAATTCTAGCTTCTACCCGCGGCTTTGCACGCGTTGTTTCTATGGAAACGTTCAAAGGTAATTTCTATCCCATGGGAACTGATTAATTTGATAAAAAGTAGCCTATGTTTGATTCCAGGCATAGAGCTACACCGGTGCATAATTTCAGCTCAATCTATTCAGTTGTTTTGGCGTGATGACGTAACAAACATCCATCCATCTATCCATCCAAACTTTCACATTTATAATATTAGTGTGATGTGATAGTGTGATATCTTTTGTAAACTGTTACTAAGCTAAAAAGAATTATGCAATAAATCATTTTCTATCAACAGGGTGTTCTGGATGTTTTTTATGTATAATAAAAAATATCTATCTATGTCACTACATAGATAAATATTTTTTATTATATTGTCAGGAGATACGGAGTCTTAGAATATAGTTTTGTTGTCTATGGAGCAGGCAATTGACGTGGGCTCATGACTTTTCGAAAAATGGGGTGTGCGGACGTTTTTTCTTGTGTTGCGAAAATCTAATTTATGTTCTAAAGAATAATTTGTTTGCTGTAGTTTTGATAATAAATCGTTTAGGTTATTTTTGTACTTCTTCAAATATTGGTTTCACTTCTGGTTCCTAAAATCAGAAGCGGGATCTGTAAATCTCATTCCCACTGTTGTATTCGTTGTGTTTAATTATTCTTCGCCAAGAAAAATAAATAAATAAAAGAAACGTCCGCATACCACGGCTTGTGATAACCTCACCTTTTATGTTTCGTGCTTTGTATTTGGTGTGGATTTATTTCAGCTGGCGAAATGGATGGATCGTCTCCATCTCCCTCTCGTTCGCGAAGCCCTCGGAGACGGCGGCGACGGCGTTCCAGCGACAGGTATTCGCGTGACCGGCTTTCGCGAAGTCAGTCACGAGGGTATACCCCTCCATACCCTTCTGGACATAGTCGTGCTGGTAGTCACTCCGTTCATCGTGACCGCAGTTCGCCACACAGGTACACTTCGCGACAAAAATCGAGCTATCGTGGTCGTAGCCCTTATTATCGTGATGTCGGAAATCGGAGTTCAAGCCATGACCGCCGCGGCCACCACAGTTGTGACCAGCATCGTAGCACAGAATCATGGCGTCTCATTGAGAATCGATTACATGCCTTGGAATCTCGCTCCCAGCCGACCTCAGCCGCTCAAGCTTCTGCGAACGGCACGGAACAGATCGTAGAAGCAATTCAGTCTTTGAAAACAGTAAGTACCAGGAGCTATTATGTTTCAAATTTTGACCCTAACATTCACGATGCTGACACATGGTTTGCTGAAGTGGATAGAGCTCGACTCGTAAATCGTTGGGATGATCATGAATGCTTGTCCCGAATTGGAGGCTGTCTAAAAGGTGATGCTAAAACTTGGTTGGACGAGTGGGTCAGCAGCGACCGTACATGGAGCAAATTTAAGGAAGATTTTAAGTCTCTCTGCACTAAAAAGGTAGACATTGCGAATATTTTATACGACGTGATGTCTACAGACTCAAGTAGGTACGCAACGTATGCAGATGATGCCCGCAAATCTTTACTTCGCCTACGTATTGTTAAAGGCCTCAGTGACGAGCTTGTTACAGCCATTGTCTTGCGCGGTATAAAAGACCCACATGTTAAGGCCGCTGCGACAAACGCTAACCTTAGCCCAAAGGATTTGGTTAACTATCTATCTACGTTTGTTAACCCAAAGATTACAGATGCAGAAACCCGCAAGGAGTTCAGTGTGGCCCATCGTAATCAAGGCGGTAAGACGCATGGTAAGCGTCCTTTTCATCCTCCTAGCTCGCATGGTAAGTGCTTTACATGCGGTGAGACTGGGCATCGGGCGTCTCGCTGCCTAAGTCCAGTTATACAAACGAGCCGAAAAAGGTACAAACTGATGATTCAAATACATGTACTTTTTGTAAGAAAGTAGGACACCATGTTAGCAGATGTTTTGCCAAACAACGCGCCGAAAGTCGTAGCAAGGGTAATGTGAACTTCTGTTCCACCCCCGTCTCAAAACGTGATGACATTGTGGTAGGTATTATTCAGGGGGTTCCTGTAGACATATTGATCGATAGTGGTGCCATAGGAGTCTCGTTGATTTCGTCATTTGTAGTCAAACATTTCTCGTGCCAGCACAAGCCTACGAAACAAACCATAAAAGGAGTAGGCCAAACAGTCACGCCTGTCAACTCTTATGTTACCCTAGTGGTGGAACTTGAGGGTATATCGCTTGAAATCGATTTATTGGTGGTACCTAGTGAATGCATGAATGCCCCCATAGTTATAGGTACGGATGTGTTGAACCGCGACGGAGTTATGTACGTCAGAACTAAAGACTCGCAACGCATTTACCGCGACTCTGAGGTGAGGCCGCCGGTATCATCGATAATTTCAAATGAAATTGATAATTTCAAGACATCTGTGGCCGGAGAACATTTGGCAAAGCTGACGGCCATCCTAGAAGAGTATTCTGGTTTTCTGATATCGGGTACTGCTACTACGACAGTCACCACCGGTGAGATGCACATCAAACTAAGTAACGAGAACCCTATTTACTACCGACCATACAGGATGTCGCATGACGAAAAGGTAAAGGTCCGCGGTATCGTTGAAGATCTCCTTTCTAAGGGCATAATACGCGAGTCGGAGTCACCTTACTCCAGCCCTGTTCTGCTTGTTAAGAATAAAGATGGCTCTGACCGCATGTGCGTTGATTTTCGCGCCCTAAATAGAGTTACGGTGAAAGATCGATACCCATTGCCTCTGATTGACGACTATATTGACCGACTAGGTAAGAGCAGGTATTTTTCAGCCCTAGACATGGCAACAGGTTTTCACCAGATCCGATTGGATGAAGCGTCTATTCCACTCACAGGTTTCGTTACTCCAGAGTCGCACCTAGAGTATGTCAGAGATGTCGCTATGAACCAACCAACGGCTAATCGTGAATCTCGTCGAGAAATATTGAGACAAAGGACGGCCGAACGGCTGTCAAGGAATCAAGCACAACAAGATTCCTCGGTCAATGAAAATAGGCGTCCACCTCGTGTTTTTCAACGGAACGATTCGGTATTTGTTATCAAATACTCCCAGTCGCAGGGAAAACTGGATCCCGGCATGAGAGGCCCATATCGAGTAGTCAATGTTCTTGATAATGGACGATATGAGCTGAAGCGACTAACAGGATCTTATGGAAAGACTACTTATGCCGCTGCTCAATTTATGATTCCCTGGAAGGGCGAGTGGACACCTGAAACATGTGCGGCTTTCTTTGAAGGTAAACACCACGTACTGCCATGTGATTTGTCGGTACGCTACCTATATTGCTTTTATGCAAGTGCCTCTACCATGTGATTTGTCGGTACGCTACCTATATTGCTTTTATGCAAGTGCCTCTACCATGTGATTTGTCGGTACGCTACCTATATTGCTTTTATGCAAGTGCCTCTACCATGTGATTTGTCGGTACGCTACCTATATTGCTTTTATGCAAGTGCCTCTACCATGTGATTTGTCGGTACGCTACCTATATTGCTTTTATGCAAGTGCCTCTACCATGTGATTTGTCGGTACGCTACCTATATTGTTTTTATGCAAGTGCCTCTACCATGTGATTTGTCGGTACGCTACCTATATTGCTTGTATGCAAGTGCCTCTACCATGTGTTTTGTCGGTACGCTACCTATATTGCTTTCATGCAAGTGCCTCTGCCATGTGCTTTGTCGGTACGCTACCTATATTGCTTTTATGCAAGTGCCTCTACCATGTGATTTGTCGGTACGCTACCTATATTGCTTTTATGCAAGTGCCTCTACCATGTGTTTTGTCGGTACGCTACCTATATTGCTTGTATGCAAGTGCCTCTACCATGTGTTTTGTCGGTACGCTACCTATATTGCTTTCATGCAAGTGCCTCTGCCATGTGCTTTGTCGGTACGCTACCTATATTGCTTTCATGCAAGTGCCTCTGCCATGAGTTTTGTACGTACGCTACCTATACTGTTCATACACAGTACTGTTGTATTGTTGGGTTATATTTCTTTGTGTAATGTTTACTTGACCTAACACTAATTTCTACTTGATTTAAAACGAGTGAAATTAAAACTGACGTCCACGTATAACGGTGTGTTGTTTTTTTCAGATGACGATGATGATGATAATAGCCTTGACCAAGCGTATGATAATGCTGGTGGACAAACAGATCCGCCAATAACAACAGAAATTGAACCAGGCCCATCCTCAAGACCAGACAACCTCTAAGCCTAAACTTCTAGCCATCAACGTCTTTCCTTTACTGCTGATGTAATAGATGAAGAGCCTGCCGAGAGCGTCAGGGCGTCAGGAGAAGCCGTGTCAGGAGATACGGAGTCTTAGAATATAGTTTTGTTGTCTATGGAGCAGGCAATTGACGTGGGCTCATGACTTTTCGAAAAATGGGGTGTGCGGACGTTTTTTCTTGTGTTGCGAAAATCTAATTTATGTTCTAAAGAATAATTTGTTTGCTGTAGTTTTGATAATAAATCGTTTAGGTTATTTTTGTACTTCTTCAAATATTGGTTTCACTTCTGGTTCCTAAAAATATTGTATTTTATTATATTGTATTGTATTAAGTATATCAGATATCTAGTACCCATAACACAAGCTCTGCTTAGCTTGGGGCTAGTTAATACTGTGTGAATTGTCCAACATTATTTATTTAATTAATTTATAAAAAAACTATCCACTTTCACTGCGCCACAGAGATCGTCATCTCGTGACTGTTTTCTATCTCACGAACAATGAAGTACTTAATACTATAGTTACTAAAGTAGGTAACTAAAAATTTTAAGTGACTTATCTTCACCATACAGAAAGTGTGGCGACAACAGCGTTCCGTTTCTCCCATGTATCCGGCGCGGGCGCACCCGACGATGGACAAATGCGCAGGAAGGAGCGTCGTTACCGCTGTCGTCGCCGCGTAAACACATCTATCTATAGTTTATGCTCACTTTCTTTATTGTACTAGCTGTTGTTTTATTCTAATGGATCCGAAATCAATAACATTAAATATCAGAAAGCTATAAAAGTAATTTAAAAACTTTATGATCAGTATAATTCTATGCGCCAAAGTTTGTAGGTATTCGTTTGTTAAAGCTGAATTGGTAGATAATCTCAGGATAATCTAGGTCCGATTTTCTCTTTCTTCTTTTTGAGAGAGCACTAAAGATTAACTTATCAGTTGATCCTGTTTTGTGCTCGTTGAACAGAGTACAGTCGGGGGTCAGGAGTTCTTTATTCGAGATCAAACAAAACGGTTTGGCGAAGTCCTGTAGGACGAGATCGAAATCCGGGTGAATCTTGTCCTACAGGACTTCGCCAAACCGTTTTGTTTGATCTCGAATAAAGCTGAAGATGATAAAAAGTCTCGTTTTATCTCGTCATATAATTTGATCCATACAGAGTGCTTACTCATAGTACCTACGTAAATAGAAGAGAGAAACTCTCTCAATCAACTTACCTAGTTGATTGAGAGAGATTAATCCTGCCAAAGTACTAAAACTGAAAAGATAATGAAAAGAAAATCGTAGAGCTGGAATCTGTGAGCTTTGCAATTCTCTTTTGTCTCTCAGTGCTCTGTTCAGTTGACGATAGAAATAAGTTATCTACGAGTATAGTCTCTATCGCTATGGTGAACCACAGAGTACGTCAAGTATTGACATAGCATTGATGTTGATCCCGAATAGATACTTTGTTTTATTTTGATCCCAATTTCTTCTGTAACTATTCGTGTGGGACGAGCGTTGCGTAAAACCCCGCCTACGTGTCCCATCTCGCTTGCTCTCGTGCTAAATATAGATGCGAAAACAAGAAAGAGGAATGGTACGCCTATTTAAAAATTCCCTCTAATTTTCAAGGAAAAACACCTCGTAATTTTCAGATATTAGGAAATTATGATGTCTTCGTTATGATTTTTGATCTCGGCATAGCTACATTTGAGCCCATAAAATTTAATTTTATGAGAGATAAAATATAACAGTATTTAGAACGTATCTTTGGTAAGAGACGATAGTAACATTAGATAGATAGATAATTCTTTATTCATCACCTTAACAAAAAACAAATTTTACACGAAACATATAGAGAACAGCAATGGAACTGGCGGCCTTATCGCTTAAAGCGATTTCTTCCAGACAACCAAAACGATGGGAGAAAAATAAAGAATGGCGGTGCTTCTTAACATAAACTGTAAACTACTTATTAATACTAATACACATAATACCTACTAAACTAATACACTAATACATACAATAAAATAATTGTACCTACTTAGTAACTATATTGGACATGCTGAATAATCTAGTCTGACGTGACATTACGTTATCTTTGAAGGAATTTGATAGCCAAAATGTAGGTAAGGTATATTTTGTCCTAAGTACCTGCTTTTAAAGGTACCACACCAAAGTCATCAGCCCGCGGCGCGCGGCGTGGCAGAGGCAGATTTGCAGATGGCATAGGAGTCGGACATGGATAGTGAATAATAAATTATGTTTGTCAATTATTTAATGACTAGTTTATGCTCGCGGCTTCGCACTCGTTGTTTCTATAAAGGTTTAAAAGTCATTTATATCCCATGGGAACTGATTAATGGGATAAAAAAGCCTATGTTTGATTTTAGGATTAGAATTACCTGTATGCAAAATTTCAGCCCGATCTGTTCAGTAATTTTGGGGTGAACAGGTAACAGACATCCATCCATCCATCCATCCATCTAAACTTTCGCATTTATAATATTAGTGTGATATATCCGGAGCTTTGCGCTCATTAGCCCTATACCGCTATTACACAGCACAAAAACGTATATCAAATATCTGCCTAAACTAGCTATCTTTACATAGGTACGTTTTACAGTGACAAAATAGCTTCCCACAAGCTTTAAACGCAAAGCACAAAAACGTGCAATCAAATTTGGGCTTAAACTTGTTATCATTAGATACATTTTCGTGACAAAAAAGTCCCTGTCATCTGATCCTGTCAATATAAAACAGATAAACATTTTATTTATAATTTGTCAAATTATACGTCACAATCGTTTTAACATAAAATAATAATAAAATTGATAAAAGTTTAAAAAAAAAAAAAATTAACTAGCAAATTGATCATTATTTAAAAATTCGTCGTAGGTATAAAACGTCTTCTCTACGAGCCATTTTTTTAGTCTGCATTTAAAAATTTCGAGACTTGGTGCGTCCTTAACCTTGTCTGGGAGCTTGTTGTAGGTAGCCGGTCCCATTACGTGCGTCAACTTGTCCGATTTGGCCAGTCGTCTTGCCGCAGGCACTAGCCAGCCACCGGCGGCATTGCGAGTGTTGTAGCAATGCATCTCCGCTTGTTTTGGGAACGAATTTATGTTTCGACGGACATGCAATGCTACTTGATATAAAATACATCTAAATGTCTAAATGAGTTAAATATTTGTCATCTATACTAATATTATAAAGAGGAAAGATTTGATTGTTTGTTTGTATTTAATAGGCTCGGAAACTACTGGACCGATTTGAAAAATTCTTCACCGTTAGGAAGCACTTTTCAGGGAGTGACTTAGGCTATATTTTATCCCGGAATTCCCACAAGAACGGAAACTACGCGGGTGAAACCGTGAGGCGATCGTCTAGTCTACACTATACTAATATTATAAAGAGGAATGATTTGATTGTATTGAATAGGCTCCGAAACTACTGGACCGATTTGAAAATTTCTTTTACTATTAGAAGCCCACATTATTCCTGATGAACATAGGCTTTTTACCGCGGGAAAATGCTTCACTCCTACGGGAAAACGGATAATAGGACAACGGGTAGTAAGAATGCAGCTAGTATTTTATATATTTGAATGCACATTTATGTGCTGAGCTCCATCGATGCTTTCCAGGTCTGCAACAAGCTGAAACATCCTGATTTCTTGACACAGACACCTTTTCAGCAGAAGATTATCTCTGCCTACGCTACACTAATGACGTAAATTCTGATTAAAATATATCTCAAACAAAATACGTTTTAGCAAAATGCAATGAGCAATCTCACTTTAACAGCCCATTGCGTTAAAAATACCGAGGTTCAGCAGGAGTCTTGTGAAAATTTAATAACTACAACATCTTGGGAAATTTGTACCTACATGCTTCCCAAGATGTTTCATAAACTACCTGTTTGTATATTTGTTGATTTTAGGTGTTGTGGTGCTTTTAAGTAGGTATTTTCAGTGTTAATAACTACTATTAATCGTTAAAGTCTTTATTGACATAGAAAATTACAATCAAATGATGGAAACAAATTAAAAATAGTAGGTATTTATGATTGAAACAATTGAGCTAACTGCAGACTGTTGCAAACGATCTACAGGTGGCTCAACTGATCCTTAACAATACCAGTCGGAAACGCCCCCAAGACGCTGGCTGCATTGCCCCGCTGTATGGCAATGTTGATGCGCTGCGCCAGATACTCGGAGACGTTAGGATTTTTTTTTATTTTAAAAGTTAAGATAAACTTTAAGTTAATTCTGTAAAAATAGGCTATTAGGGATATAAAGGGAAGAGGTTCAACGAGGCTGCTCTTCACTAGTAGAGCAGCCTGTAATTTGAATTGGAAAATCTTTCTATAACATTCTATTGGAAATTCAAAATTTTATTTGGCCAATATGGCAGAAATTTGTGTAGAAAGAAATTTGATTTAATTTAGCTTATCCCAATTCGATTTATAAATTGGGTAATTCTCACGGGGCTCAAAAATACGTGTCCGGCTCCAAAAAACATACTAAAAGTATCCCTAGCCCTTTGATTTTTTTTTGTATAGTAGATTAGACGAAAATAATAGGGGAGGCCTATTTTTGTTTTTTAATTTTCTTATTCTTAATATGTAAAAATAAATAAAAACCTTGGAAATATTGACTTTCGTGGTGCGTCCGGACCTCATGTTCCGCTGTTAAAACATTTTTAATTTTTTTCCTATGAATAATAGCACTATTTCACACAGGTTCACAAATAACCAGATAGTTACTAGCTTAACTGACACAATTACTACACAAAAATAAGCTTTAGTTGAAAAGTTAAAACTAGATAACTTCGCGTCCGACGTTTGGCGTTGATACCCCTGGCGCGCACTAATTCATTCATATATACTGTACTTTAGTAACAACGTGAATAGTTGTTAGACCGAGACAAACTATCAGTTGCGCTCTATCAGTGGTGTGGACAACACTTCTCTGTCTCTCCGCGTCGCTCTGTTATTAAGGTAAGTAATCACTTTCCGTGGCTTGGTATACTGCAAATGTTGACTACCATGTAGACTATAAATTCGTTTATACTTATCCTATTGTTTCAATGATTGTAATAATAGATGCCTTTTGGGTTCCTAATTTCGACTGCAGACGCCAAAGTAATGTATACCAGCAATTTAGGAAATTATTTAGGATTTTGTACTCTTTTTTGATTATCGTGGTATTGATTTTCGTGTTTTCCGTGGGCAAAAAGTACACAATGTCAATATAAACCATGAAAATTTAATTTGCATGTTAGTTAACATTCTTATATGGTTAATTTTTATGATGTTTTTTTACTACTACTCACTGGGAATATCGTTTACTCACGAGAAAATCGCTTAGTTGCAAAAAGATTGGCTGAAAGACGGAAGAGAGCCCTAAATAGAAATACAAATACAGAAATACAACTTATTCATAAAGCCAATTTACATATTAATAACTTTTGTACAGCGTATACAAGTTTTTAAATAATTCAAAGTACACATAAATACAATACAAAACATCTGTAATTAAATAATCAGGAATAAGTTATTATAAAGTCACAAACCACATAAAAAATTGGTTGCCTTTAAAGTCGGTATACGGGCGAAAGTTTTACGTGACAACGACTTTGAGTGGTAAAACATTGTGAGCGCATAACGTGAGCGGAACGTAACGCGTAACGCAGTTTCTTGAAGTGTCACCCGGCAAACCAATTTATAAGACGTTGTCACGTCAAAATATTAGAATTAATTAACATTAGTCTCCATTTTCTCGCGTAATTCTGCTACAGAATAAAAATTTTGCTCGACAGGATAACGTTACAGACGGAACTTGAAGCTAGTTAGACTGCTAGCAGCTGTGACAGCTTCTGACAGTTTGTTGTATACTGCCGGACCCATAACGTGAGTCAACTTTGAGGACTTCGTGAGGGAGCGGGCGATAGTCGAGACCTTTCCTGCGTTCCGCGTCCCGTACGAGTGGGTGTCGCCGTTCGTCATGTGTTTATCTAGGTTCAGACAAATATACACCGCCACTTGCATTATCACAATGCTGGGCAGTGCCCAGTCAGCAGCGCACCCCCATAGCTCAGCACCATACTGTAGCACCGAGTGAACAGTTGCAAAGTAACAGCTTCATGCCACCTCCACCGGAACCACATGAGCCAGCCGTCGGAGCGCAAAACATGCGCTACGTATCTTTTCGCATATTTTGTCTATGTGGCTCTCCAAGGGCTCCTAAGGGCTCTGTCCATTTCAAAACCAAGAAATATCGTGGCTTCGGATTGGCTAATGGCCGTTCCGTTCACATAGACTACAAGCCGTTTCGTCACTGCCTGATAAGCAGACATGAAGGTAGTGGGTCTTCCTT
This sequence comes from Eupithecia subfuscata, assembly GCA_963564075.1. Taxonomy (NCBI): domain Eukaryota; kingdom Metazoa; phylum Arthropoda; class Insecta; order Lepidoptera; family Geometridae; genus Eupithecia; species Eupithecia subfuscata. The sequence continues at coordinate 6,833,755 of OY751117.1, read as the reverse complement.
AGTTTCACAGCCAAACCGTTCATCCTGAACCATCCAGACAGTAGGCCGGCCGTCTCGTTCAGCTTCTCCTCCAGAGCGTCTACGAACTTTGCGCTGACGATCGCGGCCACATCATCTGCGTTTATGAGGGTCTTCGCGGAGGTTACCGCTCCGGGCAGATCGTTCAAGAGGAACGAGAACATTATGTTGGAGACAGATGACGGGTCATCTGTCTCCATGGGGATAGCCCCATGGTGGGGGAGAGGGGCTCTGATCGCTCAGTACCATCGACAACAATTTGTGATCGCACACGCAGCATCTCCGTAAGTACGGCGAACGATGCTCCCTCGATCCCATAATGACTCATTTTGGCAGCAATTACGGCGTGGCTGGCCACGTCGAAGGCTTTAGATAGGTCGCAGCACAACACGGCCATCTGCAACTTCTGCTTGCACACTGCCAGCACCCGCCGCACCACCTCGCGCGTCAGTGACGTCTTGGAGTAGCCGGCGCGGTACGCATACTTCCGAGGCGACAGGGCGTCCGTCGCCAGCAAGTACTCCACCAGCCGATTGCTCAGCCCGTTCTCGAGAACTTTCGCAATAGCTGGTATGATCGATACAGGCCTGTAGGTATCCATGTTGTCTGGGGGACCTTTGCTCACTTCCGCCCGAATCAAGCATAATACAGAGAAATACTCCGTTCAGAAAAAAAAAGATAGGCAACGGTATTTTCGAAAGAAGAAAGAAGGGAAGATAAAATCAGTTAGTGAATTAGATCCTCGTCAGCAATGAATTGCTAGAGAGAAAAGCAGATTCTCCTCTAATAAACAAAATAAAACTCAAAAACTGATTAAAAAGTATATATAGTACCTAGTGATTTAAGAGTGTTTATTTGATGTTAAATTTTGTTTGTTATACTTTATTAGAAGAAAACTACAATTATAAAACGATTGAACCTTAACTTTAAGAAACTTTCAATCTACTTTCTACTGAAAACACATTATTTTATTTATAAACCATCCCGAAATTCCATCTTACAATGATTATGATACGCTAGTCCACACAAAATGTATGTATTAAAATATAAATAATCGAATATTTTTATATATTTGATTTCGGTGATATGAATGCTGATTTCCGTGGACACCATATTTTTAAAATTGAATAACTTCGTAACCATTGAGCCAATTAAGTGCCCTCTGCTACCAATAAATTTTAAATTAAATCTTTAATCAGAATATTTCATCATTATGTGTAATTTCAACAAAAAAAAATGGGACACGAAAGTCAACCAAAAAATGAGTTTCCGAAGAATGACCCAATTTGACTTTAATTGATTTTAATTTAATTTTAGTTTAGTACATACCATATGAATACTAACATTTATTATAAGGGCCATTAAGTATAAAAACTAACAACAAATCATGGATCATTGAAGTCCAAAACTATTTTATTTTATTTTTGAAAAAACCTAACCTACATTTTTTTTTGTTCCGACTGTACTTACCTTTTTACAAACTGTGTACCTACGCCAGACGTTACCAAGTAATAGCTTATTTTGTTTATTATTTAGGTGTTTAATCTATGGTCTGTGTTCGGGTAAGATTCAGTGCATCTCGATTGTTTAGACTGGGAGTTAGTTTATTCTGAACTGATCGATTCGAGTAACTGGCTGCGGAGTGAAGGGGTGACGAGAGATGTAAATACACGGACAATCACATGTTCAGAAGTTGTACTAGGTACCTAGCATAAGGCTGCGGAGGTGGTTTAATTATGGTACATCCAGAGTAACAAACATGTTATAATATACAGGGTTCCACGAAAAAGGACAAAAAATTTTTTTTTTTTTTTTTTTTTTTAATTAGAGGCGTTTTTTTCATATTCGTCTCTTTTTACGTTTATTCTTACATAAGTATCATTGTTTTGAAATTAAAAAGGATTAACATAATTTTGTAATAATTTCATGACAAAACACTGGTTTTGCTGAAAAAACAAGAAAAAACATTTGTGAAATATTTTATGATGTTAAACAATGCAAGAGTGCGTGTAAAAGAACACGAATAAGAAGAAAAACAAACTTATTTTGCTGAAAAAAAAAGATCAAAATTCAGTAGAACAAACGTTAATCACCTCTGGGTCCAGAATCACCGCCTTTCGGCTTAGCACACCCATTCCGTGGCACAAAAAAACATAGTTATTTCACATTTTGTTAAACGTACATTATAACTAATTATGTATACCTACTTATTAGCTTACTGTCACTAGAATACTCGACGGAATACCCCGAACGAAATCCAAGTGAAATTTATCGCTGGCGGTGCTGCGCTATCTGGGTAGCGAATGTAGCGTACGTAGGTCTTAACAGGTCTTAACATGCGTAGTATAGTGATACTCATTGGTGGTCAAGCACGTGCCATCGGCTGCCCTGTTGTGCGATGCTTCTTTTTTAAAATACTACTACGCTGTTTGTATTAAACTGAGTTCTTTACCTGCGAATATTGTTGGTATAATATTGCCAAGCAAACACGCATTATGTTTAAATAGGGCCCAAGCATGTAAAGCTAAGGCCTACGGCGTAGGTCAGCTGCGTTAGACCTTGTTTAGCATATTTAGCAAATGGTTTACTTATTGCTCCTTATTTTTTAAGAGTTTCTGATGGTAAAAATGTAATTAAGGTTCTTCGAAAGATAATCGGACAGTTGTCTTCGTCGGCAAACTTTCACGTTTGTAGTACGAAAACTTCTGTCAAAAACGTCAATAAAAAAGCAATCGTGTGATTATTTTTTTGAAGCACACAAGCTTTAATAAAATTTAGCTAGCGTTACTTTGTTGTGTATTGCGTTATAATTACAACATTGAGACTGCAGCCAAGCTCCGTAGAATTGGAATCCTATTGAATCCAAACCAAGCGAAAACAAGGAGTTCTTTTCACAAAGAAAATCATTCGTATTATTTGTCTACGTGAATATTCATAAATTTTATAAGAATATAACATACTTTTCAGCTGTTTTTCAATGTAAATTTTCCCATAACTCACGCTCAAAAATGTATTCCTACCAAGAAAACTACAAGTCGAAATCAAAACGTATTTCAGCAGCCAATTCATCTGCCCACGGCGCAGGTATGAACAAACATCGCAGTACATAATTCAAAGAAAATAAATAAGGTTATTCTCGAGTGTCTGCCATTGGGCGGTGGGCGTTGGGCGGGCGCCGCGCGCGCATCGCGTCTCGACGACAGAAGCGTTCAGGTCGCGCCCGCCGTCGCGCGCGCAGCTCGTGATTAACGCACAGAAAACTGATTTATCGTGTCGCGTTGAAAAAATAATCGGCAGCAAGTGAGGACATGACATGGAGGGACAGGAGTGGAGGGGCGACTGGCACCACCACCGGCTGGACGGTCAGTGATTGATCCTAGTGTTTATAGCTGCTGATGACAGTCTGCTATTTGGACTGGCAGCGCACCTTCGACGGTGCCAAATCGATGAGGTTCCAAGTGAGGGGTTATTTTTAATTGGCGATGGGCTTGCTAGTTGTTAGTTCAACCGAGAGTTAGATTGTTTGGTCGAGCAGCTATCCTTTAGGTCTGCTTCATGTAGATTTCGTTACTTAGGATTTCTTGCAATAAATTTTATCCACTGGGCTCACCAGAACCTTACCAGTGATGCTTAGTTAACATTATTAACCTGTCTAGATTCTAGCTGGAGCAAACTTGTTATAAGCCTTTTTCTTCACTTACCATCGACATTTTTCCTTAGAATTTTCAAACTGAAAAAACAAAGGACCAATTGTTGATTACCACTATGCATATTTTTGACGTTGAAGTGACTGTGATCAAAACTTATTTGGAACTATTAAGCTCCATAGAATGAGCTTTTAAAACTCGACAAGCGAAGCCTGCAAATGATGATGATAATGATGATGTCCTCCTAGCCGAATTTCGACCACGGCGGCCCGTCTCACCGGAGGCTAGCCAGATGCGCAGGACATTATTATAGTGCACAAGTGTGGTCCAACGGTTTAACGTGCTTTCCGAGGCACGGAAAGCACATAAAGCCGCAAATACAGTTTCAGTAAACTTATTAAATTTTTATAGCCCTAAACTCAAAATCTCAAACAAAAGTACAACCTTTAGCAAGTTCATGCAAAAAAAGGAACCATTTCTATATGTATACACAAACTCTTAAAACCCTCAATAAAAATTCATAAAATATTTCCTGAAGTGGACGCGTTTTTTCCTGCGTCCTGCTAGGCGGGCTAATTACAACAAAAAAGTCCCACCCCGTAGCCTCATCAATCTCACTGACGTTTTGATGTTTTAAAACCGTTGGAGGTCAATGGGACTGGGTTTTGTCCGTGGCTTTGCTCGTTATAAGGTAACCACTAAGGCTAATGCGAATTTTGTACGAGGGCCCTAATTCCACAAAATTAATCGTTTCCCATAGACACCATAGCAGTTTATCGTCTCAGAATGACTCATTTTGGCATTTTACCTTTGATGAAAGAAACTACAGATGGAAATACGCTTGTCACGCTTGTCCGTGTAAATAGTACCGCACGCACTATCTAGTTTTTCTTTCAGCTATAGACGATTCTTCGACGATACCATTGTCATATTAAAGCGATTGGTTGGCAGTTTTCGGCCCCAGAGCAAGGTTTATTATAAACTAGTTTCGGCCCGCGGCTTCGCACGGGTATTTTCGGTAAAAAAGTAGCCTATTGTTTAAGTTCTAAGTGTATGCCAAATTTCATCTTGATCTGTTCAGTAATTTTGGAGATCCTAGGTAACAAAAATTTCACATCTCACCAACTTTCGCATTAGTAAGCTAAAAATAAAAAATATCATTTATTTTATGTTTGGTTGTAACTAGGTCTTTCTTTCGAACGGAATACTTTTTTGCTAGGGGGACTTTTCTATACTCTAATATTTTCTGTTACAACTTGTCATCCAAAATTGATGAAATATGTAGGTTCTTTAAAGTAGACAATCAATTTATTTAGCACATAGAAAATTAGAATAATAGAAATAAAATAAGGTACCTACTTTAAATAAAAACGCGTTAAAATCGCCTCAGACTTTGCTATAGGCACCCTTTTTAGAGCCGAGCATAAACAGAAGTAACACAACCTTCAAAGCATTCTATATTCTAACAGACTTTGAAGCTAACCTCTTCAAAGGTAAACTAATCATCTAAAACTTACGGAAATCAAATTTCCCAACAAAAAAAATGGTAAAGCTAATCGCTTGTCAATCGTCGCGCGACAGTCGTCCGCGCGTCGCGTCGAGAGATGGATGAATGGGCTGCGCGGGCGCCGGGAATGCGGCCCGCACATGCCGCGGATCGGTTAATATTCCTACGACATTATAATATTCCTACACATTTGCTCCCCTTGGAGTCGAGACCCTAGGTCCGTGGGGTACCGAGGCTCTTCGGGTTTTCAAAAAACTATCTGAGCGTCTGGTCGAAGCGACGCGTGACCCGAGAGCTGGTGAATATCTGGCACAGCGTATCAGCATTGCCATACAGCGTGGCAATGCAGCCAGCGTCTTGGGGACGCTTCCGACTGATAAAAGAAACTACAGATGGAAATACGCTTGTCAAAAGTGTCAAGGTTGAAACCAACAAGGTAGAAGTGTTGATATGGATCAGTTGAGCTATCTGTAAACTGTTTGCAACAGTCGGCAGTTAGCTCAATTGTTTCAATTGTAAATACTAGTATAATTTTCTTTGTGAATAAATTTATTACCTACGACATGATTTTCTCAAATTTGTACAAATGAATATAATATTCAGATGGCTGGAACCGCTGGAGGCGGTTAGCTCAGGATCGATCGGTTATTGTGTCGATCCTTGGGCGAGATCTAATGTCATGTGGACGTCTTTGAGCTGAAATGATGATAATGGAATATATTCTTCATATTCCATCATCAGATAACCCTCTGTTTAATAAAGATCTCCTGATGTTTGTGCCGTACATCACGTTCATGTTTTAGCCGCATATCATCTATGTAGAGTAGAATTCTCGAAATTCACCCAACTAATACAACCTGGCCCCTAAATTTTAATTTGTGAAGTATCTAACGTTAATTATTGACCATATTTTTCATACTGTTACCGCTAAATCAAAAGACTGTAGATACCGAACGGTGACGAAATTTGTCAAATAATTATGTAGAAACAATCTATATCTTATATCAACAACGCACAGTTTAAATGCACAAAGCACTGTTTAAAATACATTTATAATAATCATAGACGATTGTAAGCCTACATCTCAAATACCGTTAGAAGGGTTCCCCAAAGTGTTTTTTTTTCGACTGGCGTTTGCACTTCAGTTTGCGAGCTTTATCGCAATCTGTGGCAGATTGTTTTATGCTTACCACGTGTTTGACTGTGTCTCGTATGTAGATTCAGAATCATCTTGTTTTCGGGACTATCAACGCTGGACTTTGTTTGTTTATTTGGGTTGCTTGCGATTTCGGCTAATCGGATTTTAATTAAATTGGGAAAAATTAGGTCATATCTTGGAGAAGGGGCGCAATAATCTCACTATCAAACTGTACCTAACATTAAAAAAATCTTGAATGTTTTTTGGATGTTTGTCACCTCTTCGCGTAAAAACTGTGCTTTAAATAAAATTGGACTGAAATTTTGAATACATTCATAGGCAGAATCTAGTTAGTGCTACAAAGATTCAGGTAAAGGGGAGAGAAGCCGAAAGCGGAAGATGGTTTATTTAATAGACTAGTTTTTGCCCGCGGCTTCGCACGGCTTGTTTCTATGGAAACGTTTAAAGGTAATTTCTATCCCATAGGAACCGACTTATGGGATAGAAAGTAGGTAAAAAGTAATAAAAGCCTATGTTTGATTCCAGTATCAGAATTACCTGTATGCAAAATTTCAGCCCGATCCGATAAGTAGTTTTGGCGTGAAGAGGTAACAAACATCCATCCATCCATCGATCCATCCAAACTTTCGCATTTGTAATATTAGTGTGATGTGATTATGATTCTCACGTAATTAATCAGACGCCGCGCCGGTCATATCAGCCTTTTTGCTGACTGCAGCCGGTTTTTTCTTACCTAACAGTAGCAATCCCGTGTTTATTCAAGTTTCGCCTCGTCATTGTCTTCTCTGAGACCACCCGTGACTTTGCATCGTCAGTTAAACTGACGCTACACATGTTATCGCTTAGTCTTTCTTCCATTAAAATTAAATAAACATCTTTATTCAAAAAGAAAATTACAATCTTTATAGAAATAAATTAGAACTAGTATTTACAATTATTTGACGACTATTAGTATTTGACGACCCCTGTGGCGCAACGGGCTAAGGTCTGCCTGCGACGCAGGAGGTTGCGGGTTCGATTCCCGCCTCGGGACAAATGTTTGTACGATCTGCAGACAATGTCCAGGGCGTTCTGGATGTTTTCTACGTATAATAAAAAAAATATCTATCTATGTAGTATTATGTATACCTATCAGTTATCTAGTACCCATAACACAAGCTCTGCTTATTTTGGGGCTAGATAATGCTGTGTGAATTGTGCAGCATTATTTATTTATTTAATTGAAACAATTAAACAACTGCAGACTGTTGCAAACAATCTACAGGTAGCTCAACTAATCCATATTAATACCAGTCGGAAGCGTCCCCAAGACGCTGGCTGCATTGCCCCGCTGTATGGCAATGCTGATGCGCTGCGCCAGATACTCACCAGCTCTCGGGTCACGCGTCACTTCGACCAGACGCTCGGATAATTTTTTAAATATTGGTAGTGTTGTTTCTATTGGTTGGTAACCGGTAAGCGAGACGTGTGAAAATGCACTTACCTACTCTAAATAATATTAAGTATTTGCTCTATATTTTGACCATAGTAACTACATTGAGCATGCTTTTTTACTTTACCGGTTCAAAACTTTTAAAACTATCATGGCTTTTAACACTAATGTCATTTATATCGGTATATTTACCATGATTTGAGATTTAAGTTTACCAATATTTCAGCAGTTTCAGTTATTCCGTGATCATGGCGCATGAAACTGTGCCAAAATATTGCAAAGCTCCAATAACGGTAAGAATCCCAGTATAGTTTAAACGACTCGACTATTAAAAATGTTTCTCTCTTATATATAAACTAGTTTCTGCCCGCGGCTTCGTACGCGTTGTTTCAATACAAAAGTTTTATGGTTATTTTCATCCCATGGGAACTGATTTAAGGGATAAAAAATAGATTATGTTTTATTCCAGACCTAAAACTACCTGTTTGCAAAAATTCAGCCCGATCCGTTCAGTAGTTTTGATGTGAAGCGGTAACAAACATCCATTCATCCATTCATACATCCAAACTTTCGCATTTATAATATTACTAGCTTCTGCCCGCGGCTTCGCACGCGTTGTTTCTATGGAAACGTTTTGAGGTTATTTTTATCCCATGGGAACTGATTTATGGGATAAAAAGTAGCCTATGTTTGATTCCAGGGTTAGGCTTACCTGTATGGAAAATTTCAGCCTGATCCGTTCAGTAGTTTTGACGTGAAGAGGTAACAAACATCATAGTGTGATGGTAAACTTTTTTTGAGTAAAGTCGTAACTCATAGATAACGTCGTAAAACGTGTAATAATTGCGAGGGTGGATGAACAGCATATTGCAGGCTACCCTGCACGTGGCGATATCTTATCAGGACATTTGTTTTACTACCCAATTCTGTCAGCCTGTCGTTAAAGTGACACTTTTGTGCCATTCTTGGAACAAAACTATAATGTAGGTAAGATAAAAAGAGATCTTTTTACACCAAAGAAGAAAACCAACAAGTAAACTCTACCAACTTAGGTTCAACACAATAGGTATTACGAATTTGAACGCGATCAAGCTGAATTTGTATGGTTTCTACTATATGTATTGTAAATATTGTATACTAGCTGCATTCTTACTACCCGTTGTCTTATTACCCGTTTTCCCGTAGGAACGAAGCATTTCCTCGCGGTAAAAAGTAGCCTGTTCATCATGAATAATGTGGACCTCTAATAGTAAAAGAATTTTTCAAATCGGTCCAGTAGTTTTGGAGCCTATTCAGTACAAACAAACAAACAATCAAATCTTTCCTCTTTATAATATTAGTATAGATGAGAAACTTTGTGAAGATGTTTGTTTGTCAACAGACAATGCCGAAAGTAACGAGCGAATCAGGGAAAAAATTTGCATGAAAGTTCTGAAAACTGGCATTGACATAAAAGCACTTTTTATCCGGTAATATGCGTGCGAAGCAGCGGGTAGTTGCTATTTATTTACATAATAATATAATTATTAATCGGTGCAAAAAAAATATTCACAGGCGTTCTGAATTTTATGGCCAGTCTGAATTTATCTAGGAAACTTGTTTTCTTTTTAATCACATCACCATGTTACAATTTACCCATGACTCAAAAATGAGTCAAACATTTCCTAATCAAGTGATCCCAAGTGGCCATAGGTTAGCACCACTTAAGCATCTGAGTAGCAGACCACCTATCGAATAAACAATAACTCACCGTGGACGTGCCCTTTCAAATTCTCACGCTTTTTAAAACAAACAATCTATTTGGAGTACTGAAAAAATTAAAACAAAAAGTATCGTCCGTAGTGGGGGCTGTAAACAAAACAAACAGTCGGACGCGCCGTAAGTCATACGGCCGGCCGTTGATGGCGTTTGCAGCCGGCGCGGCGGATGGATCGGTGTATCATTCAATGCTGAAGTTTCAGATTGCTGAAGTTTCAGATTGCTGAAGTTTCAGATTGCTGAAGTTTCAGATTGATGGATCGGTGTATCATTCAATGCTGAAGTTTCAGATTTGTTATTAGATTATATCTACTTTTCTGTGCTCGTTTTGTAATTTTACTATAAAAACTTTCGTAGTTTGACGAATTCATTATGAATGTAAGCGGGTTAGTGTTAGTAGTGGTTCGTAGTTAGCCCGCTTACATTCATAATGAATTCGTTTTGTAATGTTTCTTATTCACATAATTATTAACATTTTTAATTGTTAAATTCTTTGTTTAACATATGACGACCTCTGTGGCGCAGCGGGCGAAGGTCTGCCTGCGACGCAGGAGGTAGCGGGTTCGATTCCCGCCTCGGGACAAATGTTTGCACGATCTGCAGACATTTGTCCAGGGCGTTCTGGATGTTTTCTATTCTTGTATAATAAAAATATATCTATCTATGTAGTGTATTGTATTAAGTAATTCAATTATCTAGTACCCATAACACAAGCTCTGCTTAGCTTGGGGCTAGATAATGCGATGTGAATTGTCCAGCATTATTTATTTATATTTATTTAATATATAATGTTCGTCTAAGTAATTGTTACAAATAACAGTAGGGGAAAGAAGAACGAGATGATCTTATTGATCATGGTACCTACTTCTTTCCGTACCATTAGCATTTCAAAAACGCCCTATATTTTAGATAATCACTAACATTATGTAGTTTGAGTACCTACTCAAACTACAACTACAATTTATTTGGCTGTCTAGTGCTAGATATACCTATATCTAGCACTAGGCAGCCAAATAAATTTCTTATTACTTAAATCTTTGTTTTTAAAATGGCATCCATAATGACTTTCAGAGTTATAGCCATTCACCCTCTGGTGGATCATCCATTACATCATCCCTTAAAACAAACTTCTTTCCTTGATTAGAAAAAAAAATCTAATTCATTTATCAAGAATTCAACTCACGTATCAAAATGAGAATTATTTTAAAAAACCGAGCACTTAAAAACGGCGTGTTTACGGTAGCAGAACTTTGTACCTACTTATTCATCCTGATGAGAACAAATCATGTTTACGTAAACAATCCCAAATGGTGGGCTAACTAGGCTACTGCCCTGACTGTACTTATACAAAAATTGTTTCATCTATGATAGATAGATTTTATCATAATAAAATGACGAAATTACTGTGAAGAAATATTATACTTTAAAGTAGGGAACTTTGCACTTTAAAAGAATATTTTTAAGTGCTCGTTATGGCGAAATGCCTACTTTAAAATGTTTATTATATTTTTGCGTTTATCTTTCATGTCATGGTAGAGATTTTGTTTGGTACAGCATCGGCGGTTTGAGATCGACGAGGTTTGCCAGCACCAATTTGCAAAATACCTCTTCTTTAGTGAAAATACAATGAAACAATTGAAAATCGTAGAATATTCGAAAATCAACGTACATTCAAATCTTTAACAAAAATAAGTTTGTACCATAGAGAATACCTACGTTTGTGCCTACATCAAAGCAGCTGACCGACCTTATTACAAACACATTCCGAATTAAAATATTACAATAACAGACGACCGAGTGAAGTTTATTTTACTAAGGAGTTATCGCGGGCTACCGAAGACACACGGTTGAAACATATCAATACGAACCAAGTATATTTTTCTTGCGATTATTAATGTCTTCTTCAGGATATTGAAAAATAAACAGTTCTTATTATTGGGCGTTCTGTGGAAAAATATCAGACGGAATATTATTATTTATAGAGATAGATCTATAAATATTTATCTAATTAGATTGGAAACTATTTCTTCTATGCGATAAGGCCTTGTTCTACCTTTAGTATTCTAGGACAATTTTTATTTTCTTTGTGTGACTTTTATTTCATGCATGACTAATAAATAATTGATTAACTTCCTTACTATGATTACAAAATGCACTAACACTTCTGAAATAGGTATCAAAAATGATTTCTTTCAAATCATGACGAAGCCAGCCGCCAACTCCCAAAAATAAAAGTGGCACCGTAAGTTTTGTTAGGGTTATGTTATGACGTTTTGGAGGTGACGACCTGCTTGACGCGTAAATCCCTAAATCAGACCTGCCAAAGATTAATACAAAATAATTTATTTTATTTATTTTCGACAGATAGGTCTAAAGAATAGTTATTTACTTATTACATGCCGGTACAGGCCAGCGCGTGTGTGCTGCTGAGGGCCAATCAAAAGTTTCCGCAGATATTTACATAGAATAACAAATGACGCAAAGTGAATGTAGACGATTTCAACATAAACAAGAACAAAATCAAAATTATCTCAAAAATAATTCATCGATAAGCAAGCGTTTAAGCTTACTTTCAGGTGTGTTAAATAAAATACTTATCGAAGTAAAGCCAAAGCCACAGACGGGATCTAGTTTATGTATGTATTTTGATTTGAGTTAAATCACTCAGCTAAAAAGACCTAAAATGTTGGTCCACCGAAGACTACCCAATAGTTCCTAGTGAAAAGTAAAGTGAAAAATCGCAAAAATTAAAGTAAAGAGGATCAATTAACACTTTATTTCCTTTTTGTATTTGTTTAAATTTTACATTATTTATGTGCTTAATTGTAAGCCTAAAAAAATATTGATTATTTATTTATTTTATAATTCTGATTCTGATTCAGTGTCTGTATGTTGTTTCCGTAATTTTTTGTTTTCATTCATTGATCACTTGTCTGAAACAAAAGAAGACAATAATCAAAACAAAAGAAATAAAACTGCATAACGTTCAAAACAAAATAAAATTCTAACAATCGTCAGAAACCAAAATAAACATGTTCCAATAATGTAAGGGTTGTCCAAAATACCTCGCACATAAATCTACTTGTTTCCAAAAACTAATTGGTCTAATTTATCCGGAATACCGTAACGAGTGGGACACAGTGCCGGAATGGGATAAATTCGTGGGATAGCTCAGATTTCAAGATGTCACTATTTATGTGTTGGTAAATATAAACATGAATTAACTCGCTTTTATCAAATATAAAAAGCCAAGTTTTTAATAATAGCTGTCATGGAATATGCATGGACTAAACCAATCTTGATAAAATCCAAAAAACAATAAAACATTGCTTCATGGATCTTGAAACAATAACAATAAAAAAAACGGATAACGCTACAACTCTAAATTCCTCGTGATTTTTTCCTCGAATTTACAAAAAAAAAATATAGTATAGTAAAACCTCGTATTTTCTTATTAAAAATCCCTTTATTTATAATGATAATGAGGGAGCCGGGGATCGGTTAACAGTTAACGAGGCTTGCGACACAAATCACCATTAGCGGCCGACGCGACGCGGTGGACCGTGCGCCTGCGCTGGTGCTCCTACTACGCAGATTTACGGCGCCGAAGATGTATACGTGATCTATGCTAGTAAAATCTATTATTTTAATCTCCAAATTATATTATATTTGCCCGGAAATGTTGTAAGGTATATTTTAAAACGTCTGAAATTGCCTAAATAATTTTCAAAATACTAAATAATTTAACAATTAAGTACCTTAAGTACTTAATTGTTAAATTAAATTATTAAGTACGTATTAAGACTTCGTGTAGAATTACAATATTTGAAAGGCATGCAGTCCTAATTAACAGGTTGGACAATCCACACATCTTACTAACCCCAAACTAAGCAGAGTTGAGGCAGAAATCTCCAGATTTCATACAATACATTAATGAAGGTGCTTGGGGGCCGCGATAAAAAAATGGCTTTTTGCGGTTTTCTAGGTTTTACATGTAATTTAGCTAGCAGGTAAGAAGTTTTGCGCACATTGTTAGCCATTTGCTATGAATCTATGCTAAACAAACTTTGAATCTGTTTTCGCTTTGGAGCCTATCGCCATAATGTTGATTTTAGTAATTAAGGCGGTACCCTACCTCGTTATTGTGTGAAGAGGATAGGCATAGGATTTCGCGTTCACAGTAGCGGGACAGAGCAAAGCGGCGTAAGCCCAAAAATCAAGTTTTTAGTAGTTATTTGCTCCCCACAAACATTAGAATAGTTAATTGAAAAAAAGGCAACATATAAAATGTTCTTTTTACTTAGTTCAATTACTATGCTTAATCTCAAGATCGTATCATCTGTATTTATTGAGAAATTAGGGTTTTAGTAAAAAATTACTCTGCGATTTTTTTCTATCGAGAAAATTTTATGGCATCGTGTTTTCGAAACATATGATCGATAGAATAAGTCCTGAACTTTACCATATATAAATTTCAAAGTTAAATATTCAGTAGTTTGGAAGATATGGAGGTCCGACGGAGTTGAAAATAAGCAATTTGAGGTTGTATACGCACTTAATATCTTAATGTCAATAAACTCTGATTCATAGTTTGTTTTCGCGTTAACTAATACGAGTAGGTTATTAACTTGTAAAAGCAGAACTCCAAAAAACTGTTTTTTTAAAGTAACGTCATGTTCCACCTCAAATACTTTTTCATTATTATGTTATGAGTAACTACATCATAGAAAACATTCAGACCCGCAACAAATATTGCGAAATCATCATAAAATCTTAAATTATAGCAATTTCTCTCGAATTGAATCCAACGTTCGCATTCAATAATAGTTATAATTTGCAAGCATTGCAACATCTGCACCCAGGAAGTGCATCAGAACCAGGGATACAATGCAAAACAAACAGTCCAGAATAGCGGTGCGGTGCAGCATCAGTCAATCAGCAGTCACAACAGAAGACAGCGTTCCTAGAACGTGGGGCAGATCACGGATACACAATCAAAATCTGATTAGCTGATGTAACAGTTGTAACACAAACTGATTGGCGGAACAATATTTATGGATAGATTTGGAAAAATTAAGAAACAATTTAGTAGGTAACTTATATAGGTAAAACTTTTGTTTGAATCTTGAATCTTTGTTTTAGATGAACATTTTCTAAAATTAGGACTCTTTACTGGATGACTTTTCGAAAGAAACTAGTTTACGCAATTCAGCATCTGTTTACTAGATGATATTATAAAAGGTGTTATTCTCTGCTTGGTTATGTTACTCGTATGTATGATGCATATTAAGTACCAAGGTATGTTAAATTAGTATTCTCGTTCACCCACCAGTCGAATCATTTTTGTGTCCCAGTTGTTACCTTTCTGTTTGTCTCATTGAGCTCTTTGGTAATGTGACAATATGTCAGACTAGACTGTCTACAAGTTGAGTAGATACAGGGCCGTTACTATAAGCCTCGTTCCTTTGTCATCTTTAGTTCTACATTTTTGTAGCAATGCCGTGATTGGCTTGTTAACGAGCCCCGCTTGCTATGTTGACACCTCTCGGCTGATCAAAGAGAACAGCGTCGTCTATTTGGAAGCAAATCTGGTAAGTGAAATGATTCATTGATAAAATGATCTGTTGATTGATTTGGAGGGGCTCAAGACGGTTCTTGGTAATTATGATTCGCATTAGATTTGCTCTCATTGTGTATGATGAAATTAGAACATTGTGATACTTATGCTTATGAGTAATGTTTCCGAAGAGGTTGTTGTTTTTATTAATCTGCTATACAACTAGGTTCTTATGGTGGGTAAAAGTGTCTGCCAAACTGTTCCAGGATTTGTAAGATATCTTCATTAATTTATCCTAAATTATGTTTACGTATCTTCTTGAGGTAGGTCGAGTCAGTTTTAAGTTTTTTAACAATATGCACTTGAAGCAAAGTATTTGTAGGTCAATGTAAATGTATGTAATACGCTTCAAATTGTACTTACAAGCTACAAATTTAGAGTATCTAGTATAATCTACATATTTTATAAGTAGATACTTATTCTGGTATCAAATTAGATAAATGGAGGGCATCAATATGATCGCCTATTGATTCATGCAACATTAATATTGATGACAAAGATACTAAACATAATAATTTAATTTTAACAGATAAACTTACTGCGTGTGATTATAACGTATTTGTTCGTGGTATGAGGTGCAATTTGTTCGGTTGTGAGGGTGCGTAAATCAAACGTGTCCCAACGCCGCACACGTGTGGGCTAGGGCTGCCTCTTCAACTCACAAATTGTCGAGACGTCTGCTGATAAGATTGTAGTATTTATGGCAAATGTTTTAGAGAGAGTAACGGTACGAACAAATTAACGACACTATCGCAAACTGAAGAGGTCTCAAAACTCGAACTCCAGCATAGCAGTTATTCAGCATAATGCTCATAATACCTTTAAATAGATACTTAAAGGTATTATGAGCAACAATTTTATGTAAAATAAAAAATGGAGTATCTCACAATTTTGGCTAATAGTCCCTAATAAATGAAACGTGATATAACTGAAAGTTGACTGGTGATATAACTGAAAGGTGATTGGAAATTTGGTAATTCATTTTAAACTACGTTTTTTGATGTGTGGGGTAATCTCTGGAACTACTGGTATGATTTTTTTTATTGTAGATACTAACGTGAGAGCTATTTATATTTTCCTTGCGCTATGGAACAGGTAGTTTCGTTCAGATACCACTTGAATGAAGTCACTGACATAAACTCGAATGTAATAAAGGGTGAAAGTAAAAGAAAAACTTAAATCATGGTAAATGACTATATCTGACTATATCCTGTTGTAAATGACTTTAGTGTTAATAACCCTCAACATCAACAGCCTGTAGTGGTTCACAGGTGGACTCGGGCCTCCAACTGATAAGCGCCTTATTGGCTTATATATCATGGGGAATACCCATAATCCCTATGCTGGGCATGCGGGTTTAGGATCGCAGTCTAATGGTAGAATGGTTCTGCAGGGGGCGCTGCTGCTCGCCTCCCAATGGATATCCCTTAGACGCCTCTTAGTACACCCGCGGGAAGAATTGGGGTGGTGCAGATTCTAAGCCACACCATGCGACTTTTCATTTTCTTTAATAACCATTATGGATTTAAAAGATTTAAGAGTGAAAGTGTTTAGAGGCGTAGAGACAGCCCTGTTCAGTACAACTGGAGCGGTCGCATCTTAGATTTATAGCGCTCAATCAATGCGGATTTATCGCTGAGGAAGCAGCCAGCACCTCTTGTTGCCGCAAATAGCTCAACAATTATAATTGTTTCGTTTGTCGCACCTTAAATAAACGCTCTCTAATTAATACAGACCTGTTATGAGAGGATGAATTTTCAGACGATGTTTGAGATGAAAGAACCTATGCTAGAATACACAAAGGAGGAATAATAGTAATAGGAAATTTGGAACTCGGGTTAATCTGACTTTCATGAGGAAAATAAATAACTACTTACAGGTATACTTTTCTCGTCACTTGGCTGAAGCTCCCAAATTATATTATAGCAGGCTACGTCTCTATAAATTGTAGGTACGTCATGTTTCTAGATAGGTCCGTTCACACGTGACATCACTAACGTCATTAATTGTCATTTATTTATTTGATTTGACATGCCAGTAACCCCAAATATTCAAACACCAATCAGATTAAAGCACGTCTCAAGTGATGAAAGTAGTACTTTAGGACCATTTCTTATTTCTGATGTACATTTTTGATGACATTTTTAATATTACTTAACACATGACAATTCTATTTGCTGACGATACGACGATTATTATAAGAGGAGAACCAATTAATTACATGACATTTGAAAGTGACATTAATAATATATAATCTGATACAATTGAATGGCTAAATAAGAAGAATTTAAAGATAGACTAAAACCAATATTATACAGTTTAGATCATATAGGTGGAAAATTGTCGCCTACGGGTGTCTACATATGCAGCTCTCAAAGCATACCACGGATATGTCTCATCGACTTTGCTGCCGTGCAGGCCTTAAAACGCAGTAACAGGTTTTTTAACGTTTTTTAGTTAAATATTGAGTTTTAACGGGCACGCTTTAAGGAACACAGTGATTTAACCGATTTTTTGATTCGATAATTACCACCACAGAAAAATCAAATTTTTGAACGCAGTATCTCAAGATCGGATGCCTAAATGTATTTAAATACTAACTTAAATACAGTAATAGCAGTTACGTCAATAACGACCCATCAATTTACCAAGTTAAACGCAGTAAATATCTTTATTACAACAAAAAATCTGTAAACTACACATAAAAAAAATATTAGCATTTGTACTAAAACGCAGTAAATAGTTTTTGTACCAAAAATTTTAATACTGCATAACGGATTACTAATTTATTTTGTATGAACTACAGATTAAAACGCAGCAAAGTGCTGAATGTGATATTTTAGTTAGTGTTAGTCAAGAAGGTTCATGTAGTGAAAACCAACTAAAGTGCAGCAAAATCAAAACATCTTTCTTTTACTCTTCGTAATATCACTTTTAAACGTAAATATTACCATTTAAATTGCAGTATGTTCATTATTTACTGCAGTATTGGTCGGTGTTGTTCTACAGCTGAAAATAACTAAATGCTAATTAAATAGCAGCATGAGTCTCTCTTACTGCATTATAATTAGTAACTTGAAGGTCATTACTAAGTTTCACTGCAGCCGACATCATACTTGACTGCATTCTAGTCAGGATTTGTCGCTCTCCTAGCGATTTAACAATAAAGATGATGCACGAGAACTTCATAACCCTGCATCCAGAGGTAAAATGTTGCTTTGAAATATACAAAAATCATGTGTCCAACGTCATGAACATTTCTTTCGCCAAACTTGGACACGAGGAGTGTGAAACTTGTGAAATATTTAGTCTTCATAATCCGGAGCATGTAAAAGACGGACAAGATCCTGAGTGTGAAACTTGCAATAATTATGCAAAACACAAACAAAAATATACGAAAGCGCGGAAGCATTATGATGTTGATAGCAAGAGAGTCCCGAATGAAGAAGACGTTTATGTCTCTGTAGATCTCCAGAAGGTCATCATGCTCCCGAGATTAGATTCTTTCAAAAATGCTATATTTTGCCGCAGATTTGTAGCATATAACGAAACGTTTGTACCTCTTGGGAAGTATACAAGCTCTAATCCCGTGTATGCTGTGACGTGGCATGAAGCAATTTCTGGACGAAAACAAGATGACTTAGTAAGTGCTTTCCGGGCGTTTTTTGTCAGCAAAAGAGATGCTGCAACAATAACAATATGGCTCGATAATTGTTCAGCTCAGAACAAAAACTGGTGCCTCATAACTTATTTGATCGGAATTATTAATAGTAGTGAGATAGTCGCTTCCAAAATAATATTGAAGTATTTCAAACCGGGACATACTTTTATCTCTGCGGACTCGTTCCACCACAACGTAGAGCAATCTCTAAACAAAAAGAAAAAGGTGTACGATTTTGAAGACTTTTGCCATGTCATTGAGATCGCGAACTCTGGTAAAATTAATGTTAAAAGGATGGAAATAACAGATTTCTTTGTTCTCAAGTCTCATATCGCACAGCAGAAACTAAAAAACGGCACCGAAAACAGGGTATATCTAAAAGATATAGTGGAAGTCATGGTGAATAGAGGAAACTACTGCCTTTTTTACAAAACAGACTTTGATGCCGAGGAATACAGTCAATTAAACTGTTTAAAATCAAAAAAACTTCCCAAGCCTGATAAAAGATGCATGCCGAGGAATCACTTCTACCAGAAAACAAAATATAATAAAATGCTTGGGGCCATTGATGCCAGAAAACAGAATGGCATTCTGGAAGAGCTTACCCTTGTCGGCTGCAGAAACCGACGATGCACCAGAAGCATTTATTTTTGATAATGATAATGAATAGTATCATTTCCATAGGTATTTTGAATTTATGATTACGCATATTATGTGGCGAATGTTGAGCATTTTTTATATTAAGTACCTACTTTTTGAGATTTATGAGTTGAGTACTCATAAATCTCCTTTTTTAGTAATGATACCGAGTATTATGATAGTCTTGGTATATTTTACTTGCACTGACAATCTTTTAATTTAATTTTGAATGCCTTTTAGAGTTATTACATTGAATGTAGAGCATTTATGTTATTTTTGATACCTTTTTGTGATTTATTTTTAGTTTGGTAATAAATGTGCCTTCATGTTTCTATTTTTTATTTAAGTATACTTTTAAGGTCATGACATAAACGCTTCTTTTCAGAACACCTTAAAGTTAAATTATAATTCGCTGAAGATGTATCGAATGTAGAGCATTTATGTTATTTTTGAAAGGTACCTTACAATTCTTGTGATTTATTTTTAGTTGGGTAATAGATGTGCCATTTGTAAGATCTCATGTTTCTATTTGTTATTTATGTATTACTTATAAGGTCATGCCAAAACGTCCTGTGTTCAGAACACTTTAAAGTTAAGTTAGAGTTAGCTGATATCATTGAAAAATAAATGTTATTCTTGTACGTACAAAAATATGTTTGTTTTATAAATTCCTACCTGGCATTTTTGTAAGTTAGAAAAATTGTTATAGTTGTATTTGTTGAAAATTGTGACATACTACATGTACAATTAGTTTAAGAGGCATATTAAAATGCAGTAAAGAAAGACCTATGCTGCAAATTAGTCTGCAAAGAAGCGAATAAATCAATAGGTTTTGCAGTATCAGGTATTTTTACTTCATTTTAATCTGTATATGTGTACCATTTTCCGTGCAGTAACTGCTATGATTTTGAAAAAATCCTCTTTATTTTGAATTTAGTAGAGTAAATATATTTTTATAAATTGAAAATTTTAGATTTCATGTCACTAAGTCCTTGTGGAAATAAAAAATCTATAATACAAATTTACAAATATAAAAAATGCAGCGTCAAAATGTTTTTTGCGGTTTTCTCGAAACAGCTTTTTTTCTCATACTGCGTTTTAGGGCCTGCACGGCAGTTTGGCGTACGGATTAATTTTGTGGGGAAACTCCACCGATGTAGAAAAGGTCTTCATAATACAAAAAAAGTGCGTGCGGGCCATCTGTGGCGCATAAAATACCGATAGCTGTAGACCCTGATTGAAGAAATTTAGTATTCTTACTTTACTATGCATATACATACGGGACATTTTCTTGTTGTGCAACAAAACCCTCATCCCTTTAAAACTCACGCGGATGTGTTGGAGAGACACACATGGCATAAAGACAAGCTTTACGCACCAAACTGCAGATTAGAGCTATAAAAAAAAGCTTTATTATTTAATTTACTTAAAATAAAACTAAAATCATGGCTTATGGATAAATGTTTATGTATGTGACTTGAAGGGATATTTTAATTTTAAAATTGACTTTTCATGACATTTTTTTAAACTCTCCTTTTGAATTATTTTAAATTTTACTGGAAATCAGTTATTTTAATATTAAATAAAGCCTTAAGACGTGCTCAAATCTGAGTTACGATTTAATATTCATCCGTGAGTCAAGTCAAGGCTCATCATGAGTCAGCGAACGTTAAGATGCGCTGTAAGCTACTTGTCACCTAAAATGGATTCTCTAGTATTCAAATGGCCATACCATCAAGTACATGGACCGTGCCATGTCAAAGGTGGCCGCCCTACATACTGGCAGGTAATTTCATCGGCCAATAATGTCTTAATGGCTGCCATTAGGTACAGTGGGGAGATTTGTGGTTTGATTCGGGTCAATGGAAGATTTGTTTTGGCAGAGTTCTTGGTTGTCTATCGTTCAGTGTCATCTGTCACCTTTTGCTCGACTTTTTGAAGGTGGCGAGATCGGTTATTGAAGAAGGAATGTTGTTTTTATAGTCTGCAAATGTTTGTTCCGTGTTTGGGTATCTTAGAGGATTTGGTACTCTACTACCTACGGCTAGTCTACATTGAGACTGGCCAACGACGACGTGGCAAAAATTCGGCTCGAAGGACACCGTTATGAATCAGATAGTTAAGTCAAATCCCGATTGGTTCTTCCAATCAAGATCTAGTCGTATCGCGATTTAGTCTTCTAGTCGTTTCGATATGTTGTAGATTTTAAGATACCAAACTAGTCCAATCGAGATTTAGTCTTATCGCGTTCTAGGCGAACCTATGGCTAGGCAACATTGACAATAAGAACATAGTACATATATTAAGTCCAAAAGATACCGACCTGCATGACACAGACAAATCATTGATTTGGTAAGTATAAAAGGGTACCTCCTAAGGGTAATTACTCTAATTACTCAAACTCTGCTTACTTGGGCTTGATGGTACTGCGTTGTGTGAAATTTTCAGGATTTTTATTAAATTTTACTGTTATAAATTACACTGCAGGATATATCGCTAATTTACTAGCGAATGTGTCACATTACGCGAGTGGCAGCACACAAATATCTCATAAACTGACAATTATACGTTTCGCAGCGGGAACGCGCAAAAAATTTATTGTTTCCGACTACATGCACCCTTGTGAAGCGATGACGATGTCTCATTGAAAAGTGATGTTTCAAAAAGCAAGTTTTTATTTTATTCTTCATTTTGGCGTTTCTTTCATATATTTTTCAAAAGACTTTTTTCATTTTTTCATAAGGTACTCATGCCCTAGCAAAATTATAAATCATACACAATGTCAATATTTTGTATTTGTACCTTCGGTATGAATTTCACGCACTTTACACTAATTTCACTTAATTTACCTTCTGAAAATTGTATTTATACAGTTCTATAAAATTATTAGATAACTTAAACACAGGTTTTTAGAAAATCAACGCCAATATCGTTACGAGTAAAAATCTCGACCACTTTTAATAAAACTATTTGCTTCACAATAAAGAAATTATCCTAAAATAACCGAAGATCATTGTCGCCTCCACGTAAGTACAGTTATCAACACCTAGCTTATTTATAATCCTAGCGTTGACAACAGCCGCTGAAATTATTGGTGCTATTCTAGATGCGTTTCAAGTTTACCCACCATTACGAATTAGTTGAGTGAGATGTCCGCCGGAGGATGGACGTTGGTTTTTATGGGAC
Source organism: Eupithecia subfuscata (assembly GCA_963564075.1). Lineage (NCBI taxonomy): Eukaryota > Metazoa > Arthropoda > Insecta > Lepidoptera > Geometridae > Eupithecia > Eupithecia subfuscata. Next base: position 6,811,131 of record OY751117.1, on the reverse strand, counting down.
TGTTGTTATTTTTATGCGCGAGTGTACACGTGTGAAAGTGCTTTAGTTTTTAAGTGTTTTGAGTGGTGGCGCTTTGGAAACAAGATGCGTGAGGTACGGGAAATTTATCGTGATATAATAAATAAATAAATAATATTGGACCATTCACACAGTATTATCTAGCTCCAAGCTAAGCAGAGCTTGTGTTATGGGAAAATAGTATAGGTAATTCGCAAAGCTAACCCGTATTTTATGTGCAAAGGCTGTAGAAGAATGTAGGTGCCTGCCTACCTATACCTATACTCGAAATTATAGGTCTTATGTCTCAAGTGTCTTTTTCTATATTAAAACTAGATTTTTGGAGGTGTCCGAGCTATTTTATAATTCATCAGCGGCGATTTTTTAATTTCTCGTGACTTGCAAATCTAACGCTGTAGGTAGGTATGTAAGCAATAAGATATTAAGGAGTTCAAAAGACCCGACCCATAAATTCCTGTAAGGGCCAGTTAGGTGACTGGCTACTGAATTTGCATAGCCTTATCTATTTGGTAAACAAAAATGCTATTCTAAGCAACACTGTTTCGCTTTTTTTATTTCAATAATCTGCGTACCATACCAAGTTTACAATGTCTCTAGCATCTATGATTCTTCAGTCCTTTAGATTTCAACTTCATGATGTTTCAGGGCTCGATCGAATGCGTTATAATTCACAGACGCGAGAATAAGCTCCATTATTAAAGTTTTGTAACCTTAAAGAATCCGCCGTGTCTGATCGAGCCCTTAACTGATATTGGTTCGTATTTATAATGAAACCATAATTCCTTATCTGCAGGTATCGTCTCAAGTCAAACCGGGCAGTGTCCCGCCAGCGTGCAGTCGCTGGTGGAGCGGTTGGGGAGGCATCACGAGCAGCAGGCGCTGCCACCGCTGCACCATCCCATCAGAACTGACGTGAGTAACCTTGGTGATGTATTGGTCGCCGCCAAAAGAATATAAAGCCTGACTAGAGCGTGTCGACTCGCACACGAAAGGTTCCGTAACATTATTGTATTATACTTTCGAAAAAGAAATAAAAGAAAACACATAAAACAGAATCGAAGGAGAAACATAAACCAACATAACGCGGTCACCCATCCAAGTACTGACGGCTCCCAAAGCTCGGTGCAAGCTTCGGTGATCATCAGTATTCGAAGTTGTATGGACGTTGCCCCCTAAATCAATAAATTCATTATTTATTAAGTATAAATGTTATTAAAGCGGCAATAGAAATACGTACCCACCTACAGAGTGAAAAATTCTACTGACAACTATATTTTTATAAGGGAGCCATAAAAACAAATATTTTTTCGGCTTTGTTTAACAATCGCTATATCTCATAAAACCATTAATTTAAATATTTATTTTTGTTATAGCGGCAAGACAAATACACACTCTGTTACAATTGCAACTGTCTACCTTATACGGTTCATGAAATATAGACAGCCGAGGCTAATAGCGTCTCGTTTTCACCCTTCGGGTCCGGAACCCTAAAAAGTACGGGAGCTGAATACATTTTAGCTTATCGAAGAAGGTTTTAACGACTTTCAACCTTCCTTGTAATCCGCTCATTCGTTCTTCTGTGCAATATTTGAAGATATTTTTTTAATTTCTTTTATATTCAATGTAGCGTACCTTTATGTACGTATCGATCTTCTAGCACTAAAGTTGAAAGATGAATGCATTTATCATCGTCAGATATTTGTTTTATTTGTGGTTAAATAATAACGCTGAACAATTCACACAGCATTATCTAGTCCCAAGCTAAGCAGAGCTTGTGTTATGGGTACTAGATAACTGATATACATAATACAATACACAACATAGATTGATATTTTTTTATTGTACATAGAAAACGTAGGAATGCCAAAAAGTCGTCAAAGTGACGAGGACCGTGATTAGGTATAGGAATAACTACAACGGAAAATGAAACGAAGGAATCAAAGTAATAGAATTAAAAAAACATTGCATTCTGGCGATATCATACGAAACCTAAGATGTACCTATTCGAAATCGCTTCGGTTTATGCGTTCAGCAAACTTAATCGAGGAGTTGTGTGCCTACCAATATCATAGCAGCGTCCCTGATGACGTCTAGTTATCGGAATAAGACACCCGAGCTTTCAGTTTGGTATTTACTTAGATGTATGTACCTATGACGTATTAATATATCAGTGTTAGAAAAATTAGAAGATTTGTGGCCAAGATCAGTTTACATTTTAATGTTTGTGTCCAGAACAACCTTTGCGCCAGGAGCACGTACTCCCCGCTGCAAGCGCTGAGTGAGAGCACTTGCAGGGACCATGGAGCGCAGACGGCGCCGCCTCCGCCGCCCCAGCCGCAGCCCAGACTTCAGGTATTCATAATAATACATAGCTTTTTAGTTTCAAGTTTTAATTTTACCTTGACTTGGTTATCTTGAGCGTATTGATGTTTCTAGAAACATCAATCGAAGTTAGTACATCTAAAAATTTTATGTAGCATTATTATGATTCCCTTCTTAGAAACTTACTTCAAAATAAATTAATAAATATCCTTTTCATCGTTCATAATGTAATTGTGTAAACTACCATCAACAAACAGTCCACTGCAAGACATAGGTTTATCTATTTTTTTGGAATCAGGCCAATCAAGGAGGCTTCCGTCGTTTGGGACCGCGGTCAAATGAATAAATTTAAATTTTTAGTAATTTCATGTTTACATTTTTCATAATTAAAGTAACATTATCATGAGTCAAGCCTGTTATTGCTTAGCTCATTTTAGTCATTGAATCAATTGTGAGGGTGAATGAAATGTAAATCATTTTTTTTATCCCCTTCCCCATCAGACCGCAAACCAGAACGTGACTCTCCACCCAGCCGTATCCCGCTGCACCGCCTCCCTGGAGCTCTCCGGGCTATGGAGCAGCTTCCACAGCCTCGGCACGGAGATGATCGTCACCAAGGCAGGCCGCAGGATGTTCCCTGCTCTGCAGGCGCGGCTGGCCGGTCTGCTGCCCAATGCTGAGTATCTGCTGCTCGTAGACTTTGTGCCGCTGGACGATAAAAGATATAGATACGCTTTTCATAGGTAAGTGTCCCCTTGGACCGTATTGTTAGCTAACTGAATTCTGCATAAAACTAAAGGTGGGATAGAGAGGATAGAGAGGGTAAGTCAGAAGAAAACAGATACGAGCACTTTAATATGATTGTAACACGACCTGAAACATGTACTCATTCTAGGACGGAAGTGTTGTCTTGCGACACGGAATCGACGCATAAAGTCGTGTTTTGTTTGTGCTGCGTTTTGTATAAGTCAGCGAAATAATATGACTAGTGTAGTGACGATCTATAACGTTGCTGCGTAATAAATAAGGATCACTCTCCTTCACACTAATACGATTTTTTTTTTGTTTTTAAAAGTTCTTTATTTAACATAAAAGTTTTACATGCGTAGATTATAAACACTGTTTAGAACCTAACTAAGTACAATACCAAATTAATAAATAACTCGACAGGCTAAGGACGCCTTTAAAAGTTTTTTGATAAAATTACTATTTATAAAAACTAACACATAATCACTACATAGTTTAAAACAAAGTCGCTTTCTCTGTCCCTGTGTATGCTTAAATCTTCAAAACTACGCAACGGATTTTGATGCGGTTTTTTTTGATAGATAGAGTGATTCAAAGAGGAAGGTTTATATGTATAATACATGCATAATATAGGAGAGAGGCATTGCACCCATGCGAAGCCGGGGCGGGTCGCTAGTAAATGATAAACTAATAATATCAAACAAAAATTTTGGCAGTACTTGGATACATAAAAATAGTAACGTCATTATGAGCTCTTTGTATAGTGCGCATTTTTATAGTTTTTTTCTACTACTAAATTCTACTAATACGATTATTTGCATTTATTTATGTCGTTGTTTGTCCTCAGTTCCAGTTGGGTGGTAGCTGGCAAGGCGGACCCCGTGTCTCCGCCGCGCATCCACGTGCACCCGGACTCGCCCGCACCCGGTTCGCACTGGATGCGCCAGCTGGTGTCCTTTGACAAGCTCAAGCTGACCAATAACCAGCTCGATGATAATGGACATGTGAGTATAAACCAATAACCCTGTGTCTCCTCTCTACGTGCATCCGGACTTACAATACAATACAATACAAGAACTCTTTATTGCACACCAAATAAAACAGAAACACAGGACAGGAAAAGACAAACACATAGCAATGCACAATGGGCGGCCTTATCGCTATGAGCGACCTCTTCCAGGCAACGTTTGGATGGACAGGAAATGGAAGAACATGTATATACGGTGGCGTGTTCTACAGTGGGTATAATATTTGGATTAAACAGACGTAAGCAAATACTGAGCTATAAATACAATTAATATGACAGATACATACAATAAATATGATACTATGAAATATGACTTACCCACGCTCGGCTCACATTGGATGCGGCAGCTCGTTTCGACAATCTTAAGCTGACCAACCAACTATATACTTAGATGACAATGGACATCTGAGTATGATACAATCAATGACTATGGAGGTCTAAGGGCTTGGCCATAGTACAATGGTCAAGAGTTTGTATTTTCGGCCGCAGAATGTTCTGATGAGGTTCTTTTATCAATATCCTACCAATCTTCAGAGAAATGTAAAAAATAAGTGTTTCAATTTTCATAACTTAGTTACATAAATTATTGAAGAATAAACTTACTTACATAAATTTCTTGTAAATATCATAAACTTATTGTAAACTTCTTGCAATTATCATTTTTGAAAAGTGGAGTTTACTTCAGTGATTGGCTGTAAAGATTTAAATTTTTTTTAGCTGTGAAAATTCTCTATCTTCGTAGTCATAGGTATTCGAGGCATTTCCTTTCCCCTTCAAGCAAACACCAGTTGCATTATGCATTTTAAGCTCTAAATCCATCTGCAGATAATCCTAAACTCCATGCACCGCTACCAGCCACGGCTCCACGTGGTCTACCTGCCAGGCGAGACGCAGGCCACGCACACCGGTTCCTTCCAGGAGGAAGACGTACGCACAAGGTATCGGACCTTCGTGTTCCCGGAGACTGGCTTCACGGCTGTTACTGCGTATCAGAACCACAGGGTGAGTAGACCCAAAAAGTTCATTGAATGGGTACCTAGTGGGAGCGGATTTTTGGCACTGAACCAATGAGTGTGGTAACTTTAATACTTCATGGCATAAAACTGTCGAGAATCCTCCACTCTGGAAATTATTTAAATGTTTCCACGAAGCATATTTTGATCGAGTTCCTCTAAAAGCATCTTCAATTTTTGCCCCCGCTTCTACTTGCGGTCCTGCTGTCCACTGGAATTACACCCAGGTGCAGGTTGTTAAAGTTTTTTCTCGATGAACGATGCAATATTTAAGCAGTCAAAATATTCTTCTGTGTTGTCTAGGTTCTGGAAGCGTTTATTTTAGGAATAGAATTTCAATCAGACCATAGAGACTTGAAAATTAGAAAAATATAATTTGTTTTATTTTCAGATAACACAGCTAAAGATACAAAGTAATCCATTCGCAAAAGGATTCAGAGATTGTGATCCCGATGACTGGTGAGTATACTTTATTTGCATTTTACTTTATTTTGAAACTGAGAATCAATACTGACTTATTCATTCATATACCCCTTAGCTCCCAACCTTCATAAAACGCTCATGAAGTCATAAATTACTCCGCAGCATTCCGAACCAAAAGTTACAGGCAAAAACATAAAACTTTTACGACATCTATAATCTCTACCACATTTCACCCAAAGCGCCCCTGTCACAACACAAGCCATGAATCAATTTGCCACAAAGTTACACAGAACCATAGACAATTTCAACAGCCGGTGACAATTTACTTTTACGATCTGGCCATAGAGTAAAGAGTTACGCGACAGTTATGGCGGACATGCCTCGTTTCCTCTCCCGCTTAAATTAAAAAGTGCAATTATAGTTTACTGGTTCCAGTTTCCTTCAAGTGGGTCACCTACCCCTGACTGATTTGATCCTAATGTAGGCAAAAAAACAACAACAACGACCTTACAACAATGAAATGCTCGATTATTTATCGAGTACCTTTTGTTATTATTTCCCCTACATTAATTTCTATCACGTTACAGCGATCGTGGTCACGGAGCAAGTGGATGTACTTAAATAATCATTATTTATGTTAACAAATCGCGAAAGTTTTTAACAGTTTTTACCTAACAAGATTAAGACTCACAAATTAAATTTTTGTTTTTGAAACGTTATTTAATCTTATTTTTAAAACGTAAGTAAGTATAGCATAAACTATTTAAAATTGCAAGTACCTCCTTTTTTTAAGTCGGTTAAAAAACTACACCTGCCTTGCATCTGCTCTTCATCCAATCGCAAGATGTAGGTGGTTACTTTGTCTGAACGGATAAAGTAAACAAAACCCCTAAACAAAGTATAGGTGCTATAATTAAATTTGAAGAACAGGTCGTTTAAAAAATGCACGGTTTGCAAAGCAAGGACTTTTATTTAGCAAATAAATGGAAATATACCAAGTTGAAAAAATCGGTTATTCCTTTTTAGATGGACTAAGCTTAAATAATAAGAATTTTTGGGAAACAATTATGTAACTACCGGAGTCTTCAAATCAAGAGTGATAACTTTATAACTCTGGATTTGAAGAATCCTTCTAGGAAAACATGCCAAATCTACACTTACTTTAGTATCGGTCAATTCTTTTAGATGGACTAAACTGAAATGATAAGAATGTTAATGAAACAATTTATACCTACCAGTGTTATAAAATCCAGAGTGATTAAGTTCCTTCTAGGAAAGCGTGCTCCATCATAAGCCACATCTTCACTTTAGTGAGATGGTAGCCCAACAAAAAATGTATAGTATTTTGTATTTCTTACGTATAGTATTTTTATGTAACCAACTAATATTATAAAGCCGAAAGCTTATGAAATGTGAATTTTTATTATCAAAGATCTTCAAAACTACTGAACGTATCCTGATGATATTTGGCGGACATTTAGTTAGAACATAGCTTAACTTCGATGATAGGCTACTTATTATACATCTGTAGGGGTTCCGATGACCGATAGTATACACGATAAGGGATACCTACGTCAGCTCGCCACAGCCAAGGCATTCCATGAGCTGCACCTCACTTCCCCAGTAGGCATCCGTTCAACTGTCCAATCGGATTCCCGCTCCCTCGGCTATGTCCGTCTGACAAGTGACATTGACAGATCATTAGCAACACCTCGACCTACGAGATGACGTAGACCATCTGTTACCAGAACATATACTAAAATACCAAAAAGCCGCGGGCAGAAGCTACTTTTTTATATACCACATAGCTTAATTTTTAAGGTTTTTAAACCCTACAAATAGGTACCCCGATTAAAAATAAATTCTAACCATCTCGTTATATAAGTCTCTTTTTACCATCTGTACATTGACGTGCGCCAGCGCATAAAACACGATTGTTTACAGAGGCCCGTAACTGCCGTTCGGGCCGCTGCATTGGCCACTGGCTAGTTGTAAATCTCCCGTCTGGCATATACTGCACTCTGATATACATAAACATTAACGAGAGGCATGTGTGGCCACTGAGATACCTAAATCTAAATAATGTAGTCTTGTCTATAATTTAAGATTGTTTGACTTGTATACTTACCAGAGATTGAATATTCAATACCTAGATGCTAGGGTCTGCTGAACCTTGCTTTATTTTTAATGGTTTTTATTTATAAAATTTCATCCAAGTTATTTTATTTATGGTTTGATTTATAGATATTAGACCTTTTTGTAATAAATTTTCTTTGTTAATAAAGATATACAAAGAAAATTACAATTAAATAAATAGAAAAAAATTAGAAAGTTATTAATTCTTTATTGCACTAAATATCACATTCATATAAAAAATAAAACGAGAGAAGGAATGTCAAAGGCGAGCTTAACCCTAAAAAGAGTTCTCTTCCAGCAAACCTTATTGGGACTATTAGGTATTTAAGATTGAAAAAATTGAGCTAACTGCAGACTGTTGCAAACAATCTACAGGTAGCTCAACTGATCCATATCGATACCAGTCGGAAGGTTTGATTATTTTCTCAAAATATTTTTTACCAAGCTTAAATCAATTAATCAATAGCTACGTCAAAAAAGGTCCACATGCATAAACACTCACGAGCAAAGTGAGAGAAAAAATCACATTCATTATTTTTTCTCGCTCCGACTTCCTGGTACTATCGATTTATAAACCCAGCGCGACGTATGATTGCCATTTGTCGTTGCCTGTCATAATAAAGATTCTACGACAGTAATACGACCCCGCCTACTAGGCGGGCGTTAATTTGTGATTATTATTTTAATCTTTGGATAAAGATGACACCTATGTTTTGTCCTGTGGAGACATAATTCTACGAAAAACTAAATTGAGTCCGCGATGATTCATTGGTGGTTTGACTCTTAAATCATAGATACCTAGAAGGTATCTATGATTTAACTTCCTTACCCTAATGACACCGATCCTGCTATTTTTATAGTTTAGCTACATGTAGGCCGAGCTTGGCTAAGACATGGCGAGCTTTGGCTCGTTTTGATAGGCCACTAGAGCGGGTTTTTATATTTTACGGTTTTTATCCCGGTAAAGAGCGTCCGAAGGGGTTCGGGCGTTCTTTTCGGGGATAAAAACTTGGCTTTGTCTGTCCCCGGGATACATTCTCCCTACCTGACAATAAGATCCGTTCAGCCATTCAAGCCAAAATAATTCTGTCTGTCTGTTACAGGCGTAACAGACAGACAGATAGAATTAATTTGTAATATTAGTACCTATGAATTGTAACTGCACGGTTACTTTTTTTTAATAGTATTGTATCATTTAGTTATAGGGATATCGGTCACTGCAACAGCGTTCTAGCTGAGCCGGTTTCGGACGCAGCTAGAACGTTGTACAAACTGATTATGTTAGGTTTAGGTTGATTTGTTTTAGGTTGTAAGATTTAACCCATTAATGGTCAAACGAAATGTACATGAATTTATTAGAAACTTTGTTTATTTATTTATTATATAGGTTACAAAAAAGTGTGTGAAAAGGAAAAAAGTCAGTTTTTTTTGTTTTTCAGTATTTTGAAGGGGTGTGCCCAAATTGGCACAGTGGCCACTTATGAGTGATAATTTTCGAAATAAGGCTTTTCTATGCACAGTGTTTTCTTGCATATTTTGCAAATTCAGCGGCGGCAAATAACACAGCGTATTCGTTTCGGGAGCTTTTCAGGTACGTGGTGGACGCCGTCGAGTTGCAAACCCTCGATATTTGATGTTGAAGGACGAGCAGAGTGTATTTGGGGCGATTTCAGATTTAGTCTTGCTATGATTCGTCGAAATAGCGGTTGGTCCATGGCTTCTTCTCTAGATTGTACGTGCAATCGCCAAGCATTTGATATGGCCATAATATCATGTTTATTTCTGGGTGTACTTACGCCAAACTGGAGCATTTCATGTAGAAGGACTCGGTCTTGTCGGATCATCATCTGTTTGAGGTACATTTTTTCTGATTCAGACTCTCTTGGCAGCTCGAGACTCATCATCACTGCTTTTTTCTGATTACGAGAAACAACCAACATCACGGACAAATACCTCGGTATTTCCGGGAACATCATTTGGCAAGTTAGATAAAGCATCGTTGTCTTCGAAACCTTCTTCTTCATCAGTGACAACACTGAAATCTGAAGGAATTATGGCCAAGTCGTACTCCCAACCACCACTGTCTTCTTTTATGGAATTTATAGCCTCTTCTAAGCCTTGAAAGTTGTTACTAACGTTAAATCTACGCCTATGAATCATTTTCAAACTCGAAAAAAATAACGGATAAACTTAGTACACTTGTGGCCACTGTACCCGAATTGGCACAGTAATGTTTTATACATCACAGAAACATAATTTATCATAGCACGTTACTGAAATATGCCACAAATCATCAATTATTTATTGTATTTTACATATCAGAAGTGATCAGGGTGATTATAATTACCTACTTATTATAATATTTAGAAACCGATACATACCTCCACACGTCTCTTTATATAAAAATTCAGCAAGAAATTATAAAAAAACCACTAACTACAGCTAAATCGTTTTAATGTTTATTGAATCCCTGCACTTGCAAGTACTCAAAACTGCAATAACATTTCGTCTGGTGTCAACACTTTTTTTTCTACCCACATTATTTAGGTGTTCCCGAATTGGTACGGGGACCATTAATGGGTTTAATTTAATTTTGCTTTGTTTAACTTACCAGGGCGCCATAATCGCATGTGCGACAAAACCCATAATAAAGAATAAAAAAAAAACCCACGGAAAAAGAGGGGTGTTATAAGTTCGACGTGTCTGTCTGTGTATATGTGTCTGTGGTATCGTAGCTCCCAAACGGATGAACCGATTTTCGTTTAGTTTTTTTGTGTCATAGATAATTTTATCCCGAGTGTTCTTAGCTATATTTCATGAAAATCTGTTTGGCCAATAAACGTCGGTGGGTTTTTTAAAATTTTAATTTTTTCTTGTCTTTGATAATATTTGGAGGTAAATATCTTAAATTTATGTTTCCAGCCCACCAGAACAGACGCAGCAGCGAGGCGTCCCGCGGCGCCGCGAGTCTGCTCCTCCGGAGCCCTGCCCGCAGTTGTCGCAGCCCTACGGAGGAGAGCCCAGCTCCTGTGGTCCGCTCTACGCCACACACGCGCATCCTATGAGGTGAGAAGTCTAGTGTTGTTTTAAGAGAAGCGTGGTGGCCCTCTTTCAAAAACAGAATCACTTTTCGACGACTTCAGTGCCGCAGTGGATCCGCTTGCGACGCAGGAAGTTTTTGAGTTCGATTCCCGCCTCAAGACTAATGTTTATACGATCTGCAGATAGTTCAGATATTTGTTTGTATTGTAAAAAATTGTATGTAATGAATTTGTATAATGTATAATCAGTTATCTAGTACCGATAACACAAGCTCTTAGCGGGCCAGATGATGTGTGAATTTGTTCAGCATTTCTATTAATATTTTTTTACTTTTAGCTCTCAGTTCTTTCCTAACAACTGAAGCAACTCTTTTACCTAATAAGCTGTCTGATATCGTCCTAAAATATTTAGACGCGCATTTTACAACAGAAAAAGTCTTGCTTTAATATTTTTTTTATCTAAGAATTGGCTCTCCTTAAAGCGATCTGGCTACGCCCCGCGGTGTTATGTTACTTATTGAATGACGTATAATAAGTACCATACAGATTAAATTATTTGATCATCCCACCACGGAAACACTGCACTTTTACGGTCCAAAAGTATCGAACTAGTAGTAAAATATATCCTGTATTTAGACTCAAACCTACCAAATTTCATTGGGATTGGAATGAAATTTGGTAGGTAGTAAAATTCAGCCATTTGAGCAAGACGTAGTAACAAACATACACACAAACTGTCGCCTAGTAATATAAGTGTGATTCCCGTAGTTATTTTTCCAAATACGCTGGTTATTTTTGACGTGACAACGTCTTATAATTCGATAGAGCCAGCTGCACGCACGAAAAAACATGACGTCATGCGGCGTTACCTCGCTATGACGTCATGCGGCGTTACCTCGCTCTGAGGCGTTCCATGTAAGGCTTGAAGTGCAAGCGAGAGCGCTCGACATCCGTCTCTCTCCTACTTGAGTGAGCGATGCGTCTGCGTGGACAGCTGCTATACTATAGTACATTTACATGTTTTGATCGAGTATCAAATGCTACCATTCCATCAGTATTTTCTTAAGACGTTGTCACGTTCAACTATCGTCAGTAAACCGACTTTACAGACAACCAATTTTTTTAAAATGTATTTTCTATTAATGTATTTGTTACTTTCAGATACCAGCCGCATTCAAGTCACAACGGAACCTACAGTGCCTACTACGCTCACAGGTAGCCTAGCAGTAATGTAAAACATCTGGTGTAGGTTCGAGTAGAATCGCTATTTCGTCGCTAACCAATGAATTTTGCCGGTAATCTACCTTGGTGGTCTACCTTGCACGACAGGGAAAGTACTTCTTTCCACACTGCCCATAAACAAGCTTCTTTTTTTCTCAAAATAAATACTTTAAATTAGGTATGTAGTAAATGAAAAAGTTACATACAGAAGATTTTATTTATGTAAATTGCATTCAATTTTCTTGTTAAATATTTTAAAAAGATTGAGTTTGTTGAAGCACAAAGCGATGGTTCAAAGACGGATAGCAACCGGAATTATGTGGTTGATTCGGTAATAGATAGACTTTGGACGAGGTTGTAAAGTAAATAAACTTTATGCAAGGTTATATTAAAAAAAATACTGTGTCAAAAATTGGTGCTACATACAAAGTAGAAACTTAAGTGTTTGATGGTTTTTAGATAAGTTAGCGTCACAATTCATCCGCCATGTAAGATGTCATTTTCAAATTCAAAAACACGAAATAAAGGTGTTTATTAATATTTGTAAAGTTACTATTACTACCAAAGATTTCGATATTAACTTGGGTTTGGAAAATAATCAAATAAATGGTTACATTAGCCTAACCTTGTAATTTTGTGTTAAGGAAAAGTACTTAGGCTTGGCGCAAACGGACCACCGACCACAGCCACCGGTGTTCGGAAGCGACCACATTAAATACGTGCTTGCAATGCGTAGGACGCCTAGCGGTTAACTGAGTGACAGTGAGCGGGGGGCGCGGCGGGGCGGCGCGGTGCGACAGTGGCGAGAGACGCCGTCTTGCGTGGCGCGCAGCGGCGTCAAGTGGCGAGTCACGGACACTGCTGTAGCGAGTGGCCGCCGCCGCCCCGCTGGTGATGCGTGTGCGGCGAGTTCGTATATATAAATGTATGAAAAAGCGTGTAAACAGCTTGTCGCTCGCCACCGGTGGCTGTGGATGGTGGTCCGTTTGCGCCAAGCCTTGTATAAGCCATTATGAAGTATTATAGAGAAATGTTGGTTGGTACGAAGGTAGCAATAAATAGTAGTATAATCCTAGACATAAATAATGTTGTGCCTTCAGTAAAGTCAAAATAATAAGCAAGTGCCAAATTGTAACCAAAGGAACTATAGATTAAGATATTCTTAGATTAAGATTTACATTAGAAAATATTTCGGGATATTTATTGCAATCTATTAAACATTTATAAAAGACCCTGTTTTTATTTAACACAAATTATATATTTATTTCAGATATGTAGCGCTAGTACAAAATAATAGTATAGCTTAACACTAAACAATGAACTCTGACATATAAGTTATTTATCGATAATTACATGTTTAAGGATATGGCATTAAGGAATAAATTAACTTACATCAAGAAAAAGCTGTACTGAAACTGCTCAGGTAACTTTTCAATTTGGGGTGTTCTAAAGTGAGATTTCTCAGCTACACTGTAAGTGGTTACTTGGTTAACAGTAGCAGAACCGGGCTCTTCCCCTCTCTCAACGAAGAGCTTAGTTGAAATAGTCTCCTCGACTTCTTCACCGTACAATTCTGGTTCCGGTTCAGGGTCCTCGATGATGAAGATGGCAGGTGACATGTCAGCATAGGGACTGCAGATGTCTGAAGTGTAAGGAAACGGATCGTAGAAGTTCGGGCGAGGGGTCACAGCGGCACTGTGATGATGAACTGGAGGCGGGGGTATTTGGGTTTCAATATGGCTGTGGTGATGAGGCTCAATGTGAACATGCTGGGAGATTATATCTGGACAGTATTCAAAGGGAGGCACTATTGTTTCTTCGATGTCTTCAGGGTGTAAAACGTATGTGTAGTAAGTTTCGTTTCTCATCGGCTGCTCTTTCACTGGAACGAACTTGATTTCTTGTGTGGCATCGCAAGCGTCTTTCATTAGGTTGCTTATTTCCTGGGCGTGATCGCTCGCAGCATCCGCGAGGTCTGATAGGATTTCAGGATCAGGATTAAATTCAATTCCGAATTTTTCAGCAATCTCTTGAGCGGTCATCATCTTCTCAATAGCTATATTCTGGTTTTCGTTGGTTGATTTGATGTGTTTCAGTAGTCTCATGACCATTTGTGTGCTGTCCATTGGAGTTTCAGCTGATCTCTTGCTACGATCAGTGGTAGTGTTGTTGTTAGCCGTAGCATTTAATGCCATAGCGAAGGAAAGTAAGTTTGCCATTTCACTTTTAATAACTTCAGCTATATCTTCAGCAACTTTTTTGATATTTTCAATCTGCTCTTCACTAGTTTGGTTGCCATTAGTTACTTGTGACATCTTTGCAGCTGATGATGTGGGGAAGGTGGGGAAAAGTGCGTTGCTAGTAAGAACCAACATGTCCATAAAGTCTTTGTGAGCGGCATGGAAGTCTTTAACCACTTCGTCGTCGGTTTCCGGCTCAGCTACAATTTCTTGTTCTACGGTTTCCAGCGGGTCATCTATTTTATTGTTTACTTCTGTGTCGGCATAAATGAATGAGCCCTGAGAATATACAAAGATCATAAGTATTGAAATAAATGTATGTAGGTAATATAGTTACTTTTTTGTATCTCAAAATTAAACATATTGATTTGCGAAATCACTTAACAATGTTCAAACTTACCTGGACAATCAGGGCTAAAACTAAGAATAAAGGTGCCATGTTGACGGTGATATGGCAGGCACTTGCTATTCAAAGCTTTTATATGTTAAATTGCTATCAACACATTGGGAAACAGTTAAGAAAAATTTTCTTGCAACTGTTCTCGAGAAAACTGATAGAGCATGTTTCATTGCGCAATGGAAATAGAAATTTTTGATATCGTACATTTAGTACGTCTATGAACTCGCAATTTTAAGTCGAGTGACTTCGGAAATCAGCTGTTTTTAAAACAAGAATTGTAAAGTAAGTAATAATTGATACAACTTTTTGATTTTATCGTGTATCTGGTCTTTCAATTATAATAAAGTAAAAAATATTTCTGTACCTAAATATTTTGAAGCATCTAAACAGCATTTATTTAGCTGTCATCTGAGCTGTCATTGGCTTACCTAATACTGCATAAATGTAAACAAATAGGAAAATATCAATGTTTCTATTTCACTTAAAATCTAACAAAATAAATAGTTAACTAGATTCTATAGATAGTATTTACATTCAACATATTTCACATCGTTTATTGTGCTCCAAAGATAGAAGGATGATGCAATAATTCGCTGTATTTCGGGAAGGCTGGTTGTGAAAAATGTGACGCAGATGCAAACGCAGGCGACGGGTAACCTGCTGGCACGTTGCAAGAGGGGTACGGTGAAGGGATTGATGGGTAATTTGAAGGCAATGACGACAAAGGTGATGGGTAAGACGGAGACGGTAAAGCTGGGGTGGGGAACGGAGGTTGTCCAAATGATGGGAAACTCAATGGTGATGGGAAACTGGGCGAAGGAAGTACAGGGTAAGGCGCTGGTGACGAACACGATGATGGGTATAAGAACTGCGATGCTGGCGAGAAAGAGAAAGGAGATTGAGCCACTGATGGATATGCCTGGGACAAAGGCGATGGTGGTGCCATTGGAGGCAATGCAGGTGGGTAAGATGGCAAGTTCGATGGGTACGGTGAGCTAGGGTACGGTGATGGATATGGAGCTGGAGGTGGGAATGCAGAGGGCAGTGATGGGCTTAACGGGGAGGGAAGTTGGGGATACGCAAATCTTTGAGGTTCAGGGTAAGACCTAGCAAGACCGTAAGAAGAGAATTTTTGAGGGCTAAACTGAGGTAACGCTGAGGGTGACGCATATGGATATGGCCAAGCAGCACGCGGTACTGGATGAGTCTCTGTTGCGTAGCCAAAGTCGTTCGGGTGGGCCCCTGATTCCAAGTATGGCGATGGAGATACGAAGACTACTTGAGGTGGACCTGATGTGACTATGTATGAAGTCTCTGGAGCTGATGTGTTGGATACCTCTTCAACTTCTGTTGCTGCAGTGTTTGTTGATATTAGTGCTGAAATGACGAATTAAAGTTGAAGTAGCTTATTCATTAATTAAAAACTATTATTTATTTGTATTATAACTAACCCTACTAAAAAACGTTTAATATAATAGGTACGCTACCATAAATGTTTTCTACTTTATTGCTGTGCCTGGGGCTTTACCCGCGTAGTGCGTAGGTACCTACTTTTTCATGGGATATTTTTTTTACAACAGAAAGATATTTTTCTTATAACATCAGCATTCCGCCAATGAAATTCATGTCAAAATCGGTCCAGCCGTTTCGGAGATTGGCGAATATAAAAATCAGACCTAAAGACCGAAAGACAAAAAAATTTAAACTTGCTGTTTTGTTATCAGTTCATATGCATTTACATTATATTTGGCTATATTTAGCTTCATTTCGACATGCTTACGGAGGACATACCTAATTGCTTTCAAAGATTTACCAATTAGTTAATCGGTACGCTCGTCAGCAAAGACATTGTACTAGTTTAATGACTTACGTGAAGCATAAAGCGAATTCAGCACTTGATTCAATCGCTCGTTCAAAGACGCCAACTGCAAAACATTTTACAAAATAATATTTATACGATGCTGTTGAAAAATGTAACAAAAGAAGTTTTGACAAAACAAAACGACTATCAATCGGTCAATAAAAAAATGGTTATGTTTTTTGTTCATTAAAAAATGTATGCGGCTTTTCAATACAGAAATTACCGACTGACCGATTGACGCAGACGAGTCACGAAGGCACGGAGATTTAAGTAGGTAGCCTATCTTCACTTTTATAATTTTACATAATGTTTTCTCAAGTTAGTTGTACAAATGAATAAATAAGTGGTTGACTATCAGTATTGTGACCTTTAATTAATGTGCCGACTAGGCTAAACTCATTCTACTCACCTGTGTCTGAGCTGAGCTTGTGCACACCACACACGACAGCCCCAACGATATCGTACTCAATCTTATTAGGAGCTTCAACATCTTAGACAACCTTTTTTACTCGAGCTATCCGAACAAGTTTGACTTTGACCACATTAGTAGCTTTCTTTCGGAGTTAATGTTCCATGTGCTAAGATGCTGGGCTATTTAAAGTGTCTAATAAAAGTTCCTCTAATTTGATTAGGATCTTTATTTTGATAGTAGTTGGATGATAATGTATGTACCGCGCGTGCGGATAGGGGCAAAGATAAACGGAAGTGTTTTCGGAGTAATGATTGCGTAATTGGAAACTGATTGTGGTATTTTGCTGATGTACCTAGTCAATAGAAAACTAGCATTTAAAACACTTCAACAACCATGATACCTATTAAGTTTTAGGCGCTGCAGTGCCTTCGTCTTTAGAAAAATAAAAAAAAAACCAACGGTTGTTTATATTTATGTTAGATATGTGTGCAAGCTAAAACTGCTTTTAACAAAAAATTGTGTATCATTTTAGTACATAAACTACTACATTATGCTTATTTCTCTATTAGTTACATCTGAAATGAGTAAGATGTAGCAGACAGATTGTGTCTGCTTTTCTTCCATCGGGCAGAAAGAATCTCAAGCCCCAGCAAAATAACAGACAATATCACTCCCGAAGCTGCCAAGGCCAATAAGGATGCCACATCTCCAAAGTTAACCCTTTCAGCTAGCAAGGAAGAATGGCAAGGAGGTTGCAGTGCAAGGAGTCTAGACTGCAATCTTTTAGCCAGCCCTACTTCGGTGATCCACATGGAGACAGAGCGGAAGGAGTTCGTCCATTGACCGGAACGTGTAGTCGATATCCATGTCATTACCTAAAACAAACAGGACAGTTCATAAATTCCTGTCATCCGTTCGAAGTTTCCTGTTATGATCATTATTTTCCACGAGTTTAGAAATATCAAAAATAATCTTTTGTTTGTCTGGGTTACCTTGGGTATAGTATCAACAAACTGCAACTTGCAGATCTGATCTTCGGTAAACTTTTTGAAGTGTGGGAATATTTGGTTGTATTCTGAATGAAATGCTGTGTTGCCTTCTTGAATGAGATCCACGCCACGCTCTAGTTCTTGGTAAAAGGAGGACGTCATTTTCTTCTTTTTCAAATACTCAAGATCAGCCCAAGTTGTTTGAACCTAAAAATATTTAACCATTTCTAGTTGCAAGATATTTTATCCTTGTCCCTGGGTGGTGTTTGTTAAAGACTGTCATTCACTCTTTTTGGTTGCGTGATTTTTTTTTAATTGTAAGCGATATTCAGCAAATTCTTCAGCTGTAGTTAGGATTAAGTTAAATTAATTACACCTTGTTTTGGCGTTAAAATAAAAGCATTATTAATTAAAATTGTTTAGAGTTCTTGAAAAATGTCAATAAATGGACTTGCTTTTTTGAATATTCTCTTATACATTCATTGTAAGCGCAAACGTACAAAAGGCCTCCCACATGAGATAAAAGCTAGGCATCAGGGGGAGGCCTGCGTCCATTAGTGGACCAATATAAGCTGTTGAGGATGAGGAAGCGCAAACGAACATCAAACATCAAAAACCGCATATAGTCGTAATCCTCCGAAGCTATGGCATATTTGGAGTCGGCCAGGGACCGCAGCGAGTCGGGACCACTCCGGCCCGAGCTCATGAGCGCAGAGACGATTGCTGACGTGTAATACGCATGGACCAGCATGGAGCAGATAGAGAGCACGATGAATGTCCATCGACCAGCGATGCCGTTCGGCACTGCGCTTGCATCTAAAGAGGGCAACAAAATCTTGTAAACTATATTTATCAGAAATTCAAAAAAATTATAATAATGCTGGAAAATTCAAACAGCATTATATAGCCCCAAGCTAAGCAGATCTACTGTAATGGACACTAGATAACTGCCGATATACATAATATAATATATACTATGTATATAGATATTTTTACTATGCATAGAAAACATCCAGAATACCCGGAAAAAATATTTGCAGGTCGTACAATACAAACATTTATCCCGCCACTAAATAAAATCTATACAAAATTCTGATTTAGACAATTTCAGTAAACGGTTCTGTGAAATATATTACAATCTAGCTCTTTGTCAGACTTACTCTTTTGCAAGTGCTGTGACTTTACTTTTACAGAGCTTTCATGAGAGCCTACCAATCACCTAGTTAGATACGCCTAAATACCTTGTTGAAGAAAAGTAGCCAGCACTGCATAATACGAGCCATCTTTTTCCTCCTGGCTTCTTGAAGATACTCTCTGTGCGAAAGCTAGGACCACCCCAATAGCCAGACAACAATACCAGACGCCAGCGGTAAATGGCTCCACGAACATGTTGCTGCTGCTTTCTCGCTCAGCGAAGTAGGAGAATCCCACGCTGTAGAACCATAAAGTAATCTTATGAATTGTAAACAAAACATTTTCTACATAATATAATGATAATACAGATGCAACTTTCATTTAAAATAATGTTTAAATAAATATATTAATAAACACGGTAACTACGCAAGCGGTCTCTATGACCGACGTCAGATGGTAGTGTAACTGAAATACACGTCAGGTGGCTAAGGGTTAAAAGTGGTTTAGTAAACTAGTTATGCTAAGTATACCTATCTATTATTTTTAAGAATTAAGATTACGATAATAATAAGAATATCAGATTACTTCTGTAATCCTTAATTAATTTATTTCATTCATAAAGAGTTGCCAGTTTATAGTGAATTTTCATTCCTTGATAATTAATTTCTACTACTTTTGGTCGGATTTTACCTATTGACATCCAAGTTTTCAACAAAATTTGATTGCCAAACGCAAGGATCAAGACCGTTTGCATCATAGTAGGTATTCGTGTTGCCCTCTAAACGACAGCAGCGCCCTCATTTATTTTCTACTCTTTTCGGTCGCACTGGATGAGTGCTGATAAATAGGCGCTTAGCCGACGTCTTTGTTAAACACTAATCTGGAGGTTTCTTAAATTTTAATACCCGTGATGTACTACAAATTTTGGTTACAGACAATGCTTATGCTACGGCTCCACCTGGGTTAGCGTTGACGATAGTGTTAATGTCAATTAACGCGTTAATTAGGGCGCTAAAAATGCACCTTGGCTACTTGTGTAGCTAAGGTGCATTTTTAGCGCCTTAACTATCGCTTTAATTGACATAACTAAATGCCGTTAATAAATTAACTTGGCCACATCTGCGTAACGCCCTAATTAACGCGTTAGTTAGCGCGTTAGGACGCAGGTGGAGCCGCAGCATTACAATTAGAGTAGTGTCAAGTCTGAGTATAACAGATTTGGTAGGTGGTACCTGAAAGGCCATATCGGCATCACATAGTCGACATAATGTAAGCGGCCAGGCAGCAAGCGCAGGATTCCCCCGCTTAGATCGGCATCGCCATACCACAACTTCAGGAGCATACTGCTGTTGTGATTAACCGTGCCCCACAGCTGGACTGGCATCAACTCATCTCTGCAAGGTGATTCAAATGATGATGCCCTCCTAGCCGAATTTCGGCCACGGTGGCCAGTCTCACCGAAGACTAGCTAGGTGCGCAGCACATATTATAGTGCACAAGTTTGCGCGCGAACACAGGTGCATTCCCTCACTCTCATAATCCGATGGGACGGCAGACCGACACGACCGAGGAGAGGTCAGGCGCGGGACCATCGAATATAGCAAATATTAAAAGCGATGGTTTCGGTCAACTCCCGTTAGACAAAATAAATTAATAATGATGGACAATCCACAATACCCAGAACACCCGGAACAAATATTTGCAGATCTTACAAGCATTTGTCCCAAGGCGGGAATCGAACCCGCAACGTCCTGCAGGCAGACCTTCGCCCGCCGCGCCACATCGGTCTATCAAATCAGATGCGACGGAATACGCGCAGAGGCAAACTTCGTGGATGTAAACAGTCTTGTACTCTGCGCGGGTTATCATGGATTCGAACCGAAGCAAGCGGTTTGCCTTCGCTCGGTATTCGCCGTGTTTGATCTGAACAAGCCCCATAAGAGGGCAATGAATTTAGGGATTTATCTTAGTAAATAAATCTTACGTGGCATTCATTGCGTCAATGACAAGCATCGAGGCCCCATATCCGCAGCGAATAGCAGAATCCAGCTCTTTCAAAGTCTCGTCTAGTAAATATTCTTTGTAAGAGCCGTTGTACCAGTCTTCGGAATAATGCCCAATCTACAAATGTTATCACAATAGGGATTCAATTCAGTTGTTACTAAAACCAAAATATTTTGACAGCACTAAAAATGTCACTGACCCTTTTACGTACATATTTCGTTCGGAAACTATTTTAGTGCCTTCAAATAGTTAAGTTAACTTCCTACTACTACTGCCTCGACATATTCTATTGATTTCATTTTCAAATGCCTGTAAAACGAACAATTTGGGAAATGGACAATTGTGTTACTGACATTTACGGAGAATTTCGTGAACTGACAAATTGGGTCCGGTGTATTGTAGGCGGACATTGTGGAAAGTGGTCTGGACCTAAGGGTGTTTTTTTAATATTCCTTATTTCATTTGTTTTCTACAGTAGCACATTGATTACCGGAGAAGCAATACGCAGAGGATATCCCTTCAAATTCTTCTTCCTCAGGATCCTGGCTCGCTCTTGGGTCACCACCAGCCCTTCTGACCAGTGCGCCCATGGATGTAGAGACGCCCCTTCACTTGGATGAATGTGGATATCTTCAAGATGGACTGTTTCTGTTCCGTTGACTGGGAATAAGTAAACTGTGATAGTTAGCCTTTTTTTAACGCCACTTTGATAACAGGGCTAATAATTATTATTCATTTATTTCAGGTCATAAACAGCCATACAATATTATTATGCATGATAAAAATAATTAAATAAAATGACACAAAATTCATAAAAAATCGCACAAAAATTAAAATTTAATCAGATGGAGCCTATCACTATCTGCATCCACCTGTTCTGAATGGGGCATTCTGCTGGTGCTACATTACACTAATTTATAGGATGCCGCTGCGGCTCAATGCTTAATGGGAGCTTTATCCAAATTTCATTATTATTTGTTAATTCTCTAGTTTAAACGAAACCAAATAACAAAGTTAAACCCTAGTTTGAATTGAAAGTGGACACCCAGATCATTGTCAAATCAATTAAGTAACTACCAAGAATTAATTTGAGGATTCAAAGAAAAAAGATGAGAATAAATTATGGCTGGACGTTAATAGTGTTTATTTATTAGATGCTTACACAAAACACTTACATGGAATAAAAATTTAACACAAAATAGAAACAGTAGAGTTATCATGTTAGACCTCTTCCTAAAACTGATCAAGAATCGAATTGTCAAACGGTCAAGAATGCACCAGTGCGCCACCTTATACCATATTACCTTTACAACGTCAACCTTACCTTTATCTGAATCGCGAATTTTTATTTGCGTCTCGTCAACCCGAAGAAAAGTCATTTCGGCATCGTATCTAACATCATGAACCATTTCGGGTAAACTTTCGCCGACCAGTAACCACTTGTAGTGATTTTTGAAATGGTTTTTATTTACCTAAAGAAAAGAAACTTTTAAAATGATGCCTTTAATTAGACGATAAACTTGTTTTACCTAACCTACATAACCATTTTCAAATTCATGTCCTTACAATATTATTGTATCTAAAGCTGAAACGCACGTACTCGTATCTCCAAATCATGTTTGTTATTTTGTTCCATATGTGGCACAACATGCAATGGCCTACCTATATTTGCTACATAAGAGAGGTTGTTTGGTTGGAATGTTGGAAGCCTTGGTTGCGCACATCTGCTATACTGATTATGGATTTAAAGGAAACGAAAATTGAAGCTTGAGGATACAAATCAATCTGACGATTCGTCTTTC
The DNA here is from genome assembly GCA_963564075.1 of Eupithecia subfuscata. Lineage (NCBI taxonomy): Eukaryota > Metazoa > Arthropoda > Insecta > Lepidoptera > Geometridae > Eupithecia > Eupithecia subfuscata. The sequence goes on along the minus strand of OY751117.1, from coordinate 6,788,341 downwards.
TAGTATGCGATGCGAAGTTTCATAGCAGAATATCATACGATCAAAGCTTTTATGTGCGTAAGCCCTCACACTCTGGGTAATTTCTAAGAAATCAAATAATTTTGCAAAAATTTTCGACTTCGACGGGACTTGTCCCCCGAATGTGCTAACCAACTACACCACGAGCAAATTCCCGTACTGAGGAAAGGATGCAGGTTCAAGTCCCGTAGAAGTTGAACATTTTTGCGATATTATTTGATTTTTTATCATACGACCAATTCTTAATTTCGATTTCCTCAGCCTTCTGATCTGAATCCCATTTGGGCCAGAAAGCTGTGCGTTTAGATTAATTGCACTAAACACATCAAGCACGTGAATGTCGTAAGAGCTGACTAAAGAAACCTACCAAAAGAAGAACAGTAGCTTTCTTCTCTATATTTTAACACCATTACTACGATCACCAATCGTGGTGATTATGGCAACACCACGCAAAAAGGGCCCATCTGTAGCCTAGTTGCAGAAACCACTTCAGAAACAAGTAACAAGTATGGCAACACCGGCTTGCTTGGGGGAGGCACCTGCAGTGCAGGTACCTATGTGTGCTGATGAGCTGGTGATTCTCTCTTTTTGTTACCTTATCTAACAATCCGTCATTTTGTTGAAAGTACAAAACTCCTTCCACTTGGTACTGATGGACGTGATTCAATATAGATATATCGCAGGCAAACGTAGCTGTTACACCACATTGCGATAACTGACGTGTGAATCTCAGCTGGTCTGCAAAGGAAGTCCTACTAAAATTAAATGTACACCTACAGAAAAATAATCACATCACATCACATCACACTAACATTATAAATGCGAAAGTTTGGATGGATAGATGGATGGATGTTTGTTATGTCCTCACACCAAAACTATTGAACAGATTGAGCTAAAATTTTGCATCAGTGTAGCTCTCAGCCTGAAATCAGACACTACGTTCAAACGTTCAAAGGTAATTTCTATCCCATGGGAACTGATTTATGGGATAAAAAGTAGCTTATGTTTTATTCCAGGCCTAAAATTACATGTATGCAACATTTCAGCCCGATCCGATCAGTAGTTTTGGCGTTAAGAGGTAACAAACATCCATCCATCTATTTATCCATCCAAACTTTCGCGGATGGATGGATGGATGGAGGAATGTTTGTTACCTCTTCACGCCAAAACTACTAAACGGATAGGGCTGAAATTTTGTATACAAGTTATTCTAATCCATAATTATTGTATCCCATAAATCAGTTCCTATAAATAATAAATAAATAAATAAATAATGCTGGACAATTCACAATTCTATGGGATGGAAATCACTTTGAAACGTTTCAATAGAAACAACGCGTGCGAACCCGCGGGCATTAACTAGTACATTCATGAAAACACACATTCAGCCGAACATTACGTCTAAAAAGGTTACTTATCAGAAACTTAGTCTTGGGCATAAGTTAGGTTTAAAAGTGAAAAATACCCACCCGCCGGTGACCAACAGGCTAAGACAACGATGCTCTGGACAACTTTATATTTGAAGAACTCGGCCACAATGCAGGCCAACATGATGCCTTCACATTCCGGAATCAAATGATAAGTTTCGACAATGTGGTCTAAATTTCCTACTGTCAATACTGCATATTTAATTCCGTTAAAACGATTTGGGCGTTCCTATGCGGGCTAAATTACTGGTTTCAGCGGACGGCCCGAGTGTATATGGTATTAGATATTAAATGCAAAACGTTGAAGAAACAATGTTTATTTCACAAATTCGTTTGAAATAAGTTAACAAATTAAATCTAACATTATTCTAGTTGGTTCAAATACATTGCAAATAAAAGATGTTCAGATAATTTATAAGCTATTTTAAATATCTCATAATGAGTAAATAGCACTAAGACAATTTCTCGAAAACTCTCCTTCATACTTTATAAACCTCTCTTAACTTTGTGCAATAACTTTAAGAGTTGTTTGTTTTCTTCATCAGAGTGAGAAAAAACACTGCAACGTGAAGGGTCTATTTATAGTAGCATCCGCACGATGGTGGAAGCGGCAGAGGTGGCAACGGCTTCGGTTCCAAAGTGATCGGAACTGGAGGTGGCACCATGAACGCTGTCATGGGTAGACCAGGTGGCGGCGGGGGCGCACATCCACACGGCGGCGGCAGCGCGTAGCCGCACGGTGGTAGCGACGGAGCCGGCGGTACGAGGGAGATAACTATAGGAGCAGGTGGGGGAAGTGCCGGTGCGGGAGCTGGCGGAAGTGGTGCAGGGAGGTACAGAGGCGCGGGAGGGGCACAAGGAGCAGGCAAGTATGCTGGTGGAGCGGCAAATACTAACGGCGCGGGTGGTGGGGGTAAACACAACGGTGCAGGTGCCGGTGGTAGACAAAATGACGGGGGTGGTGGTAGGCACAGAGGAGCGGGCGCGGGGGCAGGAGGCAAAATAAAGGGGGGTGGTAGACAAATAGGTGCCGGAGCTGGAGCTGGCAGTAAGATCGGCGCGGGGGGAGGTGCGGGTAAGAAGAGAGGTGGCGGAGAAGGAAGTAGCAGGGGTGATGAACACGGACATGGCGGAGGACCGGCCGGCATCAGCACGATGGTTGGAGGTGGAGGTGGCGGGAGCAGTTTTTCCAGGCATGGCAGCTTTTTATCTGATATAGAAAATACATAATTATAAGCATAGAAACCAACTATTCACTTTCAATCAATCAAAGGTCACATTGTCACATTTTGAGACATCACTTTATTGCTAAGGTCGAGTTAAACTTAATTCTATATCTACGTACCAATTTTATCAGGCAGTAGGGGCTTCAATAATCTGCAATAGGAAAATAATAATATTAAAAATTAAAATCTATTTAAAACTATGAATTATTCAAAGCTCGGTGTAGTATCAGTTGCCCAGTCACGTTATAGGAACTTACGATGCTAGTACAGCTTTTTTGCATTCCTTAAGTTCTGTCAGAGCCTCCAACTAAAAAAGAAGAAAATCATGATATACGACTTTGCTTTTAGAAATAGATAAAAATACTGATGCCTCGAAAAATTACCTACCAAACAGAGTTTCTTATCACAACACGCCACAGCACAAGAAGAACTGATAATCACGATGACAATGGAGGACCAAAACAGTTTTTGACCCCCCATATTTTGTTTTTCCAAAACTGTTTACTTATCAAAGCTTTGAACTCCTATGCACTTACTTTATAAAATATCCGTATTTAAAGAATTCATGATAACTTTCTGTGTAATTTACGTGATGATAAAATTGTAAGCCGAATCAATGGTGATGTAAGATCAAATCGATTTTATGACTACTTATTGCTAAAGCACGATATAAGGTTTGCTTTGATAAGATTGAACGTGCTGATACGAAAGGTCGAATTGTCGCAAACATTGACAAACATGACATAAATATCCATATTAAATTACCTACTATCCTATCACCTAATTATGTAACCTTATCTGAGGCATAAATAACGTTAGGTCCGATGATATAATTTCCTAAATATTAGGAAATTATATCATGAAACACCAGATGTTTTACTTCAATTACCAAATGCCACTCTATTATTGTAGTTCATCAGATAATCATATGCGCAAACTGTTTCAGATTATACCATTTATTGAAAAGGTAGATTACCACAAAAATGGAAAAGCATAAACGTGTTGGGCACTAGTTAGGCAACTCATAAAATTATGATCAGAATGATTCGTATTTATCTATTCTGCCGCTGCGACTGAGCTCAAACAATTGACGTTCAGATTATGAGTTCAATTGTTTTAATTTAACGTGCTATATCTCAAGATCCAGTAAAGATAACTTGCCATTATTTATACCGGTATAAAAGACCGTCTGAACATTTTGTTAGGTTTAAACTAAAATTGCAGTGATAAGATGGGTGACCCACAAAGACTGTTGAAAATTGCATCCGCTGTGCTGGTGATTTTATTTATTGTGAGTCATACCTATATTTGTTTCATTTATTTCCACACTTCTGAACTTTGTATTGATTTATTTTCTCTCATTTTGACATATTTATTTTAACATATAAAGTTCATCTAAATGTTACAATTAAAGCCCATTTGGGAATGCACATTTTTGTGCTCTACTGCAGTAGTGCTTTCTAGGTGTTCGACAATTGAATAGGTACATATTTTTCCCCAGATTTCTACTCTTCTAAGTCCGTTCCCAAAGCGAGCATTTTTTGACAGCAATTTTATGTCCTGAAAAAATTGCGGCATATTAATTTTGTTAGTATCTTTTATTTTTCAGATACCTTTGCAAGCGTTAAACTTGGGCCTCATAGCCGGTGACAACAAACGCCTCTCAAGCCCGCTCCTCATCAAAAAAGTCTCTAAACTTTCTCCCGTATTCATTAACATCAATGGTGGAGATAAAATTGGCAAATCACTTTCACCAATACCAAAACTACCTCCAAAACCACCCCCTTTAAGACTTACAAAGGCAAATGTACCGAAACTAAAGCGGTCTCTGCATGCTCCACTTTTGTTACCACCTCTGTTGCCCCCTTTACCTATCTTACCAATTTTACCAATTCTACCTCCTATTTTACCACCCATCTTGCCTCTTTTACCACGTCTACCTATAATTCCACCATTACCAATCTTACCTCGCGTTCCATCGCTATCTAGATTAAATGATCCTCTAAAGCCACTTCGAGTTCCAATTCTGGGTAAATCTTCTTGCAGTTTGGATTCTAAACTAAATCCTATAAATTTGAAAGGAAATGTTTTAGCAAAACTGATTGATTTGAGGTTAAAAGGCTCATTGACTACTGAAGAGTTTTTAAAGTTTAGAAAATTGCTAGTTAAATCATAAATGTAAAAGTAGTACGAGTACGATGTGTCAAATAAAATAAAACGTAGTCATTATTAAATAAATATTGTTTTTATTGACATAACCTTAATTTTTAATTCATACATCTATTTTATTTACTATAAGAGTATATTTTCAAGAAGCGTAGCTGTGGTAAACAGAAACGGTTCTTGAAGCGTAGCTGTTTACCACAGAGCACCAACAGCAGCAATATTTTATCGAGACACAGTCTTATGGACTACATGTATCGGGATGCTATTGGTGATTTATAAATCTTTACTCTCCATTTACGATTGTAAGTGTGCGGCGGCTTCGGTCGTCAACATGATCATATAACACTTGAGCGTCTAATCACTAAGCTGGGCCCGCTTAGCGTCGTCCATGAATGATTTCAGGCGTCCGAGCAACTCTTTCGCCCGGGTCAGGAAAGCCACGACAGAGTAGGCGAAGGGACGATCTTCGGCGCGACTCGTGAAGCACGGCTCTGGCAGGCGAGGGTGAAAGATCGACTGACGCATTAGTATGCTGCTCTGAAAAAATATTGAAAGCTTAATGTTTTGAAGAAAACTATTAATTAACTCTTTATGCTAGTTAAAGACATAATAGGTAATAATTAAATAGGGAATAGGTTATTTCCGGAAGAAACCAGGGGTCAAATGTTTGCCTCCAAAAAATTATAGGTAGGCTATTGGGAAACCAAAATACATTTTTGCTGTTTGATAATAATGTCTGTGTGCCTAGACATGGGTATCTAACTCAAGTCCCTACTTCAGGCCTTCCTTAGCTAACTGAGCGTCACGAGTTCTATACAAAGCGAGCCCAGTGCGATGCTTGTCCACCTGCGACCATTACTGTTAATTGAGCAAAAAAAGAAAGCATGAAGTTAGTATTATATTTTCTGTGCCCTTCGTAGAGAAAAATCACATTTTTTAGGACAAGCCGATGGGATGGGAATCTGTATTTGGTAATATATTCCCACTTTTGTTGCTAGATCTATAAGAAGTAAACAAATATTATAGGGTAGTTGAATATAAACAAACCTCGACAACACACAGAGCAGCCACAACCAATATCAACAGCAGAATATTTCTTAGCCTCATTCTCGTAGTAAAACTTCACAACCAAGTACAGCACAAGAGAACCAGCATAGCAGCCGCTAGTCAGCCACTCCATAGCCAAAGAACGAATGCTATATATTCTGATCAATCTGTAATGGATCAGAGTATGCTTGGTTTGATCACGTCTGGATGATAAGATCACGAATCACGATCACCAATACGTGAGAGAAATATCCATAAACCATAAAGTAGCGGCAGAATTTTTTACTGCGTAAAATGGTGAAAACAGACTTTACCTTGACCCATTAATGTGATAAATTCAAAGTAGGTTTTATTATTGAATTATGTAACTAGCATACCTACTTCCGGTATAAGACAACGCTCGCATTACCTGCAAGAGAGCCTACAGTAACCTTAAGTTCCTTTTCAAAGTAGGTAGAGTAGGTACTGTAATTCGTCAAAACTTTAATAAGAAGGTGCTTCCATGTGGCTTCTACCGATAGTATTGGCTACAAACACTTAAAAAATACACAGTGCAGTTTGAATGACCTTGCTGACAATGTAGGTCGCTTGTTGCCACATTAGCAAGAACGCTGACCCATCATTCTCAGCTGTCGATACGTGATGAGAGCATTCCGTAACGAAATGTAGTCCGAGCCGAGATGTACCGCTGTGTGGCGATCGTGCTACTTTTGGTGGTTCGTATCTATTGTGATATTATTTGAAAGTGAGTTTTTACCTTCCAGCATACACGTGTGTGCTATTGATCCTTGGTGATTTATTTGATGTGTACAAGGAGGCTGGCAGAGTTCTTGGGTAAAGCCGTTCTACAGGCTTCGGTATACGTGCCAATAAAGATGATGAGTGTGTTTTGCAATTTACATGGATTCGGTATCTGGCGCCCTTTGTGGTAATGTAGTGTTTGTGATCTTTCATATTTAATATTATAAAGGAGGAAGTTTGTGCCGTGGATGGCAATGGAATCGATCGAGTTGAAATTTTGCACACCTAAAGTTCTGGAAATGGAATAATAGGCTGCTTTTATTCCGATAAAATGCGTGCGAAGCCACGGACAGAAGCTAGTGTAACATATATAAAATTCTACCTCATCAATACTTAATACCTTAAGGCGCTAACCCGACCTAAATCAGCGCCATCACCAATTTTATCATAATATTATCTTACTTTACCTATCTTATACTTAGTTTTAATGCCTCTGTAAAAGTTTTATTTTGTACAATGTAGGCAGATATGTGAAGTTGCTCATTTTGGCCTCGATGATAAGCAAAAGGTATCACAAACGGCAAAAGCAATTTTTGAAATTCATAATAATAAGATCAAACAGGCGGTGGCGCTGATATGGATATGGTTAGCGCCAGAAAGCCTACATCATTAGATTGATGAATGACCTTCAACTAGGGTTATGCTATGCTTTATTATTTCTTTCAGATGCCAAGAAGTAGGGGAGCCCCTTCACCCTTACGCTTTACTATTGACTGTTCGTCAGAAGAAAGGGTTCGTTTTTTTTACACCAATATTCTAAAGACGTAGCTTGTAAGTTTATGAGCTTATGTAGGGGTTGTCTCTTGAACTACTGGTCCAATGTCAAAAAATCTTTTAACCTGTTTTCTATAGAAACCATCAATGTCCCTCTCTGAGTAGCAAGTGCCACATAGGTTAAGTTTTATTCAGATAACGCGTGAGCTAAGCCACGAGCAGAAGCTAGTGCTGCATGAATTAAATAATTAATAAATAAAATATAGTTTATTTCTGTAACAGTTTTACAATAATTGTTACCGTAGACCTTCATTTAAGTAAAATACTTGTGTTAGAAGGTCTCGCTATTCTATAAGACATTACAGATTATTTAATTTAATTTAGAATAAAGTAGGTACCTCAACATTAGCATGCTAGGAAACGTATATTCATAACAGGATTTATAAATTTAGTATTGTGCGGTTATCTATGCGATATCTGTGGAGGGGAAGAGAAAGATGTCTAGGTATGTGAACCTCAAATATATTTCAGGAATCCTACGGCAGATCATCAGGTTTTCGACGGAGACCCTCAACCAACTCGCGTTTCGACGTCAACTCCTTTTGCAACCTTATCCACAACGCAATACCCGACGGCATCAAAGATGGCCGCTTCGTCCTCCTAGATGACATGGATCAATCAGGGCAAGGGGACACCCAAGCTCCTATATCCGTAGCTCCGCCACAAGGATTCATACCAAAACTTTCCTTACCAAAATTCAAAACGACGAAACTAAAAGTTCCAAAGTTAAAAGTGCCAACATTGAGAGCTCAAAACGAGTATGCGCCACCTCGGATTGGTCGGCCGATGTCTATTGCGTCGATGCGTAGTTCCAACGAAGACGAGAGTAGTGCAGAACGCATGGAGGTGTTCAAAAAAGGAGTGCAGAAGATGTTGCATGTAGTGAAAGTCCTGGGGCAGATAGATGAGTATTTGTCAGAGCGGACGAGGATTGTGATTGATAAACTTACGAAGACCTTTGCTGATTGATTTGAATTTTGAATATATTGTTTTTGTTGGAAACTAAAAAGCATCTCTTATTGTGATGGTTGTCTTTGTAAACATGTTTATGATTATTATCCCTTAGTCGCCTCTTACGACACCCGCGGGAAGAGTTGGGGTGGTGCAAATTCTAAGCCGGCACCACATAGCTTATGAAAATAATTAAATAAATAGCGTGTAAAAAAAGACTACGCCAAACTACTGAATGGATGAAAGATCTATCTTAAATTTTGTACACAGAAAGATCAGGACTTGGAATAAAATATAGGCTACATTTTATTTCAAAAACGTGTGCGAAGGCAAGTATATCATAAAATACTTATGCCGGTAAAGTTGGATGCGTCCTTCCGAAAATTAGGTTACTAATTTAATCGAATATCAATGCTAGGTCACGAAGTCAAGTGAAATAGGGCTTTGATAATATTCATACAGGATAACGATTGTTGGGATATGTTATGGTAATAAGCTGAGCTAGTGTATAAAGACTATCTTTGAGTTCTAGGTTGAGTTATTGTTTGACGCTGGTAAGTTTATATCTTTAAATTCGCACATAATTATTTGTATTTTTTTGATAATACAGGGTGCCACGGAAAGGGTGTCCTAAGCCGAAAGGGGGTGATTCTGGGCATCGAGGGGATCAACGTTTGTTCTACGATTTTTTGAATTTCGATAATTTTTTTCCTCTTTTTGAAAAAAGTAGAGACATATATTATTCATATTTATGTTTTTTACGTGTATTCTTACATTATTATTATTATTATTGTTGCGAAATTTCAAAGGATTTACATAATTTTTTTGTAATGATTTCATGACTAAACACTGGTTTTGCTGAAAAAAGAAGTTGAAAACTGTGAGAAATATTTTTATTGGAAAATAAAAGTGCGTGCAAAAGAACACGAATAGGAAGAATTTGTTTTATTAGGTATTTGCACACAAAATCGAATTTAAAAATATTCTTATTCACAAGTTGATCCCCTCGGGTTCCAGAATCACCCCCTTTCGGCTTAGTACACCCTTTCCGTGGCACCCTGTATAGTATGTTAGCTTCAGAGCACTGAGGATAATTTCAAAGATATGAAATACTAATATCTTAAACATTTTTTCGACATCGACCGGAATTCAATCCTCAGTACGGGAATGCGCTACCAATTTGCGTTACGTATAGGGTTAAAAAAAAGACATTTATTAGAAAACATTTATTTTATTATTTGATTTTACTTTTAACTTATAAACCTGTTTTTATTTACATTTACTATTTCTTCTTCTTATTTTATTTTGTTTTCGATGTAGGTAATAGGTAATTATTATTATTATTTTAACTAACTTAAAACACTGTTTCTTAGTTTGCCCTGGCTCTGTACACTTAATCTATAAACGGTAAATATATTTTTGTAAACAGGCCTCTCGCGACACAGGCTTGCCTCGTGCGGGGACCACCAGCAACTGTGTGGTCAAATAAGTTTTCTGGCAATTAAAATATTTTACCTTTATCTTTTTATCTTTTAGCTCTGCAGGTAGTTGTTCAGTTTAAGTTTTGTTCATTTTATTCTTAACTCTTTTTAATCCAGTGTTAGAACTCATTGCTAAGACATGGACCAGCAAGAGAATCTACTAGCAGGTCTAGAGCTGGACCACCCAGGAGACCAGCCTCTGAATGGCGATGATGTTGTCATTAGCGGTATGTCTTCACTGATGCCAGGCTGCGAAAACCTCAAAGAATGGGCTGAAAAACTTTACAACAAGGTATGTTATTAATTAGGCAAACTGAAGACAGGGCGCTATGGCGCTCATTAGGGGAGGCCTATGTCCAGCAGTGGACTAATATATGGCTGATGATGATGATGATGATGTTATTAATTATGGCGCTATTAAATTTAAATCACATAGGTTTCTTCATGGAATTTTTGAAGATCTCTGTGGCGCAGAGGCCAAAGGTCGGGCCTGCGACGCAGGATGTGGCGGTTTCAATTCCCGTCTCGTGACTTATGTTAAAACGATCTCCAGATAGGTATTTGTTCTGGGCGTTTTCTGTGCATGCTTTAAATATTTGGCAAGAAACAAGGTCTTAAAATCATACGGAACCTTTAGTGCGCGAGTCCGACTCGTACTTGACGTTTTATTTTGGTTTTCCTCGCTAGGCTCAGCGCAAGCGCCATCTTGATTTGCACCCATATTTTGTAGACAATAACATGAATGACACAAAAAACACTGCATCTTAAACCTGCCCGCTGCAAGGGTGCAAGGTCAACTAATAATATTAATAAAATAAGAAATAATAACTCTTCCGCATCCCTGCATGCTGTCTATCTCGCTCAAACATGTAGTATATTTCGCTGTAATGACATGAAGACTTGCTGACTAAAGAAATACCCTCTTGTATTGTTTTTACTGACCGTACCCACGTTAGTTAAGTCCCATGGACCCGTTGGGAGTTCACGTATGAACATTTAAAATCTTAGTAATATTTTTCATGGACCCGCTGGGAAATAGAAAACGATAGAAACATGGACCTCTGGAAATAAGCCTAAAAAATATAATCTATCTGGGTGTGTAATGTACTAAATATAATCAGTTTTATCTAGTACCCATACGTATATCACAAGCTCTACTTACTTTGGGGCTAGATAATGCTATGTGAATCGTTCATTATTGTTTCTTATTGTTTTAATATTTTATCTAGGAAAACATGGTGACGTCAAACAACACCCGATGGAAGTACAGCCACCCGGAACTGCCGCCGTACAAGGGCGAGGTGCCGGGCATAGACAGATGTGACAACCAATTCTTCATGATCAACTCTAAAACGGGTCATTCCATCGACCCTGGTTCGAGGAAACTGCTTGAGCAAGCTTATCAAGCCTTATTTGACGCAGGTAACTTCAGAAATGAAACCTAGGATATTAACCTAAATAGTATAATGCTAATTAATGATAATTAAATAGATTAAATTCAAATTTTTCATGCATAATGATAAAATGATGGATAATTTCAACTGAACTTTTAATGCATGTTGATATGATAATAATAGGTAATCCAATTGTATTTCGAGAAATAAAAGGCTTTTTATTTTATTTATTTATTAACTTCAGAAATTTGGTTTTATCGGCTGGTTAGACAGATTTCGTGACCCGTGTGGTTTTATCTACATCTACTGCCTATATTGGTCCACTGCTAGAAGCAGGCCTCCCCTGATAATCGCCTTATCGGCTTTTATCATATAGGGGGTAGAAAGAATGCCCAAGCTGGGCATGCGGATTCGAGATCGCAGTTTGGTGATGGATCTGTTCTGCAGGAGGTGCTGCTGCCCGCACCCCGGTATTTTCGTTATTATACCTTAGTCGCTTCTGAAGACACCCGCGGGAAGAGTTGGGGTGGTGCAAATTCTAAGCCGGCACCACACAGCCACCGTGTCTTGCGCTTTACTAGGTGCATTGTAATTAAATTGACAATTGTTTAAATTTTAGGTGTTTCTCCAACTGAAATCTCACGCAAGCGCGTGGGTGTATTTATTGCTGCCAGTCACTCTGAAAGTGAAAAATTCTACAGTAAGGCTATACCTTGTGGTGTTTTCGGGTATGTACCTACATAGTCCAGTAACCTTGTCGCCTGAAAGTACGGGGTACTTTGCGTCAAATCCAGTAGTTCTGTTTTTTAAAGTCAGCAAAAAATCAGAACTACTGGATTTTACGTTTCTGATGTTGGCCCAACGAATAATCCAAGTTTGTGACCTCGAGCGCCGAACGCAACTATGTAAAAAATCGAAAAACCGCGAAAATTTCGGATTTTTTTCATATTTTGGCGATTATAACCCTAAGCAACTATTTTGTCTTCTGTTCTTCATAAAAATTGTTTGCCATAAATTCGAAACCATGCATTTTCATGCCATGTCATGATGTCAATCATCTGATTCCCATACGCACTATAGCAGTGTCACTGTTATACTTCCTACATTATTTAAAGTTCATTAAACAATGTGTCCGGTCACCGGTGTCGGAGACTTTGGGGGGGTGAAATACGGTAAATTTTATCGACAAATCACTATTCCTATTTTTTTTTCTCTATCCATGATAAAATGGCAGCCAATTTGTTTTCTGTTGCCTCGAAGCACGGGTGCTGTAGTTATAAGATACTTAGGACCAGGAGCACAGCGCGGTGAGAGTTTGTGTTTTGTACTTTACGTTTTTCACGTTATCATATTATCTGTGGTAAAAGTAAGTAAAAAAAAGTATTTATTCTGTGTCACACAATTACAAGTAAAGTTGGTACTTAAAAACAAATAAAAGTTACAACCGTGACATCAAAAAAGATCGTCACTCAGTATGATGCACAGTAATGAGTTGCTAGTGTGGTTTAAGCAACCAAGTACTGCCTATTCATAAAAGGCAAGCTTCTGGCCGCAGCCATGACTTTTGTGTTTGGGCGTGGACGTGGACGTGGACATGGGCGTGGGCGTGGGCGTGGGCGTGGGCGAGGACGTGGGCGTGGGCGTGGACGTGGACGTGGGCGTGGCCGTGGACGTGGACGTGGACGTGGCCGTGGACTTGGGCGTGGGCGTGGGCGTGACCGTGGACGTGGGCGTGGACGTGGGCGTGGACGTAGACGTGGACGTGGGCGTGGGCGTGAGCGTTGACGTGACCGTGGGCGTGGACGTGAGCGTGGGCGTAGGCGTGAGCGTTGACGTGACCGTGGGCGTGGACGTGGACGTGGACGTGGCCGTGGACGTGGCCGTGGACTTGGGCGTGGACTTGGGCGTGGGCGTGGACGTGGCCGTGGACTTGGGCGTGGGCGTGGGCGTGACCGTGGACGTGGGCGTGGACGTGGGCGTGGGCGTGAGCGTGGACGTGGGCGTGGGCGTGGGCGTGAGCGTTGACGTGACCGTGGGCGTGGACGTGAGCGTGGGCGTGAGCGTGGACGTGGCCGTGGACTTGGGCGTGGGCGTGGGCGTGAGCGTTGACGTGACCGTGGGCGTGAACGTGGGCGTGGGCGTGGGCGTGGACATGGGCGTGGGCGTGGGCGTGGACGTGGACGTGGGCGTGGGCGTGGACGTGGGCGTGGACGTGGGCGTGGACGTGGACGTGGACGTGGACGTGGACGTGGACGTGGACGTGGACGTGGACGTGGACGTGGACGTGGACGTGGACGTGGACGTGGACGTGGACGTGGACGTGGACGTGGACGTGGACGTGGACGTGGACGTGGACGTGGACGTGGACGTGGACGTGGACGTGGACGTGGACGTGGACGTGGACGTGGGCGTGGACGTGGACCGTATTTCACCCCCCCAAAGTCTCCGACACCGGTGACCAGACACATTGTATATTGTTCAGGAACAATCGCTCAATGTTCGCGAACCGCATCTCCTACTGGATGAACGTGACAGGCCCGTCCTATGTCATCGACTCGGCATGTTCAGGATCAGTGGTAGCGCTGGAGAAGGCGTTGCAAGCCATCCAGACGGGCCAGTGCGAGGCGGCTTTAGTTGGCGCTGCTACACTGATCTTGCATCCTATGACGGTCATTCACAACAACAGGTAGGGCTCCTAGCCGTTTCGTTATAGCCAGCCTAACTGTGATTTTAAATTGAATGCTATTAATAATGTACAGGAAACTGTGTAGTCGGCTACATGATGTTTAGTATAACCGCGCGTGACATTTCCAATTTCAGAGCTGTGCCTCAGAACTTCGACGGGAAGACAAAATGCTACGATGTCAATGCAGATGGTGCATCTATAAGCGAATCAGTCAGCGTCATATTTCTACAAAAATACAAAGATGCTCGCAGGTAACCATAAACACCATCACTGCGTCTCCCTAAAACCAATCATCATCATCAGCCCATACTTATCTACGGCTAAGCCTAGGCCTCCCCTAATGAGCACTACAGCGCACCCTGTCTTCCCACCTACCCGGGGCGTCCTACACTACGTTTGCCGAGTCGCGGTCTCCACTCAAGAACACGTTAAAACCAATATTGTATTATATGTCGACTCTCAGCCTGTTACTCGTAACCGTAATATTTAGGTAATATTAGAGATGATCAGGGTACGAACAACCAGTTCAGTCTATTAAAAACAAAACCTCATATCGCGTTTTTCCCAAGAATTATATGCTTATCAGGGTCTACGCGCAACTGTGTCACGTCAAATGTGAATACTCTGAGGGGCTAGATAAAGACTACTCGACCAAGTTAGGGTACTACAGAAAACCTGAAGTCATATCCAAGTTTCTGAGAAGATTCTATGAAGAAGCAGGTGTTTGTCCATCTTCAGTTGAATATTTTGAAGGATTCGGATCAGGTACCCAACCTTAGACTAAATAAAACAGCTTGGCGAAACATGAGAGACCGCAGACGGGGTTTAAAGACTTATAATGGTCTTTGAACCCCGTCTGCGGTCTCTCAGACACTAGCGATGTTATTTTTGTCACTTATTAAACGTGTGTGCTTTTTTACATAGACTTTAAAGAAAAGAGCTTGACGAAATTAGACAGAATTCACTAAGCCTTTAGTTATGGTGGAACCAGATGCGAGTATAACCCGCGCACTTGAAGAAAGGGATTGAGAATGACGTCATCGTGACTGAGACTGTCCCGCTCACAGCATATTGAGAGATGACGTCAGTCTCAATCCCTTGATGTTTATAATAAAATCTTGTAATAAATAAACGTTCCAGCTGATCCTGACACCGACAAGTCTGAGCTGCAAGCGATAGAAGAAGTGTTCTGCGTGCAAAGGACTGACCCGTTGTTAGTAGGAAGCGTAACATCGAATATGGGACTTGCAAATCCTGTTTCAGGGTTGAATGGGCTTATAAAGGTAGGTATATTTTGTAAATTCATTCAATGACATCGTTAAACAATTATTTTTTACCGTTCACGTTTTGCCTAAAACGGACAAGACACGGATAGTGAATGTAGCAGTGTCGTTAATGCTGCACTCAATCCAATATCGCTACCACACAGCAAAAAAAGTTCATCTCATTCACATATTTGAATGCACGTTTCTATATTAATAATTTCGGACCGGTCTACGGTAGACTCGAACGAAATGCACATCAAATTGAAGAGCGTAAAAAAATTATAGTCGATCCGAGTCGACAACTTATAGGCGGAAAATTCGGATTATCGAGTAGTTTCAATATGAAAATGAATAAATTGCTAAAAAAAATTGTAACGGCGTTGCAAAGTAAACATGTCAAAATAAGCAATTTGAGGGTAGGTACCCCCTTAAGGGGATCAAATTGCTTATTTTCAACTCCGTCGGACCTCCATATCTTCCAAACTACTGAATATTTAACTTTGAAATTTATATATGGTAAAGTTCAGGACTTATTCTATCGATCATATGTCTCGAAAACACGATTCCATAAAATTTTCTCGATAGAAAAAAATCGCAAAGTTTTTCTAATTTTTTACTAAAACCCTAATTTCTCAATAAATACAGATGATACGATCTTGAGATTAAGCTTAGTAATTGAGCTAAGTATAAAGAACATTTTATATGTTGCCTTTTTTTCAATTAACTAATCTAATGTTTGTGGGGAGCAAATAACTACTAAAAACTTGATTTTTGGGCTTACGCCGCTTTGCTCTGTCCCGCTCCTGTGAACGCGAAATCCTATGCCTATCCTCTTCACACAATAACGAGGTAGGGTACCGCCTTTAGTATAAACTTGGTACCGTGGACGGAAGAAATCGCTCCCCAGGGTATATAAATACTCCTTGATCGTAGCTTGGTACATATACAGGGTTATTGGTAATTAGACCGGATCCTTTTAGGGGGTGATGGGGGAGGCCATTTGCAACTATTTTGACCCTATATCGTATTATGCAAAAGTTAACCATTTTTGAGATATTCGCAAATTCTTAATTTTTTGGGAAAACCCTGATTTACGTCTTCAAAATTAAATTAAAAAAAAAGTGATCATCCAATTCAAATTTTAGTGACTGATTTAGATAGCCTGAAGTCTAATTATTAATAACCACTAACACAATCGTATGAATCTGTACCCATATGGAAGCTAAAGGACATGTTTATAAAAACAAAGTTTATTTTTTTTGTAAAGTCCTTACAAAAACCCCATTTAAAAAAAATACTCCAGTGAATTTGGTCGGCATGTTATTTAAAAAACATCTACACATCTTTAGCTATCCAAAGAGGTATAAATCAATGCACTTTGTAACATAATTGCAGAAAAAAGGATAAACCATAAGCAGGTAGTAACTTCCAATAAATCAAACTATGAATTTTGTAAAACAAACAAAAAATTTATTACTATCAAAACAATTTACTATTTAATTTACAATTTACATTATTAATTTACAATTTACAAATTTTAATTTACAATTTACAATTCGTTTTCAAAATGTCCACCTCTATTCCGTATGCAAAGCCGCATACGATGGCGTAACTCAGTTTTAACAACCCTTGTTGTCAAATTTATTTTCATTTTTTCGGCAGCTCTTATTATTCGGCGTCTTAATTCATCCACTGATGAGATAGGTGACGTCAAATCGTCATAGACTAGGCTCTTCATATGACCCCAAACATAATAATCACATGGGGTAAGGTCGGGACTCCTTGCTGGCCATGGAATACTACCTCCTCTACCAATCCATCGGTTCGGAAAATGCTGATTGAACCATTGACGCACACTAGTCCTGTAGTGAGCGGGGCAGCCATCATGTTGGTAAATCATACCTTGGCGTGTTGCTAATGGTACCTCACTAAGAAGGCCAAAAACTTCGTTTCTTAAAAACTCTTCGTATGTGTCACCATTTAAATAATTAGGCAAGAAATAGGGACCAATTAAATTATCATCAATTATTCCCATCCATACATTAAGTGAGAATCGTCTTTGCGACCCTTGCTCTTTCTTTTTATTGGGATTAAGATAGCTTTTCTAGACCAAAAATGAATATTATGGTAATTTGTGATTCCATCTTGATCAAACTTTGATTCATCCGTCCATAATATTTTTCTGAAAAAATTAGGGTTCTCTATGTCAGCATTTAGCATAAATCTGCAAAATGTTATCCTGTTAGCGGGATCTCCGTCTTCTAATACTTGTACAGGGGTTAAATGGTACGGATAGAGACCTGCTCCATGGACCGTATGCCAAACTTTCCATTGGGTTACACCGAGTCTTTGAGCAACCATGTTAGTTGAAATGGTAGGATCCTCTTCAAAATGACGAATGATTTCTTCTTCGTCCTCCGTTCGATGAACATGCGGTCGGCCGGCGTCACTTTGTCGTCTCTGAACACTGCCAGTCTCTCGAAGTCGCCGATATGTATTATCAAATACACTTTCATGAGGTAACCGGCGCTGAGGAAACCGAGACTGATACTCTGCCCGTGCACGTGTAGAGACACCGTTTGCATAACCATAACAAAACAGTATATCCGCATATTCTTCGTTTGAAAAGTCTCGAGGAGGTGGTAGGATGCGTGGCACTGCAGCCATAATTGTTGATAAATTAAATCTTTTATTACTTCACCGGTTCGAAAAATGCGAGAAGAAAAACTATTAGAATTTCATTTGTCATGCGTTTAGCGGGAGATTTCGGCGGTTATTTTCATTGCAGGTCAAACAACAAAAAGTTTTTACTCCGCCATGATATCAGCCTATTCTGTTTTCGGAACAATAATTCAAAAAAAGAACTAAGTGAAAATCGCGCAAGCAAAGCCCAAGTCCAAGATGTTGGTAAAGCAATGTATCCAAACTTATTCACCAGCTAAGTCATTACATTTACCCGTATTTTTCTGCAATTGTGTTACAAAGTGCATTGATTTATACCTCTTTGGATAGCTAAAGATGTGTAGATGTTTTTTAAATAACATGCCGACCAAATTCACTGGAGTATTTTTTTTTAAATGGGGTTTTTGTAAGGACTTTACAAAAAAAATAAACTTTGTTTTTATAAACATGTCCTTTAGCTTCCATATGGGTACAGATTCATACGATTGTGTTAGTGGTTATTAATAATTAGACTTCAGGCTATCTAAATCAGTCACTAAAATTTGAATTGGATGATCACTTTTTTTTTAATTTAATTTTGAAGACGTAAATCAGGGTTTTCCCAAAAAATTAAGAATTTGCGAATATCTCAAAAATGGTTAACTTTTGCATAATACGATATAGGGTCAAAATAGTTGCAAATGGCCTCCCCCATCACCCCCTAAAAGGATCCGGTCTAATTACCAATAACCCTGTATAGTGTTCTGTGGTTCGGTCTAATTTCTTTGAATGAAAACTCTTTGCTCTTTGATTGAGAAATCATAATATTATGTATAATAATTATAATATTAGTAATAGTAGTATTTTATTGCACCCGTGCGAAGCCGGGGCGGGTCGCTAGTTTGTCTTAAACTCGTTAGCTTTAGATACATTTTACAGTGACAAAATGACTTCCCATGAATTTCAAACGAGTGGTCCGCGAGCTGTCTGTCATCTCTCATCTGATGCCATCAATCATCATCATCATCATCAGCCTAAATTAGTCCACTGCTGGACATAGGCCTCCCCTAATGAGCGCCATAGCGCCCTGTCTTCATCTTGCCGCATTCAGCAACTACCTGCAGTCTTTCGCAGCTATGTCGATAACTTTTGTTCTCTGTCGGATGTATTCATTACGACTACTATCCTTCAGAGAGACTCCGAGCATAGCTCTTTCCATAGCTCGCTGAGCGAGTTTGAACTGGTGGACCAGCCCTACCGTGAGTGTCCACGTCTCAGCTCCGTAGGTCATGTCAGATAGGACGCACTGATTGAAAACTTTCGTTTATGCCGTCAATATAAATCTACAATTATTTCAGATCCTACATGCATATCAAACGGGTGTTTTGGCAGCAAATCTGAACTGTGACAATCCCCGACAAGACATTCTGGCTATCCGCGAAGGACGCATCCAGATCGTGACCGAACACCGTCCAATTCGACGAACTTACACAGCTCTGAACAACTTCAGTCTGTCTGGTATGAATGGGCATGTTTTACTCAAAGGACACTATAAAAATAAGGTTGGTAACTTTGTTAAGAATTAATAACTAGTTTTCCAAAAATTTTGACACTAAATTAAAATGTTTCTACTATCTGGAGATATATTTGTTACGTATGTTTTCTATGTATAACGAATAAATCTATGTATGTAAGTAATGTACCTTATGAATTAAGTATATCTGTTATCTAGTACCCCATCACACAAGCTCTCCTAATTTGGGGCTAGATGATGCTGTGTGGATTGTCCAGCATTATTTATTTAATTAGGGCAATAGAGCTAAGTTGAAGAAAGGTCACAAGCAGCTTCAAACCAGAGACCGCAGAAGCATTTTAATTGATCATGTTTCATCATTTTCGCAGGATCTATCAAAATACAAGTGTGATCTACCGTATTTAGTTACGGTGTCGGGCAGGCAAGAGTCTGGTGTAAAAAAAATACTGAACAGCATCAAGAGTAGTAACTTGGATGCCGAAGAGCTGGCGTTGTTGCGCGAGATGTACAAAACACCCACGTCTAACCACTTGGGACGAGGCTTTGGACTGTTTGGTAAGATCAAACCAACGTTTATCTTTACTCCGAATGGTTTGAACGGTGATGTAGGCCAATGTAGTGATAATGTTAACTTTGTGTCAAAAATCCCTCATGTTGAATATTGACTGTGACCATCTATCTATAGAGATGCAATAACTTTTGGTCACCATAAAGAAAGAAGACGAGTAAATAAATTTACTCTTCTTCTTACTTTATCGTGCATAATTCTAATTCTAATTCTGAGAGGGGGAACTGGGATCTGCACTGACATCTCGCTTTGGAGTGTATTGTGCATTGTCCCCCTGCCTAACCAGGCCTTAACCAGCCCAGCTCCTTGAAGTACCGGAGCAGGACTTTTGGCGATTGACAGCTTCGTTTTCGTTTATCGTGCATACATTGTATTACATTTATAAATTTTTTGTTCCACCCCTGCTTTCAGCTTCAAATAATGGTAAAACTGTGACTTTGAGCGAGAACGTGAACAACTATGACGAAAGTCTAAGTCAGCTGTGGTTTGTATACAGCGGTATGGGATCTCAATGGGCTGGAATGGGAACCCATCTGATGCGCATACCGGTATTTGCTGAGGCCATTTTACGGTAAATATGCTATGCAGCGTAAAAAAACGAACAAATCAATTTGACGAACATAGAAAAGCCCCGTATGATCATTTTACTTGAGAAAATCATAACGTCATGACGTTATGATTTTGTCAATGACGCTCTGTCATTATCATTACCATTGGGTACAACGGCTGCACCGATTTGAACATTTTCGATTATTAGTTATGTTTGTAAATTTCCGACAAAACTAAATAGAAATCTTTTTGCGTGTTACATAAAATACTTTATACTACACCTGCTCGGAAAGTTGCCTATTCCTTTTCCATTTATAGAATAGAAAGTATGTCTTTGCAGGCCTATAGAAAACCGGGAGGAAAAACTCAATGGAATTTCATTTCTCACGTGTTTTAGCGGGAGGAAAAAGTGTATGGAAATCCATTTCTAACGTGTTATTTTTTTTTAATTTCCTAAAAGATCGGCCGGTAGCTGTGGTTATTTTGGTTCGGTCAAACGACAAAAAGTTTTTACTCCAAGTCCATTAGGCCTCCTCCGATTTCCGAACAATATTTTGAAAAAAGAACCCAAAGGCTGGCGCGGTCAATGAGGTTTTACCAACATCATTGGGCGCGATTTTAATTAATTCTGCTTTTTATTTTCCTCGAAGGTGTAGTATAAAGCACTATTTATCACTTCGGCAGAAAGTGCGATTCCTACCTCGTGTGTTTTAAGGCCCTCGGCTGCGCCTCGGGCCCAACACACTCGGTAGGCATTGATCACTTTCTCGCCTTGGTGCAAAATGCACTATTTTTTATAGGTAAAGTAATAAGTGGAATTAATATTATAGAATACTTATCTACGTTTTTGGTATTTTTTTTGGTAGGTAAAGTAATAAGTGGAATCAATATTATACACAAAAAGGTAGATAAGTATTCAATATTGATATCACTTATTACTTTACCTATAAGTGGAATCAATATTATAGAATACTTATCTACCAAAAAGGTAGATAAGTATTAAATATTGATTCCACTTATTACTTTAGGTACCTACAAAAAAAATAATTTTAATATTTTACCAAAAAGGTACATGTAACATTAAGAAACACGTAAAACATTAAGGTATTCGTTGTGTCTGTAATTTAATATGATGTACTATTAGATTTTCTAAATTATACTGTTATAATTTTCAGCTGTGACAAAGTACTAAAACCAAAAGGCATCAATATCGTTGAAATAATAACGTCCAACGATGAAAAAATATTCGATTATATTCTGAATGCTTTCGTTGGCATCACTGCTATCCAAATTGGCCTTACCGATGTCCTCAAAGCTGTTGGCTTGGTGCCGGATAAAATTATAGGTTGGTAAGAGCCAGACTATGAAGTAATCTACTGACTATTTTACTATGAAACCTATCGTAGTTTGACGACCCTTGTTTGTTTCGGAAGAACACCAACGTTTCATCCCTCAAAGAGGCTCGCGCCATTCGAACCGCAATCACCCTGAAGAAGTTCCTCGTTTAGGGATGTAAATGTGTGTAGGTGTTCTTCTAACAGAATCAAGGATCGTAGTTATTAGCTCGTCATAATGATCTTATCGTCTGTTTTTAGGGTTCCGTATCTCAAAAGGAAAAAAGGAACCCTTATAGAATCACTTTGTGGTCCGTCTGTCTGTCTGTCCGTCTGTCAACCCCCTTTTTTCAGGAACGCGTGGAGGTATCGAGTTAAAATTAACATCAAATACTTAAGTCAGTAACCTTTAAGAGGTCTCGAAAAAATAAAATTTCTAGGTCAACGCAATCAAAACTTACAGCCGCTTATGTCCGAATATTTTGAAATTTCAAAGGGACTCACACGCACACTAAACTTATAGGGTACTTCCCGTAGACCTAGAATCATGAAATTTGGCAAGAAACAAGGTCTAACAATTAAACAGAACCGGAATGATGCGTGAGTCTGACCCGTACTTAACATTTTATCTCTGCTGCAATTCAATTTATAATCTTATTTCAGGACACAGTGTAGGAGAACTGGGATGCGCTTATGCAGACAACTGTTTTACAACTGAAGAAACAATATTGCTCTCATATAGTCGAGGTCTGGTTTCCATTCAGCTCCCCTTTATCAAAGGCTCAATGGCTGCTGTAGGCTTGGGGTACAAAGAGGTATGTCTTATACAAAAATCATCTCATTTAATTATCTTTTATTGTAGTACCAACTGAAATGCAGCAAAAAAGTTTGTTTAGATTCCGTTGTCACCCATTTAAAATAACTTCCAAACTGTTCTTAAACTCTTTTTCATCATAGAGGTCACATCGTCATCGAATGCGTAAAATATTTGTGCATATAATTCAGTCCTTCAACTATTTATTAAATAAATAATGCTGGAAAATCACATAGCATCATCTAGCCCCAAGGTAAGCAGAGCTTGTGTAGGGCTATACGATATCATTTTTGTCTATTCTACCCTAGACAACAAACCCTGTGCTTTACGGCTTTCGACGACCTCTGTGGCGCAGCGGGCGAAGGTCTGCCTGCGACGCAGGAGGTTGCGGGTTCGATTCCCGCCTCGGGACAAATTTTTGTACGATCTGCAGACATTTGTTCAGGGCGTTCTGGATGTTTTCTATGTATAATAAAAAATATATCTATCTATGTAGTGTATTGTATTAAGTACTAGCTGCGCCCCGCGGCTTCGCCCCCGTGGAAATTTATGTTTCCAACTTTTTTAATTTTTTCTTTCGTAAGAACCTTCTCCTGACAATAACAAACACAACAAAGAAAGAATTAGCGAAATCGGTCCAGCCGTTCACGCGTGATGCCGTGACCAAGGAAAACCGGTTTCATTTTTATATATATAGATATCAGTTATCTAGTACCCATAACACAAGCTCTGCTTAGCTTGGGGCTAGATAATGCTTTTATTCTTGGCTAGACAATTTTATTTTTTTTACCTACTGGATAAAATAATTTTATGCTTTATCGTGTAGGTATCAAAGCTATGCCCTGCAGAGATAGAAGTAGCGTGCCACAACGGGCCTGATTCTAGCACACTGTCAGGGCCAGCTGAAATCATGAAAGAATTTGTCAAAGAGTTGACTGGACGAGGAATATTTGCTAGAGAAGTAAAATGTGCGAACATCGCTTACCACTCTCGATATATTGCTAAAGCAGGTGAGATATGATTAGAAAGTGACAAGCTATATTTTTATGGTTGACCATTTAAAATACAGACTCGTACGCAACATCTTTGTTTGTAGTAACATAACAATAAACTAGCTAGGAAAACAAATGAAAAACGAAAACTTAAAACTGATTTTGTTGTTAATTTCAGTTTTCATTTGTTTAATTTCTGCATATTACAGTTACAGCTGATTCAACTTGCACGACGATTGTCTAACTACCGAATACTCAACCACAACTCAGATTTGCACCTCTCAAGTGACGAATTTTTGTCAGATTTTCATTGAAACTGTCAAAAAATCACGATTGAGACGTGCTCAAATTTGATGTCCGTTTGATTTGATACATCTTTACTGCTGATATATTTTTGTACTTAGATAAATTATGAAATTTTAAGTTTGTAATAATGTTAGTAACAAAAGAATACATTATTACGTAAATACTTACTATGAAAGTTTTGCGATAGTTAAGTAAATTGATGTCTTAAAGCTCTATGCGAAATACAATTAAGATTATAATATTTTCAGGACCCCTATTTCTGAAAATGGGACAATCTATTATCAAAAAACCAAAGCTGCGAAGTAAACGCTGGGTCTCAACGTCTGTACCGATAGAGGGGCGGAAAAAACACCACGCCATCCTTTCGTCAGCAGAGTATCACACAAACAATTTACTGGTAAATATTATTAAGAAGTCATTCTATTCATGGATATAGGGTCCTACAACTAGTTACTGCATACAAGAAGACACGTTTTCATCTTCCGCCGTCGATTGGTATCTACTTTATTTACAAAGAAAATTACAATCAAATAGTTAGCCGTCATTTTGAATTCCCAACGCGAAGAAGTAAAAAAAGGCCTGTTACCTCATAATAAAAACTGCTAGCAGGTCTAAATGTCTCATGTACCTACAAGACATGAATGCGTGAAATCTAATCACTACGCCAGCTACGCCATTGGCCATTGCATCGCAGCACGCGCTACGAAGGTCTACTAAATAACATATTTATCTGTATAGATAAATATGTTATTTGACCTTCGTAGCGCGTGCTGCGATGCAATGGTCAAGCAGGTGTAGGGTAAAGTCAGTAGTACATTTAGAAAAAAGAAAGAAAGCTTTCCTTTATCACAGAGAAAACCGTAACACGTTAGGTCTACTTGTATCTGAGGTATGAGGAATTTAGTTTGGAGTAAAAAATGAGTGCGTGTGCGCAAGTCATTTATACGCTGCGTAGATCCGGCGTAGCATCGTAGCACGGAAATGATAGCTTTGCTACGAAGATCTACGATAAAGTGCGTTTATGATTACGTAGGGGAAAGAGGGAAGGTGAGGGGAAGGTGAGAATTATCAAAGGAAAGAGGGCAAAATCCACTACACCTATTTATAAGCCTTGATACTGGATGAAAACTTTTTTCTAAAGCAAAAATTTTTTTCTAACACGCACGCACTGAAATACCATTTTCGCGCTGGATTTGAACTTAGCTGTCCAAGAATGGAATTAAGTACATCCCCAGAGCTTTCATATGACATCACGATGTTCCAAACTCAATCTTGTTTGTGTGCTGTTCTAAACAGAGTCCGGTACTCTTCGAAGAGGCTAGCAAACTGGTTCCGAACGGTGCAGTTTTGGTGGAAATAGCTCCTCACGGGCTTTTGCAAGCTATCCTCAAGCGCTCCCTACCTTCGGACTGCAGGAATGTGTCGCTCACGAGTCGAGCGCACTCGGACGCTACGGTTCATCTACTTGAAGCTCTTGGAAAGTATGTAGTTGATTCATTTGCAATGTATTTAATATAGTCATTAAACATGTCAAAAGTAGGAATAAACTTTATTTACTCGCACTTACATATATATATATATAGTCATATGAGTCAAATTATGGAGAAAGTCGCTGTCATGTCGTCTATAGGAGTAATAACAAAAAAAAACGTAATAACGTAATAAAGTAATACCTTTGGACCGCAAACAGTTGAACCGCGCGTGTCCAAGTAAAAATTCGAAACTCAACTTGAATATATACTGTCGCCAACTACCTAAATATTATTGAGAGTAAATAAAAGACTATGATTTTTATACAATTTATTAATAACAAAAGAGATAGAAGTAAGATAAAGAAGTGAAAGAGACCGCATTGGTGAGATAAAAGTGGAGGAAATTGCAACATTACACCGACAAGAGCTAGGCTCTATAATTTATAACGATATTATTTAAGTTACAATATATTAGCTTTGTGGTTTCAGATTGTACATGGAAGGATGTAATGTGGACACAAGTATTTTTTATCCAAAAGTGGAATATCCTGTTTCAACAAAAACTCGCCAGCTTTCTCATTTGGTAGAACATCTTCACAATATTCAATGGTAACAAATTTGATAATGTACTTAACTAAGGCACTTCTATTTTTGGAGCTATAACATTATCATTATTTATTTTCAGGAAGTACTGCTGCTATACACCTCCCGAAAAACAATTTACATCTACTTACAAACCTATTGTTACAGTGTATGATGAAGAGTACAAATATTTGAAGGGCTCGGTTGTAGAAGGTTTGTAACTTGTCGTCATTAAAAAAAAATGTGATTGCAGTTTTTGATCTCATACATATATTTCTGTTCTTTTTGAGTTCTTTTTTTTGTAACAATTGAGCTAACTGCAGACTGTTGTAGACAGTCTACAGGTAAATTACAGCAGATAACTTAGTAACATGATGTTGGCTTTAATACCGATCTATTAGGTACTATGTCTTTTTGTAAAGTAAATAATAATTCATTTATTTCAGACTATAGAAAAGTTATAGATCTTATTTAACTTATTCTACGGTCCATAGTAATATATACCTTAAAACGAACATACATAAAATATAAAAAACTTAATTAATATAATAACACATTGTGATTACGGCGTCGACGTGTAGATGACGCAATCAGGGTGTCAACTGACGACGGTGCACGGCGGTGTCCCCTTGCAGGCGGCCAGTGAACCTTCAGAACTTGACACCCTTCGGCCAAAACTCTGCGCTTAAGTAGGTCAATAGATGTTGAGTTGGAACTCTCACCACAAATGAATTGAAGCTCACATTATGGCGAGAGTCCAGCTTCTCGACGCGCATCGAGAGTCCAGTCTTCATTTTTAGGTACTCCTCCACAGCCTTGGTGTCCACACTGTAGTGGACGAAATACCCATCTATTATGTTCCTTTTGTTAACTGTATCTCAATGTTGTTTTAACTTGCATAGTTCATTTTGTACTATCTAGTTTTTTTATTGTTCTCTATAATACAGGGTGGAATTTTGTAATGCCACCTGGAGGGAAAGTACTCTTAATACTGTAGATAGAAAATTTTACTCAAAGAAAACATTCCTTTAATTTTGAAAAGAAAGAAAACTGCATTCAAAGATTTTCGAAAATTTGCTTTCCACACCCGGGAATCGAACCGACTAAAATCTGTAAAAATTACCCTCTATTTTTATTGCATAGATCGTTAGGGTCAATTATAAGGATGAAATCTCTCTAACAAACTTAATAAATTAAATGAAAGGAAAACCATGAAATCTTAAATTATTTTAAATATTTACAATAATAAGTCAACTAACTACTAATTAGTTGCTCAAAATGGGCTCCATTTTCTTGGATACACAAATTTATTCTTCTAATAAATTCATTTCTAGTAACTTTTAATAACGTGTTGTGGTGAATATTAAAAATCGTATTCTGAACTTCAACTCTCAACTCGTTTACATTCGCATAAGATTTCATGTAAATTAGATTTTTTACATATCCCACAAAACGAAATCTGAAGGGGTGAGATCTGGTGATCTCGCAGGCCATCTGATTGTGCCGTTGGTACCAATCCAGGTATTAAAATGGTTATGATTCTGCTGTTATGGGCTGGAGCACCATCTTGCTGTAGAATTATTTGGTTTCGCTCTGCCTCGGGGAAACCATTTAACTAATTTCTTAAGAGATCCAGTATTTTAAGATAGAAGAGTATGTAGAATGCATTAGGTACAAACACGTGCAAATTTCAATCGTCTTATCTAAATATTAATTCGTCATTTTAATGGATTATTAATTAATTACTGACACAAGTAAACAGATGGATCTTTAAGTTAAAGTGCTTAACTTGAACCATTAAATTTATAATTTAAGATTTCATGGTTTTCCTTTCATTTAATTTATTAAGTTTTTAAGAGAGATTTCCTCCTTGTTATTGACCCTAACGATCTATGCAATAAAAGTACAGGGTGTAATTTTTACAGATTTTAGTCGGTTCGATTCCCGGGTGTGGCAAGCGAATTTTCGAAAATCTTTGAATGCAGATTTCTTTCTTTTCAAAAATAAAGGAATGTTTTCTTTTAGTACAATTTTCTATCTACAGTATTAAGAGTACTTTCCCTCCAGGTGGCATTACGAAATTCCACCCTGTATATTATGTAGAGTAGGCGTAGGTCCGTTCGTGATGTTCATCTGTTATGTACGGGGTCCTAACGGAAGATCAGCGCTGGATAGGCCTCTTACGGGAGCTTAGCCAGCATTATGCTGAGTTAGGGCATTTTTATAACAACTTTGTATGTACACCTATCCCATAAGCCTGCTTTTGTTTATCAACTTTGTTGTTATAAGTAAATGTCTTTCTTTCTTTTTAGGAAGAAATGTTTTCCCCTATGCTGGAATCTTAGTATTCGTATGGGATACTTTAG
Source organism: Eupithecia subfuscata (assembly GCA_963564075.1). NCBI lineage: Eukaryota > Metazoa > Arthropoda > Insecta > Lepidoptera > Geometridae > Eupithecia > Eupithecia subfuscata. The sequence goes on along the minus strand of OY751117.1, from coordinate 6,759,927 downwards.
CTATGTCTCTGGGTAAAAAAAGAAAGCTGCCAGTTGAATTTGTGGACGTACGATTTTATCACCAAAGCTTACTGGTTGAAAATCGTCCAAAAAAATTTAACATCTCTTTGTTAAAACAAAGTGGTAGATTCGAGGTAAGTTTACAAAGAATCTTAGATTAAATGTTAGCTCACCTCAACAGCCTTTATTGGTCCACTGCTGGAGGCTTCCCCCATAATCCCCACGCTGGGCAGGCGGGTTGGGGATCGCAGTTACGTAGTAGAATTGTTCTGGAGGCGCTGCTGCCCGCCCTCCGGTGGAAATCTTTTAGTCACCTCTTACGACACCCGCGGGAAGAGTTGGGGGAATAACATTAACAAACGGGACAAATTTTAATCCCGTCGCCCCCTTTCAGTATTTTGCGCTAATTTGGATACCTGTATATTGGTAATACACTCGCAATATATGTAGAAAGTAAAGCACTCATAATAATTATTATTTCACAGGTCATTGAAGAGTCAAATCGTTTGATAGCTGAAGGTTTTATAATGACTTCCAAGACAACTTCTCTCATCGAACTCCCCAAAACGAATGTAAAGCTTGAACTGGATAGATCTGATGTTTATAAGCTACTGTTTGAAAAGGGATATGAGTTTACGTAAGTAGATAATTTATTGTTAAAACATTAGTACTAACTAAACCACAATTGATAGTAGTGGGGAGAAACAGACTGATTACCAACAAGGGTGTTATTTGGACATAAAACACACGAGTTTGGAATCGCTCTTTCTCCCGAGGGAAACATCACACCTACGTTAAAAATCATTACTTTAGAATCTTCAAAATCACTCGACGATATTTTGAGTAAATTCAAACTGAAAATTGGAAGGGATACCCATACATTACCTAATCTATAGCAATGCCCGTAGGCGCGTTTTTAAGTTATTTTTTTGATTAGTGTTCTGAAACGTTTCTATCACTCAAAATCATTTACTTAATTTTATTTCCTTTTTTAGGGCGGGCTTGGATTTTTTGTACTTTTTGTCGCATTGTAACCATAGCCTGATAGCTATGGTATTTTATGTGGCTGATACTTAAATAACAAAACCACAAAAAAACAACACCTTAGAAATGTATTCTTTAGTTCTTTAGTTTTCTCTCACGCTCAGCTAAACATGGAATTCAACAGAGTTTTCCCTCTCCCATTTTGTTGTGAGAGTTTTGACGTACTTTCTGCTTCACTTTTTGAAAAAAAAACGCAAAAAGTAAATCATTAACCCTTTTTATTGGAAATAAATCGGTAATTTTGTTCCAGGGATGAATTACAGAGTATTCATAAAGCTAATCTTGCACTCACAAATGCTGAAATAGAATGGAACGATAATTGGACTACCTTAATTGATGGTATTTTTCAACTTTTGGCGCTACGCCAAGAGCATGACGGAGTTTCTCAGCCTAACTGTATGAAGCGTTTTGTCATAGATACAAACATGCACGCTAAAGCATTATCAGACATTAATAATCACTTCATCCCACTAAAACATTCTGACATCGAAAATATGACAAGGTAAATTTAACACTTTTTAGTTTTCTTAAACGACTCTGCCATGAAAATGAATAAAGCACTTTTCAATGTTTATTAGGTGTGGGGGTGTGATAATGGACACTGTTATATTTAAAAACAAAACGACTAGTACCAATGAGAACATTGGTTTCAAATCACTTAAATATATTCAATTTGATGGAGAAAACACGAACGTAAGTAATCATAATTTAAATACATAAACGATATGGAAAAGTAGTAACCTAAGTTAACATTCTACAAATTGAACATTTTATTCTTTCACAGGTTTTAACCAATTTATACATTGCCATGCAAATTGTAGCCGAAAATTTTGGAAGCAACTACATAAAAGTCTTATCATTAAATAATAATCACAAAACTGATATTTTGTTTAAAATTAAAGATATTTTACTCAGTAAACCCGAAATAAAAATTGATGTTACTTATATGTCCGATATTGAACTTAATAAGACAAGTCAAGAAATTGAAAATCCAAATATTGTATTCGTAAACCACGAAGGTATCGACAAACAGGTACTTATTAATTAAATTGAAAAAGAATATCGACTTGCTAACACGTGAAATCAAATTAATAAGACCAACAAATTTTCAGATGATTAACCAACTACATCAAAAATTTAATAGCGACACATTTTTGCTACTACTTGGAGTGGATAAAAATTACTTTAACCCTAAATTTTATAAGTCAATATTCAAAGCGGGCCGTAGAGAAACGCATCTGGAAATGTTCAAGAGTGTCCAACCACAAGTAGCCGAAAGCATTGTATTTCCTGTGAAAACTGCAGCCGACTTAGATCGCCTCCGAAAATTGCGAAAAGATCTATCTTCGAAGCAATCACTAACTGTAGTGACATGTTATCCCCCAATACTTGGAGTCAAAGAAATTGTTCAGCAAATGAGAGCACAAGATAACTTTCAAGCATACTTGGCAATGATCAATGGTAGTAAGGCAGAAATAGACCTGAAGAAGCTTCATAATTTGGAATTAGCTGTGAATGTTTACCAAAATGTGAGAATTTTACAGTCGAAGTATCAAGAATTATCAAGAAATTGTGCTGGTTATTGATATACTTTTTTTACAGGATAAATGGGGTGGTGAATATTTTGTACCGTTGGAAGGAATACAAAAAAAATCTGAAAATATTGCTCTGCATATAGAAAACTGTGGTGATCTTGATACTTTGCATTGGGTAGAAATCAAAGACCATAAAGACGAAACTTCGATTACAGTAAGTAAGAAAAAAACTTGAATAAAAATCTATATAATAAACCATAGAAAACCAAAGAAATCAACACCAAAAACTGCAGAAAAGTCACTTTTATGTCGTAAATTATTGTTCAGCAATTTTGTACCTTACTTACTTCATTGTGTTTTGATTTACAGGTTCACTTTGTTCAGGTTGATTTTTGATTTACAGGTTCACTTTGGAGGTTTGAACGTTTTTGATGCTAAATTAGCAAATGGTGAAATATCTGCTAATAAAAACTACCGTTTTGGCATGGATTTTAGTGGCTTGACTGAAAGGTAACGAAACCAAACTGTTCTTACAAAATAACTGTTCTTACAAAATAACGGTAAAAAATTCTATTTAATTTTAGAAAAGAGCCAGTAATGGGCATAATTCCTGATGGAGCAGCTCGTAGTAAAATTAGCTTCAGAGGAGGCTTGCTATGGCCTGTCCCAGAACATTGGAGTTTGGAAGATGCTGCGACCGTGCCCCTTCCGTATTGTCTTGCGTTCTACTGTTTGGTACGAGATCCTTATATCTGAGCCCTGCGGTCGGGAGTCGGTAATAGGCGTTGTCTCAACGAAGAAACGTTCCATGTCCGCACACCCAATTGAATATTAAATGGGAGTTCGTCGACGAGACTATATTATCGACTAACCGAACACAGAGCTCTGTCTAGTCATAAAATATCGTACCAATTTAAAAAAATCTAGTAATTAAAAAATCGTATAACTTGGTTTTTCAGAAAACCACATTGGAAGCTCATTTTTAAACTCTATTTTTTTGCAGTGCATCAAGCTAGACCTTGTCCAAGGCATGAATGTTTTGATCCATGGAGGAGCTGGGGCGCTAGGACAAGCTGCTATTTCTATAGCTTTGGCTTACAACTGTACTGTCTTTACCACTGTCAGTGACATGGTAAAGAAACAATTCTTGAGAAAACTTTTTCCCGATTTACCTGGTAAGCAGTCACAAAATATATTACACTGCATTTAAGTTAGTATGAGACCAAATATTTAACGTACTTACATAATAATTTAGTTTTCGTCATGTAAGTAGTTAGGTTATTTAATTTTGCATGCTTTCGGGATAAAAATGGGTCGTTCGTCAACGGGACTATATATCGTCTAACCAAACTCAGGGCTCTGTCTAGTCATAAAAAATATAGTAAAATTTAAAAAAATCTAATTATAAAAAATCGTATACTTGGTTTTTCAGAAAATCACATTGGAAACTCTCGAGATGGATCCTTTATGCACATGGTGCAAATTCTAACAAAAGGAAATGGATGTGAGATTATCATCAGTAACGTCAAAAGAAATCTCAAAAATGTAAGTGTAAAAAAAATGTATTTAGGCAATGTTGTTAACTTGTCAATATTATTTTTGGGACAGTTTTCAAAATCTTGCGCTGAGCCGGCTAAACTATCTAATAGAAACTTGCAAGTCCAATCTTTATTTGATTTCTTAAGTCCAATCTTGCCGCCTACCTAAAATGAGCTCATCTATTGCACGAATTCCTTGTGTGTGACTTACCCTCTGAGAGATGCACCCTAAGATTTTAGGTACCTATTCGTAATTTTTCAGACAACTCTACATTGCTGTGCTATGGCAGGCACCACTCTTGATCTGGTACAAATTCATGAGCGTGAGAATTTTGAATATACCATGTCATTCATGACCAAGGGCAGGTCGTATTGCCCGGTTGACTTTAAATCGGTTTTCAATAAGAATAACGAAGATATTCTAAAGGTGAATAATGCAAATAATATTCGATTCGTAAATAAATGTGTTTTTTTTTACATTTTACATTTATTTTCTTTTAGAAGCTACAATGGATGGTGAGCGATGGTATAGTCCATGGTTACGTACGTCCGCTGTCTCGGGTGGCGTATGGACCGTCCGAGGTTTCACGTGGTTTCCGCTTGCTAAGTGGTAGCCACCACCGTGGCCGTGTACTGCTACGATTAAAGGATCAACAGACAGCAGTTAAACCACGGTAAACGCTTTCAAAACTTGAGATTGGATTAAGCCTCCGAATAATTGTGTGTATGCCGTGCCTATGGCTAGCATTTGCTTCTTCATTAAATAATGAGCTCGTTTGCCTACAGGATCTTCTGTCTCCCTGAAGCTACATATTTAATTGTTTGCGACACCAAAGGGTTTGGCTTTAAATTGGCAGATAAACTTATTGCCTCCGGTGCTAAAAAACTTCACATACACCTTTCTGCACCATTGCCCCATATCTTCTACAAGCTACAGTAAGTCACGTAATTTCCTTTCAATTTAATTTTCAAACCCACACGTAAAACGTAAAGCAAAGGAAAACGTTATATATCGACTTAATGGCTAGTGTTATGTCCAATTATTAATTTCAGACAATGGAATAAGCTAGGTGTTGAAATTGAAGTCACGTCAAAGAACCTCGTTAATAACAGTAAAATTGAGACATTTCTCGGAAAATTGAATTCTATTGGACCAGTTGATGCAATTTTCATCATACGAGACGACCCATCACTTTTGTTGAAACTTGATCAAAAATCAAGAAAACTTTGTCCAAATCTAAGGTAATACATTTATAAAACATTTATGAAAAAAAGAATGTAAGTTGAAAGTTAATTTTAGCTCTATTGTTTTAATTGTAAATACTAGTTCTAATTTGTTTCTTTTATTTGATTGTAATTTTAATAAGAATAAACATACTTAATAAGATTGTTGTTGGTTATAATATTTGATTTTCAGATATTTCGTGGTCATTAACGGACAGCAACCGGTTTTGAACATATGTCAAAAAAGATTCTATAGTGGTTTCCCGGTCGTAGCCATCAACATATTTATTAAAAAGGTCAGGCTACAGCGCTTGTGCGCGTATAACCTAACATTAATAACTATGAAGGGCTTAAAAAATCGTACTTTCCCTAGATCTCAATAGATGGCGGTATTTTTTGCGTATTTTTCGCGTTTTAAGAGGATATCAATGCCATGTCATGTCAATTAAGCCCCAGTCTATGCAGGGTCTTTGCCCCTATATATTGAGAGCCTACGTAAGAAACGCCCTCTTATCAGTCTGGTAGAACTATTTTTGAACAATAAACGCCTAATATAAAAAAATACTTACCTGCCTCTAATTTTTTTCAGTTTGGAACAGCAAATCAAGGCAGGTATGAGTTCGGCTGGAGCAGAGCAGTGGAAATTATCGAAATAGCAGTACAAGCTAAAGAACCCAATATATTTGTCTATATTAAACAAAATAAACAGACAACCATAGTAGAAGAATTCAAAAATATCCCAGGTAGTTAGATCATTGAAGATTTTCATCAATCCTTATACGATAAAGTAATTGGTGATGTTCGTGGTTGAATTAGCAATGTATTAGATGTATTAAGTACGCAGTTGTCGACGTAAAATTTTTTAGTGATCACACTTAGGTAGTTTATTATAATTCTATTAGTGAATGCCTATTATTAGCTTTCTGTGTCTATTTTAATTTCTATTGTAATTAGATAAGCTGATGGCAATCCGAATTAAATAAATAAATAAATAAAATAAATAATGTTTTAGGGGTAAGACTCAGAAGTGGTATAAGTGACACAATCACATTGGAAAAGGTTGGAAAAGTTAATAGAAGATTACAGGAATGCTGCGAATTACACAATGATAAATTTGACTTAAAAGTTGACAGAGAAATCGCTTCAAATTTGACTATTGAAGAGTAAGTGGGCTTGCAAAACGATTCTACAATCTAACGAACATAAATTTTCCAACAATGTAATTATAGCAAAAATTAAGCTCGACAACATGCACTGACATATTGCTAAATATGTTGTCGAGTTTAATTTTTGCCTAGAATCCTTTTTTTCACCTATAATTATATTATATTTGGGAAACATAGATTTTATAGCATGAGTAGTATTTGGGAAACATAAATTGAATAGGATCAAGGATTTTTTGTTTAGTATTAACTTTTTTTTTTCTTAGTATTAATTTTTTGAAAAAATGCTTATGTAACACAAAACCAGCAAATTAATGAACTTTTATGGGGCATTTATCGCGTACCATGTGTTATTATTTCCCGCGTGTCGTCGCGTTCCGTACCACGATCGCTATAACGCGATGGGAAATAATAACACAAGTTACGCTATAAGTAGGTAGGTACCTAATACAGAATCTTAATTAATTATGTTAACAAATCGCTAAAGTATTAAAGTATTAAGCGCGCTCCACATTCTTCTCGCGAGATTCTCGCGAGAAGGCGAACACAACACGAGAAACGTGAGTGTGAAACCGATTCACATGTTCTTCGCATGTTCTCGCCTAGTTCTCCGCTTTTTGTCAGTTTTTTGACGCGAGACAAAGAGCGCGAGAACGCGAGAACAGGCGAGAACATTTATTGACTCTACACTCGCATGTTTCTCAGTACCGATCGACTCGCCGATCTAAACAGTTGTGCGTTCCTTTTGGATTGAGCTTGTGCATCATATCATGAGCCGAATTAATTGCTCGAATGAACTGGAAATGTCTTTCATTGAATATTTTCAATTGAAACCATGTTTGTGGAATGTAAATTTACGGCGGGTGAAGGTCCACCTGCGACGCAGGAGGTTGCGGGTTCGATTCCCGCCTCGGGACAAATGTTTGTACGATCTGCAGATATTTTTTCAGGGAGTTCTGGATGTTTTTTTTGTAAAATAAAAAAAAATATCTATCTATGTAGTGTAGTGTATTGTATTAAGTATATCCGTTAACTACTCGTAGTAGGTACCTCTATTACAAGCTCTGCTTAGCTTGGGGCTAGATAATGCTGTGTGAATTGTCCAGCATTATTTATTAATTTATTTATTTATAATTATAATATGCAAATGCACAAAGCAATAAGCTTGTCGCGGTAGTTACTTCCGCGTCCATCGTCATCGAGCGCGAGAACAGTACTGAGGACATGAGAGTGTGTACCCAAATAAATAAATAAATAATAAATAAATAATGCTGGACAATTCACACAGCATTATCTAGCCCCAAGGTAAGCAAAGCTTGTGTTATGGGTACTAGATAACTGATGTACATAATAATATACGAGTACATAGATAGATATTTTTTATTATACATAGAAAACGACCAAAGAAGTTCTTGCCGAGATTCTCGCGTGATTCTCGCTGAGAATCTCGACGAAAATCTTGGCAAGAATGTGGAACGCGCTTTAAGAGCAACAGTTTCAAAAACAAAATATTTTCAGTTCTTGCTATCTCTTAAAATACTAGTAGAAAAAATTAAAATGCTGGACAATTTACATTATAGCACCTAGTCGCATACTAAACAGAGCTTGTGTTATAAGTATCTAACGGGTATAATATAAATAGCCTAATTTCACATATGCGAACTATCACTTTGCAGGTTAAAAAAGTGGTATTTTGGTGCCAGCGTCAATAAAGAAGAAATCGGAATAGAAGTTTATTTCAGAAGCATTTACCCTGATGAACTAATAGCAAACATCGAGCTTGTACCAATAGAAACGATGTTGAAGAATACGAATATGGTCAGTCAACTATAACTTTTTTTTTCTTGAATTTACGGAAATTATCAAACGTAGTTCTCACTAGGTTCGTTGAGTTTTATAACAATGATTTTACTTTGCAGCGTTCTGATGACCTTATAATAGAAGATGCTCATATGTTCATTATACCAGGACTTGAAGGACATCATGAAAGGTTCAAAGCGCTCTGCAAACGACTGAAGATAGCAGCTGCGGTTTTACAGCTTGGTTATGACAACCAAAATGAGACTATACAGGAAACAGCGCAAAGATTTTCGAACGTAATTTTACTTCTATAATCAAATGGTATAGAAGTTACTCTGATAGGTTAGGTTTGATAGTAACGCAAACCTCCTTTATTAATGTTTCAGGTGATCATGCACAAGTTGAAGTATAAGAATCACTTCTATTTACTCGGATACGAATATGGCGTACCTGTTGTACTGGAAATCGCTGCTATTTTGGAAAGTCATGGTGAGTTTGTGACATATCATAAAACAACACAAAAGGTATAAGGAGAAAATGATGAATATGGAATAAACTATGTAGGGAGGCACTTTTGAAGATGATATACAGGGTATTTTCGTATGTTGCAGGTATGACAGGAACTGTTTATTGCTTGGGTGGATCCCCTGAAGAGATTCGCGGACATATCGAAAACAGCCTGGGCGGGTTTTTTGAATGCAAACTTCAAAATTGCGTTATACAACACTTTTGCTCGTTGGCAACTCAAAATGCCCAGCTAGATTTATCAGAAGCTTTGAATTCCCAAAATTTCTTTAAAGATAAAGATAAAGATAAAGATCATTTATTTGTATAAACATGTGTAGTGCATTTAAGATTTTACAAACAAGTATGTAGGTCTCAACATGTTTTACCGATTACGGTGTACAAATTGTGAGCGGCATGCAACAGAGACAATAATGTAAAATAATAATTGAGTTAGAAGTAATGTCAAAAAATTATATTTAGGTAAGTAATTGCGTTAATGATATTTAATATTAATTCTAAAACACACAAATTCATTAAACGATTAAAATTTATCATTTAGAAAATCGTCAGTCTTATAATAACATTTTTCAATTAACAATTTCTTAAATTTATTTTTAAATTCACAATCATTTAGTTGCTTGTAGCTCTTTGGTATTTTATTGTAAATTTTCGGTGCCATTGATACTATGCTCTTATGTAGTAATGCAGTTTTGGATGGAAATAAACAAAGTCTATCTTCACGCCTGTTTCTTGGCTTTTCGTCTGACATGCGTGGAAACAGGTGGGGGTTATTTCTCACAAACAGAGCCACTTCTATTATATATAGCGACGGAAGTGTTAATATTTTGTGCTTTGTGAAAAAAGGTCTACAGCTATCCATCACGTGTATTCTAAGCATGGCTCGCAAACAACGTTTTTGCGCTTTAAAAATGATGTCTTTGTCCGTAGAATTCCCCCAAAAAATTATTCCGTATCTCAGTATTGATTCAACTAAGCCGTAATATGCTACAAGTAGCGTGTCAATATTGAGGGTTAGGGATAATCTAAACAACGCGTATGCCGAACTACTAATTCTCTTGGTTATATATTCAATATGAGTTTTCCACTTTAGTTTGTTATCTATATATAAACCAAGAAATTTTGTGGAGTCAGTGTTTTCTATTTTATTATTTTGAAATATTAAATTAATGTCAGGTTTTATTGTTAATTGATTGAAATGCATTATCGTCGTCTTTTTTAGGTTTATTTTTAAGTTATTGTCATCAAGCCAATTAATTATAGAGGTTAGTGATTGATTAATGTCAAATTCATAATTTTGAATGTCGTTACATTTGATTGTGATAGAGCTGTCATCGGCAAATAATGTCATATGTTGATTTATTTTATTGACAATTAATGGAAGATCGTTTATATATATAATAAAAAGTAGCGGTCCTAGAACGCTTCCTTGAGGAACACCATATTTAATTACACTTTCATTAGATTTATAAGTCACATCAAACTTGGTCTTATAGTTAAAACGTGTTATTTCTGTTACTTGTTTCCGATCTTTTAGGTATGAGGCAATTAAACTTAACACATTTCCTCTAATCCCATATGCTTCTAATTTACTGCATAGAATACTGTGATCTACGTAGTCGAAGGCTTGCGTCATATCACAAAATATGGTGCAAACGGGAGTTCTATTATCAACTTGGCAGATGACGTTTTTGAAAAAATCGTATATTGCCATATTAATGGTTTTATTTCGTCGAAAACCTTTCTGCTCATTACATAATATATTGTTTTTTTCCAAATAGTCATTAATTTCATTGTAGAAGTACTTTTCAAAAATTTTTGCGAATACGGATATGAGAGAAATTGGTCTGTAGAACTCCATTCGTTCTTTATCTTCTTTTTTAAATATTGGTTTTACTATTGTCAATTTCAAGTCTTGGGGGAATGTACCTGTTTCTATGCTGAGATTAATTATGTAACAGAGGTGAGCGGTAATATATTTCTTTACAGCTTTTATTATTTTTGTTGTAACACCGTCAGATCCTACACTATGTGTGTTCTTCAGATTGCTTATAATTTTGATTATGTGTTGCGGCAAACATGGCGCCATAAACATTGATCCCAATTTCGAAGACAAAGTTCGATTATGCATAAGAAAGATTCAAAATCAAACTCCATTTAATCGCCAGTACTTAAGTGATGTCATTGTCTCAGCTTACAAACGTATTGGTTTCATTCGCAACTATAAATACGATCTTCCTGCTTTGAAATCGAAAGTCATTTTGATTAAGGCCATAACTCCATTAACAACAAATTTTCCAGTCACAGCAAGCCTTGAGCTTCATGTTCCACTACAGGATGTTCTTGGGGATTTAAAATGTCCATCAATCATCAATAAGTATTTGGAAAACAATGTATTGGAAGAGTTTAACAACAAGAACCTATGTCAGAGCTATCTCACAAACGGTGATGACGCTTTCGTCAAATGGAGCATCCCTAATATGATATGAAAGTATTTTTCTTATACATATATTTTATATATTTTCATTTATTTGTTTTATAGTATATGCTTGTTTAATGTACAGATAACATAAACCGGAATTCGGTATGTCCGTCAGCCTTAGTCTCTATAGTAAGTTTGTATAGTTTAAATAAATAGTTGGTACGTAGCTTGAATACATAACATTTATCTTTAGGTTTACAGATATACTGTACAAGCTTCTTCGTGCGACTTTGAATGCTCTATTTCCAGTTAAAAAGTAGCATACCTACTATGTATTGGGTTATGCATGTAGGTAGGTACGCCACATTACAATATTTATTCTTTACAACCATTCGCCTTTGTAATATTAGTAGGAATGGTGAAGGAATTTTATGAAATAAACACTGATGTCACGAAATTGTCTTTTTATTGATTAAAACTGTGATGTGGTAACCAAAATAAAAAAATATATAGAAAAATACCGCCCTAAATTCATAGGTCACACGTGTGTCATGTCATGTAGAAGAGTTATTTGTGGAGGTACATTTCAATTTTCAATTATTAGTGTAAGTATATAATTGCAAGTGATTTTTAGAGATTACATTACATACCTACATCAAGCTTATTGTTTATTTCATCTGCTTCCAGGCCCTTTATCACTCAGAAAATCCTTAACATTTTGTGTAGGTTTTTTAGACAGTACATCAACATCGACATGGTGTAAAAATTATGTGATATAAAAATGAGCAAGACTTAGAATTCTTGCTTGCTACTTAAAAAAGAAAGGTTTTAGTTATTGAAATAATTACCACATCACTTGTTCACATTATTTCTTTATTTAGTGAATGGTAAAGGAACATAATAATGGCTGATATTAAATTATGCACTGAACGATTGGGTCATTAAATTATATCGTATAAAATGTCGCCCAAATTTAATGCACGGGTGTCCTTACACAAAATTACACTAAAATAAATAATTACTCTTTTATTCAGCAGTCATAAATGTGTCGGCATTCAAAAGATATGATTCACACACATTTTTACATTCGAATCCATTTAAAATATCTTCGGGTAGATGCTTGTTGATTAAAGAAGCACAGCGGTTATCCCTCGTCACTTGCGCCAGGGGAGTGGTGAGGTTGTGGACAGTGATCGGCTGCTGTGAGAAACACTGTAGACTACAAGGACCAGCTGAAGTTGAATAGGGACTCAATGCTCTAAGGACCACGATTTTAGATCTTAATGGATTTAGTTTTGGGGTGTAGCCGAACGTCGAAGTTATTCGTGTATATGCTGATTCCAGCAGCGAGCGTGCATATTGTGCTGAATGAGACACGTGTCCAAGAAGTTTTTGTACGCATGTATCTACACGTTGCATCCATGGAATTCCCTCTACATGTTCCAGCGTTGTTGCCCTCATTCCCGTCATCAATGTAAACATGTGCTTTACTAGCCCGATTTGTAATTCTTCTTTATTTTTATACGCGAGTAGTTCTTCTTTCATCAGGGATTTGGTCTCATCTGGGCCATCACCAATACAGAAGACTGTCCCAATATGTCCTAAAACCATAGGTTTATTTGCAGTTTTTATTATAATTTACTAATTACATATGAAAAATAATACCACAATTCTTACCATATTTTTCTAAAATTGCAGCCAATTCTAAGACCACTAAAACTCCTGCTTCGTAGCCCAAGAGCAAAAAGGTTTGATTAACTCCTGTCCTTTTTAGGAGCACCTATTTACAGAAAACAACAAAGTTTCAAAGGATAATCGAAATAACAACTTACTTCTATAACAGCAAAATTTAATTAAGCACGCACACTCCACGAAACAAAAATTTATCCCACCAAAAGGTAATTGTCAACACTAACAAGCACTTTAATAGGTAGATCAAATTAAAAGTGATAATATCAATTATTGTATCTGTTCAGTGTAGCTTACAAGTGAGGTACATATTGTACCAATCATATCACTAGTAAGGGTTCAAAAGGTACCTGAGAATATCTGAGTGCTAGTTGTTCAACAGTTTCGTGCAAATGGTCAAGCCCCGGCTGCAGCACAACCGCTGGCAGCTTCAGGCGCTCACAGATGGAGCGGAACCGCTCGTGGTGACCTTCCAAACCTGGCACTATGCACAGGAATTGTTGGCTCACGTCAAACTCGTCGTCCCTCTGTGAATGTTTATTATTAGGATGAAGGATGATGAGATAAGTGCGTCCATTTTTGTTAACGTGTCGCGTTTCATGATTTTATGATTTTTACAGGACTAAGAAGTCCTGTAAAAATCATAAAATAAATAAACGTGGAAAGGAAGAATTAAGGACTTCTGCTAACTACACAATTTAGCATGCAGTTAAGGTTTTACTAGGAAGTTGTTAGCTACAGTTTGAAAGGCTTTTTGACTATGTATAGACGTTTTAAATTATTAATTTTTATTTTAAAAAGGTAAGTGTTTCATAAAATCAAAACCCTTTCAGGTCAATACTACACACCATAAGTCGAGTTGAAAAGTACTACGCCACCAGAAATTCAGTAGAGATAATGAGAAACCAAAATTATGAATATTAAAAAGAAAAATCAATGTTTCACGTTTATGTTACCCCAGTAGCCATAATCTTCAATAAACGGAGAATAGTTGTAGTTACCTACGTAAGCTCGTTGCGTTGTTACAAAGCAGTGTACGGTGTGGAGGTTAGGAAACCATAATAAATGCACTAGTGTTACGGAAACGGATATTATCCGTGTTCCACAGTGTTAAGCTGATGAATTTTACCTTCGCACTAGTATGATAAACCGTGTACGGTGTTAAGGTTACGAACGAATTTTCCTACCCATAATACTAGTGTTGCGTCGCGGAACTTTTCTTCTTAACCTTCTCATCAGTGTGACAGAGCAGTGTGAAGATTAGTCGGTCATCAAAAATTTAGTATTGCTTGCAGCAGTAGATTAAGTTGAATGGAATATGACTTAGCTAAGTAGAAATATGACTAAACCCCAAATACTCAAATGCAACACAGACTTAAGAACGTCTCATATGACGAATTTTTGACAGATTTTCATGGATAACTGTCAAAAAATGCCGACTTGAGACGTGCTTTAATCGCTAAATAAGTTGCATTTGAGTATGCAGGGGTAGGCAAAGTAGAAAGACTAAGTAGTACTTACCATAGTAGAATTATTTGTAAGTGTGGGCAGGTACACCATTTCAGTTGTAGCAGAAAGTTCGTCAGGGTCTACGTATGAGAAGAATGTTTCTAATCCCTTGACCACATCAAACTTTGTGCCAGTTATTCTTTCCTCGATTTGTTTTATGCTGAAACACATAAAAAACTTACCTTAAGACGTCGTTTTAGGACAATCCCACCAAACATGTAAATGTGAAACTCTGAGTTTGGGCAGTTAACCCTATATAAATTTGATTAGACCTATCTATATTATGATATCAGCTCTTTTATCGGTGAAGCCATCACCGATAAAAGAAATGAAATCATAATATATGTAGATAGGTCCGCCATCACCGATAAAAGAGATGAAATCATAATATAGATAGGTCCCAAGTTCCGAAGCAATTCCAATCTTAGGTTTGACGTTGTTTCATTTTTATTTATTTGTATCTTGTAGTGTTTTATATTCAAATAGGTTGTTAGTACGGATTTTCTCCTATGTAGAGGAACCTCTGATGACCTTTATGCCAAATTTCAACTTCCTCTGTCATCTAGAAGTGGTTTAGATTTTTGATAAGTCAGTTGTTAAAACTAACTCTTTTCGGACCTCACTAACTTCTGAAACGTATTTTATTTACAACTATATGAAATTTCGATTCTTACTCTTGTATTCATATAAAATTGCAAGACTGCAGGTTTGATAATGTCTTAGGTAAATAAGGGACCAAAAGCGTGTCCAAGGTTTTATGTAAAGATACACATTGCGTCTTTCCGAACTTGGTTTACCGCGCATTTCGATTTACTGACTGTTTTCAAGGTTTACCGTTCTAAAGACAGGGATACAATATTTTCCGGATTTATTGAAATATTATGCACGTCTCTCAAGAATGATGCTATGGTTTCTGTTTTTTCTTTTTCGAAGCCCAAATCTTCAAGAGTTTTGCTGTTATTGTCATCAGGAATTTTCATATCTAAAACAAAGTCATTATTTATAGCCGTTATGTTATTTATACATTTGTTGTCAGATTTACATGCCTTGCAACCTACCAAACAGCCCCGCGATTTGCTGAACCAAACTTTCTCTTGGTCGCGTTTTCAATTGACTTACAAGTAGAGGGCTACCACATAACAGAGCTTTTTCTGTTGTTTCCTTTATGCCTTGATACCAGGTCAATCCTGCTTCGTCTTCAACCTGAAATCACATAAGCTATTCATTAAAATTAATAGGAGATTATTAACAAAGGGGATGAAGTTGATGTCTTGCGTCAAGGGCGATAATTAAATCCCGTTAAAAGAACCTTCAGTGCGCGAAGTATTTAAGCACGCCTATGACAAAGACAACTTCCTACACAAGAATACTTTACTTTTCACACTCAATGCGAAACATATCATAAAGGATCAAAGGAAGTATCTAATCTGATCCGAATGTTGTCCGATTTTGATGTAGGTAAGATGTTTCAAAGAAATCTTGTTCTCAAAGGAATCAGATATTTTGAGAAATACTCGACCGTAAGGTCCGTAAAATTTTCAATAGTCCTTTTCCAATAAATAAATCATGCTGGACAATTCACACAGCATCATCTAGCCTCAAGCTAAGCAGAACTTGACTTGTGTTATGGGGAGGTACTAGATAACTGATATACGTATAAAACTTGAAAAAAGTCGATATGGCCCGACTTGGGACAGTTTGGTTATGAGGGTAAATCACATACCGTCTCCAACATTGATAAATCGAGTACTGTGGCTGGCAGTTTTTCTTTGGCTCTTCTGATCGATATAAATTGCGCATCATTATCACCGTTACTGAACATCAGAAAATTTCTAAAAATATTAAATTCCACATTTTATTGCATTCTGATGATCACCTTACAGTATACCTACTAATTCACTCTGTTGCATTGTAAGATATCAATTTAAGCCGGTCTTTCGATGAACTCCCCTACCTTAAAGAAGGACATAGTTTTCTTATGGCAATATCTATTGTTGTCAGCATTGTATTCTGTAGACAATAATCAGAAGCCAAATAGATGCCGTGAATAGGTCCTGAAGAAGTCGCTTTGTTTAAGAAGTTTGTTATGCTAGTTTCGTCGCTTAGGCTTACTGATGAGATCAATACTCGGACATTATGTTTCTTCCACACCCTGTAATTAAATAAATTAAATAATATTTGGTTTAGAAAAGATAAATTTGTTGACTGATTTTTTAACTTTGTTAGTAGGTAGATTCGTAGGTACCTTTGTTTGTACAGCAAGTACTTCGATGGTTTCGCAAAATGTAATTGAATTTTCTTTGCTCCAGCACTGATCAACATGTCGGCTAACTGCACTCCTAAGGGTTGCTCATCGCAGAGAATTATGTGATAGCCATCGTCAGAGATAATTAACCTGCAAATAATTAAGCTTTATTGATTTGGATAATGGGCCTCGGTGCTGGCCTCAGCAATAGATTTCTCGAACTAAAATGCAAAACTCTAAGGACGAATGCAATTTTGCTGCATGTTACAATTCTAAAAAGTTGATTTGCGATTCACAAAACTTTGAAAAACTACAGCAAATTGAAATAACAAAAACATAGAAGTAGTAGAAGTGCACAATATGTGGCAATAGCATAATGTGTCTCTCTGGTTTTGGGTAGGTACCTGGTATGTACAGGAGGCTGTTGATCGTGCATCCGGAGTAAGACTCTACCGCGGTGTTGGCTAGCGGCGAGCAGCCGGAAAGCACGCGTCACATCTCCCGGTGAATACGTTACTCGTGTCAAAGGACGCACTTCACCACTCGCGATCCCGGCAGTCACTAATAGTTGGAGTTGCTGAAAGCATAATATTTCATAGGTAGAAGGAAACAAAGGAAGTGAAAGTCGCTTGGCCTCCATGTGTCTATCAAAAATTAGCTAATTCTGTTTATTATAAGATAAACGATGGGCTGATTCTACGATCCGGCTCCAGCCGGGATCTTACAATCAGCTCATCATTCTGAGCTTTCCGAAGTATTCTCTGCAGGATACATCATCCGGGATGGCCACAATGCCGCGGAAGGGAAACATATGCATTACAAAACAAAAGGGTGCTCAGTGTCGGCAGCTTGCGCCCATAGTTCAGCCCCTTATCTGACGATACTATCTTACGGACGGTTGCGAAGTGGCACGAGCGGACTGTGTCATGGGACGGTATCGCGAATCAGGCTCGTCCGATTATCCAAACTTTAGTACTAAAATTGTACAAGCGCAAGTACCTCTGTCTACCTGTCTGTTACCGTTTCGCGCCTGAGTGGCTAAACAAATCATAACTAATTTAATTTGGTGTGCAAATGGATAATCACTCTAATAAAGTCTCTAGCACATACTTTGGACTAAAAGTATGACAGCAAGGAATGTAAAGGAGCATAATCAATGCCAGGTTGATAGGTAGGAAGAGGGAGACATTCTGTCATAAGAAAAAATAAATACCAGAGTAGTGGAAGTAACAACCAAAATACGCAGACTCAAATGGATATGGACTGACCATACGATCGTTCCAATGAAAAATGGCTAAATCTCGTGTACATAATGGAGAAGGCCTTTTTGAAATGACAATCTGACCTATAAACAAACGGTATCAACAAGAACTGCCTTACAAAAAATTTAAACACCAGAAATTCTCCAAAATAACGCCTCCAGCTGGATGCAGCACACAAATCTACTTGCCTTACCTTTAAATCCAAATAATATTCTGTGTTGGGTTGGGGCATGCAGTATGTACCTACCTTCAGTTCTTCAGTTTTGGGATTTTGAAAAATGGTAGAAATATCTACTGCAGTATATGTCCTCTCATAAGATAGGTAAAACATTCCTAAGTTAAAAATGGGATTTTTCTGAATCTGGACTATGTCCACCGTTTGACCACTGGATGCGGTGCATTTTAAAGAGATCTGAAAAGTGACAATTTTTACGTGTAAGTTGATACTACGTGTAAAAGTATTTTTTTATTTCTTACTAGGTACGGTACTACCTAGATTGATTATGATAATGCTACTTACATTCTTAAGATCTTCTTTGAGGCAGCAATAGACTAGAGAACATCCTTTACCATTTGTTGCATCTAAAACCATGTCTCCAAAGGTAGAAGTCCTTGAGTTTCCAATATTTTCAGCTAAAATAAAACAAAACTAGTACATCGGACAGTCACCACCCAAAGAGTTGAACACCAAGTTGGTCGATACTAGAGCTCTAAGTCAGGCCTTTGTTCATTTTGAATTTCATAATTTTGGCGAAAAATTGCATGCATATAGATTGGCGCCCGCAAACACCTCACTTCGTTTAAGCTAATGAATAATCCATCAATATTTCAATTGTTATGAATGTCAATCCTCAAGTCTTCATAAAATAAACACACATCAACAACCTGTAGGGATATTTCGGATTTTCTCATTATACTCAAAATTTATTATATTATGGAACATGACACATGTATATATTTTTAAAGAGCCCATTTAGCAGACTAGACCTTCGAGTAAAATAAAAACATTTTTATTTGTATAAAATTTTATTAAAAAAAAAACAAAACGTGAAAAATGGTGAAACTAAGGATGAAGTGTTTTTTAAGAAAAAGTGAAAAATTAAGCGAAATGATTCTGTTTTCTGCAATTATACGAAAAGCAGTAGTCAGTAAAACCACCCATGTTAACACGTTAACAACGGTCCTGCAACGGTTTTTCATGTTTTGAATCAAGTTATCAAAGTCTTGCTGCGGGATATTGTCCCACGTCTTGCAAAGATGCAAAAAAATTTGCTCTTCAGTCGCAATGTTTGCAGGAAAATTCTTCGTTCTTTGAAGCATGTCCCAAGCGTGCTCTATGGGATTTAGGTCTGGTGATTGCGTGGGCCAGTTTAAGGCCGAAACGTCGTGCTCCTGCAGCCAGCTGGTCACCACCGCGCTGTGCGGTCGAGCGTTGTTGTGCATGAGCGTGTAGCGTGCAGAGTACGAAGCGGTCTGCGAGCATGAAGGTTAGCTTCATGCAGTCTTCTCCTCACAGTTTGATCACCCACAAGCAAATCTTGCTCTGACTGGAGCCTTTGAACCAACTGCTGGCGCAACATTTATTTGTCTTGAAGCGGCAACTTGCAAAAATGGCTTGGTCTAATAATCCCCTTAAAGATTCCCCTGCGAAGGGGATTATTAGACTTTTTGTCTACAAATCCCCTTACAATCGGATTTAGCTGAGGCAGGGGATTATTAGACAAAAAGTATAGAAATCCCCTTAACCGTAATTTATGTTGGTGGAAGGGGGGTTATTAGACAAGAATAAATAAATACTCTTAAACCTTTATTTTATTAAATGAAATAAAGTTAATTCGTATAGGCCGGGTGAATTAGCCATAACTAGCCTACAATTTATTTAACGTGACATCTGAC
Source organism: Eupithecia subfuscata (assembly GCA_963564075.1). Taxonomy (NCBI): domain Eukaryota; kingdom Metazoa; phylum Arthropoda; class Insecta; order Lepidoptera; family Geometridae; genus Eupithecia; species Eupithecia subfuscata. The sequence goes on along the minus strand of OY751117.1, from coordinate 6,740,075 downwards.
CCACCGTGGCTCACTTGTGAAATGCCACCCTCAGTCACCAATCCAAGGCCTGGCCGGGCCTGGGGGGTAAGAAACACCTAAGCCAGTTGCGCTATGAGTGTTACCAATCAAATAAAAACAACGAATTAAATAATCACAAAATCTAGAGATCCTCTTGAACGTTTAATTTATTTTAATTAAATCATATACCAACAACTAATTTAGTAATCACAAAGTCTTTATTTCTTTGTATACCTAATCATTTACCATGTCCTCGTATAATTTTTATTATAAATACATAAATAACCTCTCAACTATTTTTATAATTATTATAAGACTTGTCTAATTAATTAATTAATTATTGGTTAGTTCTGTAATTAAAAAGATTCTTAAAACCTAGTAACTAGGGTATTCATTTCATTGTACGTAAATATCGACCTTAAATATTGCGAATAAGGTCCATAATTCTGTATAATGCACATTTTTGCGGCTTTTACCTGCAAGGTACCGGTTCCTTGACTTGACTCTGGCATTTGCATTTCTTATCAGTTTGCTGTAACATGTTCACCAGTAAAGAGCACAGTGCGTTGTGTTATTTATGAGACTCCTAATCCAAAAAAATCATGGCTGGTAGTGCACGTGGTGCAGAATTAGAGTACTTACATAATTAAAAAGAAAGCAACAATACTCTTACACGGCGGATATCAATATTGTGCCAAAACAAGAAATAAAAATGGATCCGTTTTATGGAAGTGTACACAAAGAAAGAGAAGTAAATGCACTGGATCCAACATAATACACGTAAGTAAAACTTCATTCGATTTGAGAACTATTATTAATGTTAGAATCTGTTCAAATCATAACATAAAAGAATCCTACCTCGGTGTATTGAACTTCGGAATTTGAAATTTAGTAATCACCCGAGTGTATTCACGTCTATTATAGATTTCAATGATATTTTAGTGATAAACATAACACGTGCTTCGACAAACAGATATGATTATGTTTAAGGCATTTACAATGTGCCTAAAGCACATTACTGTAAAAATCTTGATTTTCTGTGATATTTTGATTACTTAGCTTATAATTGTTCAATACTATTGTAACAAAAAACAGTTTTTTTACATTATTATAAAAACCACGAATTATTTGGCATGTTTACGAAATTATTTATTTCCTATATCATTCGTATTAATTTAAAGCTAGCTGTAAGAGAGTACACAATTTTTTTGTATATATTTTGTTAATTTTTGTTGTTATACCTACCACTAAATTATGTAAAATAAATAAAGATTTTTAATTCGTTGTTTTTATTTGATTGGTAGCACTCATAGCGCAGCTGGCTTAGGTGTTTCTTACCCCCCAGGCCCGGCCAGGCCTTGGATAGGTGGCTGAGGGTGGGCATTTCACAAGTGAGCCACGGTGGGTCAGATGTCACGTAAAATAAATTGTACGCTAGTTATGGCTAATTCACCCGGCCTATACGAATTAAATTTATTTCATTTAATAAAATAAAGGTTTAAGAGTATTTATTTATTCTTGTCTAATAACCCCCTTCCACCAACATAAATTACGGTTAAGGGGATTTCTATACTTTTTGTCTAATAATCCCCTGCCTCAGCTAAATCCTATTGTAAGGGGATTTGTAGACAAAAAGTCTAATAATCCCCTTCGCAGGGGAATCTTTAAGGGGATTATTAGACCAAGCCGCCAAAATCGGTCTTGTCGTTGGGTGGTTATGCGCTTCCCGCCTGGGTGTTTTTCAGTCACCTCGCCGGTAGCACGATAACGTGACCATAATCTTGATATCACGGCTTTTACCAACCTACTGCCCTTAACATTTCATCTATAGTTAAATGTCGCCACAGCATGATGTCTGCATTGGCATAAATTCGAAATTAATCGAGAACTTGTTTTACAACTTCAATTTGACACAAAACAAATTTCGTCAAGTGCGAGTGTTACCTGCGCGCCGAGGGTTATGCAAATACCTACTATGGTAGGTAAATTGAAACTTTCGACCTGCGCTATAGTAATGCTGCGCAAATCTTTTGTTTTTAATTTAGTTTTCAAATTCAAATTTGGAACCATTCAAAAAGGCCTACAAAATAAAAGGTTTCTTGAAATGATTTTAAAACCGGCCAGTATTCTCAGAACTTACGATTTAAGAACTTTATACAAAAATATCCCTGGACAGTGTTGATGTGTGTATTTATTCTTAATCAATAGAGTACCTTTTAGTGTGGGGAAAAGCCTTAGCAAGAATTTCTTTTTTTCCACATTACTGACCGTAGTAAACACTTCATAGCCTTGAGCTAAACATACGGATATCAATGCTTGCCCTAAGGCCCCAGCCCCACCATGAATCAACGCCGTTCTTTCCATCTCCATGGCGAAGTTCCTAGTAGCCTGGAATCAATATAATTATACTTAAATTCGTACATGGTCTAAAGTTAGTACCTTCTAATAAGTGCGATGTGTATACGCCGCAGAGAAGTGGTTAAATCAATGATATCATGGGATTTTTTTTGGAACCCTTTCGTGGCAAACAGATTGAAACAAAATGCTGAATCATTTTTTCATAATTTTTCGGTAAAAACCAGAGATTTAGTAAGATCTCTAATTTGTTTTAGGGAAATAGTAAATAAACCTGTCAAGGGTTTCGAAGATCGGTTTCGAAACTCTTATGGTCTCGCTTTGTCTGTCTTTTTTTCCCTCCTTAATAACTCGGCAACTACGGTAGCGATCAACTTGAAATTTAAAATAATAATACATTTCGTGCGCCTGTACAGATTTTAAGAAAAAAAAGTTAAAATGAAAATGAACATTTTCCATACAAATTGAGATGTCAAAATTTTAAAAGAGACCTACTAAGTCAAGTGAGATATCAAATGAAAGGTTCGTACATATCAAAATAGTTTTTGAAATTTCTGTAGGCTTCATACTTTTTGAAATATTTTGAAAATAGTCGAAAAAATACCCCCCCCCCCCCACCCCACTGAGTAGTAGGTGGGGTACCATATGATAGGTACCGGTTTGTACATTTCAAAACCGTTTTTCAAATTTCTGTAGGTTTCATACTTTTTAAAATATTTTGAAAATAGTCGAAATTCTACGATTTTGATAATTATTTTTTTATTGGATAGGGTATTATACCTTGATGTGTCATTAAGCTAAATAAGACTCGAATTTAAATTAGATGTCGCCAGTAGAAGAATTTGAAGTCGGTTTATAGTTTTTTAAAACACGCCAAATTATACAGTACGATGTCAGTTTTTTATCCGCGCCCATTTAACAATGGTTCAATGGATCGATTGACACAAGAGGCTGAACCGGTTGTCTTATTCAGTAAGAATTGTGCTAGCCAGCTTGCTGACGATCACGGAGAAAAGTCCTGTGCAAGCCTTGACTGGTTCATTTTACTATTTCCCTAAGCAGCTTCGAGATTTTATCAAATCACTATTTTTATTCAGGGACTTTCTAAAATAAATTAATTGTTTCACCACTTTCCCGTGACATTATCAATGCTGAGCCTCACTCATCTCAATATACTTACCAGTTTAATAACAACGCAATAGTAAGCCAATAAATAGGCAAAAGGCACCGTGGCCGCATCTTCTAGGCTCCAGTGTGAAGGCACTGGCCACATGAGTTCTGGCCGCGGAATCACGTGACTTCGAGCAGTGCCTTGTGCCAACCCCATAACCCTTTCTCCGCTGAAATGTTTACCAAGTTTGATAAAGTAAAATATAAATAAAGAAACCTTTATTTATAACTAATATACTTCTGTATATGTGTTACTTTATGTAAATAATAATAAAAGCAATGTTGGACAATTCACACAGCATCATCTAGCCCCACACTCAGCAGAGCATATGTTGTGGTTACTCTAGTATGTTGACTGATGTATTGCTATTAGCTTTTTGACGAACAAAAAATATATTGTTGAATAAAAAATAAATAAAAGTAAGCACCTTTCTGTAGTTCCGCTATATTCAATACCAAATCCTTTGTCTTCATTTCCGGCTGGAATGATTCCTATTGCTCTTTGAACATCATTTACATTGATTCCAGTGTAGTGGACCTAATCAAAAATAAAACGTCAAGTGCGAGTCGGATTCGTGCATCGAGGGATTCCAAAAATTTGTAAACCTTATCAAAAAAATCGACTCAGACGCACAGTGCGCACAAAGTCCCTGATTTGGATTCACTAAGTAGTTGAAACAATTTAGAAAATAAAAATCTTACGTAACTACCATTATCGGTTTTCGGATTCATCCCTTTACTTGTGCTATACGACCTTGCTTCTAGCCAGATTTATCTAGGTCATCTAAGAGAGTCTCGGAGACCTAGTCCTAGGCCCAGATACATGAACTCGGCTACCTTGTTCAGTTCGGCGTAGCTATATTGTCGACGTTCCATCGATTAATTAATCGATTAATTTAATAACTTGGAGAAGTGTCATTTACCTCAATTGCCCCTTTGTCTTTATGTGTTACTGCTTCCGCCCATTTCAATGTGTCCAAATTTCCCTTGATATCGTTTCGTAAAATAAAGCCATTTCTATTTTCGGCTTCGTGTAGGACCGGCATGTAGTACATACCACCCCAAATGCCCTGCAAATGAAATAAGAATGAATAAAAGTTACTTTGTTTAATTGTATAAATCACATAGTATTTTCCAAACATACTTTGTTCAGAACATTGTAGACCAAGTCTCCGGGTAGTTTAGTCAACTGCATAGTATCTGTGACATCGCTAACCATTATAAGGTTGATGTTGTTTCGCGTTAAATCCTTCCTCCAATGCTTTACTAAGCTTCTGAGACCAGAGATTGGTGGGTAAGTAGTTAAGATAATAAGACTATTCCCTGAGGACAATTTGCTTCGAGCTGTTATCAAGCTAGGAAGGTCCTTCTCAGATCGGACGATCACCGAGTTAGTAGAAACAGCCTTATGCGTTGGTAAGTAGCGAACAAGTTCTAAGCGTAAGTCAGTTTCTTTGTTAGACAGCACTGATACTACTTTTAACACTCCTGTGTTGCTATACTCATTAACAGCATTAAAACATGATTCGTTGATTATAAAAGTATTGCTTCGCGAAGAATGTCTGAGAATGCGCAATACCTGCAAAACAAAACTGCCTTTATATCTGACCCAAATAGGCACCAATTTATTTCACGCCTTTGTTTTTTGATTAGTGAGTTTGCAATATTCACCTCGTCATCATTTGCGAGGTTCTGTACTAGAACAATATCAGCATCCTTGATAATGTTTTCAGAGGAATGAAATGTATTTTTGTTCACTCTTTGGTATTCCATTTTTATTCCAGGAATTTTTAATGCAGCAACTTTTTGCATTTCATTGAATAATCCAATTTCTTTGGGCCTATTGCCTATTCCGATAACTTTTAGGTCATCAATATCAATACTTTCAGATACAATTTGTACAAATATTTGTAATGAAGTAAAAGTCTGTAACATATGTGATTAATTATTTATAATATTTAAAGAACAAATTCATCAAAATCTAGTTTAGCAGGTAGAATGATATTATATAATACTCACATCAATGTTCGAATGGAACCGCGGTACAAACTTCAATGCGCTTAATCCTACCTCCGTTACTTTTAATGGAGGCAAGTTATGGAACAAGAGATTTTCCATCAAGACACCTCCACACCTAATTCAGAAAAAGACGATTAATATATAATTATGTTAAAATCAGAACCAATCAGAAGGTACATTTGTGAGAGAAATACATCTTCCAATAACTTACCGTGTGCAGTTACTAATATCAGACACTTGTGCTCTAACAACATCAACATTGTTCATTTTTGTAACAAAATTCAGGTGTTCAGTTACATCGATAACCATTTTCCTCATGTGTATTGGTTCTGATACAGTGTGGTGAGTATGCTTCAATGTATTGAGTTGAAGCATTCCATCGATAAATGTTACCCAATTATCATTCCATATTATATCGGCTTCTGATAATGATGCGTTTGCGTTGTGAATACTACGAAACTGCCCGCTGTTGAAAATTATATTATCTTGAATATCCACCCAGTATGAACCGGACTGTAAATTATGACGATAAAATCATACCAGGGTGGTTGCTTTGTACTAAATACTTAGATAATTGTAATTAAATAAAATCTTCATATCCTTGCCATTTTAAAAAGTCTTGCCAACAAAAGTACCTAAACGTTAATATATACCACTCTCGATCGAAAAGGATGACTTTGCTGTACAAAAACAGTGAGCCAAATAGGTTTTTGCTCACCGTTTTACACCGCCAAGTGCGTGCCACGCGCAGTGTAGGGTTCCGTAGTTGCATGGTTTCCTACGTTTTGTTATCTGTTTTACACTGCTAAAAACCTCGTATATACTTTTTTGCATTTTGGGGTTGGTATGGTATACCCACTGTTTAAATTTGCCACGCTTTTTCGTTCTCTGCTTTCGGAAGCCAGAGTTTATTGCCATTCTTTATTCCACTTTATAGTTAGAACCGTTCACTGGTTTGGAGTAGCAAAGTCGTCGATTTAGAGCAAGTGAGGTGAAAAGGTACATACTTAGTTAAAAAGTTCAAATAAAAAAAAAATATCATAAAAATTTTTGTAACCACTAAGTATTTGGTTTTGACTAATATTTAGATAAGGAGGTAAATTACAAGGATCTGTAAATCAAACCTGTATGAATATTCTCTTTCGTAAAATAAGCGGTAAACATCATGACTATCAAGATCCAGGAGGTCGCCTGCAGTGCTCTGTTCATTGGCCTTGAAAATTGACTCCTCACTAGTGTTGATGTATCCAGTTGCTATTCTCAATTCATCGTCCATTATCTAAAAAGCAATATGAACAAACAGTTTTACACATAAAAGTTCTCTTCATACAGGTGAACCAAACAGTGACGTCATAACAAGAAATGAATGAAAAAGAAAACATAGGGTAATTTCGAAAATACCCCATGTTTTCTTTTTCATTCATCATTCTTCTTGGATAGTCCGATTCTTGAAGATGCTGGATGCATCATTATGTTCTTCTCTCTTTCTCTCTAGCCCAGAGTGTTTAGTATGGGTTGTCCGCTTTGTTTATCGAATACCTTCGTGTTTTTCGAGTCCTTCCTATACATTTAGCGCCTTGCAGCACCCCTACCCGATCGAGAAGAACTACTTTTTGTAGCATGACACGACGATCCTATCGTTTTATAAGGTGAGAGAGTGCCCGCAAGATAACTCTGCGCGCGACTGAAGGCGTACTTAATGTTGCCAGCTAAACTAATTTTTGTTTTCCTTGATTTAATCAAAAGTATTCTTACGATACACACTCAAATTTGATTCATAATTTAAGTATTCTGGCTAGGTTTAATTCATGTTCTTGCTAATTTATTTCCGATGGCATTTTATCTAATATTATATAGAAATATTTTAATGGAAAATAATAGTCCATGGGAACCTTGCAGGGCTTTTGTTGAATACCTAGTTGTATTAGTAAATTTTGTATAGGAATGGTCCTACAGAGGGTTTATGCCTTCCATTTGAACATCTTCATCCGAATCAATTATAGAATCTTCATCAGAAGAGTCTGATGTGTCGCCTGTAACATTAATTATAAACCTTTCCATTTCCATATTCATTAGCCTGTCTGATTCGAAATATTCTGTCGTCTATTTTTTTACATGAATACAAACATTCAGCCATTCTTCTGCCGTCACAGTTCCAAACGCCGCCTCTGTAATTGCAGATATTTTGCTAGGAGCTTGAGCGACATTTTTCTCAGCAATGCGCCTCTTCACAATTGCCCAAATCTTTTCGATCGAATTTAAATCACAGTGGTAAGGCGGCAAACGCAAAACATCATGTCCCTAATCATTTAACATCTGTGTCTTTTAATTAAAACGTATAATTGCACTTTTGTCCAACAATCGTCGAATTCAATAAAATTTTTCGTAAGCCACTCTTGGAGCTCCACTTTTCTATTACCAAATTGTAGGCGCTTTTATTATCTGTGTGCAGTGGTATGACACATTATCTATCACTACAATCCTATTTGATGGTAGATTCAGCAATCATTTTTCATTCATCCACCGCATGAAGTTCGCAGAATTCATATCGTCATGATAGTCACTCGACTTGGATTTGGACTTGAATAGTAGCAGTCCATTTCAACAAACCCAGTTTTACCTCCAGCATGGGCTATAATCTATCTTGCACCAACGCTATCAGAAGCAAGAATACCAGGCTCTTCCTCCGATTGGCAACATTTTTGGAGGTGGTACGAAGCATGTATATAATTATATATGTTTCGTCAAGATAAATTACAGGTCGATTTTCCTCCCGATGATTCTTGCGCATCCTCTGAATATACCTCGCTCACCGCAATATCGCTGCGTTCTATTAATACTTTTCTTTTAGACTGGAACTTTTTGTATTTGTAGCCCATAGTCTTGAAAATACTCCTCGAAGATGTTCTGCCATATTTAAAATTTTGATAGTCACCGGCAAATGAACGTAACCTCCCTTTTTTGTGACAACTGGACAGTGACGTAGGCTTGGGAAGATCTCGGAATGCCAGACCTTGTTTTCTTCGATCATGACTCATACTAAAGGTCATGACTTTTACGAAGTTTTTTCCAGAAAGGTACCACGCTTACCACGCTTAGCGCGTCCAGCATCTTCAAGAATCAGACTACGAAAAATCGAATACTACAAAAAATCGGGGAGCATAATGTACATGGTATTCTCGGGTATCCCCGGGGGTGAGGCATTCATTTTTTTATGAAGTCACTGTTTGGTCCACTCTGTATTTTGAAAAACAATTTAAGCCACGTTCGTCATAAAAACCTATTGTAGGGTCTGGATGTTGATGACCTTACATGAAAGATGATGTTGTAGATAGGTAATCCAAGTTGTATGGCACCGCACTGTGTATCTTTCACTGAGTTCACTGATAGAGTAATAAGTAGTTAAAGTTAGTTATGCCAGTTAAAATGAGTAGGACCACAAGATTCACAGTTAAAGTTAGTTTATTTACGAAGTTACGTAATACAAGGTTAAGGTGGCAAATCTTCCCTTGATAGGTGTTTCTTGCCTAGTAGTAGGTCACGTACTGAAGAAGGTATGTATTTAAAATTATAATGAAGTAAAATGCAACGCGTGCAAATGACGCGTGCGCAAGTTTGCTGATGTATGGTGAAACCGTACATGTTGGCAACCCCAAAAGGAGAAAGTTAAGTTAATTAAAAATGTATAGATCAATGTATGATATAAAAGTAAGATGAAATGTAAATTATAGTAAAGTAAAAAAGGTAAGTAAAGTAAAGCTAAAATGTTAAGTTCAATAAAATGTAAATACCATCAAGCGAAGATATGCCAGTACAAAGCAAAGAATAAATTTCGGCAAACGCATCATGATAGAGCCGCTGGTCGCGGTCGAGGTTTGTAATATGAACGCGTGCCACTGTTGGCGCTATATAGGTAGGTACTTATGTTTGTAACATAAGTATAAACAATGAATAGTGTTAGGTACTACTATTGCTGTTAGTGTTTTCTTTGCGACAATCTTTGTTTTTAGGATTTTTGTGAATAAAGGTATTCGTTGCACCATGTTCTCAGTTAGTTGCACTCGTCGGCGTATGTCAGTAGTATTAATGTCGCTGTAGTCTGGGAGAGGTAAAGTTAGTATTGGGCCGCCCCGCCGGTGAGAAAGTGTCCTGGAGGTAGGTAGTAAAATTGCCCCGGATCTTCTTTTAGTATGCATAGCTGAAAGTTTATGCAGGCCTCAATGTTTTAAATAGTATTGTTATGTAGTTATAAGTAAGTTTTAAAATCAGTTCATTTGCGCGTTTGCTTGTAGTTAGGAAGTAAGTGTCGCATTTCAATGCGGTTTCTCGTGTTGCGCAAGTCGATGAACTGTATTTTATTTTCTTGGTTATTAGTTTGTCAATTAAATTATGTGTCTCTTGATTTGTCGCTAGGGTTGTCACCGTCGTTAGCGGTTTCATTCCGGTGGTAGTGACGTGGAGACACATAGTTTTCGGGACCTTATCTTCTTCCCAAGTGTGCAGGAAAAGCGGTCCTTTCCACCACAGTTTGAAGTGGAGTAGTTCTGTACGGTACTTAGTGTAAAATGTTATGTGACGTCCCTTGAAGGCTTCTATGGCTTTCGACGCTAGTTGCGAGTGTAGCCGAGCGCCGCCACCGCTGAGTTTCTGTTGAGATACAGACAGAATGATGTCTAGCGCGCGTGGGGCAGTCCTAGTCACTGGAGTCTTTGCGGCGAGTACAATTGTTTTAGGTAAGCCACCTTCGTAAGTAGAACGATTGTTGATGATGCACGAATATATCTTTGCCGTAGTAGTGTTGAATTCAGGAAGTTCGTTTGTTTGTTTTGTTGCAGTTTGGTCTTTAGTTAAGTTTAGTAGTAAAGACTGATGGTTAGTCGACCATTCCTTTTCGTTCATGCTGCCGCCCTGTTGTAAGTTGGTGAGCGACGGCTGTAGTTGTTGGAGTTCGAAAACAGAGGTGTTATTTTTTAAGTCATCTATGTAGAGTTCATTTGGTAGTGTATAAGGGCCTTTATCTTGTAAGTGATTGAGGCTACCTATTGTTTTTTGAGAGGTGTTTTCCTCGCAGTTGTCGTCTTTTGAAGAGTCGTCGTTGTCCTGGGTGGTATCCTCATACTCGTGGATGTTGTTGAGCCCGGCTAGAACGGTATGGCAGTTGAAAGTTTTCGTCTTTCCACACAGAATCCAGCCAAGATGCGTCTGTTGTGCAATCGGATCGTGTTGGTTTCCCTTCAGGACTCCGTCGAGGATAACATCCGAGTAGATGTCGGCTCCCAGTAGTAGGTCGACAGGACGAGATTTGTTAAAGTCGGGGTCGGCGAGCTTCAAGTTTTCGAGGTGCGGCCAGTTTGACTTTTCAAAGGAAAAGTTCGGTAAGTGGTTTGTAAGTCTCTTCAATATTAGCGCCTGAGTTTCAAACGTATAATTTGAATGAATCGACTTGCAGGTAAGTTGTAGACGTCCTTTGCAGTCTCCTGACTGCGCTCCGACTCCAGAGATGGTGGCGTTCATCCGTGTTCTCGGCAGTCGAAGTAGTTTGGCAGCTTGTTCACTGATCAAGTTCACTTGTGAACCTTGATCCAAGAGAGCTCGTAGAGTGACGTAAGATCCATTTGCAGATTTTACCTCCAACTGGACCGTAGTTAGAAGTATCTCCAATTCTCTAGTCGCGAGATGATTGGAGCAGTTTTGATTAGTTGATGTTGTCGGAGTAGTCTGTTCATTACACGGAATTAGTTCATTATGTAACATCGTATGATGTTTTTTGTTGCATTCCTTGTAAGTTTTTGTTGACGAGCATTCGTTGTCGCCATGGCTGTATAAGCAGTTTTTGCATAAATGTAATTTTGAAACAGTTTTATTTCGTTCAGTTTTATCCATATCGATGAACTTTGGACATTGCATTAGCACGTGCCTGCCTTTACAATGCGGGCACTGACCGAATGTATATGTAGTATGTAATGATTTAGTGTAGTTTTTCTTTGTTTGATGGGGTTCAGAAGTTTTCTGTGATGTGGATTATTGTTTCGGCGTTTCCCATTTAGAATTTTTCATGCCCTCGTAGGCCATGAATTCACTTTCTAGGAAGAAAAGAAACTGATCTAAGTGAGGTAGTTCCCTATGATCTTGTAGTTCCTTCATGTAGTTAGTGAATGTGGTGACGTCCAGCTTTTGCGTCATGAGATGTACGATCAGTGGGTCCCATGTAGCTGTGTCCAATCCGATGTTAGACAACCCATTCATGCATTCCCTGATGACATCATGCAGCTTCTTTAGGTTCTGACTATCAGGTTGGTCAATAGCCGGCAAGTTAAGCATAGTGTTGACAAACGAAGTGAACTGAAGACGATGGTTGTCGTAGCGCTGAGACAGTATGTCCCAACACGAGCTGTAGTTTTCAGCACTAATACTAAGATGTTGTACCAGTCGCTCCGCCTCTCCGCGTAGTTTTGTCTTGAGGTGCTGCATTTTTTGTGCTATGTTAATCATCGGGTTGTTATGGATGGTTTCTAGAAAGAGGTCCTTGAACGATATCCAGCTGGAGTAGTCGCCAGAGAATTCAGGAATCTCAATCTTAGGTGCGGAATGTTGGTAGTGCACAGTCGACCAGATCTTAGCGTTGAGGTTTCGTTTCAGTTCGTCGTACCTGTCTTCTATCGACACGAACATGCTGTAGTAGTTGTTGTCGTCGGAGCCTTTGAGTAGAGCCTCCAACTCCCAGTGATGTTTGTCGATGACGTCCCACTTCGACTTCAAAATGGATAGATGGTCTTCCAGCTCTCATTTCTCCGTCATAGTTTTTAAGTTTACCTTAGACATGGCACGGTCAAGAGCTTTGAAGTTACTTTCTTGCCGTGTGAGTAGTGTTTTTAGATGTGCGTCAGTACTTTCTTCAATAGTTGCGCTCAGATCAAACTGATCGGTTTTGCGATTGCGTAGTTGATGCAGTAAGTTGTCCATGTCTTTCTTTGTTTTTAAGTACAGTTTTAAAGTTTTGTTAAAAATGTCGTCGGTGAAGTAAGCATGGGTTTTTTCTTCGATAGTATCGAGAAGAGTTGCGTGACGACTCTCAAAAACCCGCCACTGGTGTTCGAGAGATTGGAGCCGGAGAGTAAGATAGTCTTCTGTTTTTCTCGACTTACTATCCTTCCCGTAGTTGGAGCATAGGGTCTTGATGTTGTTGAAACATTCTTCTTGTACTCCTAATACTTCCATGTTGTTTTAGTTAGTAAAAATTAAAGTTCCTTGTATAGTAAGTTAGTTAGTAAGGTAAATACTCTGGCACGTAGTTGACGGTGGCAGAGTAAAGTTCTATAAAGTAAGTTTGTATAATGTAGAGTTAGGTTCTTGCCCTGGCACGTAGTTGACGGTGGCAGGGTAAGGTCAAGTAGTTGGTTTGCTTCTAGCTCTGGCACGTAGTAGACGGTGGCAGAGGGAGAGCAGCGTTGGTTCACGACACGAAGGCCACAGAGTTTCCGTAGTCTTCACAATTTCAGTTGAAACTGGTCGTTGCAGGTATTTAGCTTGCACTTAAATGACAATATGTACGCCTTCTCAATCAAACTGGTGATTCCCGCTGGTGGGAGGCCAATTCAACCGATTCGCTATCGCCAAAAAGAATACAAAAGCATAAATACCTCGTTTTCCCGAAGGCTCGAAGGACCAAAATGTAGGGTCTGGATGTTGATGACCTTACATGAAAGATGATGTTGTAGATAGGTAATCCAAGTTGTATGGCACCGCACTGTGTATCTATCACTGAGTTCACTGATAGAGTAATAAGTAGTTAAAGTTAGTTATGCCAGTTAAAATGAGTAGGACCACAAGATTCACAGTTAAAGTTAGTTTATTTACGAAGTTACGTAATACAAGGTTAAGGTGGCAAATCTTCCCTTGATAGGTGTTTCTTGCCTAGTAGTAGGTCACGTACTGAAGAAGGTATGTATTTAAAATTATAATGAAGTAAAATGCAACGCGTGCAAATGACGCGTGCGCAAGTTTGCTGATGTATGGTGAAACCGTACACCTATAAATAACCTATGAACATTAAATTAGTTTTTTCACGCAGTCAGGTAAAAATGTTTTAGTACCCAACACGTATGTTACCATAAAGGCCTTCGACATTAGCTAATTCTGTTGATACTTGTACACTACCTCAAACTGACCATTGCCTCTTTGAATGGACACAACCAGTTTAGTGCTTTGTTGGGAATGCAACAACGGCTCTGCATGGAAATGTACATCACTGAAGACTACGTCAAATTGTCTCTTAGGCAGTTTCAGGGTCATGGCGAGAGTATCCCAAGCCGCGACCAGTGCATACGAGAAGGGCAACCTATTTTTTCCTGAAAATATTTAATATCTTAGGCAACGGTTTTCAGTAGTTATCTACGATTAAATTTATGATTGAAAATATAATTATGTTATATACTTACCAATTTTTTTTTTAATTGATTGAAAAAAAAAAACTAATTACTACATACTAGTGATACTAGTCTAAACTTACACATTCAGTCAAAAAAGAATCGGGAATGGATGATTTTTTTATGGTTCCAAATTCAATTTTTCTTTTTTTGTTGTTGTTAGATTGGCACAACTGTTTTCCATTTTGGCGCGGAGTTTGAGTTGCATATGTTATTTATAATAAATACAGTGCTGTTTTTAGTTATATCATGTCTAGTGTGTAGGTATTGCGAATTTCATAATGGACAAAAACATCGAACAAAGAGTTTGTCTTAAATTTTGCATCGCCAATGGAATTTCGTGCTCGGAGTCACTGAAAATGTAACAGAAGGCTTACGGTGAACCGACTTTATTCAAAAACACGTGCATGAGTGGTGCAAAGCGTTCAAAAGCGGTCGAGATGTGATGGAAGATTTGCCTCGCTCTGGTAGGCCATCAACGTCTGCAACTGAAGTTAACATCGCAAAAGTGAAGGAAAAACTGACCCAAAATCCTTATTCAACTTTGAGAAAGATAGCCGCCGCACTTTCTGTATCTCACGAGTCGATCTGTACCTTTTTAAATAATCACTTGGGTATGAATCATGTTGCCGCTCGACTAGTCCAAAAAGACCAGAATTTTCTCCAAAAACTCAATCGCATGAGAGTCGCTGAGGACATGCTAGAACGAGTCAATTTCGACCCAACATTCATGAAACGCGTTGTTACTGGTGACGAGACGTGGGTTTATGAGTTTGACATGCAAACTAGTCAAGAAGCTTCGGGGTGGCGCCTTCCAACTGAACCGAAACCGAGAAAACCACGCCAAAGTCGATCAAAAGTCATAGTGAATGTATTCTTTGACTCTCGCGGTGTTGTGCACTTGGAATGCTTGCCGGAAGGTCAAACGGTAAATAAAGAGTATTATTTGAGCATTACGCGGCGTTTAAGAGTGCAAATTCGACGAAAAAGCCCAGATTTGTGGAAAGGAACCTAGAAACCTTTGCACCACAATAATGCGCCTTCGTACAAGACCATAATTGTGACCGAATTTTTGACCAAACACTCAACAAATACCATCGAGCAACCACCATATTCACCAGATATGGCTCCAGCCGACTTCTTTCTTTTTCTTAAACTCAAGTTACCACTTCATGGCACCCGTTTTCAATCGGTAGAAGACATAAAGGCGAATTCGCGGCGAGAACTGAACTTAATTCCGGAAACAGCGTTTAAAAAATGTTTTGATGATTAGATTATTCGTTGGCGTAACGGTATCGTTTCTGAAGGAGCATACTTTGTAGGTGATAGTAAAGGTGAAGGTGGTAATAAATTTGGATGAATAATTTTGTGTATTAATGATCTTTTCCCGGTACTTTCTTGACAGAGTAGTACACCTCTTACTTCTTATTACGTGTCCCTTCAAATAGCTATGGTTATTGTCATGAACAGACGGTACAAACTTGCAGGATGCTGCGGAAAGTCTACAAGGCGGTATATAGCGTGCTAGTGGCCTGAAAAAAATTATAAAATTGTATAAGGTCTTCAGCATCAGAACAAAGTGGCAGCTCTGGGCTACATAGACATTACCATTTGTCATTATGAGCCCAATCAACCAGGTTCGAAAGGAAAGGAGTACCAGTTGACACTGGGAACTCTACTTTCGGATATAAAACTTGCACTTTTGGATGAAAGCCTTGCACGTACAACCTATAATAATACAGAAATTGAATCTTTATGTTCTGAATTATATTCTAGAATGGGAAGTATTTGTGGTATCGAATGTACTGACTTGCCTACACCATCTAAAACCATGCGAGAGTTATCGGTATGTCCACGCCTTGTTAATGGAATGTTGATACAAGTCTGTGGAAGTGATTTCTTGAGAATTGCTTGCAGAAGCCCGTGAGGTGCTATTTCTACCAGGACCGCGTTACTTGGGATCAGTTTGCTGGTTTCTTCGAACAAAACTGGATTCTGAAAGAGAAACAATCTTTCCGTTTTAGCAACAAAATAAGGAAAAAATACGTTTCAGCAACATTATGTAGGTGAGAACATACCAGTAAGTTGTTTGTGTGATACTCAGCAGAAGAATACTTGGCTATTTCTTCCTCCCATCTGTCTTTAGATATCGATGTCGATAGCCATTTGGCACTCCGCGATCTGGGTTTTTTGATGACTTCTTTCAAATATTTCAATAAACCAGGACCTAAACGAAAGAAAAAATAAATTAATACCGACAGTGGCAATTTTAAATTCTCGGGAGCTTTTTCTTTGCTTTCGACAATATATATATAAAATTCATATACTTACCCGCTTTAGCAATATACCGTGAGTGGTAAGCTATGTTAGAGCTAGGGACTTCTCTCGCAAAAATGTTCTTATCAACCAGTTCTCCGACAAAAGACTGCATTACATTAGCCGGGCCCGACAGCGTACAAGAATTGGCACTATTGTGACAGGCTATTTCTATTTCTGGCGGACAGCGCTTTGACATCTGAAAATTGCAAAGATGATTTATATTCGTACCTAACATCTGCCCGCAGCTTTGCACGCGTTATTCGGGGATAAAAAGTACCCTACTTGTATATGATATTACAGGTCAACTATATCAATTCAAAATTTTAATACAATCCGTTCAGCAACTTTGGCGCGAACAAGTAACAAACATCCAAACTTTCACATTTATAATATTACTAGTCATTTTTATTTCTTCTAATGTTATATTTCTTAGAATCGCTTAAGGCGAAGAAAACAAATCAAGCTGATTAGTAAATAAAGTGACATTAATTGGGTCATTTCTAAGATATTTTACTTCCTGATATCCCAAGCCAACAGCAGCCATAGATCCTTTGATGAATGGCGTTTCCAAAGAGACCAGACCACGGCTGTAAGCTGATAGTATCATCTCTTCTGCAGTCAGGCATCCATCGGCGTATGCACATCCCAGTTCCCCGACACTATGACCTAAGAAAAGAAGAATATTAAATATTTTGATCATGGAATACGAATATTGGAATAACCTTGAAAATATATGGCTTTTAGAGTCGTTGTTCTATTTTTCAACTCTTACCAATAATATGATCCGGTTCCAGGCCAAGTTCTTTGAGGACATCAGTAAGTCCAATCTGCACGGCGGCGATGCCGACGAATGAGTGGAGAATGTTGTCGAAGGTTGTCTTGTCGGGTGACGTGATGATGTGCACAATGTCGACCCCCTTTGGCTCCAGAACTTCGCGACATCTAAAAAACAAACAAGAAACAAAATATCATCAGTAGGTTAAGCCGGTATGAAAATTAACATAGGTTTGATACCTAATCGGATTAATTTATACCTAGAAAATTATCTGACGAATAAAAACGTTGCACAAACAAATTAACGAGACATTTCTGCAGCGGGTCATTAAACCCCTAATCAAGCACCGGCAAAAGGTACGAAATCTAATCATTACCTACCGTTCTATGGCAGCGGCGAAAATGGGAAACCGCATCAGCTCAGTTCCCATGCCAGCCCACTGAGAGCCCATTCCGCTGTACACGAACCACAGAGGACGTTTGGCATCGTCATAGTAGTCTACTTCCTCAGATAGGCATACTGTCTTTCCATCTTTCGTGTCTGAAACCATAATTATATTATTATAATACCCCCCTGTATTCTAATAAATTTTGGCATCTACATTTATTAATGAGGTTAAGTCATCAAGACTGTCGTTAGTTATACATTTATTCAATATATTCAAATTTACCAAGAACAGCATAGCCTCTTCCCAAATGACCACCAATTTTATCTTTATGTATATTCTGAAGTAAAGCTAGTTGCTCAGGGTCAATAGGCTGTGACTTCAGTTCATCAATAGCTCTTGTCACGGAGGAGTCTTGTCTGCCAGACATTGTAACCAAGTATGGGATATTTGTTTTGTAGCGATTTAGGTCCTGGTGGGAACAACCAGAAATACATTAAATAGATGTTCGTATTTAAAGTTCTTACAAAATGTTCACATCATCACCTTTGGCTTGTGCTGCCCATGTAATAAAACATGAGCATTAACTCCTGTCACAGACAAGCTGTTAACAGCTGCAAAGGTCCTCCGGAATGGACGATGATCGTTCAAAACTTGAATACGACCCTCACGAATTGCCGCCACGTCGGTTCTGGCAGTCCCGCAATTCAGATTTCCTGCTATTTCTCCTCTATGGTATCCTAAAAGGACCTAGGAAGACAAGTTTATTATTTTTTGTTAGTTATTGTTTGCCCCAAAAATACATTTAAACACAAGCTCAATCTCAGCCACTCCTTTGCTTATTGCACTGTAGACAAACTCGTTGGTAGTAGACACACTTGAATAATAATACAAATGAAACCTTTGTTATTGCAGATATCCCCGATGCAGCCTCTCCGTAGCCAATATTCGACATAACACTCCCAAGCATCAAGGGTTTTTTTCTATTACCGCAGAAAATCTTGTCAAATGCTTCCAATTCTGACTTGTCTACATCTGGCACCGCTGCAAAAAAAAAGAATCAAACTAAAATAACCTTCAATCAATACTATGAGATATTATAATCATCATACAGTCTATGATGATTAAAATCTGTTTATGACATAGACTTTACCTGATCCAAATCCTTCTACATATTCAACAAGGTTCGGTGGAACACCAGCTCTGTCATAGAAACTTTTGAGGAATGTAGCGGTATCATCAGGATTTCTATAAAACCCGTATTTAGGACCAGTCTCTTCATTTAGTATTTTAACGTATTCACAATGTACGTTTACAACTTTGGCGTATATTCTGAAAATTGATACGTTAATTCGCTGTTAAAAATATTTTTACAAGATTTTATACGCAACTACTAATCAAAATTGTAAATAGGTCAATCAATCAATAAAACAGAATAACGGAATCATGTACGTGTGAATAAAGTTGGCGTAATAATAGCTATTTGAATCATCATCATCATCATCATCAGCCTATATTAGTCCACTACTGGACATAGGCCTCCTCTAATGAGCGCCATAGCGCTCTGTCTTCAGCTTGCCGCATCCAGCATCTGCCTGCAGTCTTTCGCAGATCGTCTTCCCACCTGGCCGGAGGGCGTCCTACACTACGTTTGCCGAGTCGTGGTCTCCACTCAAGAACACGTTTACCCCAGCGGTTGTCAGTTCTTCGCGAGATATGGCCGGCCCACTGTCACTTCAGCTTGCTAATTCTTTGAGCTATGTCGATAACTTTGGTACAGAACAACCACCTTCCGCCGCCTTCCACCGCCACGGAGATATGATTATAACTTTTAAAAACCACGAACGTATCCAAAAGTTTTAAGAATAATTTGGCGTATTTAAAGAACTAAGAACCGTCTTCGCATTCTTCAAGTTGCGACATCTAGTTAAATTCGAGTTTAATTTAGTTTGATGACACATGGATGAAATGACGAATGAAAGAAGGCCTATTTTGAAACTCAAAATACAAAGTTACGAAAGGATCGCACGAAAGGAAAAATCTTACTGCTGAACGTGCAAACGTGCGTTGCTTTGGACGCGTCACTAAATATGCACTATTTTATATAGTAGACTAGCTGCGCCCCGCGGCTTCGCCCCCGTGGAAATTTATGATTCCAACTTTTTTTTTCATAAGAACCTTCTCCTGACAATAACAAACACAACAAAGAAGAATTAGCGAAATCGGTTCGTGCGTTCTGGAGTTATAGCGTCAGGAAGGAAAACCCGACTTATTTTTCTAAAGTAGATTAGTACCTATTTTAAGTTTATTTTACTAACTTTTGATAACTTATTTAAATTATTATATGTCCAACATGACTGTTTTGTTTATGTACTTTTGAGACCAATTTATAGTCTTATCAATAAATATTTTTATCTTTATATTAATTCTGTTGATTTCAATAAACAGTGTAAGTATAATATTCTCAGGTACAGTACTGTACCTACTTAGAATATAAAATAAAATAAATTTGACTCCACTTATCTCTTGTTCCGCATGTATGCACAAAACTTGTCAGGCTCTGCGCAAACAGTCTGCGCCAAACAAGTCTTAGATAATTTTGAGTGACATTTTTGTAAGGTTCTAGTATCTACGGGGGACGCCGCGGAATACCTGATCGAAGCATAAGACCTACAAATGTACACAAAGACTGCAATAAATAAATATGAATAAATATGTCACCTCAAAGCGTGCTTGGCATTTTGGAGAAAAAGAACATTGATAGCTTCGGATTTGGCACACCCACAAGCTTCTTGATCATATGATCTTGTTTTTCCGTCTGAGCTGAGATTCATGACCCTGAAACCAAGTTGATCAATTTTCTTGCTGTAAAACCCTCATAAATAGAACTGAAACTAAATTGCGACCTTAAAAATGGAGTATACCTATATAAATTACGGCTATAAAAATGGAGTAGGTAATAATATTACTATACGAATAGACTATACGATTTGGTAAATTCTTTGATAATGGTGATTACGTTTTTGGGACTCACTCTAATTTCTCTCTAAAGGACATACCTTCCATAATGCACCGAAGACTGCGGGTGCAAGCAAAGGTTAGCGCCGCCCACTATAGCGGCCTCGCATTCTCCACGTGAGATCGCGAGGTAGGCCTGCTCCAAGGCTGCAGTTGAGCTGCAGCATGCGTCGTCGATGCCGAGCGAGGGACCTTTCGCGTTCAGCCAGTACGAGACACGGTTAGCAAACATTGCCTTGCTGCATCTGTTAAAATACTTAATAATCAGAGTAGGCTCATTTGCTTGATTATCTCAATAATGGTGAAAAACCCCTAGAGCTTTACTGAAAGGAAACATTCCTTTATTATTTAAAACTAGCTTCTACTCGCGGCTTTGCACCCGCTTTCCAAGTTGCCTTTGTCCGTCCCGGGGATGCTGTAGTGTATGTCCAGGTAATATAATATAAACCATGGTCTACATCTACATACGTCATCTCGTAGGTCGATGTGTTGCCAATGAGCTGTCATGTCTCTGTCACTTGTCAGACGGACATTTCGGGAGAATCCGGATTGACAGGCGAACGGATGCCTGCTGGGGTGAGTGAGGTGGAGCTCATGATTGCCTCGGGTGTGGCGAGCTGATGTATCCCTTATCATGTATACTATCGGTCATCGGTACCCCTACAGATATCGTTTTCCTCCCTGCCAAATTTCATTAAGATCCGTTTAGCCGATTAGGCTTCAAAATGTGACAGACAGAGAATTAGGTACTTTCGCTTTTATCTACTATATAAAAATAAGTCGGGTTTTCCTTCCTGACGCTATAACTCCAGAACGCACGAACCGATTTCCACGGTTTTGCATTCGTTGGAAAGGTCTCGGGCTCCGTGACGTTTACAGCAAAGAAAATTCAGAAAATTATTAATGTAGTCTACGCGTGCGAAGCCGCGGGCAAAAGCTAGTATTTATTAATTGTGTACAGGGTGCCACGTAACATAATGTACTAAGCCAAAAGGGGGGATGAGATTCTGGACCCCAAGCAGATCAATTTGTAATAATTATATGACATTTTATTTAATTTCAAAAACTTACTTTTTTTATTTTTGGACAGATTTTATTTTTTATTAATCCTGTTCTTTTACACGCACTCTTGGATTATTTAACATTATAAAATACTAGTTTCTGCTCGCCGCTTCGCGCACGTTGTTGCTATGGAAACGTTTTATGGTTCTTTATACTGAAACAGGAATTGATTTATGGGATAAAAAGTAGCTTTTGTTTTATTCCAGGCTTAAAACTACCTGTATGCAAAATTTCAGCCCGATCCATTCAGTAATTTTGGCGTGGAGAGGTAACAAACATCCATCAACACATTTATACCTCTATACATCCGAACTTTCGCATTTATAATATTAGTGTGATTTTATATGATTTCACTGATGTTATTTGCTTGTTTTTCGAGCAAAATCAATGTTTGGTCATTAAATTATTACAAAAATTATGAAAATCCTTTAAAATTTCAAAACAATAATAATAGGTACCTATGTAATAAATAATACAGAAACACGAACATGAAGAAAAGAAGTCATGAATTTTTATGAAACAAAATAAAATATGTTCAAGTTTTAGAAATTGTAGATTAAAACTTAGATAAATAATGCTAATATTCAGAGTACTTATATACAAAACAGTTTAATAAAAGAATTGGCGGCGGAAAGTTGATTCCCATCGGGGTCCAGAATGACCCCCTTTCGGCTTACTATACATGTTTTGTGGCACCCTGTAAGCTCTGGTGTAAGCAAACCATGAAAGGGCTTTGTCTCCCCAGTTCTTGACAGATTTCATATTCTTCCATTTCTATTTAATAAGCAATGTTTCTTAAACAGATTTCGATGGGCGCTACGAAGCTCCGACTACGATAATAATTATGAAATGATGTTCATCATCACCATAAGGAGCAGGACGGGAATCAGGTACAGTACATACCCCGCAATACCCATTCCAGTTCTGGAGCTAGCAATGTAGAAGCTGGCTTTTTCACTTTCGGAAAAACAAGATCCAATGTATACGCCTACTTTTTTTCCGGAAAGTTGCTCTGGACTGATTCCTGAAATTATAAGGAGACTCCCTTAACACCACAGCCAACGAGGGCGACGAGGGCGTTATGACAGGGCAATCGTGCGGGGGCCAAGGGACGGGTCGGGGGACGGACGCTCCCGAGTTACTAAGGCGGTGATGTATGCAACTCGGGTAGTCTATTAACAAAATACATTCTGTTCGTAGAGCTCTTTAAACAGAAACGTAGGCAGTGGGATCCGAAGTTTTCTTCTAAAATCTATATTTTCGAATACAAACAACGCTACAACGTTTGATGAAAATCAGTGCTCTTAAATTATGTTTAGGTTTTACGGGAGCGTCCCTGCCCCGTCCCGTCCCTTGCCCCCCGCACGATTGCCCTGTCAAAGCCACGCCGAAATGTCGCTAGTGAAAGTGGAAAAGCGAAAGAGAACGCACGGCAATGTATGAGGTTGTTGAATTGTTTATGGTTTCTTTTTTGCTTTTGCTAAATAGTTACTACGATATTATGGAACACTTGGTGAGTGAGATGACTCGCACGTTATCTTACCAGCGTCGTAGATAGCCTCGTAGCTCTGCTCCAGGACCTTCCGGGACATGGGATCCATGCACATGCTAAGCTTGTAGTGCACCTTGAAGAACTGAGCATCGAAGCGATCTAGATCTCCTACGTTGCCTGCGTACTGAGCGGCCTCGGGGTGGTTGTACACCCATCGGAGACCATCGGATGAAATTGGGTTTATCTGTAGATCGATAAAGCGTTCAAGGTACAATCTACCTACCTCAGTTAGCCGAATATTAAAATGTCAAAGTTTATAAATAAATAAATAATGCTGGACGATTCACACAGCATTATCTAGCCCCAAATTAAGCAGAGCTTGTGTTACGGGTACTGGATAACTGATATACTTAATACAATACACTACATAGATACATATTTTTTATTATATTTTATTAACATCCAGAACGCCCTGGACAAAATGTCTGCAGATCGTACAAACATTTGTCCCGAGGCGGGAATCGAACCCGCAACCTCCTGCATCGCAGGCAGACTTTCGCCCGCTGCGCCACAAAAATCAAATCAAATCAAAACGTTTATTTTCAGCTAAGACATAAATTAAAAACCGTTACATAACTAATAAAAAATACAAAATGACAATATAATATACTTAATACTATTAAACTTAATAACTCTTAGTACTTAGTACTATTAACTTACTTACAGAGGTCGTCAAAGTTTATGCGCGAAGATGTGATTATTAAGAAGGTCTTGAAAACTACAAAACAGATCAAAATTAAATTTGGCATAGGTATCTACATGTACCTAGGGCGTTATCCAACTTAAATATAAGATACTAGCTGTACCCACGACTTCGTTCGCGATTGCCATACCTGCCGACTAATTAAGTTCTCATTTAACCAAAGTTTCTCTCATATTATGAAACGCCGTGCAAAAAAACTTCGTTGCGTAGAATTGAACCTGTTACACTTATAATATATGTAAGTATCTATATTTAGGCACCTACCTAGTTAAATAGAATACATTTATTCACAAAGAAAATTATACTTGTATTTACAATTGAAACAATTGAGCTAACTGCAGAGTGTTGCAAACAGTCTACAGATAGCTCAACTGATCCATATCAACACCAGTCGGAAGCGTCCCCAAGACGCTGGCTGCATTGCCACGCTGTATGGCAATGCTGATACGCTGTGCCAGATATTCACCAGCTCTCGGGTCACGCGTCGCTTCGACCAGTGACGCTCAGATAGTTTTTTGAAAACCCGAAGAGCCTCGGTACCCCACGGACCTAGGGTCTCGACTCCAAGGGGAGCAAATGGGTAGGCTCTGTCGAGACCTGCATATTTGTGCCTCTTGAGATCTTCGGCCAAATCTGCCGCCGCACCCGCCCTCACGGATGTCCTCGGAAGATGGGAAAGCGCAAGTGTGTCGACGCATGTAGCGTCCCACACAATGGGCCTCCCCAACTCCCATGGGACTAGTGTCATACCGTCGGGCCTCTTACCATCGTCACGCAACAGACCATTCGGTTCGAGAATAGCTGGTACGTTAGCGGTGACAAAGGCCCGCCGGATGATGTCGTTAAGGCTAGCGTGGCGAGATATGCGACCGGCGGCCCTAGTGCACGATAATCCGTGATGACCAAGCTGTTCGACAGCAGTACCGCACTGGCATTGATGAGGCGCGCAACACCTTGCACCCAACCGGAGACATGTTGCGATACGGAAAGTTACGGGATCCAATAAAGTACCAGTGTTATATGAAGGAAATGCTTGCAACCAATGTCCTGACTCCCCAGAAGTACCTACTTAGCTATTATAATAACCCCTGGATGTTCCTGGTGTAGGACAAGATTTTTCATCATTGAACACCACTTTGAACTCGCTATCTAACCATGAAGCGTTTTGATTCAAGAATCGAGATTTGGTCTGCTTAGTTAGATTTCAACCATGGAATACGATCATGTAATTTTCCTAAGAGATTTTGTTATATGTTTTCTAAAACTTTTTGGCGTTTAGATGACTTTAACTTTAACTTGTGTTACAAGTTAAAGTTTTAGAAACTTGTGTTACAAGTTAACTTTAACTTGTGTTACAAGTTAAAGTTTTCTTCCAATATATTTTTGGATATTTTCCGAGGTGGTATCGTTATTCATGAAAAAAAATCACAGTTCGCGTTTACACAATTCACAATAAAACGAATTCACAATTTTTTTTTAAATAAGTAGTTGATTACGTGTGTTTGTAGTAAAACCTTTTTTGTATGTAGTCTTTATTGTCTTTAACTTTAACTATGTGGGTTGGTTGGAATAAAAGATGTTGTTAACTTCACTGAGTCTAATCAATATCTTTAGACACGAGTACATGAAATTACATTAACTTTAGTCTATAATCCTTAATTAGGATAAGTGTGTTCTAGGCAAGGGCTTGAGGAGTGACTGCCGGCGATAGGCTTAGACTGTAAAAATGCCGAATAATCGAAACGCGTTTGCGCCGCGTACATTATGTTAATCTGTGTCACTACACCTTGTATCCCTTTTTTAAGTGCAAGTTTAGAACTTCAAAAAGGAGGAGGTTCTCAATTTGTTTGTATTTCTTTTTTATTGTATGTATGTTATGTACTTGATATCTCCGCCTGTGGTAAACCGATTTTACTGATTCTTTCACTATTGTATAGAGATTAGAGAATGATCCCGAATTGGTTCCATAAAAAGGTTATTCCCAACGGATTGGTATTTATTCCGTTAAGCTTAAAAAACAACATAATACCTACTCTTGAAAAGTCACGACTAGCTACAACAATTTTGGTTATCTTCGCCAATTCTTTGATGATTCTTTCGTTAATGTCTAAAAGTTGATTTTTAGGTAGCCCCTTAAAAATATGTGTCTCGAGGAGTTGTGTGTCGTAAAACGTATCTAAAACACATGATAATTTTCAAAATCTCTGGTTACTAATGGTTTCCATGACATCTGGACTTCAAAATCAAACTAGTGTTTCGGAATTCGGAACGCAGGCCGTGCACGCACTGCGATTAAACGCAAGCCGTTTAGAAAAAGCTGAAAACGCCAAACCGCGTACAAACACGCACTGCGGACTGCGGTTGGCGTTTTGGTTAATTTTATTTTAGTAACACCATGGACTTCATGCGAACAGCGTGTGTTGTGGCTTTGGGCTTAAAATAAAAAACCGCACGCGGTTAACCGCTGTGCGTGCGCCACTATGAGACACCAAAAAATCGCGCGTTTACAAACCAGTTTAAAATCAGTCACTGAAAAAATTCGATTATGCGTACGCTTGTATAGAAAGCTATGTCTTACATAATTTTTGTTGTTGTCATGTGTCATGTCAATGTGTCATCAAACTAAACTAGACTCGAATTTTAACTAGATGTCGCCATTTGGGGGATTCGAAGTCAGTTAACAGTTTTTTGCGCGGTGACTGCTGGCAGCCAACGCGCTGTGAACGCGGTGAAGGAAGACGCCTAGCAGAAAGCGGCGTTTTGACCCGGTCCATCCCTGCGCGGCCGCCCACGATCATACAACTTGCTTCAAGCAAGCACTCCACGCGTCGACAGCTTGCGGGCCACTCGTTCGTTGGTTGACGCCTTCCTTACCGCAATAATAAAGCTTGCGGTAAGGTTAAGACGGAAACCGACGAGTGTGGACAACGCGGGTCACTTGCTTGCCGTAGCCTAGCCAAGGTTGTGGCAAGCAAGTGGCCCACCCGCTATGTGCTTTTTTATGCTGTCTTAAAATGTATCCAAAGGTTAGCAAAATTATGTCGGTCCGAATACAAAAAATCCTGTATAGAAGTAAACAAGGGCCTGTGTTTTTATCACCGCATCTGCTCCTAGGTAGGTAAGCAATATAAAGTTTTTATTGCATATCTAGGCGGATGCACCCTCAGAAGGTTTTTGTTTAGCAGCAGAATCGGACCGTTGTTGTGTGGTGCCGGCTTAGAATCTGTACCACCCCAACTATTCCCGCGGGTGTCGTAAGAGGCGACTTAGGGACATCCATCGGGAGCGGGGAGCAGCTCCCCTGGAGAACAAATCTACCACCAAGCTGCTATGCCCAACTCGCATGCCCAGCGTGGGGATTATCGGCATTACCCCCATGATATAAAAGTCGATAAGGCGCTTATCAGGGGGAGGCCTGCGTCCAGCAGTGGACCACTATAGGAATGAATTAATGAATGAGAATATTTTATTTGTAACTTAATGAACAAAAACAAACATGATTTAAAAATAAAATAAAAGATACAGCTTCTGTCGATTAAAGTCACAAAACGGTCTCTGTCTCAGCATAAGCTAGTTGTTACCACGTAACAACCAACGCTGGTCTTCCGACAGGCTGTTGAGGTGAGGTAAGGGAGAATCGAATCACCTCCAAACTATGTAGGTTGGTCAAGAAGAATTAGTGGCTGTATATTTCTATTAGGCCACCTTTTTAAGAGCCCCTGCACGCCTTTACAAAAGCAAGCCTACCTTATTATAAAGAATATTCTCCAGGTCCCGCACGTATCTGGCTTGCGGGTAGAGTCCAGCCATCCCCGAGATAACCACCTCGTTTCCACGGGGCGTCTCTTGGACTTGCAGTGGGACTTCGCCTTGTGGAGTTGGTGCCATTTTGCAGTTATATCTGCAAAAAACGTCATTATGCACGTATTGTTACTTAGACTCTATTTCTACTGGGTAGCTGCTGTAGCTTCCCGTGCCTCGGAAAGCACGTTAAGACGTTGGTCCTGCGCTTGATCTCTCCCCAGTCGTGACGGTCTGCCCCCCATTATGAGAGTGAGGAGATAGAGACCTGCGTTTGTGCACACACTTGTGCACTATAATACGTCTTGCGTATCTGGCTAGTCTCCGATGAGACTGGCGGCCGTGGTCGAAATTCGGCTAGGAGGACATTATTTGATGTAGCTATCACTCTTCTCTGCTATATTCTTTATAGTTTAGTTGTGATCTTTTGCACACTTGAAATAAATGTTAGTGGGTTGAAAAATCATCAACCTATATTAGTCCACTGTTGGACATAGGCCTCCCCTAATGAGCGCCATAGCGCCCTGTCTTCAGCTTGCCGCATCCAGCATGTGCCTGTAGTCTTTCGCAGATCGTCATCCCACCTGGCTGGAGGGCGTCCTAAGCTATTTATGAGCAACTAATTTCTGCCCGCGGCTTCGCACGCGTTGTTTCGATGGAAACGTTTTGAGGTTATTTCTATCCCATGGAAACTGATTTATGGGATAAAAATTGTGTTTGATTCCAGATTTAGACTTACCTGTATGCCAAATTTCAGCCTGATCCGTTCAGTAGTTTTGACGTGAAGAGGTAACAAACATCCATCCATACATCCATCCATCTAAACTTTCGCATTTATAATATTAGTGTGATGTGATAGTGTGATACTTGTACTAAAATAAAAAATTATTGTTATCGTCCGATAGGTAGCTGTCTTCGTCGGTTGACTAAAGTAGTTTTCCTCGTGTTGATGTTGTTTTGAAAGAAATAAATCTTTTTACATTGCAACAATCACTAGTGCCATGTGTCATAAACCGATAATTAAAATGGACGGAGTAAGTTAAATTAATCTACTTACAAGAAATTAATGGTGCATTAAATTGAAATACTTAAGTATACTACTTTGTGAACACTACAATACTTTGTGAACACTACAACTGCACAGCATTTATCCAACTAAAGTGTCGTTTTGAAATTGTTTTATTTCCTAGAGTTCTTATACATTTTACTAGCTTACCTAAGGTCAAAAAAGGTTGAATATTTTTTTCAAAACAATAGGTAGGTAATTTGAAAGTGTATCTGTCGTGGTCATATCCTAGAATTGATCACTTCATGATGTAACCGACCATTTCATGAATTGGTTGTATTTCATGAAATGGAAAATACGCGCTGCCCACATCATGATATTGTAGTCTGGCCAGATCAATGAATAATCAGCGTTTGACGATAAAAAAGCTATATGCCCGGCTACTTCATGATATGGTCAAGCATTATTGATCATATCGTGAAATAGTTACAATATCTACCGTTAGAGGCGCTGATGTTGTTTTGTTTTGAATGTTTATTGCATCAAGTCGGTGGACAATGATTCTGTTTTAAAAGCTAATAATTATGTACCAGTTGACGATAAAAATTATGTCAAACGCCGTTAGGAGACAAAAGCACTTGACTTTTACGAAATTACTGGTAAGATCCGACTATTTGTATAGTTCCCATGGAAAAATATTATGAAATACTAACAGAAAGATTTCATCAAAATATTTTGAGTACTATGTTGCCAGTTTAAACAGCAAACCAACAGCAAAGGGCAACTTATTGTATTAACAAAAAATATAAAGTTCCTGCGTTATTTGGATTTTTTATTAAACCTTTGATGTCAAGGAAACCCTACATTAATGATATGGCCTAACGTTGATTGAAATATCAATAAACGTTGATGCTTAAACGATATAGTCAGTGTTAGCTGGCCATATCATGAAATACAACCATTTCATGAAATGGTCGGTTACATCATGAAGTGATCAATTCTAGGATATGGCCACGACATATCAATATTCATTCAATCGATAGACATTTTGAGCGACACCCCGCAAAAGTATTTCCATGTCCTCTACGCCAAAGCACAAAGTGAACAAAAATACCTACGAAAAATATTGTGCTACCAAGAGTCGATAAATTGTTAATTGTCGATAAACACATTAGTGACTTGCTTTCGTTCTTTTTTATGCAATAAATAATAATAACTAATAAAATTATACTCAGGGATGTTTTATTTAACCTTGTGATATTTCCCATTCTTTATAAAACATAGTTTAGTAGGTACATAAATAAACAAGACCCGTCAAGTGCGAGTGTAACTCGCGCGCCGAGGGTTTCGAACGTTTGTGAACAAGTAGGTATGTACTAAAGGTACCGGTTAGAGACTCCAAAATTTAATGAAGACCTAAAACTAGTAGGTACCAACCTACATTTCAGATGGATCTCTCTGCATGCTTCGGTGATAGGGTGTAGTGGTAAATTTTTCGACTTTTTTCAAAATATTTCGAAAAAGCCTACAGAAATTTCAAAAACTGTTTTGAAATTTAAAAACTGATACCTTTCATTTGATACCCCACTTGACTCTGTAGGTCTCTTTTAAAGTTTTGACATCTCAATTTGTATGGAAAATGTTCATTTTTATTTTTCATTTTTTTTCTTAAAATCTGTACAGGCGTACGAAATGTATTATTATATTAAATTTTAAGTTGATAGCTGATAAGTTATTAAGCAGGGAAAAAGGACAGACAAAGCGAGACCTTATGGGTTTCGAAACCGTCCTTCGAAACCCTAAAAACAAACATTACAAATAAAATACTAGTAAAGTACAGCACTAACTCGCCCCATCCATTGTCACGACTAGCGACTGGACGAAAGCAGCGCAGCTAACCTACGATTTTGAAACTTCCTTAGAGATGTAGACATGTCGCACGTGTGTATCGATATCGAAATAGATGTCAACTGTACATCTGTGATGTTAACCTAGACGAAATAGGCAAACATCGACTAAAAAATATTTTGTAAAACGTCTTAGGTAGGTAGTTACAAAAAATAACTAAAGAGCCGCTTAGTACTAAATCGACACTCTATTTTAGATCTGCAGGGGTATTTTGATTCGTCGGAAAGCCCGTCGGATTCGATATCGGAAGCTTTTTACGACGAAAAACGTTTCCGATATCGAATCCGACGGCCTTTCCAACAAATTAAAATATCCCTGGAGAATGCCTTAAAATAAGATAGATTTTTAGTCTTCTTACAACACTATTTGGAACGATTATATTGTAATGTAATACCGGAAGATCGCAAGTGGATATAAAGTACCTACTATTTTCGGCTTCATGCTTTATAATTTGCAGTCGATTTAGATTCCAAAAACTACTTCGCATTTTGGAAGGCATCGATGATGAGGTCTGAGGAATCGCTCATGTTGCACTGCTTTACTTCTTAGTTTCGCTTTAGGAATGCTTGATGTCATCAGGTTGTCGTCTTTCCTCGACCACGGCGCACGGTGAATCGGTGACGTGCAAGGGATGCGCTCGAATTGATTTTTCAGATAATATTATGCCAGGTTGATTTAATGTAATTTTTTTTATTCACGTATTAGCGCATGATAGTTTTACGTTTTTTACCTTTTATTTTATTACACAATAACACGGTGCACAGCGCACGCACAACTGCACAAGGCATAGGCATGGTTATTCATTTTGACAGATGCCGATGGAAGCCTCTACCTCATAGCCGCAATTTGAAGCGCGTCTTGTGTCGCGCGATTTGTTGCGATTTTTGTTTGCAGTACCTACATTTTGTATAGACGCATACGATCTTACACACTGCTGCAATTTTATCGACGAGGCGGCGGCCTATACAAGTTTTATTCCTGATGGATTGTTAGATAACGCGCTTAAAAAAAGGTTGTCAAGGTTGCCTGGGAGAAATCGCTCTCAGCGATAAGGCCGCCTTTTGTACTATGTGAATTTGTCATTTAGATATAAGACTTTTATTAACTTTATTTACTTGTAAGTACAAACAAATAAAGTGTTAATTCATTCATTCATTCATTCAATTCATTCATTCATTCAAAAAAAAAATCATTTAATTATAGATTACGTATGTTTTCTTTAGTGCAATAAAGAATTAGGAAGATAGAGTGCGTTGGTATGGTATGACAATCTCGGTGGCGCGGCGGGCGAAGGTCCGCCTGCGGCGCAGAAGGTTGCGGGTTCGATTCCCGTTTTGGGACAAATGTTTGTACGGTCTACAAATATTTGTTCCGGGTGTTCTGGTCGTTACTATGTATAATAAAAAAAATATCTATCTATGTAGTGTGTTATATTATGTATATCAGTCATCTAGTAGTACTAGATGACTGGTACTAGACTAGTACCCATAACACAAGCTCTGCTTAGCTTGGGGCTAGATGATGATGTGTGGATTGTCCAGCATTATTTATTTTATTTATTTATTAATGGGCACGTGAAGAGAAGGCCGCCCGATTATGTAGAGAGTTTAGCACTATACATTTTCATCCCCAGGCAAAGCTGTTACTTTTTTATGTAAGAAGTTATATGATTTCTCCATTTATTATGGACCGATTTAGAAAATTATTTCGTTATTGTATTGAAATGTTTTCGAAGTGGTCTCATAAAAATTTATTCCCGAAGAATCAGCATTTGTCCCACAAAACTTAAAAAACAGTGTAATATATTAAAGAATTTAATGTCGGCTTTTTTTTCAAAACAATCAAATTATTGAGTGGCTTGTTTTTATTTACGTTTTTATTTGAAAAACGAGATCCCGAGGAAGCCTTGGATCTACTCTATGGCACTTTGATAGACATTTTTGACAAATGTGTTCCCAAGAAACGCTACCATCGAACAGACTCTAGGTATCAGTATCCCAACTGGTACACAGCGGACATCATAAGAGAGATTAAACTGAAGGCAAGGCTACATAGGCAATACAAACAAGGAGCATCGACTTATGTAGCATTCTCGGAAAGTAGAGCAAGGGTAAAGAAAATGATAGAAGAGGCGCAAACTCAACACCAGCAACGAGTAGAGCAACGTATGACGGAGGATCCGAAATCGTTCTGGAATTTTGTGAAAGCAAAACGAGGGACCGTGAACCGAAAGCAGATTACACTTAATGGAAAAACACTCTCGGAATTGGAATGTGCGAAGGAATTTGCGAAGTTTTTTCATTCGGTTTACGGCACCTCGCCGGCTCAACTAGACGTGACAGCGGCGGAGGCGGCAAGCCCCGCCAGCGCCACGCGCGTGCACGTGCCGCGCCTGACGCTGGCCGAAGTGCGCGCGGCGCTGACGAGGCTCAAACCGAAGCGGTCCGCAGGCCCGGACGGCATACCAGTATTTATTATGAGAGACTGTCGAATGCCGCTTGCAGAACCACTCGCCCACATTTACAATGCTTGTCTAGAGAGATCACACTTTCCAGAACGATGGAAGATAACAAGGGTTATTCCTATACCTAAAAGCTCTGGATCCGATGTGACGGAATACCGACCGGTGACTATTCTGTCGACGGCGGCGAAGGTCTTTGAATCAGCCATGCAGCGCAGCATGCAGGAGCAGGTCTCGGCACGACTGTCTGACGCCCAGCACGGTTTTCGGCCAGCTCATAGCACCTCAAAGAACCTCCAAGACTCCATGGCCTTCGTGCTACCGCAAGTCGACACAGGGGTGCAAGTCGACGCCGCCTACTTCGACTTCAAAAAAGCGTTCGATCTAGTCGACAACGACATCCTGCTTAAGAAGTTGGCGACGATCGGCTGCACTACCAAACTGCTGCAGTTCTTCGCGAGCTATATGAAGGACCGGCGGCAGTATGTAGACTACGCAGGATGCAGATCACAGGCGTACTCTACCTTAACCGGCGTGAGTCAGGGAAGTAATCTGGGGCCGCTAGAGTTTATCATAATGATAAACGACCTGCCGACCGTCGTCAAAGACGCCAAATGCTTGTTGTTTGCGGACGACCTGAAGTTACTTTTGCCTATCAAGGACGAAGAAGACTGTGTACGCCTACAACAAGACGTGGATAGAGTGGTAGAGTGGAGTAGGGTAAATGAACTCCAGTTTAATATCAGCAAATGCTCTATAATAACTTTTAGTCGAGTAAAGACACCGCTCTACCACGACTACCAGTTGAGGGGTACTCAGCTGAAGAGAGTCGACTCGATTAGGGATTTAGGCGTTCGTTTGGACGACAAGTTACATTTCCGGGGGTAGGTGGTCAACATTTGCAAAAAGGCCTTTAAAACTTTAGGATTTGTACTCCGTCAGACAAACAGCTTCAAAAACCTGCAAGCAGTAAAGTCGCTCTTTAATGCTCTAGTAAGAAGCCATTTGGAATTCAATTCAGCGATATGGGCTCCGCATGAGGCCAAGTACAAGCAAATGATAGAGCGCATACAAAATAAGTTCACAAGATATTTATACTTCAAGTTGTACGGTATATACCCCTTCTACCCTTTGATGTATCCAACCTTGTTTGTTATAGGCATGGTTGGATACAACAAGCTAGAAGTAAGGAGGGAGGCAGCGCTCGCTCTACATTTGTTTAAAGTGTTGAGAGGGATGATCACTCATCCATGTATTTTGGAGGAAATGCAGCTGAATGTGCCCGCGGACTTTGTGCACAGACGAAGGCGCCCAGCCCTATTGGCAGTACCAAAAGGGCGAACCAACCTGCTACACAAAGCACCTCTGACGTGAAGCGTCCGCACACTTAATTTGATTGCCGAGAGAATCGATCTTTGTTACTGTTCCCGGAGCGAATTCCAGAAGGCTTTGTTTTTTATTTTATTTTATCACAGTACGATTTTAATGTAATTTTTTAATTAATTATTATTGTGATTTTTAAATCCGATTATGTTAGGTTATTTTTTTTTAAGGCTGACTTTTGGATTATTATTATTACTATTCTAACTTTGATAATAATCAAATTAATTTGACATTATTATCCACATATAATTGTATCTATCTTTGACATTTATATTTATTTAATTTTTTGTCGTTTTTCTTGTTTATGTATTTGCTAATTTTAATATTAACTATAATAAGACTAGAATATAAGGTAGGTACTCTATTGTATTGGGTGTGCCTGTTAGGATAGATGTACATGTTTAAATAAATAAATTTTTAGGTAAACATACCTATATGGTATTTGGTAAATGGTGATGGAATTTTGTGGAAAAAAAACCCTCTGAATTCAAGTAATAATGCCTTTTATTAATTTAAAATGTAAACAATCGATTATTGTATAATATATGAAATTTAACTCAGGGGCTGTCCTTATACCAAATTACACTAAAACAAATAATAACTAGTTTTCATATATTAATATTCTGTAGTCATAAATTTGTCAGCATTTAAAAGATATGATTCACAAATATTTTTAGTTTCGAATCCATTTAAAATATCTTCAGGGAGATGCTTGTTGATTATAGAAGCACAGCGGTCATCCCTCGTCACATGCGCCAGGGGAGTGGAGAGGTTGTGGACAGTGATCGGCTGCTGAGAGAAGCGCTGAAGAGTACAAGGAACAGTTGAAGCTGAATATGGACTCAATGCTCTAAGGACCACGATTTTAGATCTCAATGGTTTTAGTTTTGGGGTGTATTCGATCGTTGTAGTTATTCGGGTATATGCTGATTCTAGAAGCGACCGTGCATACTGTGCTGAATGAGACACGTGCCCAAGAAGTGTTTTCACGCATGTATCTACACGTTGCATCCATGGAATTCCCTCTACATGTTCCATCGTTGTTGCGCTCATTCCCGTCATCAATGTAAACATGTGCTTTACTAGTCCAATTTGTAATTCTTCTTTATTTTTATACGCGAGTAGTTGCTCTTTCATCAGGCATTTGGTCTCATCTGGGCCATCACCAATACAGAAGACTGTCCCAATATGTCCTAAAACCATAGGTTTATTTGTAATTTTAATTTCTATTCATCTTAAATTAACATGTTATGAAAAATAAAACCACAATTCTTACCATATTTTTCTAAAATTGCAGCCAATTCTAAGACCACTAAAACTCCAGTTTCGTAGCCCAAGAGCAAAAAGGTGTTATTGACTCCTGTCCTTTTTAGGAGCACCTATTAAAAGAAAACAACACAATTTTATAGGATGCTCGAACAAGTTATAACATCAAAATTTAAACAAGCACGGACACTCACCCGAACCACAGATATTATAATACTATACTAGTACCCGAACTAAAAATGTACACTACCAATAGGTATCCAATTATCAACACTATCAAACACTATAATAGGTAGGGTACATCAAATCAAAAGCGGTAATAACAATTAAATTCCTCAATTGTTTCTGTTCATTGCAGCTAATAAGTGAGGTACATATTGTGGCAATCCACTCATATCACTTGTAAGGGTATGAAGGTACCTGAGAATATCTGAGCGCTAGTTGTTCAACGGTCTCGTGCAAATGGTCAAGCCCCGGCTGCAGCACAACCGCTGGCAGCTTCAGGCGCTCACAGATGGAGCGGAACCGCTCGTGGTGACCTTCCAAACCTGGCACTATGCACAAGAATTGCTGGCTTACGTCAAACTCGTCGTCCCTCTGTAAAAGTTCAGTATTATTGTGGTATTACGATGATATGAGTGTAAGTAATAGGGCTGTTCGCCATGTTTGTTACAGTGTTGACTTAGTGCCGTTAAAATAATGGAATAAATAAATGCTAACACGCACGAGCGTAATGGGAGAATTAAGGACTACAGGTACCCAATTTAGCATGAGGTAAAGGGATTATTATGAAGTTGTTAGATACAGTTTTAAAGACTCCAAACTACGGATCATAGTGGACACTTTACTCTAAAATTATCTCTAAATAGGTTGGCAATCTAAACAGGGTTGCTATTACCCACGACACACTCATGGGGACGCACGGCTTTGGATTTATTGTATAAGTTTCCTTCCAGAACTTACTAAAGTTTTTAGTTGAGTGATGGGTCGCAAGAATATCCATTTTATTTTGAGTCTAATGGTCCTGACACCATTTAAAGTTTGTTTTAAATATTCTCCGTGAGTCACGCATATCTAACTAGTAACATAACTAGGGCCATAGGATGCTTTCCCATGAACCCATCCTCTAAACTAGAGCCGAGCCTTACCATAACCCTTTTTTATATGACGATCCCATCCTTTTACATGCGGCCTCTTTTTCTTATATTTTCCGCTATTACTATTATTCAAGCATCTGCTAGCCGCCGCGGATCCTAATATTTTATCTATTTTGTTGTGCCTACATTGATTGAACTACACTTCTATGACCTATGTCATTGCAAACATTATCAGCACACTTTCTAAAAAGAAGGAAATCTACATCTGGAGCACATAATATATTCCTTGATTTGAGAGAGATATATTTGCTTAGAGCGTACTGTGAATCTTTTAATAGATAACCATGGGAATGAAATGTGGGAACCTTAAAAATACGGAATACCTAATTAAAATTATGTATAGCATGCCCCGTTCCCAGAGTGATCATCATAGTAAAAAGACGTTTGCCGGGATCACTCTGCGAACCAGACTTGCCCACAGCGGCGATGAGACCTATCCGCTGTGGTAATCAAGATGCTCTTGTAGCTGTCCCGCAATCTGCTGATCAGAGATGCAGTTTTTGACGTGACAACGTCTTATAATTCGATAGAGCCGGCTGCACGCACGAAAAAACATGACGTCATGCGGCGTTACCTCATGCGGCGTTACCTCGCTCTTTTCTTAAGACGTTGTCACGTTCAACTATCGTCAGTAAACCGACTTTACAGACAACCAATTTTTTTTTTTTTTGCGGATAATGGCTTCGAAGGCATCCGTTTGATACTCTGCAAACATCCCCGATGCACTGCAGAAGCGAGGCAGCCCCAACATCATCCTGAAAATATTATCATATTGGATACGTAGGGTGGCGCTAGCGAGGTTTTGGTATAGCTTCCCGTGTACAAATTTTGGCAGTAGGATTTTACATCAGTTATCTTTACTTGCTCTGTAAACATCCTGGACGAGCTACAGAGGCGGGGCAGTCCCAGTAGCACCCTGAATCCATTATTATCGTCGCCCGCGGGTTTTCCCGGTGTATATTGACTTTTACGCAATCATCCGCGACAGAACAGCACCCTTGACGCACTGGGTCAGGGGCGGTGCCAGTAGCCATCTGAAACTCATAGCTGGAAGGCTGGACACGGAGTGCGCTTTCATGAAGCAATGGAGGCGCACACATAGTGTCATGTGCTTGTGAAGATTGTGTGTCCCATTTATTTATATTAGATGTTTTTTTTTTACTTATTAATTAATGGCTGAAATATGCATCTTTGCATCTAAGCTGAAATGTGAAGAGAAGACCGCCTGATTATGTAGGGAATTTAGCACTACAGCTTTCCATCCCCGGGCGAAGGTCCAGAGGGAGACCCAAGACACGATGGAAGGATGTAGTGTTAAAGGATATGAGAGAGTGTCAAGTTTCCGAAGACGACGTCGAGGATAGAGCGAAGTGGAGGAAATCTATAAGGAGAGCTGACCCCACCACCATATGGCATAACTAGCTGGGAAGAGAGAGAGAGAGAGCATCTAAGCTGAAATAAACGTATAGAATTGAATAATAAGTATTTTAAAGAGGTATCTTCTCTATTATCGCTATTTTGGGCATTTGTTGCAAAACTAATTTATCGGATTACAAACTGACATCGACCTCATTGAAAAATGTTGGTCAAACTCCGCTCAATACTTTTTAGGGTTTAGAGATCGGAGATCGGTTTCGAAACCCGTATGGTCTCGCTTTGTGTGTCCTTTTTTACCTCATTAATATCTCAGCAACTACTTGAAATTTAAAATAATAATACATTTTGTGTGTCTGTTCAAATTTGAAGAAAAAAATCAAAATCAAAATTTTCTATTCAAATTGTGATGGCGAAATTTTAAAAGAAACCTACAATGTCAAGTGGGGTATCAAATAAAAGGTATTGGTTTGAATATTTCTAACCAATTTTTCAAATTTCTGCAGGTTTCATACTTTTTGAAATATTTTGAAAAAGTCGAAGAAATACCCATTCCTTCCTCTATCTCCGAAGTTTCCAGAGCGATCCATTTGAAATATATGGAGCGTTTGTAGGTAATGAATATATATTTTAGAGGAAAAATATAGAGAAGTCTGTAAAATAATTATTGTAGAGATTTTAGAGGTTAATGAATACATATTTTAGAGGAAAAATATAGAGAAGTCTGTAAAATGGGGGATAATTTTCAAAAGGGTGCTACTCCACTGGGTGGGGTATCAAATAAAAGGTATCGGTTTGGACATTTCAAAACACTTTTCTAAATGTCACTCGCACTTGACGGATATTGTTTTTATTGATTTTATGTATCTTTATACTTTGTTATTTGTTGATTATGTCACTGATTTTTATAATTCTTACAAGGTATGAAACCGTTTTTGTTATTTATCTCAAGAATATTTACACTTTATTAGTTACTAGCGGCCTGTCCCGGCTTCGCACGGGTGGATATTAATTTTTAAAAATTTTGGGATAAACGTTTCTAATATTTCTGTAGCAGGACATTTTATACTTTTATCCAATTGCCCCGTTGGTATAGTGGTCGCGTGTTCAACCGCTGATAATGTGGTCCCGGGGTCAAATCCCGGGTCGTCCCAAGATTTGTGTTATTGGGTATTTTCTAGCAAGAAATATACACTGTAGCAGCCCGGAGTAAGGAAATTGGCGGTGTTAGATGGCTTAACGTGCTCTCCGAGGCACGGGGGCGTGCCTCAGAAAGCACTTTAAGACGTTGGTCCTGCGTTTGACCTCTCCCCGTCGTGCCCGCCCCCGGTGGATATCCCTTAGTCGCCTCTTACGACACCCGTGGGAAGAGTTGGGGTTGTGCAAATTCGAAGCCGGCACCACACAGCAGCGCACACACTTGTGCACTATAATATGTCCTGCGCATCTGGCTAGTCTCCGATGAGATTGGCTGCCGTGGTCGAAATTCGGCTAGGAAGACATTAATTATTATTATTTTTACCTACCTCCCTCGCTGCGTTGCCCGGGTGCGGCGTCATTTATTTTTCTAATAGTATTTTGTTTAGATTGACATTTTTAAATTTTTAATATCTTTTGAATGGAATGTCCGATTTGAATAATTCAAGAAGTAATCTACAGGTATTGAAACAGTCTTATTTAAGAAATGATTTATTTGGATAAGGATTAATACAGAGGTATGGCTAACATGGTCAGACTTCGGTCAGAATTTCTATCAACTTTTAAAAAGTAAAAATGTTGTTATACTGACATAACTACAATAGTTGGACATATGGTATCGCTGAATTTTTTGTAGATATTTATATAGTCTTTAATATTGTAGAACATTTTTTTGTTCTATCATCAATAGTTTCCGCAGCGCATGCGATGATAGACAATTTATGGCGAATTTTTTTACACCTTGGGTTACATTATTGAAGTTTTAGTAGGGATTCCTAATTTTTTCAAGAACTCAATATAGCCTATGTTACTCAGGAATAATGTAGCATTCTAATGGTGAAAGAATTTTTGAAATCGGTTTAGTAGTTTTTGAGTTTATTCGTAACAAACATACAAAAGAACAAAAATACAAATCTTTACTCTTTATAATATTATGGTATATTAGTATAGATTAGTATAGATATAGATTGATTATGAGACTGACTTTTATAAATTTTTAAAAGGTTTAAGACCGTCTTTGTTATT
Organism: Eupithecia subfuscata; assembly: GCA_963564075.1. NCBI lineage: Eukaryota > Metazoa > Arthropoda > Insecta > Lepidoptera > Geometridae > Eupithecia > Eupithecia subfuscata. The sequence goes on along the minus strand of OY751117.1, from coordinate 6,699,712 downwards.
GATTTCATGAATTTTTACACTTTGTTATTTGTTGATTTTATTAGGCTTCTTTTGATAATTATTATTTACAAGGTGTTCCTTTTTTGGTTGGTTTATTGATTTTACGTTATACAATTATACTTTTGATTTATCCCAAAAACGTGTTAATAATTATAATTAAAAGTAATTTCTGACAATAACGTTAGGTGTACAAAGTAAGATAATAGGTACTATAGGTTCATAATAAACGCGACGTTTCAATAAAAATAAATAGCGCCTAGATTGCACCATCCGCAACGTAATACATTTTGCTTTTTAAATGTTTTTTAAATGTGAAAGTTTAATAATGTGTCTTAGTTAAGTAGAAAAATAACTAAGTAAAGTCGAAAGAGTACTTGCCATAGTAGAATTATTTGTAAGTGTGGGCAGGTACACCATTTCAGTTGTCGCAGAAAGTTCGTCAGGGTCTACGTATGAAAAGAATGTTCCTAATCCCTTGACCACATCAAACTTTGTGCCAGTTATTCTTTCTTCGATTTGTTTTATGCTGAAACACAAAAAAGAAAAATTACAGCATGACGCGACGTAGGTATAACAAATCACAATACACACAGTACAATCCCACCAAACATTTTAATGTGATACTCTGCGCTTGGGCAGTTAGTGGCTTCACCGATAAAAGAGCTGAAATCAAAATATAGAAAGGTCCCAAGTTCCATTGTAATTCCAATCTTAGTTTGTGAAGGTTGCTTCATTATGTTATGAGTCAATTGTTAAAATAACTATTTTAGCACTTCACTAACTTATGAAACGTATCTATTTTATTAAGCTACTTCATGAAATTTCGGATTCTTACTCTGGATCTTAAGTACCTAACGTATATAAAATTGCATGACTAGGTTTGAAAATGTCCTAGGTAAATAAGGGACCAAAAGCGCGCCCACGGTTATAAATAAAGAAACACACTGCTCTATTGCGTCTTTCCGAACTTGGTTTAGTTTATCGCGTGTTTCGATTTACCGAGTTTTCGAGATTTACCGTTCTATAGACATGGCTACAATATTCGCCGGATTTATTGAAATATTGTGCACGTCTCTCAAGAATGATGCTATGGCTTCTGACTTTTCTTTTTCGAAGCCCAAATCTTTAAGAGTTTTGCTTTTGTTGCCATCAGGAATTTTCATATCTAAAACAAAGTAATTATATGAAATCTTTTATGTTATTTAATACATTATGTTGTCAGATTTGCATGCTTTGCAACCCACCAAACAGCCTTGCGATTTGCTGAACCAAACTTTCACTTGGTTGCATTTTCAATTGACTAACAAGTAGGGGGCTACCACATAACAGAGCTTTTTCTGTTGCTTCCTTTATGCCTTGATACCAAGTCAAGCCTGCTTCGTCTTCAACCTGAAATCACAGAAGGTAATCATTATCAAAATAATAGAAGATTAATAACCAATTGGATAAAGCTCGATATCTTCCATATAGTCAAGGGCGATAATTAAAACCCGTTAAAAGAACCTTCTTAATTAATAAGTAATGCTGGACTATTTACACGGGATCATCTAGCTAAGCAGAACTTGAGTTATGGGTAGGTACTAGATAACTGATATACTTAATACATCACACTACATAGATAGATATTCAATAAGTGACCGTTAATAAAATATATTATTTATATTTTGAGGTACATGCATATGTTATCAATAAAACTTGGAAAAAGTCGATAAGGCCCGACATGAGACGTTTAGTTATGAGGATAAATCACATACCGTCTCCAACATTGATAAATCGAGCACTGTGGCTGGCAGTTTTTCTTTGGCTCTTCTGATCGATACAAATTGCGCACCATCATCACCGTTACTGAACATCAGAAAATTTCTAAAAATATTAAATACCATATTTTATTGAATTCTGATGATCACCTTACATTATACCTACTAATTCACTCTGTAGCATTCCTTGTAAGACATCAATTTAAGCCGGTCTTCCGATGAACTCCCCTACCTTAAAGAAGGACATAGTTTTCTTATGGCTATATCTATTGTTGTCAGCATTGTATTCTGTAGACAATAATCAGCAGCCAAATAGATGCCGTGAATAGGTTCTGAAGAAGTTGCTTTGTTTAAGAAGTTTGTTATGCTAGTTTCGTCGTTTAGGCTTACTGAGGAGATCAATACTCGGACATTATGTTTGTTCCACACCCTGGAATTAAATAAATTAAATAATATTTGGTTTACAAAAGATGTTGCCTGATTTTTTAACTTTATTGGTAGATTTGTAGATACCTTTGTTTGTACAGCAAGTAATTCGATGGTTTCGCAAAATGTAAATGAATTTTCTTAGCTCCAGCACTGATCAACATGTCAGCTAACTGCACTCCTAAGGGTTGCTCATCGCAGAGAATTATGTGATTGCCATCGTCAGAGATAAATAACCTGCAAATATAATTAAGCTTTATTGATTTGGATATTGGGCCTCGTTGCTGGCCTCAGCATTAGATTTCTCGAACTAAAATGCAATCATGAATGAATGCGAATGCGATTTTGCTGCATGTTATAATTCTAACAAGTTGATTAGTGATTCACAATACTTTGAAAAACTATAGCAAAATGAAATAACGAAAACATAGAAGTAGTAAAAATATACAGTATATGTGGCAATAGTTTATTGTCTCTCTCTCTGGTTTTACCTGGTTTGTACAGGCGGCTGTTGATCGTGCATCCGCAGTAACACTCTACCGCGGTGTTGGCTAGCGGCGAGCAGCCGGAAAGCACGCGTCACATCTCCCGGTGAATACGTTACTCGTGACAAAGGACGCACTTCACCACTCGCGATCCCGGCACTCACTAATAGTTGGAGTTGCTGAAAGCATAGCATTTCAAAGGTAGAGGAAACGAAGGAAGTAAAAGTCGCTTGGCCTCCATGTGTCTATTAAAAAATAATCATATAAATTATGTTTATTATACGATATACGATGGGCTGATATTACGATCCGGCTCCAGCCGGGATCTTAGAATCAGCTCATCATTCTGAGCTTTCCGAAGTATTCTCTGCAGGATACATCATCCGGGATGGCCACAATGGCGCGGAAGGGAAATGTAGGCGACCTCTAGGCGACAACGGTCGAAACGCTAGATGTCGTTAAACACTATCGGAAAAAGCAAAAAGAGAAGCAATCCTAGATCGCGCAAACGTTTGATTCAGTTACAACTGACCATATACGGCTATCCGACATCAACTGTCGGTCGAAAGAACACCGGGCTCAATGGACCAGATGGGTCGGGCCTAGTTCAGAGGAGATCTCCCTCTGTTCCTATTTGGAGAAAATCCACCTTTACCCCCAAACTGGTGACCCCGACGTGATAGCCGTCGACTACCTCGGACGACTCCTGCCGAAACCCGACGACTGGATTCCTGAACACGATTCCTTCAACAAGCAGTGTAGCACTCCAGCCATCAATGACAATCATCATCATCATCATCATCACAAGTCTACCGTCGTCGCCTCTTCTCTCTCCCTCAAGCTACCTTCCAGACCAGCAAATTCGCACCGCACTAGCACCATTTTTCAGCCTCCGCAGTTCCATCGCAGCCGCCTTGACTTCCCGGTTCTGCAGGCTTCTCCCCTCCTCGATAACGCTTCGTGGACTTCCCTAGCGGCATCATCTGGGCATACAGTCTCGATCGACCCACCGTAGACTCACATGGAGCACCGCACCGCACTTCTTCCCGACTCACCGTGGACCGTCTCGACTCACCGCAGACTACAAGCGCCGCGCTTCGTCCCGACTCACTGGGACACATCTTGACTCACCGCAGATGACAAGCGCTCTCCCGTCTCTCAACCTGCTCATCGCACCAGTCTCGACTCCGATGAGCTAAGCTGGACAACGGCCGAACTACAGGGCTAACGTGTCAAGAGGCGCTAACACCGAAAAACTGAAGCTAGTAAAACCTACCTAAGCACAGTCACAATCATAGCGCACAAGTAGAAACCTTAAAAGTAGTAGCTCATACTCATAATTGTTTACATAGTAAGGTACAATGCAACAGCACTTGTCCCAGGATTGAGCAAGTAAATGAACATACTTACCTTGGTTCGGTGATAGACAATAGATTTAACTCGCTTAAACACAGATAAAATGTGTAAGTACTAAGTTATGAGCAGTTTTTGAGACTAAGTTAAGAGCAATTCTACATAATCAAATGCAAAGTTCCTTCTAACATTATTGATGATGTTTATAGCACTTGTTGAAAGCATTCTGTCGTAAAGTCTTACCAGCTATGGACGTACCTATAAAACATACTTAGATCAAGTAAGTATACAATATTATACAATACAGAATTCTAAAATTGCTAGTCCCTGTTAAGATCATGTAATGTTTTTTTTTATGAATAAATGATTTATCTATCTATCTATTTATCTAAGCGCTTCAATGAAGATCCGCTAGATGTCGTTATGTCGTTGTGTCGATCGCAAATTATGCATCACGAAAGGCTGCTCAGTGTCGGCAGCTTGCGCCCATAGTTCCGCCCCTTATGTGACGATACTATCTTACGGGATGGTCGGGAAGTGGCACGAGCGGTGCCATGGGACGGTATCGCGAATCCGGCTCGTCCGGTTATCCATACTTTCGTCTATCTGTCAGTTACGTTTTCGCGCCTGAGCGGCTAAATGAATCCTAAGGAATTTAAATAAAGGTAGGGGGCAAATGGTTAATCACTCTATTGAGATACTGACTCTAGCAAATACTTTGGACTGAAAGCATGACACCAAGGAATGGAAAGGAGCATGATCAATGCCAGTTTGATAGGTCGGAAGAGGGAGACATTCTGTCATAAGAAAAAATAAATACCAGAGTAGCGAAAGTAACAACCAAAATACGCAGACTCAAATGAATATGGACTGACCATACGATAGAACCAATGAATAAAGGCTAAACGTGCACACAGTGGTGAACGCTTTTTTGAAATGACAATTTGACCTCTACAAACTGTATCAACAAGACCTGCCTTACAATAAATCCAGAAAATCTCCAAAACACGCCTCCAGCTAGATGCAGCATACAAAACTACTTGCCTTACCTCTAAATCCAAATAATATTCTATGTTGGGTTATGTACATAGTATGTACCTACCTTCATTGTTTCAGTTTCGGGATTTTGAAAAATGGTAGAAATATCTACTGTAGTATATGTCCTCTCATAAGTTAGGTGAAACATTCCGAAGTCAAAAATGGGATTGTTCTGAATCTGGACTAAGTCCACTGTTTGACCACTGGATGCGGTGCATTTTAAAGAGATCTGAAAAGTGACAATTTTTACGTGTAAGATGATACTGCGTGTAAAAGTATTTATTGTTTCTTACTAGGTACGGTACTACCTGGATTGATTATGAAAATGCTACTTACATTCTTAAGATCTTCTTTGAGGCAGCAATAGACTAGAGAACATCCTTTACCATTCGTTGCATTTAAAACCATGTCTCCAAAGGTAGAATTCCTTGAGTTTCCAATATTTCTCGCTTAAATAAGACCAAAATAGTACATTGGACAGTCACCGCCAAAAGAGTTGAACACAATGTTGATCGACACAAGAGCTCTAAAGTCAGGCCTTTGTCGATTCGGAATTTCAAAAAAGTGGTAAAAAATTGCATTCATTGATATAGATTCGCGCCCCCAAACACCTCACCTCGTTTAACCTAACGATTAACCCATTAATATTTTCAATCGTAATGAATGTCCTTTCCCAAGTCTTGATAAAACATACACACATCAGCAACGTGTAGGGATATTTCGGATTTTCTCAATTTACTAATTTTTTTTATGTTGAACAAGTAACAAGCTTTTTTATTTTTAATAAGCCTTTTTAATTTAGTAGACTAGACCTTAGAATTAAATAGGAAATATTTATTTTTTGCGTAAAAAAACAGTGAAAAATGGTGAAACTAAGGATGAATGTGTTTTTAAAAATAAGTGAAAAATTAAAAGAAATTATTCATTTTTTATAATTATACGAAAATCAGTGGTCAGTAAAACCACTCATGACGTTAACAACGGTCCTGCAACGGATTTTCATGCTTTGAATCAAGTTATCAAAGTCTTGCTGCGGGATGTTGTCCCCTGGACCTCATGCTCAAGCTCAACAGCCTGTATTGGTCCACTGCTGGACGCAGGCCTCCCCTTGACAGTCAGAGTTTGGTCCGTCACAAGCAACTGGTGCTTTGACTTTCGAATCAACTGCATGCCCGTAATGTTTGGTTGTCTTCCCGCGGCAACTTGCAAAAATCGGTCTCGTCGTTGGGTGGTTATACGTCTTTCAGTCACTTCACCGGTAGCACGATAACGTGACCATAATCTTGATATCACGTTTTGTTTTGTTCCAATCTCCTCAGCAATACTCCGCTGAGTAGCTCCAGCTTGGAGCCATACCTACTGCCTTTAAAATTTTATCTCTAGTTAAATGGTGCCACTGCATGAAGCCTGTATTGGCATAAATTCAAAATTAATCGATAAAACTTCAATTTCACACGAAAAAGATCCGTCAAGTGCGAGTGTAACTCGCGCGCCGAGGGTTTCGAACGTTTGTTAATTGTACAAATATGTATAAAATGTACTGGTTACAGACTTCGCAATTTAATAAATACCTAGTGTTTAGTTTTTCAAACTACATTTTTGATGGATCGCTTTGCAATCTTGGGAGATAGGGAGATGGGTATTTTTTGACTTTTTCAAAATATTTTGAAAAGTATCAAACCTACAAGAATTTCAAAACTATTTTGAAATCTACAAACTAAAACCTTTCATAACCCACATGACCCTGTACTGTAGGTAGGTATCTTTTACAATTTCGACATCATAATTTTAATTTTTTTATAAATCTGTACAAGTGCACCAAGTGTATTAGGTACCTATAATTTTGAATTTCAAGTTGATAGCTGCAGTAATTGCTGAGATATTAAAGAGTAAAAAAAGGGCAGACAAAGCGAGACCATAAGGTTTTCGAAAACGATCTCGAAAATCTAAAAAATGCAAATTCTATGGTAGGTAGGTAAATTGAAACCATCGACCTTCGCTATAGTAATGCTGCGCAAATCTTTTGACGTGACAACGTCTTATAAATTGGTTTGCCGGGTGACACTTCAAGAAACTGCGTTACGCTCCGCTCACTTCAAGAAACTGCGTTACGGTCGTTGTCACGTAAAACTTTCGCCCGTATACCGACTTTACAGGCAACCAATTTTTTTGTTTTTAATTTACTATAGTTTTCAAATTCAAAATTGGAACCATTCAAAAGGGCCTATAAAATACGGTTTCTTGAAAAGATTTTAAAACCGGCCAGTATTTTCAGAACTTAAGAACTTTATACAAAAATATCCCTGGACAGTGTTGATGTGTGTATTTATTCTTATTCAATAGGGTACCTTTTAGTGTGGGGAAAAGCCGTAGCAAGAATTTTTTTTTCTCCACATTACTGACTGTAGTAAACACTTCATAGCCTTGAGCTAAACATACGGATATCAATGCTTGCCCTAAGGCTCCAGCCCCACCATGTATCAACGCCGTTCTTTCCATCTCCATGGCGAAGTTCCTGGTAGCCTGGAATCAATATAATTATACCTAAAAATTTGTGTGTGTTGTTCATTCCGGCCCTTGTGGGGGCACATAGAGGGGCCTCGAGGCTTGGCCTCTTTACCCCGGCATCAACTCGAAGGGTGACGACCACTCGGTCCTTGGATAACGCTAAAAATGCTCTTTTATTAGCTCTTTTCTCAATTGTTTTTTTTTGCTGCATATTAATTTTTTTGGTCTTATGTTTTTTTTTACCAGATTAGCACAAGATCGAGTCGAATGGCATAAACATAGAGAGGCCTATGCCCAGCAGTGGGTCGACAAGAGCTGATATGATGATGATGATGATGATCTTTTTTTTGGTTTGGGTTATTTTTTTTAATTAAATTTGTACATGGTCTAAGGTTAGATTAGTTACCTTCTAATAAGTGCGATATGTATCCGTCGCAGAGAAGTGGTTAAATCAGTGATATCATTTTTCTAAAGCACCCATTCGTGGCAAACAGATTTGAACAAACTGCTGAATCATTTTTTATAATTTTACTATAAAAATCAGAGATTTAGTAAAATCTCTAAATTGTTGACTTGCACAGGTTCACAGTCATTTTCAACCGACGAAAAACAGAGGAGGTTCTCAAGTCGACGCGTATAAATTCTGTCAAGAAAGTATCAGGAATGGATGATTTGTATATGGTTCCAAATTCAATTTTTTTTTGTTGTTGTTAGATTGGCACAACTGTTTTCCATTTTGGCGCGGAATTATAGTGATAGAGTATAAAGATATTATAAAGAGGAAAGATTTGATTGTTTGTTTGTATTGAATAGGCTCCGAAACTACTGGACCTATTTGAAAAATTCTTTCACCGTTAGGAAGCTTACTTTTCAGGGAGTGACATGGGCCATATTTTATCCCGGAATTTTCTGGAACTATGCGGGTGAAACCGCGAGGCGATCGTCTAGTATTAAATACAGTGATGTTTTCAATTATGTCATATCTATTGTGTATTGCGAATTTCATAATGGACAAAAACATCGGACAAAGAGTTTATCTTAAATTTTGCATCGCCAATGGAATTTCGTGTTCGGAGTCACCGAAAATGTTAAGTACAGAAGGCTTACGGTGAATCGACTTTATCAAAAACACCTGCTTATGAGTGGTACAAAGTCTTCAAAACCGGTCGAGATGTGATGGAAGATTTGCCTCGCTCTGGTAGGCCATCAACGTCTGCAACTGAAATTAACATCGCAAAAGTGAAGGAAAAAGTGACCCAAAATCCTCATTCAACTTTGAGAAAGATAGCCGCCGCACTTTCTGTATCTCACGAGTCGATCTGTACCTTTTTAAATAATCACTTGGGTATGAAACATGTTGCCGCTCCACTAGTCCCAAAAGACCTGAATTTTCCAAAATCCTCCAAAATCTCAATCGCATGAGAGTCGCTGAGGACATGCTAGAACGAGTCAATTCCGATCCAACATTCATGAAACGCATTGACGACTGGTGACGAGACGTGGGTTTATGAGTTTGACATGCTTACTAGTCCACAAGCTTCGGAGTGGCGCCTTCCGACTGAACCCAAACCGAAAAAATCGAAAAAGGAGAATTCGTGGCAAGAACTAACTGAATTCCGGAATCAGCGTTTAAAAAATGTTTTGATGATTGAATTATTCGTTGGCGTGAGTGTGTATCGTTTCTGAAGGAGCATACTTTGAAGGTGATGAAATAAATTTGGATGAATAACAAGCATTTTGTGTATTATTGATCTTTTCCCGGTACTTTCTTGACAGATTTGACAGTAGTATAGATTTTTTTTCTATGAACACGCATAACTATTTACAAAGTAGTCCGATTTCAATAAAAAAAATTGTTGAAAAGAGTATACCCCGATGGTGGTCCCATCTAAATTTGAAAAGAAAAACAACCTTATGGGTAGGAAAACAGGTGATGATTGTTTGTTCACTCACTGATTGTAATGTTTGACCACGCATAACTTTTTACAGAGTAGTCCGATTTTGATTTTCTTTTTTATTAGATGGGTATTACCTCGATGTTTCATCAAACTAAATTAGACTCGAATTTTAAGTAGATATCGCCCCTTCGGCCACTTAGGAAACCAAAGGTTCGAAACCAGTTTAGACAACAGAATTAGTTTTCTTTTTTGGAAACCTGGTTTCGAAACATGAAAAATAATTCTGTTGTCTATAGTTCCAGTTCAAATTATGGATTCCTGGTTTGAAACTCATTCACAAATTATATTATGTACTCGTAAGATACAAACTACTTGATCAGAAATATATGTGTTAACGTTATGATTCTGGGTGCGGTTATACATATACACACCCTTTCAGTCACAGAGTCGCCACGAATTTCGAACCCCCCCGTGGTCGAAGCTGATATCGCCACTAGAAGAATTTGAAGTCGGTTTATCGTTTTTTAAAACACGCCAAATTATGCAGTACGATGTCAGTTTTTTATCCGAGCCCCTTTAACAATGGTTCAATGGATCGATTGGTACAAGAGGTTGAACCGGTTGTCTTATTCAGTAAGAATTGTGCTTGCCAGCTTAGGTACTGACGATCACGGAGAAAAGGCCTATGCAAGCCATGACTGGTTCATTTTACTATTTTCCTATACAGCTTCGAAATTTTACCAAATCACTTTTTTTCAGTGACATTCTAAAATAAATTATTTGTTTCACCATTTTCCTGTGATATTATCAATGCTGAGCCTCACTCATTTCACTATACTTACGAGTTTAATATCAACGCAATAGTAAGCCAATAAATACGCAAAAGGCACCGTGGCCGCATCTTCTAGGCTCCAGTGTGAAGGCACTGGCCACATGAGTTCTGACCGCGGAATCACGTGACTTTGAGCAGTGCCTTGTGCCAACCCCATAACCCTTTCTCCGCTGAAAAGTTTGCCAAGTTTGATAAAGAAAAATATAATTATAGAAACTCATATATAAATATAGTAACTCATACACTTCTGTATATTTATAACTATCTATAAAGCTCGTTACTTTATATAAATAATAAAAGGATTGTCCATGTTGGACAATTCACACAGCATCATCTAGCCCCACACTTAGCGGAGCAGTGTTATGGTTACTCTAGTGTCTAGGCTGATATACTATTGTGTTCTAGAAAACAATTTATTATTATTTAAGTAAACTATTTGGCAAATGAAAAATATAATATTGAATAAAAAATAAATAAAAGTAAGTACCTTTCTGTTATTCCGCTATATTCCATACCAAATCCATTGTCTTCATTTCCGGCTGGAATGATTCCTATTGCTCTTTGAACATCATTTACGTTGATTCCAGTGTAGTGAACCTAATCAAAAATAAAACGTCAAGTGCGAGTCAGACTCATGCACTACGGGTTCTGAATAAACTTGTAGACGTGACCAAAAAATTAACTCAGACGCACAGAGCGCTTAAGGTCCCTGATGGTCAGATTTGGATTCAATAATAATTAAATCAATTTTGAGAAAAACATTGTTACAATACTACAAATTTACGGTTTTCGGATTCATCCCTTTACTTGTGTTGTGCTTTATGACTTTGCTTCTAGCCAGATTTATCTAGATCATCTGAGAGAGTCTCGGAGACCTAATGGCCCAGATGCAAGAACTCAGCTACCTTGTTCAGTGCTTACCAGCGAAACTGATGGGATCGTGGAATATGTTTTTGCCCAAGCTTTAATAACCATCGGCTCTCTTTTACTAACGTTATGTTTGCCCATAAGCCTCCGAATAACTATCGCAGATTGTTAACAGCATTCAGTATTTTAACAGCTTCCTGAGGGCACTGATCGATGGGCTCATCAGCACCAGTCCTTGACGTAGCTTATATTGTCGACGCTCCATCGATTAATCAAAAACTTATTTGGAGAAGTATCAATTACCTCAACTGCTCCTTTGTCTTTAGGTGTTAGTGCTTCCGCCCATTTCAATGTGTCCAAATCGCCCTTGATATCGTTTTGTAAAATAAAGCCATTTCTATTTTCTGCTTCGTCTAGGACCGGTATGTAGTACATACCACCCCAAATGCCCTGCAAATTCAATTAGAATTAATAAAAAGTTTATTTGTTTAATTATATAAATCACATAGTATTTTCCAAACATACTTTGTCCAGAATATTGTAGACCAAGTCTCCAGGTAGTTTAGTCAACTGCATAGTATCTGTGACATCGCTAACCATTATAAGGTTGATGTTATTTCGCGTAAAATCCTTCCTCCAATGCTTTACTAAGCTTTTGAGACCAGATATTGGTGGGTAAGTAGTTATGATAATAAGACTATTCTCTGAGGACAATTTGCTTCGCGCTGTGATCAAGTTAGGAAGGTCCTTCTCAGATCGGACGATCACCGAGGTGGTAGAAACAGCCTTAGGCGTCGGTAGGTAGCGAACAAGTTCTAAGCGTGAGTCAGTTTCTTTGTTAGACAACACTGATACTACTTTCAGAACTCCTGTGTTGTTATACTCATTAACAGAATTAAAACGTGATTCGTTGATTATAAAAATATTGCTTCGCAATGAATGTCTGACAATGCGCAATACCTGCAAAACAAAACCGGCTTTATATCTGAACTTAATAGGTACCAATGCGTTGCACGCCTTTGACTTTTGATTAGTGAGTTTGCAATATTTACCTCATCATCATTTGCAAGGTTCTGTACTAGAACAATATCAGCATCCTTGACAATATTTTCAGTGGAATGAGATGTATTTTTGTTCACTCTTTGGTATTCCATTTTTATTCCAGGAATTTTTAATGCAGCAACTTTTTGCATTTCATTGAATAGTCCAATTTCTTTTGGCCTATTGCCTATTCCAACAACTTTTATGACATCAATACCAACACTTTCAGATACAATTTGTACAAATATTTGCAAAGAAGTCAGAGTCTGCAATATATATGAATAATTATTGATAATACTGGAAGATCAAATTAATCAAAATCTAGGTTTGCAGGTAGAAGAAATATGTAACATAATACTCACATTAATGTTGGAATGGAACCGCGGTACAAACTTCAATGCGCTTAATCCTACCTCTTTTACTTTCAATGGAGGCAAGTTATGGAACAAGAGATTTTCCATCAAGACACCTCCACACCTAATCCAGAAAAAGACAATTAATATCAGTCATTAATGTTAAAATCAGAACCAATCAGAAGGCACATTTGTGAAAGAAAAACATCTTCCAATAACTTACCGTGTGTATTTATTAATATCAGACACATGTGCTCTAACAACATCAACATTGTTCATTTTTGTAACAAAATTCAGGTGTTCAGATACATCAATAACCATTTTCCTCATGTGTATTGGTTCTGATACAGTGGAGTGGGTATGCTTTAATGTATTGAGTTGAAGCATTCCATCGATAAATGTTACCCAATTATCATTCCATATTATAGCAGCTTCTGATAATGATGCGTTTGCGTTGTAAATACTACGAAACTGCCCGCTGTTGGAAATTATATTATTTTGAATAATCATCGAGTATAAAACGACCTGTAAATTATGGCGATAAAACCATACCGGTGGTTGCTTTGTACTGAATTCTTAGAAAATTGTTATTAAATTAAATTTTCTTGTCTCCTTACAATTTTAAAGAGTCTTGCCTGCCAGTTGTTTACAGCCAACAAAAGTAAATGTTAATGTAATGTAATAGCCAACAAAAGTAAATGGTAATGTAATAGTGTTATACCACTCTCGATCGAAAACGGTGAATTTGCTCCACAAAAACAGTGAGCCAAATAGGTTTTTGCTCACCGTTATCCATCGCCATGTGTGTGTTGGGCCACGCGCAGTGTAGGGTTCCGTGGTTACACGGTTCATTATGTTTTATTTGTCTGTTTTACACTAACAACCTCTTATACAATATTATTAATATAATTATAAGTGTGAATTGTCCAGCATTATTTATTATTATTATCATTAATTTTAAGGCTATACCTATACTTTATTTTATAAAAATAAAAATTTATAGAAATTAAAAATATATTAAAATAAAATGAAAATTTAAAAGGACTTGCTTTTTAAAAGATACTTTTTAACTAAGTAGTTGTTAAAAAGTTCAAATAAATTTATAAAAAAACCTTGAGAGGTGTCAAGGGGCACCCGGATGGAACGAAGTTCCTTTCGATTAATTATTTATTATGTACAAAAAACCTGTATACACTCAACAAAAATAATCGTCGCGACACCATACTGTTCAATGCGAAATAGAAAGACGAAACGAAAATAACTGGCTTGCTTTCAATAAGAGAGAGACAGACAGAGAAACACGCGCACGCCGCACGGCTTACAACAATAGCAAAAAGTGTCGAAAGCAAAAAGTGTCGTTACAACTTTTGGTCTTAATTTTTTCCGTCTAGCCCCCTTTCGCAACGCGCGATAAGGAACTTCGTTCCAAAAAAAATCGTTCTCACTATTTGGTTTTGACTAGTTTTTAGATAGGTAAGGGGGTAAATTACAAGGATCTACAAATCAAACCTGTATGAATATTCTCTTTCGTAAAATAAGCGGTAAACATCAAGACTATCAAGGTCCAATAGGGCGCCTGCAGTGCTCTGTTCATTGGCCTTGAAATTTGACTTCTGTCTAGTGTTGATGTATCCAGTTACTATTTTCAATTCAGCGTCCATTATCTAAAAAGCAATAATAACTACAGTTTTACTCACATAAATTATCTTTATATTTTGAAAAACAATCCAAGTTAGGTTCGTTAAGAAAACCTAAGTAAACCTCCTTCATGCGCAGTCGGATAAAAAAAATTAAGTAGGTACCTATCCAACACGTTTGTTAGCATAAAGGCCTTCAATATTATCTAATTCTGTTAATACTTGTACACTACCTCAAACTGACCATTGCCTCTTTGAATGGACACAACCAGTTTAGTACTTTGTTGAGAATGCAACAACGGCTCTGCATGGAAATGAACATCACTGAAGACTACGTTAAATCGTCTCTTGGGCACTTTCAGGGTCATGGCGAGAGTATCCCAAGCCGCGACCAGTGCATACGAGAAGGGCAACCTATTTTTACCTGAAAATATTCAATATCTTAGGCAACCTTTTCCAGTATTTACGGTATAATTTATGATTGAAAATATAATTAAACCTAATCTCTATTAATCCACTTACTTCTTATTACGTTTCCCTTCAAATAGCTATGTTCACTGTCATGAACAGACGCTACAAACTTGCAGGATGCTGCAGAAAATCTACAAGGTGGTACATATAGTGCCAATGTCCTGAAAAAATTATAAAATTATATAAAGGTCTTTGGCACAAAAGAAAAAAGTGGCAGCTATGGACTAAATAGGCCGTATACCATTTCTCATTATGAGCCCAATCAACCAGGTTTGAAAGGAAAGGAGTACCAGTGGACACTGGGAACTCTACTTTCGGATATAAAACTTGAACTTTTGGATGAAAACCTTGCACGTACAACCTAAAAAATAATACAGAAACTGAAACTTTATGTTCCTAATCATATCCTCAACAAATGAGAACATTTTTTCTGGTTTATTTGAACTGACTTTCCGACAGCTTCTAAAACCATGCGAGGGTTATCGGGATGTCCACGCCTTGTTAATGGAATGTTGGTACAAGTCTGTGGCAGCGATCTCTTGAGAATTGCTTGCAGAAGCCCATGAGGTGCTATTTCTACCAGGACCGCGTTACTTGGGATCAGTTTGCTGGTTTCTTCGAACAAAACTGGACTCTGAAACCGAAAACAATCTTTTCATTAGAGCAACAATTGATAAAAAAGTACGTTTCAGCAACAATATGTAGGTGAGAACATACCAGTAAGTTGTTGGTGTGATACTCAGCAGAAGAATACTTGGCTACTTCTTCCTCCCACCTGTCTTTAGGTATCGATGTCGATAGCCATTTAGCACTCCGCGCTCTGGGTGTTTTGATGACTTCTTTCAAATATTTCAATAAACCAGGACCTTAACGACAGAAGAAAAAAATACTTTACTATTTTCTTGTACCTACCGGAGTGGCTATTTAAAATTATTATATTAAATAATACAAGCATTCGGCATTGAAAACCATTCATATACTTACCCGCTTTAGCAATATACCGTGAGTGGTAAGCTATGTTAGAGCAAGGGACTTCTCGCGCGAATATGTTCTTATCCATCAATTCTCCGACAAATAACTGCACCACATTAGCTGGTCCCGACAGCGTACAAGAATCGGCACTATTGTGACAGGCTATTTCTATTTCTGGCGGACAAAGCTTTGCCATCTGAAAATAAGAAGGTCTTATATTTTTACCTAACTTCTGTCCGCAGCTTTGCACGCGTTATTCTAGGACAAAGTACCCTATTTGTACGATATTACAGGTCGACTACACTAGCCTGCAAAATTAAGTAGGTACTTATCACACTTAAAATTTCATTTTTTCTAAACTATAGAAGTCAGAGATTTAAAATAAGAAAGGTTTTTTATCATAGCAAATTTTATCAGCTTTATTTAACTTCAGTGTATATCAAAGTTTCAGCACAATCCGTGGCTTTGGCATCGGCGTGAAGAAGTAATAATCATCGAAACTTTGGTTTTTATAATATTACTGAGACTTTTCTTACTTCTTCTAGACGTTATCTTATAATGTTGTATTTTTTAGAATTGCTTATGGTGAAGAAAAGAAATCAAACTGATCAGTAAATAAGGGGAAATAAATTGCGTCATTTGTAAGATATTTTACTTTCTGATATCCCAAGCCAACAGCAGCCATAGATCCTTTGATGAATGGCGTTTCCAAAGAGACCAGACCACGGCTGTAAGCTGATAGTATCATCTCTTCTGCAGTCAGGCAACCATCGGCGTATGCACATCCCAGTTCCCCGACACTATGACCTAAGAAATGAAGAATATTAAACTTTTTTATCATGAATTTTTAAAAAAATAATTTAACATGATTGGCATGATCTTGAAAAAATATCGCTTTAGAGTCGTTGGTCTATTTTTCAACTCTTACCAATAATATTATCCGGTTTCAGGCCAAGTTCATTGAGGACATCAGTAAGTCCAATCTGCACGGCGGCGATGCCGACGAATGAGTGGAGAATGTTGTCGAAGGTTGTCTTGTCGGGTGACGTGATGATGTGAACAATGTCTATCCCTTTTGGCTCCAGCACTTTGCGGCATCTAAAAAAACAAACAAAATATCATGAAAGTTAAAAAAGGTATAGCAGAAGCCTTTATTCAAATAGAAAACTACACTAGCATTTACAGTTGAAACAACTGAGCTAACTGCAGACTGTTGCAAACAATCTACAGGTAGCTAACACACATAGGTTAGAAGCCTAATCGGATAAATTTATAGCTAGAAAATAATCTAACGAATAAAAAAGTTGCCCGAACAATTCAACGACACATTTCTGCAGCGGGTCATTAACCCCCTAGGCAAGCACCGACAAAAGGTACGAATCTAATCATGTCGTAACTGTAAGTACGTACCGTTCTATGGCAGCGGCAAAAATGGGCAACCGCATCAGCTCAGTTCCCATGCCAGCCCACTGAGAGCCCATTCCGCTGTACACGAACCACAGAGGACGTTTAGAATCGTCATAGTAGTCTACTTCCTCAGACAGGCATACTGTATTTCCATCTTTCGTGTCTGAAACCATAATCATGTTATTACACCCCTCTTTAATCTAATAAATTTTGGCATCCACATTTATTGTTAAGATTGGGTCATCACGACTGTCATTAATTATACACTATTTAATTCAAACTTACCAAGTACGGCATAGCCTCTTCCTAAATGACCACCAATTCTATCTTTATGTATATTCTGAAGTAAAGCTAGTTGCTCAGGGTCAATAGGCTGTGTCTTCAGTTCCCCTAAAGCTCTTGTCACTGAGGATTCTTGTCTGCCAGACATTGTAACCAAGTATGGGATGTTTGATTTGTAGCGAATAAGATCCTGAAAGAAACATCCAGAAATACGTTTAATAAATGTTCGCATTTAAAATTCTTACAAAATGTTCACATAATCACCTTTGGTTTGTACTGCCCATGTAATAAAACATGAGCATTAACTCCAGTGACAGACAAGCTGTTAACAGCTGCAAAGGTCCTCCGGAATGGATGATGATCGTTCAGCACCTGAATACGACCCTCGCGAATCGCCGCCACGTCGCTTCTGGCAGTCCCGCAATTCAGATTTCCTGCTATTTCTCCTCTTTGGTATCCCAAAAGGACCTAGGAAGACAAGTCTATTATTTTTTGTTATTTATTAAAATACATTTAACCACAAGTTCGACCTCAGCCACTCCTTTGCTTATTATACTGTAGACAAACTCTCTAATAATCGGACGTTGGAATAATAATGCAAATTATGAAACCTTGGTTATTGCAGATATCCCTGATGCAGCCTCTCCGTAGCCAATATTCGACATAACACTGCCAAGCATCAAGGGTTTTTTTCTATTACCACAGAAAATCTTGTCAAATGCTTCTAATTCTGACTTGTCTACATCTGGCACCGCTGCAAAAATAAGAACCAAACTAAAAAAACCTTCGATCAATACTATATGAGAAATTATAATCATCATAGACCTTACCTGATCCAAATCCTTCTACATATTCAACAAGGTTCGGTGGAACACCAGCTCTGTCATAGAAACTTTTGAGGAATGTAGCGGTATCATCAGGATTTCTATAAAACCCGTATTTAGGACCAGTCTCTCCATCTAGTATTTTAACGTATTCACAATGTACGTTTACTACTTTGGCGTATATCCTGCAAAATAATAAGTTAATTCGATGTTAAAATTATTTTACCACACTTTATACTAATACTACTACTAATCAAAATTATAAACAGGTCAATCAATCAATAAAACAGAATAACGGTATCATGTACGTATGAATAAACTTAGCATAATAGTACCTATTTTAAATACACCTATTTAATATATAAAAACTTGTCAGGTGTGGATTGTCCAGCATTTTTTTTTTTTTTTCATTTTGCTGTCATCGTATGAGCTGACAGTGTGTCAGCTAGATTCCATGATCTCTGGAAGAAGTTGACGATCCAGCTTTTAATAGTCGTCAATAAATGGAACAGTGGGTCATAAAAATGAGCCTTGTAGCAAACCAGAGACAGCAATAAAAGACTAGGAAGTATATCCACCGACCGCTATCAAAGATGGCCTGTCAGGGAGAACCTGAACCAATTGAGGAGTTCTCCTGAGATGCTGAGTTGGTAAAGTTTGTTATGATCGTATTTCGAACGCTATGTTAAAGTCGGATTCAACTACATCGACCGCTATGTGCGGTCGTAGAGGTATTTTGCGTAACCACTAGGTACCTAAACTTGCATGTGTTTATGTTACCTCAAAGCGTGCTTGGCATTCTGGAGAAAAAGAACATTGATAGCTTCGGATTTGGCACACCCACAAGCTTCTTGATCATAAGATCTTGTTTTCCCGTCTGGGCTTAGATTCATGATTCTGAAACCAAGTTGATATTTGTTTTGCGTTAAAACTCTCATAAATCAAACTGAAACTAAAATAATTTGTAAGTATAAAAATAGAGTACCTACCTAATAATATAAGACCATACGTCGTATTTTGTAAAATTCTTTGACAACGGTCACTACATATTCGGGACTCCCTCTAGTTTCTCTTTATAGTACATACCTTCCATAATGCACCGAAGACTGCGGGTGCAAGCAAAGGTTAGCACCGCCCACTATAGCGGCCTCGCATTCTCCACGTGAGATCGCGAGGTAAGCCTGCTCCAAGGCTGCAGTTGAGCTGCAGCATGCGTCGTCGATGCCGAGCGAGGGACCTTTCGCGTTCAGCCAGTACGAGACACGGTTCGCAAACATTGCTTTGCTGCATCTATTTAAATACATAATCATCAGTGTAAGCTCATTTGCTTGATTATCTCAATAATGGTGGAAAACCCAAATTATACGCGGCCATGGGACATGGGGGGCATAAACTAAAAATACTAAAGATAGGAAACTTAAACAGGGTGCCACGTAACTTGATGTGTCTAAACCGAAAGGGGTGAGATTCTGGACCCCAAGGAGATCAATTCGTAATACCTATACAATTTTTTGAATTTCAAATATGTTTTTATTTATATTTGAACAGATTTTTTTTCTTAATCTTGTTGTTTTTACACACTCCTGCATTATTTAAAATTTTAAAATATTAGTTTCTGCTCGCGGCTTTGCACACGTTGTTTCTATCGAAACGTTTTATGGCTATTTATACTGAAACAGGAACTGGTTTATGGGATAAAAAGCCTTAGTTTTATTCTAGATGTAAACTATCTGTATGCCAAATTTCGGCCGATCCGTTTAGTACTTTTGGCGTGGAGAGGTAACAAACATCCATCAAAACACCTATACCTCCATACATCCAAACTTTCACATTATATAATTGTTACAAAAAAATTATGTAAATCCTTTGAAATTTAAAAACAATTATAGTTATGTAAGAATACACGTTAAAGAACACGAACATGAAGAAAAGAAGTTTGTTTGACCCTCGGGGTGTCGTGGCTCCCTGTATAATAAGATTAATAAATAAGCTCTGGTGTAATGGAATCATGAAAGATCTTCGTCTCCCCGGTTTTTGTCAGATTTGGTCATCATGGTCTTCCATTTATTCATTAAACAATGTTTCTTTCACAGATTTCGATGCGCGCTACGAAGCTCCACCTATTACGCAATGCTCCGACAATTATGAAATTATGTTTATCATCACCTTACAGCGCAGGACAGGAGTCAGGTACAGTACATACCCCGCAATACCCAATCCATTTCTGGTGCTAGCGACGTAGAAGCAGGCTTTTTCGGTTTCGGAAAAACATGACCCAATATATACGCCGACTTTCTTGCCGGAAAGTTGCTCTGGACTGATTCCTAAAATTATAATCCCTTATTAAGTGTAATGATAACCTAAACAGGGTGTTCGGCAGAACGTGTGCCATGAGGTGACGTTTAATGTAACATTGTAGAGCAAGTTGTGTGAGAGCAATCAAACAACCCCTCTTAAAGATAAATGCAGATGTCGACAAGTAGTACCTAGTTAGACATAAAGAACATAGATAGATAGATGATAGATAGATAAATAATTTATTTGCTTCTGCAACACACAATACATAGGTATGATTAAGTATAAACATTTGACAGAAAGTATAATGAGCTGACAAGGAAAAAAAAAATAACTAATTGAAGTAAATAAGTAGCACAAGGGTTTCTTTTGCTAAAAAGTTTTGTACCTACGTTGGTACGGAACCCTCCATCTGCGAGTTGACTCGCGCTTGGTCTTACCAGCATCGTAGATAGCCTCGTAGCTCTGCTCCAGAACCTTCCGAGACATGGGATCCATGCAGTTGCTAAGCTTGAAGTGCACCTTGAAGAACTGAGCATCGAAGCGATCTAGATCGGGCACGTTGCCTGTGTACTGAGCGGCCTCAGGGTGGTTGTAAACCCATCGGAGACCGTTGGGTGATATTGGGTTTATCTGTAGATGGTTAAAGCGTTTAAGGTATACTAAACATAATCTTCCTAGCTTTAGGTTAAATTTGTGATTAAAGATGTGTTTATGAAGATCTTGAAAACTACTAAACAGATCAAAATGAAATTGGCAGGTATCTACTTACATCTAGGACGTTCTACGACTTAAAGATTAGATAACTTTTTATCCGGTAATAGCACGTCCGAAGCCGAATGCTGAAGCTAGTTTGTTATATAATACTAACTTAGGTACCGTCTCGCGCAAATGTCATCTCACACAAATGTGCTGATACCCATAAAAACTACTTGTTATGAAACATGATAAGGAATTGTGTGTACCTACCGAATAGTTGTCTATATACATAATATCACTGAATAGTGTAGCTCCTAGTAAGCCATGTTTTTCTTCTAATAAACCTCGAAAAATCAGTAAACAGGGTGTTTGGTATTTGGCTTAGCATAATTTATCTAGGGGGTTGTGGGGGTCATATTGTGTTTAGATGTAAAATTTACCGTTAAATACGGATTTTTACCCAAAGTCCTAATTATAATTATCATGTCACTGCCAGTTAGGTTAGGTCAGAACCCGACTGTAGAACGTGGAAAGCTGGATTATGACAGGAGACCGGGTTATATGCCACAAAGAAAGCTCGACATATACTTCCATGCAAATATGCATAAAAATGCATAAGGAATACATGAAAACGAATGAACAGTGTCAAAATATGGAACATTAAATAATAAAAAATAATTTAATTTACAATCACAAACAAAAGTATTTTTGTGCATACACAATATTTCTGTTTTTTAATGAATTGTATCAATGAAAAATTTATTTTGAATAAATGTACATTGCAGAATACAGCACAAGTTGTTTTGTGGCATTTCAATTCAACTAGACTAGACCAATTAATGACAAGATTTAGTGATTTTCGAAAAAAACTTTGAAAAACTTATGATAGCAACTGTGACACTTAGGACATTGGGTCTACCGGAAAAAATCAAGCGCGTGACCCCCACAACCACTCAAAATATTACGTTGTCGTCGGTATAAGTGGGCAATATGATGTTCTTTTGTATATCCAGGCGGATGCACCTTTAGACCATTATTTGTTTAGCAGCAGAATCGAATCGCTGTGTGGTGCCGGCTTAGGATTTGAACCACCCCAACTCTTCCCGCGGGTGTCTGGTGTCGGGAGCTGTGATGCATACCCAGCGTGGGGATTATGGTTCCCCCATCAGATAAAAGCAAATAGGGTGCTTATCCTACCGAACCTACTGACGTCCTAGTTAGTTAGAAGGTAAGTAATACAATACGAAATAAAATATGAAAATGGACTAGTAGATAGGCAAAACAGGGGAAGACCTGCGTCCAGTAGTGAACCAATATGGGCTGTTGAGGTGAGGTGAGAGAGAATCAAATCCCTTCCAAATTCTGTAGGTTGGTCACCCATAGAGAAATTAGTGCCTTAAAATTAGAACAAAAGCAAGCCTACCTTATTATAAAGAATATTCTCCAGGTCCCGCACGTATCTGGCTTGCGGGTAGAGTCCAGCCATCCCCGAGATAACCACCTCGTTTCCACGGGGCGTCTCTTGGACTTGCAGTGGGACTTCGCCTTGTGGAGTTGGTGCCATATTGAGGGTATAGCTGCAAAAAACGTTAATATGCACGTATTCACCTAGATCTCTGTCTCTACTGGGTAGCTAATGTATCTATCTCTCTATCACTCTTCTCTGCTTCATTCTTTATAGTTGAGTCGAGTTCTTTTTCAAACTTTAAATAAATAACCTGGGTTGGAGGATTTATTTATTTATAATTCATCATCATCAACAACCTATATTAGACGTAGGCCTCCCCTACTCCCCCCGAAGGGTTCCCGCCTTGGCGACCGGGCGGGGGGTCTTAGTAATCTCAGCCTGGTCACCCGAGAGCCCACTGGAGAGGAGTGCCGGTATTGAGGTACGCCATTCTCCCTGCCTTCCGCGGTTTTGGCGAGGTCGCCACCGTTTGATGGCGGACGCGGTGGGGCCGCAGGGGAGGAGGACTGTCGGTATGGCTTGGCAGGCGGCGGGGCCACTCGACTGACTCATCGCAGGGGGACCAAGGATGTTCGGATACGGCCCAATTGGCGGGTAAGGTCCCCGAGGTGGTCGCGACGCGTCATGTGTTTCTGGCGCATCGCGAAAGGAGGGTGCACCACACCTCTAGTGAGGGGCCCGATGTCGGGCAGCCGCGGTGGATTCGTGGATGAAAGCATAAACGTCCTCACGTCCCTACCACAAGCGGCAGAGGTGGAAGCACCCTGAAGGTTTTAGTGGTGTTAAAGTCCCATCGTAATGTCTCCCCGTAACGATATGCTTGCGCATTTCCCTCAGGATAATAAATAAAAATGCCTCCCCTACTGAGCGCCATAGAGCATTGTCTTCAGCTTGCCGCATCTAGGATGTACCTGTAGTCTTTCGCAAGTCGTCATCTTACCTGTCTGGAGGGCGTCTTAATCTATTTACTTGTACCTACGACTGGTATTGCTGTAGTCCGATATGTAACTGTCTTCGTCGGTTGACTAAGTAGTTTTCCTCTATATTGTTGTAAAAAGTGGCTAATAAATAAATAAATAAATAATTCTGGACAATTTACACAGCATTATCCAGCCCCAAGCTAAGCAGAGCGTATGTTATGGGTACTAGATAACTGATATACATAATACAATACACTACATAGATAAATATTTTTTATTATACATAGAAAAACATCCAGAACTCCTGAAAAAAATTCTGCAGATCATACAAACATTTGTCTCGAGGCGGGAATCGAACCCGCAATCTCCGTCGGCGCCTGCGTCGCAGGCGGACCTTCGCCCGCTGCACCACAGAGGTCGTCAAATGTTGTTGTTTTGAAAGAAATAAATCTTGTAACATTGGGACAATCACTATAATAGTTCTATGTGTCATAAATAAAATAAACCGATTCATTAAATTGGACGAACTTTCATGTTAAGGAGTTAATTAATTTAACAAAGCACATAAGCAGTAACTTATTACAGCATAAGTGCTTATTTAAATTAATCAACTTACAAAAAGTTAATGGTGCATTAAATTAAATTACCGTCAGCACTTAGATTAAAAAATTATGAACACTACAACTTCACAGCATTTATCCAACTAAAGTGTCGTTTTGAAAATGTTTTATTTCCTAGAGAGTTCTTATACATTTTACCAACTTACTTAGGGTCAAAAAAGGTTGAATATTTTTTTCAAAACAATAGGTAAGTAAACTTTAAATGTATCAATATTCATTAATTCTAGGTGTAGGTTAAAGAACTCACAGCAGCACACCAGTACGCTATACGCGCCCTTGTGTCCGTCAGAGTAGCGTACCCATAATCGAATTCAGTTTTGTTGTTACGCCAATTAATAGAGTATAAATAGCGTATAATTAGTGAAAAAGTAAAATAAATAGCGCCTCTTTGGTTTAAGAAATAATGACCATTCTTAGTTAGTACGCTAGCTTGAAGTCAAGCCGGCGTACACATGACCGTACTCGAAATAGGCTTATACTATAGCAACAAAATTTGCACACAAAAATAGAGTGTGCATACCGCACGAGCTATGCAAAATTTCATAATGATTGCTCTTATAGGAACGGAAATATTGATCAAGACTTCTCAATAACATTCCAGCTAACGTCAAGGCACCCATTAAACAGCGAAATATACGAATACTTTTAATGCACGCCATGGACCAAAACCTATAGGGTACTTCCCGTAGACCTAGAATTGTAAAATTTGGCAAGAAGCAAGGCCTTATAGCACAAATAAAGAGAAAAATCCGAAAACAGTAATTTTGTTCTTTATTCACAAAATAAAATACTTTTGATTCTCGCCATGGACCAAAATCTATAGGGCACTTCCCACTGCTCACCAAATTTCATTATTCTAGGTCTACGAGAAGTACCCTTTAGGTTTTGTGTGCATGTAATTCCCTTTGAAATTCTAAAATATTCGGACATAAACGGCTGTAACTTTTGATTGCGTTGGCTTAGAAGTTTTATTTATATTGAGGCTCCAAGAGGTTACGGACTTGAGTATTAAATATTAATTTCAACTCGATACCTCCACGCGTTCCTGGGAATAGAGGGTTGACAGATGGACAGACGGACAGACGGACAACGAAGTGATCCAATAGGGGTTCCTTTTCCTTTCATTTCTTCCTTTTATTAAAGAATCTTAAGTAGGGTTTTTTTTCCAAAACCATCAAATTATTGGGATGTATTAATTTTTAGATAAACATATTATTAGTATTTGGTTTTTGTTTATTAAAAACACTGAATCCAAAATAATAGTGCCTTTTATTAATTTAACAAGTGAACGATCGTTCCATTAAAAGATTATTCTATAAAATGTCGGCCAAATTTAATAAGGGCTGTCCTTACACCAAATAACACTCAAATAAATACTACTCATGTTTGCATATTAATATTCCGTTGTCATAAATGTGTCGGCATTTAAAAGATATGATTCACAAATATTTTTAGTTTCGAATCCATTTAAAATATCTTCAGGGAGATGCTTGTTGATTAAAGAAGCACAGCGGTCATCCCTCGTCACATGCGCCAGGGGAGTGGAGAGGTTGTGGACAGTGATCGGCTGCTGAGAGAAGCGCTGAAGAGTACAAGGAACAGTCGAAGCTGAATATGGACTCAATGCTCTAAGGACCACGATTTTAGATCTCAATGGTTTTAGTTTTGGGGTGTATTCGATCGTTGTAGTTATTCGGGTATATGCCGATTCTAGCAGCGACCGTGCATACTGTGCTGAATGAGACACGTGCCCAAGAAGTGTTTGCACGCATGTATCTACACGTTGCATCCATGACATTCCCCCTAAATTCTTCATGGTTGATGCGTCCATTCCCGTCATCAATGTAAACATGTGCTTTACTAGTCCAATTTGTAATTCTTCTTTATTTTTATATGCGAGTAGTTGCTCTTTCATCAGGGATTTGATCTCATCTGGGCCATCACCAATACAAAAGACTGTCCCAGTATGACCTAAAAACACAATTTTATTTAGAACTCTTATGACAATTATTTAAAACTTCAAAAGAATTATTTTACATTTTACCAATATACCATTTTATTAACTAAGCAAGTTATGAACAAAAAAAATTGTACCATGTTTTTCCAAAATTGCAGCCAATTCTAAGACCACTAAAACTCCAGTTTCGTAGCCTAAGAGCAAAAAGGTGTTATTGACTCCTGTCCTTTTTAAGAGGACCTATAACAGACAACAACAAAGTAGGTATAACATACTCGAAATAAACAACAGCAAAATTGAAAAAATCAAGAACACTCACCCGAAGCAAAAAAAGTACACCACCACAAGTAGCAATACTACCAAGCAAACGTGAAACCAGAGGAGATAAAAAGTTACAATTAAATTTCTCGTTGTATCGGTTCATTGTAGTTTACAAAATCTTGCATACTTTGAGAAGCCACTCATATAACTAGTTATTTAGAAGGTACCTGCGAATATCTGAGTGCTAGTTGTTCAACAGTTTCGTGCAAATGGTCAAGCCCCGGCTGCAGCACAACCGCTGGCAGCTTCAGGCGCTCACAGATGGAGCGAAACCGCTCGTGGTGACCTTCCAAACCTGGCACTATGCACAGGAATTTTTGGCTCACGTCAAGCTCGTCATCCCTCTGTAAAAGTTCAGTATTATGATGATATGAGTTTAATAAATGCTAACACGAGCGTTGTATAATAAGGACTACAACTATATAACTATATACCCAATATCGCATGTGGTAAAGGTTTGAATGCTATGAAGTTGTTAGCTACGGCTTAAAAAGCAATTTGACTTAGAATAAAACGCCAAGTGCGAGTCGGACTCGCGAGCGATTGGGTTCTGTATAATTGTAAGACCTTGTGTCTTGCCAAATATCATGATACTGGGTCAACGGGAAGTATCTACCCAGTAGGTTTTGGAACATGACGGGACTAAAAAATATTTTTTTAATGAATAAACTACAAATTTACGGTTTTAGGATTTTTTATTTTACATGACTACTACTACTACTATAAGACCTTGCTTTTTGCCAAATTTTATGATTCGAGGTCAACGGGAATCAAAAGTATTTTTTTTCGTGATTAATCTACAAATTTTCTGTTTTCGGATTTATCACGTTACTTGTTTAAATTTTTTTTTGTGAAGAAACAACAAAATAGTTTTCCCTTTACTTGTGCTTTGATTCCTCAGAAATATTATGTTTTTTAAGTTTTACGTGAGAAATATTAAACACTCTAATTCTCCAAATAAAATATGAATTTACGGAGATAAAAACATAGACATATTATTATGTCGGAACATACATAAAAAACATAGACGAATTGAGAGCATCCCCCATTTTTTAGGTCGGGTAAAAAGAATACTTGCCATAGTGTAATTGTTTGTAAGTGTAGGCAGGAACACCATTTCAGTTGTCGCAGCTATTTCGTCAGGGTCTACGTATGAGAAGAACGTTCCTAATCCCTTGACCACGTCAAACTTAGTACCGTTTATTCTTTCTTCGATTTGTTTTATGCTGAAATGCAAAACCGTCTTAATTTAGGTACATAAATGCCAAAACTCGACCAAGTTGGGTCAGTTACTGTCTTCACCGATAAAAAAGCTGATATCATAATATAGATACATGCCTAACATTCGTTTCTGATGTCGTTTCATTATTTATACGTATCTTGGTGGGTTTTCTATCCGCATGAGTAGCAACTAATGATGACATAGAAAGTTTGGCAGTGATGATCTAACTTTATGCCAAACATTCTATGTCATCTAGAAATAGTTTAGATTTCTGAAGAGTCAGTTGTTAAAAACGCTAGCTTTTGACCTCAATAAGCTTAATTTATTTACCTACTCTAAATACATCTTTATTCACTAAGAAAATTACAATCAAATAAAAGAAATAATATAATAATATCTACTTTAAGAAATATGAGATTCTTACTCTGGATCTTAAGTATGTAAAGTGTGCAAAATGCGCATTTTCTTGCTAACTCATTTTTTTTATCTGTAAATGGGGATGAAAATTTCTAGAGAAATTTTCAAAATGATCTTGGAAATGGTCTTAGGAGACTTCTTAGGACGATTTTCCTATAGCTACACTGGTTAAGGTGCCTCTCCTTACCGCCCTGTCCTAAAATCCACCTTGTATATTCTGCAAATATTTCCTAACAACTTGGTATACGCTCTATCGCTCGTCTTGATTTAGGTACTGAATATTTTTAAGATTTACCGTTCTATTGACAAGGACACAATATTCGCCGGATTCATTGAAATATTATGCACATCTCTCATGAATGATGCTATGATTTCTGAATTTTCCTTTTCAATGCCCAAATCTTCAAGTGTTTTGCTGTTATTGTCATCAGGTATTTTCATATCTACAACAAAGTCATTATTTGTAACCTTTTTTGTTATTTTATCCAATATCTTATCATATTTACATGCACCTACCAAACAGCCGTCCGATTTGCTGAAGCAAACTTTCTTTTGGTCGCGTTTTCAATTGACTTACAAGTAAAGGGCAACCACATAACAGAGCTTTTTCTGTTGCTTCCTTTATTCCTTGATACCAAGTCAAGCCTGCTTCGTCTTCAACCTGAAATCACAGAAGGTAGCCATTCGAAGTACCTCAACCTCAATAGCCTATATTGGTCCACTGCTGGGCGCAGGCTTCCCCCTAATAAGCGCCTTATTGACTTTTATCTCATAGGGGTAGTGCCCATAATCCCCACACTGGGCATGCGGGTTGGGGATCGCATTTGGGTGGTAGAATTGTTATGCAGGGGGCGTTGCTGCCCGCTTCCGGTTGATATCCCTTAGTCGCCTCTTACGACACCCGCAGGAAGAATTGAAGTGGTGTAAATTCCATGCCGGCACCACACAGTATTCAAAGTAATAGAAGATTATCAAGATGATAAAAAAATAACTTGCGTCACGGGCGATCCACGAGGAGAATACTCTACTTCTCACACTCAATGCGGGACGATCGTAGGCTTTCTCATGGTGTACATGTAATTTGGTGCCTGACGGTACTTTTGAAAAAGGAATTAATTATAGATAATCAAACAAAGTAAGTCTCCAGTCTAAATCGAATGTTCTGCAATTTTTTTCGGTTTTGTTAGACTTACGTAAGAGCTGTTGTGTTTTTTTTTAAGAAATCTCGTTCTTGAAGGAAACAGATATTTTGAAAAATACTCAACCGTAAGGTCCGTGAAATTTTCAGAGACACAGTCCTCTTCCAATGATAATAAAATGTATGGGTAATTTTGAGGTAAAGGACATGCATAGTTTTGGTTTATTTATAAAACTTGGAAAAAGTCGAGGAGGACCCGACTTGAGGCACTGGAGGTTTAATCACATACCGTCTCCAACATTGATAAATCGAGTACTGTAGCGGGAAGTTTTTCTTTGACTCTTCTCATCGACACAAATTTCGCACCATCATCGCCGTTACTGAACATCAGAAAAGTTCTGAAAATGTTGATTAATAGATCAACTTACTTACATACACTACTATACTATACAAATACACTCTGTAACATTCCTTGTATTGATAGAACGGGATATGAATTTTTAGCAGGTCTCTCAGCAAAGAAATCCCTCACCTTAAAGAAGGACATAGTTTTCTTATGGCCATATCTATCGTTGTCAGCATTGAATTCTTTAGACAATAATTAGCAGCCAAAAAGATGCCGTGAATAGGTCCTGAAGAAGTCGCTTGATTTAAGAAGTTGGTTAAGCTAGTTTCGTCGCTTAGGCTTGCTGATGAGATCAATACTTGGACATCAAGTTTGTTCCACGTCCTGAAATAAAGCGAATTACAGATATTTGGTTTTAAAAGGATACATTTTTTGCAAGATTTTCTCAAGTTTGTAGTACCTTTGTTTGTACAGCAAATAATTGGATAGATTTGCAAAATGTAATTGAATTTTCTTAGCTCCAGCACTGATCAACATCTCAGCTAACTGCACTCCTAAAGGTTGTTCATCGCAGATAATTATGTGTGTGCCATCGTCAGTGATAATTAACCTGCAAATTTCATTAGATTTCTCGAACTTAAATCAAATCATTAGGCAGCTTAGAACAATTTTACTGCATATATGAGGTCATTTAGCGATTAACAAAATTTTGAAAAAACTACAGCATAATAAAATAACAAAATCAAAAGTAGTAGAAGTACCTACACAAATAATAAAATACACAATATACAGGGTTATTGGTAATTCACTGACACTGCGTGAGCCGCAGGTTCTGCCAATCACTTAGGCTTTATTTGAAAATAAACTTAAAAACGGCTCTGCCCTGGATTAGCAGTGGGTGTGGGAGTAGAAAATCGGTCTTTGGTACTTCATTGGGTTCCGGACAATCTTATTTTTTATTAGAGGTGATTTACAATATAAATAATTTGAACCTGGCGTCTTCACAAACGTGTTCGTGATGATTAGTAGAACCTGCAGTTCACGCTGTGTCAGTTCATTACCGTTATCACTGTATAGCATAACATGTCTCTCTGGTTTTACCTGGTTTGTACAGTCGGCTGTTGATCGTACATCCGCAGTAACACTTTACCGCGGTGATGGCTAGCGGCGAGCAGCCGGAAAGCACGCGTCACATCTCCCGGTGAATACGTTACTCGTGACAAAGGACGCACTTCACCACTCGCGATCCCGGCACTCACTAATAGTTGGAGTTGCTGAAAGCATGGCATTTCAAAGGTAGACGAAACCAATCACGTTTTTTTTTAAATTTCAACCATAACTATGACCTCATAATAACATCTCCCTGTAAAATTTTCTAATACTATAACGAGAAGTAAAATCCAAAAATCGGTGTACAGGTGAATCGAACTGTGTCCAGAAACAACCTTTCTTGCTTTTCCCAAACAATATTTAAAATTGGGGTAGGTACCTTCAGTTCTTCAGATTTGGGATTTTGAAAAATAGCAGAAATATCAATTGTAGTGTATGTCCTCTCACGTGTTAGGTGAAACATTCCGAAATTAAATATTTGATTATTTTGAATCTGTGCAACGTCTACCGTGTTTCCACTCGTTGAGGCACATTTTAAGGAGATCTGAAAGTGTAAGTGATAGATAACAACCGTTAAAATTCAAATGCGTATTCGTATTTTCTCGGGTCCAATCAAGGTTCAGTCATATTGTTACTTACATTCTTAAGATCTCCTTTGAGGCAGCAATATACTAAAGAACATCCTTTACCATTCGTTGCATTAAAAATCATGTCTCCAAAGGTAGCATCTCTAGAATTTCCAACGTTCTCCGCTAAAACATAACGGAGAAACAATCTTTAATTTGAAATTGCTTTTATCTATCTACACGCACTAGTTGCGAAATTATGTAAATACCATTTCTTACATAATACCGACTCTAAGTTTTAAGGTTTGTGCATTTTCAGCCGAGGATAACCAAAAGATCTTGATATTGGTTCGTCAAACCGAACTCAGGGCCAAGCTAAGATGCAGATTGGCACCTTTCAACACCTCACCGTATTTGTTGCTCTATGAATGCGACAAATTTTACAGTTCTATTAATAATGTTATAATTATGGAGTAGGTACCTCTTAGTTTGGGGAAAAGCCTTATTAAGAATTTCTTCTTCTGCAAATTACTGACCGTAGTAAACACTTCATAACCTTGAGCTAAGCATACGGATATCAAAGCTTGCCCTAAAGCTCCAGACCCACCATGAATCAACGCCGTTCTCTCCATTTGCATGGCAAAGTTTCTCGCAGCCTGGAATCAAAATAATATAGAACTATGGACCTAAGCACCCAATAATATCCAGAAAAAAAAAATATTTTAGAAATTATATTAAAAGAGTTGCTCTTCGAAAAATACTACTACGAAGTACATAAGTGACTTTTTAAATTATATTTATAATCAGCATACTTTTTTACATACATACCATTCATATTTAAATTAAAATTATATGAAGTACCTATCTGGTTTATTCACAAAGAAAATTACAATCAAATAATAGAAACAAATTAGAACTAGTATTTACAATTGAAACAATTGAGCTAACTGCAGACTGTTGCAAACAATCTACAGGTAGCTCAACTGAACTGATATACTTATTGAATTTAATACAGTCAATGAGTTCTGACAAACTGTATGTATCTTATGATGCAATGAATGAATGGATGATGAATAATCTGCTAAAGTAGTGCTATGTATTGTAAGTATCAATGCGGAGCCTAATCTCATTCATTATTATTAACTCATTTCTTCTCAGACTTAAAATCCATAAACACGTACAATATAAAAATTTCACTATAATTTATACGTTACTTACGGGTTTGATAACTACGCAATAGTAAGCATGTAAATAAGCAAAAGGCACCGTGGCCGCATCTTCTAGGCTCCAGTGTGAAGGCACAGGCCACATGAGTTCTGGCCGCGGAATCACGTGACTTCGAGCAGTGCCTTGTGCCAACCCCATAACCCTTTCTCCGCTGAAATGTTTACCAAGTTTTATTTAAATGCAATTCTTTTTTATCGAGTTTATGGTATTTTCAAGTATTCATATAAAAGCATTTTTAGTTTTCGTCATGTATTTCAGACATGCACTGTCAGTTTCTTTTAATATAATTATGTTTAAGTCTAGTCTTTTAATATAATTATGTTAGAATCGTTTTAGTCGAATTGTTTTAGACGAATTGTTTTAGTCGAACTTTCCGCAAAGCGTTTAAATAGGTACGTCGATTACGTTTCACCCATTTTAGGGATAGTAGATTATCAGTAGACACACTATAATCAGTAAAACCATATCACCCCAAATCAAGTATCCACCTTTCTGAGACTCCGCTAAATTCCAGTCCGAATCCTTTGTCCTCATTTCTGGTTGAAATGAGTCCTGTTGCTCTTTGAGCATCATTCACGTTTATTCCAGTGTAGTGGACCTGAGTAAAAAATTAAGTTAATAGTGTCTAACTCCTGCCTTCATTGGCAGAAAAGCTGCACTTTTTTTTACTTAGATCGAGCTTTTAAATAATTAAAGAGTTCGAGTTTATTTAAACAAATAACAAGACCCGTCAAGTGCGAGTGTAACTCGCGCGCCGAGGGTTTCGAACGTTTGTGAACAAGTAGCGTATGTACTAAAGGTACCGGTTAGAGACTTCAAAATTTAATGAATACCTAAAACTAGTAGGTACCTACATTTCAGATGGATCGCTCTGCATACTTCGTTGATAGGGGGTAGAGGTAAATTTTTCGACTATTTTCAAAGTATTTCAAAAAGTATGAAACCTACAGAAAATTTAAAAACTGTTTTGAAATGTACAAACCGTTACCTTTCATTTGATACCCCATTCAGAGGGGTAGCCTCCCCTTTTGAAAAAAAAACTCGACTTTTTTCAAAATATTTCAAAAAGTATGAAACCTACAGAAATTCTGAAAACGGTTTTGAAATGTACAAATTGATACCTTTCATATGATACCCTACTTAGTGGGGTAGCCTCCCCTTTTGAAAATTATCCCCCCCCTTTTTTGACCATTTTTCAAAAAGTGTTAGTTTTTCAGACTTCTCTATATTTTTCCTGTAAAATATAGATCTATATCTACAAACGCTCCATACATTTTGAATAGATCGCTCTGTAAACTTCGGAGATAGAGGGGGGGAACGGGTAAAATTTCAACTTTTTTCAAAATATTTCAAGAAGTATGAAACCTACAGAAATTTTAAAAACGGTTTTGAAATGTACAAATCAATACCTTTCATATGATACCCCACTCAGTGGGGTAGTCCCCCCTTTTGAAAATTATCCCCCCCTTTTTTGACCATTTTTCAAAAAGCGTTCGTTTCAAAGACTTCTCTATATTTTTCCTGTAAAATATAGATCTATATCTACAAACGCTCCATACATTTTGAATGGATCACTCTGCAAACTTTGGAGATAAGGGGGGGGGGGAATGGGTATTTTTTCGACTTTTTTCAAAATATTTCAAAAAGTATGAAACCTACAGAAATTTTAAAAACGGTTTTGAAATGTACAAATCAATACCTTTTATATGATACCCCACTCAGTGGGGTAGTCTCCCCTTTTGAAAATTATCCCCCCCTTTTTTGACCATTTTTCAAAAAGTGTTCGTTTTACAGACTTCTCTATATTTTTCCTGTAAAATATAGATTTATATCTACAAACGCTCCATACATTTTGAATGGATCACTCTGCAAACTTCGGAGATAGGGGGGGGGGGAACGGGTAAAATTTCGACTTTTTTCCAAATATTTCAAGAAGTATGAAACCAACAGAAATTTTAAAAACGGTTTTGAAATGTACAAATCAATACCTTTCATATGATACCCCACTCAGTGGGGTAGACCCCCCTTTTGAAAATTATCCCCCCCTTTTTTGACCATTTTTCAAAAAGTGTTAGTTTTTCAGACTTCTATATATTTTTTCTGTAAAATATAGATCTATATCTACAAACGCTTCATAAATTTTGAATGGATCGCTCTGCAAACTTCGGAGATAAGGGGGGGGGTATGGGTATTTTTTCGACTATTTTCAAAATATTTCAAAAAGTATGAAACCTACAGAAATTTGAAAAACGGTTTTAAAATGTACAAACCGATACCTTTCATATGATTTCCCACTCAGTGGGGTAGCCCCCCCTTTTGAAAATTGTCCCCCCCTCTTTTGACCATTTTTCAAAAAGTGTTAGTTTTTCAGACTTCTCTATATTTTTCCTGTAAAATATAGATCTATATCTACAAACGCTCCATACATTTTGAATGGATCGCTCTGCAAACTTCGGAGATAAGGGGGGGGGAATGGGTATTTTTTCGACTATTTTCAAAATATTTCAAAAAGTATGACACCTACAGAAATTTCAAAAACTTTTTTGAAATGTCCAAACTATTACCTTTCATTTGATACCCCACTTGACTTTGTAGGTCTCTTTTAAAATTTCGACATCACAATTTGTATGGAAAGTGTTCAATTTCATTTTTCATTTTTTTTCATTTTTTTTTTCTTAAAATCTGTACAGGCGCACGAATTGTCTTATTATTTTAAATTTCAAGTATATCGCTGCGGTAGTTGCTGAGTTATTAAGGAGGGAAAAAAGGACAGACAAAGCGAGACCATAAGGGTTTCGAAACCGATCTTCGAAACCCTAAAAACCAAAAATTGGTGATGCCTGATATGTGATTTGCTTCATTGTTGTGGTGTTATATTCATACTTGGTCTTATTTGTATTTATTAAGGTTTTGCCTACTGTCTCATGGTACAAATGGTCCGGCGGCCCATTTTTTTGTAAAAATACCAAAATAAATTACTCGATACATACTTATGTAACAGAAAAGACCTTACTAATGAAATATGACATGTAGTCAAATCATTATCAAGGCTATCGTGTGATGGCTTGGACCTAGATTTTAACAATTTTTGACCCTCATACCCAATATGGCGTATATGGCTTTTTGATATACAAAACTTCATCTAAATTCAATTATTGTGCCAAGTTGTGCCCTAAATTCTTATTAGGTACTAGTTTCTGCCCGCGCGGCTTCGCAATGTTTTTAAGGAAATGATTGATGCAATAAAAAGTAGCCTATGTTTGATTCCAGCCCTAGAGCTACATATATGCAATAGGTTTAGTCGTTACGGCGGCGGCATGATGAGGTAACAAACATCCATCAAAACATCCAAACTTATATAGTGTGATATCTTCGAATTCTGAGTTTAGAACTTCATCTGTAAGACTATAGCATTTGTTGTTAGCTGATTTCAAATCTGTATGTATCTCATTTTGGGTATAAACAGAAGTTACGACTTTCAGTCATTCATAACAAATTACTGATAAATAACCTTAGAATCGGCTAAGAGATCAGTAGATATACATATTTACCCTTACTACAACTGTGCCTTCATTTAATGTCGGTGCTTCCACCCATTCCAATGAGCCCAAATTTCCCTTGATGTCGTTTTGTAAAATGAAGCTATGACCATTTTCTGCTTTTTCCTGGACTGGCACGTAGTACACACCGCCCCATGTTTCCTGCGTAAATTCAATAAAAATGAAGACGCGAGATTTTCTAAATGTTTTCCATTTCTAGTAAGCATATTTCAAACATACTTTGTCAAAAATATTGTAGACCAAGTCCCCAGGTAGTTTAGCCAATTGCTTGGTATCTTTAGCGTCGCTAACCATTATAAGGTTGATGTTGTTTCGCGTTGAATCCTTCCTCCAATGCTTCACCAAGCTTTTGAGGCCAGGAAACGGCGGGTAAGTTGTAAGGATAATAAGACTATTCTCTGGGGACAACTTGCTTCGAGCTGCGATCAAACTAGGAAGTTCCTTCTCAGATCGGACAATCACCGAGGTGGTGAAGACAGCTACAGTCGACGGAAGATAGCGAACAAGTTCTAAACGTGAGTCAGTTTCTTTGTTAGACAACACTGATACTACTTTTAACACTCCTGTGTTGCTATACTCATTAACAGCATTAAAACAGTCTTCGTTGATTATAAAAATATTGCTTCGAGACGAACGTTGGAGAATGCGCAATACCTGCAACACATAATTTCCTTTCAATCTGACCCTATTTTTAATGCATTCGACTTTATATTCCTCCGCCGGCAATATTGACCTCATCATCCTTTGCAAGGTTCTGTACTAGAACAATATTAGCATCCTTGACAATGTTCTCGGACGAATGTGTTGTATTTATAGACACTTTTTGGAATTCCATTTTTATTCCAGGAATTTTTTGTGCGGCAACTTTTTGCATTTCATTGAATAATCCAGTTTCTTTAGACATGTTCCTTATTCCAATAACTTTAATGACATCAACATTAATATTATCAGAAACAATTTGCACAAATATATGCAATGAAGTCAGAGTCTGTAACATAAAAGGATAATATTTATATCATATAATTATTATATTCAGAAATATGTATCTAAGCTTGTACTTACATCAATGTTGGAATGGACCCGCGGTACAAATTTCAATGAACTTAATCCAACTTCTTTTATTTTCAATGGGGGCAAATCATGAAACTGGAGGTTTTCCATCAGGACACCTCCACACCTTGTAAAGCAAAAGTTAGTGAAAATCAGGCAATAATTAATTAGGTATACTACACACAATTTAATGATGATTATATATGTTTACACTAATAACTATCGATGGACGTCACTGGACACTTAAATTAAAAAAAAAACGATCTCCAGCTGTGTTTAAGGAATGCTGGCAGCATTGCCATGTCAAATGGCAATACTAATTCATTGACCAAAATAAAATCCAGCATTCCGATTACCTCTATCACCCTCCCTCTTTAGGGAAGGCCTATGTCCAGCTGTGGACTGATATACCCAGATTCCGATCACCTGTGGGCTTTATGAGAAGTTTTGTAATATCTTTGAATATTGCGTGTACCCCAAGACCGTAAGGACCGAGGGTTCCCACTGTCCCCAGCCACTTTTCGCCCCAAACGACTCAAAAAAAATAACTCCGGTTAAGATTAGCGTATTTTCGGCGTTAAAGGGACTCGGCTGATGTTGGGGCGGCGGCGCCGGCCCTTAATGATGTCCCTGCAAAATGTGATGGCGCTAGGCTATCAATACAAGTGGCATCCCCAACTAAAGGTCGACCCATTTTCAAGTGAATCAGATTCTTAACGTCGAGTATTTTCGGCATTAAAGGGATTCGGCTGATGTTGGGGCGGCGGCGCCGGCTATTAATGATGTCCCTGCAAGATGTGATGGCGCTATGCTATCAATACAAGTGGCATCCCCAACTAAAGGTCGACCCATTTTCAAGTGAATCGATTCTTAACGACGAGTTTTACCATGATCCTCTCATATAGGTACATATAATATCAATAGGTGAATTGGTGAGAAAAAACATATTGCTATAACTTACCGTGTGTAGTCATTATTATCAGACACGTGTGCTCTAACAACTTCAACATTATTCATTCTTGTTACAAACTTGAGATGATTAGTTGCATCAATAACCAATTTCCTCATGTGTCTTGGTTCCGACACTGTGTTGTGGGTATGCTTCAATGTGTTGAGTTGAAGCATTCCATCGATAAATGTTACCCAATTATCATTCCATATAATGTTAGCATCTGATAACGTTTCGTTTGCGTTGTGAATACAACGGAATTGCCCGCTGTTGGTAATTATTTAAATTTGAGTATCTACCGAGAACAAAAAGCTTCGACCAAATTATGATAGTAAAACAATGCCTTTGGTTGCTCTGTTCTGAATTCTTAGATAGAAAAAAAAACGTCATGTCACCTTAGAGTCTATGAAGACGACGTTTTTTTAAGCAAATGGTAAAAGGCTTAGTTAAAAGGCTTAGACCTTTTACAAAACTCTTGTCTGAGCAGCTAGCTGTTTACAACCAGCTACAGTAAAGTAATAGGAAAAAGTGTTTTCACCACTCTCGCTCGAATCGAAATCGGTGACTTTGCTGCTCAAAACCAATGAGCAAAATGGATGCTTACTCTAACGTTAAAAAAGATTGTTTTGTTCAACAAGTAGTAATTTTTTGTTGAACGTGCTGTTATTGAATTCCGAG
The DNA here is from genome assembly GCA_963564075.1 of Eupithecia subfuscata. Classification (NCBI taxonomy): domain Eukaryota; kingdom Metazoa; phylum Arthropoda; class Insecta; order Lepidoptera; family Geometridae; genus Eupithecia; species Eupithecia subfuscata. Next base: position 6,661,018 of record OY751117.1, on the reverse strand, counting down.
CTAGCAAAGCAGTCTAGAATAGAATCTAAAGTGAATCTAAAGTAGTAGGCTGTAGAGTTAGCGAGGGATTAAAAAGGCACGGAACGAAAACTATTAGCTCTCGAGTTAAATACAGCTTTTCACCACAAGTAGGTAGAAAATATTTTGTTATTTATAAAAGAGGTCGAATGTTAGAAACTTATTTTGGTCAACAACCATGGAGGGTGAAAATGCTTTAAACCTCTTTCAAACTATTACTAAATTTGGATGGTGTAATAAGTTATTGATACTCTATGGTCGGCGCCGAAAAAAGAAATAAAACGTCATTTGTGCTAGTCTGACTCACTAAGGGTTCCGTAAGACCTTGTGTCTTGCCAAATTATCATGATTCTAGGTCAACGGGAAGTAGGTACCCTGTTTTTGGTGTTTTTGGTTTTGGTCCATGGCGAGAATCAATAGTGCATTTTACACCAAGGCGAGAAAGTGATCAATTCCTACCGAGTGTGTCGTTTTGGGCCCGAGGCGCAGCCGAAGGCCTTAAAACACACGAGGTAGGAATTGTACTTTCTGCCGAGTGATAAATAGTGCTTTATACTACACCTTCGAGGAAAATAAAAAGCAGAATTAATTATTAATTGAAATCGCGCCCAATGATGTTGGTAAAACCTCATTGACCGCGCCAGCCTTTGGGTTATTTTTTCAAAATATTGTTCGGAAATCGGAAGAGGCCTAATGGACTTGGAGTAAAAACTTTTTGTCGTTTGAGCGAACGAAAATAACCATAGCTACCGGCCGATCTTTTAGGAAATTAAAAAAAAATAACACGTTAGAAATGGATTTCCATACACTTTTTCCTCCCGCTAAAACACGTGAAAAATGAAATTCCATATAGTTTTTCCTCCCGGTTTCCTATAGGCCTGTCTTTGCAGAGACATACTTTCTATTCTATAAATGGAAAAGGAATATTCAACTTTCCGAGCAGGTGTAGTATAATAGTATTTTTTGTGAATATACGACAAATTTACTGTTTTCGGATTTTTTCCCTTGCTTGTGCTTTATGGCCTTGCTTCTTACCAAATTTCATAATTCTAGGTCTACGGGAAGTACCCTATACGTTTTGGTCCACGGCGAACATTAAAAGTAATATTTAGTGAATAAATTATTTATTACATTTATGGTTTTCAGATTTTTCGTGACCATTCTAGGCAGATTCTAGCCAGGCCATTCTAGCGCCTTTCGATCGTTAAATAAACGCTTCGTGTCTTTTAAATCCGAGCAAAAGTGGTGAAAAGTATATTACAGTCTAGCTACTGAAAATAGAGCACGAAAAAGCACGACAAATTAAAAAAAAATATGAGTGCCATTTTTTTCGAGAGAGTTCTCGTATTCTCTATTTAGTTTTAACTAGTATTTAGATAAAGGGAGTAAATTTCAAGTATCTGTAAATCAAACCTGTATGAATATTCCCTTTCGTAAAATAAGCGGTAAACATCATGACTATCAAGGTCCAAGAGGTCGGCTGCAGTGCTCTGTTCATTGGCCTTGAAAATTGACTTCTCTCTAGTGTTGATGTATCCAGTTACTATTTTAAATTCATCGTCCATTATCTAAAAAGCAATACTAACTAAATTTTGTCCATATGAACTCTCTTTAAATGATGAAAAATAATTTGAACCAGTTTCGACATAAAACCTAAAAAAAAGTTTAAGTACCTAGAGTTAGGTACACACTTTTCTTAGCATAACGGCCTTAGATATTATTATAATATGATTCTGTTTATACTTGTACACTACCTCGAATTGACCATTGCCTCTTTGCATGGACACAACCAGTTTAGTACTTTGTTGGGAATGTAACAATGGCTCTGCATGGAAATGTACATCACTGAAGACTACGTCAAATTGTCTCTTGGGCACTTTCAGGGTCATGGCGAGAGTATCCCAAGCCGCGACCAGAGCATAGGAGAAGGGCAACCTATTTTTCCCTGAAAATATTCAAAACTTTAGGCAACGTTTTCCAGTACGGTTAAAAAAAAAGATTTACAACATAATTATGTAGCACCAAAACGGCAGAAACTTTGAAAAATAAATAATTTAAATACCTTATCTGTACTAGCCCACTACACATTAACATCACTTACTTCTTATTACGTGTCCCTTCAAATAGCTATGTTCATTGTCATGGACAGACGCTACAAACTTGCAGGATGCTGCGAAAAATCTACAAGGTGGTACATAGAGTGCTAATGACCTGAAAAGATATATAAAATTGTTTAAAGATCTTAAGCATAAAAAAATAAAGTGGCAGCTATGGACTAAAAAGACATTACCATTTCTCATTATGAGCCCAATCAACCAGGTTCGAAAGGAAAGCAGTACCAGTTGACACTGGGAACTCTACTTTCGGATATAAAACTTTCACTTTCGGATGAAAACCTTGCACGTACAACCTGAAAATAATACAGAAACTGAATCTTTATGTTCTAAATCATTTCCTCAACATATGAGGACTATTTTTCTGGTATTTTTGTACTGACTTTCCTACAGCTTCTAAAACCAAGCGGGGGTTATCGGGATGTCCACGCCTTGTTAATGGAATGTTGGTACAAGTCTGTGGAAGCGATCTCTTGAGAATTGCTTGCAAGAGCCCGTGAGGTGCTATTTCTACCAGGACCGCGTTACTAGGGATCAGTTTGCTGGTTTCTTCGAACAAAACTGGACTCTGAAACCGAAATCATTTTTTGCGTTTCAGCAACAATTGATCATAAAGAACGTTTCAACAACAAAAATATGTAGGTGACTTACTAGTAAGTTGTTGGTGTGATACTCAGCAGAAGCATACTTGGCTATTTCTTCCTCCCATCTGTCTTTAGGTATCGATGTCGATAGCCATTTGGCACTCCGTGCTCTGGGTGTTTTGATGACTTCCTTCAAATACTTCAATAAAGCAGGACCTAATCAAAAGAAGAAAATACTTTATTATTGTTTTGTACCAGAGGCTATTCAAATACTCTGGGGCTTTTTCTCAGCCTTCGCAAAGATAAAAATTTATTTATACTTACCCGCTTTAGCAATATACCGTGAGTGGTAAGCTATGTTAGAGCAAGGGACTTCTCTCGCGAATATATTCTTGTCAACCAATTCTCCGACAAATGTCTGCATTACATTAGCCGGTCCCGACAGCGTACAAGAATCGGCACTATTGTGACAGGCTATTTCTATTTCTGGCGGACAAAGCTTTGACATCTGAAAATAAGAAGGATGTATTATATTCTTACCTTACTTCTGCCCGCAGCATTGCACGCGTTATTCCGGTATAAAAAGTATTCTACTTGTATAATAATACAGGTTTAGAACTACATCGATTCAAAATTTCAGCACAATCTGTTTTGTAGCTTTGGCGTGAAGACGTAACAAACATCCAAACTTTTCGCATTTATAATATTTTTACTACACGTTATCTTATAATGTTATATTTTTTAGAATTGCTTCTAGTGAATAAAACAAATCAAGCTAATCAATAAATAAAGGGACATAAGTTGGGTCATTTGTAAGATATTTTACTTCCTGATACCCCAAGCCAACAGCAGCCATAGATCCTTTGATGAATGGCGTTTCCAAAGAGACCAGACCACGGCTGTAAGCTGATAGTATCATCTCTTCTGCAGTCAGGCATCCATCGGCGTATGCACATCCCAGTTCCCCGACACTATGACCTAAGAAAATAAGAATATTAAACATTTTGATCATGACTATGACATGACTACAAATATTGGCATGACCTTGAAAAAATATCGCTTTGGAGTCGTTGTTCTATTTGTCAACTCTTACCAATAATATTATCCGGTTCCAGGCCAAGTTCTTTGAGGACATCAGTAAGTCCAATCTGCACGGCGGCGATGCCGACGAATGAGTGGAGAATGTTGTCGAAGGTTGTCTTGTCGGGCGACGTGATGATATGCACAATGTCTATCCCTTTTGGCTCCAGAACTTTGCGGCATCTATACAAAAAACCAAATATCATGAAAGTACACATAGGTCAGAGATATCATAATCTAACGAATAAAAAGGTTGCCCAAACAATTTAACGAGACATTTCTGCAGCGGGTTATTAGCTCCCTAATCAAGCACCGGCAAAATGTACGAAATCTAATCATGGCGTAAGTACCTACCGTTCTATGGCAGCGGCGAAAATGGGCAACCGCATCAGCTCAGTTCCCATGCCAGCCCACTGAGAGCCCATTCCGCTGTACACGAACCACAGAGGACGTTTAGCATCGTCATAGTAGTCTACTTCCTCAGATAGGCATACTGTCTTTCCATCTTTCGTATCTGAAATCATAAGAATATTATTATACCCCTGGTATACTAATAAATTTTGGAGCCTTTAATTATTGATGAGGTTGGGGTCATTAAGACTGTCGTAAATTATAAGCTTGTGATTAAGACTGTCGAATTCAAACTTACCAAGAACAGCATAGCCTCTTCCCAAATGACCACCAATTCTATCTTTATGAATATTCTGAAGTAAAGCTAGTTGTTCGGGGTCAATAGGCTGTGACTTCAGTTCATTTAAAGCTCTTGTAACGGAGGAGTCTTGTCTGCCAGACATTGTAACCAAGTATGGAATGTTTGTTTTGTAGCGATTAAGATCCTGATAGAAACATCCAGAAATACATTTAATAAATGTTCGCATTTAAAGTTCTTACAAAATGTTCACATCATCACCTTTGGTTTATGCTGCCCATGTAATAAAACATGAGCATTAACTCCAGTCACAGACAAGCTGTTAACTGCTGCAAAGGTCCTCCGGAATGGATGATGATCGTTCAGCACCTGAATACGACCCTCACAAATCGCCGCTACGTCGCTTCTGTCAGTCCCGCAATTCAGATTTCCTGCTATTTCTCCTCTATGGTATCCTAATAGGACCTAGGAAGACAAGTTATTTCGTGTACGTTAGTTACAATTTTGTGTGCCTCAAAACTAGTTATTTGTTCATTAAATAGGCAAAATGATTTTATGTTAAACGTGCCGATATTAAATCGAGTGCGTAGCGAGCGAGTGGCTCTAAAGTAGACTGCTGAGGTAGCGAGGGATTTAAAAGAGACGAAACAAAAAATATTTGTTCTCGAGTTAAACATACAACTTTTCACTACGACTAGCGAGAAAATATTTGTTAATTTATGAACCAGGTCAAAATGGTCAAATGTCAGAAACTCATTTTGGTACAACCTTGCTGCCTTGGTGGGTAGAAATGAAAGACATTTCCAAATGTCTTTGGTAAAAATGCTATAAACCTCTTTCAAACCATGAACGGACTAATTTTTGTTTCTATGAAGGGTGCATTGTTCTGAAATCGAATTACATTTTACAACAAGTTGAACAATATTTTTTATTCCACATGTCAGCAAACCCCGATTTTGCTTACTGTAGCAAAGTCACCGTTTTCGTGCGAGAGTGTTAAAAAGAATATTATTCAACTTGTTGAAAAAAGTATTTTGACAATGCGACCTTCATAGAAAAAAATATTTCATCCGTTCGTGGTTTGAAAGACGTTTACTTGTAGCATTTTTACCCGCCAAGATTATTCACCAAAAATGAGATTCTGAAATTCGACTTCTTTCATAAATTACAAAATATTTTTTCGTTTGTCGTGGTGAAAAATCTTATGTTTAACTCCAAGGCAAATATTTTTCGTTTCGTGCCTATTAAATCCCTCGCTACCTCAGCAGTCTACTTTAGATCCACTCGCTGCGCTCGTGATTGTGTTCTAGACTGCTTCGCTAGCTCAGGATTTAATATCGGCACGTTCAACCAGAAATAGTTTTGCCGACTTGTTAAACAAATAACTGTTATTCCACACGTGAACAAGAGCCGGTTTCGCTCACTGTTTTTGAGTGGCAAAGTAACCGTTTTCGAGCGAGTGGTGAAAATAAATTTAAACACAAGCTCAACCTCAGCCACTTCTTTTCTAATTGCACTGTAGACAAATTCTCTAATAATCGCACTTAGTAATAATAATGCAAATGAAACCTTTGTTATTGCAGATATCCCTGATGCAGCCTCTCCGTAGCCAATATTCGACATAACACTGCCAAGCATCAAGGGTTTTTTTCTATTACCGCAGAATATCTTGTCAAATGCTTCCAATTCTGACTTGTCAACATCTGGCACCGCTGCAAAAATAAGAACCAAACTAAAAAATTTGATCAATACTCCGACAAATTATAATAATCATAGACCTTACCTGATCCAAATCCTTCTACATATTCAACAAGGTTCGGTGGAACACCAGCTCTGTCATAGAAACTTTTGAGGAATGTAGCGGTATCATCAGGATTTCTATAAAACCCGTATTTAGGACCAGTTTCTTCATCTAGTATTTTAACGTATTCACATTGGACGTTTACTACTTTGGCGTATATTCTGCAAAATAATACGTTAATTCACTGTTTATGTTATTTTGACAAGATTTTATACTTACTCAACTATACGAAATTATAAATAGGTACCAAAACATTACGCTTACGGCTTTTCAAGGAGAACCTGAACCAATCTAGTTCTCCTGAGATGCCGAGTTGATAAAGTATTGATGCATATGATGATCTAACAAACTCTTTGCTAAAGTCGTAGTCATCGGCATCGGCCGCTATTTAATTATGCTGATCGTTTGCGTTACCACTAGCTAGGTACCTGAAGTTATATGTTTTTAGTTACCTCAGAGCGTGCTTAGCATTCTGGAGAAAAAGAACATTGATAGCTTCGGATTTGGCACACCCACAGGCATCTTGATCATAAGATCTTGTTTTTCCGTCTGGGCTTAGATTCATGATTCTGAAACCAAGTTGATAAATTTTCTTGCGTCAAAACCTCCAAAATTAACACTGACACAAACTAAAACTAAAATACAATGCGTCGTATTAAATGAGTAGTATACGACAGTATGTTTTTTTTAAATTATTTGACAATGGTCACTACGTTGTTTGAGGACCAACTCTCAATCTTTGATGTATCAGAGATACTTATAGAGTAACTAGAGGGATATGTTTCTCTCTAAAGTACGTACCTTCCATAATGCACCGAAGACTGCGGGTGCAAGCAAAGATTAGCGCCGCCCACTATAGCCGCCTCGCATTCCCCACGTGAGATTGCGAGGTAGGCCTGCTCCAAGGCTGCAGTTGAGCTGCAGCATGCGTCGTCGATGCCGAGCGAGGGACCTTTCGCGTTCAGCCAGTACGAGACACGGTTCGCAAACATTGCTTTGCTGCATCTATTTAAATACATAACCATCAGTGTAAGCTCATATGCTTGATTATCTTAGAGATGCTGGAACACCCCTAGCTAAAGCATGCAGGGTGAGAGTGCGCTGAAATCTTTTGTTTGCTATACGCAGGCCCGGGCGGCGTACCGTCGTAATGCGTACTACGAAGCTTTACCTACGATAATAAATATGATGTGATGTATAACATTACTGTATGGAGCATGAAGGGAGTCAGATACATTACATACCCCGCAATACCCAATCCATTTCTGGAGCTAGCAACGTAGAAGCAGGCTTTTTCGGTTTCGGAAAAACAGGATCCAATGTATACGCCGACTTTCTTACCGGAAAGTTGCTCTGGACTGATTCCTGAAATTGTAAGGGAATCATTAACACCTTGTAATCAATATACACAGGGTGTTCGGCAGAACGTGTGCCATGGGGTGAGGTTTACCGCCAAAGTCCGCAGAAGTCTGAAAATCAGCGCCGCTACTAGCTTCGGCTTGTATCAGCCTAATGCTGAGACGATCTGATTATAAATTAGAAAAGAAGTTCTCTTTTTGACGTCGAGCTTGAAAAATAATTGTCAGCATTAGGCATTTTAGGAAAGAGCTCAAATCGACAAGAAGGTACTTAGTGCAAAAACTGACACAAAATCAACAGCAAGAAAGTGGTTTTTAGGTTAATTATAGGGGCTGTGTGGCCGACAAACATTGTGTCTTAACCTGAGTTTGGCTGGAGTGTGAGACTTGACCAGCCCATTCATTTATTTCAATTTAGCGCTAAAAAGCGAACCAGATAAGTGAGTATTGCACAAAAAATATATAATATTGTTTTGGCGTTCTCTGAAATTCTAACTCCCGTACAAACAAAAAGTAAAAGCTTTTTCTGCTTACCAGCATCGTAGATAGCCTCGTAGCTCTGCTCCAGGACCTTCCGAGACATGGGGTCCATACTGTTGCTGAGCCTGTAGTGCACCTTGAAGAACTGAGCATCGAAGCGATCTAGATCGGGCACGTTGCCTGTGTACTGAGCGGCCTCGGGGTGGTTGTACACCCATCGGAGACCATCGGATGATATTGGGTTTATCTGAAAATAGGGCATATTTTATTCTATAATATACCTATACACAAATGTTCCCTCTTACTATAATATAAGCCTTTTGCAAGAGACAATTGAATAAATAAATACCTAAGTCATGCTGGACAACTTCAAATGCAAATTATAAATTTATTATTAAGGACGTACGTATAGTGTCTCAGGAACCTATGTAGAACGAAAAGCTTCCACCACACACAGTAACCTCGGTCTCAATAACTTAAATACTTAAGCTAGGTTCACATTGCTACACATTAGTAGGTTGTGTTGGGGTGCCCCAACACAACCTACTAATGTGAATCTAGTCATAGGTACTGAACGTAACCGATTGCGCTCTGGCGCGCCACGACACACCCCGACACAGCAATGTGAACCTAGCTTTAGCAGCCCTGTGGTGGCGCCTTAGAATTTGCACGTTATAACTATTCCCGAGGATGTCGTAAGAGGCGACTAAGGGATATCCAACCGGGATGCGGACACAAACTGGCAGAACAAACTCACTACCGAAATGCGATCCCCAATCCGCATGCCCAGCGTAGAAATGCATACCCGTTAATGCTATGACGATGCCATGTCTTTATATAAATATTTAAGCATTATGCATACAAGAAAACATATTTGACGATACTGTAAACATTCGGACATCCACCAGTACGATACGAGATCAAAAACTAGACTTGTCCAACCTTTTACACGAAGGTTAACAAATCGTTTGTTGTGATTTGTGTTATATTTTATAATACTTTACCTGAGAAAGTAACTAAACATGAACGAAATGTTCAAAAACATCATTAAAAAGACCCTACAGGAAAAGCATAACCCCGTAAAAGACTTCCTTTCATATAAAGATACTTGGAGACATCATTTAATTTAAGAAGTGTTTTTGTGTTTATTAACGTTATATGAATATTCTAAGTGCAATACAGTAAATGTATAAATAAATAAATAATGCTGGACAATTCACACAGCATTATCTAGCCCCAAGCTAAGCAGAGCTTGTGTTATGGGTACTAGATAACTGATATACATAATACAATACACTACATAGATAGATATTTTTTATTATACATAGAAAAACATCCAGAACCCCTGAACAAATATCTGCAGATCGTACAAACATTTGTCCCGAGGCGGGAATCGAACCCGCAACCTCCTGCGTCGCAGGTGGACCTTCGCCCGCTGCGCCACAGAGGTCGTCGTCGTATGCCTATAGAATTGAATGAATAAATTGAATTGATAAGAGCCGAGTAAGGTGCTTATCAGGGGCGCCCTATGTCCAGTCCAGCAGTGTATTGGCAGAGCCTGTTGATGTAGATGGTACTTTCCGTCATTTGAAGTCCGCTGATGCTGCTGCGAAGCCGGCCCTTACTCGTAAACTAACCTTGTTATACAGAATATTCTCCAGGTCCCGCACGTATCTGGCTTGCGGGTAGAGTCCAGCCATCCCCGAGATAACCACCTCGTTTCCACGGGGCGTCTCTTGGACTTGCAGTGGGACTTCGCCTTGTGGAGTTGGTGCCATATTGAAGGTATACCTGCAAAATATCTCGGTGGTAAGATCTGGTAGAAAAATGTAATTGTAAACACTGAGTTAAGTACATATATAACGATGGTTGTAAATAGTAGTACATTACTTTGTTCTGTTCTTATTCTCTAACATTTTTTTAGCACTCGGCAGATTAGCCGCATGTTTTGCACTCACAAAAATTATTGACCTATTGTGAGAGTTGGAAACAAAAAGCATCAAAAAGTACTTATTAACCTACTTCAATCAAAGGAGGATGTTCTATGTTTAGCTGTATTATTTCTTTCCGACCGATTTGGATGGTTCTTTTGCAGTCGTTAGTCAAATAAAAATACATATTCCTGAGGAATTCAAACATAAAAACAGTTTGACACTATGGATACGACGTCGGTCGGTTGTGAGTTTTTTTGAAAACAACCAAATTATTTTCAGAATTCTATTGAGTTTAAAGTAAAATAAGTGCTAACTTGTAGATGTAAATTACCCACATAGGAAAGGTTAATTACCTTTTGTTTTTACTTCGAAATATTGTGAAAATAAATATGCAAACACGATGAATGACGCACGCTTTTGAAAATTTTATCAACTGTGTTCGGAATTCGAATGTTCGGAAATACAAAACGTGTTCTTTTTATATTCGAAATAAAAAGGTTTTATTATAAATAAGTGATGCTTATCCAGATAGATTAAAACCTATCTACACCTTTTTACTTATTTGTAGGTACCTACCTACTTGGATTCACAGCACGAACAACATTGTATTGAACTTGAAATGAATCTTCTGCAACGGATGACGGTATATATAATACCGGTACCGATCCATAGGTGGAATCACTACTTATACTGTGGGTGGAATGGAGGTCCATTATGTTGTATTACAGATGATATTTCAATGATATTTCAAAAAAGGCCTATTTGTACCTTTTTTGAAATATTATTGACAAATTGTAAGTATAAATAATGAAACAACAAGTTTTTGTCCGCGGCTTCGCACGCGTTGTTTATATGGAAACATTTAAAGGTCATATCTTTCCCATGGGAACTCTTTTATGGGATAAAAAACCTATGTTTGATTCCAGACTTAGAGCTACACCTATGCTAAATTTTAGCCCGATCTGTTCAGTCATTATGGCGTAAAGATAGGTAACAAACATCCATCCATCCATACATCTAAACATCCAAACTTTCGCGTTTATAATATTAGTGAACCTAATGTGATTTTTAAAGACACCCAAGTATTACATAATTAGATCTACGTAAATAAATAAATAATGCTGGACAATTCACACAGCATTATCTAGCCCCAAGCTAAGCACAGCTTGTGTTATGGGTACTAGATAACTGATATAGGTACTTAATACACTACATAGATAGATATTTTTTAATATACATAGAAAACATCCAGAACACCCTGAACAATTATCTGCAGATCGTACAAACATTTGTCCCGAGGCGGAAATAGAACGAGCAACCTCCTGCATCGCAGGCGGACCTTTGCCCGCTGCGCCACTGAGGTCGTCGGTAGGTTAGGTAGACATGGTAGGTTACCATACACGCTTACCATACTATGATGAGCTTGATAATAAGAGCCTAACTTTTCCTAGCTTACCTAGTTAAACTCTTAAATAAATCGCGAAATATTAAGTTTAATAAATTCGTACCTGATACGATAACAATGAAATTAAATCACTGTAGAAATAGGTGCAGCACAACACTTAACTAACTGAAACGGCGCTGTCAACTTATTTTTATTAAACTAAGTATAATAATAATTATTATAATGATATAACCGGCCAAGTTCGAGTCAGACTTGCACATGAAGAGTTCCGTTCCGTTAGTGCATATATCCGTACAAGATATAGACACTGTACTTTTATTAAATCGAACACAAACCGCCAAAATACACGTATCTTATTAGTTATTTATTATTTACTAGTTTATGCCCGCGGCTTCGCACGCGTTGTTTCTATGGAAACTTTTAACCCTTCCATCTTGGGACCAAAATGTTAGAAATGAATGACAGGCCGTGCGCCTTAGACACATTGGCGTCGAAAATCTCAATTCGACTGCCAAAATAAATTTACGTCCACAGATAATAAAATATTTTTCGTTCAGTATGTAGAAAATATATCAAAGAACCTAACTCATTAAACTTCCTTATAGGAAAGTAGCCTCTAAACATGTAAAATAAGGTCCGTAATCAAATGCAGGATAGCGGTAGCCGGCTACCGCTTGGGGTTTGAGAGAACGGTGCAGTGACGTAAGGCGCGGTGGCCGGCTACCGCTTGGGGCCTGAGGGGTTTGGTTGAATTTATTTAATTTTTTCTTTTCATGACTTACAACCGGCTGACAGACGGACAGACAGGCAGCGGAGGTTTAGTAATAGAGTCCCGATGGCACCCTTCTGGTTACGGAACCCTAGAAAGGGAAGTACCTAGGTACTAACTCTCTACCTAAGGTCAAGCAAGGGTTGAATATTTTTTTACAACAATAGACAGGGAATTTATTAATAATTCATTGATATTGTGAAATCCTATTATGGAAGGAAATTAGTTAGGATAGGTACCTACCTCCTGTAAGTTTTGAGTTGTGTTCAACCTGAAAAAATAATACAATAGCCAAGTGCGAGTCGAACTCGCACACGAAGGGTTCTGTTCTGTAAGTACTAAAAACGTCATCTAGTCATCTCTGTACCTAGTCTCTCCTCCGTAGACCGAGACACGTTCTCGGTGACCCTCGCGCCCTCTGCGCCCGCCAAAAGTCCAGTAACGCTGTCATGGCCATCAGCGGTCAATAGCATTTTAGTCAAAAAAAAACTCTTAAGTACCCTGTTATAAAAACAGCGGACAGCATTATCTAATTTTTCTTTCATTCATCATCATCATCATCACCGGCATCTACTGGGTATAGACCTCCAAACTTTGGCGGGTTTTTAAAAACTATAAACCGACTCCAAATTCTTCTAGTGGCGACATCTGGTTTGGTTTGATGACACGTGGATGAAACAACGAACGAAAGAAGGCCTACTTTTTACCACGAAATACGAAGTTTCGGTTGACGGATCGCACGAAACGAACAACCTTACTGGTTAACGTGCAAACGTGCATCTCTTTGGACGCGTCACCTTTAGTTTCGGATCTTTATAAAATAAATGTTTTAATAGAACACCATTTTCATAGAAAGGTCATCGAAAGCACAGATATTATAATACTATAAGTACCTACTACTTCACGGAAGATTATTACACATAAAAACAGTTATTTGAATGCAAATTTCGTTGATGTACCCAATGTTTATTTACATGTGCGTGACATTTTGAACAGATTTGACATTGGCTTCGTGTTGCCAGAGCAAAGGTTTCGTTTAGTTCTATTTTATTAATTTCTACTCCTTTCGGTCCAGCTGTATACTGGATCCAGATCTGTGAGCGAGCCATGAAATAAGAAGTTGAAGTTGCAGGTGACATTGGTTTCGTGTTGCCAGAGCAAAGGTTTCGTTTAGTATGCCAAGCATCGATCAAAAATTTCCGGCCGGCCCCCCTTAGATGCACAATGCGCGCCCTGAAAACGTCACACAGTGTTTCATGGGACCTAAAAAAATTCCCTATGCTGTTAACAGCATGAATCGATCAACGAATGCATTTTAAATGCAAGAGTAGAACACCCACGTATCTATTTCAAATACTTTTTTTTATAAAAAATAATGAACTTTAGGTAAATTTGATCTCGAAAAAAAAAAAAAAATCTGTAAAAGTAACTGTCAAAGATATTTATTTTAAATAAATTTAATCTGATAAAGGATTCTTAGGCGCATTTTTTCCAGTTTTTATTTTTGAAAAATCAGCTGTGGATACCGAGTAATTAATATTTTTCAGATTTTCGTTTTTATTTTTTTTCTCCCATAAAACTTAAAAGTGCGGCTTGTGACTAGCACAGAAAGATTGCTCATAACAAGGTCTATCAGTCGTAAAAATGCCAAGTTGCACTTTCGCGGTCTTTGGGAAATATATGCAATTTCATTCTGAGGTCAAATTTTACAATATAGGGTTGCTGCTAAAAGGTCAAATATTTGTTGTTAGATAATACTCCCTCGTGTTGCTTTTTAAGAACAAGCATGTTTTTATTACACCGGTTATTATAGGGCGACTGGTAATTTGCGAACACCCCGCAAGCTGGAGATTAGGTAAATTATGTAATTTAGTCGAGTCTTCTCGTCATCCATACCGCAATGCCTAAAAACTAAAGTTTTCAATCAGTGCGTCCTACCCGTCATGACCTACGGAGCTGAGACGTGGACACTCACGGTAGGGCTGGTCCACCAGTTCAAAGTCGCTCAGCGAGCTATAGAAAGAGCTATGCTCGGAGTCTCTTTGAAGGACAGAATTCGTAACGAATACATCCGATCCGACAGAGAACCAAAGTTATCGACATAGCTCAAAGAATTAGCAAGCTGAAGTGGCAGTGGGCCGGCCATGTCTTGCGAAGAACCGACAACCGCTGGGCTAAACGAGTTCTTGAGTGGAGACCACGACTCGGCAAACGTAGTGTAGGACGCCCTTCGGCCAGATGGGATGACGATCTGCGAAAGACTGCAGGCAGATGCTGGATGCGGCAAGCTAAACACAGGGCGCTATGGCGCTCATTAGGGGAGGCCTATGTCCAGCAGTGGACTAATATAGGCTGATGATGATGTAATTTAGAATGACATGGTAGGTAAGATTCGTTTTTGGGAATATTTTATTACAATTTTAAAAAGTAGTACTTTCACGTAAACCTAGGTCAATAATTTTGACATAAAAACTAATAATTTTAGTACCACCTTCCATACAAGTGAAGTCATGAAATCGTAAAATCGGCAACGAAGACGCAGGAAGAGCCTTTAGCCTACTTACTCAAACAAATCGCTTTCGTTGCTAAGTATTAACGTGCAGTCATCTTCGTTGGATGGATCTGCATTTCGGTCACATGTATCAGCACGGGGTTTTAGCTTAAGCCCAACGAGGGTGGACCTTTTCCCGCGCTACTTGTGAGCCGTCATCGAAAAAATATATATATATAAATATATATATGACGGAGAAGAACCCTCCGTACGCATTTTGAAGAGGGTGACGTCAGCAGCGCTGACGTAACTGGCATCCTCGTCACGCCGGGATCCATTGGAAGGAAAACACGAAGTTGTTGTGGCAGTAGATTTATTCCATAGCAGAGGTCCGTTCCGTCCGACGACTCGAGCAAGAGTGAAGTCTAGCCCGGCCGACGGCCGTATTTATAGCAAAGCTTAGCCCCGCGTCGAACGATTACGAACGCGAGCGAAAATCGCCGTCGCGAAGATAATACTTTGACTTTTTTACAATGTTTTGTAACCTAACTCAATTCTGTGATTAGATTTAGTTGTTTAACAATTAAATAACTCTCAAAACTAGATTTTCCTATTAAAATAACGTCTTCGCGCCGACATATAAAAAGCCTGCCAAAGCATGTCTATTTTATGTCTTAATTAGATAAATTATTGTAATTTAGAGAAAAATGTATTTCAAAACTGAATAAAATGAAAGGTCAGGTTGAGTGACAACCCTAATAATATATTTTGAAAATCAATTTCTCCTAATAACCGCAATAGTGAAACCTGGTATTTCTACCACTGATAGGCCTTGTTAAGAGCAATCTTTCTGTGCTAGTCACAAGTCGCACTTTTGAGTTTTTACTGAGAAAAAAAATAAAAACGAAAATCTGGAAAAAAAATAATTACTCGGTATCCAGAGGAGATTTTCCGAAAATAAAAACTGGGAAAAATGCACCTAAGAATCTTTTGTCTGATTATATTTATCTAAAAAAAATATCTTGGCCAGTTACTTTTACAGAATTTTTTAAAAAAATTTCTAGGTCAAGGTCACCTAAAGTTCAATAATTTTTATAAAAAAAAGTATTCGATACAGATACGTGGGTGTTCTACTCTTGCATTTAAGATGCATTCGTAGATCGATTAATACTGTAAACAGCATAGGGAAATTTTTTAGGTCCCATGAAACACTGTGCAACCCAAGCCCGTCCACGCCCAAGCCCACGTCCACGGCCACGCCCACGCCACGCCCATGGCCACACCCACGGCCACGCCCAAGCCCACGTCCACGGCCACGCCCACGCCACGTCCACGCCCACGCCCACGTCCACGCTCACGCCCAAGCCCACGTCCACGCCCACGGCTAAGTCCACGGCCACGCCCACGGCCACGCCCACGGCTACGCCCAAGTCCACGTCCATGGCCACGTCCACGGCCACGTCCACGTCCACGTCCACGTCCACGCCCACGCCCACGTCCACGCCCACGCCCAAGCCCACGGCCACGCCCACGGCCACGGCCACGCCCACCCACGCCCACGGCCACGTCCACGTCCAAGCCCACGCCCACGTCCACGCCCATGGCCACATCCACGGCCACGCCCACGGCCACGCCCACGGCTACGCCAAAGTCCACGTCCATGGCCACGTCCACGGCCACGTCCACCTCCACGCCCACGCCCAAGCCCACGTCCACGGCCACGCCCACGGCCACGGCCACGCCCACCCACGCCCAAGCCCACGCCCACGTCCACGCCCATGGCCACGTCCACGTCCACGCCCATGGCCACGTCCACGTCCACGGCCACGCCCGCGGCCACGGCCACGGCCACGTCCACGTCCACGCCCACGTCCATGCCCACGGCCACGCCCAGGGCCACGGCCACGCCCACGGCCACGCCCACGGCTACGCCCAAGTCCACGCCCACGTCCACGCCCAAGTCCACGCCCACGTCCACGCCCACGCCCAAGCCCAAGCCCACGTCCACGCCCACGGCTAAGTCCACGGCCACGTTTTTCAGTACAGTCGTAAAGGTGCCAAGGTACTTAAAGTGGGCAGGATTTATTTTAGCTACCTGCCTAAAAGTTTAGGATGATAAAATAAAACTTCTAGTCGTCCATCTATCTATACCAACACCCGCCATAAAATTCTTCGTGTTCATCAGTATACAAAAAAAAAAATCTTTACTGGAAACAGACCATAGGTTTATTGTATGTACAAATGAGGGCTGACTACCGCAATAGTTAAAAACTGTGTAGCGGAGTCACATCACATCACACTTCACATCACACTCATGTTATAAATGCGAAAGTTTGGATGGATGGATGGATGGATAGATGGATGGATGGATGTTTGTTACCTCTTCACGGTAAAACTACTGAACTGATCAGACTGAAATTGCATACAGGTAAGTCTAACCCTGGAATCAATCATAGGCGACTTTTGACGTGACAACGTCTTATAAATTGGTTTGCCGGGTGACACTTCAAGAAACTGCGTTACGCTCCGCTCACTTCAAGAAACTGCGTTACGGTCGTTGTCACGTAAAACTTTCGCCCGTATACCGACTTTACAGGCAACCAATTTTTTTTTTAACTCATAAATCAGTTCCCATGGGATAGAAATAACCTCAAAACGTGTCCATAGAAACAACGCGTGCGAAGCCGCGGGCAGAAGCTAGTATTTATATATGTTCCATCTTATAAGTATAGTACTTATAAGGAAATATACCCACCAAGTAGGTATGTAGGTTCCTCTAACTACTTAGCTGAAAATAGTGCCTAAGAAAAACTTACACGGATTCATCTATTTGTCGTAGAAAAGTTGCCCCAAACTTTTGGAGAGCTTATGTCTGTCTGATAAGATGGGTGGCGCAACTTCTGTACTAAGAACGTCGGCCGTGCTCGTCGGTCGAATATTTATTACAGGCGTTTAGAAGTTTGGGGCGATAAAAATTCACACCGGTAAGTCGAAAGATTTATTGGGTGAAAAATGGTTTGCGAAGGCATTTAGGTTTTTAAGCAGGTACAACAGGTCCACGTCCACGCCCACGCCCACGCCCACGCCCACGCCCACGACCACGACCACGACCACGACCACGACCACGACCACGCCCAAGTCCACGGCCACGGCCACGGCCACGCCCACGGCTACGCCCAAGTCCACGCTCACGCCCACACCCACGCCCACGGCTAAGTCCACGGCCACGTCCACGTCCACGTCCACGTCCACGTCCACGTCCACGTCCACGTCCACGTCCACGTCCACGTCCACGTCCACGTCCACGTCCACGTCCACGTCCACGTCCACGTCCACGTCCACGTCCACGTCCACGTCCACGTCCACGTCCACGTCCACGTCCACGTCCACGTCCACGTCCACGTCCACGTCCACGTCCACGTCCACGTCCACGGCCACGCCCACGGCTACGCCCAAATCCACGCCCACGCCCACGTCCACACCCACGCCCACGGCTAAGTCCACGGCCACGGCCACGCCCATGGCCACGCCCACGCCCACGGCTACGCCCAAGTCCACGCCCACGCCCACGCCCACGCCCACGCCCACGTCCACGTCCACGCCCAAGCCCACGTCCACGCCCAAGCCCACGTCCACGCCCACGGCCACGTCCACGGCTAAGCCCACGTCCACGCCCACGCCCACGCTTACACCCACGGCTACGCCCAATTCCACGTTCACGCCCACGCCCACGTCCACGCCCACGTCCACGCCCACGTCCACGCCCACGTCCACGGCCACGCCCATGGCCACGCCCACGCCCACGCCCACGGCTACGCCCAAGTCCACGCCCACGGCCACGCCCACGGCTAAGTCCACGGCCACGGCCACGCCCACGCCCACGGCTAAGTCCACGGCCACGTCCACGTCAACGGCCACGTCCACGTCCACGCCCACGTCCACGTCCACGTCCACGTCCACGTCCACGTCCACGTCCACGTCCACGTCCACGACCAAGTCCACGTCCACGTCCACGTCCACGTCCACGTCCAAGTCCACGGTTAAGTCCACGGCCTCGTCCACGCCCACGGCAACGCCCACGGCCACGTCCACGGCCACGTCCACGGCCACGCCCAAGTCCACGGCCACGGCCACGCCCACGTCCACGCCCACTCCCACGGCCACGTCCAAGCCCACAAAAGTCATGGCTGCGGCCAGAAGCTTGTCTTTTATGAATATGCAGTACTTGGTTGCTAAAACCACAGTAGCAACTCATTACTGTGCATCATACTTAGTGACGATCTTTTTTGATGTCACGGTTGTAACTTTTATTTGTTTGTAGGTACCAACTTTACTTGTAATTGTGTGACATAGAATAAATACTTATTTTACTTACTTTTACCACAGATCATATACTTAATACTATACAAGTACTTTTACTTTACTTTACGTGAAAAACACAAACTCTCACCGCGCTGTGCTCCTGGTCCTTAGTCTATATCTATACTAATATTATAAAGAGGAAATATTTGTATTTTGGTATTTATGTATTTTTGTATTTTTGTATGTTTGTTACGAATAAACTCAAAAACTACTGGAGCGATTTCAAAAATTCTTTCGCCATTAGAATTCTACATTATTCCTGAGTAACATAGGCTATATTAATTTCTTGAAAAAATTAGGGATCCCTACTAAAACTTCAATAATGTAACCCAAGGTGTAAAAAATTAGCCATAAATTGTCTATCATCGCATGCGCTGCGGAAACTATTGATGATAGAACAAAAAAATGTTCTACAATATTAAAGAATATATTAATATCTACAAAAAACTCAGCGATACCATATGTCCAACTATTGTAGTTATCTCAGTATAACTATTTTTTTATTTTTAAAAGTTGATAGAAATACTGACCAAAGTCTGACCATGTTATCCATACCTTTGTATTAATCCTTATCCAAATAAATCATTTCATAATTAAGACTGTTTCAATACCTGTAGATTACTTCTTGAATTATTCAAATCGGACAATCCATTCTAAAGATATTACGAATTTAAAAATGTAAATCTAAACAAAATACTATTAGAAAAATAAATGACGCCGCACCCGGGCAACGCAGCGAGGGAGGTAGGTAAGAATAATAATAATTAATGTCCTCCTAGCAGAATTTCGACCACGGCGGCCAATCTCATCGGAGACTAGCCAGATGCGCAGGACATATTATAGTGCACAAGTGTGTGCGCTGCTGTGGGGTGCCGGCTTAGAATTTGCACAACCCCAACTCTTCCCACGGGAGTCGTAAGAGGCGACTAAGGGATATCCACCGGGGGCGGGCACGACCGGGGAGAGGTCAAACGCAGGACCAACGGCTTAATGTAAATGAAATGAAAATGAAATAAAATTTGTTTATTTCTCTTAAACCACAATAAAGCCAAACATTGAAAATTAAAAGCACTTAATACTAAAAAACGATTCAAAAATATTTCAGTGAAAAATGAAGTTACAATGTTGCTTATAATATATACATTAAATACATACTAATACATGCATGAGTAACAATTTTATTGTGGCAGAGAAATGGCCCATAGCTCAGCTTAATGCTCCAGCATGTCGCCATGCAATGTACTTTCTGAGGCACGCCCCCGTGCCATTTAACACCGCCAATTTCCGTACTCCGGGCTGCTACAGTGAATATTTCTTGCTAGAAAATACCCAATAACACAAATCTTGGGCCGACCCGGGATTTGAACCCGGGACCACATTATCAGAGGTTGAACACGCGACCGCTATACCTATGGGGCAGTCGGGTAGAAGTATAAAATGTCCTGCCACAGAAATATTAGAAACCTACGTTTATCCCAATTTTTTTAAAAATTAATGTCCACCCGTGCGAAGCCGGGACAGGCCGCTAGTATCTGATAACTACGTATCTTCTGCCTAGGGCGAAAATAAAAAGAGTATTTAATTTTCTTGGCGATTTGTTCATGGCTCGATTTACACAGACCATTAAGAATCCATCAATATTATCTCGAGATCCTTTTCTAACTTGATAACGTAAAAAAGATTTTGCTTTTGGGTTTCGTGTAAAATTTGTCTGTTTTATGTAAATACTGTATTTCAGCGAAGTAGGTATGTACCTCAGAAAATAGAAATACATGTTTTAAGTTATCTTTTTACCCGACTACGTTAAATGCGTTAATTTAGAATCTTAAATTTTTCCTGGTTTCTCATACCTATTAACGTAGACAATCTCTAAAACTTCATCACGCGGACGAAGTCGCTGGCAATAGAGGATAAAGACATTCAATATTGGACATAGGAAATGTTTGACGGCCACACGATTGTCAAACAATTCCTTCACGAGAGCTAAGTTTAAAATGCTTTACCACTTTTACTTTTTGAACTTGATAGTCCATGTTGATAGTTTTGTAGATTTTAGATTAATTTAAAAAGTTTATTACTGATGTGCGAGATAAAACTTCATGTGAAGAGCGTACGTAAGTAAAGTGGACTCTGTAAAACCCGTAAGTCAAGCGGATTTCTTAGTTTACGGTACCGGTTGGTTCTTAGTGTCGTGTCTAATACAGAAACCAAAAAAACTTTGCCTTGCTCGATCAAACGATTGAAGTTCTCTTACGTTAGTTAGAAGACGTAAAAATTGTTAGTTATAATTATAACGTTGTAAAGTCCATTCTTATTTCATGCATCTTTACTGCAGATTTTATTGAAAATTAGCTCAGTTAATTAGAAGTGACAGCAAATACCTTAGTAGGTAAATGTTTTCAAACTTACGCGATCTAGTATTATTTAACGGGTATTTATCGCGTTTATTTTCTCATTTTTCCCGATGTTTCAACAGGTTTTCACACTGTCGTGGTCAAGGGATAGGTAAATAAATATATAAATTTAAAATACCCGTCACATAATACTAATAATAATATTAAACGGTACCTAAATAAAAACATTTCGGATTAGTTGCATTTCGTGCGTCGACATTTTGGAGTAAACAACCGAATAAGTCGCGTTTCGTGCGTTCTGCTACCTGGTGAAAAAAATAGCTAAGCCTTTTGTTGCATTTCGTGCGTCGAGTACATTATAATAATTTTCAACTAAGTTTTGACCATAGAGCAGCAAAACTTTTAGAAGTCTCATTATATTATTAGAGGTACCTATCATAATGTTTACTTGGCCGCTAACCCGCGTGAGTCAGCAACTAACGCAACGTAATAATAACCTTACTGTAAATTGTATATAGTTTCCTTTCATTTGTCACCTATCGAGATATTTGGAAATAATTTTTTTCTTAATAAAAATGCAAATCGCTCATTTCTACTCCTTTCGGTCCAGCTGTGTACTGGATCCAGATCTGTGAGCGAGCCATGAAATAAGAAGTTGAAGTTGCAGGTCAGTCCGTCAGTCGAGTCGACCGAACCGCGAGCGGTTTTCTTTTCTTAAAGTCAGTTTTAGTTTTGCAGGTTGATTTTGCATCAATTTGTTCGTAATTTTGTAACTACTGTTCATTTTACGTGGTCAGAACTTCTATGAATAAAACCAAATAGCTCTTTCGTACTCTTTCACCAAGTAAATCTGTACAATATGGAAAACTTGTCGATCGGTATGTATCTATAACTCGCAATTGTAACCTCAACTTACACGTATGCATTTCTGTAACGTTAGTGCATTTTTAGCCGAGATTTACACGTCGGATAAAAGAGGAAACGATGAAAGCGGTGATGGGACGGAAGGAAAGCCGTTCAAGTCTATTCTACAAGCAATGCGATACGCCGGAAAAGAACCTTTCCCTACCATTTACGTCGACGCGAAAGAAGAAGGCAAAGTATACGAACCGGCTGCTAAATCTCAACTAAAGAAAATCCAAAAGCTATGGGTGAGAGAAAGCCACAAAGCTGCCGACAAAGCAAAAGCCCAGGAAGATAGTGAAGAGAAAAGACAACAGAATCTTGACGAAGCCAAAAAGATTGTGATAAAAGAAGATCCTAGTCTACCAAAGGCTAAAATTGTGAAAATCTCTGAAAGTATGTTTATTTTTCATTACTTTTTGATCTGAATTATCATGGACCACAGGTTTTATACATTTTTCAATGCTTATGACTTGTCTTTCAAGTAAATTGTGTTAGTGTTTGCAATTGGATACGTTATTGCATCATTCTAGTAAGTAGGTACGTACTGATAACAAAATTTAATCATTATGTAGGCACTTTCATCCATATGCAGCTCAGCATTCATCATGCCTTTTAAAAGTTTATGACTATATATATTTAGATTTATAATATACTAGACGATCGCCTCGCGGTTTCACCCGCGTAGTTCCCGTTCCCGTGGGAATTCCGGGATAAAATATAGCCTATGTCACTCCCTGAAAAGTAGCTTCCTAACGGTGAAAGAATTTTTCAAATCGATCCAGTATTTTCGGTGCCTATTCAATACAAACAAACAATCAAATCTTTCCTCTTTAAAATATTAGTATACTAGACGATCGCCTCGCGGTTTCACCCGCGTAGTTCCCGTTCCCGTGGGAATTCCGGGATAAAATATAGCCTATGTCACTCCCTGAAAAGTAAGCTTCCTAACGGTGAAAGAATTTTTCAAATCGGTCCAGTAGTTTCGGAGCCTATTCAATTCATACAAACAAACAAACAAACAAAAAATCAAACCTTTCCTCTTTATAATATTAGTATAGAAAAATCAAAATTTGCTTACAGAGAAACTCTCCAACCCTGACCGATTAATATTTTTTTAAAATTAACTGCAATAACTAGATGTTGCCAGTTGAGGTTCTTGCTGAAGTTGCAACACAGGCTAAGTACCAGTAAACCCAGAGAGCACATACTGCCGAATCGCATAGTGAAAACTTGGAACCGGTTAAATAATAGTTATACCATTATTTCAGTGATCAGTTCCCCCTCAGTGAAGTCTTTATAAAATAGACTGGACAAATATTTAAAGTGCATTGATAAAGACTCGGATTTACATGCATCAGCTGCCTGTGTATCACAAATAAATAAATCAATATTTTTGTGTATTAAGTAGGTGTGGAGGCTAATTATAATTTAGTTTTTGATAATTTGAGTGGCAATTTCAGTAAAATTCTATAGATTAATACGTTGAAATTAAAATAAAATTTAAAAGCATGCTTTTAATTCAAGGGTCTTAGGTGTAAGGTCGCTATAACCCAAAACTTGTTACAACCGAGGTCGTTATAAATGAAATCCACTGTAATTATTCCTATAATTTCAGCGGAAACCAACAGAGGTGAGCGCATCTGTGTGAGAGGATGGGTGCACCGCATCCGGAGACAAGGCCGCTCGCTCATATTCATCACAATCAGAGACGGGACCGGCTACTTGCAATGTGTGTTGCACGGACTGCTTTGCCAGACATACAACGCACTGTTGTTGTCAACCGAGTCTTCTGTGGCCTTATATGGCAAGCTGGAAGTTGTGCCTGAGGGAAAAACGGTATAAACCTAAAGCTAAACCTACTACTATAATAACTGATCCTGTGGTCTACTTCTCAATGAGCATTTCGAAAACTATACATTTATAATCAAAAACTATGAGTATAAATCTCCTTAGAACTGTTAATATTGGTAGTTAGTGCTAATGTTGCAATGACGCTGCTAGTTGTAGGCAAGGCTTGTAATAGCGGTATTTTCGAATACCGGTTCGACTAACCTTGACGTGGTACATCTTTGGTTTCG
This sequence comes from Eupithecia subfuscata, assembly GCA_963564075.1. Lineage (NCBI taxonomy): Eukaryota > Metazoa > Arthropoda > Insecta > Lepidoptera > Geometridae > Eupithecia > Eupithecia subfuscata. The sequence continues at coordinate 6,636,635 of OY751117.1, read as the reverse complement.
ATATAAATTATACCATTATTTTTTTAGAACCACTATAATCAGAATTAGTGCGGTATCGGTAATTTCACCGGTATCGATACTAAAGTATCGGTATAATTACCGATATTATGCATATAAAATATCAGTATCAACAATTCAATTTTGTGTAAGCAAGAGAGAAAAACTTATTTAAAGGCACTTACCGGTATTTTAGGCAAAGTATAGATACTCCAAAAGCATCGGTACTCGAAATTATCGAAAAGAAAATACCGTTATTACCGCTATAGTGCAGGTATTATTGATACCGGTATCAAGCCCTGGTCGTAGACGCCGTGGCGTTAGAGTCGACCCCTCCTACACTGCCCGTGAATCAACTGTTGTAAGAGCTAACTAACAGAAGAACGGCAGCAGTTTCCTTCTGTGTTCTTTTAACACCACTGTGATCACCAATCCACATGCCCAGCGTTTTGATTATGCCTTGGGGGAGACATTTGTTCAGCAGCAGACATGCTAAAGAGGCCCTCTTTAAGAGGGTCCTAGTCGTGAACATAGTTCACCCTAAAAATGTTTGAAATAAAGAACAATGATCACGGTCCATACAAAATTAACCCACGTCCTACAGTAAAGAGAAGTGTCTGTAATTTTGATCCTTGTCCTTTGATAGGCACCTGGTGGGCACGAACTGACTGCAGACTACTGGGAACTGATAGGCCTGGCCCCACCGGGCGGTGCCGATGCGATCCTGAACGAAGAAGCCTTGCCTGATGTGCAGCTGGATAACAGGTGACCAAACATACTTACCAGTCTTTCAAGTCTGTTCAGACCAACGCGGTTTTCGCAACCTAGAGCGGTAGTGGTAAAATCGCTTTTATCTCGCGCTCAGTTTCGCGCGGTCAGCGATCAGCGATCATCATCACCAATGGCCTCTACATTCACGAAGGATGGTTTATGTAATGTTAGTTTTTCGGCACGTTTTACGTAGATGACTTACTTAAACCTCCCTAAACGGGACCGACAGAAACGGTCCGTAGTAGTAGAGTAGGTCTGCGGCGGCCGCTGCAGCCCGTTGATGCCTCAATTCTCGCGTCGCAGTATTCCTTCGAATAGTTAGTGACTGTAGGAATGCCGCATACACACTCTTATTTCGCTATCAGCTTTGTAGTGGAGGCGTAGGTGTGAACAGACCTTTTTTGGCATTATCACTTCAGTCATGAATGTTTGCATAGCTTACAAGAGAAAATACCAGTTTAGGAGTACCAGAGATGTGCTATGTTGCTAACCCTCGAATACCCGAATAGATTTAAGCTCGTCTCAACTCAATTTACGAATTTTTGACAGATTATCATTGAATACTGTCAATAATCATAAAGCAGCTGCCTGAAAAGTGCTTAAAATACTTGCGTTTAGGTATTTGGGGGTAAGTGGCAGAGAGTGTGTTAAGGCGCTAACCCGACGCATTTTGTGATACCTATCATATGCTTATTTTTAATGCCTCTGTAAAGTTGAAAAAGAAGTTGCTCTTTTTGGCAGCAAAATGAGCATTTCGCATCTCTGCCTACACTATACAAAATATAACTTTTACAGAGGCATTATAAATAAGCTTATGATAGGTATCACAAAATGCAAAATCGATTCTTGAAAATCTCTCCGTTTAACATAATAATAAGATAAAATAGGTGGTGGCGCTGATTTGGGTCGAGTTAGCGCCTTAAGAAAATGAACCGAAGATCTTGAGAGAATTTTTTTAATGATCTCATAAAGTTTATGTTGATGCAAAATCAGAGGCTGCCTAAAGCTTGCAATAAACTATACAAACTATCTCATTCAAATGACATTGAACCGTACCTTCCCCTCAACAAGGCACATAATGATCCGCGGCGAGAACACATCCAAGGTGTTGCGCGCGCGCTCGGCCGTGGTGCGCGCCTTCCGGGAACATTTCTACGCGCGGAAGTACACTGAGGTTACTCCACCGACGATGGTGCAAACGCAGTGTGAGGGCGGCTCTACGCTCTTCAAGTTTAGTTATTTCGGGTGAGTTTGTATTTATTGTTTAGTGCACCTGTTGCGCACACACTTGTGCCACAATAGATAAATATACAGTAATCCAACTCCATACTAGACCGCCCGAATCGACGCACGCACACATAGGCGTCATTTACACGGCCGCTAAGCATGACTCGGCATGCACATCTATCCAGTGTCACGCCGCGCGCCGCCGCGTCGCTACGCTGGACGAGTTTGTTGTGCCGCGACCCCCGCGCTGTCCGCCCCCGTTTCGATACCTCAACGTTGTGAGCGACAAAATAACAAATTTAATAATGGCGGCATCACGACCACGAGTATACTGCAGTATTTACGGGTGCCTAAACTCAGCGTTCGTTAAACCAACACTGTCATTTTTTCGACTTCCTGCTAATGCTGAAAGGTAAAATAAATATAGTCTTTACCACGTTTTAGGGTTCCGTACCCGAAGCATAAGTAATGCTAATGTTACTAACAAATATTGATGTACCTACATATTATTTTTTTCTGAAATTCCCTTATTTAATGTATTCTACATTATATATAAAAGACCTAATTTTGGTACGGAACCTTAAATGTGCGAAGTCGACACGCAATTGGCCTTCGCTTTCTTGTTTGTCTCTTCGGAGGTGGGTGATGGTCAAATGATAGGTAGGTAGGTACTATCATTAAAAATGTATGGGAAATTCTGCTATGTATTTAATGTAATAATGTATGTAGGTATATATTCGCTTTTAGGGCGCTTTTCCTGTCATGCGTTTTTGCGCCCGAGCGCGGTTCTCGACCGCGAGCATGTCAAAACACGCTCCGGGCCACACGCATCACAGATTTCGTTTGCCGCTGCTATAGATGGGAGTTATGTTTATTATACATAGAAAGGTATTTTTTCTATGTATTCTAAATTAACATAATAATGTTTCATTCGTGAACTCAAACCACACACATTCAATAAAAATATACTCACCTCTGTATTACTTTTTGTAGGTACCAACCCTAGCGCTCCGCTCAACTGTAGGTATAAAGTTCAAAGAGACGGCTGAGTCATTCTACTGTATACATTTATCTACTGTGCTTGTGCACTGTAAATCACGACCTCGGGTGAAGGTCTGCCTGCGACGCAAGATTGTGGCTTCTATTTCCACCTTAACACAAATGTTTGTATGATCTGCAGATATTTGTTCTGGGTGTTACCTGTGTGTAATAAAAATATCTCTATAAATAAATAAATAATGCTAGACAATTCACACAGCATTATCTAGCCGCAAGCTAAGCAGAGCTTGTGTTATGGGTCCTAGATAACTGATAGACATAATACAATACGGAGGTTGCGAGTTCGATTCCCTCGGGTCGGTTTCGATTATAAGTAAGTAATGTTATGTATCAGTTGAGCTACCTGTAGATTATTTGCAACAGTCTGCAGTTAGCTCAACTGTTTCAATTGTAAATACTAGTTGTAATTTATTTTTATTATTTGATTGTTTATTATTTAAGTATATCTGTAATCTAGTCAGTAGGTACTCATAGTACAAACCCTACTTAGTTCGGGGCTTGATAATGCTGCGTGAATTGTCCAGCGCTGTTTCTTTTTTCATAACTAGTTTCTGCCCGCGGCTTCGCACGCATTGTTTTAAGTTATTTCTATACCTACCATGGGAACTGATTACCTACATCTATGCAAATTTCAGCCCGATCCATTCAATAGTTTTGATGTGAAGAAGTAACACATCCATCCATCTAAACTTTCACATTTATAATATCAATGTGATTTATCGATATGTTTTTGTTGTTCCAGTGAAGAAGCATATTTAACACAAAGCTCCCAGCTGTACCTGGAAACATGCCTGGCGTCTCTCGGCGACGTGTACTGCATCGCGCAGTCTTACCGGGCCGAGCAGTCGCGGACTAGGAGACATCTTGCGGAGTAAGTTTAACTTGTAGGAGGTTTCATGTGGCTTGCAAATCAGTATGTAAATTCTCAAACCTTGACCTGACAGCTCTTACGCAAACGTCAAAATTTTACATCAAACTCGCGTTTCGTTAAGTCACAGATATTATAATACTATACTAGTTAAGTTCAGATAGCCTTATATTTAAGGCTCAAAGTAGTAGATTAAACAAAAGTTCAAACCTTTTAAACGCTGGAATTCTTATCCTACTAATATTATAAAGCCGAAAGTTTGTGAAATGTGAGTTTTTAAGGATCTCCAAAACTTATGCTATAACAAACAAAGATTATGACGAAATTTGGCGTACATTTAGAACATACCCTAACTTAAATAATAGGCTACTTATTTTACCCAAAATATGCGAAGACATTGATCATCATCACATTTCACTTCCGGCTGGGTATACATAATCTACATACACTGCATTAATTAAAGGAAAATTTGTAAAGATAAGTAGTACCTATGTACTATGTACCTAAATATGTATCTTTATTCATCCTCATCTCAGCAGCCTATATTGACGCAGGCCTCCCCCTGATAGCGCCATATTGACTTTTATCTTATATGGGGTAATGCCCATATTCCCCACGCGGGGCAAACGGGTATCTTTACTCATATTACTTATGTTCTAGGTACAGTCACGTCGAAGCGGAATGTCCGTTCATAACATTTGAAGATCTGTTGAACCGTCTGGAGGATTTGGTAGTGGACGTGGTGGACCGTGTGCTGGCCTCGCCCGATGCACACCTGGTCAAGGAACTCAACCCTAACTTCAAGGTATCACATCATCACACATCAATACTAAAATATAATGCTAGTCCACTATTTAGTATTTATCAAATATTTGTTGCGTCTGTAATCACACTAATATTATAAATGCGAAAGTTTGGATGGATGTATAGATGGATGGATGTTTGTTACCTCTTCACGCCAAAACTACTGAACGGATCGGGCTGAAATTTTGTATACAGGTAATTATAATCCTGGAATAAAACATAGGCTATTTTTTATTCCATAAATCAGTTCCCATTGGATAGAAATCACCTTTTAACGTTTCCATAGAAACAACGCGTGCGAAGCCGCGGGCGGCAGCTAGTTAATTATATTACGTCTCTGCTATTCCTTCAAATAAATATAAAGACATTACAACACACCAAGACGGTTTTAAAAGACGTGTTATTGATTAACTCTATTATGTAGTATTCGTTTGGCGGTTTTGAAGTAGATGACGTTTAGTGGGTAGGTTTAGCTGCGCCTCTTACGACACCCTCGGGAAGAGTTGGGTGGTGCAAATTCTAAGCCGGCACCACGCAGCTTAACCTACACACTAAACGTCATGTCATCTACTTCAACACCACCGAACGAATGCTACATAATAGAGTTAATCTAAAACACGTCTTTTAAAACCGTCTTGGTGTGTTGTAATGTCATTTATATTTATTTAAAGTAATAGCAGAGACTTATTAAAATTAATTACAGACTTAACAAATAATTATAAATAATAAATAAATAATGCTGGACAATTCACACAGCATTATCTAGCCCCAAGCTAAGCAGAGCTTGTGTTATGGGTACTAGATAACTGATATACTTAATACAATACACTACATAGATAGATATTTTTATTATACATAGAAAACATCCAGAACGCCCTGGACAAATGTCTGCAGATCGTACAAACATTTGTCCCGAGGCGGGAATCGAACCCGCAACCTCCTGCGTCGCAGTCGGACCTTCGCCCGCTGCGCCACTGAGGTCGTCGATTGGTATTTATTGATAAACACCATAATTGATAAACACCAGAAGTAATTTACGGGATATTATCATGGTTGGAGTTTTGAGCTTTCCCATTGTAAATGACTTTAGTATTAATAAGCATGATGTATTTAAAAGCTTTTAATACTAGAAGCCTTAACGTATTTGTGAGCGAACCTCGCATTGCTTTTAAAACTAAGCACTTACGAGTCGTACGACTGTAAAAATACGACGGTTACTAAATATACAACATCCGATACCTAAAATCCTATTTCAAAAGTTTTTTTCTCTTACAGAAACCAGAGAGACCTTTCAAGCGAATGGCGTACACTGAAGCGATCGAATACCTAAGAGAGCACAACATTACTAAAGAAGACGGGTCGTTCTACGAATTTGGAGAGGTTAGTACTCTGAACAATATTAACACTGATCTTGTGTGAAGGCTGCACAAGTCGTCCGGGCGAACTCATCAATTCATCAGTGGGCGTGGCCTAAATGTATGCTATCTCACCTGACATAATAGACATTCCCCTCGCGCTAGGATGAAATGCACATAGATTTATTTATTTATAATTATTTATTTGAATGGCCATACGAATTTATATGAGAGATTTTACTACACATACGCCGCCCGGCGGTGTATGTATAGTCTATACTAATATTATAAAGAGGAAATATTTGCTATAAAAACTTCCGTAGTTTGACGAATTCATTATGAATGTAAGCGGGTTAACTACGAACCTAGTTTGTGTTGGAAGAACACCAACGTTTAATCCCTTAATCCCGTTCTTCCAACACAAACTAGGTTCGTAGTTAACCCGCTTACATTCATAAGGAAAGATTTGATTGTTTGTATTAAATAGGCTCCGAAACTACTGAACCGATTTGAAAAATTCTTTCACCGTTAGGAAGCTTACTTTTCAGGGAGTGGCATAGGCTATATTTTATCCCGGAATTCCCTCGAGAACGGGAACTACGCGGGTGAAACCGCGAGGCGATCGTCTAGTCTCTCATATAAATTAACGCATTACAACCCGCACGCCTTCGCCTCCGGCCCGGCCACGGTTTCTGTGTGTGGCGGCTTTTAGAGATGATTATTATAATTATTAAAAGCTAATCTTGTCCCACTTCTAAACAAAGATCTCCCACTGTATTTATACTTAAATTATTAAACACCAGCTTCTGCCCGCGGCTTCGTACGCGCTTTTCAAGTAGCACATCCGTCCCGGAAATACCCTGCCAAATTTCACTAAGATCCGTTTAGACGTTTAATTGTCGAAAGGTAAGAGACAGATAGACAGAATTACTTTGGCTTTTATAATATTCATCGTCACCATCATTTATTGTTAGTATGAATGGATTATTCAATAATATTATTCATTAATTCGGCGAGGTCCCGAGGCGGGTTCGATTCCCGCCTAGGGACAAATGTTTGTACGATCTGCAGATATTTGTTCAGGGAGTGCTGGATGTTTTCTATGTATAATAAAAAATACCTATCTATGTAGTGTATTGTAGTTATCTAGTACCCATAACACAAGCTCTGCTTAGCTTGGGATTGATAATGCTGTGTGAATTGTCCAGCATTATTATTTATTTATTTTATTTCTTTATTTATTGGTATGGATTTATTCATTTCAACAGGACATCCCCGAAATGCCGGAGCGTAAAATGACTGACGCTATCGGAGTGCCGATTCTCCTTTGCAAGTTCCCGGCTGAGATCAAATCGTTCTACATGCAACGCTGCCCTGAAGACAGGAGGCTGACCGAGTCCGTGGATGTTCTGATGCCGGGCGTCGGCGAGATTGTCGGCGGGTCTATGAGGATATGGGAATATGAGGAGCTGCTTGAAGGTTAGTGTTTACGGGCTGTAGTAAAGCCAAAATATCGCGTATGACAATAGTGAACCTTTTTTCATGGTCTTCCTCCGATTTAATATTTTATTATTTTATTTTACAATTTTAGGGAAACTAACAGCTGGGTAACTATAATTACAGAAATGGTGGGTAACTAACGGCTTATTAAAAGTTTCCACAAAAAATAACTAAATTAAATGATAAGTGTCAGTCGAAAAATCTAAATATCGACGCCCCAACCGAAAAAAGCGGTAATGTGTTATTACATCAATTTCTTTTTATTGCATTTTTGAATTCTATGCATGCAGATCTATAGCGTAATTTTTTTTTCCACATTTACGACCACAATTTACAGATTTATAACGAAAGACGTTTTTATTCTTCCGAAATACGTCACACAAATAATAGACGAATATAATCATTTTAACACATTGCGCTTACTTACATAGTAGTAAGCTAGCAGAACAACCGAGCAACAAAATGTTACGCTATTATTCGGCTGTAGGCGGCAAATGTTTTGTTGGTATTATGCTATTACGTTTTTATTCGTATAAAGCAAAACCCATATAAGGATTGTAATTAAACATACAAATTATTTGAGATAAAACCCGATTCGCATCCAGTTTATAAGTGTAATTGATAATTTTTTTTATGTATTGTTTTATTAATTTATAAAAATTTTGTATTTTATATTTTGTGTGTAGGTATACATTTGATCAATTACAACGATTTTGGTGTGGTGAAATGGTGTCTTCAGCGAATACAAAGCATTTGCGACGTTTACGTTGTAGACGAATGCTGAATTTGGTCGATGATGTCGAAGATGCGTGTGAGTACCTACCTACCTTTAGAGATCTTCTTGCAATTAATATAAAATAATGTCGAAGACTTTGTAGATACAGACAAAGACCCTTATCGCGTTAGCTAAAAGGTTTATTTTAATTATGCGAACCTATGTTGCTAGTAATTATAAAATTACCATCTGATTTTCATGCAGTTTTGAATGTAGACAACTTCAGCTACTACATACAATTCCACATCTACATTAAAAAATATCTATGATATTTATTTGTAAAATGGAGTGAAATTTTTATCACACTAATTGCACTTATATTATAAGTGCGATAGTAGATCTGTCTCTCTGTCTGATCTTGATGAAATTAGTACGTAAATAGTAGGTATAAACGAAAGGACAAAAACCAATTTTTATTAAGAAGTTGCGTGGTCATTCACTATAGTATATTGCACGTTTCAGGAAAGGAAAGGTTGCTGCATCGGTTGAAGACTTTTCCGCGGATGCCTATGAATATGTGCCATCCAGATCACTATCACCCGATTCCTCCCCTGACTTCAAATCCCAATCAACCAGTTTTGTATGCCATCAATGATGAATTGCCGAAATATCTAACAGATTTTTTTTGAGCAGTGTCGAATAGTTACAGGAGGAGTCGAGTATACTGGAGCCACTTTATAGTCAAACTGAAAGAGAATCAGATAAACCCGGCCCTGGATTATCAAGACAAGAAATTCAACTACACAAGCTGAAATGGCAAGAAAATCAGATGAACCTGACCCTAGAGAGAATATTTTCTACTCCATGAGTGCCTGCCGTCTTCTGAAGATTGCCCACTGCCCAGAGCCTTCACGCTCAGCTCTTGAAACTAATCCTCTTCAATACCAGGACTTCTCAGGAAGTTGGTTCCACAAAATCAGTCCTCAGTCACAACATTAGTCAGATGTTTTTGAAGATGATGATTCATAAACCAAATCACACGGCGGTAACATAATAAAAAGTTACAGCAACTATAATTGTATCGAATACTCGAAAATAGTAAGTATTTTGTGTTTGTTTTAAAGTTAAGTACTTACTATTTAGCTAAAACTACCTATGTTGAAGCGATTATTTTATTTTAATCTCTTATTTGTGTAAATTGAATGTTCCTATTGCTAATCATGAATACAACTGACAGTCCACACCTAGAAAGTAGCAGTTATTTTGTTGATTAGTTTACCTAACTGTTTTTGATATTTTTGAAAGTCTGTTGATTAATGGTAGATAGGTAATACATAAATTATTATATAAATGTTCATTTTAAAAAAATATTTGTAAAGTTCTATAATGTAAAAATAACGTTTTAAATAAAAAAAACACTATTCGGCAGATTTCGAGGTAAAATATTTTTTTCTTGATAAACTAGCGTATTATTGGAGATCTTTTGATTGAAATCGAGTTAAGTGTTGATTTTATATTATGTTTATTAAATAACTTTGTTCAAAATACTTTGTTTTATTGGTATTATCTTAAAAAAACTAAATGTTACATTAGTTTTTTTGATTGCGAATAGCATCAAGGTTGTATTATAAAAAGGTATATAAAATATACTTACCGAAATCATTACATCTAATCTAAAGGCGAATAAAGACGCAATAGCTTAGAACGAGGAGCTTATGTTACCATAAAATCCTTTAAAAAGGTAGGTATGCATTTGTTACAACAATCACTTGCGGCCGTTTTGAGACGAATAAAGACGTATGAAGTAACGCAAAAAAAAATATAGCCCATTTAAGGGCGAACAAAAATGTTATATGGTTTTTAGTATTTATTACTGAATCTGTGAGCTTGTGAAGTTTGTCATTAATATGAAGAGAAGGTGTTTTTTTTCCGCTTCTAGTGATGCCCTTTTTATTTATATTCATTGAACACACGAGTGTCAAAACTGATTTTTTTGTTTTTTTGCTCTCCTGTAAAATTACGTTTTTCATATTACCGCTTTATTCGGTTGGGGCGTCGATATTAGGTTGGGGAAAAAGTCTTTTCGCATTATAGTAATGTATGAACTGGTAATAAAGTCTCTTTAGCTATACTATTTGTATCTGGCTGGTTTTGGTATCATTTATAAGTTTAAATTTTAAAGAAGATGTTGTCCAAATTCAAATTAGGAAAACGTGTGGTTTTTTTTGTTTTTCGTATTTCAAGATAAGTGAATCTTATGAAGAAATTCGATACATTTTAAAATTTTACTACAAAAAAGCCTTTTTGCACAGCAAGGTTTTGACAATTTGTTTGAATTTATTTACTGATAATTTTTGCAACTCACTAGGAGTTTTGTTGTAGAAGCGTATACATTGCCATTTTAAAAGATTAATTTATGTAGCCTAGTTGTGGGCACAAGAAGTTTATGTTTATTTCTGGTATTAAAATTATGTTTATTGCTATTTTAGATGAGTGATTAAAGTGAGTGAGTGTAAGTGAGTAGAGTGATTAAAGTGATCCATTAATTACAGGCTACAAACGCGAGGGCATCGACCCGGCCCCGTACTACTGGTACACAGACCAGCGCAAGTTCGGTGCCGTCCCCCACGGCGGCTACGGACTGGGGCTAGAGCGTTTCCTGTGCTGGCTGCTGGACCGGTACCACATTCGCGACGTCTGTCTCTACCCGCGCTTCTTGGAGCGCTGCACGCCCTAGGCGCCCCTATCCACACTACCCACGCCTAACCACAATACCCGCGACCCTATGCACACCACCCGCGACCCTATGTACACTACCCGCGCCCCTAAACACACATTACCCGCGCCCCTATAAACCCTACCTGCGCCCCTATAAACCCTACTCGTGGCCCTATCCACACTATCCTAATACGATTACCACGGGTTCGTCTATCGACTTCAATTTAGGCATAGATTTCATAAAAATTGTATCCAAATTTAATTCTTGAAGCATTTTCCGATGGTTAATGTATTTATTTCAAGCTGAAACAAATATGGCGTGTGGTAAATAATAGTCTCACCTTTACGCCAGTATCTTTGAAACTTTCTTACAATAAAATTATTTCTTTGGCAGATCTATTCGCTTTGCTTTGGTCTGATTTAGTTGCCATATAAAACTTTATAAAAGACTTGGCATCATAGCAATGTATTAGAAAGTGTTAATCCTTCTTTATGCAAGCTAGATCATCTCTATTATTCGTAAAAAGCAACTTGTGTTGATTTTATTTTTCAGTTAGGTATCTATGTTTGTTTTTGTACTATAACATAATGCAATGCATTTTGATTTGCATTTAAATATTAAAAATAATGTTTATGTATATTGAATGCGTACATGTTTAAGAATACAGTTGCTTAAAGTTAATAAATGCAGTTTTAATAATTAAATTATAATTTTAACCTATCCTCCCGGAAATTCTACAGGGAAAATAACAATTATAAATAAAACAAGGAAATTGTATTAAATGTAAATGAGTATTTATTACTAATTAAAAAACAGTACCTATAACTAATAGTTGAGTACTTTGGCAAAAGAACATTCTTATCGGCATAGTTGACAATAAATAACATATTGAGATATTTTTTCCTTTATTTGCGCTATGATTGCACTTTCTCTACAATATTAACTCAGTGACGACATACAAGCTTCTTCCTAATCCTACATTGACGTGATAAGCACGTAATATGTTGTTTTTAAACTGCTGATTGATTTAACTCCATACTGCAGTCAAATTTGATTTAAAAAAGTTTAAAAATGACTGACAGCTAAAAATGGCTAAAACAAACAAAAGTGTTGAAAAAACTTTTGGGGCGTACTTTATAACTTCACTTTTTCTAAGTATACATCTATTGTATCTACGGAAAAGGATTTTGGATTCGCGTATGGCCCGCGCGGTCTAGCTGTGTGCAACGCGGCAGCGGAGAGGTTAATGTCACTAACGCCCGAATACTCAAACGCGACTCAGATTTAAGCACGTTTCAAGTCGCGATTTTTTGACACTTTTCAATGACAATCTGTCAAAAATTCGGGACTATGAGCCTTGGTCTCTCAATCACTACGCAGTACGCTGCGTGATGCGCTATGCGGTGCCAGATTTAAGCACATCTCAAGTCGCGATTTTTTGACACTTTTAATGAAAAACTGTTAAAAATTCGTCGCACTATGCAGTAAGCTGCGTTATACGCTATTCGGTGCCGGACACATAATCGTATGAAAAAAGTCTTAGAGTGGTATTTTGTTCCGTCGAAGTGTTTGTTGCGTCAAGGGACAGTGCGCAGCGTACTGCGTATTGATCAAGACACCAAGTCTTAAGATGTGCAATCGAGAGTTACGTTTTAGTATTCGGGGGCAAGCTACACAAAATCTCTAGTTTTCGCTTGGTATGTAAATGCATGACTAAAGTAAAGAAGTTATTCAAGGCAGCCACTCTGCGTCCGCGTCTAGACTGCGGACCTTGGCGGGCGTCTCCGTGAGGTCCTCTTTGCTGTGGTCGGTTATCTTGTGATACACTGTCTTGCCGGCGTCTACTGCGTATTCTACGCCCGTGGCTGTAGGGACAAATGAAATGATTAGTTGAGAGTATACTGAGAACCAAACTAACGCCCGAATACTCAAACGCAACTCAGATCGAAGCACGTCAAGTCGTTGTTTTTTGACACTTTAATAAAAATCTGTCAAAATTCGACAACAAAAAATTTGAGATGTGCTCTCATTTAAGCTGCGTTTGAGTATTCAGGAGTTAGGATAGTTTTTTTTTATTGTATATCCTTAACTAGGGCATCTTAATATATTTTAGTTTAGCTGACTTCCAAAAATAAGGGGCTAAATTAATGGTTTTTGATCTTGAATGTCATCTCGTCGAGACCATGGAGCTGTAACTTAGTCGAGACGATATTGGTGCACCAATATCGTCCCGACTAAATTATAGAGCTTATCCTTATTTTGGCAATTACTAAAATATACGTAACTAATTAAAATATACGACACTAAAATGCTGCCGTCCAATTAATAACCATCGAAGATGATGGAATCAATTTTGTCCTACAAATTAGATTAGCTTTGGCAACTGAATTGGAAATTATCGACTGAACTCTAGGCTCAGACCAAGTAACGTTTCAAAAGTGGAAGGGCATGTTACTTACCAATAGCACCACCAGTTTTCCTCACTGCCTCGCCGATGTTGTGCGAGGAGAAGGTCTCAGGGTCAATGTTGATGTTGACACCCTCTGGCTTCTCTGGGTTAGGGCATTCCTTCTGCGAGATCACGGAGAGGGAGTACGGGTCTATTCCGTAGAGAGCCAGCTTTGAACGCAACTGTTGAGGAGAAAATTATTTAATTGGAGAGTCGCTTACCCAATTGAGCATTATAGTTTTTCAAACTGATTTTGTGAAATTCTGAAACGGGTTAAGATTTTTTTAAAGTAGGTATTTTATTTGTTGCTGGACTCGTTAAGCAGTAAGTAGGACTTTTTGTGCAATTTACTCGAAGTAAATTATGTTGCAGATTCATAGACAATCTTGTAACGTAAAATGGAAAAAAGCTTCTATGGTAGGTACAAAAATATCCCGGTACCACCGTTTTTACTGGTTTGACGTCATTATTTTCCCCTTTGATTAAAACAAAACCAGGCCGGAAAAATTCGCTAATTGCCAGTGATCCCTTTGACTGGACTACCGAAAATTGTTTTTTCGGTAGTACAGCTGACTATACCACGGTAAAAAAATATTTTTCGCACTAATAATGTATGGTGTTGGTGTCCCTCAAGGCTCACACCTTAGCACAATATTCTAAATTATCTTTATTGAAGACGTCACAGAACCTGCCTTTGTTCCCGTAATTCTATCAGAGGTCAACCTATGTCAACAAACAGCAAAGCGACAGTACCTTATCAACGTAGATCTTGTCCAAGTCTTTAGTCCGGGACAGGATGGTGGCAGACTGGCGGTGTGCGAAGGCTAGCTTCTGGCAGGTGAAGACGGCGGCGTAGCTTGAGTAGTCCGTCGATATCACTGTGTAGCTCGCTGAGCCCGCCACACCTGGGAATAACAACCATTTAACCTTCACTCTGTCATGACTGCCTTGTTGGTCTAGCGGTTAGCTTGTTCAACCGCTGATTATGAGGTCCTTGGTTCGAATCCCGGATCGTGCCAATAGTTGTTATTGGGGTTTTTGTAGTAAGGAAAATTCACAGTAGCAGCCCGGAGTCAGGAAGTTGGCGGTGTAACACCGGGGGTGTCGCCAACTTCCTGAATCCGGGCGCCTTGGAAAGCACGTTAAGCCGTTGGTCCTGCGCCTAACTTCTCCCCGGTCGTGTCGATGCACCTGTGTTTGCGCACATACCTACTTGTGCACTATAATATATCCTGCGCATCTGGCTAGTCTCCGATGAGACTGGCCGCCGTGGTCGAAATTCGGCTAGGAGGACATTATTACTTTTTCATACATGACCGCCATTGATCACTTTAGGCTTTGTGTGTGCGATAGAAATACGTCATACAGGGCGTAGATTGATATTTTGCTACTCTTGTATATTAAGGGGGTACCTACCCTCAAATTGCTTATTTTCAACTCCGTCGGACCTCCATATCTTCCAAACTACTGAATATTTAACTTTGAAATTTATATATGGTAAAGTTCAGGACTTATTCTATCGATCATATGTTTCGAAAACACGATTCCATAAAATTTTCTCGATAGAAAAAAATCGCAAAGTTACCTCTAATTTTTTACTAAAACCCTAATTTCTCAATAAATACAGATGATACGATCTTGAGATTAAGCATAGTAATTGAGCTAAGTATAAAGAACATTTTATATGTTTCCTTTTTTTCAATTAACTATTCTAATGTTTGTGGGGAGCAAATAACTACTAAAAACTTGATTTTTGGGCTTACGCCGCTTTGCTCTGTCCCGCTCCTGTGAACGCGAAATCCTATGCCTATTCCTCTTCACACAATAACGAGGTAGGGTACCGCCTTAAGTATTAAGAGTTCTTATTAAGTTTGGTCACCTGGTACCCATAACACAAGCTCTGCTTAGCTTGGGGCTAGAAGATGCTGTGTGGATTGTGCATCATAAAAAAAAACAAGAATAATTTTGCAGATATGGTTAGGTAGGTACTAAAATATAAAATGTATCATCATTCACAAAGAAAATAACAATCAAATAATAGACATAGATTAGAACTAGTATTTACAATTGAAAAAATTGCGCTAACTGTAGACTGTTGCAAACAATCTAAAGGTAGCTGAAATGATCCATAACAATATCAGTCGGAAGCGTCCCCAAGACGCTGTCTGCATTGCCCCGCTGTATGGCAATGCTGATGCGCTCCGCCAGATACTCAGCAGCTCTCGGGTCACGCGTCGCTTCGCGAAGCGATGGTCGCGACCAGACGCCCAGATATTTTTTTAAAAACCCGAAGAGCCTCTGCACCTCACTGTTAGGTACTTATTATTAGTGAATAAACCTACCTACTTACTAAAAAAAATTGTTAATACTCACTGAGTGGGAAGCTCACCCTCATCTTCGCTTGTACCGACCAGTCTGGAATGGTGAGTATACCCTTGTACCTGTAATATATACATTTATGTTGTTTATATAAATTATCTTGCTTCTGTCCTCGGCTTCGCATATTTGACGAACAAACATTTGTTGTATACTAAAAGCAGGATAATGTGTCTGTCCAGAGTTGATCCTCATGTTTGACCATAGCAATACTTCCTTGTGTTTTTAAGAGTTAAGCTCTGCACTAATTAATCCAATACCGGTACCACACAACACCAAAAAGGTGCATTCAAATATAGGCTTAAACTCGGTATCCTTAGATACATTTTACAGTGATAAAATGGCTTCCCACAAGCTTCACACGAGTGGTCCGCGAGCTGTCTGTCATCTGATGTCGTCAATATAAAATTCATCTAAATGTTATGAGTTTAAGCATATTTTAATGAACATCTTTGTGTTGTGCTGCAGCGGTGCTTTCCAGGTGTGCGACAAGGTCACAACGGGGGGACTTTATTTTTTTCTATTTAGGGGATATCTTATCCAACAATATCTAGGCCGCGAGCGAGATGTCCACATATTTTATGGTTAGGGACCATCGATCAAAAATTTCCGGCCGGCCCCCCTTAGATGCACAATGCGCGCCCTGAAAACGTCAGTATCAAAAGGTATCCCATTTGGCATTTTGGGATACCTTTTCAACTAGTGTCATTTTAGCTCTCGGACCGAAAGCATGGTCAAGTGCTCGTATAAAAAATGCAATAATCGACCGACCAAGCAACAGAAGAAGGATGAAATTTCTTATTTTCAGTAAGTTTAAATGTAATTTTTACCTGTGTATTGTGATATGAGCCAATTGAGCCTTATATACTTGAGAAATCAGCATTAAATATTGTTGTTGGGTTTGCCTATGTAAAAATATTTATTCTGTCCTAAGTTGATGAATGGAGCGGCTATTGTTTCTATTTTTTTTTTATTTGTGGTAAGTTGTAAGTGATAATTTTTTTTTCATGAAAAGACATTTAAAATAACTGGTTGAGGTTTATAAAATAACTAGCTGACCCGCCCTTAATTTTATTTCGCGTCGCTAATTTATAGTTTTATCAATAAATGATTCGTTATCTTTACCTGAATTCTGTTGATTTTTTATTCCTTATAAAAATAAACAGTGTATAATTATTTTTAGGTACCTTCCTACCTACTTACAAAATAAAATAAATTCGACTCCACTAATCTCTTGTTCCGCATGCAAAAAACTTGACAGGCTCTGCGCAAACTGTCTGCGTCAAAACAAAACGTGGACACTTTTGAGTGTCATTCTTGTAAGGTTCTAGGTATCTACGGGGGAGGCCGCAAGGCCGCATACTTGATCGATGTTAGGGACACATTCCTTCTATTGATATTGAAACGTGCCTCACTTGTTTAAAAAAATCTCTACAAACTGGACACGTACTATTAGGTTTAGTTTAAGGCTGCCTTTCCACCAGAGATGTGCTACGTTGCTGCTTCCAGCCAACCAATAGGATCGCTCCATTATGGCGTAATTTTTATAGCTAACAATAATGACGCGATAATGGAGTGATCCTATAGGTCGGTTGGAAACATACAACGTAGCACATCTGTGGTGGAAAGGCAGTCTAACATATACTCAAGCTAAAGCGAAGTGAGACTTACTTATACTCATGCTTAAGCGGAGTAAGCCCCAGGATAAAATGCTGTGAGATCTGCTCCAGCTCGTATTTCGCAGGCTCGTCCGTTTTAGTGAAGTTATATGTGATGCAGTTGGAAGCTGTAGATGTTTTCTGGATCACGTACCATGTGCCCAGGAACTGGAATGGAAAGGGTTCAAATTAATTTATGAAATTCAAAGTCATTTAATTTTATTAATTGCAGATATGTACGTACGTACCAACGTTCTTATTACATTACAGCTAAAGTTAGTACATACAATACACTCTGTAGGGTGGGTTATAGCAATTTATTATTTTGACACAGATTACGATTTATCATTATTAAGTACTAATTAGTTTCAATTGTAAATACTAGTTCTAATTTGTTTCTATTCTTTAACTGTGATTTTTCTTTATATTATAATTTTTTACATAGGTCAGCTAGTTAATAATAATCATCGAACTCCAAGCTAAGCAGAGCTTGTGTTATGGGCACTAGATAACTGATACTTATCCATAATACAATACATTACATAGATCGATATTTTTTATTATACTGCATAGAAAATACCCGGAACACCCGAAACAAATATTTGCATCGTACAAACATTGTCACAAGGCGGGAATCGAATAGTTAGAATTATACATAATTATCTACATTTAAACAGTTTGAGAGATAATCAGTCCAACAATTTCAGTTTATAAATTCATTTATAATCTCTATGGTACCTTTATTACTCGTATTCTGAATGTGTTTATTAAATTAAACTCCTTCAGTTTCAATAATAAAGTCAATCATTATTATATATCCAATAATAAAGTCAATCATTATACATATATATCCAGCAATATATATATATATAATAAAGAATACATTATCATCGGTTTTGAATATCGATTTAGATGACAAGGCATGGTCGCAGGCCTCCCTGCCTGTCAAATTGGGAGGCTTAGGTATACGCAAAATTTCAAGTGTAGCCCTACCAGCGTTCTTGTCTTCTGTCTACAGCACTAGTTCTTTAGTTGAAAAAAATTTAAATCCTTCTCTTTTGGTCCCACCTGGAATGTCATTGAAAATTTCATTTTTAAACGAAGCTCGAACGGCTTGGCATAGTGCTTGCCCCGATGCTGCTCCCCCAAAATCACTTTTGTCCCAACGGCAATGGGACGGGCCTCTGTGTGAGTTGACACGGAACTGTTTGTTACAAACGTGCTCCAGCTCTGCAGATCGTGCCCGCCTCCTGGCCGTTTCTAAATGGGAGTCAGGACATTGGTTGCAAGCATTTCCTTCATATAACACTGGTACTTTATTGGATCCCGTAACTTTCCGTATCGCAACATGTCTCCGGTTGGGTGCAAGGTGTTGCGCGCCTCATCAATGCCAGTGCGGTACTGCTGTCGAACAGCTTGGTCATCACGGATTATCGTGCACTAGGGCCGCAGGTCGGATATCTCGCCACGCTAGCCTTAACGACATCATCCGGCGGGCCTTTGTCACCGTTAACGTACCAGCTATTCTCGAACCGAATGGTCTGTTGCGTGACGATGGTAAGAGGCCCGACGGTATGACACTAGTCCCATGGGAGTTGGGGAGGCCCATTGTGTGGGACGCTACATGCGTCGACACACTTGCGCCTTCCCATCTTCCGAGGACATCCGTGAGGGCGGGTGCGGCGGCAGATTTGGCCGAAGATCTCAAGAGGCGCAAATATGCAGGTCTCGACAGAACCTACACATTTGCTCCCCTTGGAGTCGAGACCCTAGGTCCGTGGGGTACCGAGGCTCTTCGAGTTTTCAAAAAACTATCTGAGCGTCTGGTCGAAGCGACGCGTGACCCGAGAGCTGGTGAATATCTGGCACAGCGTATCAGCATTGCCATACAGCGTGGCAATGCAGCCAGCGTCTTGGGGACGCTTCCGACTGGTGTTGATATGGATCAGTTGAGCTATCTGTAGACTGTTTGCAACAGTCGGCAGTTAGCTCAATTGTTTCAATTGTAAATACTAGTATAATTTTCTTTGTGAATAAATGTTATCCAGCATCAATCATTATACCTATTACTTTTACTAAAATAAAGGTGAAATTGCGGTAGCTTTTCAAATTACCTTGGCATGTACCGCCACATAAAAGCAGATATAATAATAATGACATTATTATTGAATCTGAAGGAGTTTAATTTAATAAACACATTCAGTGAACGATAATAAACGTGCCATGAAATATTTTAACGACGTCGACGCTTATTTAATCTGCGATTTTTCTTTACTTAAGTACCTAATTTAAAGAATCACCTGATAGTGGTACTTTACTCGATTTTTTAATTAGGTATCTGCAAAAAATATTTAAAATACCGCAGTAAGAATTCAAAGGTACTTGTCGATTTGAGATCTTTTTTTCACTAAATATTGTTTACAACTATGTAACGTTTGTTGAGATTCCGTGCGTCGAGCTAACGTTTGTCGAGATTCCGTGCATCGAGCTAACATTTATTGATATTCCGTGCATCGAGATAACGTGCGTCGAGATGCCGTAGTTCACTCATATCTTTATCTCGACTGTATATGCATGTGCATTTTAGTTTTTGGTTTCGGATTAGTCGACATTATTTGCAGCTTGTAAACTTACTCTAAGCTTGACCACAGGTATTGAATTTTATGAGGTAGGTAACGTATACCGACATTAAGGTTTTTGCTTGGTTTTTGTCAATAGTGTGTACATAAGCTTACCTACCTATACGACGTCAAAGTCGAAATTTTTGGGATATTTTTTTTTATTTTCTATAGGTACCTACAGATATAATAATACTATACTCTATAGATAAGTAGTGTACCAACCTACCTTCCTACATTATTCAACGTTTGACAGTTTGTTATGAGTTGGTATGAGGATCTAGGTACCATAATCTGATCTTCCGGTGTTATGAACTTACTATTATTGTGAATAAGTAATTTAAGTAGTGATTTGAATAACAATGGCCATTCCGTGAGTTTTAATTATCCACTTACATGACATAAATGTTTATAATTCCATTCTTTCGTCTTTGGCGCGTAGGTAGAGAAACCCTACCTTCCTACTACAGGTAGAGGTGTCTTACATTACATACCTACAATGTAGCAGACAAGAGAAGTAGATCACACTAATATTATAAATGCGAAAGTTTGGATGGATGTGTAGATGGATGGATGTTTGTTACATCTTCACGCCAAAACTACTGAACGGATCGGGCTTCTATAAACGTTTAAAGATGATTTCGTCGCGTTAGAGCAAGAACCAACTAACTCATCAAAACGTACTTCAGAGTTAAAGCGTTTTTAAAGTTTAGATCCCTTAAACTGCATTTAAACATAAGATATTCTTTATTCATTTGTGTTTTTCCATAGAAGTGGTTCAATGGTTATTATATTTTGTATCACGGTTTTCATTAAAGGCAAGGATAGTCTATGAAAATACTGTTTTTGTAACGCAAACCCCTGACTTAGTTGGTTTCACCAGTCAACTACCAAAAACTCAAAAGTCAACAACTATAACAGTGAGGTATTTTTTAATGGGCTGTGTTTGTTAGATTTATACTAACTAGACATAACTTGTAACACTGAAATTTATAATCCTCCTACTTTTTTAGTAATACGTCAAAAACCAAAAAGTTAGTTGGTTTCAGCACTCGAAACAAATTTAATAAAAATTTAAGTCAGAATTAGCCCTGAAAAACTAGAAGTTTTTACTATATTTATTGTAAGGAAACAAAAGTAATCCTTTTTATAGCCATTAAATTTCAAATTTAACAACTATGATTAAAAAAAAACAATAAAAAACAAATTTTTTCAAGTATTTTTTTTAAAGTTATTTTCTAAAAACGCAGAAATCAATTAGTAAAATGCGCATAAATTGTTACCAATACGCTAGTCTTCATCAGAAGAAACGTCAGCATCTGGTAGACGATCTTCGGTAAAACCATCCGATCGAATATTCTGAAACCAAGCGTGGAATTCTTCGGGAAGTACGCCTTTCTCGCATAGTTTGACTAAATCATTTTTTTTGCCACAGATATTGGCAGTGGTTTCTGGTACAACCTTTTAAGCTGACTAGGGAGCAGTTATTTTCTCTGCTCTGACTGCATATTAAGGGCCTGTATCACAGTTTCAGCAGCTTTCCTCTTCTTTTTCTTGTCCCGTAATAATGTATGGGAGAATCCGTGGGTGCCTCAACTATGTTGGTGTCTTTAGGTGTAAGATCTATGACATAAAAATTGTCGGAGATGTCGTAATTGTACATTATTTTCATTTCTCCTTTTATATATCACATCCGTTTTATTCTCAAAGACATCACTTTCATTCTTCCGTATTTTTTATTTTTTTAATAATTATTTTCGCTGCCAACTGTGTTAGGTCAAAGAAATCATCAAACTTCATCTGCTTGACATTGTAAGGCTTCTTTCCCGTTTTAGTTTTAGGTACTCGGGAAGAACGAGCTCTCCGAAAAACGATCAGCCATTCAGCCATCGAAAATATCGACGTATGTTTTCGGACTGATTCTATACTACCGTGCATAGAACTCCATGTAGGAATGTCCAGACTCTAGAAATTTGTGGTCAATGATCTTTATGTGGTCAACTTTATGGAGAGCCCACAACAAAAATGAAGCAATATATTGTTTCCTATTTCGTCCTCCTCACGTATCAGAAAAAAGCCACTTCGCTCACATGCCCCGGGATACATTGAGATAGATAATGGTAAAGTATCGATCCGATTTCTGAACTTCCTTTTCTTCCGTTTATTTCTGACCATGCAAAACAATAAGCTTCATTAGCGTAGCTGCGTTCTCGTAAATGCACTCAAGTTGTACACTGTCAATTTGCGTGTATAGTACAAAAGACCTACTTCATCACTTGGAATTTGAAGAATAGCCTTGAGATCAAATGTCACTGAAACGAATTCTTTATCTCTCTCTGCTCTTTTTTATCTCTTCTTTTATCTTTGTTGCATGCTTCCTTTCGAGCTGTGTTTCTTATACTCTTCTTCTAAATCCAATTTGCCTTCGTTACACAACCCGTTATGCTTGGTGCACAAAGACATTGGTCTTTCTTAGGAACAAAAAACCCTTGGTTCCCCCCTAGGCCTCAGTGATGGATGACACATGCTGATATGCAAAACGTCTTGCAGAATACATTTTGACAAACTTGCTTTTTTAGGCATTGTGATTCAAAAAAGTATTTCTTTGTGTTGGATCTAGGACATAGACGTTTCCTGTTTACCTTGATAGTTTTGATCGGCTTCACCGAGACTAAACTGAGTATCATATTTTTCTTAGTAGCATAGTCTTGGCTCCAATAACTCCGACAGAGTAGCATTCGATCTTCCTCAGAAAAATTTGCTGTGCATTGATATTTACATTTTGTATAATCAATCGGCTTAGGATTCTTTGCTTCTCTGCGTTTTTTATTTGTTTCGTAAGGCACCTTTGCCATCAGTGCATCTTTTTGACGTGACAACGTCTTATAATTCGATAGAGCCGCCTGCACGCACGAAAAAACATGACGTCATGCGGCGTTACCTCGCTCTGAGGCGTTCCCTCGCTCTGAGGCGTTCCATGTAAGGCTTGAAGTGCAAGCGACAGCGCTCGACATCCGTCTCTCTCCTACTTGAGTGAGCGATGCGTCTGCGTGGACAGCTGCTATACTATAGTACATTTACATGTTTTGATCGAGTATCAAATGCTACCCATTCCATCAGTATTTTCTTAAGACGTTGTCACGTTCAACTATCGTCAGTAAACCGACTTTACAGACAATCAATTTTTTTTGCCACATTTACTTTTCAAGAACTTGGGTCAGGCTGACGCCAACGACTTCGCGGTTTGATAATTTTCCATGCCCGTGAAAATATATTTTCAACAGCACCTTCTGCCACTTCTGATGAAGTGTTTCAAAAACTCGACCAAATGCTTCCATAACCATTTTGGTAGCTACTGTAGATGCTTTACTTTTATCTGGTTGCTTTAGTAACCTATTACGCACTGTTAGTTGGGTTTTGCTCTTGACGGCTGACGTGAAAAGTTATGAAATTTTAACTTTTAATAGCTACTTACATGACATTAACGGTCTTTTTGTTGAAAATTAAATAAATATCGTCGGATAAAAAGTGATATCTATATATAGTTTAAACCAACAGTTGAGTATTAACCTAGCTGCAAATATTTTCAAATGCAAAAAGCAAATAAGTAGATTTAGTGTGATTTACTTTATGAAAAACTAATGTTCTTTCAGTAATTCTCCGTGCTAAAACCAATTAAGTTACATTAGTAGTTTTTAATGCGTGACCATGGAACGTTTGAAATGTTTGAATAGGCAACTAGTCGGTGTCAAAATAAATTATTTCTAGAAAATATGTTTTACCACTATAAAATTTTTAATTATGCAGATTAAGTCAAGATATTTGCTATCTCCTCTTTTAAAAGTCAATTTTTAATTCAAAGTCCTCAAGTTAGTTGCTTTTCAATTTCTATATTTCCTAAACTAACCGTCCTATCACTTAGTTGATTTCATCAGTCGAAAGAGAATTAAATTTTGAGTAGAACTGCGTCTTTAACTCATTTTGGTAAAAAAGGCGACTTAGTTGGTTCTTGCTCTAACGCGGCGATTTCTATCTCATGGGAACAGATTTATGGTACAATCGTAAACCAATCTCAACAAATCGTCGAGACATCATCCAAAGCGATTTTCTTCTTAGGAATGAAAATAATTTTCTTAGGAAAGAAAACATATAGCCCTCGCACAAGTACTTCCACAAGCTGCGGTGAGAAGGTTGGCCGTTTTTGCAGCGACCAAAAACAAAATTAAAAATTAATGAAACCTTTCGACCATGAGACATTTTGTTCTGTACTGAGTACCCCTATCTCAAGGAGACAAGAACGAGCACATTTTGCGCTTTGCAAATGTTAAACGTTGAAATGAAATGATATTTTATTGCATAAAACATGGTATAAAAGGTTTGCTCATGTTTAACTATTCTATAGCATGCAAATTATAAACTTATGTCTGTCTTAACGTTAGAGGGAAAATGTCCCACAACAGCCATAAAAAAATAAAAAACTGCCAGTGTTATTTTTCACTTCCTCCTCCGTTCGCCCCTCGTATATCTTTTTACGTACCCCGGGTGGTGACTCGGCCTCGTGCGAAAACTTTAATTAATTAGGTACTATGTTATTTACGAAATGAGAGGACATTACGTTGGCTGTGGATTACTTACGATCTACCTACAAGAAAGCTAAGTACCAAGTTTGGCGTCTTATCAGTTCTGCACGTGGTGAGCAACCTAGTTATGAAATCACTGCCAGCCAGCCGTCTCAGTGCCAGTTATTCTTCGTTTGCAATGTCATGGATTTCTATTTATGGAACGAATCTACGTGTTGTTGACGTTCCATACTTAGGACAACAAATACGCAGCAGAACGTGCGATTTAATTTTGGATTTATTTTCATAATAATACCTAAGTAAAGTACCTAGGTATCTAGATAAAGGAAAAAAAGATTTATAATGAACG
This sequence comes from Eupithecia subfuscata, assembly GCA_963564075.1. Classification (NCBI taxonomy): domain Eukaryota; kingdom Metazoa; phylum Arthropoda; class Insecta; order Lepidoptera; family Geometridae; genus Eupithecia; species Eupithecia subfuscata. Next base: position 6,611,590 of record OY751117.1, on the reverse strand, counting down.
TGACGAAAATGAGGAAAAGTACTTGCCTAATGGCATTTTTAAAGAAAAACGTAGAGCAAGATTTAATTTCTCCGGATTTACATACACACAAATCCACAGAATCACCTTTCGGCTTTGTCAAAAATATCTAAGTAGCGGGAGAACAGAAGTTTGAAGTTTGAAAGATTTAAAAGAACGCGTACTTATAAAAAACAAACCAAAAAAAATGTAGAGCAATTGTTAAAGTACCTAACCCGAAACCTTTCGTACAGCGAAACCTTAGTACAGCGGTTACATGGCATCTTGTAAATAGGCACCTATTATTTCAGCCTAGGTCATCCTAGTACATGGAAAAGGAAACCTTCCTTTTCTTACAGATTGCGTCATAAAGACCGACTTTAATCAATTATTGCCTAAAGGTAAAGTTGACAAACTCCGAGATGGCTTTTCTCGAACGACCTAAGTATCCGAAATTAAGTAAGATCATGCTTGATGATTTATTTACAAACCCCAATAATAACACAATTACAACTTAGTTGGTTATATATTTGAACCATCGAGTTGAAATATACCTACTATGTAATGTACATATTATATTTATATACACCTAGAGCTCTTGTACCTACTACCACAGATTTTACAGGAGTTCCAACATGTCGACATATTCAACGATAGTCAAAGTCATATTTATTTATGCGTTATTTTCTATTAAATTTTTGCCATCTTAATGTTTCTTCTTCATTTTATTTTACTTGTTAATTATTTGGTTTTATTATTATGTATAATTTATAGATAATTTCGGTGCACCTTATTTTTAATTAATTATAGTTCTATTCTAATATGTATTTAGCATAGTTAGTGCTTTGGTTAAGACTGTAAGCTAACTACTGTTTTTTAAATAAATAAATACTTAAGGGGGTACCTACCCTCAAATTGCTTATTTTCAACTCCGTCGGACCTCCATATCTTCCAAACTACTGAATATTTAACTTTGAAATTTATATATGGTAAAGTTCAGGATTTATTCTATCGATCATATGTTTCGAAAACACGATTCCATAAAATTTTCTCGATAGAAAAAAATCGCAAAGTTACCTCTAGTTTTTTACTAAAACCCTAATTTCTCAATAAATACAGATGATACGATCTTGAGATTAAGCATAGTAATTGAGCTAAGTATAAAGAACATTTTATATGTTGCCTTTTTTTCAATTAACTATTCTAATGTTTGTGGGGAGCAAATAACTACTAAAAACTTGATTTTTGGGCTTACGCCGCTTTGCTCTGTCCCGCTCCTGTGAACGCGAAATCCTATGCCTATCCTCTTCACACAATAACGAGGTAGGGTACCGCCTTAAATAAATAATTTACCTACGAATTTAAGTCATGCTAAGCAAGATATTCTTGGGATAAGTACGATCTTGTGCCAGTACCGTTTTGTTATCATATCGTACCTAGACGGGGTCACGAGTTCCTTGCCTCCAACTCAATGAAATCATTGTTTGTTTGCGATATCAACATAAAACAAAGAAGTACCTAACTACTTACCTAAAAACATCTTACAGTTCAAAGTTTTTTATGTTTAAACTATTATTACTCTCCCTATTTCCTTAAAATTCATCTAAGACGTCTATCTAGCTCAAACTCTGTTTAGCTTGGGACTAGATGATGCTGTGTAGATTGTTCGTCATTATTTATTTTATTTTATTTAATGAATTTTAAACATTTTGTATAGGTAACTTTTAACTAATCCAATGCAACTTGTTTAGGTACACGTCACGTTCGGTTGATTGAGTTTTTATGCAAAGAATTTATGACTGGGTTCAAAGTTTACAATTGTACATAAACATTAGTCACGGTCGATTCCATAAAGCTGGCCTATAAAACCAGTATTTTTATTGAATAATGCTACCATGTATGTTAACTATGAGTGTAGTATAGCTATAACAAATCAACATGATAAACCACAAGGCTACTTTTTGGTTGCAATTCCTCTGACCATAAGGTTTAATAATTAATTTACATTTACAATTATTGTAATTATTTACATTTACACTTTTAAATAACAACATCAACAATAAAGTAGGTACTTAATCAAAACAATGCAATGTGGATTTTAGTAGGTAGGTACCTACCTATGGTACCTACGTACCTAAATCTCAAATAAAAACTAAATAGGCATACCTAGCATGAATAGTATTAAATGAGGCATATAGACATGTTGTACAACAATAAAGTTATTTTTACGTTGACTTTCCAACTATTACATACCTATACCTACCTATAATTGGCCTTATTTTGGCGTAGGTAAGTCATATACTGTTTTATGTAAAATGTACCGTCTGTCGGATTACTAAATAAATAAATAAAAATTACCGTAAAGAAAATCGAACTTGAATGACAGTCTACATCACAGAACAATTATATCCTATGCTCTACCTATCCCAATTCTACCCTTGATGAACGCATTAAGTTAAAACTGGACCACATACCTGGCCCATCTGAAACCCTGGCATGGGTTCGACGACCGGACACGTTCCCAAGTGGTATGTATGGCTGAGGGCGGTACCGCATACTCCCAGTATGACAAGCACGCTGATAACTCTCTTCATCTTATTTCTTTCTTGTTTTCGTGCGCTCTGCTCGAGATCCCGGCTCTAACTGATGCTATGGGCAACTCAGCTATGGATGTGGATTCGTACTACAATAATATAAGAGGTATATGTAGCACGCTTCATTCAGATAGGATGACCTTTTGAGCGGTGTTGTTATAATTCTGAGAAGTTTTGGTTATGTAGAGCGAGTTTAAAGTTTTGTTTTGTAAATTCGATTGAATTTCGCCAATCTGCTCGACTGTTTGACTTCCTTAGGCGCTATGCAGACAGAGCAACTGTTGCGGCAAAAGGCAACTCATAGCTAGCTGTTTATATTTAAGTAAGTAAGTATATATAAATTTCCAAGGCACAGTTTAAGAGAAAGTTTAAAAAATATTAAAAAGTTTACAGTCTCTTGAACTAAAGTTGCTCTGTCCTATCCTAATGGAAACGATAAAATAAATTTACATGTAGGTAGGTACTTACAGATTTATTTTCGTAGACATTGCTGCCAATGCTGCCTATTATGTACCATCCTATACTTACTACCAAACGGACCCCGATGGATTAGGTTTGACTTTTATGAAACAGTTCGAGAAGGACCTTATAGAATGGACACAATAAATCAGATTACTTGCTATGCCTAGGTAGCGATAGTATAGGCAGCTAGGCTTTATCTAAAGTCTACAAGGTTTGAGATGACTCATACAGAAGCCATACTGCAATAATATACCTAAGTAGGTAGGTAAATCTGTGTAAGCGTGTCAGAGTTACCGGTAAGTGACTCATACACGCAAATCGCGCAAAATGATTCTGCTAAACAAACAAATAAAACGGATTTTGATGACTGTGCTACATAATCCAAAGTGCAATGTCCATACCGTAAGCAAAAATGGCTTGTGATCATTTTGGTTAGGCATGTTTTAAAAGACGTTTTCATAACACGGTGGATATTGTGGTTTTTGTTCAATTAAGTGTTTTGACAAAAGAGCTTCGGCTTGAAAAAGATCCATTTACGATCCAATTTTTACAAAACATAGAGGCCAGAGGCACAGTGGCGGAACTGTGTGTTTTCTTTCCATGAAATTTTAAACTGGAGTAGCGCAAGGTTCTATCCTAGGCCTATTTCCTATTTCTCTACCAATTACAAGAACGAATTCTTAGACGAGCGGTTCGATGTAGTTTTGTGTATTACACCCTTAGCTACAGTACCTACTTACATCAATAGGTATTATTATAACTACACGAGCAATTTTCCTATTAATGCCCCTACACCTAAACGAGACAAGACAATGTGACGCATCGCATCGCTTCAAATACTGCTTCCTGTTCATGTTGTGTTGTAGTTCTCGGTAAATTGATTCTGAGAAGAGATAACAGTGTGGTTATGTCTTACTTTACTGTATTTGAAAACTGTTGTTATTGTTCCTAATGAGGTTAATTCTAGGAAGGCACCTTTGGCTTTGAATTGTATTGCATCTGGTCAGTTTTATTTAGAAATTACCTTATCTACTTATTATTTCCGAAAAGGTGTTGGAGTCTAATTAATTCGTTCATCAACAGAAGATTTTCTTTCATTTACTTGTCAAGTGTTTTCTGTCTCGGATTAACTTAAATTAAAAGTCAAAAGTAGGGCACTAAGCATCATAGAAATTTTAAGGCTAGGTATTAACCTAGCCTTAAAATTTCACGAGAATCTGTGACAGATTCCGTGTCAATGACTAGGTAGCGGAGAGTCTGAATAGCCCTGTTGGGGTAGGTTTGAACAAACGAACGTATCCTGGAGGGCAAGCAATTTCTTCAACAGCCTGCATTGGTCCACTGCGGACGTAGGCCTCCCCCTGATAAGCGCCTTGTTAGCTTTTATCTCATGGGGGTAATGCCGATAATCCCCACTGCGGCTTGGGGATCGCAGTTCGGTGGCAGAATTGTTCTGCAGGGGGCGCTGCTGCCCGCCCCCTGTGGATATCTCTACGACTCTCACGACACCCGCGGAATGAGGATGGAGGGCAATTTAAGTACTTACCTAAAATATTCAAGATAGCAAATTTTACTCAAAAGAGACATTCCTTAGTTTCAAAATAAATAGAATTCACCGAATTTCGAAAAATTTCATGCGGTAATCGAACCCACTCAAATCGATAAATGAAAAAAATAGCACCTTTGATCCCGTGAGATTTCATGGTTTTCCTTTAATTTGATATGCAAAGTTTATCAGACAGAATTCGTTCTTATGAATGACTCTACCAATTGGTATCATATAAATATGACACCAATTAGTTATTACACCTATAGGTAGTGTTATTTTTATTTTAGAGCCAAATAATTTATCGTACTGTAGAATTATTATTTATTTATTAAGTAATTTTTGAAAAATTACTTGGCATGTCTTATTTTTAAAAATAAACAAAAATTTACTTTTGAGTAAGAACAGCGACACGTGACCCGAGAGCTAGTGAGTATCTGGCGCAGCGCATCAGCATTGCCATACAGCAGCGGGGCAAAGCAGCCAGCGTCTTGGGAACGCTTCCGACTGATATGGATCAGTTCAGTGAGCCTCCTATAGACTGTTTGCAACCTTCTGCAGTTAGCTCAATTGTTTCTATTGTAAATATTAGTTCGAATTTATTTACTTTATTTGTAATTTTCTTGTTAAGGCGAATAGTAGGGTGGATAGTGGCGCCACTACATATTTAATTTTATAATTACGTTATACAAAGGAATTATCAAAAAATCGGACCGCGCGTAGACGATATCTATCATAAGCTTTTTTTAAATGTATCTTTAATAGTTTTGTACTGTATTATTTAGGCAGATACTTGTTTCAAGAGTTTAGTTCCTATTGATGGCCACCAAGCTCTCCAAACAAGGTTTTTGATTGAATAACATAAAACAAAACTATTACAGATACATTAAATAAAAGCTCGTGATAGGTATCGTCTACCAGCGGTCCGATTTTTTGATAATTCCTTTGTATAACTTAATGATTAAATTAAATATGTAGTGGCGCCACTATCATCCCTACTATTCGCCTTAATAAAGGTCCTTACCTATATAGTAAAATTTGCTAACTTGAATATTTATTTTACTTGCCCTCCAGGTACCGTTCATTTGTTCCACCCTTTACTTAAATTCAAGTGATAAGAGGACATGGGACTGGATACCTGTTATAAATGTTTGGGGAAACTAAAAACAGGGCAGAATGATGAAAAAACTGATAAGATATTTATTATTTACTCTAGTTGGTTGCGTATTAACTTGATTTTTATGTAAATTAAAATACACTAAGGTTCATAAGGAAATTCGACGGTCGTGATTGATTCTTCCGGACTGTTGATCACTGCCACTTTCTTGCCCAATTTGATGTTGACCGTTCTGGCGGCCCCTCTGAAAAATAAAACTTGGTGAGAATTATCAAATTTATCATACACCACCCTCGAGTCAACACTCAAGGGAACTAAACTAATAAATAAATAACTAGTAGATAAATAAAAGGGGTTCAAATTTACTACGATGCGCACAAATAAACTAGGAAAATGTACAAACCTACAATCACATCACACTAATCCACTAATATTATATATAAATGCGAAAGTTTGGATGAATGTATAGATGGATGGAAAGATGTTTGTTACCTCTTCACGCCAAAACTTCTGAACGGATCAGGCTGAAATTTTGCATACAGGTAATTCTAATCCCGGAATCAAACATAGGCTACTTTTTATCCCATAAATCTATTCCCATGGGATAGAAATTACCTTTTAACGTTTCCATAGAAACAACGCGTGCGAAGCCGCGGGCGGCAGCTAGTATTATAAATGCGAAAGTTCGGATGTATGTATCGATGGATGTTTGTTACCTCTTCACGCCAAAACTACTAAACGGATCGGGCTGAATTTTTTCAGGTAATTCTCATCTTGGAATCAAACATAGGCTACTTTTTATCCCATAAATCAGTTTCCATGGGATAGAGAACGTTTCCATAGAAACAACGGGTGCGAAGCCGCGGGTAGAAACTAGTAGGTACCTAAAGAAAACCGTGATTCTGATACCGACTGACTGAAATGCCGATTAAGGCATAATAGAATAGAAAGAAAAGATAGAAATTTTAATATCTTTTTTGCGTGACATACATAATTTAACACGACATAACATGTAACTATATTAATATAATTATATCCACATCAAGTCTTCAGAAAGAAAAACCTCTGTTCGATAGGATCTACCTACTTAATCCTAATATAAAATTCGGTCTGTAGCTCATGATTACACTTTTGATAGACCTTACTGGTCTACATTAAATTCAGACTAAGCCTTTAAAAATACTTCAATTAGTAAAAAATTAAATTGTTGCCCTAAATGTGCAAGAGAGGTGCTCTACTAGCTTGGCGAACGAACTATAGTACTCACGAATTATAGAGCACCACAACAACAATATTCTCCGGTGTAAGAACAGCGACGCTCTCGAAACTAGTAAAGATGGACTTCCTGCTCCAACTTCCGATCCTGACTGACCCCCTGGGTATGAACTTGGCAACATGCCCCATGGCGTAGAACATGGGCTGCTTGTGGAACTCGTCAAGGTCCGGGTGCACTATAATAGGGGAGTCTACGTAGTTTTCGTCCCAATTCGGACCGCCCTCCTTGTTCAGACAGAGGTTCCAGTCGATCCAGCCAACTGAGTTGTGGTTTAAATTCTGAAAGAGAGAGTAGTAAGTTACTTATGCACATGAATTAGCATGCTATGGACCAACCTTGTCGTGAAAATGTGGTGTAAGGGAGTGCAAATGACAAGGGGTATAGTATATCAGCTTGACAATTTGCGCTTAGAATTTTGTGCTTGCCCAAATAAATATTAGGGCGCGTTCATGTCTTTTGTAGAGAAAATCCGAATTTAGATGCAAAAGACATCAACGCGCTCTAGGTTTTTTTATTATAATGCTGTAATCGAAATTCTAAAAAAAGGATATGAAATGGATTTAGTATTATCAGTTGGTTGAAAAATATTGAATCACGTCTAAGTCTTTTGTACCGAAAATTAAAGTTACATACAAAAGACATCAATCAATGCCCAAATCAATCAATCAAAGTTTTTTATCAATATGCATTTTGCAGATAGCCCCAGCCAAAGCAAAGACAACCTGTCTGTAGATAAGTGGTTTATAAAAATATACCTATGCAAATGTTGGTAACCACTTACCGTTATAATGTCAGAGATGTATCTGTAAGCCCTATCCCAAGATCCGGGTGATACACGCTTCTCTAATACCGGGACACTACCTGAAACGTAAACAAAAGACGATTATTCTATTGACTTGACTTAATAATATTTTGTCTTGGTAGATATGTTGATTAGATAGAAACCTTCATACATAACAAAATCTATACTAATATTATAAAGAGGAAAGATTTGAATGTTTGTTTGTATTGAATAGGCTCCGAAACTACTGGACCGATTTGAAAAATTCTTTCACCGTTAGGAAGATTACTTTTCAGGGAGTGACATAGGCTATATTTTATGCCGGAATTCCCACGGGAACGGGAACTACGCGGGTGAAACCGCGAAGCGATCGTCTAGTCAAATATAATTTTGTACCCATGACTCTATGCAAAAATAATATAATGACAAATGAATTGGCTCAGCCTTTATAAAATAGAATAATTATATTAAAATATATAAAATAAATGAAATAGAATAATTTAATAAAATAAATATAATACAAGTACTACTACGAAATATCTAGATTTCTGAATACTGCTTACGTCAATGTTTTATAGATTGATTGAGTGTATTACAGAATGACCTCCTGTGGTCATAGCTCGGTAGATTAGTAAGTATTCATACCTTCACAGGCTTCAGTGTTGAGTAAGAACTTGTCGGGGTAAGCCCGCATAGCTTCCACCTGTAGCGCAGCAGGGGTGAACATATCCGTGTAATAGTGTATGCCGACGCCGTCTATGTAGTCCAGGATCTTTGGCCGGTACCTGATCATCTGCAATTATTTTAAAGATGGTGTCTAAAGTCTAAATATTTAAAGCTATAAAAGGTTTTTGTGTGAAAATTGAAATCTCTCAAACGACAAAAATCTTTTTTCAGTTCCAATAATAGTATTAGTTTCCGGTTTCGCTAATGCCTGTCGTTTGTCCTAATACAAAGTTTAGGTATAACATGCGTACGTATAGAATGGGATTAAGAGATGATGTCATCGCTCATGCAGTTCGATTCCGTTATCCGATTGAATTTGTATTTTAATGTAGATTGAATTAAATACTTAACTCTGTTTATTTTGACACTGTGCTTAGACAGTTGCATTATTATGACATTTCGTTGCATTATTAATGCTGGGCCCTTTTACAGCTAACCCTTTGTAAATTTTTATATGTTTTATAGGAATCATTGGCTGTCTGTTTTTTTCTCTCTTCTTCTTCGTACAGTGGGTACTGTGGGAAGGTTCGGAAGATGCTTACCTACTTCCCTTTTTTTTTAAACTTGAATCATAAATAAGTACCAGTACGATTCCGACTGGTATTGATATGTTTGAGCTGAGCTGTATATTTTTTGCAACAGTTTACAGTTAACTCCATTGTTTCAATTGTAAATAAGTGCTAGTTCTTATTTCTATGTTTTGATTGTAATTTTCTTTGTGAATAAAGTATATTATCACCTTACATGTTAAATTAGGCAATAGTAAATTAAATTGTATAAATAAATATTTAAATATTAATTTATTTAGAATGAACAAATACATAATTTAGCTAAAACACAATGGAACACTGGAAAGCGCATGTTAAAAACTTTGTTGCACCTCCCAGCACCCAAACTCAGGATTATAGGCCAGATTATAACGACATCAAGTGTATCAACATGTACGGTGGAATAATAAATGAAAAATGAGACGATGTCATTCTAGATCCCATTCTTAAGTAAGCAGGTTTAATAGTTTTTACCGTATTCCACCAATAGTAGAGAAATATTCGTTGATCGTCAACTGCCAAGATCTTGGTGTCCTTAAAAGTGGAGTTCCGTATCGTAGGGCCCAAATTATTCACGATCCAATCACCCTGAGAAAAAAACAAAATTGTTTGACATAAAAAGTTCGACCATGATTAATTGCTAGCACCAATTTATAAAGACGTCTGGGGAAACAAAACACAGCGTTAGCAAAATAGATAGCATAACGTAGCCTACTTTACTTTCATTATAAGTACATAGATAGTATTTTGATATGATATGATAGCATCGGCACAGATATTATAATACTACTAGCTGCGCCCCGCGGCTTCGCCCCCGTGGAAATTTATGTTTCCAACTTTCTTAATTTTTTCTTTCATAAGAACCTTCTCCTGACAATAACAAACACAACAAAGAAAGAATTAGCGAAATCGGTCCAGCCGTTCACGCGTGATGCCGTGACAACGCGAAACGGGTTTCATTTTTATATATAAGACTAGCTGCGCCCCGCGGCTTCGCCCCCGTGGAAATTTATGTTTCCAACTTTCTTAATTTTTTCTTTCATAAGAACCTTCTCCTGACAATAACAAACACAACAAAGAAAGAATTAGCGAAATCGGTCCAGGCGTTGTTGAGTTATGCGCTTACCAACACATTTTGCGATTCATTTTTATATTATAGACTAGATTCTGCCCGCGGCTTCGCACGCGTTAATTAAAAAAACAATGTCCAGCGGACAAAATTGTGAATCTAAACCATTCCCAGATCCCCTTGAACACACACAAAAAATTTCATCAACATCGGTCCAGTCGTTTGAGAGAAGTTCAGTGACATACACACTCACAGAAGAATTATATATATATAGATATAGATAGATACGCATCGGCCAGTACAAGACATTTTGTCCTCTTCCATAAACTCGACTTTTCGATGTTTAAAGAACAAAGATTGTACATTTATTTTATTTGTTTTTTTTAAATGGACCTCTCGACGGAGCTTTTTTTAAAAGCTCCTTGGTGATTGTTGAACAATGTGGTGGATGTTTCAGACGAGTTATTTTTCTTCCATTCCGTGGTACTTTGCGTTGCGCGAAATCTTTTTCAACCGACGAAAAACGGAGGAGGTTCTCAAGTCGATGCGTATATTTTTTTTTATGTATGACCACGCATAACTTTTTACTGATTAGTCCGATTTCGATAATTCTTTCTTTATTGGAAAGGGTATACCCCGAGGTGGTCCCAGTTGAATTTAAAAAGAAAATTTCAACCCAAAGGGTAGGAAAACAGGGGATGATTGATTGTTCACTCACTGATTGTAATGTTTGACCACGCATAACATTTTACAGAGTAGTCCAATTCTGATAATTCTTTTTTGATTGATTCAGATTTTATTGATAAATATAAATTTACACGTCAATTAAAATTATATTACTAGTCTTCGTTACAATTGCAATAATATTCACTTATTTTCTAGTTCAGGCGACTCTACTCAATATTTGGATTGGGTATACCTCGATGTGTCATCAAACTAAATTAGACTCGAATTTTAACTAGATGTCGCCACTAAAAGACTATGAAGTCGGCTTATCGTATTTTAAAACACGCCAAATTATTGTTTACTACAAATGGAATTGAAGGTGAACGTAGGTTATTTAAATTAATTGAGAATGTCATCAAGCGATAATTAAGATAATAATATGCAAATGGTACAAAAGGGCAAATAAATAATTAATATGAATCGGTTACGGTCGATATCACGTAAAACATATTTAAAGACGTACGAAAATTTCGAGAAGTAGACAAGTGAAAAACGTGTGCATTCTTACTGAAGAAGTTTTGATTGTTTTATTTCCTCGCAATCGAAGTGAAAAGTAGTGTTTAACTCGGACCAAAACCACTAATTATAACTCGGTCTTTTCATCCTCCCTCGCTGCGCTCGAGAGTATATCAACCTATATGTAGTATGATGGTTTAGCCCCTAGAAAACAATGTACTATTCAAGCCTACCATAGTTTCAGCCGTCCAGCCCAGGGTGCTGAACGAGGACAGCCCCAGCAGGGCGTTTGTCGGTTCATTCGTCGTGCTTATTCCCCAGATGGGTACACCTTCACCTGTATATTTCTCAATGAACCTGGAACAGAAGAATAATAACCAATTTATCGAAAGTAAACTAAGTGCTTGGACCACATAGGCCAAATTTTCGATGGCAGTGTTTCGCTGAATTTTTTATGTGATTATAAATATTCACGGGTATTTATCGCGTTTATTTACTTATTTTTCCCGACGGTTCAACAAAGACATCGTTTTAAATACTTTTTTTTTTCTGTATTTAGAGAGGAGGTTGCGTACCTAATTATATTATATTGAGCTCTTGTAATAATACTTTGAAGAAATAACCAGTATTTTTGTTAAATGGTATGACTAAAACCTTATTGGTAATTTTAGTGATTTTCCTCCCACCAAAGACATCTAGCGTCCCACCCACCATCTACTGTAGCGCACGGATGTCAATAGGTACTGCGGCCGCATCTGTCGTTCCCGTATGGGTCCTACAAGTCTACGTAAGTGACGCAATTTAAGTCTAATCAAAATCAAAGCGATGTGTTTGCGGATGCTTGGATGAGTCTGTCGACGGAGTGCCTGACTCTGTCTGAGTTAAATGCCTGATTGAAATTTTTATATAGGTAATTATAATTAATTATTGATAGTTAATACTGACTAATTGTATTTTTATTTGGAATTGAATTGAATTTTATTTTTATTGTAATTTCTATAAGGTGATAATAACTGGTATATATTTTTGAATTTAACTATAATGTAACATATGTGACTCAAAAAATCAAAATCAAAATCAAAAACTCTTTATTTCCATAAATACAATAAATGTACACTTAGAAAAGGTCAAAATATAAAAGTAAACACTGACACGGAAATAAAGTGATATTTTTGATTTCTGTCGCTTCGATATGTAGACTAAACTAAAGAAGCGACGAAGAAACCTTTAGCCTGTTATTTGTTATTTTTCGAGTTGGAGCAAAACCCGTCCCAAGCTTTTTTATCCTCTAGATAATCTGATATTTTATAGTAAGCCTTTTTGCACAGCAAGGTTTTGACAATTTGTTTGAATTTATTTATTGATATTTTTTGCAACTCACTTGGAGTTTTGTTGTAGAAGCGTATACATTGCCCTTTAAAAGATGCATTTATCTTGTGTAGCCTAGTTGTGGGCACAGCGAGTTTATTCTTATTTCTAGTATTTATATTATGTATGTCGCTATTTTTAGGGAATTGATTGATATTTCTATGAGTGTACAACAAGTTTTTATAAATGTATTGACATGGTACTGTCATTATGTTTATTTCTTTGAATTTATCACGCAGGGATTCTCTGGGACCCATATTATAGATTGCACGAACAGCTCTCTTCTGCAGCACAAATACGGTGTTAATATCTGCAGCGTTCCCCCACAGCAGAATGCCATAAGACATAACACTATGGAAGTAGCTGAAATAGACTAGTCTAGAAGTATCAACGTCTGTAAGATGACGGATTTTTTTGACTGCATACGCTGCAGAGCTAAGCTAAGCTCTTTGCTAGCTTATCTATGTGTGGGCCCCATTGAAGTTTACTATCTAAGGTTATTCCCAAGAATACTGTACTGTTTACAATTTCTAATGTTTCTCCTTTTACGTTTACATCAGCCTTAACTTGTTTTACATTAGGTAGAGTAAATTTTATACATTTTGTTTTGGTTTCGTTAAGCAAAAGATTATTGACACTAAACCAATGTACTACTTTTGAGATTGCATTATTCACATCGTCGAAATTTATGTTTTGTCGTTTCATTTTAAAAATTAATGAAGTATCATCAGCAAACAACACAATCTCGTGATTATTCTTAACAAGATGTGGTATGTCGTTAATATAAACTAAAAATAGGAAAGGACCGTGGATAGAGCCCTGCGGTACACCCATTGTAACTACAGACCTCGAAGACCGTTTCCCATTAATGTCAACTCTTTGTATCCTATCACTCAAGTAAGATGTAAGAAGATCCAAAGAGGTGTTTCTTATTCCATAGTGATTTAGTTTCCTGATTAATGTTTCATGGTGTACGCAATCGAATGCTTTTGACAAGTCGCAAAAAACACCTAAAGCATCTTGCGACTTCTCCCAAGCATCAAAAATATGCGATACTAACTCTACACCGGCATCAGTAGTTGACCTGCCCCGAGTAAACCCGAATTGCTTACCATGTAGCAGGTCATTGCCATTAAAATGCCTAAGCAATTGATGTAAAATAAGTTTTTCAAAAACTTTGCTGAAAGTTGGCAGTACTGATATTGGTCTAAAGTTAGTGGGGTCAGACCTACTACCCGATTTAAAAAGTGGGATTACTTTACTACATTTCATTAGATCAGGAAATACGCCACAATCAATAGATTCATTGAATATAAAAGCTAGATCTGGTGCAATCGTATCAATTAAAGGTCTAATAATTTTAACGGAAATGCCCCAGAGTTCTGCAGTTTACTACTACTGTAGTTGGAATTTCTGTACTAGTTTAATAAATAAATAAAATAAAATAAATAAAAATAAAAAGCGTCTCTCCTCTTTAAACATACTTGTAGTGATAATCAGCATAGGTTTGATAGTATTCAGGCTTCAGCCGACTTTTTCCCCCGAAGGCGTTGTTGCTCTTCATCCAGGGTGGAGGCGACCAAGTCGCTGCCAGCACGTGGATCGGCTCCTTGGACCACTGCATGGCGGCTTTGATGAACGGGATCTGTTGATGGGGTTATGAGATCATACCCTTGGTAAATATGCAGTTGTAAATTAAGTTCAATGAAAAGACAAGATTTGGCGGAACAGAAGCAATCAAAGAAGAAATCATAAATATTCCTGAAAATCCTGAACAGAACGGCTACCTTACTCTAATTCCAAGTGGGGGAACTTGTATCTGCACTAACATCTCGCAGGGGAGTGTGTGTATTGTGCACTGTCCCCAACCTAACCAGGCCCTAACCAGCCCAACTCCCTGAAGTATCGGAGCACCCTTTGTTTCAGCTCTTCTATACGGTCGAGGTTGATACCTACCTTATATTGATAGTCCTCAAAGCTAAGTGAGTAGTTGGTCAGCTTCGTATCGTTGACTGGAAGTTCGTTGTAGGCATACGGATGTGTGGAGAAGTCGCAGCCTCCTATCGGCACGCGGACCATGTTGTAAGAGATCCCATCAGAACTGAAGTAGGACCTGGACAATCACACTAATATTAAAAACTAGGTGCCCACGGCTTCGCACGCGTTGTTTCTATGGAAAAGTTCAAAGGTAGTTTCTATCCCATGGGAACGGATTTATAGGATAAAAAGTAGCCTATGTTTGATTCCAGGCTTAGAGCTACACTGATGCAAAATTTCAGCTCAATTTTTTCAGTAGTTTTGTCGTGAAGACGTAACAAACATCTATCCATCCATCCATCCAAACTTTCGCATTTATAATATTAGTGTGATGCGAACGTTTGGATGGATGAATGGATAAATGTATGTTTGTTACTTCTTCACGCCAAAATTACGGATTGATGTATAATGTTGCATATATTTATACTAGCTACTGCCCACGGCTTCGCACGAGTTGTTTCTATGGAAACGTTTTGAGGTTATTTCTATCCCATGGGAACTGATTTATGGGATGAAAAGTCGCCTATGTTTGATTCCAGGGTTAGACTTACCTGTATACAAAATTTCAGCCTGATCCGTTCAGTAGTTTTGGCGTGAAGAGGTAACAAACATCCATCCATCCATCCATCCATCCAAACTTTCGCATTTTTATATTTAGTGTGATATTTAGTCTAGACCTCGAATTACATAGGTGGGAAGGAAATAACCTTTAAAAGTAGAAACAACCAACGCCTGTAAAGCCACGGGCAGAAACTAGATTTTATAATTATCAGTAGAGTTTTTATTTCTAACTAGTTTATGCCCGCGGCTTCGCACGCGTTGTTTCTATAGAAACGTTTAAAGGTGATTTCTATTGCATGGGAACTGATTTAAGGGATGAAAAGTAGCCTATGTTTGATTCCAGGATTAGAATTACCTGTATGCAAATTTTCAGCCCGATCCGTTCAGAAGTTTTGGCGTGAAGAGGTAACAAACATCCATCCAAACTTTCGCATTTATAATATTAGTGCGATTTTAAGATTAAGTCTAAGTTTAAGTTCCTGAAATAGCTCTACAATGTCTACAAATATATCTACAATGGGTCCTTAAAATATTATTTAACAGTTGATCAAATAATGTTCTGCACATCTTCTACTTCTGCATTCTTCTGCTCATCAGCATGAGTGAACGAACATTATTGAAGAATGAAAACAGCAGCTGTCCATCCCTTGACAAGCAATATTAAGGGATCTAGCCTATTAAAATGCTTTTATTAATACCTACCGATCCAAAAATTTTATGTAACTTCTTTTTACCAGTTGAGCTAACTGCAAACACTCCAGAGAGTTAGCTCCAGGTTCATATCAATCGGAAGCGTCCTCAAAACGCTGGCTGCCCCGCTGTATGGCAATGCTGTATGTCTAAATTACCTAACGAGAGATTCCTGCAGCGGCTGGGAGAGGTTCTTCCAGTTGATGCCAGCAGCGTCAGTGACCGCGCCGCCGAAACCGAAGATAGTCTGATACTTTCTGCTCGGGTCTAGCGTGAGCGAGACCTTGCAACCTTCTGTGGAAGGAGTGGTTTATTCTTTTTTGCTTTTTGTGGCTTATTTTTTAATATGATCAAATTTCTAAAATTAATAGATATCAGACAGACATACTGTAACAAATCCGTTGATTAAACTTACAGTATTTTACTGAATTTTCCCGTTAGGTAGGTACTTGGTACTTACTGATACTTTTCGCGGTAACCAATGTGCCAGTTGTCTTTTTGAAGCGAAGGCCATCCTGTAAACATAACAATAAAATCAAAATTACAGTATCGGCAATGATGCCAGCATTGGCGATCTGCCTTTAGATGACGGCTTTGAATTTAAGACAAGACAAAATTAAAATTTAAAAAAAGCCGCCGACGTTTATTGGCTGAACAGATTTTCATGAAACATGGCTAAGAACACTCGGGATAAAATTATCTATGACACAAAAAAAACTAAACGAAAATCGGTTCATCCGTTTGGGAGCTACGATACCACAGACAGATACACAGATAATACACAGACAGACACGTCAATCTTATAACACCCTCTTTTTGCGTCGGGGGTTAAAAATAGATATACATAAGTGTAAATACTAGTTGTAATTGTTTTATTCTGTTATTGAAATTTTCTTCGTTAATAAATCAACCTATCAGTAGAAAATCCCATGAATTCATCATTCTTTATTGCACAAAATAGGTAGTACAAGTAAACCATTTCGCAGAAAAAATAATGGTAAACGCGAGCTAAAAAGAGATCTCTTTACCTTAAATGCAAGCGGTTGTTTATTATTATACCCATGGTATGGTAGGTACCTAATGAAAGATACGGTAAACAATTGATTCGAACACAATCAAATCAACGTTTTGATAACTAGACGCATCGTTCACGACCTTTTCCCGACCTCTCATCCATCGCGCCGTTAGCGTTCTCAATCTTAAACACTGTCTCGGTCACCACTTCGCTGTTACACCCACATGGTATGATAATACAAGGTATGCTACTCCGAGAAACAACGATCACGTGGGTTTTCCCAAGCCTACGTCATATCCGCTACGGTGGTTCTCAAACTTTTTAGTTTTGGGAGATTTGAGATCTAGATCTAGGTTTTCCATTAAATTCTTCAAACTTAGTTTGAGCAACGCTAATGAGCTCTGCATATGGATAAATCAATTGTTCCCTTGAAATAACATTTATCTAATCGCAGGAACATTTTTCAGCCATAAATTCTCCTTTCGGGAATTTAAAGAACCTTACCTACTTTACCGCCTTTCACACTTAAACTTACGGATAGAGTGACCGCCCATTTTATTCTAAATATTTATCCGATCAACAACGCGAGTGATTCACCGGCGTCAATAAAAGTTTGATAGTCACCGGCAAATGAACGTAACCTGGCAAGTGCACAGTGACGTA
The DNA here is from genome assembly GCA_963564075.1 of Eupithecia subfuscata. Lineage (NCBI taxonomy): Eukaryota > Metazoa > Arthropoda > Insecta > Lepidoptera > Geometridae > Eupithecia > Eupithecia subfuscata. The sequence continues at coordinate 6,593,958 of OY751117.1, read as the reverse complement.
GACTTGGGAAGATCTCGGAGTAGCATACCTTGTATTATTTTACCATGGGTATACCTACCTTGGATGACGTATAAGCCACATAGCTCCCGCTGATCCGAGGGTCTCTGGTTACCGAGTCGCAGTACGTAGAATTGCAGACACATACCACTGACTGGCCCGAAACGTCGCGGGCGGCACACGGGTTATCTAATAAATGTCTAATAATCAATAACCATTTATAGGGTTTAGTTAATTAATTACTATAACGTCAGGTCTAGTAATAAGATACGAAGGGGCTTCTGTTGTTCTAAAGTATAATTGAAATTATTTAAGGAGTGTGGACAACCTCGCAACACAAACAGAGTCGCTAGGAGCAAGGGACCAAAATAATCCGAAATCACACTAATATTATAAATGTGAAAGTTTGGATGGATGGATGTTTGTTACCTCTTCACGCCAAAACTACTGAACGGATCAGGCTGAAATTTTGCATATAGGTAAGTCTAACCCTGGAATCAAACATAGGCGACTTTTTATCCCATATATCAGTTCCCAAACGTTTCCATAGAAACAACGCGTGCGAAGCCGCGGGCAGAAACTAGTAATATATATTTTTTAAGTGATGAGGGATTTATAAGGACCTAGGTATCAAATAAAAATGTTTTTAGAAAAATAGAATCATCGTTTCGCAGAAAACATGTCAAATATTATAGTGGTGGCAGTGTATCAGTAGTGGTATAATGCAATTCTACCAGTAGTTTTGGACTGGTGTGTGAATATTTATATACCTACCTGTTAAATACTTTTATGTACAATAATTAGATAAGTAAGTTTTTAAACTCAACAAATCAGAAAACTTATTAAAATAAACTTACCTCCATGCACAGATCCAAATAAAAACATCACGAATAAAACGAAACATAGCGTTTCCATTTTAGCAACAAAACTACACTATTCAGTGCTTTATCTTATCATTGGCACAAAAATAGTACTTTTTGTGAATTCGTACGAAAACATGCTGCAAGACCAATAACCAGTCTGCGAGTCGTCGAGTAACTCTTGATGAGTGCTCGATCGACGCCCTCAGTGGAATGGACGACCTCAGTGGCGCAGCGGGCGGAGGTCCTGTGGCGCAGGAGGTTGGGGGTTCGATTCCGGTCTTGGGACAAATGTTTGTACGATCTGCGGATTTGTTACGGGTGTTCTGGGTGTTTCCTATGTATAGTAAAAAAAATCTTTTTATGTTTGTATCAAGTATATCAGTTATGCCTTCCTTAGCCGTGAAGAATAGAATAGAATCATTTACATAGAAAACATGTCGAATATTACAATGCTGTTGTTGTATCAGTGGTATCAATGCAATACTACCAGTAGTTTTGGAATGGTGTGTGAAAATTAATAAACCTACCTTCATAGATAATAATAATGATCAAGAATTAAATTAAAACTGTCTTAACTGCTTAATATTAAGATATTCCTCCACACTATAAAAACGACGAGTCAGTAACCATTTATTGAGTCTATATTTAAACAATGTCATTGGCAAATCTTTAAATTCCATTGGTAACATATTAAATATCTTAATTGTCATGCAAAAAGAATTTCAGGCGAAAAGCGTAGAATGTTGTTTTGGCATAAAAATCTTATTTTTATGTCTAGTATGCCTAGATAAAACTTCTTCCTTAGTTTTTAATTAATATGGGTATCTTACGAATATGCAGATTTCTTTAATGTAGATACATGGCAATTGAAGCACTTTCTTTTTTTTGAATAGAGGTTAACAGCTATCAAGAAACCAGGCTCCGCAAACTGCACGCAAATACTTTTTTTGGAAGGCTCTGAGTAACACCACCGAATTACCCCACAATGGCAACCCGTAGAGCAACACAGACACATCGCCGTTGTAGGCAAGTGCTGCTTTTTATGATAAAGTTTATCTTAGGCAAGCAAAAACAAATCTATTAGTTCTACTACAAACTTGCGGCTTCCAATTAAGATGTTCGTCAAGCTTAATACCTAAGAAAATACATGATTCAACACTTTCTACATTAATCTATTGATATTTAGAATTATTTGTAATTAGAGATTAGAATTAGAAGGTCATTTATTAGCTTTTTTGTTGCTAAGGTTCCTGTAATTTATTTTGTACTAGCTGCGGTCGCGGTTTCGCCCGTGGAAATGTATGTTTTAAATGTTCTGCGCAACTTTTTTAATTTTTTCTTTTATAGGAACCTTCTCCTGACAATAACAAACACAACAAAAAAGAATTAGCGAAATTCGTCCAGCCGCTCACGCGTGATGCCGTGGCCAAGGGAAATAGGGATTCATTTTTATTCATAAAGATTTATTTAACCCTTCCTTAAAAAATTTAAAAATAAATTAATTATTTAGTAAGTACCCATAACATAAACATAACACAAGCTCTGCTTACTTTGGGGCTAGATGATGTTGTGTTGATTATCCAGCATTATTTTTTTATTTAATCTGATGGTCCACGTCCAGTATAGTTTTACGGCCTTGCTAGCTTAAACCCGCGGTTTTACTCACGTTAACATTAGAACGCCGCTTATTACTCGCAGACCTCGCAGTTTATGATCTAATTGTTACCAGCGAGTGTAACCTTGTTTGACATGACTTGATGTATTTATTATCATTGACACTCAATGGGTGTCTCTTCAATGGCCGGCCCGATCCGGCACCGATACCGACACCGACAGAACTCAACGACACTGCACCAACAGCTACATTTCTGATTTTACCGACACGACACGACGCGTAGGCTTTGTAATTCCACAGAGACCTCGCACGCACGTCCACATAGAAGCTTGGTTAGGTACACAAACACAACACGTTCGTACGATGCTAGCCCGAGACAAGTGGGAGACTTATATCGGTGTTGTCGGGCCAATGAGACATACCTAGTGCTATACAATTTCATAGAATTATGCGTCCACCGATGTCGGTGTCGGTATCGATGCCGGGCCGGGCCGGCCAATGAAGAAACGCCCAATGATATATTATGTATATCTCATCATAGTCTTTTCAGTCTTTTCATAGTCATGAAAACATCCACGAAATAAAAACGTTAGTAGTACCTACCTACACACTAAATACTAATTTTAAATAACACACTTTTAAACATGGCAGTTTTTATTTACAACTAATGTAAAATATAGGTAATAAATAATAAGCCTTAGGTGCTATCTTATGAATAATATTTACATTCTCATAAACTTGTAAAATACAATTCTGATTTCGTATCACAACAATAATATGTTTTTCTGATCGTCATCGTTATTTTATCAGCAGCCGACCTCAACAGTGGGCCTGCCTGCTCTTGATCATTTCTTATCTATAAATTTATTTTCTATACATATGTAGACCTCATAGAATTGCTATACATTCAATCTGTGGCATCTCATAGGTACACGGACACAACATTCATAAAATAGAGTGAAACCACTTCAAAAATGTGCTATTCCCTTGTACACATCATTCTACATTTATATGGAACACCTTCTTTAAGTGGTGCCTCTACTAGAACATCACTATTTTCTGATGCAGATTTTAACATATCAACATTGGGATGGGCAATCTTTTCTGTATGAACCTTTTCAATATTTCCTTTTAAAGACCTTTTGGGATCAAAACTAGCCAACCTCGCTTGCATAGCCTCTCTTACTTTAGCTAGGAACGAATCTTCACTGCTCTTGGGCCAGACAAGAGGCTTTATTATTGGCTCTAGATTTTTAATTTTAGGCTCATTAATTTTCATTGTTGCTGATTTTAACTTATCAGCATTATTTTCGTTGAATCTGAATCTATCATCTCTCAAACCTTTATGATTCATAATTCTAGGTTTGGCATTGACGACGGGATCCGTGTTTTGAAGGTGTGGAAAATCTTTGTGTAAATTTGCAGATTTGAAATTGTTCTTAGATTTAACTGGAGTTGATATCCTCAAGGGTGTCATGGATTCAGAAGGTAAGGGTTTTGCATCAGTCAGTGTTTTTGATCGTGGTAAAGCCAATCTTGCTTTCAGTGAATCTCCGTTAGGACTTTGAACAATAGGTTTGGTGGTCTTTATCGTAGGGGTTGTTCTATAACTTTCAAGAGGTGCTGTAACTGGAGCCGGGGTGGTTGTAACAAAGGTAATTGTCACTTTGCTCGTTTTATCTTTGAATGCGCTCGGTTTTCTGAGTAAAGGAGTCTTTATGTCTTTTAAGCTAGGCTGCTTTAAAAGGGTCAATGGTTTTCCTTTGGAATCAGAACCTTGTCTTATGGTAGGTAAACGTTGAGATAACGGTGTTAACAGTAACTTTTTGGGGACATCTATCGTAGATCTAGGCATTGGTGACTCCACTTTTATTGGAACGAGGGAACTTTCAGCGCCTTCAAGAGCCCTTTGTGGGTTAATGTGGAGTCTTTTCAAACTTTTCCTGGTTGGAGATCTTAGTACGCTGTTTTCATTTCCATTATCGAATGGATCAGTTTCTTGGGAAGATATTGTACTAGCTGATGTCTGAAGCCGTGATGGCTTTGCTTTTATTTTGCGGAAAGTATTAAGTTCCTTGTGATTGGAGCTTCTACCGGTTAAGAGGGTTGGAGTGTGTATAGGAATTGCCAGAGGCTTTAACCTGGATTTGTCTAAAAATTCTTCGTGTATTGAAGATAGCCGGTCGTTCAAATCGTAGTGTATCGCTTTTAACTTATCATTTACATCTTCGAGTAAATCTTGAGGATTGGCCAACTTATCGTTCAGTGGATTATTTAGTCCTCCAACGTTTAAACTTGACCTCATTCTTTGTTGTAAACTCTTGAATGTTTTTTCCGCATTGCGACGAATTTCGTCAATGTCTGGCAGACCACTCGACCGAATATTACTATTTTTAAACAAATCTAAGTTAGATTTAGAAGAGCCGAGTAAGCTGTGTGCCCCGGAATGTAATGTTTTTCGTAGTTCGTCCAAACTAGGCAAGTTACCTAGAGGCTGTCCAAGTAAGTTTGATTGAGGCATATCTTTTCTTGAAGCTGTCTTATCTCCAAAAGTCAACGAAGCCCCCAGTATACCTTTAGTGTTACCAACTCTAGACTCCAGTTTTACTGGCTTGAGCTCTAGATTTGTTGGGATCGGTAATTTAGTTCGGAAGTTGTTTAAGTTCAACCTCGGTACTTTAGAAATCAAATCTTTTTGTGACGATGATAGTGGATTGAGCTGGAATATGTCTACGTTCAAATCCTCCCACGGCTTTATAGATGGAACTCGAAAATTGCTATTACTCGCTGCGGAGGCCATCTCAGGTACATCATCCGTACAATCTCCATCTTCATTGGAAATGTTGTGTTCAGCGCTTCTTTCATTTGTGTTGAAAACGCTAGCCAATCCCTCTCTTAAATCTTCAAGTGTTGGTAATTTTAAGACTTCAGTAATAGGTTTTGCTAAAAGATTCAACGGGTCATCTTGGATCGTTGGAGGGACGATAATGTCTTGCAGAGCAGATCCTACGTCAAGCGGATCTAAGATTGGAAGTAATGGAGATGCTAGCTTCTCATTTAGATTTAGAGGATCCAACTCTGGCAAAATAGGAGATCTCAACTTATCACCAATATTAAATGGATCTAATTGAATTGATCCCAGTTTTGTATTTAAATTAAGTGGGTCAAGAGGATTTACGTTTTGAAATAAAGAAGGTCTCCTCTGATCATTCAAATTTAGGGGATCTAATAAAGCAGGAAGAATGCTAGCGCTCGGTGCACTTGCTTCAGATGACATATCATGTAAATTTACATCCTGAACTGCTGATTTTGATTGCTGGATGGATTGTTTCGTTTTATTTCCATCCGAAAATGTACAAGGTTTGTCTTTAGCAAGTTCTGCGTTCGCATACTTGGGAACTCCTACATCTAAAATAGAAGATGCTTCATCTTGTAAAAAATCAGTATTATTACTTGGTCTCTGTTCCTCGCTCGATTGCTCTGTAACTTCTTGTCCTTCCACTTCCTCTTCTAGGGTAGCTGTTTCTTCATTTTTTGAACTCAAAACAAGTAAATCATTTGATAATTTTTGTAAATCTTTAAAAGTAACTTGTTCCAATTCTTCTTTCTGGTTTTTGGCAGAAGTATCTACTTCTTTAAAAGTTTTTTCAGTTTTGGGTTCTTGGTCAAAAATATGACTAAGAGCAGCACTTCTGTTTTTTTCTTCCTTAACAGAGCCCGAATTTAAACTATTCGCTTTCAGGTTTTCTAAAGTTTTTCTTACATTATCTCGTAAAGTTGACAATGTCGCCGTGATTGGTGGGATAGTTTTGATTTTAGGAATATTATCTTTTTCATTCAGCAAAGGGCTTGGGTCTTCATTTTTTGTGTAGTCTTCTGGAAGTTCATCATTTGATAAAGCTTCGTCAACTTTGTCGACGGGGTCACCTATATCTTGGTTTAATTCTGGGAGTAAAATAGTTTCTTTGTTATCCATATCATCAAATGGAATCATATTTTCTATGTTATTGGTACTTATGTCAGACTCTGCATTTCCTATATCTGTAGTTTCAGGAGCTTCATGACTAATGCTACTTTCTTCTTCATTATCAGGGACATCTTGAATTTCAGATAACTGTGTAGGATCTAAATTTTCACTCGATTCACTGTCTGCTTGTAAAACCTTTGTAAATGACTCTGTCGTAGTTCCTATTATTGGTTCAGAAGACAAATCATTGCAATCGGGTTTATCGGACGTAACTGTTTGTGGAATTGGTACTATTGCTGGAACTAATTCTGATGGACTCGTAAATGCATCTAGTATATTTTCTTCATTTACTTGAATACTATTTTTGAAACTTTCACTTCCTTCGGTTTGTTCATTGAAATATTCTTTATGCTGCTTAATTAGAGGCATGAGAACCTTTTCGTTCATTTCACTATCATACGCAGAATCATCATGAGTTTCTCTGTTGGAGGACAGCTCATTATTCAGGAGTTTAGATTTAAATATAGGTCTTTTTGAAGTAGCTTGCGGTATTAACTCTACGTCTCTAAGGTTTAGAAGATTCTTTAGCATAAGTGGTTTGTTATTAAACTGAGATAAACTGTTTTCTTTTGAAACGTTTTCTATTTCATCTTGAACAATATTTGGAGATGGGCTATTTGTGTTAATGTTGTTGGCTAGAGGAGTATCCACTTTCATTTTAGGTATGAGTGGCAAGTTGAGTCTTTCGAAGAGATTAGGTCTACTCGTCAACGTATCAAGGAACGTGGGATTCTGTTTAATTGTGGAACTCTTTAGGGCATCTCTCAATGGAGTTCCAAATCTGAACAAAGACCGTGGTGTCTTATCGCCATTTTTATCAACGATACTTTCTTGAACATTGCTAGCGCCAACATTGCTGTCCCTATCCCATAAATGCATGACACTCGGCTTTCTAGCTTTAGGATGACCCAGGACATTTGGCAAAGTTTTGAAAGGTTGTGATACAGTGCGTGCTCTACCTAAAGGATGGATACAACGATTTTCTTTTACGTTAGACGCTTCGGAGACAATTTCATCGTTACTTCTAGGTTTAACTATAATCACCACGTTTCTGCTTTCCTCTGGTACCGCGTCACGAGCAGCGTCTCTGGCGAGGGCGTCCTGGTATTCCTCTTCGGTTGCTTCGCGAAGAGTTTCAAGCATGGATGCAGCGAGTCCTACTTCAGGCTCGAGAAGATTTTTCACGTCGTCTTTAGAAGTGTTCGACCTTGAAAAATTGGCAATTAGTAATTGGCAAATAGTCCTGCAGTCCCGGAAGTCAGGGATAAAAATCGCTTAACAGGCAGAGTTGTACGAGCTGTAATTTACTTTGTCAAACAATCACAATGCATAGCATATTTTTATTGTTGTTTGTACCTCCTGATATATATCTACCTATGCTATTCAATGAAGAACTCGCTCATACTATGTACTTTCATAGCTTTCGGTTAATATTCTAAAAGTATGCAGACTGCAGCCAATGAACGGCAAAAATAGTACTGAACGAATAATTCACTAAATGGCATAGATAGATCTGCTGCTCAACAGTGTAATATATGTATGTATACAGGGTTATTGGTAACATACGTATAAACTAAACTGCCGATGTTTTCGACTGCAGAGGGGTCTATTTGACGGTGACATACTAAAAGGAGACCGTGACGTCTCCTTTTAGTATGGGATTTGCGTAGTTCTCTGTCCATACCTACGATAGAGGCGCTGTACCAAATTGTATGGAATAATTTGACGTGTTTTAAAAAACTATGAACCGGCTTCAAAATCATCTAGTTAAAATTTATACGGGACCAACTTTGGGGTATACCCTTTCCATTAAATTAAAAAGACTTATCAAAATCGGACTACGCTAAAAAGTACCTAATGCGTGGTCATACATAAACAAGATCCGTTAAGTGCGAGTGTAGGTAACTTGCGCGCTGAGGGTTTCGAACGTTTGTCAATTATACAAATATGTAGTAAAGGTACCGGTAAGAGATATCGCTATTTGAAAAAAAACTACATTTTAGATGGATCTCTCTACAATCTTCGTAGAGGGGGGGGGTATTTTTTCGACTTTTTTCTAAATATTTCGAAAAGTATGAAACCTACAGAAACATAAAATCTATTTTGAAATGTTCAAACTGATACGTTTCATACCCCACATGACCCTGTAAACCCTTAAAATTTCGACATCTCAATTTGTACGGAAAATGATAATTTTAATTTTTAATTTTTTTTTTCTTAAGATCTGTACAAGCGCACGAAATGTATTATTATTTCTAATTTTAAGCTGCGGTAGTTGCTGAGTTATTAAGGAGGGAAAAAAGGTCAGACAAAGCGAGACCATAAGGTTTTCGAAACCGATCTTCGAAACCCTAAAAAAAATATACGCGTCGACTGGAGAACCTCCTCCGTTTTTTGTCGGTTGAAAAGGACACGTCACGTCTCGTTACTAACGTCAAATAGACTTGCCCCCTGATAGTTCTTGGGTTAAAAATATGTACTTACCTCATGAACGGAACAGAGTTCAATCTCCTCCCAGATCCACTCCTCGCCGGGGACAGCATCGACGAAGCCCCTTCCGAATCAGCGCTGCGGCCGCGGCACGGGCAGTCATCCACCAGCCTAGACTGGCTGCCCAGCGTATCGGAACCCTTCGGACATGGGCAGCATTCTATCAGCTCGCGAGTGTGGCGGGGAGAGTGCTCATCTGTCGCTGGTTGGGCTTGGGACACCACCTGGAAGATGAGACTGCATTCAAACTTTGGAAGAACGAAATCACCCTCTCTCTGATCGAAGTTAAAAGTAAAACCAACGTCTATGAATAAATAATATAATGATATAGCGTCTAATACCTACCAAACTGAATTTTGAAATACGTTAAAATCCAGTTTAGTATCTATTAGACGAAAAATTAAATAATAATACATTTACTGGGCCTGTACAGATTTTAAGAGAAAAAACAAAAATTAAAATGATAATTTTCCATACAAATTAAGATGTCGAAATTTCAAGGGATTACAGGGTCATGTGGGGTATCAAATGAAACGTATCAGTTTGAACATTTCAAAATAGTTTTTGAAATTTCTGTAGGTTTCATACTTTTCGAAATATTTTGAAAAAAGTCGAAAAAATACCCATTCCCCCCCTATCTCCGAAGGTTGCAGAGCGATCCATCTAAAATGTATGGAGCGTTTGTGGATATGGATCTATATTTTACAATATATAGCGTCTAATACCTACCAAACTGGATTTTGAAATACGTCAAAATCCAGTTTAGTAGGTATTAGACGCTTGCGCGAGCTATCAATCACCTAGAATATATCTTATGGAAACTGAGCCCCGAGTTAGGTTGACGACAATATCGAAACGTCATCGTGGCGTCTGCTTTTTCTGTGGTATTTGGTACAGCGCCTCTATCTAATTCTAATTCTGAATGGGGGAACTGGGATCTGCACTGACATCTCGCATAGGAGTGTATTGTGCATTGTCCCCCTGCATAATCAGGCCCTAACCAGCCCAGCTCTTTAAAATATCGGAGCAGGACTTTTGACGATTTACAGCTTCGTTTCAGCTTTTCTGTAGGCGTGGACTCAGCGCCTCTATCGTGTGAACTGTGTACTATAAAATAAGACGTCACGATCACATCTCGATAATATTATCAACAAAACTCAGAGCTCTTATTAAAGGGCGGGGGAGTAGCGTACGTATTACTCCAGATCTAGACCTACATCTACGCAAAATGTCAGCCATATCTGTTCAGTAGTTATTCCGTCAAGAAGTTACAAACGTACGTCCATCCATACATTCATGTATCAATCTAAAATTCAAAACTACATTTATAATATTGGAGTGATTAGTGCCCCAAATCTTCCCGCGGGTGTCGTAAGAGGCGACTAAGGAATATCCACCAGGGGCGGGCAGCAGCGCCTCCTGCAGAACAATTCTAACACCGAACTGCGGTCCCCAACGCGAATGCCCAGCGTAGGGACCCCCCATGAGATAAAAGCCAGTAAAGCGCTTATGAGGGGGAGGCCTGCGTCCAGCAGTGGACCAAAATAGGCTGTTGAGGTGAGGTGAGGTGATTTGTGTGATCTTGCTTTCCTGATTTACAGTGACGGGTAACATCGTTAATTATGTAGAGTGAGACATAGATACGATATAATATCTATGAAGTGAGAAGTTAAAAAATAATTATAAAAGTACCCTAATAAATATTTATAAAGGCGAAAAGGAATAAATCACAATACGTAGCAAGGGGCTCTACGGCGGCGTAGCAAGAGGCTACGTCGTAGCACTGCTACGAGGACGCAAGTTTCTAGAAAGTACTATGATACGACTGTGTAAACCTTGGGATTTCCATGTACTAGGTACCAGGTGGTACCTAGTACTTTCCTCCCAAAAAATGCAAGGTCAAGTAGAGAGAAAATACTTACATGATAACAAAACGCCAACAATACCACTCGCCACATTCTCCTCTCTCGCCAACATGGGTCCAGTCACAAATGAGAGCAGAACCATTGCCCTGGAGTTATAAAGTCTACCGATCTGTGATAGTCATCGATATGATAAGGAAGAGCTTTGATAGACACGTGCCTCTGGCGAACTAAATAACGTGACAAAAAGAGATGCATCGGCAGAAAAGTGTTATCTAATTCTTTAGAGCATGATAATGACCTAGATTAGATTCATTGATTCGTTCATTGATAGAGTTTTGATGATTGTGTGTGATTTCTTTCAGCTGCTTTTGAATGGAACTTTACCAACCTCTGCCTAGTCTAGATAGGTAGCTACTTGCTACTTACGTGGATGTTTTAGGTAAGGATGTATCCTTTGCTATCCTCGACCTCGCCTCACCACAACAGCCTATATTTGTCCACTGCTGGACGCAGGCCTCTCCCTGAATAAGCATAATTCCCACGCTGGGCATGCGGTTTGGGTTGGGAATCGCAATTCGGTGGTAGAAATATTTTGGGGGAGTAGCTGCCACCCGACCCCCGGTGGAAATCCCTTAGTGTTACAAAGGGAGGCTTAATCGCCTCTTACGACACCCGCGGGAAGAATTGGGAGAATTTGAAATAATTGCTAGGTACCTATAATATGTATAAAATGTAGCTTACGAGTAAAAAAAGAGAAGGTTCATTCGTAGTTACCCACCTACTCTGGCACTACTAATTAATGTACGTAGGTATTTATCTTATAATTTCTTAGTTTTATCTAATTATTTAATTTGAATTTTGTGACGCGTCCAAGAGTCCTGTAAGGTCTACAAAAAGATATAAAATAAAGCACTATGATTTTTGATGTGATGAGGTACGGTAGGAACCAACTTACAACATGTAAAGGTATGATCACAGTATGATGCTGTGTGAATTGTCCAACATTATTTATTTATTTATTCATTATTTATAAAGGTAGGTATGATGCTGTGCGAATTGTCCAGAAATACTTAGGTATTTATTGACTTACTAGTTTATGCCCGCGGCTTCGCACGCGTTTTTTTTTATGGAAACGTTTATAGGTTTTATCCCACGGGAACTGATTTATGGGATAAAAAGAAGTCTATGTTTGGTTCCAGGATTAGAACTACCTGTAAGTATGCAAAATTTCAGCCCGATCCGTTCAGTAGTTCTGGCGTGAAGAGGTAACAAACATCCATCCATCCAAACTAACGCATTTATAATATTAGTGTGATTACTACCACTAAGTAGGTAGGTAGGTACTTGGGGACGCTTTTCCCACTGGTATATCAGTTGAGCTAGGTACCTGTAGATTCTTTGCAAAAGTCTGCAGTTACCTCAATTGTTTCAGTTTTAAATAACAATTCTAATTTATTTCTATTATTTGATTGTAATTTTCTTTGTGAATAAAGATTGTTATTATAACAGATAGAACTGCTGATTGTAACAATACCTACCTACCTAGGAGAAGCCAGGAATTTACACCCAAATTTCTTCGTAGAAGCTCAATTAAGTAAGTAATTTTCTTTGTGAATAAAGATTGTTATTATAACAGATAGAACTGCTGATTTTAGGGTAAGGGGGGGCACAGTGTTACAAGGGGTACACTCTTACAATGCACATTTCTCCGTCCCTTTCTATTAGTTTAATGATGTTGGTATACACGTATGTCAAGCTCACAAGCCGCCATCATTGAACTGTTGTTCCGGTCACAGGTTGTACCGCGAAAATTAACAAACAAAAATTGTTTTCGTGTGATTAAACGTCGAAAAACCCGTTTCAAAGTTTTTATTTTTTTGCCCGACTTGTTGTAACATTAGAATAAAAAAAACTATCAACACTTACCTAAAAGTGTTGATAGTTTTCTTTATTCTAATGTTTATTAAACTACATTTCACCGTTGAATTGTTTGTTGTAAGTAAACATAACCTAAAATATTCATTCGAATTTTTCAATTTGGTTTGCCTCTCTGGGGCACTGTGTTACGGGGCACTGTGTGACAATGTATTTTTTATGTTGGAAAATTACTGACAGATATTGTGAGGATAATGAATATGACGTTAGCTACTTACGTAGAAGTGGCAAAGTTGACAATCACTTCTATTTTCCACTTGAACCGGATATGGCAACGGTACCGTTAGAGGATATTAGAATAGTGCTTCCTCTTGTAAATGTTGCTGAAAGAAATACCAAACGTCAGACTGATGTCTATACTTTCCCAAAAAATATTTTGAAGAAATCTAATATTTATTAATTATTATTTATTTGTAAATTTCTTATTATTTTATGTTGTAACATTGTGCCCCTTACCCTGTAATGTAACAGACTACCCCAGATACGGGGCTCAGTGTCACAATCGACTGATTTTAATCATGGTATAATAATACAAGGTATGCTACTCCGAGAAACAACGGTCAAACCTACGTCATTATCCGCTACGGTGGTTCTCAAACTTTTTAGTTTTGGGAGATTCGAGATCTACCTCTATATCTAGGTTTTAGGTTTTCCATTAAATTCTTCAAACTTAGTTTCCATAATTTGAGCAACGCTAATGAGCTCTGCACATGAATAAACCACTTTGTCCCTTGAAATGAAATTTATCTAATCGCAGGAACATTTTTCAGTCACAGATTCTCTTTTCGGGAGAACCTTATTTTACCGCCTTTCACACTTACAGTTACGGATAGAGTAACCGCCCATTTTATTTTAAAGATTTATCCGATCAACAACGCGAGTGATTCACCGGCGTCAATAAAAGTTTGATCGGCACCGGCAAATGAACGTAGGTTACGTTTTTGTGGCAACTGGAGAGTGACGTAGGCTTGGGAAGATCTTGAAGTAGCATACCTTGTATTATTTTACCATGATTTTAATTAAGTGCAATTTAAATTTATGTTTGAGCTAGAGAGATTGTTAAAGTTTATTTTCATACCAAAAACTAGCTGATTAAAACAATATTTTTGTCAGTATATTCCAGTATATTTTTTTTGTAACACTGTACCCCATCCTACCCTAGCAATACCTACCTACTTAGGAGAAGGCAAGGAATTTAAGTATACATCTGCTCTATGGAATTTATACCTATCCAAATTTCTTAAAAGATTATTCAGTATTTTATTTATTGCTAACTTAGAGCGGGTAGAAGAGACTGCTGATTGTAACAATACCTACGAAAAGCTACTGCAATAATATTCGGAAAATACGTTTTCTTTATACGATTTCAGTGCCATCTATTCACAGATGGAAATCTACAAAAAAATCCTATATTGAAGTTTGTTACTTTGTTACTTAGTTCTACTACTTCGCGGTAGGTGCCGCAACTGATGAATTTAGTATTGCTACTATACGGTAGCAGTGGTGCCAGATTAGGCGAATTATCGCCATTTAGGCTACCTTGGGGGGTCAAATGGCGACCAAAAAATCCAATCGGCTACCAGTAGCCATTTAGGCTACCTAGAAAAAAAGAACGGGCGATTTAGGCTACTTCAGGATTACCCCAAATTAATTAAATAATTTCTTGTTATTTTTATGTATGTTTGTAACTAAACGCAACATGAACGTCCACTGTTCTTCGGTTCTTTCCCCATTCTACTATTCTACCCGGACAAAATAAGTGACACCTCGCTGGGATGCAATAGCCTAGAGCGCCGCTATGAGATGTCACGAATCCAGGTGGCAATTTAAATCGCCCGAGTAGTAACTCATTCTAATGATTCTAACTCGCTGTATGACAGAGACAGAGTTCAAAATCTATACAAGAAAGTGAAATGCAACTAACTCAACTCATGAACTCGCTCACAAGCTGGCCGCGCGCGAATTTTTGGATAGCTTGTTTCATCATTGTTGTTGTAAAATCCAAAATGCGGAACCGTATGCAGCTGCCGATGATACAAACGATAACTCGCATTCGTTTGCATTTTAGTGTGCGAAAAATATGCTGCACTAAATTTCGCCCTGCGGACGAAATGATTAAAATGCACAACTCAAAAATGTTGTATCAAAGAAGACCGATTGATTCAGCTGGATCGTCTACTTCCGCCACCACTTCGAGGAATGAAGATTCTCCCGCTGAAATTGATGGTGAACTTCTACAGGAAGTCATTGTTTTATTACAAGAGGAATAAAACCATATCTTGCTGCAGAAGTTCTATCTTCCTACATTTTTTTTTGTTTTACGTATCTTCTTTGTTTGAGATAAATATCCTTAGCTCAAAATCTTAGGCGAATTAGGCTACTTGTACGAAAAAATATATTAGGCGATTTAGGCTACTCGGTAGGCAAAATTAGGCGAATTGAGTTAGCTTTTATCTGGCAACCCTGTACGGTAGATGTCGCTTGATTGGAAACCACAGTTTGTTACAAGCTGAGAAAACTAAATTGATGTTTAGCTTGTTTGTTGGACTGTCTTGCTCGCACTATTTGAACAGTAGCTGAAAAAGGAAAGAGATAGCTTCAGAATCAAAAGCAATGCTCGAATTGCAGAGCCTGGATCCATGTGGTAAACAAAACAAATTCGAAAAATTTGAAATTCGTTGGCAAAACGTTGTAAACGAACAAGACTTACCTCTTATTATTTTGTAATAATAAATCAATTTCATCAATTAATAGTGTGATTGTGAATGAGGTCTCCACGATCTCGTATTCATGTAAAAGTGAAGTTCTTAGACAAATAACGGTCTTGGAAAGAAAATTTCACGCCTCTAGTTGGTAAAATAAATCACTATTCCAAGCCACATTATGGATGATTTTCTGAAAATAGAGAAGATCGGCGAAGGGACTTACGGTGTAGTGTACAAAGGAAAGAATAAAATCACTGGCCAGATTGTGGCTATGAAGAAAATCCGCTTGGAATCCGATGATGAAGGCATTCCGTCTACAGCTATCAGGTATCAAGGAATTTTGCTTTATTTTTGTACAGGCTCTCTAGTTTAGATCTGAAGTAAGGTTACAAACAAGATGGACTACCTATTAAAAGCTCTACCCTCATTACTTTTATTCAGCCCTTGGCACTTTGTAAAATTTATAGCACTTGCACAAGAAATTTTAATCTTTCCACAATACACAACAAGTATGAAAGCAACAGCAATAACCCTCGCACAGTCAGCTATTAATAGGTCGGTACTTTTAAACTTTTTCAGAGAAATATCTCTTCTGAAAGAGCTGAACCACCCTAACATAGTGAAATTAGAAGATGTGCTGATGGAAGAGTCCCGCCTTTATCTCATTTTCGAGTTCCTTTCCATGGACCTTAAGAAATACATGGATACACTTGGATCGGGAAAGGTAAGTGATTGGTGAACAGAGATAAATTAGCCTGATCAAAGGTTTATATAATTACATAGATCTAAACTCGGACATTGTAAAAAACTTTCAAACAATGTTGTTGTAGGTTTAAACCAACTTATAACCCATTCACTGCCCAGCAGTGCTAACTACAACAGCAGGGGCACATTGCTTCTACTAGGGACAAGATTGGCATGTGTCTCGAGCACTGAAAGTGTTAAGCATAGTCTGTTTTTCACAGATAGATAGAAAATACTTTATGATACCACACAAAGACAGGAAACAATACAGAGAAAAAAGCTTAGAATACAGGAAGTATGAAGGGCGGCCTTATCGCTGTGAGCAATCTCTTCCAGGAAACCTTGGGATGGGATGGACTGGACATGAAAAGAACAAAATAGATGGTGGCACTGAATAAATCTATTTAGATCACAGAATAGAGAATTCTAATTCAGTGATTGAGATACATAAAGAAACCAAATACTTACACTACATACTACAATACCTACATAGCCTACAAACATTATAATAAACGTACATAAACATAAAAAAGGTTGTCTAACTTTTACAAGGATAAATAATGCTGATGAAGCAGTTTTTTTAAGATAGGGAGTGATCTTGCAAAACAGACAATTTTGGGGGTCAATGTATTCAAGCTAAATAAAACCATCTTTCTAATTATGTCTAAATTATATTTCAGTTCATGGACCCATCTGTGGTAAAGAGCTATTTGTACCAAATCAACAACGCCATCCTGTACTGTCACCAGCGAAGGATCCTCCACCGAGATCTAAAGCCACAGAACCTGCTTATAGACAAGACTGGTATTATTAAAGTGAGTGATATAAATTTATCTCCCAAATCATAGAAGAGGCTGTTTGTAGAATGGCTAGGTGGATTACAAAACAGCACCATTAAGATTTTGTTTTCAGCCTGCTGATTTTTGAATGATCAACAATATGGCTAAACATCACTTATAGTCATGTCATTGAATTGGAATTGGATTTCTCCACAAATCAGCATTAGTTTTGTAATCCGCTGAACCATTCTACAAATGGGCTGATTTTACGATCCAGCAGTGACTTAAAATTACAATACTAAACTTAAACAAGCAATGCTCAAGTTACTATTCACTGTGGGACCTAAACCTCTAAATCTACATTAGATTTCAGTATATCTTGGTTAGTGATTGCACTTTGAAGAAAAATGCTGCCTGTCCCATGTCTGAACACTTATTAAATTCTAAATTATAATTATGCTTCACTCACTCCCCTTATCCTTTGAATATTACTTTATAAGTCAAAGTTGCTTAAATGCAGAGGCGGCAAACATAGTGTAGCACATAGTATGACAACCTGTGATAGACTGCTGGCAGATGCTGGATGCGGCAAGCTGAAGACAGGGCGCTATGGCGCTCATTAGGGGAAGCTTAAGTCCAGCTGTGGACTATTATGGGCTGATGATGCTGTATTAATTTGTGTATTGTGGTTTTTCATTACAGGTGGCTGATTTTGGCCTGGGTCGTGCATTCGGAGTACCAGTGAGGGTGTACACACATGAAGTGGTCACCCTTTGGTACAGGGCACCTGAGGTCCTACTAGGCAGTCAAAGGTATAAATTTTAAGCCCAACTTAATAGAAAGGTGATGTTGAGATAGCCAATCATGTAAGCTCAATTGTGGCAAAAATTATACACATTTATACAAGCACACAATTGATGCGTCTCATAGAGGCATCAAACCCGTCCATGCCTACAAAAAAGCTGAAACGAAGCTGCTATTCGTCAAAAATCCTGGAGCTGGGCTGGTTAGGGCCTAGTTAGGCAGTGGGACGATGCACAATCCATGCAAGATGTCAGTGCAGATCCCAGTTCCAGTTCCCTAACTTAGAATTAGAAACAAGCATGCTTGCAGCATTTCCATTCCATAACTGCCTCTGTAACAAAACACTGTTACTTATAGTGCATGTTACAGCAATTGGTGCAAATAGAATAGAATCACTTAGAGCAGGATAGAGCATAAGTGGAAAGGTGTGAGCACAGACTTGGACTGTATTGTTTTAAGTACAGAAAGGCACTTTGTTCACATTCATATACAGTGACTTTTTGAGATGGGAGTCAGAGAAAAGTCATGAAAAGAGTCATGGGCTCAATTTTTGCGGAAACAAAAACTGTATACCTCAACCTCGACAATCTATATTGGTCCACTGCTGGACGCAGGCCTCCTCGTGATAAGCGCGATATTGGTAATGCCCATAATCCCCACGCTGGGTATGCGGGTTGGGAATCGCAGCGGTAGAATTGTTCTGCGGGGCCCTGCTGCCCGCCCCCGGTGGATAACCCTTAGTCGCCTCCCACGACACCCGCGGGAAGAATTGGGTTGGTGCAAATTCTAAGCCAGCGCCACACAGGTATAAAGTATAACGAATAACGTTGAATTTTATGTAATTCTAGTTTTTACCAAGGGAATCCCGTGAGTACTGAAATCTAAACCTAGTTTGAGTAACCAAACCTGTTAGGTTTGTCTAATAAGACACTTATGAAGTGCGTCGTCGCCGCTGATATTGTAATCACTTGGTATATCCAGATATTCGTGCCCGATAGACATGTGGTCAGTGGGCTGCATATTCTCAGAGATGTCGTCCAAGAAGCCTCTGTTCCAGGGAGACTCGGAGATCGATCAGCTCTTCCGCATTTTCAGGTAATCATTTGAATTTTTGATAAAACTAATATTAGAATTCAAATTCCTTAATTTTACACTGTTTTTTAAGTTTCACGGGACAACTACTCGGGAATAAAATCACTTCACACTAACACACTAATATTATAAATGCGAAAGTTGGGATGGATGGATGGATGTTTGTTACCTCTTCACGCCAAAACTACTGAACAGATCGGGCTGAAATTGCATACAGGTATAATGTGATCCTGGAATCAAACATAGGCTTTTTTTTATCCCATAAATCAGTTCCCATGGGATAGAAATCACCAAACCGTTATGCGTGCGAAGCTGCGGGCATAGTTCATAGTTCATTAATAATAACAGAAAATGTTACACTATGCATAAACTAGTGTTTATAGGCATAAGGCTTAAGCTAGTCATAATATATATAGTCTATATATATAAAAATGAAACCCGTTTTCCTTGGTCACGGCATCACGCGTGAACGGCTGGACCGATTTCGCTAATTCTTTCTTTGTTGTGTTTGTTATTGTCAGGAGAAGGTTCTTATGAAAGAAAAAAATTAAGAAAGTTGGAAACATAAATTTCCACGGGGGCGAAGCCGCGGGGCGCAGCTAGTGTTTTATAAAAACATTGATATTCATATCATAATATGTTGGGATTTTATGCATACAGGTATTGTTCTTAGTGTTGATACTCTTAGACATCACGGATTCACGGTATCATAGGATGGTAGAATATAGGATTCTACTATCCTATCCTTCCTACTAATATTATAAATGCGAAAGTTTGTGTGAATGTTTGTTACCACATACCTCCGTAACTACTTAACCGATTTGGTAAAATTTGGTGTGTAGATAGTTTAGGTTCTGGAATAATACTAAGCTAATCTAATTTTCAAAAATCTCTGAGGGGTTTAAAAAGGGTGGTACAGTTATCTATGGAAAATTATTATTCCTTGGTTTGATTCACTTAAAACTCGCTATAAATAAACTAAAAAATAAACAATGAATCACGTTTTTATTTTTACAAAAGTACCCATAGGTGGTGTGCATTAAAATTCTGAAATTTCCTTGCGGGTGAAGTTAGTTTATACATATGAACAAAGCAAAGAACCATCAAATTCGGTCTTTAAATGAGAGTTTTACTTTCAACAAATAAATGAACAAGTGGAATAACGCTTTAAATAAACCAAATATCGATACCTTAATTTGCAAATAGAATAACTCCTTTGCAGAAAACTTTACAGGGGAGACTAAAAACGTTATTAAAAATATTCTGAGAGATCAAAAGAAGAAACAAAAATCCCGTTGGAAATTGTGGATCTTCTATAATTAAACAGTCATTAAAAATTAACTTTTTGTTAAGTGTATAGATTTAATGAGGATTTTTGGAGTTGATATATTTTATTTTGACAAAAAATGAAACAAAAAATGGAGTTTTTAGTTTTTATTAAAAATATGTTTAAAATAAAGTAGCTTAAAAATTAGGCTTAACCAGGTACTTTTTTTGATTATTATTACCTAATCATGCGGTAGGGCATCATAGTAACCCTGATAATCAAGGGGCATTGATGTTTTTAATTGTTGCAAATCAGAGTACTTTTTTTTGTGATTTTGCGTCGCTCATTGTACAGGTTTATGTAATAAATTTATTCACAAAGAAAATTATACTAGTATTTACAATTGAAACAATTGAGCTAACTGCCGACTGTTGCAAACAGTCTACAGATAGCTCAACTGATCCATATCAACACCAGTCGGAAGCGTCCCCAAGACGCTGGCTGCATTGCCACGCTGCATGGCAATGCTGATTCGCTGTGCCAGATATTCACCAGCTCTCGGGTCACGCGTCGCTTCGACCAGACGCTCAGATAGTTTTTTGAAAATCCGAAGAGCCTCGGTACCCCACGGACCTAGGGTCTCGACTCCAAGGGGAGCAAATGTGTAGGCTCTGTCGAGACCTGCATATTTGCGCCTCTTGAGTTCTTCGGCCAAATCTGCCGCCGCACCCGCCCTCACGGATGTCCTCGGAAGATGGGAAGGCGCAAGTGTGTCGACGCATGTAGCGTCCCACACAATGGGCCTCCCCAACTCCCGTGGGACTAGTGTCATACCGTCGGGCCTCTTACCATCGTCACGCAACAGACCATTCGGTTCGAGAATAGCTGGTACGTTAGCGGTGACAAAGGCCCGCCGGATGATGTCGTTAAGGCTAGCGTGGCGAGATATCCGACCGGCGGCCCTAGTGCACGATAATCCGTGATCAGGTTCATTAAATTTTCCACCGGAGTAGGTTCAAGAGGGGTTTTTCTTTGATTTAGTAGTGTCCAATCGTTTCCAAGCCTCAACTTGTAAAATATTTCGCCATTAGGTCTATATTGAATAGCTCTTATATCAGTGACCTGTAAATAAAAAAAAACTTGCATTAAATTCATTTTCGATTATGTAGGTAGGTTCCTAATTTAATCTAGACCTGAACAGAATAGATACCTGACGATAGACAAAAATTATTTGTTTATCTTTGGGTCACCTTTCAACTTTCCTGGCCGAATATAAAATGCTACTTGTTTGAATTCTTTGAAATAATCAAAGGTCAAGTAGTAGGTATTCGCATTTGTCGTAGTAGTAAGTAGTCGCATTTCGTGTCAAAATAAAGTTATTTGCTAAAATAAATTGCCAAAACACTTACCACGTTAATTGTCGCCAATCTTCAATCTTTACACGGTCTCTAAACACAATATTATCTCTATTTTCAAATTTTTGCACTCGGGAGCATGCATTTGTTGCATGCGCCATACAAAATGGCGGATCCGTGGGAGTTGTTTGTCAAAATTGAGCAAGTTTCGTTTCAAGTGGAGTTATTTGATTTTCTAATAGCGATTTGAAGCAAAACTGCTTGGAATCGTGGAGATATTAGAATTGCAAACTGTAGAGAAAAAAATCTAGTTTTTTCCGGTACAAAAAAGTAATATTCGAAGAAAAGTGGAGTTATTCGTTTTGCAAATTAAGGTATCGATATACAAGTGGGATAACTGGTATTTTCAGAATGCTACGCACACCGACAGAGGACATCTGGCCGGGCGTGTCTTCACTGCCGGACTACAAGCCTACCTTCCCCAACTGGAACACATTTAACCTCCACAATCATGTGAGTTTTACCTACTATCCTACTAATATTATAAATGTAAGCGGGTTAACTACGAACCTACTTTGTGTTGGAAGAACACCAACGTTTCATCCTTTAACGAGGGACTTCATCAGGGTGAGTGCGGTTCGCGTCACGCCTGTACTGCGTCCTTGCGCGCATTACGAGCTAAGCACGCAGTGCACGGGTCGTAGGCGCCGGGGGTGGTGGAGGGCACGCTGCTTGTCGATGCTGTTGAGTAGGAGAGCCAACTTCTCCCGGAGATATCATCGTGGCGGGTATTGTAGTTATACTATGTGTACATACGGAACTAACAGTATCTACATCCGGCTCTATACGTTTGTTTGTTCGTTCGTCCTTTGAGGTGGCTCATGTTCAGCAGAACATACAGAGAGTTCATAACAATGGTGATGATGATAGAATTCTGTCCTCTTTAACAGTAGAATAATTATGAGCGTCGTCTGCAATAGAATCTCCTTTTCTGAGTACAATCCCTATATGGTGCTTCCTTTTTCAAAAACTTGTAAGAACTTCAAAGACATTCAGTGACATAATATGTAATATGTAACACATATTATGTGTTCCTACGGTGGAAAATAAATCGTAAATCTGGTTTCAGGTACAAAACCTAGACGAGAACGGTATGGAGCTCCTACAACAGATGCTGATCTACGACCCGACCAAGAGAGTAACCGCTAAGCAAGCCAGGAAGCACGGCTACTTCCGCGACGTGAAACTACCCCCCGGCCTTACCGTCAACTCGGCCTATATTCGCTTCAAAGCGGACAACGATACGGAAGCGGTGCAGCGCGTTTATTAGTTAGTTTGATGTAGAATTATAAGCTCTATGTAACGTGTACTGAACATGGATACTCTATAATTGAAATGCTAGCGAAGACTGCCGTAGTCATGTCTTGTTTTGGGATGTTTGTATGCTGGCATGAGCCCCAAGTGTGAATGAAAGCTCAATGTTCGTTTAATTAAATAGAATTGTGTTCGGTTTTCTTTTTATTGACTTTGAGATTCAGACATGGTCTAATCTAACATTTTGACTTGGGACTGTATTTTCTTAAGTACTATAAGGCACTTTTGTTCTAAGTCTGATATACAGGGTGGACTTTTTAAGATGGGTGTGGATGGTCAAATCCGAAACCATGAGAATTAGAGAAAAGTAGTGAAAGGAGTTGTGGGATACATTTTTGAGAAAATGAAGACTATGTACTTATTTGGATTTTTTAAATTAAAGTTTGTTTTTATATACTTAATATAAAAGAATAGATTTTTATCGATGATAAACCCTGTTAAAATACAGGCTTAAATATCCTCGCTAGCGGCATTACACCAAAATAATTATTATTTGAAATTTTCACACAACTCGTGATTTTGGATTTGGCCACTCCCATCTTAACAGCCACCCCGTCCAGCTAATTCAATATTAATTGTTCTTGCATAAAATGTAATCTAAAAAATGTGGCCTTCTGTAGTGTTTAAGATCAGAGTGCTTTGAAGATTGGGTATAATTGTCAGGCCCACGATTCAACCATTCAAAGATATTCAAAATCTTAAATGTTAGTTTGTTATCATTCCTACGATTCGTATAAGTTTGGGTGGGATTATAGCCCGTTTATATGTTTGTGTAATGCGTGCAGCGAAGTCGATCAAATTAATGTTGTACATAAAAAAATTGCCAAATTAGAACTTTGTGTATGTAAAGAATTACTTGCATTGTCAAAAAATTATAAGGTTCACTCCTAAAAATAGTACTTCAACATAGGTGATTCTATTAAAAATTCTAAAGATCGATTTGAGTGACATTGGATAAATCTGAGATCTCTATAGACAAGAGTTACATACTCTTGTACTCTCTAACTCTTTGACAAGAGTATGTAACTCTTGTCTATTGAGAACTCACATTTATCCAATATAACTCAATTAATCTGGGAGCAAACAGAGTTAACCGACTACTTTTGAGACATTGCAACAGCTAAATCAATTATATCCATTTGTGCCAATAATGTATCTCGAAATTTTCACAAGCACAGAACTGGTGTAATTCCTATAGATAAAGAACGGGATTTTAAATGTCATATTTGACGAATATGATTTAGGGGTTAAAAATATCATGCTTTCCGCATGAAATTTTTAATCCCAATGTTCATCTACACATAATTTATACATTAGTTTATCAATAATTAAATTTGGTGTAGTGAATTGCCTAAATTTGATATAATTAACACTAAGTATTTTTGTAATTCAATAAAATATAATTTTAGTATACTTATGCCTTTGTTTTATTAAAATACGATTTTGTTTAAAAAACTTTATTAAACTAAATAAAACTTCTGCTACTATTACATAAAATAAAATGCTTAGAAACTAAAATCAACCATAATATTCCAAGCCGAGAGCCTCTATAGAGTTTCTATCAGACAACATCTAAAATAATATGTTAAAATGTACAATGTATGCACAAAAATGTCACATTTAATTATTGTTGTACGGAAATTGATCTTATAAGGCAGATAAGGTACATAGTACTATCACAAAGTTAATTTAATACTACAGAAAGTTCTTCAATGGTGCGTCAGAACAATATTAACTATGCTACTAATTGACAAGACTGCTTGCGTCCTAGGCATCTTTAAGCGATCAATGGTCCTATGTCTCTAGATATGAAACTTCTTATGGAAAATAATCCACAAAGCTTGAGATACACAAATACAGGGTGCCACGGAAGGGGTGGTAGTTCCCCTTTCCGTGGCTTCCGTGGTGGTAATTCCCGAAAGGGGGTGATTCTGGACATCGTGGGAATCAACGTTTGTTCTACGATTTTTTGTATTTCAAACATTTATTTACTGTTTTGGATAAAAAAAATGAGACGTCTTTTCTTCATATTCGTGATCTTTTACGTGTACACATTATTATTATTGATTTGTAATTTCAAAGGATTTACTTACATCATTTTATGTAATCATTTCAAGACTACAGCTTTCTGAAAAAACCAAAAACATTTGTGAAATATTTTGTAATGTTAAATAATGCAAGAGTACGAGTAAAAGAACACGAATAGAAAGAAAAAACTTTTAGTTTATACAAAAAAAATTATAAATCAAAAAATCGTTTTTCACAACTTGATCCCCCTCGGTTTCCAGAATCGCTCGCTTTCGGCTTAGTACACCCTTTCCGTGGCACCCTGTATACAAATGAAAAAATGATGATCACGATATCTAATCGTTTACAATGTTTAGCTTATAAAAACTATTAACACTTTTATCCCCCATACACATGACGTGATTCTATCGGTCCCAAGTCGTTGCGGCGGCGGCGGCGTGCCCCTTTTGGTCGCATCGCAGAGGCTAGGCAGTGAATGCGTTAAGTAATGGTTAAAGTGTTTAAGTGTTAATAGCGCCCTAGGCGTTGACCTATACCCATATCTCTAGGAGACTGATAGAACTAGATCTACTTATATGACACTTATTTTAACTATATATTCATCATGTATTATTATGTAGATAAAATGCGAAAGTTTGGGTATTTAGATGTATGTTGTTACTTCTTCACGCCAAAACTACTGAACGGATCGGGCTGAAATTTCAGGTCTAGGAACCTGGAATTAAACATAGGCTACTTTTTATACTATAAATCAGTTCCCATGGGATAGAAATAACCTTAAGCCTTTATAACTTAACTAGCGACCCGCCCCGGCTTCGCACGGGTGCAATAAAATGCTACTATTACTATTATTATACATATAAACCTCCCTCTTCAATCACTCTATCTATTAAAAAAAACCGCATCAAAATCCGTTGCGTAGTTTTAAAGATTTAACTATACATAGGGACAGAGAAAGCGACTTTGTTTTATACCTATGTAGTGATAAAATATTTTTTTTTGTTTTTAGTGTAGCAATTCGAGAAAAAAAAACGTATTTTCTTTGTGCGGAAAAATATTTTTTTTTTTTTATATTTAAGCGCGAACTGTTCCGGTTCGGGCACTCTGTTCAAAAACGGGAATAGTTTGCTTAAGATTTTACCTATACGTAAAGATTTGGTATGTGCCAGTAGGTACTGTCCCACGGTGATATAAAGGGTTTAAAACGTTTCCACAGAGGCAACGCGTGCGAAGCCGCGGGCAGAAACTAGTCATTTGATAAACCAGAAAGATTGAGATATCGACGAAAACTAATAGTTAATATTATTATCAGCTAAACAATATCGTGTACCTAAGTGAAAAAGTTAATGTGTATTTGATGAAGAAGTGTTTAGTGATGGATAGTGTAAACTTGAGGGTGCGTTTGCTGCGGCTGCTGCTGTAAAATGATGCGGTGGGCCACGCCTCCCAAGTCTTGCTGGCTCAGTCCTGACACCACAGTCCCTGGCTGCAGCTGGAAACAAGATATGATTTTTAAATGAGCTTCTACCCCACAGCCGCGATTTTAAAGCGCGTCTTGTGTCGCGCGATTTGTTGCGATTTTATAGCGCAATTCCTTACACACAAGAAGTAACAAACGTATAAGTTCTAATAGTAGAACTTATACCTTCACATATCCTATATGTGCGATAGCCCACGTATATATGTGGTGATATGTGAAGGCTAAGATGTGCTATAGAAGACGGCTTCCATAGCACACCTCTGTTAGATCAAAACACCCAAGATAACGCGTGTTATTTACCTGCAGAATGTTAGGCAGCATGGTTTGACAGGAAGAAGTCGCGACATGCAATTGTTGTTGTTGAACTTGCTGTACTCCAACCGCCTGAAAATTATGTTAATGGAATTAACAATCCTAAGCAATAACCTGTCAACAAAATTTATCATAGCCTTCATAAAATAATACCTGAACAACATGGTTTTGTCCAAATGCGGTCAACTATCGGTAACCTACTACTTAATACTAATTATATTTTTCATTGTATGGATAAAATCGTATTCAAGTTGACTATTTATAGAGACTTCTGTAAAGCCTTCGACAAAGTAGACCATGATCTACTACTAAAAAAGCTTGCATGTAATGGAATTCGAGGAAAGTTATTGGGATGGTTCTCCTGATATGTAAGGAACAGAACTCAACGTATCCCCATAAATGGATACACTTCTAAGATCATTAAAGTTACGTCTGGCGTCGCTCAAGGATCCATACCCGGAACGTAGTTGTTTTCGAAGGTAACTTACGGTATTACTTACAATCATAAAGTGACTCCAGTAAAGTAGAATTTTGATAAAACATCGATATTTACATAAACGATTTTGAAAGGTAACTTGGAAATTTATTCCAGGGGAGTTAAGGTTCAGATTAACTTACATGTATCTGTATCGGCTGATGCTGCTGCTGGGGATGAATCTGTATGGTTTGCACGTGAAGTTGCTGCGGTTGCTGCTAACAAAAGAACGAAGTTATCGATTATCGACGGTCCAGAAGTTAAGTGTGAGTGCACTTTTACTATTTCAAATGAGTAAAACCTATCGTAGTTTGACGAATTCATTACGGATGTAAGCGGGTTATCTTATGAACGGAGGAAGAACACTGATAAAACATGAGTCGTATAAGTTTCGGGTGCACGAGACGCACACGTACAGCTTTGGCGGCGCCCTGATGCTGCGACGCGCTCCTTCTGGTCGCAAAGAAGGTTAAAGAAGAACACCAACGTTGTATCCCTTAACGCGAAATGCTTTATTTAAGGCGTTCACTCCCCAACCTCTGTGTTGCAACCAGAAGTGGCGCGTCGCAGCTTCAGGGCGCGGGGCGTCGCCGAAGCTGCGCGTGTGAGTCTCGGGCACTCAAACTTATAAGACTCGTGTTTTATGAGCTTCTATTGAGAAATTACTTTTTATAAGCGTATACGATACTACCTTGAGAAAAATTTTCCCTCGTTCTAAATGTTTGAGCTAGGTTCTAGATTCAATAACATTCAAAATAAAACATAGCCAAAGAATAGCTTTTTACCATACTCAAGTTATTTTCAAGATATATTCAAGACAAGTTTGTCAACAAGCCACCACACAAAAATCAAAAAATGTCTTTTTGGCATCGAGTTTGAGAAATAATTATTGTCAGCATTATAAGCATTGTAGGAAAGATCTCAAATCTACAAGTATAAATTGTGCAAATTCCGTCAATAAATACTTACACAACATAAAATGATTTTTAGGATAAGTTTAAGGGCCATAAAAAATTACAAAATATATCTTGAGTATGCCTAGAGTAGGTATGTAAGTACATGCAACTCAAATATCAAAGTGCTTTATTTCCTTTAGACCTTATAGATTATTTTTTAAAAGCTGGTGCGATTGTCTTTTGTTTTTATAATTATCCACGCTTACGTCACAAATCCAGGCTTCCAGTAGGTATATGTACGAAAAACAAAATGGGATCGCGCCAACTTTTCAAAAGTTACCCAGAACTCTTGCACACGTCACAAATTGAGTCATATCATAAGCAAAGGTAGCAACATCCATTTGAAAACAATGAGATGTTGCTGCCGTTGCTTCTATATGACTAGGTATTCTAAAACTGCGGTTCCAACTGTGTCTGTCCTATCTGTGTCCTAATCGGGGGGAGGAAAGGTGACGGAAGAATGGGCTCGGCGAGTGTGTGGATCGGTGGGCTCGCCGGCCATGTATAGGAGGAAGAGGGGACGCCGGTCGGGCCGCGGAGGTTTAAGTGTTCCCGTGGTTCGGCGAAAATGGCGAGAGAGAGACACCGGAGAGGTTTTAGTGGGTATTACGTCCTTTTCAGGGCGTCGAGTCCCACATAATTCTGGTCCCCCCAGACCAGTTTATTCGTGAATGAATTTCCTCGACGACACAAAAAAAAAAGGTATTCTAAAACTAAGTCAATAGATTCTAATCTATGTATAGCGTCCATTAAGATGGATTTTTCGCTCGATTCTCATACTCGTAGGTCAAAAGATAGTAATTCGTGCAAGGATAGAGCCCCGAGTCCAGACGATAGTATCGAGACGTGACCGATCGTGACCTCTCATTTTGACGTGACAACGTCTTATAATTCGATAGAGCCGGCTGCACGCACGAAAAAACATGACGTCATGCAGCGTTACCTCATGCGGCGTTACCTCATGCGGCGTTACCTCGCTCTTTTCTTAAGACGTTGTCACGTTCAACTATCGTCAGTAAATCGACTTTACAGACAACCAATTTTTTTCCATAGGTTTTGGTACAGCGCCTCTATCCTGCGGACGGAGAACTTCTGTATGGGATTTGCGTAGTTCCCTGGTGAAGGTTGAGACGTCACGATCACGTCTCGATATCGTCGTCAAATAGACTCGTAGCTCAGAAAGTGCAATACAACATCAAAATATGTAGGTACCGAGTTAACCTGTTGCGTCTGTTGCAGCTGCAGCGACTGTACCGACGATATCACCGGGTAGGTGTGCTGGCCAGACTGTGGACAAAATATTCGGTTAAACTTGTTCACTAATTTAGAAACGAGTGGAATGAGCTTCCTGCGTCTGTTTTCCCGCTAGAGTACAATCTTGGAGTCTTCAAATCCAGGGTAAATAAGTTCCTTCTGGGAAAGCGTGCTCCATCTTAGGCCACATCTTCACTTACTTTAAGTGAGTTGGTGGCGAAACGCTTAACCTTTTTCAATAAAAATTAAAAAAAATTCATTCACAGACCTCCTTGTACCTAAAAGATCTCTGTAAACTATACTAATATCACCTAATATTATAAAGAGGAAAGATTTGATTGTTTGTTTGTATTGAATAGGCTCCGTAACTACTGGAGCGATTTCAAAAATTCTTTTACCATTAGAAGCCCACATTATTCCTGATGAACATAGGCTACTTTTTACCACTGGAAAATGCTTCATTCCTACGGGAAAACGGGTAATAGGACAAGTAGTAAGAATGCAGCTAGTTTTGTATAATATACAAAATACCTTCTTAGGCAATTATGTCCCTAACTTAAGTCCTAGATTAAGATATATTGCCATACCGTAGCTGATACCTTGTACCTAAAATATCTCTGTAATTTTGTAAAAAATACAAAATACTAACTTAAGTAGTTAAGTCCTTATCTTAAGTCCTAGATTAAGATATATTGCTATACCAAAGCTGACAGGGTACATGAATACCTTGGACCTAAAAGATCTCTGTAATTTTGTCTAAAATACAAAATACCTACTTAGGCAATTAAGTCCCTAACTTAAGTCCTAGATTAAGATATATTGTCATACCGTAGCTGACAGGGTACATTAATGCTTACAAAACTTTGTACTTAATATTTTTTTGCAATAAAAATACTGAATACAGACCATAGAAAAATTGCCAAGACACGAGGGGCATAACGCCTCATGAGATAAAAGCCAATAAGGCGCTTATCAGGGGGAGGCCTGCGTCCAGCAGTGGACCAATATAGGCTGGTGTGGTGAGATTAAATAATGAAAGAACGTAACAATCTAAGAGGAACTGGAGGCCTATTTTAATTCTAAATACGCAATTGCGTATTTTGGAGAATTAGTTTCGTTATTTTTGTGCAAATTGATAGTCTAGCTAATTCAGTGTCGTGTAGTTAGCTGATCGAACTTTAATTTTCTTTATTCAAGATATAAAAAACAATTGTACAACGCAGACTTATTATATAATATGCTTATTCTATGTGTTTTATAGTGTACTAGACGATCGCCTCGCGGTTTCACCCGCGTAGTTCCCGTTTCCGTGGAAATTCCGGGATAAAATATAGCCTATGTCACTCCCTGAAAGTAAGCTTCCTAACGGTGAAAGAATTTTTCAAATCGGTCCACTAGTTTCGGAGCAACAAACAATCAAATCTTTCCTCTTTATAATATCAGTGTAGACAACCAATCGCATTATCCACAGATTATACAGAAGTATTACTTACTACATAGTTGGTTGTTGTTTAAAGGCAGCTTAATTGGTTGTAATTTTTAGGTTTTAGGTAACTTGCGAGTTTTCACATTTATATTTTTGGTGGGATTATGTGCACATAAAGTAGCTTGATTGTTGCTGCAACTGTTGCTGACTGCCTGTGTTACTATTAAACTTTACCTGTACGCCGCTAACAGTGATGCTCTGCGGCAACTGCTGGTGTATAGGCACGGTGAGTTGCTGCACGCCGCTGACCTGCAACACTTGTTGCTGCAACTGTTGCTACTGCCTGTGTTACTATTAAACTTTACCTGTACGCCGCTGACAGTGATGCTCTGCGGCAACTGCTGGTGTATAGGCACGGTGAGTTGCTGCACGCCGCTGACCTGCAACACTTGTTGCTGCAACTGTTGCTGCTGCCTGTGTTACTATTAAACTTTACCTGTACGCCGCTGACAGTGATGCTCTGCGGCAACTGCTGGTGTATAGGCACGGTGAGTTGCTGCACGCCGCTGACCTGCAACACTTGTTGCTGCAACTGTTGCTGCTGCCTGTGTTACTATTAAACTTTACCTGTACGCCGCTGACAGTGATGCTCTGCGGCAACTGCTGGTGTATAGGCACGGTGAGTTGCTGCACGCCGCTGACCTGCAACACTTGTTGCTGCAACTGTTGCTGTTGCATGTGCTGCAGTTGCTGCTGGTGCATGTGCTGTTGTACATGTTGCACCTGGAAATTATGTGGTTCGGTTATGTGTTAAAACAAATTACAACTTGTATTTATTTACTAAAAATGCCCAGAATGCTGGCAGCATTGACACGTTTAATGGCAATGCTAATCGGGTGGCCGAAATACCTACACGCCAGCATTCCGATCACCGTGGACTATATCAGAAGTTATGAGTTAGTTTATTCTAAATCTAAGAAATTGGGGTTCAACTCTGATAGGGGTAGACTAGACATGTTTTGGAGTTTTGCAATTTTTGCGGGTTTTAATATTTCTGCGATACAATTTTCTTTTCTAGCCTATGTATGGATAAAGTTGATTGTTTAGTAATCTTTTTATTATGGCTTAAAAAGAAAAAGGTTTACTTATAGATACGATTTGCGGCAAACTTCATTTCCGTCATAGTTTAATTTCTTGTAATTTCTTGAATTTCGCGTCATCATAAAGCGTACAGAATACGTTTACTTAGCACATACAAAATAAGAATAATAGAATAATACAATTAAATAAATAAATAAATAATGCTGGACAATTCACACAGCATTATCTAGCCCCAAGCTAAGCAGAGCTTGTGTTATGGGTACTAGATAACTGATATACATAATACAATACACTACATAGATAGATATTTTTTTATTATACATAGAAAAACATCCAGAACCCCTGAACAAATATCTGCAGATCGTACAAACATTTGTCCCGATGCGGGAATCGAACCCGCAACCTCCTGCGTCGCAGGCAGACCTCCGCCCGTTGCGCCACAGAGGTCGTCTATATTATAACTAGTATATACAGTTACATTTATTCAATCGTATCTACGGTAAATAAAATAAATACAAACAACATCTAACCCTACACGTATATATACACCTTCTCCGTTCCGGCGTCGCGGGTAAAAAGTACCCTAAACGATGGTTTTGCGATACTACAAAATTCAAATATTTCAAGACGGGTTTCCGGAATAAAAACCAACAATGATTGATTGCACAAACCTGCACTTGTTGCTGTGTCGGCTGGATTTGTTGTTGTTGCTGATGTTGCTGTTGCTGTTGTTGTTGTAGCTGTTGCTGGTGTTGTTGTTGTTGATTTTGCTGCAAAAAACATATTAAAAAAAATACATAAAAAAGTAGTAAAATATAAAAAGCTTTATCTGAAATTCGTACACGCTCAACCTCAACCTCAACAGCCTGTACTGGACGCAGGCCAGCCCCTGATAAGCGCCTTGTTGGCTTTTATCTCATGGGGATAGTGCCCATAATCCCCACGCTGGGCATGCGGGTTGGGGATCGCAGTTCGGTGGTAGAATTGTTCTGCAGGAGGCGCTGCTGTCCGCCCCCGGTGGAAATCCCATAGTCGCCTCTTACGACACCCGCGGGAAGAGTTGGGGTGGTGCAAATTCTAAGCCGGCACCACACAGCTTGAAAAATTCGTACACCATTGGGGATTACTTTACAGGAAAACGTGTATATTAGTGATTTCTCCAACTGTTAGTTTCTGATCTGTAAAAAGAGGGTAAATTCTAAAATAATAGAAATCCCCTCATTTAATATTTTCAGAAACTTTCCATTGGTGTTAATTCAGGCGTCGCCAAAACTGAACTAATTTGACACCACTCAAAATTATGCCATCTTTTTAACCCTCGACGCAAAAAGAGAGGGGAGTTATAAGTTTAACGTGTCTGTCTGTGTATCTGTGTATCTGTCTGTGGTATTGTAGCTCCCAAACGGATGAACCGATTTTCGTTTTGTTTGTTTGTGTCATAGATAATTTTATCCCGAGTGTTCTTCGCCATGTTTCATGAAAATCTGTTCAGCCAATAAACGTAGGCGGGTTTTTAAATTTTAAATTTTGTCTTGTTTGTTTTCTTAACCCTTTTCAGGCACCTGTCTGTCACAAAGCAGGTTAACATTCGAGTATATCACTATTCTGTAAACATAACCTTTGTGTTATAGTATATCGTTAACCTTTGTGAGAGAAAAATAAATAATTTTTATTATTATTATGAAAGGGAAGGCAACATTTATAGTCTTATCAAATTAGTTTATAATTAGTTTTGGTAACACCTAAATTGACACGTCTTCTGATTCTAATCTCAATCTTACTTTATAGCTATAGCGTTCATTTTACCTGCTGCATGTGCGTCAAACATATGTTTCTTTAGGCTGTGCAAGTACATGTATAATTTGACGCACATCCCGCACCTTTATTCACAAAGAAAATTATACTAGTATTTACAATTGAAACAATTGAGCTAACTGCTGACTGTTGCAAACAGTCTACAGATAGCTCAACTGATCCATATCAACACCGGTCGGAAGCGTCCCCAAGACGCTGGCTGCATTGCCACGCTGTATGGCAATGCTGATACGCTGTGCCAGATATTCTCCAGCTCTCGGGTCACGCGTCGCTTCGACCAGACGCTCAGATAGTTTTTTGAAAACCCGAAGAGCCTCGGTACCCCACGGACCTAGGGTCTCGACTCCAAGGGGAGCACCAGAATTAAATCTCAACCTTATTAGAGTAACAGAGTCGTATATGGACCAGGGCGGCAATACGGACCATCACCGGCGCGGCGTTTATCAGAGAACGTTCTTTCTTTCTTAAAAGTAAATTAAAGCAGGGTGAAAGTTAGTTATTTTGGTAGAATTAGTATTAGATTGTAATATCATTTAGGTTTTGTGATTTTCTGTACAACAACTATACCATACTTAAAACTATGTGGTCCATATTATGCTTACTTTTTCATAAAAATGGCATTTCAGAAAATCTTGATTATTTCTAAGACGTTGATGTTTCTTTAGAACTTTCGGTGTCGTTTTTGATACTTATCAAATAATTATCAAACATTTTAAAATAAACATGGCTGACTACACTTCAAAATGCAGAGGATTATATAAGAAAATCCTTATCGTGGTCCATAAATATTTAGCTGTTTTACTCTACTTATAGCTATAGCGTTCATTTTACCTGCTGCATGTGCGTCAACATGTGTTTCTTGAGGCTGTGCAGGTACATGTACGATTTGACGCACACTCCGCACTTGAACTTCTTGGGCGCGGTCGCCTGCATCGTGGGCGCGCTGCGGACCGTCAGTGTGGTGTCTTGCTGCTGCAGTTGGGAGGGCGTTTCTGGGGGAAGAACGAGTTATTAGAAGGTGAACTGAAAAATAACATATTATCAATGCCGAGTCAGCAAATAAGTACGTACCAGTCAGAAATAAAACTTAAAATCATTTTGCTGACGTAGAGTGTAAAAAATTTTAACCGAGGACAGGAGGAGGTTCTTAAGTCGTATTTTTGTTTTTTATGTATGACCACGCATAACTTCTTACAGAGTAGTCAGATTGTGATAATTCTTTTTTTATTGGGAAGGGTATACCCCGAAGTTGGTCCCATATAAATTTGGAAATAAAATCCAACCCTAAAAATAAGGGTAGGAAAACAGGGGATGATTGATTGTTCACTCATCGATTGTAATGTATGACCACGCATAACTTTTTACTGAGTAGTCCAATTTTGATAATTCGAAATTGGTCCCCTATAATAGGCCATGCCCAATTTACCCTCACCATTTTAGTGAAAGTGTTAAGGACACTTTACCCTCACCATTTTAGTGAAAGTGTTAAGGACACTATGTTATAGAAAAGCATAAGCCAATTGCACTCAGCAGCATCAAGTAGATATCTCTCTTGAGCGATAAGACCGCCACTTGTCACTTAGTTTTTAAGCTGTTTTGTTGTATTGTTTCTATCTATAAGTGTGCAATAAATAATTTTCTATTTATCTAATTCCGCGTCGATAAATGTGTCGAAACCCTAGGAATAAAAACAGAGCACTTAAGTGTTTAGTTAAGTCTAAAACTTGTACTTAATATCCCTCAAGAGGCCGCAGGTATGAGCCCCCCGCCTAAACACAAGTGTAAACTTGGAGCGAAACTTTGAAAGGTTATCTTTTAGTTAATTAACTTTAGAATATTTTGACTGTAAATAATTTTAAATATACGTGTTAACCTTTTTTACGAATAAATATTTATTATTACTTACCAAGGTTAGAACGAATTACGGCAAAAAAATGTTTACTTTTGAAGGAGCACAGCTTTACAATGAACTACCCGAAACTTTGAAAAATGTAAGCTCGTTCCATAGGTACCTTTAAATCTGAACTTGCTAGTTTTGTTTAGGAAAATTGGCCAATTTTATAAGATTGTTTAATTCTAGCAAGTGTAGTAATATAAATTATAAGTAATGTGTATCTACCTTTTACCTTTTTTGTATTTAGCTTTTCAATTATGCAAAACTGTAATTACCTACTACCTGCAGACCGAACAACAACTTTAACTTTTATAAATTGTTTACACTAACCTAAATTACTATTCTCATGTAAGTGACTGTGTCTTTTTTGAGAATTAATAGGTATCTTTAAACCTAAACCTTATTATAATTTATAAGTGTGAGATACCTTGAGCCAGATTAGTTTCCGCTTGTTCCTCATTCCCCGCTTGAGTTTGGTCGGCTTGGCTAGCTTGTTTTGAGTCTGCATGTTCCAGTCCGTTTTCAGAGTTCGATGATTCGCCTTCGGACTTCGCTTCGTGAGTTTTCTTGTGCTTACTGTAGGATTTTGAATCCATGTATCCTGGGGAGAAGTTTGAAGATTGAATAAGAAATATTAACTAGAGGACATTTAAGGTAGGGTACCTATTTAATACTAACAGTTTATTTCCTTGATGCAATCATTTAAGTAATTTTACTTGTGACTTTTGTTTGCTTTCGCATGAGACCACATACCTATAAGTAGGTAGTCGATCATAAATAAAATAGATTGAGACGTTACTTCGCGGGAATTCATTGCAAAAATTTTAATCATTCATAATATTTCCATTCAGGCGATTTATATTAAAAGGGAAGCTCTATTCGTTTTTTGTTCTCTTCAACAACCACAGAAAAACTCTTTCGCATTCGTAAAGTGTATCTCCTTCCCCCTCCTTACCTCAACAGCCTATAGGTACCTATTGGTCCACTACTGGACGCAGGCCTCCCCTGATAAGCGCCTTATTGGCTTTTATTTCATCCCCACGCTGGGCATGCGGGTTGGGGTTCGCAGTTCGGCGGTAGAATTGTTCTGCTGGGGCGCTGCTGCCTGCCCCCGGTGGATATCTCTTAGTCGCCTCTTACGACACCCGCGAGAAGAGTTGGAGTGGTGCCAATTCTAATCCGGCACCACACAGTACCTATCTCATTATATTTGTTCTATCTCACGAAGTTTGTTGGGCTATGTATGTCATAGTGAATGCATGTACACATTGTTGTAGTG
Source organism: Eupithecia subfuscata (assembly GCA_963564075.1). Taxonomy (NCBI): domain Eukaryota; kingdom Metazoa; phylum Arthropoda; class Insecta; order Lepidoptera; family Geometridae; genus Eupithecia; species Eupithecia subfuscata. Next base: position 6,557,026 of record OY751117.1, on the reverse strand, counting down.
TGCGTAAGCTCAGAAGCAATCAGTCTCGCCCGAGACGCGGTCCGGGTCACTAGTGCTCATTGTATTCACGTCAGATTGTGGTAGCGAGTACCGTCACCATGACAACTATTTTATTTATTTATTTAATTAAGGCAATGCCAACAAAACACATAGTAGGTAAACATTTTTATGTAAACAGAGTGCAAAGATATACTATAAAATGTGTTTTCTTAACAGGCTTGCACAACATTTGCATAAAGTGCACAAACAACAGCTAAAATAAAGTAACACAGTTAAAAAAGAAATGAAAATGAAAATAAAAGCAAAAGCAAAATAGACAACTAAACGCAAAGTTGTTCGTAGTGAGGTATCATGAGATAAAACAGCTATACCTGTCTACTATTTCGTCTTGTTGTTGTTTGTTCTTTATGTTTTAGACAGTAAGTGCTAGTTTCTCTCACTCACCTTTCCCGCATGTACTGCAGTTGTATTTCTTCTCCCCCATGTGGTACCGGCGTTGCACGGCCAAGTAAAACGCCGGGCTGAACTGTTGTGCACAGATCTAGCACTCGAATAGTTTCTCCTTTCTATTATAAACCTTCTATCCTAGACAATAAGAGCTAGTACTACCTTTCCCGCATGTACTGCAGTTGTATTTCTTCTCCCCTATGTGGTACCGGCGATGCACGGCCAAGTAAGACACCGAGCTGAACTGTTGTGCACAGATCTAGCACTCGAATAGTTTCTCCTTTCTATTATAAACCTTCTATCCTAGACAATAAGAGCTAGTGCTACCTTTCCCGCATGTACTGCAGTTGTATTTCTTCTCCCCCATGTGGTACCGGCGATGCACGGCCAAGTAAGACGCCGAGCTGAACTGTTGGGCACAGATCTAGCACTCGAATAGTTTCTCCTTTCTATTATAAACCTTCTATCCTAGACAATAAGAGCTAGTACTACCTTTCCCGCATGTACTGCAGTTGTATTTCTTCTCCCCCATGTGGTACCGGCGATGCACGGCCAAGTAAGACGCCGAGCTGAACTGTTGGGCACAGATGTCGCAATCGAACAGTTTCTCTCCGGTGTGCTTGGTGTTGTGGATTCGCAGCTCGGCGCGCGTCGAGCATCCTTTCAGGCAGATTGGGCAGACGAACCTGAAAAGTAAGTTCAGTTAATACTTTTGAAATTATAATTGTTATTTAAATAACACGAAAAGCATTTCATTTTAGGCCACATTATCGTGCACAGCTGAACATAGCCACCTCTTAATAACGCCGCAAAACCAGTTCTAAAAGCTACCTCCGCTCAACATTAAAAAGTCAGGATATTTATGATCATTAATGGGGTTTTCCGTTTTACTTTGCACGTGTCATTACGGTTGAAGCAACTGTACTGAAACAAAGGAAAACTCAATACACAAATGATGATGAACATCCCGCTGTAACTGCTTTTAAGATAAGTAATTTTAATACAATGGTTAATAAATAAATAAATAGAGATAGATAGATAGAGATAGAGAAACATTTACTAAACAACTCAATCAAATAAATAATGCTGGACAATTCACACAGCATTATCTAGCCCCAAGCTAAGCAGAGCTTGTGTTATGGGTACTAGATAACGGTACAATACACTACATAGATAGATATTTTTTATTATACATAGAAAACATCCAGAACGCCCCAGCCAAATGTCTGCAGATCGTACAAACATTTGTCCCGAGGCGGGAATCGAACCCGCAACCTCCTGCGTCGCAGGCAGACCTTCGCCCGCTGCGCCATAGAGGTCTTCATCTTCGTCATCGACTAAAAAAAGTCGGTTGTCACATTAATTCAAATCTTATACGGATCGCTATCCTCTCAACACGAGCCATTTATTATTCTTTGTCTAAAATTAACTACAGGCATCAAAAACATAGTTGAAACAACGCTAATCCTTTTATGATGGAACAAAAAATTGGTTGTCTGTAAAGTCAGTTTACTGACGATAGTTGAACGTGACAACGTTTTAAGAAAATACTTAAGGTATGGTAGCATTTGATACTCGATCAAAACATGTAAATGTACTATAGTATAGCAGCTGTCCACGCAGACGCATCGCTCACTCAAGTAGGAGAGAGACGGATGTCGAGCGCTCTCGCTTGCACTTCAAGCCTTACATGGAACGCCTCAGAGCGAGGTAACGCCGCATGACGTCAGAGCGAGGTAACGCCGCATGACGTCATGTTTTTTCGTGCGTGCAGCCGGCTCTATCGAATTATAAGACGTTGTCACGTCAAAAGTTACCTTTTCCTGCCCGTATGACAAAAAGTAGCCTGTCCTTCTCCGAGATACCTGCAAACCCACGATTGATGTCCTTGTCAAGTAGGTATCATTGAGATCCGTGCAGCCATCTAGGTACGCTTGAAAGGTTAACAGGCCTTTCACATTTATAACATTAGTAGGGATTTTATTAGTTACCTTTTCCCGCCTGTATGCGTCAGTATATGGTTATTCCTGGCCGAGGAAGTAGTAAACTTGGCGGGACAGATCTTGCAGAGATACGGCTTCTCTCCCGTGTGCGTGCGTCGGTGGTAGATCAGGGCGGACTGCTGGGCGAAGCGACGGGAACAGAACTGACACTCGTAGGGACGCTCACCTGGGAAATGAAGGAGATTTTGGTGTGAAAATTATTTATTATTATTATTAGCCGAATTTATCCCACTGCTGGGCAAAGGCCTCCCCCCACTCTCTCCAGACATCACGATCACTGGCCAGCTGCGTCCAGTCGACCCGGAATTTGTTCAATTCGTCCTGCCATCTCCGTCTAGGTCTACCGCGTCGCCTTCTCGCCTGTTCAGGTTGTGAAAATATTGTATTAAAAAATGTTTCGGTCTGACCGGGAACTGCTGGCCGAAATCTAGGAATCCGAGACTTAGAACCGCAAGTGTTTAATATTTTCATAATTAAAAAGTCTGGTTTAGTTTAATTAAGTCAATGGGGTGAAAATTCCCATCCACCCCATTGACTTGAGTAATGGGGTGAATGGTTTTTTTTTTCCAACCACCTTAGTGATGGGGAAGTCAATGGGGTGGTTGGGAATATGTATACCTATTGTTGCCAGACCTATTCCAAAATTACGGCGTTCACTATTGCCGATTCTTTTCGGTTATTAACTCTTAGGCCCGTATTATGAAAGCTTGTTCAGTCATCGGTCTATGCTTGTGCAACGCTTTTGGCATAAACGTCATTCAAGCATAGATATGTGTCCTACACACGCATAGTAATAGTTATAATCATCAATCCCTTGCTTGTTCCTTTGGGGTCAGCCGTCCTGAAACATTTAGGTACGCCAGTCTTGGCGAGTTTGTGCCATGTTGGCGTTAAGACCATCGCACAGTGTGGTATATTACCTCAGTTGCGGCCATCCTTGTTCTATGCGATTTTTGGATGAATACCTAACTTACAAACAAAACTCCGAATAAAATTCAACCGGTTTTATATATTATAGTTTTAGAGATAGGTATTTAGAAAATCGAGAAAAGTCATAGTAACCATAGAACATTTTCTACTTTCCTGGTACCTACATCTTTTTAATCAAATATGTACCTAATGTTAAGATAGAAATTTACTAAGCGCAGTTATAAATGTATAAAAACTAAAATAATATTGCTTATTTAGGCGACATTTATTTTTTTCGATGCATTGTCAGCATATAAATTTGGATCTCTCCAGATTTTATGAAATATATAAGTACCTACTAATATAACATTATATATAAAAATATAAAAGAACACGAATATGATGAAAAAAACGTTTTTTTCTCAAAAAACGAAAAAAATCTAATTACAAAAAATCCTAGAACAAACGTTGACCCCCTCGATGTCCAGATTCACCCCTTCCGCACGGCTTGATACACTCTTTCCGTGGCACCCTGTATAAGTATATATTTATTAGACCGTAGGTACACATAGAAGAATTTATCATGAACTCACCAGTATGCACTCTCATATGAGCATTCAGCTTCGACACCTCATAGAATCCCTTACTACAGACGCTGCAGATATGGTTCCGTATGCCGCGGTGTTTCTTCATGTGCTGGCAGAGGGTGGAGTGGCGCCGGAAGGTCTTGTTGCATTCCGTGCATTTGAGGGGCTTCTCGCCGGTGTGCAGGCGGAAGTGGACCTTGGCGGGAAGGCGTAAGGTTTAGTGTTGGTTGTAGATTACCTTGGTATTCGGAAATTTGTCTAAGGAGTCATGGAATAGCGAAAGCGGACCTTGGCAGGAAGGCGTAAGGTTTAATGTTGGTTGTAGATTACCTTGGTATTCGGAAATAAGTCTGAGGAGTCATGGAATAATCTATGAATAAGGAACGGTCGGTTTATGTCGAAGATAAAGATTGGGATTGTTTATAAGCGTATCTCTCGTGCTGTCGAGCTTAGATCAAATATGATCTAGGTAAGCATGAACGAGGCGGTCATTTGGCCTAGCTAGGTGTCTAGGCTACCCCATTCGTAGCCTTCCCCAGACTTTTTTACATTGTCTATGTGCTTATGAGATGGAAATACAACCAAAGATAAGATCTCTCTAAACAAGCAAAGATTATTATCCTCAAGTTTAAGGTTGGTGACGTAACCTCCTTCGTTCGATGCGATTAAAAACTCTTTTGCAAATTCAAAAAGAAAAAGAGTTTGTGAAGTTTTATGACAGAAAATGTTTAGAATGACATCCAAAACTCAAACAAGTTCAACCGTTGTATAGTAGGTTACACAACAATATTTAAAATAAATAAACGCTCCAATTTTGGGGTCACCTAAAAAACTGAAACTGCCTGAAGCTTATTAAAAGCGTATCATACGCAAGTTCTAGCTACTAATTTGTAAAAAATTATTACTTCCACTAGGTATTGTTTACAATCCCCAACGAAATGGGTTACGACTACTACGGAATACTCGGTGTGAAGCGCTCATGCACCCAGCTCGAAATAAAACGCGCCTACCGACGCCTCGCCATCAAATACAACCCGGAAAGGCACGACAACGACGAAAATATGAAACGGATCTTCGCCCTTATAGCAGAAGCTTACGAGGTGCTAGTGAACCACAAACACAGAGCCGTGTACGACCAATACGGGGAGGAAGGCTTGAAGAAAGGCGTCCCGGGGCCCACGGAGTACTACCAACCTTACACCTACCACGGTGAACCCCTACGCACCTTCCATGAGTTCTTCGGAACATCCAACCCTTACGCTGATCTGCTAGACTACTATGAAAACCCTCCTCCCATGTTCGAGTCACCGCTAGGTAAAGGCTACAAGGAAAAAGATGCGACAATCGTTCGACCGCTTGCGTTATCCTTAGAGGAGGTATTCATGGGAGGTTTGAAGAAAATGAAGATACAAAGGCTCGTTTTCACGGACGAGACTTGCTCGGAACTGAAGCTGCGCGAGAAAGTTCTTTCAATCCCTATTAAACCTGGCATATACCCTAATACAGAGGTTAGGTTCAAGGAGGAAGGCGATCAAGGCCCCACTAGGATCCCAGCCGACGTCATCTTCATAACAGAAGACCGGCCTCACGAGACGTTCGTTCGTTCTGGCCTCAGCGATCTCCTGTTTGTCCAGACAGTGACTTTAGAAGAAGCGTTGTGTGGTCTCTCTTTAACGGTGGAAACTTTGGATGAAAGGATTTTACGCATAAAACTAGATGAAGTTATCACGCCAACGTATGAAAAAATCATTGAGGACGAGGGCTTGCCTGTACCAGCTTGTCCTACCAAGGCGAAAGGGAACCTTATTATACGTTTTCATATACAGTTTCCTGATTATTTGTCTAAGAAAACCCGCAAAGCTTTCACGGATGCTTTTAGAGTGAAAGACGAAGAAGAAGAAAAGTTTGAGAAGCTCAAGTGCGGTACAGTTTCTACTACGTCAATTTATTTCCCATAAATAGATAATTATTTGTTGTAACGAACATGGCTTTTGAACATAAAAGTTTTCGGAACTCACCTTCAGATCAGTAGGATTGTAGAAGCTTTTATTACAATTCGAGCAGATATACGGTCTTTCTCCTCTATGACGAGCCATGTGAGACCGTAAAGCGTATCCGCTGAAGAATCGTTTATCGCAGACCGTGCAGTGGTGAGTTTTCTGCTCGAAGTGCGTCTGACGATGTCTGTAAAGGAGCGTCTTCGTTGGGAAGGTCCGTTGGCAGACAGAGCAAGTCGGTTGCTTTGCAGGACGCTGTTCATGCGTTCTCATGTGCATCTTTAGCATTCCTGGACCCTGAAACAATTTCACTGTCTTTTTCTGCTTCTGGAGTAGGTATTCTACGCAAACAAAAAAAGAAGAAAAAAGGTTCTAAGTGTACATTTATTGTATTTATGAAATAAAGAGATTTTGATTTTGATTTATGAAACAAACAAAATAATATGGTGCTCTCCTTTGTTATGCAACCAATAAGAATAGGACACGGAAATGCAGCTTCTGATTGCAGGTACACATTTAATAGCTCTAAATAAATTCAACAAGTTAGCCAACTTGCCTATTATTATCGCCAAAAAGCTTTGCTTAGTTTGTCTCAGTTCGAAGTGTATGTTAGGTACATGTTATTAATATGCTGACGTAGGACAATAGATTTATTTATTGCTTAAACAAACACATTAATAGCCACTACCAAAAAATACAAGGGAACACTGAAAGGTGCAGAACCACTCACCTTAAAGGTTCTTTCACAGATAGGGCAGCTTGGAGGTTTCTTGCAATTCGCCTTGAGCCAGTTAGTGTGGTACCGCATATGCTGCTTCAACCACCTGGCGTGTTTGAACTCCTTATGGCATAGATTGCAGACGTGTCTTCCGGGAGAGACAGACGATGTGGCTTGGAAGACCACGAGTTGCATGTAGTTCTCATCGTCAGAGTTCGTCGTTTCCTCTTCGGGCTTGTCTGTGGTAGCCACTGCTTCTGTCTGCAAGTCAAGTGAAAGACACAGTGGAAAATTTGATGCAGATTCGCTAACGTCACGTTAGTGCTATGCTATGCAACCACCCATGCAGAAATATTAGTAACGTTTCTGCAGCTTCTTCCTCGTGCTCCTACTAAATTCTCCTACTGGTAGGAGCACCGGGACACCCATGTCCTGATGCTCCTACTGAACATAAAAACCACGGGGAATAATGTAATATTCTAAATTTAATTCCTCCTGCTCCTATCACATAACATATTGAACAGTCAACTACTTTAACAAATAATAACTACTTATACCTAAACACTAATGTTTTCCCTTGTAGGCCTCCCACCCCCGCGAAGCGGGGGGGGTCAACATTAACTTACTCCTAACGAAGCCCGTCCAACCCCCGCGAAGCGGGGGGGGAGCGGGTTCGTGGCGACTCTGTGACTGAAAGGGTGTGTGTATGTATAATTGCACCCATAGCCATAATATGATGACACAAAATAGTGAGGTGACTGTTCACCTGTAGGTACTTGAATCAGAGTATGCCTATAAGGAAATCTATTTTAGTTATGTCTCGATGCTCCTACTTAGCGTTTTACAATTTCCTTTTGCAGTAGGAGCATCAGGACATGGGTGTCCCGGTGCTCCTACCAGTAGGAGAATTTAGTAGGAGCACGAGGAAGAAGCGGTTTCTGCATGGGTGGTTGCATCGCATACTATAGAAATTTAGGAACTGCATTGCATTTCTGTTTCTCGTCTGTGGGCGGTTTTGTTTTGTTATCAATGCCTGTGCCAGACTTCCTAAAACTGATGTATATAGGTACATAGATTCCTTACCTTCTCTTGCACTGGCTTGGCCTCCGGCTCCTCCTTAGTGTCCTGTTCCGGAGTGGGCGAGAAGAAGCCATCCAGCAGCTGATTAGGGTTGGTCAACGGCACTTCCATGTATTGCATGTAGTTGTCGGCGCATGCCATGTTTAGCAGCTCTTTCTCTTTCTGTTGGCGAAATATTTGCGTTGTTTGTTTGGGTAATAAATAAGTAAGTAATAATGGTCCCACATTATTACTTATTTCAACTAATTGGTCACGGGAAAAGGGGAGCTGTTACATATTAGGTATAGTGTTTGGGTAGGATACAATGCAAGTTATAAGTAAATCTTATAAGCCACGAAAGCGCTGGCGAGACGACCTTAACGCCTTTCTCAGAGATTGGTCGGAGATCGCACGAGACCGCACCGAGTGGAAAGATTTGGGGGAGGCCTTTGCCCAGCAGTGGGACAAAACAGGCTAGATAAAAAAACAAAGTAAATCTTATAAGCATATAGTAATAACACTTAAAAATTCTAATTTCTATAATGTACCTACCTATACTTAGTTAGCCTAACAAAGTGTAGTATTATGATGAAGCATACTCGCGCAAATAATAAGAACGTTAAGTGTAGGTATGGATGTTTCTTGCTATGTAGGTAAGCCTACTTAAGTCTGTCTTTTATTTAATTTTGTGGTGTACAATAGAATTAAGTATGTTCCAGTATATCATGGCTTTTGGCAGTCACCTGTCCTACATATCTGAACGCAATGCCTCTTCGGCCAGCCTGACATGTGACGTCATTTCTCGGTGTGTTCTCTGATGCACTTATTGCAGGCTAAGGCTGGGCCGGTAGACTTCGCTTATACACCTAGACAGGACAGAGAAGGGATAGTGTCGAAGTCTTACCTCTTCTCGTTCTCTCTTCAACGCCTCCTCAGCGAGCCACGCGGCGTGTTCTCTCAGCATGACGTCATTCCTCTCGACGAGGTCCTTGAAGGCGTGGCAGCGCGAGATCTGATGCACGCATTGTAGGCACAGCTGCGGCGGTAGACCGTCTCCCATTGATACCTTCGGCGGAAAAGGTAATTTAAAATAATGTTAAGTATCAACCTAGCAGGAAGCCTGGCGAAATAACAAAATTCTTTCTGCGTGAATCAACATAGGGATTTCAATTCGTCTAAATCTTTGCTTGTACCTACAACTAGGTACTACAGCTGCCTGGGGACCTACCTGCCTACCTATTTGTTTGCTGGTACCAATGTGTAGACTGTGTTCTACCAACCTACCTATGCCTAAATAGATACCTACCTTATCATCATCATCAGCCTATATTAGTCCACAGCTGGAAATAGGCCTCCCCTAATGAATACTTAATGGCTTTGAATAATTATCCATATCTAGGGTTGCCATCTCTAAAATTTGGCAACCAGGACAGGACGCGTGAAAACGACGCGTGAAACTGGACATACCTACCTAGGTACCTAGTTAATGATTTTATCGGATATTTATCGCGTACCTTTTGTTATTATTTCCCCTACGTTTCTTACGTAACAAAAGGTACGCGATAAATACCCGATACAATCAATAGCTACATACCTATGCAATAACTACATACCTATGTGATTGATAACAAATCGCGAAAGTTTAAAAAGTTTTAAAACTTGACATGTCAACAGTATTAAAAATCGCAAAAATATTTTAATTTCGCGCCAATCTTCGTCAGATTCCGTTCCGCCTGCGATGCAATGCAACAGGTGGCGGGTTCGATTCCCGCCTCGGTCGGAACAATGTTTGCTATCTGCAGATACCTACCTGGTATTTGTTCGGGGTATAAATAAAAAATTCTATACCAATCGCTGTGTAGGTAGGAACCTAATAGGCTACTTGATTCATATCAGGCGCAATAAATATATCGTCGGCTTATTGCAAGAAGTCATTAACCGACAAATCCAAAAGTTTGGCAAAAGCAGTTTAAAGTTTTTATAACTTTAAGAGCCCATATCATCAAAACTACGACAGTTATCAATATAATTTAAACGCCAATATATAGAGATATGTAATTATTTTATAATTAATTGAAATCAGTACAAATTCAACCACTGCAATTTTTTTAAAAGCTAAAAATGCAAAGATAATGACTTCTTGCGATAAAAAGTTTTGTCTAAATTAGAGTTAAGTATTTCTGCAAAGAAGTTATTGGTGGCCTCTTTCGAGTATTAAATGACAAAATAATCATAAAATAACATCTTTTATCACTAAAAGCTAAACAAATTACCTTGTTTGTCGAAAACACTTAATAAAATAACTAAAATTAGTAATAATGGCACATGAATCAGTCAAAAACACGTTCTAAGCTTTTAGAAAATAATTCTGCTAACCAGCAAAGAGTTATAAACACATAAATAGGTTGGAAACGATTAAGTAAACTATTATTTAGATTAGAAAATATTAAGTAACAGACTTTGAGCTTTACCTGAAAACCTTCTTATCCTATCTACCCTCCTCATAACGCTCGACCTGGCCGCGGACCCGGTCCCAGGGCGTGAGGACGCGTACGCCAAGGCACTCGAGTCCGTGGACGTCGGACCTCTCCAGACGCCTGCAGAAGTGGAATTCGAGGCCTCAGCGCTGATGGCGCGCATCATCGAAGCTAAGGCGGCCGCTTCCGTACCCATCACCAGGCGCCAAGGCCAGCGCAACGACCTCCCCCAACACCTTAAGAGGGTAATAGAGAGAAAACGCGAACTCCAGCGCGAGTGGGCACGCTCCCGCTGCCCGCGACTGAAGACGCGACTCAACCCGATATCTCCCGAGCTCTCGGCCGCAGTACAGGTTTGGCGTGAGACCTGGGACCGAATCATCGACCGGGCCTCCGAACAGGGCAATAACCAGTACGCGCTGAATAGGGCGCTCACGCGGCAGCCGGCAACAACTTACCCGCTGCTGGACCGAGATGAAGTCCGGCGCTTTGCTCCCGCCGACCGTGCCGAAATTCTGGCTGAGCACCTCGCGGAGCAGTTCTCGCCTCACCCCGTTGCAGCCGACGCCACCTTTGAAACCCTGAACCACCACCACCAGGTCGAGGACACAGTGAGGGACTTCCTGTCTGGCCCAACACCGCCCCTAGACGGGGAGTACTTCATCTCCCCTGCCGAGGTGCGGAAGGCCGTCCTCCGTCTACCCAGACGGAAGGCGCCAGGCTATGACGGAGTGCCCAACAATTGCCTCGCCGCGGAGTCACTGCGCTCGCCCGGCTCTTCAACGGAAGACCGGACGGGTCATCGTGCTACCCAAGCCCGGCAAGGATCATCCCCTCCCGGCCAACTACCGCCCCATTACTCTACTACTAATAGTGGGCAAGCTCCTGAAACGCCTGCTCCTGGGGCGCCTGGCTCCAACTATCGAGCCGCGCCTGAAGCAATTCGGCTTCAGGAGAGGCCACTCTACCACGCTGCAGCTCACCAGGGTGCTGCACCACCTTGCAGTCGAGCACAACGCCAGGCGCTGCACCGTCCGGGTCTTTCTAGACGTAAAAACGGCCTTTGACCGTATTGGGCACCCCGGCGTTTTGTACAAGCTCCTGCAAACCCCAACTTCACCAGCTCTCATCAGGATTGTAGCATCCTTCCTCGACAACCGGCTGTTCTTCGTCGCAGTTGAAGGTGCCACATCCTCCACTCGATCCATCTCTGCTGATGTACCGCAGGGTAGCAGCTTGTCGCCAGCTTTATACGCGTTCTATACCGACGACATACCCACCCTGGAGGGCCACCTACGCCCCGGGGATGTGTCGCTAGCGCTGTTCGCGGACGACAGTGCCTTCTTTGCGTCTTCCACCAGCCCCACCATCGCAACCCGCAGGATGCAGCGGCTGCTGAACATCCTGCCGCCCTGGCTGGACAAATGGCGCATGGCCGTCAATGTGGGAAAGACGGCTGCGCTGTTTGTTTCCCGCCGCATCGACCACCCACCGCAGCTGACACTTCGGGGCCAGAACGTGGCATGGAGCCCGCACATCCGGTACCTCGGCTTCGGGATCGACAGGTCGTTGAGGATGCAGCCGAAGGTTGACAGCGCACTGCAACAAGCGCGCGTCGCCCGACCGTTCTCCGACCCGTCCTGGGATCTCGCCTGCCTCTGAGGACCAAAGTGTGGGTCTACAAAGGCTAAGTCCGATCCCGACTCACATATGCAGCGCCGGCCTGGTACTCACTAGTCTCCCAGACGAATAGGGACCGGCTCCAGGGGCTGCAAAACGTGGCTCTGAGGATCTGCACTGGCGCGAGCCAATACGTCAGGAACGATGTCATCGCCCGCGACCCGCAGATCCAATCCATAGACGAGTTTGTCGTACAGTACAGTCGTCGAATGTACGACCGCGCCGACAACGGCCACCAAGCTCACCTTCACCAAATAGCGCCTCACCAACCCCGGCCCCCAGATGATGACCGCCCGTGGAGGCCCCTTCCCTGGGACCTCACCCCCGCGGAACCCCCGGATAGACCGTGGGTTAATTAAAAAAAAAATGAACCCAAATCAAACAAAAAAAAAAAAAAAAACGTGCAAATATATTAATAAAAAAATAAAATGATGAACAAGCTAAATAAATGCATTTTTAGCGAAATCCAAGGACCGAGGAGTCGTCACCCCTCGAGTTTATGCCGGGGTAAAGAGGCCAAGCCTCGATGCCTCGCTCTGTGCCCTCACAAGGGCCGGAAAGAACGAACTACTACGCGGCGCGGCAGAGGCGCGAGCGGCCCCGAACAAAATACCCCTCTGCCCCGCTTCCGTGACTCCGGTCACACGGCACGCGGTCTCATTAGTAGCATAGCAACACGTAAATGTATGTGTGCAAAAGTCATTACCTTACATTTACCTGTTATTTTTACAATAACAAAAATCACTAACAAAACAATACTTCCTTCGAATAGTATTCTTTTACCATTAATTATGTTTCGAAAAAAGTAATTAAGTGTAAACAATGAATTCTATAAATAATAAAAAACTCAGTGTAGACGTTACTCGTTTTGATAGAAGTCATTTAAAACCGTTAGTATTTTTTTTTCCAAAAAATACGAGACGACAAAACTGGTTAAGGTGCAAATAATGAATTAAAGTAAAACTTATTCAAACGTTTGTGAACGTAAAAGCACTTTCAAAATATTGTTAAGTCACATATATGAGTTACGTATGAAAATAAGAATGGCAATTGTGTTATTTTTCTTTTGTTAAAATGTATTAATGTAAGTTAATAAATTTTATGAAACCAGATATACCAAAAATGCAGTTATTGACTTTATAACCAAGCCATAACTTCTAAGTTTGAAGAGCTACAAATTTGTGAGTTTTACCAAAATGTAGAGCTCATCGAGACGAACTCAATGGTATATCTAACGCAGTTAGTGACTTCTTGCGACTAATGACTTCTTGCAATAAGCCGACGATATACTTTTTGTAGTATTTGATGTGATGAGGGATCGGTTTTGCGAGACAAGGATGAGCGAACGTCGCGCGGGGAAGGCGAGAGCCGCGGAATCACGGAATTAAGAAAGTAAGCGCGGAATGGTCAGCCCGCGCGCAATTTCACTGGTCGTTTTACATAAATTTTATTCTTGCTCTAAAATCTCTCTTTCGCAATAAAATAAAACCATAATCGTCGACAGTATTTATTAGGGAACACGTAGACGAAATTAAATTGAAATATGATAAATAACTAGCAAATGAAACTGCTTTTTCCGTAGAAGTACCTAGGTATTTGTAAAAAAATGAAGATTTTAGAGGAAACTTTGCGATTTTTTTGTATCGAGTCAAGGTTTGTCAAACGTGTTTCGACTTTCATAACTTACTAACTAGACTCCTAAACTTTTAACGCTTATCAAAAAATTATACAATGTGTCGGGGTTGGTTCATTGGGAAATCTTCTCGCATAGGTACTCTCTTACAGCAGCATTATCGTTCCCGTTGCACAATCCATAGACGAAATGGATGTTGGCCACGTCCTGGCTGGAATAATGGAAATCTTCCATTTCTGTTAACTTTCGTCAGCGAAAAATAATAAAACTTAACAAAAATTAATCAGACAGCGCGTCGTTTTTTTTTTTCAGTTTCAGCACGTCCTTATCTACAACAAAAGCACAGAATTGTCTATGGACACGCAATTCCTCGAAACCGTGAGTCCAGTTGCTTATTAGCGGGATATTTAAACTTTCAAGGGTCAGATTCAAATCGTCATAACTTCTAAACTATCTTACTTAGGGCTAAGATGCATGACTTATTTTGAAGCACACATTCTGTACTATCGTTCAAAAACAAAAAACATGTAGCTTGACAGTTTCAATTTTATGAAAAAGCTAAAAGTTAAATTTTTTTTTTGAAAAAATAACTTTTTTTTGTTTTATAAATTCTCTTTTCTTCTATTATAAAATAGAAAATGCAACAATGTTATCATTGCTTTATTGCCTACATTATTGGCAATCAAATGAGTCCTCTATCGTCCTCCTAGAACCTCTGCATGGGTAGCTATAGCTTAAACAATATAAGCACCCGTGCTTCGAGGCAAAAGAAAACAAAATGGCTGCCATTTTATCAGGTAGCGAGAAAAAAAAATAGGGATAGTGATTTGTCGATAAAATTTACCGTACTTCACCCCCCCAACTGTGTCTGGTTACCACACCGGTAACCAGACACATTGTATATAAAATTCAATGTTTTTTTGCCTCAAAATTGATTTTCCGTAGGTACCTAGGTATAGTCAAAATGTGGACGGGACAAACGGGACTCATTTAACCTTAGTTTAAGAAACCAATATTTATAGATTTGTGATAATAAAAGCACAATAGATATGCAATAGATAAATATTATTAGGTATCTATTGAGCTAACTGCATAAGTACTGTTGCAAACAGATTTAAAAAAAACTTGAGAGGTGTCAAGGGACACCCGGGTGTAGGGTTACCACCAGATGACAGGAATTTTCCTGACATGTCCGGAATTTCAGCTGTCTATCAGGGAAACAGGGAAAATTGGAAATTGTCAGGAATTAAGAAGTTTTGTGAGACCCATCGAATAAAAAAAAAATTTATTCGATGAAGCAAGTGACGTCACACGCACCCGCGGCGGTCACTCAGTGAACTTCGCTATTAATTTGGTCATAACTTCGTCAATTTTTGTCGTAGAACAATAATTTTTGCACTGTGTGTTATGGATTTCTTAGCTCTATAAATCTGCATTCTCAAAAAACGTTACGGATCCTCATTGCAAACACAAAAGAGCAAATTTTTTTCAATTCTTCCAGTCTCTCACAGCTGGCGCATTTAAAAATAATTTCCCATTGTTTAACGGGCATCATTTCAAAAAAGTCATTGCTTTGCTGCCTTACATAAGAATTTAATCCAGTAATTTCATCAAAAAGCTTAACGTCATTTAAACATACTCCGTATCCATTCAAAATCTGCAAAGAAGAAACAACGTTTAAAATGAATCAAGTTGGTAAATAATTTTTTTGATTCCAATCGACTCAGTCCTTTGTATGGATCATTTTATTGTATAGAAAGAAAAAAATCTGTGTGATTCTTTTGTTGCCGAAATGCCAGGAAATTTATTGCTAAGGCAGGGATTTTTCCAGGAAAACTTATTTTCGGATCTGGTAACCCTACCGGGTGGAACGAAGTTCATAAAAGAGAGAGAGAGAGACAGACAGAAAAACATGCGCACGCCGCACGGCTTACAATATAGCTTACTAGCAGTGATCGGAATTAGTTGGGCTAAAATACCTAAAGTTCAAAGAACAGAGGCAAAAAAAATGGAGACTTCCTTACTACAATAATTTTATTGGACCCAATTGGGACGAAAATGGAACAATTGTCGCAGTTAGCATGTATATTTAATACTAGCGGCCCGTCCTGGCTTGGCACGGGCGGACATTAATTAAAAAAAAATAGGGATAAACGTAGGCTTCTAATATTTCTGTGGCAGGACATTTTATACTTTTATCCGACTGCCCCGTTGGTATAGCGGTCGCGTGTTCAACCGCTGATAATGTGGTCCCGGGTTCAAATCCCGGGTCGGCCCAAGATTTGTGTTATTGGGTATTTTCTAGCAAGAAATATTTACTGTAGCAGCCCGGAGTAAGGAAATTGGCGGTGTTAGATGGCATAATGTGCTTTCCGAGGCACGGGGGCGTGCCTCAGAAAGCACATTAAGTCGTTGGTCCTGCGTTTGACCTCTCCCCGGTCGTGCCCGCCCCCGGTGGATATCCCTTAGTCGCCTCTTACGACATCCGCGGGAAGATTTGGGGTTGTGCAAATTCTAAGCCGGCACCACACACCAGCACACACACTTGTGCACTATAATATGTCCTGCGCATCTGGATAGTCTCCGATGAGATAGGCTGCCGTGGTTGAAATTCGGCTAGGAGGACATTAATTATTATTATTTTTACCTACCTCCCTCGCTGCGTTGCCCGGGTGCGGCGTCATTTATATTTCTAATAGTATTTTGTTTAGATTGACATTTTTAAATTAGTAATATCTTTTGAATGGAATGTCCGAATTAAATAATTCAAAAAGTAATCTACAGGTATTGAAACAGTCTTAATTATGAAATGATTTATTTGGATAAGGATTAATACAGAGGTATGGATAACATGGTCAGACGTTGGTCGGTATTTCTATCAACTTTTAAACAGTAAAAATATAGTTATACTAACATAACTACAATAGTTGGACATATGGTATCGCTGAGTTTTTTGTAGATATTTATATAGTCTTTCATATTGTAGAACATTTTTTGTTCTATCATCAATAGTTTCCGCAGCGCATGCGATGATAGACAATTTATGGCTTTTTTTTTTACACCTTGGGTTACATTATTGAAGTTTTAGTAGTGATCCCTAATTTTTTCAAGAAATAAATATACCTGTTTAAATATTATATCTGTTACTCAGGAATAATGTAGCATTCTAATGGTGATAGAATTTTTGAAATCGGTCCAGTAGTTTTTGAGTTTATTCGTAACAAACATTCAAAAGTACAAAAATGCAAATCTTTCCTTTTTATAATATTATTAGTATATTAGTATAGAGTATAGATTCATGTTTTAATAATATAACGAAATAATTCAAATCATTTTTAACCATCCAACCCAATATTTTATAACTTACAGTTCTAATTGTTATTAGCTCAGGTAAAAAACTGATTCACCTCATTGTTTTCTTTTCCCAGAATAGCAGAAGCTTGTTGTCTATTTCTAGATTTTGCTATCTTTTGTTTGTCACTGGTTTGCAGTGTAAGTACCTATTCAATAAACAAGTTTGAATGGATGTTTGTTACTTCTGGGACGAAAAATTGGGACGAAAAAATATTTAGTCCTAAGGCGTCTCCATTTGGTCTCTGTTATTTTTCGAACTTTAGGTATTTTAGCCCGCCTAATTCCGATCACTGCTTACTAGGTATAGCAAAAAGTGTCGTTACAACTTTTCGTATGAATTTTTTTCTGTCTAGGCATGGTCTAGGCCCCTTTCACAACGCGCGATTGGATTTTTTATTTTGAACTCTGAAAACCAACTGAAAACGCTGTCGGCCATGTTGTGACTACTTGTGACGTCATAGGTACCTACCTACATAGGCCTCTAAGCAAACATCTAGTAGGTAGGTACTCCGACTCCATACTAGAGCCACAATACCTACCTTTATGAGGTACCTTGGGTCTAGGGCTAGGCTATTTGCATAGATGATCCTGTGTGGATTGTCTAGTAGGTAGGTACCTAGGTATGTGTGATATTATTTATTTCGAAGATCCTATGGCTACCTACCTACGTTCCGTAGATTTATTTAGTAGGTAAGTATTTACCTACCTATTTAGGCAGGTCTAGGGATCTTGTTAGGTAGTAGGTAAATTACTTACTTACCTAAAGCTGAAGTTGGTGCCTTCAGCTAGGTACCTAGGTACCTATACTTACCACATAGGCACTAAAAAGACTTCGCTACCTATTAGAGATCTAGTACCTACCTACGTATTGTAGGTAGGTACCTTACCTACCTAAAAACTAGGTTCTTAATTCTGTAATCTGTGATACCTAATTAACACATTAGGATAGAACAGTTAACCTACTAACTAACTACCTTACACTTAACCTTACACTACCTATTATGTATAGGTAGCACGACACGCAATGTTTTGTCTCAGCGTTTTGGTGCGTCCGAGTGCGTAGAACAACAAAGACAGAAACATTTCTCAACCAATTTCGAGAATCCAGCAATCGCGCCCGTTTCGCTACCTGGGGATCCCAGTTCTGTCTGAATGACTTCTAAACAAAGATGACGCGATGTGACGACCCTCCTATTGACAAGCGCTATACGCATTTCGTGCGAGTGTGATAGAGACAAAAATACATTCCAAAAATATCCCAATAATAATTTGTCACCTCACCTCTACTTTCGAAATGCCCATCAGCATCGTCGCGGTCAGCTGTTCGAACAAAGGTCTCATGTCCCTTTTCACTTCCAAACATGCTCTACAAATCTTGTCGAACTTCAAATTCCGTAATTTGGTTGCCATATTCACTCTTACTCCAGCCATTTTGAGCCTTGATCGTTCTTTGTTACACAATTTCTCATTCTACATTTTCATAAAAACACTAAAATTGGCTACTATTTATGAGCAAACTAATTATTATTTTCGTTGCACTTGCACAAAAATCTATTAAATGTTACATGATATCAAGGCAATTCACCACTTTACGTTTGCGAAACCAAATTCCAGTCCAAAGAAAGAAAGACAACTGCGTGCGATGGATGGATGGGTGGGGTGAACTAACTGTGTGAAAGAGATCGCTAGTTGAAAAACACATTTGTATAAAAGAGACGGATAACTTTCTAAAGCGCTCGATAAACTCACGTCGGCAAACAATTTGGTACAGCTTTACCATTCTTTATGCTTTTGAGATAAGGTTTATTTTGATCTAACATTTCCAGTAACGCCATTGTGCTGTCTCGGGAAAGGAACAAAATTAATAAGGCAAATTGCTGTGATATTCTGTTTCTCTATACAACCGAAGGTCTCTCTCTCTCGCTACGTTAGCGTTACAGTGTGCCTTGCATATTTAGCAGTTGCGATAAATTTAAACAAAATTAATCATTATTAAATATTTTAAAATCAAACTAGTCATAATGTCAGTTTAGTTAGAGGGTTCATTGGAACCATTTCTCTTGAAGCAAGAAATATCTAACTAAGCGACTACCTACACTTCCACCCAGCCCTGCCTTTCCGATGGGACCCGAAGCCAAGGGGAGCACGGCTGTAGCTTAGTTACACGCTGCTACTCTGCTGAGGTGAACCTGGATATGTGCTTTGGGCTATAAAAGTGTTAAATTGATGGATAGGATTTCCAGGAAGCGATAATAATAAAATAAAAATAACACTGAGATTGGCCAATATGGGTTGGCCATGTTTGGGCATCCTTTTATCTTCTGTAAAGAAAGTCGGAATGGAATAGGTATGAACTTTTGAATTAACTATAACAATATCCAGCACAGATGTACTATGGATACTAACGCATAATAAACAACGCATACCTATGTACCACAGAAATCTTAATAACAAGGCACTAGAAATCGTAAGCGCGCGTGACCTTGTCGCCGCTCAGGTGACTCTCACGCCACCAGTGCGTTCGTTGCTGTTCAGTTGCTCTCGAAACGTGCGTGTGTGAAAATGGTGTGTTGCAGCATTTCCCATTGCGGAAATTCTTCCACAAGTTGTAATTATATTAATAAAGGAATAACTTTTCATCGGTAAGTATTGTTTTTTCTAAATAATGCCGTTTTTCCTTAAAATTATAGAATCTTTAAAAGTAATACGAACGTCACAGTCGACCGTTCTTATTATCACGTTTAACTATACATTGCCTCTTATTTTTGTCAACATCGGGCAGGTACCTCATTACAAAAAGCAATGTACTGCACAGTGAACGATAACGTTGCGCGCTCGATTTCCTATCGTGGTACGGCCGCAGAACTCGGTCGCGAGCTAGTGTTGTGACACGGTAATATTATCCTTAATATTACCTTGGTTGTGATTTGTAAAACAACTTTGCATAATTTAACATAGTATTTTAGGAATACGATGTTATATTAAAATTGTTTATTTATGATTTATTATCATAATAACTAATTATCTATAAGGCTCGATTACCACTGACTGACTGACTGACATAATTGTTCTCCTTGATGGTGGAGGGGGAGGTATGTTTTTTTTGCAGAATCATGTAGGGGGTGTCCGGGGGACCTAGGAAAAATTCCGACTTTTTGAGATTTGCCCCCCGGAACCACCGCCCCCCAGGGGGGCGCCAAGCAGAGTCACACTGATGAAAAATTTTTAGGGGTTGTATAGAGGGGGTCATATGATTTCGATTCCAAAAAAAATTTTACCCCCCCGTTCCTCCCAAGACCCCCCTTTTTGAGAGTGCTACCGGATGCCTTACATTGCAAACGCTGGCTGAACCCTACGAGATAGATCAGAATAATGTACTACAGTATTTTACAACTTAAAAAGGTCTACAAAAAAAGTCTACAATAGTATATGTCTATCTCTTAGGGATAACCCACAATAACCATTTTTATCCCTTACTTTTTACGAGAAATAATGGCTTATTTACGAGGCGATTTTAAGCAGTACAGCATTAATCCTTATCCAATTAAGTAACTTAGATACATTGTGCATTTAATATAGATTAATATTGCCCTTTACAGCATGTAATTTGAATGAATATTTTCGAAGATATTACAGATTTAAAATGACAGGGACATAGCGATTGCGGTATCGGCCGGAGTACCAATTCTGCAGTAGGTATATTTAGTATAAGCATTGCACCCGTGCGAAGCCGGGGCGGGTCGCTAGTTAATAATAAATGAATATTGAAGTACAAACTATATTTTTATTTTATTAGTACAATGCCCTAGTCATAGAATAACAGTACGATAGGTACGTGACCTGATATTTCGTGCCCAGCACTAGGGTAGATTACATTAAAATGACGTCATAACGACAACAAATGCAAACTTGTCACTAATGTGTGAGTAAGCGAATGTATGCAACTACGCATAAGGCTTAATTTGGTTTGCACTGCATTTTTGGATGGGCGTAGCCGTAATTCCGTAGTTATTGTCTGTGTATGTAGTGGTAAGGTAGTAGAGGGGGCGAGCCGGCGACACGCATTCCCGATAGATCGGATGGTACTCAACATTTCTAGTGCCTTGTTATTAAGATTTCTGTGCTATGTACCTTATATTATTATCCGACGACTTCTCTGTCAGTTCATAGGTCGACATAGTTTTAATTGTGGAGTCGCAAGAGAAGCTGAACCAGATGCTGGACGGCCTAGCCTCAGCCTCGCGACGCATCGGTCTTGGCATGAATTTGGATAAAACCAAAGTCATGATCAATGTCCTCATTGATCCGGGACCGGTAGTCGTACATTGTTTCCTGTCCTTCTCGAAATTGTTTCCGAGTTTATACCTTGGGGAAATTCTGCAGTTAGGTAAAAATAATTTTGAGAAGGAGGTCAAGAGGAAGGTCCAGCTAGGGTGGGCAGCGTTTGGGAAACTACGTCGAGTCTTCTCGTCATCCATACCGCAATGCTTGAAAACTAAAGTTTTCAATCAGTCCGTCCTACCCGTCATGACATGACCTACGGAACTGAGACGTTGACACTCACGGTAGGGCTGGGCCACCAGTTCAAAGTCGCTCAGCGAGCTATGCTCGGAGTCTCTCTGAAGTATAGAATTCGTAACGAATACGTCCGACAGAGAACCAAAGTTATCGACATAGCTCAAAGAATTAGCAAGTGGCAGTGGGCCGGCCATATCTCGCGAAGAACCGACGACCGATAGGGTAAACGTGTTCTTGAGTGGAGACCACGACTCGGCAAACGTAGTGGACGCCCTCCATACTATTACAGATACCTACATTTAAAAAAGCTTATGATAGATATCGTCTACGCGCGGTCTGATTTTTTGATAATTCCTTTGTTTAACGTAATTATAAAATAAAATATATAGTGGCGCTAGTATCGGGGTAGGGTACCTATATATACGCCTTAAGGATAATACAAGCTTGCAGAATTTCTCATAAGCAGTTCGGCTGCGATGCTCTTCTCTAGGTAGACCGTCATTCACCCATCATTATTATAGCAGTTAGCAGCATTATTAAAGCAGAATCCAGCAGTTCCCGGGCGGCCGGGGAAGTGGTCGTAGTTGTCCATCGACCAAGACTTTTATTCTTATTTTCTTTCTTCTTCTGGCTCCTCGTCTGGTTTGACACTGTCTGTTTCAAGTTGTGCATTTATGAATGAATAGGTATAGACTATAGACGTTGAGATTAAATTACTTACCTATACAAAATAAAAGAGGACACCTTAATCTCAATCAAGTGAAATAATATTATACATCCAAATAAAAAAAATTGGTTGGTTATGTCAATGTCAAATACATCAAATCAGCGTATGTCACTGTCACAATAAAACAATCATAAACAAAAAAGCTTCAAAAATGGTTCGAGTTTCGAGTACGACGACGACAATAGAAAATTGAGAACAAGTTGTAATAAGTAATTCTGGTTCACCTGTAAATTTGAACCTGATTCAGATACACGACTAGCCATGGTGACTGCAGCAGGAACTTCTTGGGAAGGTAAGAGCTACGTCAGGCCCAGCCGGTAACAAACATTGCACTTTGTTGTGACGTGTTGCAATAACATAAATTGAAATCTTCGTTTTTCCTACACAGTAACAGAGTACCTACCTACTTACCTCCTCACCTCACCTCGCCTAAACAGCCAATATTTATCCACTGCTGGACGCAGACCTTCCCCTGATAAGCGCCTTAATGGGTTTTATCCCATGGTGGGTAATGCCCATATCCCCACGCTGGGCATGCGGGTTGCAGTTCAGAGGTAGAATTATTATTCTGTAGGAGCGCTGCTGCCCGCCCCCGGTGGATATCCCTTAGTCGCCTCTTACGACACCCGCGGGAAGAATTAGAATTACCATAGTGGTGCTAATTCTAAGCCTAATCTGTATGCATGTGTAATCTGTGTGCATGTGCTGTGTCTGAAATAAATGATTATTATTATTATTATTATTAAGCCAGCACCACAAAGCTTACCTACTCCAACTAAATAATTGGTCAAACATTTCCTACCTTTCAGATCTAAGAAAGCAAGCCAGACTGTTAGAAAATGATATAGATGTGAAACTGGTGGCATTCAGTAAACTTGGAGTCAGTCCTAGTACTGCAGGCCTTAGTGGAGAAAGTGCCCCACTAATAAATAGCGATGACATGTTTGATACAATGTCCATGGAGATTCAACAGCTACTCAATAAGGTTAGTATTCGCCATATTTTGATTTGTAATCACACTTCTGCGAAGCATTGCGACTATGGCAAACCCCCTTTGTGTGGAGTTGCATGTTCAGCAGTGCAGTGTTAAGAGGAGGAATCTCATTGGATATGGAAGGTCGTAAAATGTTGGATTCATCTTTAACCTATCAGAGATTCCTACTTCTAATAGCTTTCATCCCTCAAGGATCAGGGGTACACCTTTTTGACTGTCAACGCATCATTTTTATTTTGTATTTACTCTAATTCCATGGATTGTACATATGTTTTTATTGCTTAACTGGTGAGAAAACCATTAAAACTAAGCAATTGTATATTCCGAATCAAATGAATTATAGACTTCAAGCCATTGTGATCCTTATAATTTGATAAACAGGTTTATATTGACCTGAGGGATCGGGCCCGGAGCAGGCCGCGTAATACCTGACGGTATAAATTTTTTTCGGCCCGCTCCTGGCCTCATAATCCTTAACCAGTTAAAAACAAATTTCCCCTCATTTTCCAGTTATCAACAATCAATGAGAAAATGGCTGATATAGCTCCTTCTGGAACAGCTAATATGCATACAATTACAAGACATAGAGAGATTCTTATGGTAAGTCAGATTAAGAAATAATGGAATCTTAAATTTGGCTACCTGACCTAAGGGGGTTTGAAGATTTTGGTATGGAGGGTGGCCAAACATCGGCTAGGTACCAGTTTTTTTTTATTTTTCTATATCGCTGGCCACAATATATTTGGATATGATTTATACAAACAAATAAAAATATGGGTAGCACATGCCAAAATATTCAAACCTGCTTTGATAGCAAACTTTCACTATTCTAAAACCAAACTTAGCTGAAGATAACTGCAAAATGCTCTGTCTACAAAGAACTATATACCAGAAGGTACTTACCAAAATAGTATCAGTATCCTATTTTCACTTGGGTGCCCACAACGCACATGCAAAGTATAGGTTCTGGAGCCTAGAAAGTGCAATGAAAGTGTTTAAAATTAAACCAAACAAGTCCTGCTTAGTTTGGGACTTAACTAAAGTTTAAAAATGCTAAAGTGTAAAAAATAATGTAAAAACTATAATATTGTAGTTTAAAGAATTCACTTCATGAATGTTGATGTTCTTTCTTCCCATACAAATAACATTCATAGTTATCCCGGTTACATCCTTAAATATGCAGGACCCATTTTACCCTTGACTAACTCTAACTATTCCATCCTATAATCTAAGTACCTACCTAGTTAAAAAGATTGTTTGAATGTTATCTAAAAATATGTATTTGATATTTTAAAGTGTTTTTTGGGTAAAATAAATTATCTCTCTCTCTCTTATGGATGTTTATAATGTCCGATTTTCCTCAATTTTTAGGATTACCAGCAAGAATTCACAAAGACCTCGGCCCGTGTGAGTGCGCGGCGAGAGCGCGAGGAGTTGCTTGGAGGAAGCAGCCCGCCGCCCTCGGCTGTGTCGGGGCTCAACCGGCGCGACCAGTACGCCAAGGAGTCTGGACATCTTCACAGGTTAATAAATGATTTTATTTTACTTACTAATTTCTGGCCGCGGCTTTTCACGCGTTATTTCAATGGACACGTTTCAAAGTTATATCTATCCCTTGGGAACTGATTCATGCGATAAAAAGTAGCTTTTGTTTTATTCCAGGTTTCAGAAATACATCTCTGCAAAATTTCAGGCTGATCCGTTCAGTAGTTATTGCGTGAAGAAGTAACAAACATCCATCCATCCATACTTTCGTATCACAAGTTTTGATGGATGTTTGTTACCTCTTCACGCCAAAACTACTCAACAGAGTGGGCTGAAATTTTGCATACAGCTAGTTTTAGGCCTGGAATAAAACATACGCTAATTTTTATCCCGAAAATCAGGGCTCATGGGATAGAAAAAAACCATAAAACATTTCCATAGAAACAACGCGTGCGAAGCCGCGGGCAGAAACTAGTTTATTAGTGTGACTAAAAGTAGGGTGTGGTACAACAGTCTGGAGACCTGGCAGCGGGTGAAGTCAGACTTGATAATGTTTAAACCTTTGGCCACCACATCATTGGAGTAAGTGAATGAAGCTGTTAACTAACATGGACATGGAGCATACTTTCCAAGAAAGAACTTTTTTATTAGCCTGAAGGCTTATTCACGCAGGTTTTGTCTCCTTTCCGGACGGTTAATTCGCCGTGTTCAAGCTTCCATATTGATCCACACAACACTGGCGACTTACTGGCGTGCTTACGCACAGCGTATTAACCGTAGATTTTAGGGAAAAAAAACGTGTGTGAACAAAGGACCTTACCTTACGTCTCACTGTTTGGCAAAAGTCACCCATCCCTCCTTCCACAGATGTTTCTATTGCCACGAAAGAACTTGATCAATATTCTTTATTTTTTTATGTGAAAGATGTCAGTATGTGTATACATCAGAATCTTAACCTATCTCACTGTTTGATGATCAGTGTTTATACACTGTATCAGAGTTGTAGATATTTCATGTAATAACATAATACAAATAATTGCTTACCTACCAATACAGTTTTGTATGAGACTCTTTGGGCTTTTTAATTTTAATACATCAGAATCTTAACATAATCTCACTGTTTGATGATCAGTTTATTTATACACTGTATCAGAGTTGTAGATATTTCATGTAATAACATAAGAAAAATAATTGCTTACCAATACCAATAGTTTGTATTTTACTCTTTGGGATTGTGATTTTGGACCTGCATTTACTGCGCTTTATTTTAAAACCTTCATGATCTTTAAATCCTGCCCCAAATACAAAATACATTTCGGAGAATGCTCGCAGGACGGTCTAGCTAAACCTTCGTGTTACATCGTCGGCCACATCGTCACAACGAAGGTCTATGGACAATAAAAAAAAACTAATTTAGCTGTGTATTCTATTCCAGTTCTCATATCCTAGTGGACGAGCAGATAAACATCGCGATGGAGGCGCGTGAGCATCTTGCGTCGCAGCGGCAAGCCTTCAAGCGGATGCAGACTACATTCAACAATGTGGCAAACAGGTAGAGTTTATGCATTTAACGCATTCACTGCCCAGCCTCGGCGGTGCGACAAACCTGCGCCTTGGGCCATGAATTTGTTAGTTTATTAAACATGTAGAGAAAAATGGTACCGTTGCTGCTTTTTAAAAAAACCTGAGATTAATAAAATATTACTTTTTGGGCTCTAATAATACTTTTATGGGAGGGCGGTGCGACGAATAACTACCTATACCTACCTATCAATGGTATTTTACGAAAAATGTTTTATAATAAACCGGCCAAGTGAAAGTATCGGACACGGAGGGTTTCGTCCCACCGCCGCCGTTCAAACCGATTTCTCAAACGTAACTCTAAAAACACCACCTGTTTGGAGACCCCCATAAATTTTCCACTTTATTTGATTTTTAGTAGGTATTTGTTTGTATTCAAGAGCGAAAGTTTCATGTGTCTACGTGTTTCATGGTTCAAGAGATACAGGTTCGCACAAACTTAGAGCAAAAATAGCCAAAAAATCGTGTTTTATTGTATGGGAGCCCTCTTTAATATTATATATTTATTTAATTTAGTATATTTTGTTGTTATAACGGCAAGAGAAATACACATTCTGTAAAAGTTTTAACTGTCTAGCTCTTACGATTCATGCAATAGAGTCCTCTGATAGTCGAACAGACAGCGAAGGCTTAGTAGTAGTGTTACGTTTACCCCTTCGAGTATAAAACCCTAAAACTGAGCTAAGGCAACTGTACGGAACTTTCGACTGCATTCAATATGTCAGGATGGCCGAGCGGTCTAAGGCGCTGCGTTCAGGTCGCAGTCCACTTCTGTGGGCGTGGGTTCGAATCCCACTTCTGACAAACTTTTTGCGCATTTAATTTTTATTTTTGCTTGTTTCAGATTCCCCATGGTCAACAGCTTGATCTACAGAATAAATGCCCGTAAACGCCGTGACTCTCTTATCATTGGATTGGTTGTGGCCGTGTGTACGTTTCTTATGTTGCTTTATGCATTCCATTAGTTTAAGTAGGAGAGTGGACCGATGCAGAACTGGTCTAATATTATAATTTTCTCACACACACTCAGCTCTTGAGCTGGTCAGTGCTATTTATATACACAATGGTGTCCATTCAGATGTCGCCAAAAGTAAAATAAACTAATTCTACAGCACTTAAAATTATGCCATCTTCTTTATTTCGATCGTTATTATTTATGGACGGCCACATTTTAAGTCCTGTCTTAGTTTAGTTTCGGAAACGTTAATTGACACAACTGTTTAAAACAGTTTGGCCCTTGAAATTATAGTGATAGTTATCTCACCTTGTCACAAAATCAGGGGTCCTATTCTGCTAAACTAATCGCTTCACTATGACAATGGTATCGGCAGAGAATGGCACAATTTGGCATGGCGTTCGTCGATTCTATCAATCTCTCCGCAATTAGCTAACCTTCTTTCATCCAAGGATTTTACGTGGCGATAGTAAAGCGTCGTAGTAAAGCGATTTGTTAGCAAAATTGGACCTCAGAGAAGTGTCCTATCAAAATCTTCTACTTAAATCAAACTCTACCATTTTACGATTCCTCACCAGCATTTTTAAAAAGTAAATCATCCCGAATCATCAGTCAGTCCATGGTTTGTTTAGAACTTTTTGAATTTTTTTATTAGGCCTGTTTTTTTGTAAATTATTTACTGTAGATTTAAGATATTTGCATCAAAAAAGTTGACTTATATTCTTGGGGCAGCTTAAAAAGCTGTGTAGAATTTAAAAGGCCTACCTAGGGTATTTTTCATGCAAATAAACATTAATTTAAGTGGTACTTACTTATTCTAAATGTTACTGAAATAAAATATTTTATCAAAACTTTTTTTTATTGGAAACAAAGATATTTATGAGTAGTAAAAACAGTAAATGGAATAGAGCACATAGTCAAGTCATACATTCTATGTCCAAGGAAAAAATGTCTAAAATCTTAATTTCGTACGATAATCTTAGGAAACTATAATAAATACAAAAAGTAAGTACGAACTTAATACAATACAATATAGAAATACTTACTTCATAATATTTTTTTAAAACTTTGTGATACTTAGTATTTAAAATGTACTTGGTAGGTATAATTTATTTCGTCCATGTTTCTACCAAACAAGCAAGAGATTCATTCTCATCTTTATAAATAAATCAGTCAAATTACCTATCGCGACGTACTAAACTAGCTAAGACTTTTTTAAATGATCTAAGATCGCAGAGAATAAACAATAAATAAATAAATAAAAATAAGTTCCGTATTCCGCGGGGGTTTTTTTGTGAACAGTAGGATTACCGCGTATAGGCTTTAGGCGCGCGTAGGCTTTCGCCACACCGCTCTTAGTGAATTTTTCGTAGGTCTGAATTGAACAGGCCTTAAAAGTATTATTGTCATTCTACATCACATCACACTCAACCTCAACAGCCTGTGTTGGTCCACTGCTGGACGCAGGCCTCCCCCTGATAAACGCCTTATTGGCTTTTATCTCATGGGGGGTAGTGCCCATAATCCCCACGCTGGGCATGCGGGTTGGGGATCGCAGTTCGGTGGTAGAATGTTCTGCAGGAGGCGCTGCTGCCCGCCCCCGGTTGATATCCCTTAGTCGCCCCTACGACAAGCGCCGGAAGAGTTGGGGTGGTGCAAAGCTAATTCTAAGCCGGCACCAGACAGGCTGTCTGGTGATAGTGTGATGTGGTAGCTGTCTCAGACAGCTACCACATCACACTATCACAGGTTATTCCTAATCCTGGAATGAAACATAGGCTACTTTTTATCCCATAAATCAGTTCCCATGGGATAGAAATCACCTATAGACGTTTCCATAGAAAAATGCGTGCGAAGCCGCGTGCATAAACTAGTTAGTACATAAAAGTAATAAAATAACTAAGGGCTAAAATCATTTATTTCGGTTAACAACCGAAATAAATGATTTGAATTTAAAATTAGTAAGTTTGTAATGATGACTACCTCTAGAACTGGTGGTGTCGAAAATTATTTCAAATATTAATATTTTCAGAAATCTACTCTTTTACCAGATACTGAGTTTGAGATAAAAGCATTTCATTTATAAATATCATAAGAAAGCATAAAATCTAATGTTTCATCACTGCTGTGACTGCGACAGTACGATTTCATTATGTACGTTCTCCCTATGAGCCTTCAATGTTACGTTCTGACTAAATCTCTGGTCACACAGTTTACATTTAAATGGCTTCTCTCCAGTGTGAGATCTTATGTGTTTCTGAAGATCACTCTTTGTGGCAAACTTTTTCCCGCAGGCGTCGAGAGGACATATGTATTTTCGGTTGTGGGTTAGCTGATGAAGATATAGCTTTTTAGCAGTAGAGTACAATTTGCTGCACGTCTGGAATAATAAAAAATATTAATGAGAAAATAAATAAATCGAAAGTTTTTTTTTAATTCAAATATTTTCTGCGTCCAACAAGTAATAAATCTATGTAGGCAGTTTTGCGACAATTTTAAGCAATTTGATGAACTTTTTTTATATGGAGAGCAAAGATAAATTCAATACCTATGATTTGCACCTTTGCTCTCCAGTTTTTGACAGGCACTGGGCTTATCCATTCATTTTATATCGATGTATCTTTTTATCCTTGATAGGTACGGGACCTAGGTTTAAAAACTTTGAAGGAAGCAAATGGGAACCAATTATTGGTATAGGTACATTAATTCCAGCGATTCCACACCGTTCATAGTCTACGGGCCAGGTGACCGGCCATCCTGACGTCAGAATGAACGGTCACCTTGAAATTTTGAATTATTTCTAAAATATATAGGAAGCAATTCTCTTAATGTGGGAAGCAAATAGAAGCACATGGGAAGCAATTTTTGGATAGCATTGCAACGTTAAATACGACAGGCGACCCATCATCCTGACGGTAACAAATTATTGAAGTTGAAGGAATGAGTTTCAAACGTTGTTACGCATTTTTTTAAAGAATAGAATATTTATTATTTCGAAGGAATACAGTGTTTATCAATGTTGCACCATTAAACCACAGTAGGTTTGTGTTGGGGCTCACACTCGTCATAAACATAAAAG
This sequence comes from Eupithecia subfuscata, assembly GCA_963564075.1. Classification (NCBI taxonomy): domain Eukaryota; kingdom Metazoa; phylum Arthropoda; class Insecta; order Lepidoptera; family Geometridae; genus Eupithecia; species Eupithecia subfuscata. The sequence goes on along the minus strand of OY751117.1, from coordinate 6,526,823 downwards.
GTTAGTAATTTATTTAGAATAAAATAATGCATTTGGATAACTTCTTATCATTTACGAGACAAAAAAAAGAAACTCGATATTCCACAACCCAATACTACGATAATAACGACAGCTTGTAGTTAGGTAGGTACTTGCCAGAATCAACGTAATATCCTAGTTTTGCGTAATTTCAATAATATTTTATTATAAATCTAGTAAGCTAATTTAACAGTTATTTTTGTATCTTTTATATCATACTATAATTACAGATTTATAAGTAGATATAGATAATGCATCAGTTGAGGTACCTGCAAATTGTTTGTAGCAGTCTGCAGGTAGCTCAATTGTTTCAATTGTAAGTTCTAAAAAAACTGCTGGTGTTACAGAATGATTAAGGGCAGCATACTACCTCCTATTCACTCTGCAGTCTCTCGTGATAATAATAAATTTGTAGTTTATATCGTTGGCTTTTTCTCTGACTTTCTGTGGCAAATCATTAATGAGTTTAGGTATCATAAATTCTATGGTTCTGTTCTACGTCCATAGAAGTTATTGGGCTGGGGTACTGTAAGTGATAAATTTTATCTATGTATGTTTTAAATGTTCTACCGTAACTTGTTATACCGTATGATATGATCGAATCTGCCAGCGCAACGCGCTACATGGATAAAAGAATTCGATGACGATGTGACGTATTTTTTCTCTATTCTACCCTAAACAACAATGCCCGTGATTACTGATAGAAAGTGTCGATGTGGCCGACGATGGCCGAAGGTCTAGAAGACAGGTGTCTCTTTCTATTTAGGCCTTCGTGATACATCGGCATCGCACGTATTCGTCGTGAATATGTCTATTCACTCAGACTAAAAGACACCTATAGATTCACTTTTGTTATACAGAGAAAATATAAATAAACTAGCTGCGCCCCGCGGCTTCGCTCGCGTGGAAATTTATGTTTCCCACTTTCTTAATTTTTTCTTTGCTATAAACCTCACGGAGCCCGAGACCTTTCCAACGAATGCAAAACCGTGGAAATCGGTTCGTGCGTTCTGGAGTTATAGCGTCAGGAAGGTAAACCCGACTTATTTTTATATAGTAGATAGATGAATTACTGCTGCATTTGCCAAGTCAAATGCTCAGTGGATCCTTAGTTAAACAGATAACACGAACTTACCTCACATATATGGTCGAATTCTGTCTTAATAGGGATCTCATCTATACTACTTGAAGCAGATGATTTTCTTTTTGTTGATGTCTGAAAGCATGTTTACATAAAAAGTTTTCTATCATTATATTATAATAAAAATACTCTAAATTGTACACCATAACACAAATATACTAAACAGAATAAGATTAAACAGTTCTGAGACTGTACAATCTTTTTCTGCTGCTGCAGCTGCAAATATGTATATACTCAAGTTTTCAATTTGACTAAATATTAATTGTGATAATTTATTTATGTAGATACCGCATACTGACAAGTACGATGACTACTTTTTACGAATTGTGTGTGTGGACTTAAATTTGAAATGTTCCGATTAAAAACAAAGTAAAAACTTGTGAGTATCTGAGCAGCAGTGTATATGACTGTACAATGAGCACCTTGCCGCCTTGTGATTTATTCAGAGATTTTTTTTATTGATATCAAGTTTTTTTGATAATAATTGTTTTCTCGTATTATCTTTCTTGTCGACCGTTGTGGCGCGGCGGGCGAAAGTCCGCCTGCGGCAGGAGGTTGCGGTTCGATTCCCGCCTTGGGACAAATGTTTGTACGATCTACAAATATTTGTTCCGGGTGTTCTGGTCGTTTCTATGTATAATAAAAAATATCTATCTATGTAGTGTATTGTAATAAGTACCTATATCAGTTATTTTAATTTCATAATTCATACCATGGATTTGCTGCTACTGGGTTTATCTTCATGTTTGTTGTATTTCTGAGAAGCTTTAGGTGCTGTGCTTACTATTGATGATGATGATGTCTGTAAACAGTTTCACATTTCTGTTATTATAACTCACAATTAATTAAAGACAGATTTACTGAATTTAACATGCGTTGCAAGAGAGATGAAATTCCCCTAAGTCTTGCATCCTTGGTTTAATGTAATTTATTACAACAAACTCTGTACACATAACCTTTGTGTGGCAAAGTGATTTTATATGTTAAAAACTTCTCACAAAGAGATTTTAATTAATTTTAAACATAATAATTACATTATATAAGTTGAGTAGCTAATTATAATATGGTGTTACATAAAGATTATCAATTATGAACATGAAAAAATTAAGACAATACCTATGAACTATTGAATTTGAATAAAAATTGATAGATTTACCACTGCTTCTGTTGAGGTAAATAAGTCTGTTCTTATAGAGATCTTTTTAGAGGCACCCTGCAACAGATTTAGAAAAAACATTTTTCACTCGAATTTTACATTAGGCCAGATTTTGTATTCATCAACATCCTCAACTTTTTGAGGAGTTAAGGGTACATTCAACCAGCTCTGCTTCCCCAAGCTTGAAGCGAGTTGCCCACACGCTGCCTGCTATTTTATGCTGTCATGTCACGGATTTAATATTATTTTAAGAAAAAAAATTAAAATGAACATTTTCACAACAAAAAAACAACACAGCCTTCAATGGATACCCATTGAAGGGCTGTCCTGTTACGGATTGTGAGGTCATAATACCATTATTTAATGCACTTTTTTTGTGCTGTGCGGCAGTGGTGTGGTCCAGATCTGCGACAACCTTTTGGCTACCTAAGATCATTTACAGGGAAATAATCCAGATAGGTAAGTTTTGTTATACTTACACTTTCGCTGTCTCGTTTTGATGATGACAATTTCCTTTTCTTCTTATGACGCTTTTCGATTTTTTTTAGAGATTCATTTGGTCTATCATCTTCAAAGATAATTCGATTCCGAGAAGATCTGTCCCCTGTAGATATATCGGAGTGTTCACTGTTTTCATTCTGAAATAATAAATAATTGCTCTGTTTATGCCCATGCCATAGCACACAATAAAACAAGGAACACAATTAATTAAAGACCAGCTTAGTACGTGCTCCTCGCAAGCATGCACTACTTTTGCAATGTGCACAATTAACAAATAAAATAAAACCCTCTAGGAATTTGCTCTGTTTATGCCGATGCCAACATAGCACAAAATAAAACAAGGAACACTATTAATTAAAGACTATAATAATACATGCTCCTCACAAGCATGCACTACTTTTGCAATGTGCAAAATTAACAAATAAAATAAAACCCTCTAGGAATTTGCTCTGTTTATGCCGATGCCAACATAGCACAAAATAAAACAAGGAACACAATTAATTAAAGACTATAATAATACATGCTCCTCACAAGCATGCACAACTTTTGCAATGTGCACAATTAACAAATAAAATAAAAACTTCTAGGAATTTGCTCTGTTTATGCCGATGCCAACATAGCACAAAATAAAACAAGGAACACAATTAATTAAAGACTATAATAATACATGCTCCTCACAAGCATGCACTACTTTTGCAATGTGCACAATTAACAAATAAAATAAAAACCTCTAGGAATTTGCTCTGTTTATGCCGATGCCAACATAGCACAAAATAAAACAAGGAACACAATTAATTAAAGACTATAATAATACATGCTCCTCACAAGCATGCACAACTTTTGCAATGTGCACAATTAACAAATAAAATCCTCTAGGAATTAGAAATTGTAATAAACGGAACTAATAATCACACCAATATTTAAAGCGAAAGTTTTAATAATTAATAATAATTACACTAACATTAAAAGCTAATCTTTGGATGATTAGTTCATTGTTACCTCTTTACACTGCTACTGGATGGATCAGGCTGAAATTACGCATAGGTATAGTTCTAGACTGGCATTAACTTAAAAAAGGATAATAGGACGACCTCTGTGGCGCAGCGGGCGAAGGGACGCAGGAGGTTGCGGGTTCGATTCCCACCTCGGGACAAACGTTTGTATGATCTGCAGATATTTGTTCAGGGTGTTCTGGATGTTTTCTATGTTTATTAAAAAATATCTATCTATGTAGTGTATTGCATTATGTCTATCAGTTAACTAGTACCCATAACACAAGCTCTGCTTAGCTTGGGGCTAGATAATGCTGTGTGAATTGTCCCGCATTATTTATTAATTTATTTAAAAAAAAGTGTGTGGAGCTGCAGGCAAAAGCTGGTTAATAATAACATTCTCATTTTGCGCTAAAGTGTAATGGAGTGGCATTAGGAATGGGAGGCCATGAACTAGAGGTGAAGTCAGCAGACAGAAGGTCATTAACCATAAAAAGGCTGCTCATGATAAAAATGGAATAATCAACCAATATTTTCAAGATAAAGATATGGGTAAAGATTTTAGCAGGAAGACCTAACTTACTGGACATGTTTCCTCTGGCCCCAAAGTAAGTAGAGCTCTGTGTCAGGGGTACCAGAATCCTGATTTACAATAAATGCCTTTATTAACAAAGAAAATTACAATCAAATAAAAGAAACAAATAAGTATAATCAATATTTACAATGAGGATCCGTAATGTTATAGCAATTTCAATAGAACTAGTATCCACATTATTCTTTAAGACATTAGAATGATATATTTTTTTTAATTATCCAAATCAGACTATTACGTACGAAGTTATGACTAAATTACTAGCGAAGTTCACTGAGTGACCGCCGCGGGTAATAAAAAATAAATAAAAAATTCCATTCGAGGGGTCTCTCAAAAATGAGTCTATTGGGTTCTGTAATTTTTTTCCTAGACTTAAGTTTCGGAGTAAATCACTAAAAACTGATATCTGCCTACGGTTAACGGGCGGCGACCGAGCAAGTGACGTCACACGCACCCGCGGCGGTCACTCAGTGAAATTCGCTAGTAATTTGGTCATACCTTCGTCCATTTTTGTCGTAGAACAATCGTTTTTGCACTGTGTGTAATGGATTTCTTAGCTCTGTTAATCTGCATTCTGAACTAAAAACGTTACGGATCCTCATTGAAACGATTGAGCTAACTGCAGACTGTTGCAAACAACTTGCCCTGCTGTATGGCAATGATGTGCTGCACCAGATACTCACCAGCTCTTGGGTCACGCATAGCTTCACACGCTGAGATAATTTTTTCAATTATAATATTTAATACTGAATTACATAACTTTGGTTCCAGAATCCAAAACAATTTGTTAGCACAATAACCACAAAAAAAAATTTGTTGTCTGTAAAGTCGGTTTACTGACGATAGTTGAACGTGACAACGTCTTAAGAAAATACTGATGGAATGGTAGCATTTGATACTCGATCAAAACATGTAAATATAGTATAGCAGCTATCCACGCAGACGCATCGCTCACTCAAGTAGGAGAGACGGATGTCGAGCGCTCTCGCTTGCACTTCAAGCCTTACATGGAACGCCTCAGAGCGAGGTAACGCCTCAGAGCGAGGTAACGCCGCATGACGTCATGTTTTTTCGTGCGTGCAGCGGGCTCTATCGAATTATAAGACGTTGTCACGTCAAAAACTTTAACAGAATGTTACCCATGTGCACTAAAAAAGGTGCAATTGGAGCTCGAAAACTGACATGATGAATTAAGTTTACAATTGTAATAAAATTCTGCAATTTGCTTCGATGATATCTACCACTTGGCTTGATGATATCCATTCTAGTCTACACCTGAACCACACAGAACCTGTATAGAGTTCTGTACAACTAACCAAACTGATCTTATTAGAAAAAAAATACAAGAAAATGTACCTGATCACTATCACTAGGCGTGCGAGTGGAGACTACATGAGGAGTAGATATCTGATCACCCTCTCGAAGCCTGTGTAGTCTTTTATCGTTTGTAGTAGCAATATCTCGCAGCTCCCTAGTACAGTTGATTACATCCCGGCAGTTATTGCAAATTGTTTGTGGCAGTTGATCTGCTGGTATAACCTAAAACCGTGGAACTTTTAGTAGAGCATTGAGTTTATGATAATATGAGATAGAGGTACATTACATTGTTGTAGAGTGTCTGAGGGATAAAACAATAAGAAGTTTACGATTAAATCAAATTGTAAATCAGATGGAGAAAGGGGAGAAGGTAAGAAAGTAAGGTGTACCTTTATGCCAGTAAATTTTCGAATATCTTGAGACCAATCGACAGGTTCAAAGATGTTATCCGCTCCGGTTTCTACGAGGCACAGTCTGCATAAATCTTCGAGCAAAACCATTGCATTCTCCATTCTAGTTAACTTGATTTTATTATATTATAAATATTGCGAGAGCCGAGCCAAATCTAAAAAAAAGTAGGTATGCATGCACCACAGAACAATTCTACTCTACGAGGTATGCACCTGCCTATTTTCTTTTCTTTTCTTTGTAAACCGGAATCGGAACGACAAACAGTGCAGCATCCTTTAGGATTCGTATTACATCTGTGGAGGACAAAAATAAATATAAACAGTAATGTTGCCACCTTGCAGAAAAAAAATCACTAGGTTTGGTCTTAAAACTCCCTAGATTTCGGAATATTTTTATCAAAGAAAAACTAGAATTCACTGAATAATTTAAAATGAAATTACACGGTTGGTACTACAAAATAATGTATTTTTGAAAATAATTTACAAAACAACACAACATACTAATATTAAATAGCAAAATTTTTTGACACTAAACTAGATAGATATATAATTATTTTGTGTTTTTTTTAATACTCTGTTTTTATTAATTTATTAATTTTTTAATACTAATAAATTACTCTGTGTTTCTCAATATCGTCAATGAGGATCCGTAACATTTTTAGTTGAGAATGCATATTTATAGAGCTAAAAAATCCGCAACACAAAGTGCAAAAAATTTTGTTCAACGACAAAAATTGACGAAGTTATGAAGATGATTTTTTTTTTCATTCGATGGGTCTTTAGGGGTGCGAACGATGGTTTGGGAGTCAGAAGGAGAAAGTATGAAAGCAGTAGATAGAAGAAAAGTTCACAGGTTTTAATAACAAGCAGTGCAAGAACGAAATACAGAGATCGCGCAGTGATTTTACGGCGGCGAGCGGTACGTGCATACGCGACAAGTGCAAGGCTGGGACTGCTTTTGTCAATCGGTCGGGCGCGGCGCAATGGAGCTCCAGCGCGTGGGCAAAACCAGTTTTCAGACAGTGGCGAGCGGGGTCCCTCGACCGAACCTACCTATAATATTTTTACCCAATGCAATAAAAGGAGTGTTATGTTTTTACTGTAATATTTGTATGAAGGAAGGTTTAAATTTTAAATAGGTATGTAAATAATGTATGTTTGTTTTATTTGTGTGTACTATTATGTATATTATATATGTTTATCTATTTAAGTAGGTGCGAAGTATTTATTCTGTAAATAATATAAATATATAATGTTGTAAAATATAAATGAATATGTGAATTCACCACAGGTCTCTCAAAACTGAGTATATTTTGTTCTATAATTTTTTTCCTAAATTTATAGTTTCGGAGTAAGTCACTAAACACTTATTCTGCCTACGGTTAACGGGTGATCCTCATTTTTGTAAATATTTCTTTTACATCTACAAAAGGCCTACTTTTGTACCTACAAAAGGCTTTTGTAGTATCATTTGCTGCAGGCCTTAACCACATCTTGAATTCTTAGATTTCCCATTCTTTTCGATATTTTAGTGAATAAAAGTTTTTTTTTTTTACTGGCACGTCCATAGAAATGCGAAATAACTAAGAAATATTTCACAAAAACTTGTTCGAATGATTTCGATGTGATCACTTACTTTCACGAACGAAGTTTAGCAAGAACTGCCTAGCAACAGTAGCAAGCAACTAACTAAATGCACACTCAATTAAACAAGTTTAGTAGGTACGTGATAGGTTATCATCAATTAGTCGAGGATTCCCCAAGGTAGGTTGGCATAACCAAACAAAAACGTTTAATTCATGAACCTATAAAGATCCATGGTATAATTAAGTTTTGGCTGTATAAGAAAAGGATAGTGCTATTTTCACATAAATTAGGGAATTCGTTGCTAATAAGTATGTAATTTCAAAATTTTTCGAGATTCGATAAATTAATTAAGCGTTGCCACCTTGGTGATTTTACCACTAGATTTAGTCAGTTTTTGCAGTACGATAATGATATTCTAAAGAAAATATCACTAAAAATCATCAAATATCTTTTTAGTGATATTTTCTTTAGAAAATCATTATCGTACTGCAAAAACTGACTAAATCTAGTGGTAAAATCACCAAGGTGGCAACGCTGTACAGTGCTCTACTCAACGTACGTGTGGCTGTCTGTCAGTGTCACATTAAGGTAGAGAATATGATCGATATTCATTGATGGTGAATAAACATCGATGTTTATCTGAAAAACATCGATGTGTTGACTTCGATATCATCGACACATCGATGTTATAAGAATAATATTTAGAAATTTCAATTATTCTTTAGAGCGCCATCTCTGCATTTGATGTAAGTACTAGGTTCAACTATCAACCATCATTAGATAGTCATTAGATGACTATCAAGTTCAACTATTTTTCACTAGATGGCACTGATCAACGTAGCCAACTCCTGTACAAGTAGCGGCACGAAACTCTAGCGCTGACCGTTATTGCGCAGAAGTCAAAAATTAGGTATCACAGGGTGCGCAGTATCATCCGCAGTGGGTCAAGACAGGATGTATGATATGATGATGATGACCACAGGCAGGTACCTACCTACTCATTGGTCGGCTTACTAACAGTTGCTCCTGCGCCTGACCTCTCCCCTGTTGTGTCGGTCTGCGTCCTTAAAGCCGGGGTTCCACCGCGAGGGGACTCATTCCGGACTCCATTTAACTCACAAGAGGAAACTGCATAGTGCATACCTACTTGTATTTCCTCCATCAAATAGTAGAGCGGAAAGGACGGAGCGAGCAGAAAGCTTTGAAAAGAACTCTGCGGTGGAAATCCAAGACGAAATTCGGCTGGGAGCATCATTTACCATGACTTCTGACCATGGACGAACAGTAGGTATCCCTTCCATCAAATGATAGAGGGGCTACCGCGCTCAGCGATAAACTTACGTGGTAACCATCAACGGAACAGACTAAGGGAAGAAAACCTGTCAAAGTTACATTTTTAAGGGCACACCCCTTAAAATACTGGGAATGTTAAATTTTTCTTTAAATGTTGTAATTTCAATAATAATAAACACATATCATACATTTATTAGACCGTTACCGAAAAAAGATGTTTTTAGACATATCCATGTTTTTCAATCGATATTTATCGTAGGTACCTACATCGATACTTTTGATTCGATGTTAACAACGCGGCAACGATGTCAACAACAACATTTTCCTAACATCAACTTCAACTTCTTGTTTGAATTCATTTTCATAATATCTATCATCATCTTTCTAATGAGGGGTCATTAGAAATCGTCACTGTCATGTGTCACCCGTAAAATGTGATAATGTCAGTCAGCATGACAAGTATGCATATTGCATACAGATACAGCATGATGCTTCCAAACTTCTTCCTTTGGATTGACTACCTACCTACCTAGGTATTTAGCTTTGCGAGTGGCAAGAAATTCAAATATTTTCCTCATAATTTAAGCGTTCCTAATAATATTAGCTAGCGAATACTTAGGTAGGTAGGTATGTAGTTCTGTGACCGTCATCTATTGCTCATTCGCTAAGCTTAGCCTAGCCCAGCTAAGCCGATTTTCTAGGAATCCATCATTTCAGCTACAATAATATTATAATAGGTTTTGAATTTTCTAAGATAATGGGTAGGTACTAGGAAAGGAACTTATACCAAACCTTGGGTATAAATTCCTTGGTCACCGGTCGCACTTAAATCACACCGCGATCTCATCATCACCGCGTGATTTTACGTCATAATTCGCGCGCGAATGTAGAGAGGCCTTTTGTTGAGCGGGAGCTTCCTATCATTTAAGTTACAATTTAATTCATGTTTAAATAATTACTTTAAGTAGGTATCTATTATTCAAATTATAAATTGATTAGGTAGGACGGTAAAATGAATTCCTCGTATTATGTCATAATTTGCATAATTTGATGAAAATGCTCAAAAATCAAATCAGCTCTGACTTTCTAATAGGTTTCTTTTTCAAATAGGTATTTGAGTTAAGTATCTATAATCTATGTAAATATAAGAAATAAACTCGATGGATTTACAAATCCATTCCATTCGATTAGTACCCCTCACCACCCCTCTTCAGATTGGAACACCCTGTTTTACTTTACGTTTACATGACTTTTACTAATACCTACCTTTCAATTTTAACTTTAGTTTTTGTGTTTGAAAAAATCACTATAGGTACCTACCTAGGTACTTATACTAGTATTAGAGTAGGTTTATGAATCACTACGTGATCTGTGGTAAAAACTGTAATCATTTTCAGAGAGAATACAATAATTACGTCTAAATATCGGTTAGATACCTACTTATTCAAAAATTATTACCTACCTATTCAAAAATTATTCCTACCTTCACCAGCACAAATATTTACCGGTACCTAGCTGAAGGGCACTTCGCATCGTCGAGATTCAGTGAAAAATTATTGCTTACCAAAAACATGGATTGTTTCCCTTTGTACCTAACCTTCAAAAGCTGGTAAGTAGTTAAAAATTGTGGATAGCTTTAATCACCCACCATGTTATGTAGTACATATACCATAGTTAGATTAAGTTCCAAACGGGGTGTTTGTCGGAAGCCCTCCCATTCGATGGATCGACGACGACATTGCTGCCCTGGGAAGTCCATGGGTGGAGGCAAGGCAGGGCTCATACTTTTAAAAACGAAATCTAAGTTTCTGATTCGTTTTCGTGCAAACGCATCTTAAGCAAGCGATTTATGTACGAGTTGGTTTTGCACGACAATGAAAACGAAACTTCGGTTTTTCTTTTCCTAGTATATAGGCTCCCAGGATCCTATTAGTGGCGTCGCTTTGGGGAAGTCCTATGTTTAGCAGTAGGTATCTATCTAGGATTCTTCTCGAAATTGTTTCCGAGTATACTTACCTTGGGCAAATTCTGCAGTTAGGTAAAAATAATTTTGAGAAGGAGGCCAAGAGGAGGATCCATCTAGGCTGGGCAGCGTTTGGGAAACTACGTCGAGTCTTCTCGTCATCCATACCGCAATGCTTGAAAACTAAAGTTTTCAATCAGTGCGTCCTACCCGTCATGACCTACGGAGCTGAGACGTGGACACTCACGGTAGGGCTGGTCCACCAGTTCAAAGTCGCTCAGCGACCTATGGAAAGAGCTATGCTCGGAGTCTCTCTGAAGGCTAGGAGTCGTAACGAATACATCCGACAGAGAACAAAAGTTATCAACATAGCTCAAAGAATTAGCAAGCTGAAGTGGCAGTGGGCCGGCTATATCTCGCGAAGAACCGACAACCGCTGGGGTAAACGTGTTCTTGAGTGGAGACCACGACTCGGCAAACGTAGTGTAGGACGCCCTCCAGCCAGGTGGGGTGATGACCTGCGAAAGACTGCAGGCAGATGCTGAATCCAGCAAGCTGAAGACAGGGTGCTATGGCGCTCATTAGGGGAGGCCTATGTCCAGCTGTGGACTAATATAGACTGATGATGATGATGATCTATCTGGGTATCGGTTGATAGTGATGATTCAGATTTAGGTAACTGATTGAGTTATACTTGAGCCTATGCCTACCCTGTGGAGTCTATGAGGGCAAAAGGTCTCGGCGGCGGCGTAAGGACTCTTTGGACGGAGGTTCTGAAGTCCCAAGTTTGGTAGAACCACAGAAAACGATTAGGTAGGTACCTATTGAAACTGGACTGATATCTGTTATTGGACTGATGTCTTCTATGTAATGGAAGTATGAGTAGGTACTTACATTTATTTTATTTTTTATACTTCATACCTAGGTGTTTTAAGAGACATTCTCGTAGATAAATAGAGCAACTGAACAACTTTGTATATCTACCTATTTATTTATTTAGTGGTGGTAGGTACTTTAGGAAAGCTTTTCGTTTATTTTTTTAGCGAAAATCATGACCGACCTCTGTGCACGCAGGGACGCGGATCGCGTACGTTAACACATATCCCACTCCCGCGAAGCGGGGGTTGAGGTTGCACATTTTGCGTATTGCTCAATGTGTTTTTTTTTCACATTATGCTTACTGTTCATTTAGCGTATTGCACATTCTGCCCGTTTGTACATTGTGCTTGTTGTTCTCATTTTGCGTATTGTACATTATCAGCCGAAGGGAACAAATGTAGTAAATTGGCACACGCGCAACCTCAATTCCTAAGACGCTTCTCTTTTTGCACAGACTCTTCACATAGGTACAAGCTCTGCTGAGCGTGTATCCGCAACCAAGGGGGGTTTCAACTATAATCACCACGCTTGGAAGACGGCTATTAAATAAAAAAAAACGCGTACAATACGAGAGCAGGAAGCACACGCAATTTGGAGGATCGTCCCCGTCCAACGGTTAAATTCGTCAAACCCAAACCACAAGTTTCTTCTTAGGTTTTTTATCATATTAGAGTTTGTTCAATCCAAAGGCCTACTTTCATAGAAGAGGGCTGAGATCAAAGGCCTTATCATTAGGTATGGGCCAGGCAGTAACCTTGTATTTTTCCTACCACTTACGCTGAACAGATATTTATCGTTTCGCTAGCTTATCTAATTATTTTCCAAGTGCTTACCTAAGCATTTGTCAATGTTTACAATCGGTAGCCAAGGGAACCTGATGCAGCCATCGATCGAAGCAAGCCAGTTCTACGACCACTATTCGCCTAGTTTGATAGTAGGTTAGCTATAGTATTCTACATAATATTCTACATATTCAACAAATAGTAATGTACATATGCAACGAATATTTTGTTTGTGAGTAGTTTGGGTGTGATTTTTACGTAGCCGTTAACAATTTGTTAGGAAAGAAAAGCTAAACCTGCCAACTTTGCATAAACTATCTAGTTGAAAGTGTTACAAATAATAAATTATTATTGGGGACGCTTCCGACTGGTATTGATATGGATCAGTTGAGCTAGCTGTAGACTGTTTACAACAGTCTGCAGTTAGCTCTATTGTTTCAATTGTAAATACTAGTATAATTTTGTTTGTGAATAAAGGCTATTGTCGTATAAAAAATAATATTAATATTGTTTTTGATAACCGTTTTAATAAAATAATTAAGGCACAGTAGGTAACTTTTCACTACATATATTTTTGATCGTTCTTTTTTCTTATTATGATGATGTAAGCGAAATTGCGTTTACAGCTGAAGTAAATTACCTAACGGACCTACCAATTTGTGAAGTTTAGAAATTATACAAAATTATAAAGAAAACAAAATGGCAAGAAAGCAGCAAAATAGGATAAATTTATTAGAAAATTCGTAGAGGTTGTAGCGTCGTAGACCCATAGCTACGAGCACCTACGAACTTCGTAGAGGGTCTACGCACCATTGCGTAGGTCGCGTAGCGGCGTAGCAGTGTCGCTTGGAACGCGTAGCAAGCCGCCCGCTACAGTAGGGCGGGCGGATATTTTCGAACTCGATGTTTTGTTAAAGTGTATAAACTTTGGTGAGTTTTTAGAAGTTTAAACCCTTGAATATTGGTGGTAAAAAGAGGCCAGAGTGTCTGTGTATATTAGTGGCCTCGGAGTTCCCAAGCGAATGCTCCGATTTGTATGCAATTTCTTGGTAAGAAAGACTATGGTTTTAGCTGTGGTTTATTATCGTTCTAATCTAAGTTTGTTGAAAATTACTGCAGCATTACACTATGAAAAACATAACTTTAGAGACGGTGTTCGGCAACCGAGTTTTGAACTATTTATAATTTCGTAGCTCTCACTTTCAGATTACAGTTGATAAGAAAGCTAACTTGAATTAAGTTTAGTTTATGCTGCTGTATCATGTGGGCAACTCAACCTCAAGTATGTATAAACCATCATGATAAACATCAACCTAAATGAAATTATATTTGTCCCCGCCATAAGTTGTCGAAAGTAGGCCACTATAAAGTACATAATTGAAGGCTATCTGGCATCTATCTATTAAAGGGGCTTTTCACTATCTATTGAATAATGAATGAAACAACGTTGGACCTTCAGTTCTAACGATTTCGACCTACTTACAGGATAGTTTAATTCATTGACTGGTGATAGCTGTACGGTAACTTTGTACTTAGACTGATTTAAGCTCGACACCGTAGGTAATTTTTGTATTATCCCTGATACAAATATTACCTCACACAATATTCCTAGACTGTTCTTACTAGTTTTTAGTGTTTTGTTTATGTAATATGGGTCAAAATAAATTTATTTTCTTTCGGATCTTTCTAAACAGATATAAACACGACGTTTATGCAATAATTGTGGATAGATAGATATAAAACACTTTTATTGCACACTAAAAACTAAGACACAATTTACAAATGAAATAATCATAATTTAAGTGAAAATTGGCGGTCTTATCACTCAAGAGCGGTCTCTGCCAGACAACCTGGTATGATATGGATAAGATCTGTGTGCATGTAATATGGTACTACTTAAAAAAAAAATAACATTCATTAAAATTACAGAAAATACATACATACTCCTATAAATTTATAAATATTAATATACCTATAAATATACATATTATATACTTATTTATTAAGGAAACAAGGGCGTATTCAAGGGCAGCAGTAACAAATAATGTTCCTTTTCCATATCCTTGAAAATTGGTAGTGACTTTGCATACCTCACAGCATACTCACATAATTAGGTAAGTCAAGAGTTTGCATAAATTACAGCATACTGGCATAAGTAAGTCAAGCGATCACCGACGAAAGGAACCTTCCAGATAAAGAGCTGCACCTTCCTTCTGTGAATTTTTAACACCTCAATTGCTTCCCAAGTCTGCGTCATAATGCGCTACGGTGGATCTCAAACTTTTAGTTTGGAAAAATTCGAGATCTAGAACTAGGCTTTAGGTTTTCCATGAAATTATTCAAACTTAGTTCCCATAATTTGAGCCGTCTGTCCGTCTGTCAACCCCCTTTTCTCAGGAACGCGTGGACGTATCGAGTTGAAATTAACGTCAAATACTCAAGTCAGTAACTTCTCGGAGCCGCGATATAAATAAAACATCTAAGACCCGAGTTCACCAACACATGGTTAAATTTTAAACAATTGCTTTGACGTTTTTGACACAAGTTTTCATACATTAAACGTCAAAGTTAACCGAAGAAGGTGCCTAATTGTCCGATTATCTTTTGGTGAACACCAGCATAAGTCAACGCACTCAAAAGTTACCACCGTTTATGTCCAAATATTTTGAAATTTCCAAGGAAATCACATGCACACAAAACCTATAGGGTACTTCCCGCAGACCTAGAATCATGAAATTTGATGAGCAGCAAGGTTTTATGGCACAAGAAAAGGAAAAAATCCGAAACAGTAAATTTTTAGTTTATTCACAAAAAATCGTTTGATTTTTGCTATAGACCAAAACCTATAGGGTACTTCCCGTTAACCTAGAATCATAAAATTTAGTAAGAAAAGGGTCTTATAGCACAAATAAAGGGGAAAAACCAGAAACCGTAAATTCGTAGTTTATTCACAAAAAAAAATATTTAATTCTCGCCATGGACCAAAACCTACAGGACAACTACTTCCCGTTGACCTAGAATCATGATAATTTGGCAAGACACAAGGTCTTACGGAACCCTTAGTACGCGAGTCCGACTCGGATTTGACGTTTTATTTCTTTCTTTTTAGATAAGCATTAAAGATGACCGAGCGAGGTGGTAAGCGAGGCGCCGGGGCCCCGTTCTACGCGCCCCCGCGCCGCAAGACCTCGGCTGAGATCATCAGCGAAGCACGAGCCGCTGTCTATGGTGGTGAGGAGCCTCTGACTATGTTGTTTATGTTCATATGGAGTAGCCCGACGACCTCTGTGACGCGGCGGGGGAAGGTTCGCCTGCGACGCAGGAGATTGCAGATACCTCCGGGCAAATGTTTGTACGATCTGCAGATATTTGTTCAGGGTGTTCTGGATGTTGTCCATGTATGATTATGAGGTATTAAGTTTAAGAGTTGTGTATTACCCATATCAGAAGTTCTGCTTAGCTTGGAGCTAGATATGTTGTTATAGCAGCTAGTTATGACGTTTTTTGCTTTATCCGAAACTCTTAGAGCTCTATTATTGACGACCTCTGTGGCGCAGCGGGCGAAGGTCTGCCTGCGATGCAGGAGGTTGCGGGTTCGATTCCCGCCTCGGGACAAATGTTTGTACGATCTGCAGACATTTGTCCAGGGCGTTCTGGATGTTTTCTATGTATAATAAAAAATATATATCTATGTAGTGTATTCAGTTATCTTATCTAGTACCCATAACACAAGCTCTGCTTAGCTTGGGGCTAGATAATGCTGTGCGAATCGTCCAGCATTCTTTATTTATTTTATTATTATTCATTGTTCTATGTTTTCCCCACGCCAGGAAAAAGATTATTTCACAAACTGAACGTCACCTTTGTCATAAGCGAAATGTGGCGAGTCACGCAAATTCTAACAATTTCGTTTCATTTAACTTTGACGTCAAAGGCACCAGATGTAGACGTTTTTCTACAGAAATGGGTCTTTAGTTTGGCATTGATAACATAACTCAACTCTCATTATTTAGTTTTTGCGATTATATCAAGTTTACTACATATCAGGTAAACTTCTGTAAGAATAGAGTTACATGTTTATCAATGAAATACAAATACTTTAGAGATGTACCTATCAATTGACAGAGATGATTAACTATTGACACACTGAATATTTTTAGACTAATACTTGGTCTTAACTGAATTAACATAGCCTCAAAGTAAACGCATCACGGTTTTTTGTAGAAGCTATATTTAGAAGCTATAGGCTATATTGTAGAAGCTATCATTTCTAATTTTTGTAGAAGCTATACCTAAGTACCTACAAGTTGCAATAGGATATAAATGCACCTTAATTTAAAGAAGCAATTTTTTTTTCGTATTCTCTATTGATATTGAAACATAGTAAGTTTTTTTGTATTCTACAAGAATACAAAAAAAATGTTTTTGTTGTGAAATTTAATCATTGAAAAGTAGATATTTTTGATCTCAATCGCAAAATTTTTAAACGCAACGCCATTGGCCAGAGCGACCGTTACATCACACTTCACATTTTGTATTGTCATGAGGATATCCCGCCAATGGGCGGGATATCTTTTTGTATTATTTCGCGGTTGTTTGGGGTCTTCCGTAAAGCAAAGCTTGAGTTTTATCATTTATTTTATTATAATTGAAAAATCAACGAAGAAACAAAAGCGTTTTGAGTTGAAAATGTGAATCACAGAACAAGGGCCAATATTATGGCAGCGTTTTTATCACCCGAAACTGAGTGTCTTTTTGTTTTTTACCTACCTAATACCTAATAAAAATTTTAGTAGGTTTTATATTTTAATCCGGTAATGTATTAACCTCCACGAACGATAAAAAAAATTCTATGCACATACCCTATTAGGTACAGTAGGTAATTTAATTAGGTGCCGAATAAATTGCCATCTACTACAGTTTCATAACAAAGCTTTGGTATTTTCTATGGGGCTCTCTGACACGAACTCACTGTCGCGAAACGAAACCATTTAATGACTATAACTATTACGTCGTCGGTTTGTAACCGGTCTATAAAAAGATGGATGCCCATTGTTTAGGATTGAGCCTATGTAAATACATCTATCTCTTTCTTGGGTCGCCCTCTTCTAACACTGCCTTGCAACGGGACGTTCGGGCTCCCGGTAATTTACTCTTTATTAAATCAATTTAATGTCTAACTAGCCCAAATAGTGTTTAAACTAAAGTGAAACAGTGTGTGACTCAATACAAGTGAAATCCCATACCAAACGTCTTTGAATCAACCACAAATCCCATACACCCATAAAATACCTATATAGGTATTTGTACCTGCCTGCCTATCATGCCGAAAATTTATTCCCCACGGGGATATGAATCCACGACTTCCTGTTCTTATTGCCAACGAAACAATGATAATTTGGATGAATTTTTTAGATTATTTATTTGTCTTTTATTGTTTTTGTAATGTTTGTATTGTAGTCTAGACATAAAGTTACAACGCGCTCGCATTATCATAGAAAACAGATGTAGCGTAATGTCAGTGAAACGTAAAATGGTTCTTTAATAAAATAAATTCTTAAACCGAAATCGAACCTACAACTTCTACCATTTCTGTTCTTTAATGCCAACAAAACAATGATAGTTGGGATCCACTACCTTCTTGACTTTTTCTGTTCCTACTTCTTTAAAAAGATTAGCAAAGTTAGGGTAGGCTCTCGGTAGCTAATCGTAAATGTAGAGCAATATAATTTAATAAACCTACCTAGTGTAGATTCCTAAGAGCGAGAGATCGACCCGAACTCAGTTTATCACACTAATATTATGAATGCGAAAGTTTGGATTTTTGGATGTTTTTTACTGTTTCACGCCAAAACACCTGAATGGATCGCGATGAAATTCGGCATACATATACTTATAGGCCGGGAAGAAAACATAAGCTACTTTTTATAACATAAATCATTTCCCATGGGATACAAATAAGTTTTAACCACGGAAATTTAATTCCGTGGTTTTAACCGTTTTCATAGAAACAGCGCGCGCAAAGCCGCAGAAATCGAATATCAAAATTCAACTGACCGTTAGAAAAACAGTCATACATCATGAATATGGAAATCGCGGTTAAAATCAGAATCAAGTCGATTCCCTCAAGGTGTTTAACCTAAGGTCGCGCGGTCAAGTTGTTACAGGCCGTTGCTACGGAGAAATCACGTGAATTAACTAACTGTAATGACTTGCTCGCGACTCACGAACCCTTTGCGCTATAGACGTTATAGCTATAGCAGGTTTTAGGTATAGTTGGGTAACGCTATAGCCCGATTCTAAGGCAAAATCGACGGACACGTCCTCGGGTACCTCCAAAATACACGATAAGCTTAGTTTGGGCACGGTAATATAATATAATATTATTATATATAATATTATTATTATATATAATATTAA
This sequence comes from Eupithecia subfuscata, assembly GCA_963564075.1. Taxonomy (NCBI): domain Eukaryota; kingdom Metazoa; phylum Arthropoda; class Insecta; order Lepidoptera; family Geometridae; genus Eupithecia; species Eupithecia subfuscata. The sequence continues at coordinate 6,507,772 of OY751117.1, read as the reverse complement.
TATTATTATATATAATATTATTATATATATATAATATTACCTTGGTTTGGGCCTAATTACAATACATGACACTTATTGCACACCAAGAAAATACAAAAGTAAAAATACAGGAAAAGAGAGATACAGAGTTTTACAATGGGCGGCCTTTTAGCTAAGAGCGATCTCTTCCAGACAGCCGTGGGATGGACACGAAGCAGTTGTACATGTAAAGACGGTGGCGTATTACTTAAATCATGTATATATAAAAATGAAACCCGTTTTCCTTGGTTACGGCATCACGCGTGAACGGCTGGACCGATTTCGCTAATTCTTTCTTTGTTGTGTTTGTTATTGTCAGGAGAAGGTTCAGAAAGAAAAAATTAAGAAAGTTGGAAACATAAATTTCCACGGGGGCGAAGCCGCGGGGCGCAGCTAGTATACAATACATACATAATATAAAATATACAATACGAGTAGTAAAGAACTATAATAATAATAATAATGATACCGACCGCTTGAGCCCAGCTTCGTTTTGATATATTTTTACTGTAGAATAGTTTTATGATATTTAATTTTCTATAGTAATAAATGTATTTTATAAACGAGATTTAGGAATAAATGAATGTTTAATAATACAAAGGAAGTTTTATAAAAAAAAGATGCAAAATAAAAACTATCAATTTATGACTGAAGAGAGATAGTGTTGATAGACCATATTCTTAAATACAGGGAGAGACTTGCGTGTCATAAAGTAGAGCATATAGTAGTAGGTAGAGCATTCATAATTAATGTTCTGATTGTTGGTAACGAGTACAGTGACGAGACAGAGACGGGGCTCAGTTCAGTGCAAGATGTTTTAAATATGTTATTATGCTGTTTTTTTGTTTGATTATAATTGTTATTTTAGTTGCATATTGTGCTCTGTACTGTCCGTTTACTATAATTGTTCCATTTCATGGTGGAAACTTTGGTAGTTTGTGTTAGTTTATCTAGTACTAGTTTCTGCCCGCGGCTTCGCACGCGTTGTTTCTATGGAAAGGTTTTATAGTTGTTTATATCCCATGGAAACTGATTTATGGGATAAAAGTAGCCCATGTTTTATTCCAGGCCTAAAAACAAATGAATGCAAAATTTCAATCCGATCCGTTTAGTAGTTTTGGCGTGAAGAGGTAACAAACATCCATCCATCCATACATCTAAACATCCAAACTTTCACATTTATAGTTTGATGTGATTTTTTGTTTTGTTTAAAATAACTGTGTTTCCAAAATAATTAAAATAAAATGTTTACAATCTTAGAGGGGCAAACGAAATAAGGTGTTTGGGTTTCCAAACATCATCATCATCATCATCGTCAGCCTATATTAGTCCACTGCTGGACATAGGCCTCCCCTAATGAGCGCCATAGCACCCTGTCTTCAATCAAACAGGGTTCCAAACAGAAACTCTGTAATTCGCCCACATTCTAGCTCTCCCTTCCAGCGTCTTCCTAGTATTATTTCAAGCCCAACCGCTCCTCACAGAGAGGCTACGCACGTGTGTCTACCTTCGCTTTGCAAGAAAATATATGCGATAACGTCTACTGCAACCCACGCACACGCTACGCACGAATACGAGATTAATGACGACATTGCTACACGCGTGGCTTGCTCGAATATGGCACCCACGCTCAACGATGTCAGCTTTCAGTGAGACAGACGCGACGTGTCAAAATCACTCCTCCGACATAGGCCTCCCCTTATGAGCGCCTAAAAAAACATAAATGAACCATATTCATATACAATGTGTCTGGTTACCGGTGTCGGAGACTTTGGGGGGGTGAAGTACGGTAAATTTTATCGACAAATCACTATCCCTATTTTTTTTTTCTTGCTCCCTGATAAAATGGCTGCCATTTTTTTTTCTATTTTTTTTTCTCGCTCCCTGATAAAATGGCAGCCATTTTATCAGGGAGCAAGAAAAAAAAAATAGGGATAGTGATTTGTCGATAAAATTTACCGTACTTCACCCCCCCAAAGTCTCCGACACCGGTAACCAGACACATTGTATATAGTTTAGCTTGGGACTTGATGATGTTGTGTGAATTGTCCAGAATTACTTATTTATTTATCTATTTATATTGTATTTATTTATTTAAATCTCATAGTTTTAAAGGGCTTTTAGCCATTAACCATATTGTGCAATGTATTTACGGAATTTTTAATTACCTCAGCATGTTTTCAACAGAGATGAGCGCCACGGTGAGCGGTTCAGGCGCCGCCGGTGGAGCACTGCGCGCGCTGCGCACGCGCCGGCCGTTCACGCCGCGCGAGCCGCAACGCTCGCTTTTTAGCGAACGCACGCGTAAGAAGGAGGGTAGGCCTCCTAGCGCGCTCGAGTAAGTACTTTATAAAGAGACTACGAACAAGCTCGGCCCTTGGCCTCGTGCTTTTCCTATATTAAGGCTCTACCTCCCCGAACACTAGCGCCGCCACATATTTTATCATAACATTACGTCGAAGAAAGGAAATTCCAAAAATTACGCTGGGCAATTTGTGATACCTATCATAAGCATTTTTTTAACGCCTCTGTAATAGTTTTATTTTGTATAGTTTAAACAGAGATGCGAAAATAGAGTTTGGTGGCCACCAAGGGCAACATCGTATCTCTGCCTAAACTATACAAAATAAAACTATTACAGAGGCGTTAAAAAAATGCTTATAATAGGTATCACAAATTGCCCAACGTAATTTTTGGAATTTCCTTTCTTCGACGTAATAATAAGATAAAATATGTGGCGGCGCTAGTGTTCGGGGAGGTGGAGCCTTAAATGATGTAACTGGGTCCAGCCGCAACGCACGCTTTTCCGGGAACACACGCTCTTTAGGGAACGCACGGGCAAAGAGGAGGCTAGGACTCCTAGTGCTCTTGAGTGTGACATATGAGACTTATAACTAGCTTTTGCCTTCGGCTTTGTGTTTGTCTCGGGTAAAACGTAGACTCCAGCTACAACCAGCCACAATGCACGCTCTTCAAATGAAAGAACGCTCAAAAAGGAGACAAGACCGTACTTTTTATGTGGTAAGTAGGTACATAGGTGTAGTACCTACATGTGAAGCGGTCTAAATCTTCTAGAATTATATTGTAATACAAAAATTGTGCAAGATTTTGCATACTTATCATGCAACATTTCAGTAGGTAGTTGTGGCGTGATAGAGAACCAAACTCGTCATCCATACCGCAATGCTTGAAAACTAAAGTTTTCAATCAGTTAGTCCTACCCGTCATGACCTACGAAGCTGAGACGTGGACACTCACGGTAGGGTTGGTCCACCCGTTCAGCGAGCTATGGAAAGAGCTATGCTCGGAGTCTCTCTGAAGGATATAGGATTCGTAACGAATACTGAATAATGATAGGTACCTATAAGTCCACGCGTTTATTTTCTTTAACTTAGAATGATATATTTCATAGACACGTTTCATAGACGATCTATCAGCTAGATAAATATCTATGCTCTCGTTGTTCTTGATAGTTTTTGCGATGACATATTTGCATTACCATTTTTAAAATAAAACAGTCTATGAAATAAATTTAGTAAATTTAAACAGTCAAGAAAATAAACGCGTAGGTACTTAGTATAATTGCTGTTACAATTTCTCAGCTCATTGAAAGTCATCGCTCTGATAAAAATGTTATTTTCTAGCTACATAATACCTATTTTAGTTTCCTTTAAGTCCCTGTTAGTCTTTCATGAACGCAATATCAAGTGGCACACTATTTCGCGCCTTGCATCAGCGTCAGGATGGCCGAGCGGTCTAAGGCGCCAGACTCAAGGTTTCCTTGCCCGCTGAACGTGGGTTCGAGTTATTCTGGTCCTCTCTGAGGGCGTGGGTTCGAATCCCACTTCTGACAAATCTTTTTGCAGTATATAAGTAGTATTTTTTCTCATTCGAAATAAATAAAACACTTGCTATCAACTTTTAATACTTATGTACATTCATATTCATTTCACTTTACACTGTTTTATTGCAGCCTCTATATCAATTGATGTTATTGTAGTGTCGAATGGACCTCAGTCTGACAAAAATCATAAGTTCTCTAAAATACACCTACCTACCAATTTGTACATTATATATCTACATTATCTACACTAATATTATAAAGAGGAAAGATTTGTATGTTTGTGACCAATAAACTTAAAAACTACTGGACTAATTTCAAAAATTCTTTCACCATTAGAATGCTACATTATCCTTGAGTAACATAGGCTATATTTATTACTATAAAAAATTAGGAATCCCTACTTTATAGTATGTCCAGATATATTTACTCTACATTTTATCCCAAAATGTTTAAAAAGAAATGAACACCCGTGCGAAGCCGCTAGTATTTTATAAAACTAGGTCCTAATTTTTTTAAGAGTACGGTTTTTTAAGCCTTGAAGGTATTTTGGAGAGACTGTTAGACAGAGTAGGTACCTTTATACTTTACAGTCTATGAAATTACTGAACAACATCCTGAAAATGGCTTAAGATGTCCTAAAGCCATTTTCAGTAGGTATATTTTACTTAGGCTGAATGTTTTTAAAACCAATCCGTTAGGCACTTCGCTACTAGCGGTTTTTCATTTTTATCACTTTGGCCATGGCCAAACGTTCAAGGTTAAGAATAAATATTTCTTTTATTTCCTACATAACCATTAGGTTGTCACTTGAAACGACTTTCGACTTTTGACTGCAGTCTAAAGTGCCATGTTATCACTAGCATGCAATAGCTTGATGTAGTCACTAAACCCATAAGTGGAAGAGGTCTTATTAGTAGTTGCAAAGGCGTTGTGGGTGATAGAAGTCCGAAGCAAAAGAGATATCAAATCTTTTTCTAGTGTAATAAAAAGGAAACTTAATATTATTTTCATGTTGCGTTATGTTAGGCAGGACTCTAGAAAGACGCTTTGCAGTAAATTTTTCAGAGGTTTCAGACTGTTTTGTGTGACCTTAACGCATTTACTGTCCAAGTCTCCAGCCCTAGCAGCAGCGGTGCGATCTGCAAGGGAACAACGGCACGCTCGGCCGACAAACACGCTCTCTATCTTTTTTTTCCAAAAGATTCACGACTCTTCAGTGCATTTGATTTAAGTGTAGGTATTCTTTCGCAAGTAAAGGACCAGGAGGCTCACGTGGAACACAAAAACTGAATTTCCTGTATCGTTTCCGTGCAAAACTTACTCTTATGACACCTACAATTGCACGAAAGCGAATCAGAAACTTCGAACTCTGTCTTTACAAGTACGGGTCAAGATGCTAAGATCAGTTTTTCCCACAGTTTGAAACATCTGAGCCTGTCCGAGAGTCGCGAAGATGTCCTAACAGCGTGCTTGCACGTTACCGACGACGCAACTTTGGATGCTATGCTGGATCAGAATAAGAAGAAGCCAGTGGTAAGCGAGTGTTTTGAAATTAATAATGTTATCTCTATTAGTCTGGTATAAAGGGCGGATTTTTTCGACGGGGGATTATGTTGAGGTACCTTAACTTAACCGGTGTAGCTACCGGAAAGTGGTCTTGGGAAACTATCCAGCAGTTATGGTACCTCACCTCAGTGCCCCGTCGAAAAAATCGACCCTTTATTTTAGAGTTTTTGATACTAACAATAAGTTATAGAGTAGGGAGTCAAATTTTAGGTTTAAGAGCACCAAGCCTAGCTATCATATTACAAGGTTGTAGATTCGCATGGATTCACCACGTTTAATATTAATCTCCAAGTGATTAGAAGCCTTGGGTCCTGTAATTTAGCTTAGATTAGTTCAGGATCCTCAGGACTCAATACTATACTCAATATTATATTATAAACATTTACTGTGTCAGAAATAAACGATTTGATTTGATTAAGGTAACAAGATCCCATTATTAACACACGTTTGGTAAATTTCTCATTGAATAATTCTTATTTGTCTTTTGAATTGAATCTTTCAATTAATGTCACACAGTTTTGGAAATAAAAGGCTACATTATTATTATTATTATTAATTCTTATTTGTAATTAAGTTATCCGACCCCTGTGGCGCAGTTGGCGAAGGTCTGCCTGCGACGCAGGAGGTTGCGGGTTCGATTCCCGCCTCGGGACAAATGTTTGTACGATCTGCAGACATTTGTCCAGGGCGTTCTGGATGTTTTCTATGTATAATAAAAAATATCTATCTATTTAGTGTATTGTATTAAATATATCAGTTATCTAGTACCTATAACACAAGCTCTGCTTACCTTGGGGCTAGATAATGCTGTGTGAATTGTCCAGCATTATTTATTTATTTAGTTATTATTTTGATATTTTATTACTGTAGGTGCCAATCATAAACATTTTCAAGAACCTCTTATACATTTTAGTTGCAAAAACAATCGCGCTCGATGCAAGAAAAATCTGGCGATGGATTGAAAACCCTTCCAAAGTTACCGCATCTCAGCGGTCGGGCTAAGCCCTTACATCGAAGAAACACACAGGCAGAAGGTTTGAATATTATCTTATAAATCGTAGCTTTTAGATTTGGCTTAAAACGATCATTGACAGCTCTTAAACGCAGGTACGTTTAAGACCAAACGTCCTCCAAAAGTAGAAGGTGGTTATTCAGCTCGCTTGGTAGGTTCACCACTTGATGGACTGGATTGGTGATTGTGAAGGTTCTATGAAGGTTGCTTAGGTATGCCTATTTACCAACAACGGCCGATGTAAACCAAAAGGGTCTCGGTTGTTTGTACAAAGCTCAATGACATCTCGAGAACCCACTCGGTCATTGAGCTATTAATATAATGTCACATTATCATCACTCATATACTCATATGAAGTGATGATAATGTGACATTATTTTAAAACTATGCTATTGGGTGGCTAGCCGTGTGGTGCCGGCTTAGAATTTGCACCACCCCAACTCTTCCCGCGAGTGTCGTAAGAGGCGACTTAGCCTAAGTTGCCTCTCCCTTAGTCACTAGGGAATTTCTACCCGGGTTCGGGCGGTAGCTACTCCCGCAGAACAATTCTACCACAGAACTGCGATTGCCAACCCAACCCGCATGCCCAGGGTGGGGATTACGGGCATTACTCCCCATATGAGATAAAAGCATATGAGAAATAAGGCGCTTATCAGGAGGAGGCCTACGTCCAGCATTGGACCAATATATGCTGTTGAGGTAGAAGTACTTTAACACATCTCAGTTCCGGTTATCTCTGGTTGGAACCGGTCCTTATCTTTTCCAGATCTTAGCCCTTTCCTTATTCTTTCAGAGCCAAGGTCTGAGTCTTCGCTGTTGATGACAGTTTCACTGACACAACCCCGCGCTGGTCACGGAATAAATAGTGCTAGCGTTAGTGATTTCAGATCCAGTCACTCTAGAAAGTGTAAGTCACGTTTATTGTTCGAGAAGTGTTTAGACTTCATTATAAATGTAAGCAGGTTAACTATGAACCTATAGGTTCGTAATTCGTCAAACTACGAAAGTTTTTGCGCTGTTTGGACTATGTAATATTGCACACAGAGTCAAAACGTTGATATTCTAAGGTGATTAAAAATCAAAAATCAAAATCACAAACTCTTTATTTCTATATATACACTAGATTCTGCCCGCGGCTTCGCACGCGTTAATTAAACAAAATTGTGAATCTAAACCATTCCCAGATCCCCTTGAACACACACAAAAAATTTCATCAAAATCGGTCCAGTCGTTTGAGAGAAGTTCAGTGACATACACACTCACAGAAGAATTATATATAGTAAGATTAGATGTACCTACACTTAGAAAAGGTAGGTAGATAAGGAATAATATTGATCAAACATTATTCCCTAGCGAATACTATAATGACTATAAATGTCCATAATACAGCGGTGTATCTCTGGCTGTAGGTATAAAGTTATTGGTATTTCCTTTTTATTTATTTGAAACTCTTACACAAAATAAGCTAGTTTCTGCCCGCGGCTTCGTACGTGTTGTTTCTATGAAAACGTTTAAAAGTTATTTATATCCCAAGGTAACTGAATTATGGGATAAAACGAAACCTATGTTTTATTCCAAAATTTCAGCCCGATCCGTTCAGAAGTTTTGGCGTGAAGAAGTAACAAACATCAATACATCTAAGCATTCAAACTCGCATTTATAATATTAGTGTGATGTAAATGTATTATAAATCCTACTCCCGAGTAATTTTCCTGACGAAATGTTCATAGCATACACAGTCGAATGCCTTGGAAAAATCAATGAATGAACATTATTTGGATGACCTCTGTGGCGCAGCGGGCGAAGGTCCGCCTGCGACGCAGAAGGTTGCGGGTTCGATTCCCGCCTCAGAACAAACGGTTGTACGATCTGCAGATATCTGTTCAGGGTGTCTGTTATGTTTACCGATGTATAATAAAAAAATATCTATCTAGTAGTCTATTGTATTACGTACTATATATATCAGTTATCTAGTACCCATAACACAAGCTCTGCTTAGCTTGGGGCTAGATAATGCTGTGTGAATTGTCCAGCATTATTTATTATTATTTATTTTTACCGTAGCACTCAGAGAGGCAGAAGAGGGCTTAGACTCGACGTCTAAGCATAGGAAACAGCTGGCCGCTTCGAAGTCTCAGTCGTTTGACACGCACACTCGGATATCAGATAACATCGGCGTCAAGTCGATCAATTCGAAACTACCCAACATGTCAAATGACCGGACGGAAAGGTAAGAGCCTAACTAAACTATACACTAGCCAAACTCGATGTAGAATGTTAGTAACCAAACTGCTTAACCTAAATTCACTGTTGCGGCGTATTTTTATTTATTTGGAAAACCAGCAGCACATACAAAAAATTTAAAATTAAGAAAATAGAAACAGAAGGCTAATAAAAAGTTTTCACGACTGAGAAGAATAGTAGATCCATAAAAAGTGTGAACAAGCGAAGTAAACAGATAACCTACAAGATTACAAACAACTTATTACATACATAGCAGAGAAATATAAAAAATGAGAGATAATAAACTAGCAATGGTGTTACTTATACCCTGATGACCAGAATTATGTGGGACTCGACGCCCTGAGAAGGACGTAATACCCACTAAAAACCTCTCCGGTGTCTCTCTCTCGCCATTTTCGCCGAACCACGGGAACATTTAAAACCTCCGCGGCATGAAAATCTAGCCTGACTATTGTGTTTTTAACGTGTTTTTCTAAACAATATATTCCTCACTCTCTCAGCATGAGCATCCTAGAGCTTTGCGACCGCCTCTCCCAACGAAGCATCCACGTCGAGCGAACACTACACCAGCTGGACACCCTACTACGTCGATTGGAGGTCAACACGCCCGCGTCGAGTCTAAGAGAGCTGGTGCTACGCTCTCTCTTCTTACATATAGACAACCAGGATAAACGGGTGTCGGTGGCGGTAGCAAGGGCTTTGCTGACGGTAAGATTCATGATATCGCTAAGGGTAAAGCATGTAAACTTATAAACTAGCCCATGAAATGTCAAGTTAGGAACATTGTTATGGTAAGACAGGACTTACAGAGCTGGACACTAAAGCGTTGACTGGAGTGCAACACGCTAGCGTCGAGTCTGAGAGAGCTGGTGTACCGTTGTTGGGTGCTACGCTCTCTGTTCTTGCATTTAGACAACCAGATTAATAGTGTGTCGGTGGCGATAGCAAGGGCTTTGTTAACGGTATAGGATCTTGAGGTTGAAAAATGTCTAGCATAGTAAAGTAACCTTATAAGAGATCTGGACGAGGTGTTTACCCAAAACGGAATGACTAACGATAGCGAACGACATAAAAAAACATAAATCAAAGACAGAAAACTAACAAAACTAGTACCTAGGCAAACAAAACGGATTTATTGTTATTATTGTATAACATTTTGGAAAATAAACTCACAGGTACAGACGAAGAGATGGTAAAAAGATGGAGTTACTGTTATTCCAATTTTGATCAAACTTGTCTGAATAAAATGTGCGGTTCACAGATGCGCGTGACAGGCAAAAATTTGGCGGCTGCCTTGAAGTTAGTCTTCAAAATAGCGAAAAACGATGATAACGACCACTTCTTCAAGGACACAGATTTGCTCGGTGAGGATTTGCATATTTTTAAATTTCAAGTTAATAGGCGGTAATTGCTCAGTTATTAAAAGGGGAAGAAGGACAGTCAAAGCGAGATCATAAGGGTTTCGAAACCGATCTCGAAACCCCGAATGTTCAGAACTACCAGATCTGATGTCAAAAATCTCATTTAGGTATTAAAAGCAGAATAGAGTTCATGCAATACTTATGAGACAAACACGACAGTAGTATACTTACATGCTCGATATTTATGTGTGTTTTACCTTTAGAGCTCCTAGTAGAAAGCTGCGGCAGAGCAGATCCGCTGACAGAGAGCGAATGCTGCGTGTACGGCGCGGGGTCGCTGCGTGTGTTAGCGCTGGAGCCGCGGCTGTGTGCGCGCGCGCACGCGGCCGGCGCCGTGCATCTCGCCGCTATACATCTGAAGCTGCTCAACACTGCTGTAAGTAGAATACTGTTGATGCATGTGTGTATAGAGCGACAAGTAGAATGCTGCGTGTAAGGCGCGGGGGCGCCACTCTCTCCACTTCCATTCTGTAGAGTGACTAGTAGAATGCTGCGTGCGGGTGAGGCGGACCAGCTAACACAGGGCGAATTCTGCGTATAAATTCTAAAAGCTTTGAGTTTCAGCTAATTTCTGATATCAGAATACGAATTTCGAGATTTGTGTTTGGTTAGCTTTAATGGAATCTCAATATATTTTTCCACAGAAATCCGAAAACCCTCGTTCAGTATCCGAGCAATCAACCCACGCGCTCTACCAACTGACGGGCGCACTCCGCAACCTCGCGAGCCAACCGCGCGCCGGCAGCGATTTCATAGATAGCGGCGCGCTAAGCGAGCTGCTGTCTGCGCTGCAACTGCATACCGACAACGATGTGCTGACTAACGTGGCGCGCTGTCTTAGGTATCAAACCACTGCTCGATCCTCGTGGAGACGAATTTCCAAATAAAAAAATTAATCAATTACATCAGCATTGCCATACAGCGTGGCAATGCAGCCAGCGTCTTGGGGACGCTTCCGACTGGTATTGATATGGATCAGTCGAGCTACCTGTAGGGTGTTTACATCAGTCAGCAGTTAGCTCAATTGTATCAATTGTAAATACTAGTATAATTTTCTTCGTGAATAAACGCTATTGCCCTTTTATCAATTACAGGATAGAGTCCGCATCCTCAGAAAGTTGAAGTTGGGGGAAACCGCTTCTGTAGCGGTTTTTCAGCTCCGGCTCTACACTGAAAATACTGTCTTACACAATCGTTCCCTTGTTTGACCTTTCATTGCTTACCTTGCAGTGCTCTTGCTTGCCAATTTGCAATGTGCGTGCGTAGCATTCTTAGTGCGTAATTATACCCCCAAATAAAAGTTCCTTCTGATACACCATTTTCCTTTCTGTTGCTGGGTGTTTTTGTTCTTAGCACTCACCAAACACTGTCAAAGCGTCTCGCTCACACCCACCATCACATATATACGTAATTGATATTTTCTCTTGCAGCATCCTCTCAATGCAAGAATGCTGTTGCGCCTGGCTGTGCAGCGCCAGCGCGAACGCGCGCGCGTTGGTGCGCACTCTTGCGGCGTGCGCGGCTCGCCCGCCGTTGACTGTGCGTCTTGCTTACACGCTCGGAAATATGGCCGCGGCAGACGACCGGGCTAGGAATTATGTGCGTTTCATCATAACATTTTATATGATATTATTTTTTGGTATTACTTTCGTCATAACACGACGCCTGCCGTTGGAATCCCAACACTATCATGGCCCAAGACGCAGTTGTCGTTCTACTCCCCCGTGTCGCGGCAGAAGGCGGCGCGCCCCTGTGGGTCGCACCACCGCCCGCCGAGACTGGGCAGTGAATGGGATAAAATAAATTAAACTTAGGACGTCGAGTTTTCTTGCGCATAGGAGATGAAACATCTAAAACCAAGAGGTCCCAATAGGTCACCAACAAGGTGACCAATAAATCATGTCACGTTATTGAAACCATGATCATCATCATCATCATCGCGGCCTGTCATGGATCCGTTTCTGGATGTAGGCCTCCTCCAAACGCTTCCACTCTAGACGGTCTTGAGCCCTCGACATCCAATCATGGCCTGCGTTTTATGTTATGTTTATGTTTTATGCATGTTATGATGCCTATTGAAACCATGATATAAGTTATTTTAACTTATAGATCCTAAAGGATCTTTCGTGGGAACCGGACCCTGAAGTTTGCGCAAAGTTTGCTAAGCTACTTTTCTTAGGTATTTATCAATACCATCAATACTTATAATAATGTTCTACAAAATAAGGTCTACTCTACCTACACCATCAAATATAACTGTATTTTTAAATTAGTTATTATTAGATTTCTTAAACATTATTTATTATTATTGTTTCTTGTCTGTTTGCAGATTTACAATGAAAAAACCAGCATAGACGTTCTGCTTACTATTTTGGAAACGTACACGAGACGAAACGACCACGATAACAAAACTGTGGATCCTGATTTAGACCTTAACGGTATGATCTGATCACCTACGGTTTAAAAAAACACCAACAAGATTAACAAATCTTAATTTATTAATAACCTCTAAATATAATACTAGATCGGTATAATGAAGATGTTTCTTTTCCTCGATTTCAGATATGGATATTGGTGGTTCTGACGACTCCAACGAAGATGTTCTTATAAAGGTAAAATTGTTGAAAACCTGCTGGAAAACTCACTTTTTTACAGAGACGCTATATAGTCTCACTTTTTCAGTCGCGCAGTTTCCACGAACATCTATCTAATACAGGATTATGTATACCTAGATTAATTTTTTGGAGCCTCCTCCCATACTGAATTAACTCTTTGTAGAGAAACATTATTAACATGCAAAACAACTTATTTCTTTTTAACGAATCTGCTGCGAGGAATGAACTGAACTTGTCTGTGGTCTTTGGAGTTTTGTAAAAAATGACGTATTATTGTTAATTTAATTTTGGTTTAAACAATATTCAATATTTGATAATACATAATACTGATACTACTGAAAAAGCGATTGCAAAATAATAATAAACGAAGTTACAGGACCACTATTTTTTTTATTGGTCTCTCTATTGGCTACCAAATTGGTTACAAAATACAGACTGTCATTTTGTATAAGTTCATTATTTTATAGTTTTAAGATTGTAAAATTATTCAATGCACTTTAATAGGCATAACGATTTGGAGGCATCTTTAATGTCTTGTGTTATGTCATCTTTAATGTCGGTGTCATCTGTAATGTCGGTGTCATCTGTCTTGTGTTGTCTGTAATGTTATGGTCTTGTGTATATAAATATTTTGAATTTTAATTTGAACTATTTTTCCTAGACTGTACGTGTGTTGGCCAATCTGTGCATGTCCGAGAGGGCCGGCCGAGGATTAGCAGCCTCGTACGCGGGTAGAGTTGTGAGAGCCCTGCTGGCCTGCTTGGAGCTCGCGGAGAAGTCTTTAGATGACGATGATGTGAGTATTACTTGAATACTCTTTTCATCCCCACCTCAACAGCCCATATTGGTCTACTGCTGGACGCAGCCCTCCCTCTGATAAGTACCATATCTTTTATCTCATGGGGGGGTAATGCCCTTAATCCCCACGCTAGGCATGCTGGTTGGGGATCGCAGTTTGGTGTTAGAATTGTTCTGCAGGGGGCGCTGCTGCCCGCCCCCGGTGGATATCCCTTAGTTGCCTCTTACGACACCCGCGGGAAAAGCTGGGGTGGTGCAAATTCTAAGTCGGCACATCACAGCACCACACCAGACATACCGTTGTCTTATCTTTTATCAAGGGATTCACATAATTATTTTGGAAGAATTTCATGACAAAACACTGGTTTTGCACAAAACAAGTAAAAAATATTTGTGAAATAATTTGTAATGTTAAATCATGCAAAAATGCGTGTAAAACCAGATTAAGAAGATAAAATTAATTATTGTACAAAAAAAAATAAGTACCTATTCGAAATTTAAAAAATCGCTATTCACAAGATGAACCCCGGGGGTCCAGAATCACCCCCTTTCAGCTTAGTACACCCTTTCCGTGGCACCCTGTATTTCTAAATGTAGTAAGTACTACAATATTTCGTATCTCTAAATAATATCTTGGTACTTATTCTGTTATTGTCACGAGTGGACTACTGCTCTGTTAAGTACTTTCCTTAAATTTATTTAAACTCAACTGTAAGCCGGCCTCCCAGGATACAGGTTCTGAACCCAGTGTGTGTGGGGATTAGTGTCCAGCATTATTTATTTAATTACGGCGAAGAGCTACATGTGATTAAAAACTGCTTAAATAATTGAGATTGAATCCCACATTTCCCAGAACTTCTCATCGAAAGAATACAGCAGCCTATCAGAACGTCGGGAGGAGCTGGCGACGGCTGCGTTGGCGACACTCAACAACATAACGTACTACAGAGAGCCGCCGGAGCCACCGGATCCTTTGATCTGGGTGCTTGGAGAAATTTGTAAAGGTAAGACTGTTCAAAATCAAAAATCAAAATAAAAAACTCTTTATTTCCATAAATACAATAAATGTACACTTAGAAAAGCTCAAAATATAAAACTAAACTATAAAAAAACTGACACGGAAATAAAGTGATATTTTTTGATTTCTGTCGCTTCGGCATGTAGACTAAAGTAAAGAAGCGACGAAGGAACCTTTAGCCTGTTAGTTGTTATTTTTCGAGTTGGAGCAAAACCCGTCCCAAGCTTTTTTATCCTCTAGATAATCTGATATATTTTTATAGTAAGCCTTTTTGCACAGCAAGGTTTTAACAATTTGTTCGTATTTATTTACTGATAATTTTTGCAACTCACTTACCTATATAATTTTTGCAACTCACAACAGGTAGAGTTGCCAAAAATTGCATAACATGGTCCATTTTGAATATATTATTATGTAAGGTAGACGACGGTAAGCAATTGATCTTGTTCTCGAGATACGGGTCGTGATGATCGTAAATTATAATAAATGATCACCACCCATGTCCCCACCATATTTTTATCTAAGGGGAGATGAGGTAAAAGCTTCTCGAAAGTGGAAGGCTCAAATTAGGTGCAATTAGGTCCACCTACCTCAGTCATAGTCGAATCGGCGTTCGTGTTACGCGTGCTTGGTGCTTGCTACAACGTACTTTAGTATGATTCATTGATAAAAGACCGACAGCAATGCCCTTGTGTTTGTTCATTATATTTATTGCACAAGATTGGAAATGTAACTGTTAGCGAGTGTTTGCGTGTAGTTGTAGCACAGGCCAATGTCTGAGTAATCGCTGGGAGAACGTAGGTACCATGCCTACAGATTTTACTTAGATCTATGTTTATGACGTAATTTTCTGTTATAATGGTAGAACAGCGGTAAACGGGACAACCTCAAACTTACACCAACAACGTTTTTCCACAGCAACTTGCCGCTGGCTAAAAGGTCGCGGCATGGCGTCCTGCGAGGCGGTGCGGGCTCTAGGCAACCTCACGAGAGCGCAGCATCTGGCACAGCTAGTTGTATTACAAGGAGCTCTGAACTCGCTGGAACCTTTTCTGGATCTTGGTGAGTTCTCTGCCTTTTGAAAGCGACTTCATCTTGGTCATCATCTCTCTTTGTGTCGAAACGTCATCCACTCGTCGCTGGCTGAAGAGTCGCGGCATAAGAGGCTGAGAGGCTATGCGGCCGCCGGAAGCTGTGTGGTGCCGGTTTTGAATTGGCACCACCCCAACTCTTCCCGCGGGTGTCGTAAGAGGCGAGTAAGGGATATCCATCGGGCGGGCAGCAGCGCCCCCGGCAGAACAATTCAACCAACGCACTGCGATCCCCAACCCGGATGCCCAGCGTGGGGATTATGGGCACTGATAAAAGCCAATAAGGCGCTTATCAGGGAGAGGCCTGCGTCCAGCAGTGGACCAAGGTGAGGTGAGGTTGAGGTTTGAGGAAGGCTCATGTCAAAACGAAAATGAGACAGTTTCGGACTCTACGACTCTATTCTGACGACTTCTGTGGCGCAGCGGGCGAAGGTCCGCCAGCGACGCAGGAGGTTGCGGGTTCGATTCCCGCCTCGGGACAAATGTTTGTACGATCTGCAGATATTTGTTCAGGGTGTTCTGGATGTTTTCTATGTATAATAAAAATATCTATCTATGTAGTGTATTGTATTATGTCCATCAGTTATCTAGTACCCATAACACAAGCTCTGCTTAGCTTGGGGCTAGATAATGCTGTGTGAATTGTCCAGCATTATTGATTTGATTATTAAAAGCCCCGCAAGTTGATATTGCGATTGGCGGCCAACTTGGTGACGTAGTCGACGTCGCACCGTCAGTTTCGCAAGGTCAGCCCGCGCTTACGTGCTTACGCGCATCGAGCACTTGTTAGAGCTTTTTGTTTTTGTTATCCTGTTTTATTGTTATTTTTGAGTTTTGTTGTTTAGTTTTGTTACCTGTTACCCGTTAAAATGAGTAAGAAATTAATTAACAGTCGTGCTCGTGAAATGATAATTAAAGTGGACAATTATTTTTTAAAAGAGAAAGAAGACTAAGTTAGTTATCCAAAATATAAACTGTGCCTTAAAAAGTGCTTCGAACACTTCTGAGGACATTTTAATGTCGAAGCAACTAGTAATATACATTTTGAATATTTTGCAAAATTCTACCAAAGTCGCGGAACGTGTGGCCTGGTTTAAATACAAATATCCCATAACCCTAGCTTATTTACTTTTTATTACATTTTTTTGCTATCTGTACTTTTTGCGACGGATGACGTCACGCAGCTGTTATTGTGACAAGGTTCCATCGCAATATCAACTTGCGGGGCTTATATTTATTTATATTATTAATTCACAGACGACGTAAGCGTCCGTTGCGCAGCCGCCGGCGTGCTGGTGAACGTGTGCGGAGCGGGGTCGGACAGCGGCAAATCCGGCGAGTTGGCCGCGCGCGCGTTGGACGGTGCGGCAGAGCGCGGCGACGCGTCCACGGCGACGTTGCTCGCGCGCGCGGTGTGGAACGCGCACGCGTATCATCCGCTGCCTACCGTGTACGCGCACCAAGCGGCTCATGCGCTGGGGATGTTTATTGGTGAGAACCTACTTAGATAGATAGATAAAAAAACAACAAATTGGTTGTCTGTAAAGTCGGTTTACTGACGATAGTTGAACGTGACAACGTCTTAAGAAAAGAGCGAGGTAACGCCGCATGAGGTAACGCCGCATGAGGTAACGCCGCATGACGTCATGTTTTTTCGTGAGTGCAGCCGGCTCTATCGAATTATAAGACGTTGTCACGTCAAATATTTATTTGGTACTACAGATAGATACTGTAATGAATCATCTAGTTTTGTTGTAAAAGTATAACAATTAGGTAGGTACCTCTATAATTATCTAATCTACCACCCAAACGTGTTCGGTATTTTTCAATAAAAAAGACATTCAAACACTTTCGTTATCATTATTTAGAGGCGGATGATACGAGTTTCGTTTCACTTTCCATAAAACGATAACAAATTTCGACCATAATGAGAATCAACCATACCAGTTTATTTGATTAAGCGCCAAGCGCTTATTGCCGCAATCAAGTTTATGAGTTCTGAAAAATTCATATTACCGCCATTGGTAAGTTCCAATGAAGGGCCATTATCTAATTAGTAAACACGAACACAAAGTTGTCCGAACTTTCGTTTGTAATCATCTCGTGACGTCACCACCAATGTGTGGGTAGATGACGCGTTCTCTCCACAGCGTAATAACTAATTTCGGCCCAACGTTCATCGACTCCGTGGCGCAACGGTAGCGCGTCTGACTCCAGATCAGAAGGTTGCGTGTTCAAATCACGTCGGGGTCAAAGTCTCGTTTTGTTTTATGTGAATTTATAATTTTATTTTTGTTCTCTTGACGTCTTGCCAGATAAAATAACTTGTCACGTTTTTAAAATCCAATGTATTTTATGCAAACGAAAATATTTACTGTATGAAAACTTATTAACAAAACTAGATAACATTGACAGAAAACACCAAGGTGACTAAAAACTAAAATAAAAACACATAAGTAATTTTACACACGCAGCGAAAAAGGTGCAAGTTCAACATTTTTTTTTATTCAGCGAGAATATTCATTAACGAATAAACTGGTCTTGGGGGACCGGAATTATGTGGGACTCGACGCCCTGAGAAGGACGTTAAACTCACTAAAACCTCTCCGGTGTCTCTCGCCTTTTTTGCCGAACCACGGGAACATTTGAAACGCATGAGTCACGAATGAAATGATCAATGAAAGCGTTACCTCCTAATACAGGTATTTTTATACTTAAAAGGAGGTCTCGAACACTGAACAATGTATAAAGTAATTTAAGAGAACGATAATAAACATTTTGTATTTTGTATTATATAGTGTGATTCTAAAACCAGTAAACTTTATTTCTAATTTCTAAACAGATGACGAATCAGTGTTCGCTCCGTGCCAATCTTCAAGATCTGGTGGTGACCGACGCGCCAGTGACCCATCACTGAAGTCTTCACTACACGTAAGTTTATTTATTTATTTTTAATTTAATTTGATTTTAAAAGACAAGCCTATGTTTGCTTTAAACTTTTATAGTTTACTAAATAAATAATGCTGGACAATTCACACAGCATTATCTAGCCCCAAGCTAAGCAGAGCTTGTGTTATGGGTACCTACTAGATAACTGATATATATTTTGATATATTTTTATTATACATAGAAAAACACCCAGAACCCCTGAACAAATATCTGCAGATCGTACAAACATTTGTCCCGAGGCGGGAATCGAACTCAAGCTTCTGCCTGCGGCTTCGCACACGTATTTTCGACTCTATTATCTAATACAATATTTTATCAATACAATTATATAAATATCAATACAAATATTCTTTATTGCACACCAAAACAGAAAAAAAACAGAAAAGAAAAACACAAACACAAAAACTATCTAAGTTAGGCTTTGCTCTAAACGTACACCAAATTTTAGGTACTACTTGCTCTGTTCAGTGGTTTTGGTAGTTTTGGTTGTAACTTGATCCGTTCAGTAGTTTTGGAGATACTAGGTAACAAAAATTCAGATTTCACAAATTTTCGGCTCTATTATAATTAGTAGGATTCTAGCTTGTTATTTGTTTGACAATCTAAGCTAAGAAAAGATTTTATGTGTAGATAATGTGTACCCATTAGCCAAATCTATGGCTAGATTGTAATGTGTAAACTCTATTCTAGTGTATTTAAATAACAACGAATAAATGACAATTCTGGCTTCTAGATTCAATTTAATCAATTCTATTGAAACTTATTTTTCTGTGTGTCATTAATATTGTTGTTTTAATTAAGTAAGTATTTGGAACTCTATTTGACATGTAATAAAGTACGTACCAACTCAGTTTTGCAGTGCCCTTCCAGGGTGCATGTACCTAGATTGATAAGTCTATAACTAACCATTCACTTAGAACTCAGAATGAATGTACATGCAAGCAAATATAAATAAGTATGAATGAAAAATGATTTAAAAAAATGTGGAGCGGTGTCCTTTAAGATACTTACCTACTTAATGTTGCTATGAACGAATTCCGATACGAACAAATAAAATAAAAAAATACGCCTTTCCAGACCAAATCGATACCGGAAATTTTAATTGTCGTAAAGGACATTTAGACGAAAATATGTATAACTCATATATATATTCGGAATCAGCATAGCGAGCTCTATCAATTGGTGTACTTCAAAAAAATCCTATCTTCGAAAAAAGTCTTTTACGACCCTGATTTTCAACAGCCGTATCGTAAAATTATTTTCCTAATAAGAGACGTAAAGTCATGTTTTTATTATGTATGAGGTCGTAATTACCATTTTTCATAAAAGCGTTTGTGTATGAATGGTACTATAAGTACCAAAGCGTTTCCATAAGGAGTATTTAGATCTACCGGCTTTAGGAACTGTTAATTACAGTCTTCCTGAAACTGACGAAGAAGACGATAGCGACGTTGATTAAGACTTAAAGTCATATACATCAGTTTCAGAAGGAGAGTCTTTATGAAACGACATAATTGATTAAGTCTTTAGGATTAGAAAACAATAATTAATAGTGATAGACAATACAATAATTAATAGTGATAGTGATAAGAATGTCAATTGTCTGACATTATAGTTCTTTTGTATTGAAAATTTTTGTTTAATAAATACAGATAAATAAAATAAATAATAAATAAATAATGCTGGACAATCCACACAGCATCATCTAGTCCCAAGCTAAGCAGAGCTTGTGTTATGGGTAATAGATGACAGATATACATAATATAATACATTACATAAATAGATATTTTTTCATTATTTATATAGAAACGACCAGAACACCCGAAAAAATATTTGCAGATCGTAGAAAATATTAAAACAACGTATTTCATCCAGTTTTGCTACCTCAAGAATCCCCTATTGTAGGTAGGTACATATTTCTTAACTAGATATTTAGTTTCTTTGTTCCTTTTACCCCCATAATCTTTGATTTAATTGATAAGTACTACCCATTGATGAAGAAGATTAGTCCTTTAATACTAACTTATCACAACCAATTTTTCGTGGTCGTAAAGGAAATTCAGGTCTATTTTATGGGTCGTAAAGGACACTTATTTTCGTTATTTATAAAGTTAGGTTTATTTTGTTTATTTAAATGAATAGAACACGAAAACATGTTAGGGTTCCCTTTGACACCATTAATATATTACTTTGTTTAAAAAAGTTATAAGCCAAAAACTTTTTTTTGTATCGTTTTTTGGCTCTCCTGAAAAGTCGTGTTTTGACCTTTACGACAATTGAAATTTCCGGTATCGAAATAAAAAAACCCGTATTTCTTTACCTTTCAGGTAACTTTCGACTTCGACGGCAACAACGAGAAGGTATCTTCAAGCTTCTCAAAGCGCTTCCCTCGCACCCAGAGCGTTGACCAGCACTTAGAGCTGGGGTCTTCTGAAGACGAGGGTCTCTCGGCCGAAGACCTGGGCTTCGAGGAAATGGATGGCGGCGAGGAATGTGACTGCAATTCTTGTTCGAGACTGACAGCTTGGGAGGAGTTGGTGGGGGTTGCTATACCACTGCTGGAGAAACTACTACCACCCAAGGCTGATGCTTCTGTTGGCACGACCAGTGACTTTGAAAATGCTGAGATTGTTGAACTGCTGAGGTTCAGTTGAAAACTCCATTTTTCCACTCATAGGCATATGTTAGACATCGGTCACCCCTAATGAGCGCCATAGCGCCCAGCTTGCCGCATCCAGTATCTGCTAGCACTCTTTCGCAGGTCGTCATCCCACCTGCCGGAGGGCGTCCTACACTACGTTTACCGAATCGTGATCTCCACTCAAGAACACGTTTATCCCAGCGGTTATCGGTCTTTTGCGAGACATGGCCGGCCCATTGCTACTTCAGCTTGCTAATTCTTTGAGCTAGTCGACAACTTTTGTTCTCTGTCGGATGTATTCGTTACGAATTCTATGCTTCAGAGAAACGATTGCCTGCTGTTTTATCCGTATCTTGCTTGAATTTAATCCTTTCCTTTGAATTAATAGAACATGGTTTTTCATAATTAGTATTGGAGTAATCAACGGTTTTCGAAGTCGGCCTTGGATTTTTTGCATTAAAAGAAAATATTTGGGCCTTTTCTGGTGTCGCATTTCAACAACAAATGCAACCTCTCTGACGATGCGAGGATCTTGGCTTCGAAGACATGGAGGGGGCGAGGAATGTGACTGCGATGTATGAGACTGACAGGGGTGGGGGTTGCTATAACACTGCTGGAGAAGCTACCACTGCCTAAGGCTGTGCTCCGGTTGGCACATCCAGTGACTAGGCTGGAAACCACTCCATCATCAGCTTAGATTGACGGTTGGTAACAGCTTTCCCGTGGCCTTCTTCCAGGATTCCAGCAAGAATACTTGAATCGTATCATTTTATTAACGCTTTCGAAAAAAGCAGGAAGTTCTAAGCTCTGCTGTATGTAGGTATGTTTTTGTATGTTCGCCGATTTCTCCGTCGAATGTATGTGGATCAATTTTGATGATTTTTTGGTTTTGTAATGATATTTATCCCGGGGTGTTCCTATAAGTTCTTTATATTCCCCAGATATCTAGGACACGTCATATTTGTCCTGCGAAACTTTAAACAAATTGTGTAAATATTAAGGAGTTTAAAGATGGTTTTTATATCTTTCAAAATAATCAAATTATTATAATTAATGGGGCATTTCTGTTGTTGCATTTTACTAACGCGCTATGCAAACAGAGCAACCTAAGTTGAAAAAAGTGACAACTTTTTAACCTCCGACGCAAAAAGAGAGGGGTGTTTAAGTTTGACGTGTCTGTCTGTGTATCTGTGTATCTGTCTGTGGTATCGTAGCTCCCAAATGGATGAACCGATTTTCGTTTAGTTTTGTTTTTGTGTCATATATAATTTTATCTCGTGTGTCTTAGCCATGTTTCATGAA
Source organism: Eupithecia subfuscata (assembly GCA_963564075.1). Taxonomy (NCBI): domain Eukaryota; kingdom Metazoa; phylum Arthropoda; class Insecta; order Lepidoptera; family Geometridae; genus Eupithecia; species Eupithecia subfuscata. The sequence continues at coordinate 6,485,253 of OY751117.1, read as the reverse complement.
AATCTGTTCAGCCAATAAGCGTCGGCGGGTTTTTGCAAATTTTAATTTTGTCTTGTTAATAATTTTCGTTACAGCTAGTTGCGAGTTGTCTTTGCGGCAACAATAGTTGCTCTGTCTGCATAACGCCTCAACTAACATGTTAAGACAACTCAAATATTGTCACCGTCTTTTTCATTTTGATTGTTATGATTGAGTATAAGTCCTTCGAATTAATATTAATCCCGCAAAACTTGAAAAACCAGATTAAATATTATGTTATTTTATTCGCAAACAAATACATTTGTGTCGGAATATTTCCAATTAACATTAATATACTTAAAATAATCACATAAACCAAAATACAGAAAGTTAAAATAAATAAGATGTCACCACAAAAATAAATTGATACCTACATTAACATAGCTAATAAATTAAATCAGATCACCAATTAAATGCATACTTAGGTAAAAATAAAAATAATTCAACAATTAAGTAATTTGAAGTCTGTACCTATTAGTTTTTTCAAAACAATCAAATTATCATTATACCATGTTATCGTTATTTTATTTCGTTATCGTGTTTTCATGTTTAAGAATCCAAGAAACAATTTAGACTTTTATGATATTCAAGTTTTTTACCTCTAGGGACCCCATGATGGTACTGAGATCTAGGTCCAGTTTGAAACAAAACCTGCTAGGGCTAGGCTAGGCTAACTATTAATGCAACAACAGAACAGCGTTCGAGTCGTAAAGTATGATTTTAGGTTCAAAGTTCGTCTTTACTGGCTGGCCTATATTCGTATAGAAGTTCCATAAGAGCTAGAGCTCGTAAAAATAAATAACTTTGGTCCACTGCTGTAAAGTTTTTCTTTCGCAGTATAAGGCTTGACCGACTCGCTAAATATTTGCCCCAAATAGAAAGGAGCGTCGTCGAAATACATTTTGTAAATAGTTGTATATTTATGGATAGGTATTATTAAATCATGTTCGATTTTAAACTGCCTAACCCCCGAATACTGGTGACGAATTTTTGACACATTTTCATTGAAAACGTGTCAAAAATTCATTATTTGAGACGTTAGTAAATCTGAGTTTTTGGGCGTTAGTCTTTTGTTTTCTTTTTCGTTAGCCAAATGCTTATTATGTAACTTACCTACTAGTTATTATTAGTGCTAAAACATAGAGAATGGTTAGTTAGGTATATTCAAACTGTTACCTACTTCGAGTTGTTATGCTGTAACTAAAGTTTTTGGTTGGATAGGTTAAACACAGACCTAAATCAAGTTCTAACCGAATTAGTGTCCATTACGTGTAACAATCATTCTTTATTAATAAAATTATGTTGAAATTTTCGTCTTTTATTATTCTATTATTTTTCTAGCAATTAAATAATAAATAAATAACTTTAGTTGTTTTCAAAGTTAGTTTTAACAATTTAGGAATTATTGCCTTATCTTATGTTACGAGAAACTGAGAAGCTTAGACCGATACGTCGGTACTTATTTTTAAAACATTAAATCCATCTGAATATTATTTTATTTCTTAGAAATTAGAAATTAGCCAGAGTCCGAGGCTTACGCACTATAATAAGAAAAATCCTATTTGAGAATTATGACTACATATATACTCGTATAATTAAGAGAAAAGTTGGACATCTGTTGAGCGCTCTTGTTAAACCCATGTCTAACTGTTTAGACACTGTTTAGCTAAACTCTTGTTAGACCAGTGTTTACGTTGGTTTTGGTCGCACCGCTGTTAATACCCACGTCTACTCAATTGTAGTGACTTATGGGCAAAGATCAATAAGACCCACTTACGTTAGTAGGCGCCGAGGAAAGCCCAGGATGCGTGACGAGCTTGACGCATACCTGCCACCGTTGCCTATACCTGCGTTTATTTGCAAAATGGGTGGCGTGATGAGCTTGACGTTTATTTGCAAAAAGCAATAAAAAACAAAGCGAAGGTTTATTTGTAAAGCTCAGTACTCACATACGGTATTACTCGATAGTTTTACTCGACTTCGAGTAAAACTATCGAGTAATACTGTACGAGTATGTGAGTACTGACCTCAAAATACGAGAGAGATTTTTCCAGTAGTGGTACACTTCTGACCACTACCTCTTTTTTGCGACTCAAGGCAGTAAGGCCACGATGTGTAGGAGAGGAGTGCTACAATCACTACCTAAAAATTAATAATGTAGAGCATACTACCAGGGCGTTGCGGCTAGAGGGGGTAGGGGTAGGGTAGGGGTTGCGCTGGTAGGGGTTGCGGCTAGAGCAGGGCCGTTAGAAGTGGCCCAAGACTGGAGTCCTATACCCGGTTGCAGCGATAGCGTTGCTTCTCAACGATTACAACACCTTGGGACACCGAGGACGCCTAGGGAGGCATGCACCGGCGTCAGCGAGCTGCTGGCCTTCCTGGAGGACATCGGGTGGTTAGATTAACAGCCCCCCCCCCCCCACCTGACACGCAAAAAGGGCCCACCTGTGGCCTAGTTGCAGAAACCAGTCCAGAAACAAGAACAAGAAAAAGAAGAACCCGGTTGTAGCTGGTTGCGGATGATGATGATGAACCGCTTGTACTCCATCGATACCGGAGGAGGAAGGAAGTCTCGGCGTTGATCGGAAGAGAGGACGGGTTGGTTTGGCAACTCGGGTGGCGCAAGCGGACGGCCGGACCTTCGTCGCCTGCGCACGACACTGAGACACGCCTAGGTGTACAGGGTGTAGGTATTTTGAAGTTAATTTTTTCAACTACAAACTACTTTGTATAATAAAAAATGTATCTATCTATGTAGTGTATTGTATTATGTATATCAGTTATCTAGTATCCATAACACAAGCTCTGCTTAGCTTGGGGCTAGATAATGCTGTGTGAATTGTCCAGCATTATTAATTAATTTATTTATTTATTAACTACGCTATGCGTGACCATATTCATATTTACCGCACTTCATTCGAAAGTTACATTTAATTTGGGTCTTGTGTAGCCACAAGACAAAAAATTTCTCGATTTTGAATAAAAATATAACATTGGCCTTCATGCCAAGTTAAGCAATTATTCAGGTAAATAAATAAATAATGCTGGACAATCCACAAAGATAGATAGAGACCTTTTTTTTATAGTTTCAAAGTACAATTTGACGTTAATAGCGTCATAAATCCTAACAAAGGTTTATCTAGACACTAGAGTTCTCTTAATAATACTTAATTATAATTGATGTATGTATAAGCTAGCATCGGAAATTAATGCGGTAGGTAGGCAATCATACTCACAAGCACAGTGACATAGCTGTCCGCTGCATGACTCGGCAGTCGTACACAGCCAGCATCTATTTATATATTTTTATTTATATATCATATATTCATATTTATATTTTATATTCATATAGCATCTATTTATATTCTTATTATTATTCTTACTCTCCTCAAAGTAACCATTGCAGAGCTTTTGTTATGATGACGGCTCTTCCTACTTGATTCTAAATACCCGATAATATAAATCAAAAACTCTTTAGTTCCATAAATACAATACATAAATGTGCACTTAGAAAAAGTAAAATAATTAAGTAAACACTGACACGGAAATAAAGTCATATTTATGATTTCTGATAACGTTGCTACTTTTCGAAATATTTAGATAAAAGTCGAAAAATTACCCATTCTTCCCTCCGAAGTTCGCAGAGCGATCCATCTGAAATGTATGTAGCGTTTGTAGAGGAAGAGTTGGGCTGGTGCAAATTCTAATTCGGCACCTTAGCCCGAATATTGCCGAACACCGAATATAAAAATTGACCACTACCCCTAATCTCCTCTCCGAAGTATGCAGTGCGATCCATCTGATATGTAGGTTGGAACCTACTATTTTTGGTTTTCATTAAATAGCGAATCTCTAACCGGTACCCTTAAGTAATATTTGTTTAATTGACAAACGTTCGAAACCTTCTTCGCGCGAGTTAGGTAGATACACTCGCACTTGACGGATTTTGTTTATTATACCGATACATTATTATTATTATTTTATATTTATAGATATAGATATCACCTAGAACATCCGGAACTGCAGATATAATATATCATATTATGATATCTGCAGATCTTAAGAACATTTGTCCCAAAGCGAGAATCGGAACCGCAGCCTCCTGCATCATAGGCTGACTTTCATATTTGGACTCTACTCTACACCATTATAATATAAGCCTTTACTTTCCTGTATAATAAGTGTCAAAACAATATTGGTATTTCCATCACCATAGTAATATCGCACCCTGTATGAGCGACGGAAACTATGTGATGTTATAAGATATTCCTAGCGGTGCTTAGGACCAATCGTTGAGCGTTTATTGATACGACAACATCTAGTCACTCAGGTATGTTTACGTAACACATTTTAGGTACACTATAGTTAGTCAGTAGGTAGTTACGTTTCCACCTTTGAGCCGAGCTGCGAGTTATTTTTCATGTAGGGCAATATAGGGTTGTCTCAGAAAGTCTCTGAGATTCTTAGATCTGAGACGAGTAACTAGAGGTAGAGTGCCGAATTCTTTTGTACAAATCTGAGTAAGAGGTAGAAAGATTACCGAACTTTTATGAATTTGGAGAGAAAGTGGTTGGTTTTAATTCTGCGCCGACCAAAACCAGCGTTCGATATTTGTACTGATTTGACTGTTATCAGCTCAAGCCGGCTTAGACCATCGGAGTAGACCATTTGTCTTGGTGAATCACCACGCCATGACCGTCATTTCTTATTAGCTTATTGCCGCATATTCACACAATTACGAAAATTTCAAATCGAAATTTCTCCCAATTTACTAACGACCCTAGTTTATATTGCTTTCAGAGAGTCTTTAAGGTTTTAGTCACGGGTTTTCTATCATAGGACAAGAACGTCGTAAACTTTCGGTTCATCAAGTGAACATTTACAATTTTCAAAGTATTATTGTCCCTACCTTCGAAAACCAATCGCTCTAACATTTTTATTCTCGTATTTCAAGAAAGACTAAATTGGACGATAACACTGGATCAAGTATAGTAACATCCGTCAAGAGAAAGATCGAAAAGAAAACTTTTGATCTAAAGTAAATCAAAAAACACCACAGAGGCTACGATTGTGTGAGCGACGAAAGCCCGGACTACTGCAGAAGAACCAAGGAATATAAAGTGAAATGACTCGCCTAGCTCTGTTGCTAGTGGGCTGTCTGTTAGCACAAGCATTTGCAGTACCTTCTGGGAACAGACGGCACAACAGTCGGCCATTGAGAGCGGACGCAGAAGCTGAAGTGGTAAGTACAACATAGAATTCAACTTCCGGAACCGGGGAATCCAACTTAATGGTCCGGAAGGATATAAAACAACATTTACCTTTTGATTTTTGAAATCTAAGGATAACCAATCACCTAGATCACCATTAGGTGATCACCATTAGGTGATCACCATTAGGTGATCACCATTAGGTGATCACCATTAGGTGATCTAGGCTAGCGAAAAGCGGGTTTTATTAGTATTAGTATTATTATTTTATTAGGCTTTTATTAGTTTTAATAGTTTATTAGTACTAATAGAAGCCACTTTTCGCTAGCCTAAGCTAGCGAAAAGAGGCTTCTATTAGTACCTAAATTAATAGGTACTAATAAAAGCCTCTTTTCGCTTCTGCTAGCAAGATAAGCTGATACTGCCGACGCTTTACGCACCCACGACATTCGACCTAAACGCATTCACTGCCATGTCTTTGCAGTGCAATCTGTAGGGGCGCGCTGGAGGTGGTGAACACGTCCATGAGCAATTAAAGTATTAATTTCCCTTCTTCTCTCTTTTCCTAAGTCCCCACTTTTAAAAACAATAACGTTTAATTCGCAGAACTTCAGCGCCAGTGCAAATGTCGGCCAGAGCACATCTTCGACGAGCAGCTACGACATTGACGACGATGATGATGATGACGACTTCGAAGACAACATGCAAGTGTCTCCATCGACGGGCGGCGGCAGCAACATCATGAGTCTGCTCAACTTGGCTACTGCGCTGTTCCCATCTGCTTCGGGTGCTAACGTAAGTAGGACATCGGACTTTACGGCCCGTGTTATGAAAACTTGCTCAGTGATAGCCATAGGTCTATGTTTGAGTGATGTTTATTCAATAGAAAAGGCTAACACAAGCATAGATCGATGAGTGAGCGTCTTATGAAAGCTTTTGATAATACGTGCCTACGACTCTCCCCAAATGTGGACATGGGTGTTTTAGTGCACTATTTTATAATAGACTAGACGATCGTCTCGCGGTTTCACCCGCGTAGTTCCCGTTCCCGTGGGAATTCCGGGATAAAATATAGCCTATGTCACTCCCTGAAAAGTAAGCTTCCTAACAGTGAAAGAATTTTTCAAATCGGTCCAGTAGTTTCGGTGCCTATTCAATACAAACAAACAAACAATCAAATCTTTCCTCTTTATAATATTAGTATAGATGTCTTTACTGCAAGAAGACACCATTCAATCTATAAAGGAAACTCTACCCTGTTACACTAATATTCTAGAACCAAGGTACGGTTCTAGCATTTTAGATATTTTTACAAGCTTTTATTTAACTTGCAATGTATGTAAGTATGTATGTCAGTTTGTACGGGTGGAATCTTGCAACTAATTTTTGAAGCAGCTGATATCTTCAACCGATAGATCTGAAATTTTGTATACACGCTCAATTTGGATGGCAATGATTAGAAGCTTGTTTTTAAAAAGGTTTTTCGAATATTAAAACTTATTTAGTACCCCCTATACAAGGGGTTTACATTAGGTTTGGCATATAGTATAAGTATTTTTTTAAATAACAGCTTGTTTTTTTAATTGTACTGAAAGATTATTGTTCTAAAATTACCATCGATGCAGCTCTAGTATCGACCTATTACAAATCTTGGGCAAATCATGTTAGTTATCATAATGAATCGAAACGGTCATGGAGAAACAACAAAATTATCATTTTATTTAAGTTGACGTTCCACATCATTATTTCCCCGGGAAACCACAACAAACATTAGAAATGACAAACCAGCCGCTTCCGTCGAAATATTTCAACATACGCACTGATAGTATCCTTGACTGCGCACACGCAAATAACCGTGCACCACGTGCTTCCTCCTTAACCAGCAATCAGCAAAACGTCCGACACCATTCACGGCCACCGCATGGTCGCCAATCACCAGTTCACCATGAAATTTTTTTTGCACGTTTCGGTCCTTCGTTTGTGGATTACCTGGTTCTATTTTTGCAAAAGACATTGTGCACAACACAACCAATATCTACACCTTTTGGATTTGTTTCATACACATAACCAATGGTTCGAGTTTAGTGCACTATATTTTAGAAGATTCCTACTTGATAAAGGTAAGCTTTCTATTATGTACCTTGCATCCTTCTTTACTGTCGCTTTCACTCAGAATCTCCTGATTATTTTCATATCCAGTTTATTTTATCATTTTCAGCTCGAGACAACAATCAGACGCATAATCAGAGATTATTTTGTCCGAAACCCAATAATGCTGCGACGACAAGACATAGCTGATAATATCATTGAAATCGACTACATCAACAAACTGACCCCTCCTTTCCAACGGCAAGAAGCCGAAGAAAACAGTAATGATACCAACGAATCAGAAAACAGTAACGGGGACGATAGCAATGGTGATGATGATGATGATAGTGAATCGGAATCCAAAGAAATTGAAGACGATAATGCAGCTGAAGAAAGTATTGAAGAGAACACAAATGGAAATGATAAATCGTCGAAGCAGGATTCTGGTTTGAAAGACAATGATGACTCGGATTACTCCGACGAGCCGCCCGGTGGTGGAGATGGGCAAGGGGGTGGTATTCTCGGTCTGTTGGCAGGATTGAGCGGTGGGGTGAGTACAACTTCACTTTAAGAATACCAACTACAAACTGTTGATCGAATAGCTTCAATTTTTATTCAAATAATAGGGCTAGCTTTAATAAAGATTACCTTGTGAGCTTAGATAACCTAGAGCGCAAGTTGTAACAAAAACTAAGGACCAAACTTTCAGGGTAGGTATTCTGTGATTGAACCTGTAGCGAAGTAAAGTTATCTAATCTGTGCCTGTAGTGCCTGCCCTGAAAGCTTGGTATATAGATTTGATAATCATAATGTATTTTCTCTCTAGATTTTTTGGTGGAGATTGTAGAGATTGTATTCATCGATTATTTACAGTTTCATTCACACAATTCCTTATATTTTAGGAAGACGGGCAGTCTGATCTGGGTTCGCTATTAGCAGCAGTCAGTGGAATTGTTGGAAGCCTCAGCGTAAGTCATTTTAATTGAAGTCTTGGGTTGTGCAACTGTTTCAATCATCCATAAACTTTTTTCTGATTAATCTTTGTTTTTAGGGAGACGGCTTCGATCTAAATTCTCTAATAGCGACTGCATTTGGACTTTTTGTCGGATTGTTGGTAAGTCTAGTTTCTTACTCCTGTAGCTTCTTCTGTACCTTTCCTATATCTGCCGTCATCAAACAATATTTCTGTGTTTTGCTTCGTAAAGTTGTCGAGGCTCATCATTAGCTTTACAATATGGATTATCTCCAAAGTGGCTAACAGTGACCTTTTACTGAAATTACTTGAATCTATTTTAGTCGCAATACTCATACTTTGAGCTGTTTTTGTCTAGTCTGAAGGTGAAGAGAACCCTGGGGCGGTCATCGCCAGCTACCTCCTGACATCGTTGGATACTATCACTGGCGGTGGAGCGGTAAGATTTAATATACAATTTAATTATTTCCGAAATACTTACAGTTCCAATAAGGAACCCAATAAGGGATCTTGGGATTTACTCGAGCGCGGGGATACATTGCACACTGTTAAGTACCACCATTGACGACCACCATTGACACCTCTGTGACCATTTGTGACCATTCCCGCCTCGGGACAAATGTTTGTTCGATCTACAGATATTTGTTCAGGGTGATCTGGATGTTTTTCTATGTATAATAAAAAATATCTATTATGTAGTGTATTGTTTTATGTATATCAGTCATCTAGTACCCTTAACACAAGCTCTGCTTAGCTTGGGGCTAGATAATGTTGTGTGAATTGTCCAGCATTATTTATTTATTTTTTATTTAAATGTTTACATTAGCCTTTTTTGTTGGTGGATGCGACCGAAGCCAGTGAAAGGGTGTCATCATGTATAATATTATTTTGTTTCTACCATCTAATCTTCAAAATCTAATAGGTCTAAGCAAATCCACATTTAGCATCATGGGATACTATTACCTGCAGAGCCTACTATTCAAATTGACACCAATACATAAGTAGGTACAACATAGGTAGGTACTACAATTAATGTCGACTTCGAAATATTATTGACCAGAGTTATGTTGCAGGAAAACAATGGACAATATTTTGGGAAGTTCTTGTCGACATTGCTAAAAGGATCCAGTGCGGTAGGTTCACCTACTTCTCTCTCTTTGTATATCTCCTCTTCTTTCAATTAGCAACCTACGAACTTCTGCTTTATTTTGCTTTCCGTAACCATCCCCGGAAGTTGTGTCAATCGACACAATTTTCTTAAAAAATTTAAGATACTACCAGCAGTGCGCTGGTGATACTACCAGCAGTGCGCTGGTGATACTACCAGCAGTGCGCTGGTGATACTACCAGCAGTGCACTGGTGATACTACCAGCAGTGCGCTGGTGATACTACCAGCAGTGCGCTGGTGATACTACCAGCAGTGCGCTGGTGATACTACCAGCAGTGCGCTGGTGATACTACCAGCAGTGCGCTGGTGATACTACCAGCAGTGCGCTGGTGATACTACCAGCAGTGCGCTGGTGATACTACCAGCAGTGCGCTGGTGATACTACCAACGATGCGCTCACTGGTAGATGAACATCCTAAGCTAAAATAGAGAATAACAAAACTACAATGCTTATAGTAACTACATAGCCTAACTGCTAATAAGCGAGAATGAATATCAAATACGTATTTTGCGCATTCCTTTGTCTTTTCTACCGTAGTTTCTACCTCGGACAATTCGCTGTTAAGAATGATCATGCTAAGCCTGCTGATTCCGTCTTGTTATTTCTAAACTATACCTATCTTATAAATATCTACTTGTAAAATCTTAACAAATGTTTCAGGTGAGCGATGAATCCGTGAGCGGTGAAGATAATGGCAACAAGATGCCGATGGCAGACTCTGGGAAGTTCTTCGCAAGCTTCCTCATGGGTCTGTCTGGAGACATGAGCAAAACCAGCTCGGGAGGCAGTTCTGCTTGGCGGAGATGATGTTGATGATGCTCACTTGTTTATTGTTTAATTTGTGCCAGTTGTTATAGTTGTAGTTGTAAATAAATCCTTGCATAATAATTTTTGTTTGAATGTTACTATACAAAAAAATTAAAGTGTTTTATGTGAGTATCTCTACGTCATCGTATTCTTGTTCAGTTTTAAAAAAGCACGAAAGCAATTTTCACTTTTCCAGCAATGTTTTAATTTATTCATGCACCTTTAAAAGCATCCATAAGAAAGCACATTTTTTTATTTCTTTTCTCTATTTGTGAAAATTTTAGTGTAGATTCAATTACAATTAAAGTACCTATCTACAATTACGCTTACCTACACTCTATTTTGCACCAGTAGTAGTTCTCTAAAAAAACCGTGTGCGCCTATTTTTCCACTCATTTCATTATCTTTAAGTACCTATTCACTTTATTTTCACTACTCGGTTCTCTGAAAAAATCACGTGCACCTACTTCTTCCCTCATCTTATTTCCTTCAGCGTTCTAACATTGACTTCTCTCTCCAGACACAAGAATCGTCGGAAACCTCAGCCCAGGGCGCAGTGGAACAGCTTCAGTCTCCTCTCTGGGCCCTCAAGATGGACATTCTCCGTGCCGTCCTGCAGTTTGGAACCAGAATTTTGGGGCTGGCGTCTACATCTTTCACCAGAGCTGTTACTGTCTAGGTATTCTAGTGGACCACTAGCAGTTATAAGTTAAAGTGATAAAAGGGTGCCATATAGGTGAACAGACTGTCGTCGTAATTAAGTTTCAAAATACCTGTTCACATGAAAAACGATAAATGCCTAAAAAATATTTTGGGGCTATAATTCCAAAATCTCTACATAAAGGTCAAAGGGAAGACCTTTTGGTATTCTTTGTATTAAACTAACTTCTCTCGGTCTTTCGCGAACTCTTCCACAAATTGTGAAACTTTAAAAGCGTACTTTTGAATGTTTTCACATTCAAAAGTACGTCTTTTCTATGTATTTGTTATAAATGTATACGACTAAAGCTAAAATAAAACTAGCTTTTTAATTTGTGCCATTATTTATTTTACATTAAACTTACACAAAAATAATGAATCGAAACGTAAAGTTATTTCATTCCATTCCTGATTCCTTCCATCTCTCGGCTTTCAAATTCTAATTTCTGCGACTGGTTCTATGGTCAGCTCGGTTATCTGAAAGGAGATTCCAAAGAGTTAAGTAATATAAAATTATCTGAGCGTTTGATCGAAGCGACGCGTGACCCGAGAGCTGGGTGAGTACTTATTTGGCTCAGCGCATCAGCATTGCCATACAGCGGGGCAATGCAGCCAGCGTCTTGGGGACGCTTCCGACTGGTATTGATATGGATCAGTTGAGCTACCTGTAGATGGTTTGCAACAGTCTGCAGTTAGCTCAATTGTTTCAATAGTAAATACTATTTGTAATTTATTTTTATTAGTTGATTGTAATTTTCTTTTTGAATAAAGAGTGTAAGTAATATTATGTTTCATTACATTGAACTATATTCATTATAAGGTTTTGTTATTATAGTGCGTAATCCTCGCACTCTGGATAATTTCACGTGTATATTCATTATATTGAGCGAAGATGTTTTTTGTGAACGATGCCCTGCCAGCGCTGTGGTCACTAGACCTGCAGGCGGGCCCTTATCACCTTATAAGCACACATACGTTCACTGCTGAACATGCTCCCTTGTTTTGCCACAATCACCACGGTTGGAAGGCAGATTAGTGATCGCGGTGACGGTGTTAAAAATACACAGAAGGCAGATACTGCCCTTCCACCGCCTTTTAGGACATCCACGGGCCACGGCCAGCACCTTAGTACCCTTAAAGAACCAGCTGTAAGTGTAACTACAGAACAATACTAACATGGACATATGCCGGAGAAGAGAGCGCTTAGAGCACAGCGTCCGCCACGTCTTGCGGCTGCAGCGCCGGCCGAGTGCCATCGATGATCGGCCCCGCTAGGTCGGTGGCCAGTAGACCTGGAGATAGGTCTCTATAGAAAGGATGTAGGTCACTAACTACAGTATGATACTGACATTGACATGTGCCGGAGTAGAGAGCGCGTAGAGCACAGCGTCCGCGACGTCTTGCGGCTGCAGCGCCGGCCGAGTGCCGTCGATGATCGGCCCCGCTAGGTCGGTGGCCACTAGCCCTGGAGAAAGACTCTGAAACACATGCAACATAATGTAGTTCATAAAAAATCCTCATCAACACGTCCATTGCTGTACGGTGGGTTTTGTTTTCCATAATTACCACGCTTGGCAAGCGGATTGGTGGTACCAGTGAAGGTGTTTATCAGTATACAGAAGGAACTGCTGCCTTTCCTCTAGTAGATACGTTCCCTTAGTCGTCTTATACGACATCCACGCCACGGGCCAAGTTGGAGGAGTTGATTCTTACGCCGAAACTGCCAAGGATCTATCACTAAAAACTTACAGTTGTCTTAATTTTGCTGTGATAATGCGCCAGCTCGGAAGCCAGTGCCTTGTGAAAGGCGGTGACGGCGTGCTTCGAGGTCGAGTACACGTTAAGGAACGGAGCCAAGGGCACGTAGTGGCCTGCGATACTGGAACCAATAATAACGGTGTTAAAGTACATTTTGCTTTGTTATTTTATAGATAAAATGTAGCTGTACTGTAGGCCTCGAGTCTGGCAATGATTTCGCTAGAGTTTTTTCGCATGGACTCTCAAGATTATTGTTGTAAGGAGAAAATTCGTGGCTATCACCCGACTATCCCGGTCGAGCCCTGGTTCCTTATCAGTTTAGACATCTAAAATAAAATAAATATCGTAGTTTTTGTTCGCGATATGATAGATGTGACATATTAATAAAATACAAATTGATAAACCCGTAGATAGGTGTTACCAGGTCGATACCTACCAGAGTACCTGCTCAAGATCATCAAGATTGGTGTTTAAGTAAATAGATTACTGCAACTCGTTCTACAGTTGCAGTGCGACTCGGTAAATATATACCTAATATAAATAAATGAAGGATCATCGTTGGCTTAGCGGTCGCGTATTCAACCGCTGATAATGAGGTCCCGGGTTCAAATCCCGGGTCGGGCCGAGATTTGTGTTATTGGGATTTTTCTGGCACGAAATATTCACAGTAGCAGAGTCAGGAAGTTGGCAATGTTAGACCCCTGTGCGTCGGAAAGCACGTTAAGCTGTTGGTCCTGCGCCTAACCTCTTCCCGGTCGTGTCGGTCTACCGTCCCATCGGATTATGAGAGTGAGGGAATAGAGAGTGGACCTGTGTTTGCGCACACACTTGTGCACTATAATATGTCCTGCATGATGCACTAGCCAGTCGTCGCTGAGACTGGCCGCCGTGGCCGAAATTCGGCTAAGAGGGCATCATCATAATGGATCCAAACGCCGGCGTTATTTTTAACCCCCGACGTAAAAAGAGAGGGGTGTCATAAGTTTAACGTGTCTGTCTGTGTATCTGTGTATCTGTCTGTGGTATAGCTCCCAAACGGACGAACCGATTTTTGTTTAGTTTTTTTGTGTCATAGATAATTTTATCCCGAATGTCTTAGTCATGTTTCATGGAAATCTGTTTAACCAATAAACGTCGGCAGGTTTTTAAAATTTTAAATTTTTCCATGATCATCAAAACATGTCAAACGTGTAGGTACGGTGAAATGTCAGCTCCTGTATTTGATAGATAGACAGATAAAAAAATTATTTGGTACTACAGACACACATACAAATAACAAAGGTAATTTACAATTTAAACAAAAGTACAATAGGTTTAATTAAGCAAACGAGCACTTTAAAAAGTAAGTGGGTACTTAGTTTGTGTGTGCTGCAGCACGACAAATAGGCCATGGCTCAGTGAAATTTTTTTGCTTAAAAGCAAAACACTGATTTTCAGCCAAAACCTGATCGAGAGCGAGCAGAACGAGTACAAACGGACAGTGTGTGCTATTAATTAATTATTTGCAAGTGCTATTTATTTGCAAGTATATCGTTATCGTTAGCCCACGTGTTAGACGTTGATTGATTAAAAATGCATCCAATTATACGCCTCGTGCCAACAACCTTTTTTTTATTCAGCGAGGAAATTCGTTTACGAGTAAACTGGTCTGGGGTGGACCAGATTATGTGGGACTCGACGCACTGAGAAGGACGTAATACCCACTAAAAACCTCTCCGGTGTCCCTCTCGCCATGTTCGCCGAACCACGGGAACATTTAAAACCAACCGCGGCCCGAATGACGTCCCCTCTTCCTCCTATACATGGCCGGCGAGCCCACCGATCCACATACTCGCCGAGCCCATTCTTCCGTCACGTTTCCTTCCCTCGATTAGGACATAGATAGGACAGATACAGTTGAGACCGCGAATGTCCACCTCTGTGCCCAGATGGGGATGGTCGCCCCATACTACTCCCAGGTGTGGGTCTCACATTTACACACACAAACACTTACACTGCAGCGTGCCAACAAAACGCATTTCAAGATCAAAGCCTTTTATCATAAAATAAATAATGTCATAAATAAATAATGCTGGACAATTCTCACAGCATCATCTAGCCCCAAGAGTTATTATTTTTACACAGGGTGAATTTTTTAAAAATTCACCCTAGGTTACCATAACCGGTTTAGCTATAGGAAAACGGTCATGGGAAGAGATTTTTGTGATTTCTGCCTTTTTTAATACTTCAACCTCAGTTGGTCCGATATAAGTCTTTGATTGGGTTATGTTATGAAACAGGATCGATTGGCATCAAAATAAAATGCAGATCGTACAAACTTATTTTGTCCCGGGCGGAAATCGAAACTACAACCTCCTGCGTCGCAGACGGACCCGCTACGCCACAGAGGTCGTCTAAGCCGTTAGCTATATGCCCTCTCACCTGTTTACAGTAAGGATGTGTCCATCAATGCCATGCCTCTTCATGCAGCTGACTGCGAGCTTGGTGCAGATGATGGGACCCTTCAGGTTTACATCTATCATTGACATCAGGTGGTCTTCTGATAATGACTTGCCTCCAACATCTGGAGGAAAGGGACTGAGCTTGTTATCATTGCTGAAAGCTACTATTTTATTATTTAATACGGGGTGCCACGAAACATGTGTACTAAGCCGAAAGGGGAGGATTCGGGACCCCGAGGGGATCAACTTTTGTTCTACGACTTTGTGAATTTCTTTCTATCCTAACTTTTTTTTTTAAATCAGAGACATTTTTCTTCATATTCGTGTATCAGTGTATCAGTACATTATTATTATTGTTAATTTCATAATTTTTTTTGTAATAATATTATGAATCAGTGGATTAGCTGAAAAAACAAGCAAAAACATTTGTGATTGTTTTTACAATGTTAGATAATGCAAGAGTGCGTGTAATAACACGAGTAGGAAGAAAAAGGCTTAATTTTTTCACAAATAAAATAGTTCATTATAATATTCGAAATTTTAAAAAATATTATAAACTAGACCATCGCCTCGCGGTTTCACACACGTAGTTCCTGATCCCGTGGGAATTCCGGGATAAAATATAGCCTATATCACTTCTTGAAAAGTAAGCTTTCTAAAGGTATAAGAATTTTTTAAATCGGTCTAGTAGTTTCGGAGCCTATTCAATACAAACAAAGAAACAAAAAATCAAATCCGTCCTCTTTATAATATTAGTACTTATAGATTTATCCACTCGGGGTGCGGAATCACCCCTTTTCGGCTTAGTACTTGTAAGTACGAGCCATCGCAGATTGACTTTATTAATTAGTAAACAATAAAAACAGTCGTAACGAAACCTGTGCCACGCGCCGGTGTGTCTCTTTACGTGCTACCTAAACATTTCGTGCAACTCAGATTACCATTAGGTAATCTGAGTCGCAACGTTAATTTTAACGTTTAATCTGTTAATAAATGGAAAGACTATAAACAGTGGTTTGGTGTTGTTATATTACCTACAAACTTAACTATTACTGCAGTGCATTCAACGAGGAGAAAACCCCAACAATACATAATGTTACGTGGCAGCCTGTATAAAAACATGCTGTGTTTTAATGTGCATAGGTAACTAGGTACATTAAGGAATTACATAATTGTTATCATCGTTTTTCTCATTCAACCTTCAACTTCGTCGTATATCATCATTAAGTACTAGGTACCTTAGTATTAATAAATATATTATTAAACTTAGTATTTTTAAATGCAATGAATTTAAATTACACAGAATTGTAATTTAAATGTGGCAGGTATGTTCATACTTTTTTACGGAATTCCAAACAAAACTCTATAAAGGAGACAGGCGCGACAGTTATCAAATTGAATTATCGTTTGCGAAGCCAGGTTCAGTTTTCTTAAACTGGGTATTAGTAATAGGTAGGAGGGAACCTATTATTAATACCCAGTTTAAGAATTAAGACTATTCAATAATCGTTCATTAGAGAGGCTTTTCTTGAAACTAAACTTAAAAACGGCTCTGTCCTGAATTAACAGTGTGGAAGTGTGAGATCCATCTTTAGTAATTCATTGGGTTCCGGACACACGTGTTTCTGAGGCGATTGACAAAAAAATTATTAAAACTTGGCGTCTCCACGAACGTGTTCCTGATGATGGGCAGAACCTGCAGTTCACGCATTGTCTGTCACCATTAACCCTGTATATATATATATATCTATCGCATATACATACATATTTATATGTGATAGATTATTGCAAGATTTCATACAATTTCATAAATCTAAATATTGAATCCTGACTCCTTTGACGAGTTCGGGTCACAATGGCGTAACTTTGAAACACCGACAGATAAAGAAATGCTAGTCTCTCAGGGAAACTGTTCTATGTAGCGGGGGGTTCCGTCTACACTGCTTTTAGCTTAATAATAATATAACCTCAACCTCACCTCAACAGCCTGTATTGGTCCACTGCTGGACGCAGACCTCCCCCTGATAAGCGCCTTGTTGGCTTTTATCTCATGGGGTAATGCCCATAATCCCCACGCTGGGCATGCGGGTTGGGGATCGCAGTTCGGTGGTAGAATTGTTCTGCATGGGCGCTGCTGCCCGGCCCCGGTGGATATCCCTTAGTCGCCTCTTACGACACCCGCGGGAAGTGTTGGGGTGGTGCAAATTCTAAGCCGGCACCACACAGCTATAATATAAATGAACTCTAAACTATACGCACCAGTGATAAGTCCTTCATACAGAACACCGGCATTGTTCACCAAGATGGCGATAGGACCAAAATTCTCCTCAATCCACTTGAAAGCGGCTGCGATGTCTTCAGAACTAGACACGTCACATTTTCTGGAAGTGATGGTGCCTTTGCACTGAACTGATGGTTGGAGTTTCTGTAATAAATAAATAAATAATGCTGGACAATCTAGACAGAATCATCTAGCCCCAAGCTAAGCAGAGCTTGTGTTATGGGTACTAGATGACTGATATACATAATTTATTACATTACATGGATAGATTTTTTTTTATTATACATTATATAGAAACGACCAGAACACCCGGAACAAATTTTTGTAGATCGTACAAAGATTTGTCCCAAGGCGGGAATCGAACCCGCAACCTCCCGCGCCATATAGGTCAAATATATATAAATAGATAAGGTTTCTTTGACTTCATCAGAGGGGTGAGTCTGGTTTAGGATAGTCTCGAAACGTGATCGTGTCTTCTTTTTCTATAGGATTTGGTACAGGGTCTCTATCGTAGTTCTCTGTCCACACGATAGTGGACAGAGAACTACACAAATTCTATACAAAAAAAGAGACGATCACCTCTCGATAGGTACCATCAGGGTAAAACCTGCAAACAACCGGACTCGAGGCTCAGGTACATTATCGCAGTTGTTTTACCAGTAGCCTAGTCTAGAATTCCAATCAAGTCCTTCAAATTAATTTCCACTCTACCAGAGATAGTGATTGTGATTGTTGCTTTTGTTTGTTAGTAAATAAAATTTAAGTAACCTTATACCTACTCACTTATATTAGACTTCTTATTTTTTTTAGGGTTCCGTACCTCAGAAGGAAAAAAGGAACCGTTATAGGATCACTTGGTTGTCTGTCTGTCTGTCTGTCCGCCTCCTGGATTAACACTTACACCGACCAGCTCGCTCCTCCTGGCCAGGCCGACCACCCGCAGGCCTGCCTCAGCGAGGGCGATGCAAGTGGCCGCCCCTATGCCAGCACTTGCCCCCGTCACTACGGCCACTTGGTTCGACCAGCGGTTCATGCTGAAAGGCTGGATTATGGGCTTAACGCTTCAGTAAAGTAAATAAGACCTGCAAACAAAAAAAGGCTAAGATATTTTTTTGAATGTGGAACTAGACCTTTCTAGAGCCTTTCTAGAAAAACCAGTTTCTTTCTGCATAACTCTCCGTTTGTTTTCATACTATGTAGTTTAGTTTAATTTATTTATTCAAAAACAATTTTAATCGTGTATCATAATTAAATTAATAGCATGTTATATATATTCTAATTCATCTTTGTTGTTAACATAATAATTACTTTCGTTTGATAAACTCGTCAACTGAGCAAAAACACCCCTTTAGCAAATATTTTCTCAAATTATCAATCAACCAAAAAAAGTAATACTTACCTACATCTTAAGAAATATTACGGACCTTGAAGACCTTTCGTAAAAAATGTCGGCCTACCTGATTACCAGCCAGTAGCATAAACGTTGATGTCAACTTTAATTCAGAATCAAAAAGAGTTTGACTGTTTGACATGAGATTTAGTCATTGATCTGTATAAGAATAACCGGCTGAAAGACAATAAGCAAATTGAAAACATTCAGATTACCTTATTGCGCAGATAATTATTGCTTCACAAACCGCAGTGCCTCAATGCGCACGCGCCACTGAACGTTGGTAAGGTAATGCAGGGAATAATCGAGTAGAACGGTTTTAATGCACCTTGCAGTAAATAAGTAGGCATTGAGACTTAAGGCGAAGAGTAGGGGCGATAGTGGCGCCACTACATATTTAATTTTATACATACAATATATATATACAAAGGAATTATCAAAAAATCGGACCGCGCGTAGACGATATCTATCATAAGCTTTTTTTAAATGTATCTTTAATAGTTTTGTACTGTATTATTTAGGCAGATACTTGTTTCAAGAGTTTAGTTCCTATTGGTGGCCACCAAGCTCTCCAAACAAGGTTTTTGATTGAATAACACAAAACAAAACTATTACAGATACATTAAATAAAAGCTTGTGATAGGTATCGTCTACCAGCGGTCCGATTTTTTGATAATTCCTTTGTATAACTTAATGATTAAATTAAATATGTAGTGGCGCCACTATCGCCCCTACTCTTCGCCTTAAGTAATTAAATTAAGTACTCCTACACCCTATGCTCGAAATATTTTTTGTAAACAAAGGGGTTATAAAACTAAATCATATTGGTGGATTTCTATAGGGGCCATTTATTTATTACTAGTTTATGCCCGGGGCTTCGCACGCGTTGTTTCTATGGAAACTTTTATAGGTGATTTCTATCCCATGGGAACAGATTTATGGAGTAAAAAGTACCCTATTTTTGATTCCAGGATTAGAATTACCTGAACGCAAAATTTCAGCCCGATCCGTTGCGTAGTTTTGGCGTGAAGAGGTAACGAACATCCATCCATCCATCCATCTATCCATCCAAACTTTCGCATTTATAATATTAGTGTGACGTAAGACGATTTAGGGGGAGGCGGTCGACCATGTCTTATTTTTAAAATCATTTTTTGAAACCTATAAATTGAGACCTGTTTATTCTCGCATGGTGGCGCCTGACTAGGTTTAAAAATATAAGCCAACTGTGTTTCAAGAAATAATTTATTTCCAACAAAGGTAAGTAGAAAAAATAAAGTGTAGGTAATAGGTAGGTTAAATCTTCACGTACCTACCTAACTCATAATCAAACTTACGAAATAAATAAATAATATAAAATAATAAATAAAAAAAAAAAAATAAAAAAAAAAATAAATAAATAATATAAAATAATGCTGGACAATTCACACAGCATTATCTAGCCCCAAGCTAAGCAGAGCTTGTGTTATGGGTACTAGATAACTGATATACATAATACAATACACTACATAAATAGTTTTTTTTTTTATTATACATAGAAAACATCCAGAATGCTCTGGACAAATGTCTGCAGATCGTACAAACATTTGTCCCCAGGCGGGAATCGAACCCGCAACCTCCTGCGTCGCAGGCGGACCGTCGCCCGCTGAGCCACAGAGGTCGTCGAGGTCGAAACGAAAGTAGAGTTACATAATCTATCTAGATAAAAATGAAACCCGTTTTCCTTGGTCACGGCATCACGCGTGAACGGCTGGACCGATTTCGCTAATTCTTTCTTTGTTGTGTTTGTTATTGTCAGGAGAAGGTTCTTATGAAAGAAAAAATTAAGAAAGTTGGAAACATAAATTTCCACGGGAGCGAAGCCGCGGGGCGCAGCTAGTTACAAATAAATCTGAGTCAAGTTTATTTACAGATACTTGTTCTTTACAAAGGTGACGAATTATTAGCAAGACACGATGTGTTTGATAAGATACATGGTTTTACAGGACGTTTGTAAAAACGAATGTGTTGGAAGATGTGCAGTTTCTACGAGGCAAAATATCTTTTAGAGGCATTTCATTAACCCAATTCAATGCCACCGCTGACCTTATCGAACCAGGGTGAGTCTTGAATTCCAGCATCAACCAAGACCACCCAACCAGCGATGATTGTTAGACTTGCAGGCTTGGGCTTTCCTCTTGTTGAGACGAATAGACTGTTTATATTTCTGCCGTTGATGATGATGATGATGATTTTCCAAAACTTCAAGTCAAATACCTACGTAGAGATGTGTTTTGATACTTATCTTTAAATTGGTAAACGCATTATTTTCAATTCTTGTAACGTCTCCTTTATATTTTATAAGCTTCACTATTAAGTATTAAATTTCCTTTCTTTATTTAATGCTAAAATATCTAAAAATTTGTACGCCTATTGGCAGATAACAGTGTTCTTAATTCTGTGTGAACATCCCTGTAACAACTGTGCATCAGAAACATCATCACAAATGAATAATCAAACTTGTGAGAAAAATAATTTCGTAGGTAGTACCTAATTTTTTTTAATAATTATACTTAATAGTTTTCGTCATTTATTGAATCAATATCGTAGGTACATTTAAACAGTTATCTTAGGTAGGTAAATTTAAATAGATATCTTCTTACTATTTATTAGTTTATGGGTGATTGACTGTTAAACAGTGGGTTTTTAATGGGCTATCCCAGTAAAAACAAGACCCGTCAAGTGCGAGTGTAACTCGCGCGCCGAGGGTTTCGAACGTTTGTCAACAAGTAGGTATGTACTAAAGGTACTGGTTAGAGACTCCGAAATTTAATGAAGACCTAAAACTAGTAGGTACCAACCTACATTTCAGATGGATCTCTCTGCATGCTTCGGTGATAGGGTGTAGCAGTAAATTTTTCGACTTTTTTCAAAATATCTCGAAAAGTATTGAACCTACAGAAATTTCAAAAACTGTTTTGAATAGTACAAACTGATACCTTTCATATGATACCCCACTTAGAGGGGTAGCCCCCCCTTTTGAAAACTATCCCCCCCTTTTTGACCATTTTTCAAAAATTGTTCGGTTTACAGACTTCTCTATATTTTTCCTGTAAAATATAGACCTATATCTACAAACGCTTCATACATTTTTAATGGATCGCTCTGCAAACTTCTGAAACCCACAGAAATTTCAAAAACTTTTTTGAAATGTACAAACTGATACCTTTCATATGATACCCCACTCATTGGGGTAGCCTCCCCTTTTGAAAATTATCCCCCCTCTTTTTGACCATTTTTCAAAAAGGGTTCATGTGACAGACTTCTCTATATTTTTCCTGTAAAATATAGATCTATATCTACAAACGCTTCATACATTTTGAATCGATCGCTCTGCAAACTTCGGAGATAGAGGGGGGGGAGCGGGTAAAATTTCGACTTTTTTCAAAATATTTCAAAAAGTATGAAACTTACAGAAATTTCAAAAACTGTTTTGAAATGTACAAACCGATACCTTTCATATGATACCCCACGCAGTGGGGTAGCCCCCCCTTTTGAAAATTATCCCCCCTCTTTTTGACAATTTTTCAAAAAGTGTTCATTTTACAGACTTCTCTATATTTTTCCTGTAAAATATAGATCTATATCTACAAACGCTCGGTACATTTTGAATGAATCGCTCTGCAAACTTCGGAGATAGGGGGGGGGGGATGGGTATTTTATCGACTATATTCAAAATATTTCAAAAAGTATGAAACCTACAGAAATTTCAAAAACTATTTTGAAATGTACAAACTAATACCTTTCATTTGATACCCCACTTGACTCTGTAGGTCTCTTCTAAAATTTTGACATCTCAATTTGTATGGAAAATGTTCATTTTCATTTTTTATTTATTTTAATTTTTTTTTCTTAGAATCTGTACAGGCGCACGAAATTGATTATTATTTTAAATTTCAAGTTGATAGCTGCTGTAGTTGCCGAGTTATTAAGGAGGGAAAAAAGGACAGACAAAGCGAGACCATAAGGGTTTCGAAACCGATCTTCGAAACCCTAAAAACACAGTTAAGAGGGCGCCCATAGCCAGAGGATGCACAGGGAAACTTTCTAAGGAAAAATCGGTTCTTTTCTGATGAGCACCATTTTGGCATAAAAATATTTTTGTTAAAGCATAAAAAAAAACTGGTACATCTTGCATAAATATTTTCGTTTATTTCCCTTACAACCTTGTCTCCATAACTGGTTGAATAGTTAATTCCGTAATCTGAAACAAAAATGACGTAACTGTAAGTTATTGGTTTAGGTAGAGCAGGGTTGATAAAAATCATGATTGAAAAAACAATTAATTTGATTTAAAACGGTTTTATTTGATTTAAATCAGATTTTTTTGATGTTTGTGATTAATGCTTTGGTCTTTCTAATTTTAAGGTGTTTATAGGTAGGATCGAAAGGTAGGTAGGTCCTCACGTAGTTCTAGCAGAAAAATAAACCACCAAAATTGAAACATTTTCGTTTCCGTCTTACATGTTCTGTTTATTTTTTTTTTTTCATTTATTATAACTATTAAGTATTCTATATTTAAATTATAAAACAGCTCTGACTTGCCGCAAACACATAGGTTTAGCATTTTTGTTCCGATATCTTACAGTATTTAAACTTTATGGAATGAATGTATGAAAAAAACTACGAAAATTCGTGAAAATTATTAATTTCAGAGAATTCCCTGAATCGTCAACCAGGGGATCAGGTATCATTTTACATTGCGCGCGGGCACCGAAGCTTAATTTGGGCACTCCCTTTAAATTTTTGACTGCTTTCTGTTTTAATTGCAGGAAAAAACAATGGATTTAAATCATCTCAACACTAAGATAGAGTATTTTGTTCGGGTCTGTCCGGGGTTTTCGTAAAAACCTGGGCACCATTATAAGCCTTCCTTAATGGTAAACCCCTTGTATTTCGCTAAAAATTCATCTAGCTCAAACATTGACTGAGTACGACTTAATAGGTATTTATCTATTCTCAAGCTATTATCAAAATACAATGTTTGTAAACAACACACAACACAAAAATCCAAAATTCTCGTTTAGGCGTCAAGTTTGAAAAATAATTGTCAGCTTATTATAGGACAGATCTATGCAGAGCGGCCATGTTAACAAACATGGTAACTTTAGTTTGGCCGAGTATAAATAAGTAGATGGTACTTAACGGAGGTAACTATGGCAACAGCCAGTACTTTTTACCCAAAGTTAGTTGAATGAACGTAGTCATAGGATGTTTGTTTGAACCCGACTACCAACGGAGAGAGTTATGTATGATGCAAATAATCTTTGTCAAAACTGTGTTTGGTACCTACTTAGTAGGTACTCTGTGCAAATCGCGACAGTTACAAAAGCTACAGCTAATACAGCTATCGACAAAAAAATCGGAACATTGTCAATTTTCAAAAATTGAAATACCTACGTCTGGTGAGTAAGTACACCTTAAAATGCTTCTGAAAAGTTGACCTTGTTCAGAGATTTTTGTCGTTTCATAAAAAGGCTCACATTGACTTCTGGCGGCGTTGACAGCGCATAGAGCACCGCATTGGCCACGTCAGATGGAAGCAGCTTGGGCATATGCTCCTCTTCAGGACGCGCCATGCGGGTGCGGGTGTAGCCAGGGGAAATAGCCTATGGGAAAATTTAACATTTAACACTTTCGTCATAGCAAACGAAGGCTATAAGCCTACTCTACTCTAACAGCATTTATAAAGGGTATTTACTTGTGGTGTTTTCCTGGTGGCCAAAAGTTCGCGAACGGGTGAAGCGCTAAGGCGGCTTGTAAAAGTGGTTCATCATCATCACGGGCATGATAGACAAGAAAAAAATTGGTTGTCTGTAAAGTCTGTTTACTGACGATAGTTGAACGTGACAACGTCTTAAGAAAATACTGATGGAATGGTAGCATTTGATACTCGATCAAAACATGTAAATGTACTATAGTATAGCAGCTGTCCACGCAGACGCATCGCTCACTCAAGTAGGAGAGAGACGGATGTCGAGCGCTCTCGCTTGCACTTCAAGCCTTACATGGAACGCCTCAGAGCGAGGTAACGCCGCATGACGTCATAGCGAGGTAACGCCGCATGACGTCATGTTTTTTCGTGCGTGCAGCCGGCTCTATCGAATTATAAGACGTTGTCACGTCAAAAACATTCCGATAGACCGAGCCCTGTAAGGTCTCGGTAATGTTATGATTACTTAGGTACAGTTAAGATGGAACTCACGGTAGTTGAGAAAGCAATGGCTGCTAGGTGGAGGCGTAGACATTCATCACATGAATCTTATATATTAAGATGAACGTAATGATTATTTAAGCGACTCGAAAATCACATCACACTATCACACTAATGTTATAAATGCGACAGTTTGGATGGATGGATGTATAGATGGATGGATGTTTGTTACCTCTTCACGCCAAAACGGATCAGGCTGAAATTTTGCACACAGGTAATTCTAATCCTGGAAACAAACATAGGCTACTTTTTATCCCGTAAATCAGTTCCCATGGGATATAAATCCCCTATAAGCGTTTCCATAGAAAAAACGCGTGTGAAGCCGCGGGCATAAACTAGTATTTTATATAGGATCGAGTGGATATTAATTAGGCCTAGATTGAGTTAGAATCACACATTTAGGACACAGATACAGTCAGAACACAGTTAGAATCTCACAGTAGTTTTGATCCTGCTGTTGAAATGCGCGAGTTCGTTTGCCACCGAGCCGTTGAAGGCGCTCACAGCATGTTTGGTACTGGCGTAGACATTCAGCACGGGCGTGAAAGGGATATAGTGGGCGGCCAGGCTGGGACACAAACACACAATGTTTTAGTATGTACCTAATGTGGTTCAGATCTTTCTTTTTCGAATATTAGAGGAGCAAACGAATTGATGTGTTCCTTTTTCCTTTGAAAATAGTCAAAAATCGATCACTTTCCTCTCCTTCCCTCCTTATTTAGATAGGTAATTATTTTTATTTATAGCCATTACACAAAGGCCTCCCTTTCCTCCTTCGAAGGCCACGGTAGGAGATGTACATGTAGCTTGTCACGTCATCTGATTCTGGGCTTTCCTAGCTTTCTTACTTCTTATCCGAAAAAGCACAGAACATAGGTACCTACATGGGGCTGGAAAAAACAAAAAAAAATTGGGTCACGTAGTATGAGTACATTCCCTAAAGTAAAGGCCAACAGTAGTGACCAAGTTACAAGTCATCTACGTAGGTAGGTACCGTTGGTGTAGCGCAAGAAACACTTAAACCATTCTGCGTGGATGTGGAAGCCATGTTTATGATGAATAAGGTTGGTAGGTAACTTACCTGCTAATAAATCAAATAATATCGCAAAAATTTTCGACTTCGACGGGACTCTAACGGCGCTAGAGACCGTAGTAAGTCGCAGAGATTTTCGACTCCCACGTCACTTGACCTCGTGGTGTAGTTGGTTAGCACATTCCTGTACTGAAGGAAGGATGCGGGTTCAAGTCCCGTCGAAGTCGAAATTTTTGCGATAATATTTGATTTCTTAGAAATTACCCTTAGTGATGGGTTACGCACAAAAAACTTTACCTGCTAATGTTAACAACATGGCCGTCGAAGCTATGTTTCTTCATAGATGCTATGGCATGTCGGGTGCAGAGCATCGTGCCCTTTATGTTCGTGTCTATGCTGGCAAGTATCTGGTCGTCGGTGAGCGGGTCGGAACCTATTTCTGGAAAGTTAAAAATGAGGAGGTATAATTTACTAGGTAAGTAATACAATTCTAACTAATTCAATTCAATTCTGAAATAAACGCATTGATCGTTTATTTCAGACAGTTCGCGTCTGTTACATTTAGATAAAATTTCATTCTAGAAAAGAACGAGTTTAAGCCCACATTTAAATGCACATTTTTCTCCTGTGAGGTAGCGGTGTTGGATAAATACTCTGGATATTATAATCACAGCTTTATCTGTATACCTCCGTAGTGAAAGAAGCAAAACTGAACGCGACTTTGTTATGTCACAACGGCGATGAATCTGCCTCATTCACCACGGTTGGTAGGTACCACAGAACTATAATATAGTTTACTACTATAATACCTATAGCAATAATTTATCTACTGTGCCTATAGTTCCGTGGTAGGTACTATACTTACTACATGTATCTATTTAGGTATTTAGTTTAAAGAATATTTGCCCTATTGTGACTCCCAACTCCCAACATATACCAGTAATCTGCCCCGGATACAGCACACCGGCGTTGTTGACGAGGATCTGTATCCCTCCGTAGTGCTCCTCGACCCAGCGGAACTCGGCCGCGACCTGATCCGGTTTGGAGATGTCGCACATGCGGAATATTATGTTGCATTTCTTGCAACTGTTCTTTTCTTGCTCCTGTAAATATAAATATTTACTTGCTACGAGAATGTGTTTATGAATGCATATGGAAATAAATATGGAAGGAAGGAAGCAACCTTCAAGCCATTATGAGATTGAAATTGGTACGGTTATCGAAAATAAGTCACCATTGTGGTCTCCTCTTGCTAACGCTCCATGGTCCTTACAGTAACAATATGGCGCTGTCTCTCTAAGCCAATGACGCGCACGCCTGGGTTGGCCAGAGCCAGTGTTATAGCGGCGCCGATGCCACCTGTCGCCACAGCAGTCTTGCCTTGCCAACGCTCCATGGTACTTTACTTACAGTAACAATATGGTGCTGCCTCTCTAAGCCAACGACGCGCACGCCTGCGTTGGCCAGAGCCAGTGTTATAGCGGCGCCGATGCCTGCTCCCGCGCCGGTCACCACAGCGGTCTTGCCTTGCCAACGATCCATGCTACAAGAAAATCGTCAAACGGGCAGCTTGATTCAATAAAGATTGCATTCCATGATTGTAAAATTGTTATTGTTGCCTGGTACGTCAACTAGACGTCAACTACTTTTATCATCAAAATTGATTCGGCAATCGCAACTACAAGATCCTTCCTACAGCAATTGTTACAGAATAGACCTTCGTTCGGCCGTTATTAAATTCCTAGCGCTGTGTAAAATCAAAGAACTTGTCCAAGGAAGCGCTATAAGCCATTTTTCTGCCCGCACCAATGCTGGTTCAGTTTGAAGGGACCTATGTATGGCTAACAGTGAAATTACATAAAAGCATTGAAGATGATTTTAGACTAGGCATGGTAGGTTAATGCGTTACTCTTAAGTAAGATGTGAAGTTGGCAATACTAAGTAAGTACCTACCTAGGTATTAACCACCGATGATCGTGAATTAACATTTGGTGGGCGTGGGCCATGTCCTTTTGTCGTCAAGAAAAGAAAAACATAGTACGTAAGTAGCTACCTATAATACAACTTTGCAAGTCAAGAGAAAATGCTTAACTAAACCAATTTAAAACTTTTAAGTAGGTAAGGGTCAGTTTCACAATGTCCTGATAAAGTATTGATTAACCATCTAACACATAAATTATTTGGAGGATAAAAGTGAATGAGTTATGTTATGGACGACTTTATACGACAGTTAGCGCTATTCGGTAGTCGTGAAACGTAACCATGATGTTTATCCAACGGATAAGTAACAAATAGCTTATTTGGAACTTATGCAGAACTTATCCGGATATTGTGAAACAGACCCTAAATCTATTTTAGTACAAACGATTGACTCAGCTGTTAATAAGCCAGATAAAACAAAAGACAACCTTGATTTTTTTTAAAGTAGGTAGCACCTATGTACTAGTGCTAATATAAATAAGTTCAGATAAAGTTAGTAATAGGCACCTACTTACCTCTATCAATCTCCTATATTCAATATTATCAGAAAACCTTCAACCAACCTCAAAGCGATGCTGTCTTAGACTGGCTTACCGACTTCTCTGGTACAGGTAAATTGATCGAATAGGTACTGTCAGGTGCTCAGATAAGTATACTCTCTCAAGTTTTCACTTTGATTTTACTCGGATCTTTTCAAATAAAAGTCCACGCACACATTTTTCGTACAAAGTAGTCATCGTAATGGTCGAAGTGCAGTAAATAAATTATTAGAATTACATTACACTTTATTTATCAAAGACATTTGGTATTCGCTATTTATTCAAATTGAAAACTTGGAAGTGAATACTTACATATTTTCGCAGCTGACTGTACCTACCTAAGTCAAAGTATTAGAGCCTAAATGCACAATGGGAATTTCATAACCTTATCTCATACCAATGAAACTTATAAATGAAGCGGAAGTTAATACACTTACTCTTGGTATTTAATCAAAGACTTTAACAGCCGTTAAGAAAAGTAGAACGTCAGAATTAGGTACCTAACGGTCAATTTTTGGACACTCAATACTTGGATAAAATGTAACAAGATGATGGAATTACTGACCGCTGACCTAGTAAAAGACAAACTAAAAAACCTCATCTTTTTAGGGTTCCGTACCTCAAAAGGAAAAAAGGAACTCTTAAAGGATCACTTTGTTGTCCGTCTGTCTGTCTGTCCGACTGTCAACCCCCTTTTATCAGGAACGCGTGGAGGTACCTATCGAGTTGAAATTAACATCAAATACTCAAGTCCGTAACCTCTCGAAGCCTCGATATAAATAAAACTTCTAAGTCAACTCAATCAAAAGTTACAGCCGTTTATTTCCGATTATTTTAAAATTTCCAGGGAATCACATGCGCACAAAACCTATAGGGTACTTCCCGTAGACCTAGAATCATAAAATTTGGCAAGAAGCAAGGTCTTACAGCACAAATAATAAGAAAAATCCGAAAACCGTAAATTTGTAGTAGGTATATTAACAAAAAAAAAATTGATTTTTCCCTGGACCAAAATATACAGGATACCTACTTCCCGTAGACCTACTTGAATCATGATATTTGGCAAGAAACAAGGTCTTACAGTTATACGGAACCTCTAGTGCACGAGTCGACTCGCACTTGATGTTTAATTTGACATTCATGGAATTATAATCAAAACTAATGATATACAAATCTCCTCTCAAAATGCGTAGAAAAACCAGATTAACGTCATAAAAAAAATATCGATCTTGCCTCAGATTTATTTTGATTGACAAAATATAAAAAATTAGGTTTACTGTCAAATTGAGAAAACGAACACCATGAAAATGCCTATTTCTAGATTTTTTTGTTAAGAGTGATAATTTTTACATTGATCGGGAAATTAGGACTAGGATATAAAAAAAAACAAGTATAGTCAATTTACAACGTATATTTTTAATGAATAGCCTACTAGAAAATCATTCGACAATCGTTAGTACTTAACTAGTAATTTAATCTATCCGAACGTAAACCATTCAAACTGCTTGTTACAATTTCTTTCATAGGAACATTTGCACCTTAACCTATGTAAAACATTTCACTGATAAAAAAAGATCTGCGTATGATTAATATGATTTTGGTAAATCAATGACGTAGCATGGATTAATTTAACGTTATCAGGGGCCCTATTCTACTAACAGTCCAGTCAATGATGCTCAAAGGGGGTTGGGTGGAAAAGTCGAAAGCAGAAAGTTTCTTCGGAACTTTGGACTATATAGGAGACAAACATACTAAAAGTCCACATCTGTGAGGTGTGCCTTAGCAGTGGGCCTCGCAGTGGCCCTAGCACAAAAGTCCCATTTTTTATTTTTTTACTTACCTCTCGTAAACGATGCGTCATAGGATATTTTGTTAAACTACATAATGAAAGCAGATAAAATTCTCTACAACTTTGGTTCATTACACTTTTTACCAATTCCCCTATAAACCAATCGCTTCACTATGACACTGAAACTGTTATATTTGTTCTATGTCACGAAGTCCGTTGGGCTATGTATGTCATAGTGAATGCATGTACACATTATTTTAGTGTGCGTAAGCTCAGAAGCAATCAGTCTCGCCCGAGACGCGGTCCGGGTCACTAGTGATCATTGTATTCACGTCAGATTTTGGTAGCGAGTACCGTCAGCCTGACAACTAAGCGCAAAGTCACTACTACAACCAGGGCAAAACGGACTTTGTGAGATAGAACAACTATATCATCACAGAATATCATATTTTGGCATTTGGACACCTTGGATGAAAGAAACTACAGATGGAGAGACGCACGTCAAAAGCGTCAAGGTGGAAACCATTATACCAATCTCTCCGTCTCGTGCAAATAGCAACGCACGCACTGGCATGGCAATGACTATCTATACTTTCTTTCATGTAGGAACGATTCTGTGACGATACTAGTGTCATAGTAAAACGATTGGTTAGCAGAATTCGGCCCCTGTTATTCAAAGCCCATCAATTCCAGATTTTGTTCTTTTTTTTTCTCAAAAGTAATGTTATATGGCTATGATAATA
Organism: Eupithecia subfuscata; assembly: GCA_963564075.1. Classification (NCBI taxonomy): domain Eukaryota; kingdom Metazoa; phylum Arthropoda; class Insecta; order Lepidoptera; family Geometridae; genus Eupithecia; species Eupithecia subfuscata. Next base: position 6,454,081 of record OY751117.1, on the reverse strand, counting down.
ACCATGGAATGCATTAAACCAACAGAATCTGCTTAATGGTTTAAAAACGAATAGAACTTATGATACATTTTATGAATGCAGTTATCTTTAATCAGCGATCTAGGCATAGTAAATTAAAAGTAGCTACATAAATTGGCTTACAGAACACTTATTGCGTTTTTCATTTTTTAAATAGGCACAATGTTAGTACAGCTATTGAAAAAAAACATTTATTGCAAAGATATTGCTTTTAACACAAGTCGGTTAAATATTTAACTAAAACAATTAAGAATCATATCAACTGTATTTATTTGAATACGTAACATATGCCATCAAAATTTTTAGATATTACACAAAAACTGTTTTAATTACAACGATAAATTTCCAGAAATAATTTATCAACTTTATGTTAGAGATCAATTTTCTAATACTTACATGAACGACCTTCTAACTATAATTATATAATAGAAGCGTTTTACATAAAATAAAACGCATATTAATTTACTTACCTTTTTAATAGCTATACTTATGAGATAGGCCTATTGTTTCCCGCCACATTATTCAAATTATACAAGTATTTGTATTGAATATCTGTCAAAATTGACCTACAGCCAATGACAAGCTTCGTCCAATTAGGAATTGGCCAATCAGGTGTCTTCCCGCCACGTCAGAGAGGCGCGCGAGCGAGCCTGTGGCGCCACCATTTTGATTCTCCATTGCGTCGAATATCACCAGGCAGAATTAAAAGTTATAGCTATTAAAAAGGTAAGTAAATTAATATGCGTTTTATTTTATGTAAAACGCTTCTATTAATTGTACTGTCGCTTTTTAATAGCTATACTTATGAGACGTGTTTGTTATCGCCTGGTGGTGGTGAAGACACTCAACGCCAATGTGAACTTACTATAAGAAATGTTATAATCGTAAGATTCGTAAGCCACACAGTTTTGAATGCAAATTAGTCATTGTGACATTCAAACGAAATACATAGCTAATGCACTTGTGCTTAGAGCACAAGTATTAAAAATAGCCACATTTAAAGGTTGGCATGTTATACCTAAATAATAACAGTGAAATTTCATTAAATTTATTGAAAAATTGGATTTTGGCTCTTTGCTACTGCCATGCCATGATAGAAGGTTCAACCGATGCTAGTATAATAAATAAATTATACTAGACAATATACACAGCATCATTAGCCCCAAGATTAGCAGAACTTGTGTTACGAGTACTAGATGACTAATAAACTTAATACACAATACAATACATTGGTATCCGTAAAATAAGACCTCAGCGGCCACGGCTCAATTTCTTTTAGAAACAGTTAATTTTGTAATTTATAACATCCTTGAGTTACGAAAATAAAATTTCTGATCCAAAATAAAAATAATGGACTTATCGCTATACTGGCCATAATAAAAGCCTCACCCATCAGGCTGTATGGTCGTTCTAAATCATTTAAATCATGTAGATAGGTGGTTAGAAGCACTCTTCAAATTATTGCAGTACGTATAATTACGCACTGAACCCTTTTAACTATAGTGAAGCTATGCTCTTCTAAGATGTCCAGTTATGGCAAGTTCTTATAATGGGTTTCAGTAAATGATTAACTTTTCCCCCCCCCCCACATTGTTTGGAATACAACGTTACAAGTGTTGAAATAACAGACTTGCATATATTTCCAACTGTAGGAAAGCTTACGGATCATCTGATCCGATATCAATAAAAATACAGCTACCTCTATTGAGAAAACAAACCATGTTATGTTTTGCTCTTAGAAACGTGCCATGGGTACCTTTGTATCTCATCTAGACTTCATTCCGAATATATATTTAGTATATACATTATATTCACAAAAGCATGTCATTCCTTGAAAGAGAGAAAATTATCTAGACATGTCTCATAATTGTGACTACCAGGCACTAGATATCCTAGTTTAAAAACCAGCAATACATTATTTGTTACAATGTACTCGACTTGTAGATAGATACGTCACTCATTGCCAATGTACTTTCATCCAAAATAGTTTTGGTTCAAGATGCAGTCGTGACTGTTCCTCGATAATACTAATTAAATAATAAACAGCAACGATTTAACGCTTAACTAATAGTTATGTTAAAACATCTCTTATTATGTCAAATTACTGACTGCATACCGCTTTCGAAGCGATGATTGCAATTTTTTTCTCGTTCAGGATCATAGTTTACATAGCGCATCAGCTCAGAAGCTGACAATGATCGCTTGCTCCACCACAAAAATTTTAGAAATAGAAGTCTTCTATAGCGTAACACTATAGAAAATAAAAACAGGTCCGCGCGTCAAACCAGGACAGAAGCAGTAAGTAGGTACTGATGTTTTAAGAGATTAAACTCTCCCAGTTATAAAAAATTTTAGAAATAAAATTGGTAGTTAACATGTATCAAATACAGTTGAGAAACCACTCAACCACTTATCATACAAAGCAGATAACTCAGAAATTCCACCGATGATTAAAATGTTTGAAGAGGGTAGTTATTCGTAAATAAACATGGAAGGATTATTACCATACGATCGTACGTATCGATGATAAAAAGTTTGAAGAGGGTAGTTAGTCGTTAATAAACACGGAAGGATTATTATCGTACACACCCCTGCCGTTCTCACAATCATAACTCCGGACATGGCCGGAGTTTAATTTTAAACCAGATATACCTTGTATGTAACTGTTTAGCATACGCCAGACACATATAGATTGTAAGCCTCCAGGTCAGTGCCGCACTGACAGCAATATTATCGAGTAGTCATATTTACTTGTCAGACAAAATGAACACCTAAAACGGCCAAGGTCGGAGTTAAAGCTGGATCTATGCATTTGCGAGGGCATATCCACGGATAGACACTGTCGTGACACTGAGGGACAATGACGGGCCCTTTGTGGAGGCTGTATACGCGACCAAAAACCCAGCTAGGAGTGACAGCCGTGCAGCATGTAGAGATTTAGGCAAAAAATTCTGTATTTTTGGTAGAAGCTAGCCTGATTATACTAAAAAGTATCCCACGCATCATTCCAGTTCGTGTTGGAAAAAGGGATAAGGAAGTTTCTAATATTACTCATATTTAATGTAGACAAACCAGCATTCATCTTTTCTTTGCATTTCTATGATTACTTATCGTGACCTTAAAAATGTTGATGGTGCCCAACAAATTTTCATCTCGGGATGACAAAAATAAAATTGAGGGTAGATAATTTTAGCGAATCAGTCTTTTTAATGTGACAAGTCTTGTAGGCAACGAAATTTTATAGGTAGGTAGACGGAATGTCAATCTGTTTCACTCATTTCTGCGATCTCATGAACCCATAGAAATGTTCTGAAATCCTCTCCTACTAATCACTTATATACAGGTTACATATCCTAAAAACTACGCGGATGGTAGTAAGTTTAAGTAACTGGTTAATTAACAATGGTGAATGTAAGTCAGTTAATCAATGAATCATCAATCCATCAAACTTATCAACCTGAGTTGGATAAGAAGAGGTTCTTACAAAAAGTACGATATCCAAGGATGATTTTATCACAAGTGCGGTATACCAAAAGATTATATTAATCATACAGCTAAACGGCTTTTTCTAAAAGTTTATGTCAAACAAGGAAACAGACATAGCCCAATGTTACAGATGATAAATAATATTTATAATTTAACATCAATAGGTATCGGATACCTTGATAAGAAAATCGTCATAAAGCGGTAGTGCACCAAGCATATGCGAATTGTCTAAAAATAAATACTAACTGAGCTTCCCGGAAGTTTATATAGATGGGTATGCAATGCCCGAATCATTATGGATAATAGTTAGCTTTCTTGGAAGTTCTTGACAGTAGGTACGCGATACCCTGGAATTTTTTCATCACTGGTGGATGTGCACCACGATGAATTCCATTCAATACAAACTCATGATGTGGATATCCGAATCATTATGGATAGAAGTTGGCCTTCCTGGAAGTTCTTGTCAATAGATACGCGAGGAGGTGCACTACGACGACTTCTTTTATCCAATAGTAACCGGTCAGACCTTTCTGAAGGTCATGTGAACACATACTTACGTTATTGCTTCCTTTCGACTTGTTGTTTGAGAAATATGATCATCACATCACGTCCATGATAATTATAATAGCTGAAACATATTCGGTGCGGCCGAATTTTGTGTGTCATCGCAGCCCTGCGAGGGTGCGCAAATAAACCCTGCGAGGGTTATTTTGATATGTATACTTGCAAGAAGATGCCCATGACAATATCAAATTTTGTGTGTGTCATCGCAGCCCTGCGAGGGTGCGCAAATAAACCCTGCGAGGGTTATTTTGATATGTATACTTGCAAGAAGATCCTATGACAATATGTGCTATTGCAGCCCTGCGAGGGTGCGCAAATAAACCCTGCGAGGGTTATTTTGATATGTATACTTGCAAGAAGATGCCCATGACAATATGTGCTATTGCAGCCCTGCGAGGGTGCTAAAACAAACCCTGCGAGGGTTTTTTTATTACTTGCAAGAAGATACATCGGGTGTGTTGCTTATACACTATTAATATGATTTTATTCCTTATTCATCCTTCAATCGTATGTTCTCGAGCGTGGACTTGATTCTGTTCGATAACCACAAACACTAGACACCAAAATATGTAAAAGTTCTGAAAAAAAGAAAGTTAATTTTGCCATCCTAGGTTAACACCTTCAGTGCCCTTGCAAAAGAGCTGCTCGGACAGTGCAGCAAATGGGCAGTGAATGGATAAGACAACCCAATCACGCAAATTATTTGTGACTATACTCGTACAGCGATATAATTTTTAAAGGCAGTAACAAAACATATTCTAGAAACAAACAAATTGTAGTTGATAGTTGTAACTGTGTGTTGTCGTATCAAATGATTCAGAAATATTGTTACATTCAGCTTGGTTTCAATATTATATAAGGAATCTTCCTTTAGTTGACATAGGACATTCGATTCTGAAAGCTAGAACTACATGGACACCCAAGCTTTTGAGTTGAGTCATGAAAAGCAAATCTAGCAGACGTTGAGCACAGTCCACGTATTATTTGCCAATTACTTATAATGTATGATCAGGGGCATTAATCAAACGCCCTACGTAGGCGTTCGTGGCCCACAATGCCCAATTACAATATTTTAAGAGTAATCACGATTTTATTCCCATGACCAATCCATGTCGAACTCTTTCTCCGGCTGTTCACGGCCCGTCGTCGATCCCACGATTTCAGTGGTCGGAATTTGGCATTTTTATCTTATTTGCATCTTTGCTAGAAAAAACAGTATTTCAGCATACAGGAACAAAAACCAACAAAAGACCGGAAAATAAAATTAACAAAACGAACGGTAAAACCGTTAAAATATCGTTTTAAAATAAAAAGAACTGCCGCTAATAATAGCGGAAATACCACGTGCTAGGTGGGACAAGCCTCAGCTTACGTCATTAAAATAATGAAAAGTACCACGTGTTTGCGAGCACGTGTTATTAAATTCGAAATAAAAAGTCACACAAACATAAATAATTTACGCGGTAGGTACCACCTTGTGCGAGGTAGTAAAAGCGTTAGCTTTCGTTATAACAATGCGACTCGCACGTGTCGTCAGTCTACGAAATAATAGAAATGAAATGGACTGAGGAGTCCAAGGAATATTTTTACGAAATTAATTTCGCAAATTAAACTTTATAAGGTTTAAGATTGAAGAAAAAGGTTACTTACGCATTTTTCACCAAACCTTTACATTTGTGCACTTTGATAATAAATTCTTTGTGAATTAATGCACCTTCAAATATATCTGAAATAGATATTTCTTCAAAAGCGTGCTACGTATTGGTAGCACGTCCGTACTCGGCGGGAAACTAAACGCCAATGGAGAATCAAAATGGTGGCGCCACAGGCTCGCTCGCGCGCCTCTCTGACGTGGCGGGAAGACACCTGATTGGCCAATTCCTAATTGGACGAAGCTTGTCATTGGCTGTAGGTCAATTTTGACAGATATTCAATACAAATACTTGTATAATTTGAATAATGTGGCGGGAAACAATAGGCCTATCTCATAAGTATAGCTATTAAAAAGCGACAGTACAATTAATTTCCAATTATTATCTACAAATAGTAAAATAATATTTACAAGGTGCAAATTATTTTTAATATAATCAGGCTAGTTTATTTTACTTTATAATTATTAAAATTTAAGCAATATCAAACTTCGAATAAAAATCTAGTCACAGACTAAGCACTCTCTAAAATAGTTCTAAAAGGATCTAAAATGACGCCATTTTCTATCACCCCTCTCTTTCTTACGGAAGTCATTAATAATGTCTCATGATTGTCGCCTCTTTCGATCTTATTATCGACTACGATCATTGGTTGAAACTTAAAGTACATCTTTATATTTAATACTCTGCGCACGAATGCCACACTTCAAAGCACCAGGCATTATTATAATATGTACAAAGCCATTCATTATATTGAATTTACAACAAGATTACTACTAAATTTTATTTTAAGAAACAAAATGAAACAGTTTTGGTATAAAAATATGTCATACCGATTTTTCTTGGAATTGTATGGGTTCTTCGAACCGGATATTATCGATTAAAATACGTATGGAAGAACCATTTGCTGTACTCATCAATAAGATTTTAGATCGAACACTAACAATCCTGTTGTAAAATCAATATAAATCGCTGTCTCTATTTATAAAATCCAATATACGATATGAAAACTAATAAAAGTTTTTGATTTTATAAATAAAGGGTACAATATGTAATCCATTATGTACACAATTATCCTCTTACATAATTGGCCCTAAGTTATGATCCAAAATATATGTTCTGAATTAACTTCATGTTATACTAATTATATGTATTAATATGTTATAATCACTATGTTATTGCGTACGATATCCCTCACTGGAACAGGCTTTGTATTTTCAGTTTGGGCAAGTATTGCTGCTTTATGATTTTCACCTGGAACAAGCCGGTTTCATAAGTTTTTTGATTGCAGGTTTGCTTTCGGAGAAAACAGGGAAAGTTTTATTGTTTGTTGCTATTTTGTGTCTGTCAAGTTAGCAGCCCCGCTATGGAATATGGTTTCAACTATGCCAATAAATGTGTATTAAGGCTACACAAGTCGTTGGGGCGAAGTCGTCATGGGCGCGGCCTAAATGTATGCTATCTCACCTGACATAATAGACATTCCCGCGCGCTGGAATGAAATGCACTATGATTTATTCGTAAAACGGCCGCGTGGGAACACACTTTTAGCACAAAGGTCAATTAAAACCAATTATAGACAATCAAAACTCAATTATAGAAAAACTATCCAGTGTATCTTTTTATTAAATAAATTTATTTCAACTTTTGAATAACTAAACTATGTCGGTACGGGCTTTAATTTAGAGTATTCTTTCTCCGTATGTATTTATATATTTTGGCTAACTTGACGGACACGCTATTTTTAAAGTTAGCCTTGCATAGTTCTATTTTATTTATTGAGTTAGGTCTATCTTATATTAGGATGGGCTGAATGTTTTGCAACAGTCGTTTTCGACTCATTTATGTTAAATATCTTTAATACATTATTTGTTGGTAGCCTAGAAGTCTTTATTTCATACTAGCTTCTGCCCGCGGCTTAGCACGCGTATTTTCGGTATAATTAGTTGCCTATCTAAGTTAGGCTATGTTCTAAATGTATGCCAAATTTCATCGTGACCTGTTCAGTAGTTTTGGAGATCTTAACAAAAATGCACATTTCACAAACTTTTGGCTTTATAATATTTGTAGGATATCTTTAACACATTGCAAGTTGGAATTATTATAAGATTTATAGATGTAAGAACTCTGTACAAAACCATTGGTAAAGCTAATAAAGAAAAAAAAAAATTGTTGGTAACCTAGAAAAGAGTCTTTATTTCAAAAGTAGGTATAGTTGAACACATACCTTCGGGTAGGCCGTTTCTGCCAATTGTAACGGATCTTTCTCCTCTTCCTGTAACAAAACAGAAATAGAATTGAAACTCACATGCATTCAGGCTTACGCGAAAAATATTTAATTTCACCACACAATAGCATTATAATAGAACTGAATTAATTCATGCAACCAAGATCGCAAGCGCCTGCCCTACACACCTGAGTTATACGAAAAAATGTAAGGGCTGAGGAAAATGCGGTAAAAATCACGTATGCGGTAATCTGCGAAAACCGTTCCCACGTACAAAGTGTTAAAAACTCATATGCGGTAGTCATAGACACCGCATCAGTGTGTTTGCATCCGCATCGGTTTGAGTATACAGTAGTTGGAGTCGCAAGTTTGATTCCGCATCGCGCGTCAGTTACCGCATCCGCATTATTTACCGCATCCACGTATCAACAGCCCAGTATCGCCTCGTCATCTTCTTCAGCTTCGCTTGCACTGATCTCAATGGGGGAAGATCGCGAGGTCCTGTGTTGCGAGCTCGACGGTGACCCAGGGTATGATGAGGGTTGCCAATCGATGACCTCCTCCTCCTGATTGGAACGATGGACGTGTGAGAACCGATCAGCCGCGTTTCAAAGAGCTTGCGTGACAGTGCGGGTAGGTTGTGAGAACAGCGAGCTATACTAACAAGGGTGCATTCCGAAATACGATTACAGCGCTGATAGCGATCACAACTATATTTTGCGTTCCGAATTAGATATCACGATATTGACAGTTGGGTGCTGTCTGGGTGCATTCCGAAATACGATTACAGCGCTGATAGCTATCACAACGATATTTTGCGTTCCAAATTAGATATCATGATATTGACAGTTGAGTACTATCATTAATTCGGAACACTCGTGAACGCGGTCACGAGTCGCGATGTCAGGTACAAGTAAACGGAAAAAAAAGAACACAATACTACGATGAATGCTAATTGTCAGTTTTGACAGAGCGCTTACAGTGATTTCAGTTTGTAGGATGGTCGGTGATATCGCAAAATGGCACATGTAATGACGTCATCTATGACGTCACACGGGACATCGTTGTCGCGCTCACAGTAATTTGGAACGCTTGTGAGCGCGCTAATAACGATTTTAGCGTAATTCGGAATGCACCCCTTGTTACAGTGTATAAAGCGAAGGAGAAATTTAATTTGATGTAGTGATCAAACATGCTATACTCCAATTCAGAATCTAAGATAATTTATGTCAACAAAGGTGATACCATATCAAAAAAAATGTTTCGAAATAGAAGTTCATAGAAGATTACTCAATTTTTCTAAATACTTATGGTAGGGTTTATTTTCTAATCAATATCCATAGAATGGAAAATAGCAATGGTTTTGTGCTACATATTATATTTTATTTCATTTGTTTAACAAAGTTATAAAATGATGAAGAAATATTAGCAGAAAATATTTTATGACACTGGTATTACCGGAGTAAAATGGGCGTAAATCACAGAAGTTCGAAACAATTTTCGCATTTTGACATTAAACGCCATTTTATTTCGTGTTTGCATTGTATTGTAATTTCATTCGCCTCTCGTCCGCCGAAGTCGAATGTGTTCCTTTCTGGCTGCTCGTGTGCAATTGTGCGTTGTTGAGTTTTTGTTTTGTTTTCGTTTTGACATTATCGTTGTCTGTTATTGTTATCAGTTTTTGTTAAGTTTTAAACCTTGTTGTTGTTGTTGTGCTTGTATTGTTGTGTCACACTCACACAACATGGAACCTCAACCCGCGCTCGCGCCGCCGACGGCGGAGATGCCGGGTCCATCGACATCGTCAACAAGTGACTATCTGTCGCCACAAAAAAAACGTCCGAAGAAATCTATGACTGCTACAGAAAAACTTATGGTGATGAATGTATACAAAAATACATATAAAAATTGGCCACAGGGTAAAGTCTGGTCACTTGGAGCTTGTGCGAAAAAAACGGCCGAGCTTTTGGGACTCTCTGCAATAACAGTGCAAAGAATCTTGAAAGAACGCAAAACAACAGGCACTCTCAGGTCTCCCAAAAAAGATGGTCCGAAAACCAACTTCCTACAAAAAATGGACGAATTTTCATACTCAGCAATAAGACGGATTGTTCACCAGTTTTATCGTAGAAATGAGATTCCTACTGTAGCAAAGGTAAGAGTTTAGTTGCTTATTTATTAGGCACCCACTGAACCATTGTTTGTAGAGGCAATGTCTACACAGTAATAAGAATCCTACCTATCTTTCACTCATAATGTACACTGCTGAACATGCTTCCCCCCAAACAAGGGGGGTATGATTAGTTTAATGTTTAAATATAACCGAGCCAAATTCTCATAAAGAAATGAGTTTTATTGCAATTCTGAGTGGATAATAAATAATTATATGTATTAAAGCTCCGCAAGTTGACCAACATTGAACTTATAAATACCTCTCATATCAATCACGATGCACTGAGCGATGGACGTAGTGTTATGATAGGATAAGTCTTACATTTCCTATTATTCAAAATAATTTTAATATTTCAGGTTTTGCGAGCTGTAAATGAGGACTCAAACTTACCAAACCTGTCAATTACAAAACTTCAAAAAGTACTAAGGCGTTTAAAGTTTAAGTACACCAGCCGAAAACGCAACAGCTGTTTGATTGATAGGGAAGAAATAACTCTGTGGCGACAAAACTATTTGTCATCCATAAAAAAGCACCGCATGGATGGAAAGGTTATATACTACCAAGATGAGACCTGGCTTAATGAAGGTAATATTATAAAAATTACCTATGATTGTGATTTTGTCATTAATTAGTATGTACTTTTGATTATAAATCCGATTGTTTTATTAATAAGTTGATGTGTATAATAATCTGCCATTCATTATTTTGTTTTAGGCCATACAGTCAATAAAGTTTGGGTGGACACCGAAGTTAAGTCTTCAAAACAGGCTTTTCGGGAGAGGCTAACCACAGGGCTGAAGGCTCCTTCAGGAAAAGGGAAAAGACTTATAATAAGCCACATCGGAAGTGATGAAGGATTTGTCGAAGGAGCTCTGCTCCTGTTTGAATCAAAAAAAAATTCTGAGGATTATCACAAAGAAATGAATGCGGAGTGTTTTGAGGATTGGTTTAAGCAGGTTCTTCCTAAACTAAAACCAAACTCTGTGCTCGTTATGGATAATGCTCCATACCATAGTAGGAAAATGGAGCAAACCCCTACTACTGCCTGGAAAAAAGCAGACATACAGGCATGGCTCTGCTCTAAAAATATTGCCTATGAAGAAACTATGATCAAGGCTCAATTAATGAAAATTGTAAGAGAAAATAAATCACAGTATAATAAGTATGTGGTTGATGAGCTGGCTGCCCAGTCGGGTGTCACCGTTTTGCGACTGCCTCCTTACCACTGCGAGCTCAACCCTATTGAGCTAGTGTGAGCTCAGGTAAAGGGGCACGTCGCAAGAAACAATAAAACATTTAAAAAGGTTGAAGTAAAGAAATTGTTAGAGGAAGGTTTGAGTGAGGTGACACCCGAAAAATGGATAAACTGCATCAACCATGTAAAAAAAGTTGAAAATGAAATGTACCAATTAAACCACATCATTGATGATGTACAGGATAGATTTGTTATAAATTTAAGGGAATCTGATTCAGAATCCGATTCTGAATCCAATTCTGATTCTGAGATGTCAGAATAATTATTATGATAAAACAATATTTAGTAACAATTCCGCGCAAAACCTTATCTGATAAGATCCTACAAAATGTAATCCGTGTGTACCGCCCGCCCTCCCACAAATTGATCCTACTTAAAATTAGAGAAGGTAATCAATAGACTTATGTAATATAAAATAACCTAATTAAATTACCTACCTACCTCCTTAAATTGATCCTACTTAGAATTTAGAGAATGTGAACAACAGACTTATGTAATATAAAATAACCTAATTAAATTACCTACCTACCTCCTTAAATTCATCCTACTTAAAATTTAGAGAAAGTAAACAATAGACTTATGTAATATAGAATTGCCTAAGTAAATTACCTTCCTACCTCCTTAAATTGATCCTACTTAAAATTTAGAGAAAGTAAACAACAGCATAAGTAATAAATAATTACCTAAGTAAATTACCTTCCTACCTCCTTAAATAGATCCTACTTACATTTAAAGAAGTTAAACAACAGACTTATGTAGGTAATATAAAATTGCCTAAGTAAAGTACCTTACAACGACAGAGTCCTGCCAGTGATGTTGCCTCTCTGAGCTCCCTGCGTAACATCACTGGCAGGACTCTGTCGTTGTTGCTTGACGGTCCCAGTGTCAAAGTCGAGTATTGTTATAGCGTCCTGATGATGTCTCGTGGAGAAACGAAACTAGTCGACGACTTATTTTTGATGAGTCTTTTCATTTTGTAATTAGTGTGGTCTTTTCTTTCACAAATTAAGTTATATTCGTGCTTAAAGGTGGGAAGGTAATTTACTTAGGCAATTTTATATTACATAAGTCTGTTGTTTACTTTCTCTAATTATAAGTAGTTTCAATTTAATGAGGTAGGAAGGTAATTTACTTAGGCAATTTTATATTACCTACATAAGTCTGTTGTTTAACTTCTTTAAATGTAAGTAGGATCTATTTAAGGAGGTAGGAAGGTAATTTACTTAGGTAATTATTTATTACATAAGCTGTTGTTTACTTTCTCTAAATTTTAAGTAGGATCAATTTAAGGAGGTAGGAAGGTAATTTACTTAGGCAATTTTATATTACATAAGTCTATTGTTTACTTTCTCTAAATTTTAAGTAGGATGAATTTAAGGAGGTAGGTAGGTAATTTAATTAGGTTATTTTATATTACATAAGTCTGTTGTTCACATTCTCTAAATTCTAAGTAGGATCAATTTAAGGAGGTAGGTAGGTAATTTAATTAGGTTATTTTATATTACATAAGTCTATTGATTACCTTCTCTAATTTTAAGTAGGATCAATTTGTGGGAGGGCGGGCGGTACACACGGATTACATTTTGTAGGATCTTATCAGATAAGGTTTTGCGCGGAATTGTTACTAAATATTGTTTTATCATAATAATGTACAATGGATTTCCGCAAAGTAACGCCTGAATCTATTATTTATGTCAGAATAATATTTAATTTTTTAAGCAATAAAAATATGTAATTATTTACATTGTTTTATTTGTATTTCCTTACGGTCACAGGGAGACGAGGCCGCGACAATGCCGCATCCACAGGTAGGGTATCTTTCGTATCGCACAAGCAAAACCGCGCGCCATCACTACTAATAGTGATCCATGGTAAAAAAATGATTTCTACCCCTGACTTGTCATTATGACAGTGACATATCATGACATTTCTTTGTTGACATAAATTATCTAAGATTCTGAATTGGAGTATAGATAGTTGTTAGTCAAGAGAAAATATTGTTACAGGAATATACTACTATAATAGGTACAATATGAAGCTATATACTTAATATTAAAGAGGCACAATCCGATCAAAACTCGTGACTTATGTTCTTCTCAAGTCTAAGAAAGCTAGTACCGTTCCCAAGTATGTCAAAATCTCGGATGCGTTAGTCACGGCTTCAGTGCAGTTGCACCCGCATCGGTTTGAACATACGGTAGTTTTATTGCTATAACTACCGTATGTTCAAACAGACTTGCGTCTGTTTCTGCATCAAGCAGTTACCGCATCAGAGTGTCGCATATTTTTAGTGACAGTATCTTACAGTGAGCTGCTGCTTGGGCGGGCGGCCGCGCTTGGGCGGACGGCTGGTGGCAGTGGCCAGCACTCGTAGCTGGTGAGCTCGCAGTAAGTGCTCCGTGTGCTCGCTCGGAGACGAGAACCGCATCCCGCATGTACTGAACACGCATGCGTATTCACTCTCTGCAAGGATAGAAAGAATAGAATAGAAGAATAGTAAAAACATTTATTTGGACACAGGTACAACAAAACAGTTAAAAATAAAACAGCATAACGTGGAGGTAAGTGACATGAAAGGGTGGTAGTTTAAAATATAATGTGGCTCTGTAATCTGCGAAAACCGTTCCCACGTACAAAGTGTTAAAAACTCATATGCGGTAGTCATAGACACCGCATCAGTGCGTTTGCATCCGCATCGGTTTGAGTATACAGTAGTTGAAGTCGCAAGTTTGATTCCGCATCGCGCGTCAGTTACCGCATCCGCATTATTTACCGCATCCACGTATCAACAGCCCAGTATCGCCTCGTCATCTTCTTCAGCTTCGCTTGCACTGATCTCAATGGGGGAAGATCGCGAGGTCCTGTGTTGCGAGCTCGACGGTGACCCAGTTTTATTGCTATAACTACCGTATGTTTAAACAGACTTGCGTCTGTTTCTGCATCAGGCAGTTAACGCATCAGAGTGTCGCATATTTTTAGTGACAGTATCTTACAGTGAGCATAACGTGGAGGTAAGTGACATGAAAGGGTGGTAGTTTAAAATATAATGTGGCTCTGCCTCCACGTCCCTGCGCCGAAATAGGGGTTGGGACAGCGTGCGCTGAACATTCTATGCTCAGCGCTGTTTTTCAGCCAGACTTTATTTCTTATTGACGTTACGGACGGCAATTTGGTGACAGAAGTAAGTAAATATTATAAATCAACAAGTAAATTAAAAAATAAATATACGGGTAAATTAAAAAATAAATATAAACACTAAATTAAAAAATAAATATACACTAATTTATAAATAAATATACATTAATTTATAATAAATATAGACTAATCACATCACATCACACTAATATTATAAATGCGAAAGTTTGGATGGATAGATGGATGGATGGATGTTTGTTACCTCATCACGCCAAATCTACAGAACGGATCAGGCTGAAATTTTGCATACAGGTAAGTCTAACCCTGAAATCAAACATAGGTGACTTTTTATCCCATAAATTAGTTCCCATGGGATAGAAATAACCTCAAACTATTTCGAGTACTCGATTGTTTTGATAACCCGGTCGTTTGGGGTTACCTTTTCAAACACTGTAACACGGTAACCCTTTGCATTTTGAAGTATTGTAAAACATCACACTAATATTATAAATGCAAAAGTTTGGGTGAATGGATGAATGAATGGATGGATGGATGTATAAATGGATGGATTCTTCACGCCAAAACTACTGAACGGATCAGGCTGAAATTTTAATCCTAATCCTGGTTTATCTTTTTTTTTATGGGCAATACACCTTCGTTTGACCGCAATCTCACGTGGTGGGAAGCGAAGATGTGGCCGACGGTGGGTCACGAAGGTCTAGAAAATACCTATTCACCCTGGGTCTTAAAGAGACCCAGGTTGTAATTGGCCGGAAAACAGAAGCAGGAAGCGAGTTCCATTCCTTAGCGGCGCGGATAATGAAGGTGAAGGAAAACCTCTTAGTGCGAATGGAGGGTACTTATATAACTTTTAATTGTTTTAGTAGCTGACTGGAACTGAGTATCTATGCCCGATTCATCGTAACCGACCCGAGCGTGACCAGTCAGTTAGCCTTACTTCATCTGCCTGTCATCAATAAGTGCGACTAAGGGTGATTCAGAGAAATAAAGAGTTTTTGATTTGATTTTCATTGCAGTCGTACGGGTACTCAATGGGCGGTCGGTAAAGTGCCGCTTGTTCTTATTTGTGTGAATAGTTGGTATTCTATCCTCGATAGGGATGGTATTGCGCTGTGCGTCTGGTTGTCTGGTTGTCCTGGAGTGGAAGGAGGATGGTGGTGCGACCTCTAGGCGACAACGGCCGAACTACAAGGCTAACAACGAGTCAACAGAGGCGCTTACACCGAAAAACTGAAGCAAGTAAAAACCTACCTAAGTGCTTCAATGAACATCCGCTAGATGTCGTTAAGACAAAAATTCCAACATTATCGGAAGAAGCAAAAAGAGAAAGCATTCCTAGATCGCGCAAACGCTTGATTCAGTTACAACCGACCATATACGAGTATCCGACATCAACTGTCGGTCGAAAGACCGCCGGGCTCAGTGGACCAGATGGGTCGGGCCCGGTTCAGAGGAGGTGGAATTTCCCCCCAAAGTGGGATCAGGTCATGTAGTTAGTGTGAGCATTCTCCGAAATGTATTCTATAAAAGAACGAGATCGAATCGAATCGATTCCTATACATCTCCGTCTTCGACCATGAACGGAACCAGCAAGTGACAAGTGTCGCAGCTGGCTCCTGTGATTGGTTGATGGCTACAGTAACATACAACGCACCCTTACTCTCAGTATCGACGATCTCGATCTCGTCGGAGCCGTGCTGCGCAGCATGGGCCTGCAGCATGCGCTCGTTGGGGAACGACACGTCGCAGATGGCGCACGAGCGGCGGATCGTCTTTATGTCGCCGTGGACTGTGCGACTGAAACAACAATTTTTTTTATACAGTTATTGATCACCAAAATAGTGTACATTAAAAATAGTTTAATTTACCTTAAAAATAAAGTTCGAGTCAAGTGTTAGTATAATTAAAGGAAGACAACAGGTTAAAAATAATCATGATCTAGTAACATAAAATTAAAATAAATAAATAAATAAAAAAAGCCTTTTATTCAATCATAAATAACAATAATCATGCGTAAATATAATATACCTTTAATTATTTTAAAATGGTGTCTAGTTGAATCACACGATTAGAAGAGATATCTTTTAACTGTTTTAACTGAGTATCTATGCCCGATTCAGCGTAACCGACCCGAGCGTGACCAGTCACTTAGCTTTGCTCCACCTGCCTGTCATCAATAAGTGCGACTTAGGTGATTCAGAGAAATAAAGACTATTAGATTTGATTTGATTTTGATTACGGTCGTACGGGTACTCAATGGGCGGTCGGTGATGTGCCTCTTGTTCTTATTTGTGTGAATAGTTGGACCTGCTTTAGAATTATATCAGGATTGCTTAGAATAGAATAGAAATATAGAAATATTTATTGTCAAAGGTGAGACACATGAAAAATTATAAGTATACAACATTTCGGTGTACAGGCTAAGACTTGTCAAGTTAACATACACTACAAATAAAATGAAAAAAAAAAGAAAGATACAATAGGCATTCGCTGTATAAGGGCGATAGTCAAATAAATAATCTAGTTGGTAGTAACATTGTGTAGGTGCGTACTAGTACCTTTGTTCAACTCTTTTTGTATATTCACATTAATATTTTTAAATAATTATTAATAATTAGTATATTAGTACTCACCGATGATTGGTCATATGGTTCCTCTGCGAGAACTGCTCCCCGCATACATTGCAGTCGTAGGTGTACTCAATGGGGCGGCCGGTGAGGTGCCTCTTGCGGTGCTGGTTGAGGTTCGTGACCTGGGCGAAGGCCTTGTCGCAACCCGGCTCGCCGCAGACGAACGGACGCTCCCCCGTGTGTAGGCGGACGTGGTTGTTCAGGTTTGTTACCTGTTGTGGGGGAGTAGGGTTTAAAATAGACTGGCAGAAAAAATTACAAGGTACAGTGATGTTCATCGATAGGTAACTAGGTTTAGAATCAATTTCTACTGATACTGAAATAGTACATACAGTGATGTTCATTGATAGGTTTAGAATCAATTTCTATTGAGACTGAAATATTCGACGACCTCTGTGGCGCGGTGGGCGAAGGTCCGCCTGCGACGCAGGAGGTTGCGGGTTCGATTCCCGCCTCGGGACAAATATTTGTACGATCTGCAGATATTTGTTCAGGGTGTTCTGGTCGTTTTCTATATATAATAAAAAGTATCTATCATGTACTCGTATATTATTATGTATATCAGTTATCTAGTACCCATAACACAAGCTCTGCTTACCTTGGGGCTAGATAATGCTGTGTGAATCGTCCAGCATTATTTATTATTATTTATTTAATTTATAATATTACATACAGTTTTTTGTTATTATAGTGCGTAACCCCACACTCAGGGTAATTTCACCTTGTGGGTTAGCACATTCCCGTACTGAGGGAAGGATGCTAATCATGAGAACTTGTGCCTCAGGTTAACAGGCGGAGGGCGACTGCCCAGCGCATTCGCACTACTGGTTCTCAATTGCCTGGGTTACCCTTGTTATCCTATTAATTTGCTTTAAAATAAAATTACCTACTCAATGCTTACTATTTTTTGGTACAAAGTAAAAAATTGCGTAATTAACCTGTGTAAATGCTTTCCCGCACTCGTTGCATTTGAAGGGACGTTCGTTGGTGTGGATCCGGAGATGCGCCCTCAGGTTGTTAGACTGGGAGAAGGCTGGAACCAAAGTACAGTTTATCAGTACATTTAACCTTGTACCACAAACTACATTTAATAAATCTTATATATATAAATGAACCCCTATTGCCCTTGGTCACGACACCAATTTCGCTATTTCTTTTTTTGACATGACGTTTGTGTTTGTGCCGGGAGGTTGTTATGAAAGAAAAGCTTAATAAAGTTGGAAACATAAATATCCGCGCTGGCTAAGTCACGGGCCGCAGCTAGTAAATAAATAAATAATGCTAGACAATTCACACAGCATCATCTAGCCCTGACTGAAGTAAGCAGAGGTTGACATTACTTTACTTTTTTTTAACTTTACTTCTTTGTTAACATGTGTCTGGTTTGAAACTTTTCTGCCAGAGTCCGGTTGATGGCATTTTCATAGTCATGTGTTGTTAAATAACTGAGTTAAGTTGTCATTGTACTTGTATTGTGTTTTTTTTTTTTTCATTTGTATGCTGCTGCTTCGCTCTCATCTGATTTTTGTATCAATAATCCAGTCTGCTGTCCGATTTTATCTGTTCTGTGTTATTTAAAGTGTAGTCCAGTGAGTCACCTCTCGATCATTGTCTGAGTCGCCAGGTCAAGGATGCTATGTCTTTTCAGTCTGGAAAATTGATGATGCCAGATCCTTGGAGGGTGGCGGCGAGTAGGTTTATATGTCCATCAAGTCTTAGTTGGTATTTTTTGCTGAAGTTCTCGATCTCTTTTTTGACTGTGTGTGTATTTTGTGTAGTGACGTTAAACACAGCTGATTAATCCAGATATATTCATGCAGCATTTCGACTAGGAATTAAAAACAAAAGAAAAAAAAACCTGTTCGCGTCGAAAATAATAATGAGTGATACATTCACGAATGTTTGAATTGACGAGCGGGGGGATCCTTGCTCCTGAGAGCCAAACAAGATATTGCGGGAAAATCATGTTGAATCTAAATCAAATCTAGTTGAGTTGAGAAGTAAGTATATCTGGTTGGGAACCATAACACAAGCTTTGCTCACCTACTTTTGAGGCTAGCCCATAACATAACACAAGCTTTGCTTATCTACTTTTGGGGCCAGCCCATAACTTAGCACATGCTTTGCTTATCTACTTTTGTGGCCAGCCCATAACTTAGCACAAGCTTTGCTTATCTACTTTTGGGGTCAGCCCATAACATAACACAAGCTATGATCACCTACTTTTGGGGCTAGCCCATAACATAAGCAGAAGCTCTGCTTAGGTACTTTGGGCTAGCTAGATGATGCTGTGTCCAGCATCTTTTGTTATTATCAAACTAGTTTACTGTTGCCACTTAAATAGTTTCCTTCATCATCTTTGAGGAAACTCTTTGATAATTTAGGTCAAGAAATAATTATTTTGTATAAGGCCATCATATTTTAATTCATTCGATTCGTTTCCGAATCGAATCCGACAGATTCGAATTCGGTTCCGACGGATTCGAATTCGATTCCGATGGATTCGAATTCGATTCCGACGGATCTATAAAACGTTATTTTGATTTCGCCTCGGGTTGATGATCGAAAATCCGAAGCGAATCTGTTGACAAATGGCAACTTTGTCACTTTATAGGTAGGTAAAATAACCATAAATGGGCTAAAAGATAGAACACGAGAAATAGGGACCTTGAGTGGGGCAAATTTTACAAGGCACGCACACATTTCTACGGCAACTCGCTTCGCTCGCCAGTAAAGTTTATAGGTTTGGTGTTTGATGGCGAACCTCCCTCCCTCCGAACCTTTCCGAACCAATAAATTTCTGGCTACGGCTTGCCGTAGGTTTTAGGTTCGAACAGCTATTTACTGGGTCTGTGACAGGTGGAAATTTTGTCAAGTGGTTCCTCATCTCAAAAAGTGAGAACCCATGATCTAGCTAGATTAATATAAAAAAGTATATGATGCAGCGCAGCGTTTGCTAAATCATGGTGGTTCTAAAGTCTGCGCAAGGCGCGCAACTAATAAAGTGGACTGTAACGCAAATTAATTTTTTTTTCCAGTTTATTGTGATTTCTGCTGTCTAAACTGTCTAGTTATTAGCTAGCAAATAAGTACCTTAATAGTTTTTCGAGGATTGTAAGGCATTTTCTATTAACCCACGTTTAAACAAACTTCGAATCAAAAATGTATTACTTAAAATCAACGTGTCGATAAGACTCCAAAACGACGATTGATTCAAAGTTTGTTTTAGTGGGTTAATAGCAAATGGCTTGAAATGCGCGCAACTTTTATACTTCTTTATGGAACCTATAAAAACCACGATTTTTTTTCGCGAAAATAACGCCGTTTTACAGCAGCACTTTTCCTTGTTTTGATCACCTATCTTGGCTGTTTTATGGCTTTCAATCATAATTTAAGCTTTTATTGTGACCTATATTTAAATTGGCGAATCCAAGTGAGCCTTGAGTTCCTACAGAGAAGAAAGGAGAGAGATAGAGCGAGAGAGAGAGAGAATTTATTTAAAATAACTATGAGTTTGAGTAAATAATATAGCGTACCTTTACTGCAGTAGGTGCAAACAAAGCGCCTCTCAGCCTTATGGTTCCGGATGTGGTTCTGAAGCTGCTGGTTTTTCTGGAATGTCTTGTGGCATAGGCCACAATAATAAGCTGATTCAGCGTTCTCCTGCAATCGTCATATTCTTTACCGGACTATGTCCCAGTTTAGTTGGAGTAACTGGGAAATCCCTATTTCAAATCTTAAGTTCATTCTCAGTTTAGGTGGGGTTTAGATTCTCAATTAGGTCTTTGGTAGAGGGATAGTTAGTAGGATTTTGTTGAAGTTGATTGTTTAGTACAACAAGCTTAGACAAAAGTGTTTACAAAGTCAATCTAATATTGTAGTTGAGGTACAGAGGCTGGGATAAAGTAAACTAAATTAGTTTAGGAATATACCTGTGCTTGAGATGTTTCCGAAGTATTGTCAGTGTTGTCAGTATTGTCTTCGAGAGTGACCTCAGGCACCAACGGCTGACATTTAAAGCAAGCGTGTATGCCTTCTTTTATAGTTTCAAACAATTGCTGGAAACATAATAAATTCAATATTTGAAACGGTGTTATTAATCGAAATTAGGTTGTGTCTATCATGCTTATAATAATCTGAGATAGGAGATACAAATTCAAAACAAATGGCTAGCTAAAACACATACAACTTCATAAAATAATGTTCAAGTCATAACTATTTTGCTGTGCTACAAAATACCTGCACAGTTTGCCAAGGTTCACTATCCAAATAAAAAAAGGAATTCAGCGTTTTTTTATACAGCGCTGAGCCAGACGTAAAAAAAACAAGCCAAGCGACCGACGACCGACCGACGAGGAGTAAAAAAAATACGCGGGCAGGTTTCGAATGTTTTTTACCTATATTTCTCGACGTTGCGATGCAATTCTGATGTTGCAACAAAGAGAAATTGACACCTATACCAATGTTACAGTCACAATTGCCTCAAATGCCTCCAAATGCGTTATTTTAGTAACAAACTCGTAAAGAAAACAAAAAATAATGATCGGAGCAATATGAAAGGAGGGCTATAAAAGTAGTAAAAGGTACTTACGTCCGCAGGTTTATGACAAATTCCACATGTATCCATTGTGTACGCACAGATTGTTATACAATTTATAGGAAAAATGCATTAAAAACCCGAAAATAATTAAATTTCCGCAGTGCTCTTGACGAGAAAAATCGCAGGGCGGAGCGGGCCGGGGGGAATGAGTGAAGAGAGGTGAAGGGAGGGGGGAAAGACAATCCGTCAACCTTTTTTTTTCGGGACAATTTTTGAACGCAGCCTTGACGCGCAGGGAGCTAGGGCTTGAATAAGAACGAGTGGATGATGGCTGAATAATTTCGAAGTTATTTCACGTGGAATTACCTATATAATGA
Source organism: Eupithecia subfuscata (assembly GCA_963564075.1). NCBI lineage: Eukaryota > Metazoa > Arthropoda > Insecta > Lepidoptera > Geometridae > Eupithecia > Eupithecia subfuscata. The sequence goes on along the minus strand of OY751117.1, from coordinate 6,432,006 downwards.
AGCATAGTCGTTAACTTATCAGACAGATGGGCAGAGGTTTACTGTTGGGTTTACTGTATGGCCTTTCAAGGTTTTTATTACAATCTTCACTTGAAAAAAAAGAAGTTTTTGAGTAGGTAGAACGGCTTTTCCGTTCTACCGCATCGCATCGTGTTATTCTATAAAACTCATTGCGTTTTTGAACGCAACATAAAACGTCAAATGTCAATGAGAATCCGTAAAGTTTTTTTTTTAGTTGAGAATGCAGATTTATAGAGCTAAGAAAACCATAACACACAGTCCTCAAATTTTGGTTCTACGACAAAAATTTACGAAGTTCTGACCAATTTACTACCAAATTTCACTGAGTGACCGCCGCGGGTGCGTGTGTCGGTCGCCGCCCTATAACCGTAGGCAGATATCAGTTTTTTGTGATTTACTTCGAAACTATAAGTTTGGGAAAAAAAATTACACAGCCAAATAGACTCAGTTATGACCCAGCAATTGCTACTGTTCTAAATTCTAAAAAAATCAAAGTAAATAATAGGTAGGTACTCTTTTCTTTATTTATGAATAGGTTAAATACACTAAGTACCTATTTGCTGAAAAAAGGTGGCCACCCTAATCGTAGGTTCAAACACTCCACACATAGATGTTCTTATCGGCTATTCATGATGATAGATTTAATTAAGGGCCCAAACAGGTATAATTAATTCGGTTTTGATCTAGCTAAGCTAAGATGGAAATTGGAAACTCACGTTACGTAGATTAGTGTGCGTGTAGCAGCAGCGTGTAGGTAGCACGCCTCCGCGGAGGCGTGCTACCTACACGCTGCTGAGCTCCGCACCGCAACGCGTGGCGGGCGCTCTATGTAAAGACACTCCTTGTACTTGCTGAAATACAACGCTGACACGCCACGCCTCCGCCTCAATATCGCACCGCCACGGCACGTCTCGCACGCCACCTGTTTGTGTCGCCGAGCCGGCCCGCCACGGCCGGGCACCGCTTCGCCACCACTTGCGGTGTGTGTGTGTGTCTTTCATATAAACTCATATGATACAACTCGCACGCCTTCGCCTCCGGCCCGGCCCCGGCTTCTGTGTCTGACGTCTTTGATTGATGATAATTCACAAATAGCCGATAAAACAGAATAACCGGAGAGGTACCCTAGATTATCCCATCCCTACCCATTAGCCATTTTGTTCGCCCAACAGAAAAAAAAAATGCGTTCAAACTTTCAGCTGCGTTCGCTACAAAATATTTGTCATGACCTCAAATAGTTGTCAATGCCATGTTAGGCAAACATCAACATCAAACATGACTAAATGACAAAAAATAAAATGACAGACAGTCAAGTCAGTCAGTCAGTTTCAATTTTGGTGCACAACTAGAGATGGGCGTTGTCGTTGAATTTCCACAACGATGCGCATCGTTTTTGTCAGAATGGCATCCGTTGTGAACAACGATGTTGCCGCCAACGATGTCGGCCGGGTTGCTAACACAACACTGCCTATTAGACCTATTAAACCTATCTAAAGCAAAGCAAATTATTAAATTAGTAGGTACGTACCTACCTACCTACGTATTAGACCTATTAAACCTATCTAAAGCAAACCAAACAATTAAATTAGTAGGGACCTACCTACCTACCTATTAGACCTATTTAACCTATCTAAAGCAAACCAAACAATTAAATTAGTAGGTACCTACCTACCTACCTATTAGACCTATTAAACCTATCTAAAGCAAACCAAACAATTAAATTAGTAGGTACCTACCTACCTACCTATTAGACCTATTAAACCTATCAAAAGCAAACCAAACAATTAAATTAGTAGGTACCTACCTACCTACCTATTAGACCTATTAAACCTATCAAAAGCAAACCAAACAATTAAATAAGTAGGTACCTACCTATTAGGTCCCTAGCCTACTCGAGGGAATATTTTTTTGTATTAGGATTGGCCGTTTTTTGGCGTCTCGACATTATTATGTACCTAGGTTCACACAAACACTTTTACAAGACTTTTTAAAATCCGCGGTGCGCACATCGTCGTAATTTGCGTAATGAAAAAATCCAAACAAACGACAAGAATAACGAGCATATGAAACTTACTGGAAGTGACATGAGCGTTTTAGACGGGTAGGTCCTAAATTACGGAATTTGAACAAATAAAAATAATTCAATATCTAACTTGGTTCCTAGTAGTAGGGTAAATCTAAAATACCATAATACTTATATTATAACGAGACATTTGATAAAAAAATTAGATATCGTATTTTTTTAAATAATAAATAACATTGGTACATGGTTCATGCCATATCTAGTTAGATATAATAAAACGTTCAGTTCTATTTTCTAGCATCCTCTCCTCCCGCTCACACACACGCAGGCATGCGGGCGGTGAGGTATGGATGGATGTTCGTTGCTTAGGTTTGGCAATCGGCATTACTCGGCTGACATCGTTGTTCGCCATCCGATGCCGCGCCACTAACCTCCCCGCTCTTCCGATGTCGGTGTGACGTTCGTTTGTTGTCGGTGGCGATCGGCATTACTCGGTTCGGCATCTCGTTGTCGCAGGCATCCGTTGTTCACCTATTCGCCATCCGATGGTAACAACGTACACTGACATCGTTGGTCAACAACGATGTTAGTAAAAACGACCACCTCTATGCACAACACAAGAGCAATTTTGTGAAGTGAAATGATGCGAAATTTGTCTTACGAAATTAATTTTTGTATGTTATTCTCCGCGGCATTTTTTCCTTAGATAATCCGTGCTATGTAAAAGTTATTTAATCTGTCATTCCTAATTCTCTAGTTTGTTTCATGACATCTGGTAAAACCGTGCGCCAATGTAAAGTGTTCTCATCTTGTGTTGTACCATACCATACTATTTTACCTTGAAAAATGACTGAGAAGGCAGTCGCAACGCTTATAACCAGCGGAAACCAGCCCATAGTTAAGATAGGGCATTACACCTTAGGCGCAACACTAGGAGTGGGCACATTCGGCAAAGTAAAGATTGGGGAACATCAGCTGACGAAACATAAGGTGGCTGTGAAAATCCTCAACAGACAGAAGATAAAGTCGCTCGATGTCGTGGGCAAGATCAGACGCGAGATACAGAATCTCAAGCTGTTCAGACATCCACATATCATCAAGCTGTATCAGGTAAACAATTGAAATGACCTTGTGGTTTGTACTTGTAATTTCCTTTACTGTATACATATAATCATTCATACGAAAATCAATAAAGAACAGAACATTTTATAACAAACTAGCTGTGCCCCGCGGCTTCGCTCGCGTGGAAATTTATGTTTCCCACTTTCTTAATTTTTTCTTTGCTATAAACCTCACGGAGCCCGAGACCTTTCCAACGAATGCAAAACCGTGGAAATTGGTTTGTGCGTTCTGGAGTTATAGCGTCAGGAAGGAAAACCCGACTTATGTTTATATAGTAGATGTGTTTCATCTGTAGCTGGTTCAATAACATTGATATATGCAACACATAAGCAAATCATATGAACACTTTGAACCATTTGTCAATACAACTTAGAAACACACTGCAATCAATTCATGAATACCTATTTATCATGTCCATAATGATTTCCTTTCACAGGTGATATCCACACCAACAGACATCTTCATGATAATGGAATATGTATCGGGGGGTGAACTATTTGACTACATAGTGAAGCGAGGCAAGCTTCAAGAACATGAAGCTCGGAGATTCTTCCAACAAATCATATCTGGAGTCGACTACTGTCACAGACACATGATTGTGCACCGAGATTTGAAACCGGAGAATTTACTGTTAGACCACAACATGCATGTGAAGATTGCAGACTTTGGACTGTCAAACATGATGATGGATGGAGAGTTTCTGAGAACTTCATGTGGATCACCTAATTATGCTGCTCCTGAGGTAAAAACCAATAAATTGCAATTTATTTTCTAAAAACCTAAGATTATCTTCAAGGGAATGTGGAAGAAAAGTGAGATTATCTTAGCTAGGCAATAAAAATAAAGATTAAATATCAGGATCAAGCATATTAGTTTTAAGGCCTGTTTAGATCTTTTGATTGATGCAGTATTGTAGGTGCAGTATTCGCTACCCAGAAAAAACTAGCTAAAGCAGTATGTTTCGCTTGGTTTTTCGGTCCGCTGTAAGATTACTGCATAACCACACGGATTTGGCACCATTCTGGTTAACAAATACCAAGGTCTGAACAAGCCTATATGGCAACCTATTGTCTTTAACATACTATACCATCGAACCTTCCAACATATTCAGCATTCTTATTTTGTGCCATCTCAGCAAAATACCGGCTTTAATCCATTTATTTATTTGACCAAGACACAGTGATAAAGACTAAATCCTTTTGATTTGAGGTTATTAAACATAAGTTTTTGACAGGTTATATCAGGCAAGCTCTACGCAGGTCCAGAAGTCGATGTCTGGTCATGTGGCGTCATCCTCTACGCGCTTCTCTGCGGCACGCTACCTTTCGACGACGAACACGTGCCTACCCTCTTCCGGAAAATCAAATCTGGAATATTCCCTATCCCCGAGTACCTTAACAAGAATGTAGTCAGTCTCTTATGCTGTATGCTGCAAGTGGACCCCATGAAGAGATCCTCAATAGATGATGTGAAGAAACACGACTGGTTCCTTAAGGAATTACCCGGGTATTTGTTTCCATCCCCGGTCGAGCAGGTAGTTAGTATTCCTTTTTGATTATGACTAACAGCATGGGTAACTATAGTTTTTTTTTATTTTGCGAGGTATTTTTGGATAGATTGAGTTACCTATGTACCTATTTAGCAATACATAATGTAAGTTGTATTATAGTTTAATTAGAATAGATATGGAAAATTTTGGCATGCTTAACTATTATGATATGATTAAATCATTTTAGGTTTTCCGTAGCTGGAATTTTAATTTGGCGTTGCAGTATCAGAGGTGAAGCAGGTTTAAGTGTTCTTTGGTTTGATTTTATTGTTTGAGATGCAGCATGAGATTTTATATGGTGCATGCATTGAAAGGTAAGTAATATGTATGTAAGGATAGATTCTCGCTTTGGGGTCCCATAATATTTGCATTTTTAAGATTGCTAGACTGGACTGTCAAAAATTGAGGCAGCACTAAAAATTATGCTATCATTTTTATTTCGTTATGAAAGGGACGGCAACATTTTAAGTGGCGGTCTAATTATTTTAATTTTGGCGACATCTGAATTTGGCGACACTGTTGGCTTATTTATTACTAGCTGCTGCCCGCGGTTTCACACGTGCTTTTTCAGTAGCCTATGTCCCCGGGATACCATTTACTTCCCTGCCAAATTTCATTGAGATCCGTTTAGGCGTGAAAAGGTAACAGACAGACAGAGCAGGCGCGGTCCCAGGGGGGGGGTCACGGGGGTCATGACCCCCCCCAAAATCTTAGTTTAGGTACTTAAAAAATTGCAACCCACAGCTTGATCATTATATTATCCTGTTTACTTCCGTTACATTGATTATGGTTACCAACTGCAGCAATAAAAAAAATCGCGGCTCGCTCCGCTCGCCGATATTACTGTTATTTGTGCTCTGTCTTTTGACTAGCAGAGAGGCAACGTTCCCAATTTTATTGGTCTGGCTGGTCCGCTACTGTCAGTTTGTATCAATCCAACCACCACAATAAAAAGCACAAAATATAACAAATAATCTGCGAGGTCACTGTCAACCAGTACAAGAAATTAGTACTTAGACAACAAAATTTTCGCGTTTTGGTCTGGTCGCTGATAACATTTGTTCCTTCTGACTATAATCCAAAGCTCAAAACCCGGCCCGCTTTAGGTCACTTTGCCAAATATTCTAAAAAGTTGCCCAAAATCTAACAAAAACCAAAAATTATCGCAGCTCGCTCAACTTGCCGGCAACTTTACACTGTCTGCCTCTTGTCATGGGCTCATCCCTCGTTTGAGGTCAGTTTTCCAAACACTCCAAAAATCTAACGAAAACACTAAATTATCGCAGCACGCTCTGCTTACTTCTGATAACATTCTGCTGTTTTGATAAGCTTCTGGCTTGCTTTAGTTCAGGACTCCTTCTCCGTTTCAGGCGAGCTTGCAACTGCAAAATATCTAATACCAAACAACTCACACGTACAGCCAGATCATAAAAATTTTCGCGGCTCGCTTCGCTCGCCGTTGATTCTATATGGTGTCTAGTCTGTTGTCCGCATATTTGGTTGTTATTCGTGAAACTTTAAAATTGTTCTTCACACTAATATTATAAATGCGAAAGTTTGTATGGATAGATAGATGGATGGGTGGATGTTTGTTACGTCTTCACACCAAAACTACTGAACAGATTGAGCTAAAATTTTGCATCGGTGTAGCTCTAAGCCTGAAATCAAACATAGGCTACTATTTATCCCATAAATCAGTTCCCATGGGAAAGAAATTACCTTTCAACGTTTCCATAGAAAAAACGCGTGCGAAGCCGCGGGCAGAAGCTCATAATTAAGCTTCCTTGTCTTGCATGGACGCTACCTCACCAATTTCAAAAAAGGCTGCGGCTCATTCAGAGCTCGCTCCACTCGCTGTTATTTATTTTCTGAACCAGTTTGTGACAACCCGAAAAAGGGAACAAAAATTTCGGCGGCTCGCTCCGCTCGCCGCTACATCCTTTTCGATGTCTTTTTAGTATTTCTAATTTTTTGTTCATCTCCTTTGCTCCGCTCGCCCCGGTTTATATTCATAGCTTTATATCTACCACCGCAAACTTTTTAAAATTTTCGGGGCAGGTTTCTCTCACTTTATTTTGTCATAGGCTCTGGCTTACTTTTCCCCAAACATCAGAAAAAATCTCCAACATTTTTGAGGCTCGTTTCGCTCGCCATTACTTATACTTCCTATTGTTGGGTTGGGAGTTTGGGGAAGGGATGTTTGCGGCCAATATGCAAAACACTGCATTTTGCGGCTCGCTCCGCTCGCCGATAGTATTTTGTCCTTCTCTGTATTTGGTCCAGTGCTTGACACTTGTTTAACATTATTTTGCTCGGGTAGTTACCCGAAAAAGTAACAAAAATTTCGGCGGCTCGCTCCGCTCGCCGTTACATTTTTTTCATGTCTTTTTTGTATTTCCAATTTTTTGTTGATGCCCTTGCTCCGCTCGCCCCTATTTATATTCATAGCTTTATATCATCTACTACTATTAATCTACTCTAGTCTCTAAGATTTTCCGGGCTTGCTACGCTCGCTATCATTTATTTTTTATAGATACCTATCAACAACAAAATAAATGATGCGGGCGAGAGTAAGCAAGTGGACCTACTCTTGCTTACTTTTGCCCAAACTTCAGAAAACATCTCAAAAATTTCGAGGCTCGCTTCGCTCGCTATAACTTATACCTACTATTGTTGGGAGTTGAGTATAAATTTTCCGCGGCTCGCTCCGCTCGCCGATAAAGTTTAGTGGTTTTCAGTGGGGTCTGCAACCGCCTACAAGTAAATTTTGGTGCTACGGCCCGCACCAAGTGTGACCCCCCCCAAAGTCTTGGGCTGCGACCGCGCCTGAGACAGAGTTACTTTCCAATTTATTATATTATTATATAACTTAGTAGGGTAGGTAGGGTAAAGTATAAATAGTCGCCCGAGTAGTGATACTTATCCCACTGCTAAAAAGTCTCAATCAAGTATATTTGATAAGCTAACCCCTGAATAGGTAGGTACTCTAAACGCAACTCGCATGTCTCATTTCGCTCATTTCGCTATTTTTGTCAGTTTTCAATGAAAATCAATAAAAAAATACAAAGGGCTACGCCTGAAAACGAAAATAGAAGTAACCTACCGATTAGTTTTTTCCCAAACAGGCCCAAACGTTATTGTACTACAATTTTTGTTTCCCGAGGCAACAAATCTCTAATCTGATGTGATGTAAAAGGCTCAAATCTGATGTGCCTTTGAGTAGTTATTCAGGTGTTAATATTTAGCTTTATAAATATGTATATTCCTAGCTACATATTGAACCTATCAAAACTTGATTCCAATTTTCAGAAGTTTGGGTTTTTTGGCAGTGGGCAACGTAACCCTCCCGGGGACTTTACCCTATAGATAATTTTAACCAACAATTTTTAGAAGATGGGGTTTTTTTGGCAGTGGGCAACGTAACCCTCCCGGGGACTTTACCCTATAAGTAATTTTAACCAACTAATTTGAACTTTTACCCCTCAGGACAGCAGCGTGATCGACACAGAAGCAATCGCAGAAGTGTGCGATAAGTTCGCAGTGAAGGAGCATGAAGTCCACAACGCAATGTTAAGCGGGGATCCACACGACCAGCTGGCGATCGCGTATCATCTAATTATTGATAATAAGAGGATAGCTGATGAGGCGGCTAAGGCGGAGATCAAGGACTTTTATGTTGCTAGTAAGTACGCCTATTAATCGAATCCATTTATTAAGATAATTGATATAATTATTATAATTATATATTTGACGACCTCTGTGGCGCAGCGGGCGAAGGTCTGCCTGCGATGCAGGAGGTTGCGGGTTCGATTCCCGCCTCGGGACAAATGTTTGTACGATCTGCAGACATTTGTCCAGGGCGTTCTGGATGTTTTCTATGTATAATAAAAATGTAGTGTATTGTATTAAGTCTATCAGTTATCTAGTACCCATAACACAAGCTCTGCTTAGCTTGGGGCTAGATAATGCTGTGTGAATTGTCCAGCATTATTATTATTATTAATAATTATAATGTCGAGCGTCAACGCACAGATCATGGTACAAATAAACAAGGTATGACTCCGAGATCTTCCCAAGCCTACGTCACTGTCCACGTGCCACAAAAATGGGAGGTTACGTTCATTTGCCTGTGACTATCAAACTTTTATTGACGCCGCTGAATCACTCGCGTTTTTGATCGGATAAATCTTTAAAATAAAATGGGCAGTTACTCTATCCGTAACTGTAAGTGTGAAGGGCGGTAAAATAAGGTTCTTTAAATTCCCGAAAAGAGAATCTGTGGCTGGAAAATGTTCCTGCGATGAGATAAATATCATTTCAAGTGAAAAATTGATTTATTCATGTGCAGAGCTCATTTGAGCTTTACTCAAATTATGGAAACTAAGTTTGAAAAATTTCATGGAAAACCTAAAACCTAGATCTAGATCTCAAATCTCCCAAAACTAAAAAGTTTGAGAGCCACCGTAGCGGATATGACGTACGCTTGGGAAAACCCACGTGACCGCTGTTTCTCGGAGTAGCATACCTTGTTTAGTTGTACCATGGCACAGATAAACTTCTTTATAGGAGTGTGTGTGTGAGTGTGTGAACAGCGCCTTTCCATGTAGGTAGGTACCTATACATCTATAACTAGGTAGGTATAGATCATAGCTCAAATCAAAAACTCTTTATTTCCATAAATACAATTGTACACTTAGAAAAGGCTCTCCTCTCCTGTCTGTTACGTCATTCTGTTACAAAATTGAACCTCGTTGTAAATAAATGCAATGTATTTCCAGACAGCCCGCCGACACAGAGCATTGAAAGCTCGCCCCGCCCCCACCCAGAGCGCATAGCTCCTCTCCGGGACTCCTCCGTGCCGCCAGCCACTTTGCCGCCGCAGGACAAGTCTAGAGGCACACCTGTTAAACGGTACAGTCTTACTATAACACTAAAGGCCTGCCTGTCATACGATACAGTCCTACTTTAACACTAGAGGCCAGCCTGTCAAACGGTACAGTCCTACTATAACACTAAGAGGCCGCCTGTCAAATGGTACAGTCCACATAACACTAGAGGCCCGCCTGTCAACGGTACTGTAATACACAGAACACACAAAACTCATCCCGCCCCAATTCGAAGCGGATCGCGCCTCTCCGCGATTGCTCCCTGCCGCCAGCCGCTTAGCCACTGCAGGACAAGTCTAGAGGCACACCTGTTATAACGGTACAGTTTTAATATAACACTGAAGGTCCGCTTGTCAAACAGTACAATTCATATAACACCAGAGGCTGGCCTGTCAAACGGTACAGTTCACATAACACTAAGAGGCCCGCCTGTCAAACGGTACAGTTCAAATAATACTAATAGGCCCGCCTGTCAACTATACTGTAATACAAAAAGCACATAAAACTCGTCCCGTCCCAATTCATAGTAGATCGCGCCTCTCCGCGATTGCTCCCATCCGTCAGCCGCTTTGCCGCCGCAGGATAAGTCTTGAGTCACACCTGTTATACGGTACAGTCATATTATATCACTAAGAGGCCCGCCTATTAAACTGTACTTGTTTGTACTGAAATTTTTGTATTTGAATTGAAATTATTCATAAGTATTTAACCTATCAATAATAATGGACAATTTCACAACATCAGATCCCAAAGTAAGCAGAGCACGTGCTATGGGTACAATCAAGTACAGAATTTGATGGCCGAATTGGAGAACGAGTTTTTGTTATTTAATAAAAAGGTGGCGCTAGTTTAGCTGGTACTACGACTGGTAGGTATTCAAGTTATCTATCTAGCTCTCGTTTCTATTCTGCCTATGAGCACCTACCGCTGTATCTCACAGGCGAGAGAGAGATAAACTCTATGTCGACCTATCGTTAGCCCGTGCTACTGTGTCCACATTCATCCACGTTTTTCTGAACAAGGTATGTGGACCGAAATAGTATGGATAGCAAGCCGCAAGGGGGTGATTATAAATTCTTTACTAGCTTCTGCCCGCGGCTTCGCACGCGTTGTTTCTATGGAAACGTTTTGAGGTTATTTCTATCCCATGGGAACTGATTTATGGGAAAAAAGTCGCCTATGTTTGATTCCAGGGTTAGACTTACCTGTATTAAAAATTTCAGTCTGATCCGTTCAGTAGTTTTGGCGTGAATAGGTAACAAACATCTATCCATCTATCCATCGAAACTTTCGCATTTATAATATTAGTGTGATGTTTCAAACTTTAGGTCCGCTATCACAATACCAGAACAGAACATTATTTATTAACATTATCTAATCCATAACACAAGCTCTGCATTGCTTGGGGCCAGATGCTGTGTGAATTGTCCATCCAGCATTATTATTAATATTTTATATCAACTGATTATTTTCAGCGCGAAATGGCACTTGGGCATCCGATCGCAAAGCAAGCCGAACGACATAATGCTGGAGGTGTTCCGAGCTATGAAGGCGCTGGACTACGAGTGGAAGGTCATCAACCCCTATCACGTCAGGTCATTCTTTAACCGTATTATATTGATAAACATACAAAAAAAACCTACATATAACTGAACATAGTACTTACCTACTTTTTACCTATCGCATACCTACTCTCTGCTTGCTTGTATTTGTCTATGTATGTAAATGTAACCACGGTAATATTATCCAACAGTATTTGGACTCGGCCGTATCTTTGAAATAAATGCCTACAGCCGCGCGGTAGGTAAACATGCGATAGGGCTGCCCGCCTCCACCATTTTAATTACATTTGCCTACTTTGTGTTTCTATTTAGTTTTGTGATTGTAAATATAGGAAGGTACTTTTTTTATATAAACAAATAAAATACTTTGTGAATTGAATGGGAAGTGTTCAATAAAAATGCGTGTTGTTTTTTGATTGGTAGATTTAATTAAAAAACCTGTTTATGTTTGAATAACAAATCGGTCTTATAAATTTGCGACCGAAAAATATTTGCGCCTCGACTGAGACGTACCTACAAAATGCTTTATTATTAAATTTTAGGAGATTTTTTTGGAGAAAAAGGAATATCTTTTACTTGGTTATAGATACCTGCAGCTACTTTATTAAATATGTACCTGAACTTATTTTTAGAGAAAAAATCGCGCGGTTATTGTTAAAGAAACATCACACCATCCGTTCGTCACTGCGGCACAGCCGCGACTGCCTGCATGCTGAGCGCATGCCGAGATCGAGGCGCGTAGGTATAACTCGCGTTTCGCCCGTTTGTATGAAGTCGGATTACTTATAGGATAATATTACCTTGATGTAACCTACTTACCTACCTGTACCTACTTATAAATTACCATTTCTTGTCAAACTTGTACCTACCTGTTTTTGGCCAAATATTATCTTTAATATCCTACTTTTTTGAAGCTGCAAGATGGTCCCATACAGTTTTGATTCCCGAGGGATTAGTAATTAGTCCCACAAAACTTAAAAAAAACAGTGTAACTATTAATTAATTTGAAGTCGGTTTCTAGCTTATTAAGTTTTTGAAAAAAAGCCTAATTTAACTAGAGCCTTATTTACCTTGTGAAGGATTTTTGCCTTTGACCATACATTATTGGAGTTTAGTTATTGAAAGAATTAGCCAAGAAAACTTTAAAATGCATCATGGTTATTAACACTAAAGTCATTTACAACGGGATATTTACCATGATTTGAGTTTTGAGCCTTCCAATATTTCTGCACAGTTTCATGCGCCATAATCATGGAATCATCATCATCATCATCAGCCTATATTAGACCACTGCTGGACATAGGCCTCCCCTAATGAGCGCCATAGCGCCCTGTCTTCAGCTTGCCGCATCCAGCATCTGCCTGCAGTCTTTCGCAGATCGTCATCCCACCTGGCCGGAGGGCGTCCTACACTACGTTTGCCGAGTCGTGGTCTCCACTCAAGAACACGTTTACCCCAGCGGTGGTCGGTTCTTCGCGAGATATGGCCGGCCCACTGCCACTTCAGCTTGCTAATTCTTTGAGCTATGTCGATAACTTTGGTTCTCTGTCGGATGTATTCGTTACGAATCCTATCCTTCAGAGAAACTCCGAGCATAGCTGTTTCCATAACATGATCACGGAATAATAGTTAGTTATTCCGTGATCTGATAGTAAAGAGACGTGAATGAACGAACATAGAAAAAGTAGACGTCACGATCTCTCGTTACTAACGTCAAATAGAAAGTCCTTCGTTAATCCCTCTGATGTTATTTCTTGACTCTTTTTTCCGAGTGTAAGATTTTGAACGAAGCGTGTGAAATAAGCGACAAGCAAAACACGGGGCACAGACAACCAGTCTTGTAGCATGCAGAATACAATTTTTCAATTCCACGCCAAGGCTCGTTTGAATCACGTTTGTGTTTAGAACACATTGTGACGTAATACGGTTTGGGCATGTTATCTCCTATGTCATACAGAATCATGCCCCTGATTTTGACGCTGACTGTACCGTACATATTGTATTCAGTGTCGGAAGTTACTAGGATAAATATTGTTATGATATAACATTCCATGATCATGGCGCATGAAACTGTGCCGAAATATTGGAAAGCTCAAAACTCAAATCATGGTTAATTTTCCTTTGTAAATGACTATAGATAGACTTTGCCAATAATTGAACTTGCTATTTCGGAAGACCAGAAATTCTTCTGTTTTAGGTCAACTAAGTTCTTACTAAGTAACTTACTACTACCTACTTAACCTAGTTCAGGCACTTGTTTCATTTCATACCATTAGAATATATGATATTATTTACTCTATTGTAACACTTTAGTCCTAAGTTATTTTTGAATAAAATTTATTTATTTATAAGTATACTATGTATTTTATTCCTTTTCCAGGGTACGAACGCTGAACAAAATGACCGAGAAACATGTGAAGATGTCACTCCAACTCTATCAAGTGGATTACAAATCATATCTCCTGGACTTCAAATCTCTTTCTGGCGAAAAGGAAGACACAGGTATGTTCTTGGGTCGTACGGACCACATTCCACACAAAATACAGATAACAAGTTCAATTGAAATTATAATTACTGGTGCGTTTGGACAACACTGTTTTTATGATGAGCAAAATCGTAAGATAACATAAAATTTTAAAAAATCTCTAGGGTTTCTCAAACACAAATGATTAACGTTGCAGGAGGTTGCGGGTTCGATTCCCGCCTCGGGACAAATATTTGTACGATCTGCAGATATTTGTGCAGGGTGTTCTGGTCGTTTTCTATGTATAATAAAAAATATCTATCTATGTACTCGTATATTATTATGTATATCAGTTATCTAGTACCCATACTTGTTACTTACTTGGGGCTAGATAATGCTGTGTGAATTGTCCAGCATTATTTATTTATTATTAAGTTTAGGTATATGTTTAGGTGTGTGGTGCCGGCTTAGAATTTGTACCACCCCAACTCTTCCCACGGGTGTCGTAAGAGGCGACTAAGGGATATCCACCAGGGGCGGGCAGCAGCGCCCCCTGCAGAACAATTCTACCACAGAACTGCGATCCCCAACCCGCATGCCCAGCGTGGGGATTATGGGCATTACCCCCCATCTGATAAAAGACAATAACGCGCTTATCAGAGGGAGGCTTGCGTCCAGTCGTGGACCAATACATTCTGTTGAGGTTGAGGTAGCCCATAACAGATCCGAATATTGTATTATATCAACAAGGCTTCGAGCGCGGGCGCAAAGTATCAAACATATGAAACCGCCGTTTGCGTTCATACTGAGGACACTAAGGCGGGCGCCTAGCGCGATGGGCTTGAGCGAGTAAGCACGCGTAATTTTCAGACGCACCCGCGCTAGCCTCGCAGTATGGTTGAAGCCATGTTTTATTAATTTTGTTTTGTATTCTTGTAGATGACGAAGCCGCCGCGTCCCCAGTTGCACCCCCGCCGCCACCACCGCTCGTCCCCACGCAGTCCCAGGGACACCACACAATGGAGTTCTTCGAAATGTGCGCCGCTCTCATCATACAACTCGCGCGATAGCAATATCAACTTTAGGCATGTTAGAATTAATACTAAAGTCGCACAATCATGCTTGTACCATGTGATTGTTGTACTGACAGCGTCGAATTCTAGGAGCTTTGAGAAATTGCGTTTCCAAGAGTAGATCCGTTTTACGGAAATAAAGTTTGTTTACTTTTTTCTAGCGTAGTATTGATTAATCAAGATAGAATTCTAAGAATTGAATTGTAGTGATGTCATACATAACTTTGCTTGATATTCATATCTGACGATATTGTCCCGCGCACATGGGGTAGGTCGCGTCACGTAAAAAGGACGCTGGAAGAAAGTGGAAAGGGTGTGTCCGCGCATGGGTACACTCGCGAACGATAGTACCTACTATGCCAATTTGCTAAGCCTGTTTTTAACTAATATTACGCTCGCGGCTTGTTATTGATTATTAGAAAATAATGTTAGATAAAATTAAAAATGTGTTCGATTCAGTTTAGAATGTTTAATCTAATTACATAATTTACGATTATGGTGCGTTTTATACACTGTTTTAAATTATCAACAGCATTATTATCTGTCTGTCTCTTCATAAAACAATATACGTCAAAAATCAATTTTCTCACTTTTCTATGTAAAACTTTTGTGCGCGATGGTATTTGGACAAGAAACGTGACGTGGACACTACGCGAACCAATAGCGCACCGGCAAGCATGCGGCGCGTGACCCGCCCGCCCCGCGCCCCACCGCATACCACCAAACAAACCTATAAATCGCCTCTGCGCAGCTTGTCCGCCAGCGTTCTTTTTACATGACGCGAAATATAACTACGTAAATCCCCATTCAAAAAGTAGACGTCACGTCACGTCTCGTTACTAACGTCAAATAGACTCGCCCCTCTGACGTAATTTCCCTTGACAATGTTGACTCTATTGCTGGGCTGATTTTGACGCTGACTGTACTGTACATATTGTATTCAGTGTCGGAAGTTACTAGGATTGATATTGTTATGATATAACGATTATTAATCGCGTTCCATTTTTATTTCCCCCACGTTCGTGATCACGGGGCGATTGCAACGCGATGTAACCGTAGGGGAATTAAAAACAAAAATTACGCGATAAATAATCTAGAGGTACCGGGTAAAACGGGGTGAATAAAGAATTAGGGTGAATAAAAATTGGACGAAATACTGGAGCAAAACATCCTTTTGCAGAGGTCAGATCAACTGACACAGAAGGTCACGGATTAGATCAGATTATATCGCATTTACTGCCCAGCCTTGGCAGTGCAACCCGCAGGGGCGCGCCGCTGTTACACGGTGACGGAGAAGGGCATCTGCGTCTTGGGCCATAGATGTGCTAAGGATACTTCCACTAGTACCAGCCAGCTGATGTCTTGCTGCAATATTTCGTCCATTTCTATTCACCCTGGAGTCTTTTCAGGTACTTATAATAATTGTTAATATGTTAACAAATCGCTAAAGTTTAAAGTTTTGTTATGATATAAATCAGTTGTTCAGTATTTATTTTAGATTAGATGTAGGTAGGCCATATAAATTAATTAGTAAATTTTGCATATAGCTTGTATGTATAATATGTATTTATGTACATAATAAAGGAAACCTGAAATGAAATCAGTACTTTGAGCATTGAAATATTGGTTTGTCTGTTGGTTCCCCTTTCGGAATTACGAAGATCGTGGTTCACATGTGGTACCAATAGACCGTAAATTGGTTGATCACACGTGGAAAAAAAACGGGTTTTTACAATTTTGTAGGATCTACAAGTAGGTAATTTAGATAGCAGTTGAGAAGTTTCGCGCACATTGTGCCATTTTGCTAAGAACTTTTGCTAAAATGTGTATGTATTGTATTATGTATATCAGTTATCTAGTACCCATAACACAAGCTTTGCTTAGCTTGGGGCTAGATAATGCTGTATGAATTGTCCAGCATTATTTATTTATTTATCAACATTATGTTGATTTTAATAATGAATCCATAGACTCGCAAAACGATAATTGATTCGTAGTTTGCTTTTAGCGTGGATTTATAGCAAATGGCTTACAATATGCGCAAAATCTTATCTGCTATCTAAATTACTTGTAGAACCTAGAAAGTAGCAAAAACCCGATTATTTTTCACGCGTGAGCAACCATCTTAACCGAAATTTTTGCTTATCTCGCAAAGCGAATTATCAATTAAGTTCCAAAGATATAATATTTTAAATCAAGTGCCTTTTATGTAAAAATATATTTGTAAATATTGTTAAAAGGCTTATGCATACATTTTTATTAATAGAATTGCCGCGTAAAGGCAGGAGAGTGTAATAAATTAATAATAGGTGAGGGTATGTTACTAACTTATTAGAAACAATTTAAATGTATCGATTAAATTCAGATTATTCAAGTCTTTGAGAAAGATAAGCTAGCTTTTACGCGTGTATTTTATAAAGAGTTCTATAGGCTTTATAACACCAATTAAATCTCTTGTTGCGTCCAGATTAAGTAACAAAACCGTTATTTAACATGTTTATGTGGACGTGATATAATTTAACATTTTAATACTGTGGAAGTCTTATATAACTTGTTAGTTAATCTGGGAGTACCCTTAGAGGAAGAAAGTATCTACCTAATATGGAGTTTCATTTACAAAATCAAACACTACTTTAAAACAGAATACTGTAATTTATTACAGATCTAGAATTATATTTAAAAAACGACTAAAGAAAACAAACAAACGGATGCAATGAATACTATTTGCTAAAACAATAAATAAAACAGTTCTTTTAGATTTGTTAAATAATAATGAATCTAAACATCACCGATGCATCACACCTCGAGTGTGATCAAAAATCATTAATCATGAGTCGCTTTTTAGAGCACAATTGAAAAAAATGCGGATATTAATACAGGATGCCACGTCACACGTGACATAAGCCGAAAGGGTGTGATTCTTCTGGACCCCGAGGGAATCAACTATTGTTCTACGATTTTTTGAAATTCTTTAAACTTTTTTGAAAAAAATTGTAAATTTTTTATTTATTATTTCTTCATTACATTATTATTATTTGGATAATTCAAAGGGTTTATATCATTTTTTGGAATAATTTCATGAAGAAACACTGGTTATCCTGAAAAATGAAGCAAAAAACATTTGATAAGTTTTTTCAAAATAGAATTAAAAAGTTCGAAATTCAAAAAATCTTAGAATAAAATTTGATCCCCTCCGAAGTCCAGAATCACCTCTTTCGGCTTAGTACACATTTTCGTGGCACACTGTATACCCTGGAAACTAAACACAAGGATGAGTCTTTTTTCTATTTATCTATGGAAATTGGCTATGGTGTCACGTGGATGGCGCGGGGGACGGCGGGCCTGGCTCGTCTGGCTTGCTTTCTAGGGAAAAAGGCGGAATCCGACAGTCGAATGTGTAGCCGTCCTCGCGTTCCATTCTGAATGTGCCCCTGGAAATACATTTACTGTTATTGGTAGTCACAACGAACTATAGCTTACTAGTAAACCAAGATAGGCAAAGATTTTCGTTTTAAATAAAAATTGTTATTACTACTTTATAGGATACTAGACGATCGCCTCGCGGTTTTACCCGCGTAGTTCCCGTTCCCGTGGGAATTCCGGGATAAAATATAGCCTATGTCACTCCCTGAAAAGTAAGCTTCCTAACGGTGAAAGAATTTTTCAAATCGGTCCAGTAGTTTCGGAGCCTATTCAATACAAACAAACAATCAAATCTTTCCTCTTTATAATATTAGTATAGATATAGATACAAGGAATACCCTGTCCACGAATTTATTTTCTATTTAGTATATGCATGACTATTAAGTTCCCTGATTGTTGCCAGGTGAGTGAATGAAGACTGAATAACATATTTCATAGACACAGTTATTTTTGAGTTAAAGACTCGAAAAATATGGGGACTTGCGAAAGTTTCGATTTTTATCGAGCCGGCATAGTATGTAACGAAGATTATTCTAGATGTATTTTCCATGAAAAAGTATTGAAAATAGTAAGCATAAAAATAGGTGGTGGCGCTGATTTGGGTCGGGTTGGCGCTTTAACAAAATCGATTACAACTTCTACTATACTTATACTGACACTATTTGATATTCAGAAGAAGAAAAAACATGGAATGTAGGCTATTAAATCACACTAATATTTTATATGCGAAAGTTTGAATGGATGGATGGATGGATGTTTCTACCATAGAGCAAGTACAGAGAGGAGGGGGCCTAAGCAACTGTGCACTGTGTTTCTCAACTAGGTCCTGACGTCATCACAGTGGGCGTGGCCTTAGTCAGTGTACTGTCGTCGTTCGTCCTGTGCACAACTTTGTGAACGGTGGAATTTCGTGTAATTTTCATGTAACTAAATAGAAAAGGATGAAGTGTTTGTTTTAACTTGTAAAAACTACTCGGACAGACGTTCTGATGCTATGAATGGCATCACATTTCATGTGTAAGTAATTTTATGCGTAATTTAAGAATAGTTCTAGAAAAATCTCTCATCGCATCGGCGTCTCCAAATATACTTCTTCTACTTGACAATAGATGGCGACACCTAGTGTCATGGGAACTAAAAATAAAAAGGGAAGTAGAGCAGTATTTATATATTTTAATAATCATACGTACGGAAATTAGTTCTACTGACATTCCTAAACACTTTTTAGTCGCCTGAATATTATTTTTATTAATTTATAATCATTTACTAAGCATGCCGCCATCTATCGTCATCTATGAACATCAACCATGAATTGAACAAAAAGACAGGGTCGTAATTAGAATCCAATTATTTTATAAATAAAAATAAAGCCTGCTTTAAATTCAATATTCTATCTACATTATTGAAAGTATGTTTTCGGTACACGGCGCTCCGTGCCAATAGCACTGCACGTATTCCTACGTTCCTACTTAACTGTGTTTGTAAATAAAATTTTGTTCGATATACTTAATTTGCTTATTATTTGTTCTGTCTCTGAAATTAATATTACTTGACCATATCAAAAGACTTATGTTAAGTATCAAGCTTCATTCGCATCACGCGACTTTTGATTTAGGCAAGTATTCGTTACTTGTTTACATAATAGGTAATGGTACGAAAATTCTGAGTACGTCCCTGTTACATCCTACACTTAGTGACATCTAGTGTGAGGTAGTTAAACTACGTAGTAACATCAACACAGAACGAAGCGAGCAGTTTTGCTTCTCACCGGTAGATGGAAAACAAAAAAGTGGGCGGGATCTAACACCCCCTCATCCCGCAAAGTGTCACGCGTTGTTTCTTAGGGAAATCTAATTAGAACATCTTCTCTCTGTACTTGCTCTATGGTTTCTACTCTTCATGTCTCTTCATGTTCTCTTCATGTCAAAACTACTGGACGGATCGGGCTGAAATTTTGCATACTAGTAATTCTAATGCTGGAATCAAACATAGGCTTTTTATCCCATATACTTTGTATCCCATAAATCAGTTCCCATGGGATACAAATCACCTTTTAACGTTTCCATAGAAAAAACGCGTGCGAAGCCGCGGGCATAACCTAGTAAACAATAAAATTAATACATGGATTCTTAATACTACAAGTTGTTACTGAGCAAGTGGAAAGGTTCAGGGACTGTACTTAGTACAACGATTCCCACACTAGCCTTATTTAATGTTTGTTGGTTGAGTTTGATAGACACAAATTCGTGCGCACAACTCATAGTCCAGCAGTGGACTAGCATACTCACCACATGTGTCCAGAAGGCGCCTGCAGACTGACGTGGCTGGAGTACTGGAAGGCCGGCGAGTGCTTCGCTAGCACCGGCTCCTGGCCGACCACGCCGCGCCCGCGGACTGTCTCTAAGGTCCCGCTGAGTGAGAAGATGCGCCAATGTCGCTCGCGGAGCTGCACTGCTTGGGGGCTCAGGTTTTCTAGGCGGATGCAGTAGCGCCACTGGAAATAAACAACCAAATCATCATCATGCAAGCAGAGCTTTGTTATGGGAGACTGATTAACACTTTCATGACCCAAGACGCAGACGAGCTTCTCGACCCTCGGGTGGCGGAGGCTGGGCAGTGAATGCGTTAATACATTCTATCCTGCTAATATTATTAAGAAGTTTGTGCCATTGTGAAAATGTTTGGCCGAAGACAACGCCAACACTACGGTATAGACGGAGCTGAAATTTTGCAAGATCTGAACCTAGAATAACTTTTTACGAAGGCTACTTTTTATTCCGAAAATATGCGTGCGATGCCGCGGGCCGAAGCAAGTACTTATCAAATATACCAGTGTATACTTAGTGATAATAAAATATACTAATAATAGGTAGGTACACAGCATACACCCAGACTCTATTATAATATTATTTATTATTTTACTTCTCAAATATAAATAATATACTCTCTTCTAAAATTGCGTGCAAAGCCGCGGGCAGAAACTAGTATAAATAAAATATACAATTTGGCTGCCCCAACCACAATAAAACTGCATTTTTAGTGTTTATCAATCTCCACATGATGCCAACAATCTCAGTAGAGATTCGCATGTTTGGCACACCACTTCCCTGTACACTCAGTGTTGTGTGTAGGTACGTATATATGCAACAACATTAAGCCTCCACTACACAGACGCGATTTTGAAGCTGCGTTTTACGATTTTGCGGGGGCAACTGTGTGGTGGAGGCTTAACAACAACATTCTACATTATGACTGTTAATTATCAGATGACGACATAGATGGATATCACTCGTTGTGTTTGTGTACAAGTTCTGTTTGTGCCAGGCGTCGCAAAATTAATTGTAATTTATGTTGAAAAAAAGCATTTTCTGCGACTAAAAGCTTAAAAAATTACGCTTGGTTGGCCCTAACCTAGTAGGTGCTGCCGCACGTTGACGCAAAATGAATTAATATTTCTCTTCAAAGTAGGAACGTATTTTACGCGACTGACAACTCGAGAAATGACGCTCGCCTGGGTCTAGCCTAAGTGCTTGCAATGTGAAGAATCTTACCCAATACACTGAGGAGTTCTGCGACTCTCGACTGCCCATGTAGAAAGGTATAACAGTGACGCGCACGCCCTCTGTCGTCTCTCGGTGAACATCGCTCAGTTCCAGCCAAGGATGGTTCTTCTTTTGCCAGGCGCGAAGTGTCTCTTGAGCTATGAACGGCGGGTCTGAGGATGTAAAGAAAAATAAATGATTATACGATTCACATAAGTTTTCCCTTATAAAAATCTTTCAACATGGCTGAGCAGTGCTTTTTTCTCACTCAGTCAACGTGAGTAAACAAACGACTAAGCTATTGCTTATTGTTGAGAGAGGTTTTTATGTGGGAGGATTTATTCTTATTCTTTATGAAAAAAAATATAAAAAAATAATTTCGACGATTGTTTAACTTAACTTTTTCTTTCTAAATTTTATGATTAAAAAAAAAATCTGGACAATTCAGTCAGCATTATCTAGCCCCAAGCTAAGCAGAGCTTGTGTTACGGGTACTAGATAACTGATAGATACTTATAATACAATACACTACACAGATAGATATTTTTTATTATACATAGAAAACATCCAGAACACCCTGAACAAATAACTGCAGATCGTACAAACATTTTTTCCGAGGCGGGAATCGAACCCGCAACCTCCTGTGTCGCAGGCGGACCTTCACCCGCTGCGCCACAGAGGTCGTCAAATTGCATTGTCGATTGCATAGCGTATTTGATATCCATACTGTCATTTAGCCGTGAAGGCCATTTATTCGTTTTTTCGTTGCTAGATTCTTGTAACCTATTTTGTATTTAAGGCGGTACCCTACCTCGTTATTGTGTGAAGAGGATAGGCATAGGATTTCGCGTTCACAGGAGCGGGACAGAGCAAAGCGGCGTAAGCCCAAAAATCAAGTTTTTAGTAGTTATTTGCTCCCCACAAACATTAGAATAGTTAATTGAAAAAAAGGCAACATACAAAATGTTCTTTATACTTAGTTCAATTACCATGCTTAATCTCAAGATCGTATCATCTGTATTTATTGAGAAATTAGGGTTTTAGTAAATAATTAGAGGTAACTTTGCGATTTTTTTCTATCGAGAAAATTTTATGGCATCGTGTTTTCGAAACATATGATCGATAGAATAAGTCCTGAACTTTACCATATATAAATTTCAAAGTTAAATATTCAGTAGTTTGGAAGATATGGAGGTCCGACGGAGTTGAAAATAAGCAATTTGAGGTACTATACCCCCTTAAAAAAGCTGTAGGCCTTCCTTAAATAAGTATAAAGATTGTTGCAGATCTGGAGGCCAATTCTGCGTAGGTATCTATATTTTACCGGGTGATACGCAGTATCACGGGATAAAAAATCATGTGATAAATATCACAAATAGGTATAATCGTCCCGCCAAGAACTACATTCTCATGCGACTTATCGAGCCCTCGATGAATATCGAATTGCAGATTTTGAGAATAGGCATGTTTGCTACAAAACAATCACTCGATATTTTGACAGTTCTTGCATATTTATCAAGTAAATATATTGCCAGCATTGCCCTCCTGGAACGCTCCACTGCCGCACAACAAAAATATGCATTCATATAATGCTTTAACTTTGAGTCGTAATTAGATACATTTTATATTGATAGCATCAAATAACAGACAGCTCGCGCGCTTGAAGCTTGCGGTAAACTATTTTGTCACTGTAAAATGTACCTAAAGATGACGAGTTTCAGCACATATTTTAATGCTTATTTTTGTGATACTAGATACTAGTTTTAAAATTTCTGTTTCTATAAAAATAGACTTCAAAATCAAACTTAACAGGGGGAGTAACCTATCGTTGAACGTCACTGTATTATGGTAAGACTCCATAGTCTTATAATAAAATACAGAGGAAGGTATGTCAATTTAGGTCATTCTTTAAGTGAATTGAGTGATAACTACATTCGCCGCTAATTGATTTATTATTCGGCGAGTATTCAGAATGCAGCCAATGATCGGCGAAAACAGTATGAGCAAATCATTGAATTTCATTTATAGTCAGGAGTCAGGCAGACTTATGTCTGCCTGACTTATGTAAGGGATGTGTATTCAAATTCAAAATACATAAAATCATAAACATTTCTAGGTTACACCTAGTTGTAACCTAGAAAATCGTTTATCTAGGTCAAGTTCGTCGTGCAACTAGATTTATAGTTAAAGGCTGCTGTACAGTTATTTAGTAATGCAAGACACCTACCTTTTATAAAAATAAAAAGTTGTTACAGATTTTTGATTCTTAATCTTGTTCCTCTGGCTTAAGGCACATCCCTGACTCACACTAGCACTGCCACCTATTTATTCTCGTTTTTACGTTAAACAAGGGAATTTTTTAATATCCATTGGGTAGTTTGATAAACCTACCAATCATAAGCTTTTTTGAATGCTACATAGGCATTCAAAAAATAATAGTTTTCTACTCTAATAAGTAATAATATAAAAAGGAAAGATTTTTATGTTTGTAATGAATAAACTCAAAAACCACTGGACCAATTTCATAAATTCTTTCACCATTAGAATGCTACATTATCCCTGAGCAACATAGGCTATATTTATATTTTATGTATATATGTCCACCCGTGCGAAACCAGGATGGGTCAGTAGTATTTTATAAAGTTTAGACAGAGATGAGAACAAAGTTTGGTGGCCACCCTCTTGGAACTTCGCATCTCTGCCTAAATTATACAAAGGTGGCGGCCTTAGTGTGAGTCAGGGTAGCGCCTTGACAAAACTAGGTAGAGTGGATTTCCCTAAGAGTAATTTTAATTCGCTCTTATTTAAGAATACAATTAAAACCAACCTCTCTCAGCGTTATGCATAAGAAACTTGTCAAACAGCTCATGCTGTAATGGAACCCTCTCGACAGAGGCGTAAGGTATAATATCATCGTGGGCCACATAGTCCAAGCCAGGGATGGCGTACAGACTCCGACTGGACTCTTGGTTGCCAAGGAAGGTCACTGCCTCAGTCTGTGCACGCTGAAAAAAAGGTTTACAGATATCAGGTATCAAAGCGATAGCAATGGACTCAAACTTAGGTACAAGGGTAAAGAGATAATAGGTTATGATTTTTATATGTGCTCTTGATGAAAGTAAATGCAGTTTACATTTTTTTGCTAACATGTAATTGAAGACGGGCAGGTCAAAAATTCATCATCTAAGGATCTTATACAGAACAGCACATAGCCTGATGTTTATTTATTTCTACCCAGGTATATTTAAATTAAGAAACCATAATCCATTTTACACTCAGACCTTAAGGTTGGTGATCTTTGAAAGATAATTAAAAACAGTGTTTACCTTGTTCAGGGGTTCTGGGTGTTTTTCTATGTATAATAAAAAATATCTATCTATGTAGTGTATTGTATTAAGTATATCAGTTATCTAGTACCCATAACACAAGCTCTGCTTACCTTGGGGCTAGATAATGCTGTGTGAATTGTCCAGCATTATTACATTATTATATTATATTATTATTATATTATTATATTATATTATATTATATTATATAGACTATTATTAGATTATTGGAGACCTTATAGAGACCTTCAAAATCCTAACAGATATAGTATACCAAATTTATCAAAGATACTGTATACTATGAACAAAAACACAAACCTGAGAGGACACTCTCTGAAGCTGCAATGCGGGCCAAGTACCAGCAAACCCAGAGAGCACATACTGCCGAATCGCATAGTGAAAACTTGGAACCGGTTACCAGAATCAGTGATCAGTGCCCCCTCAGTGAACTCTTTCAAAAATAGACTGGACAAATATTTAAAGTGCATTGACAAAGACTCAGATATACACGTATCAGCTTAACAGCTGCCTGTGTATCACAAATAAATAAATAAATAAATAATAAAAGTGTTTAGCATTTGTGTTGGTTAACTTTGAATGTATGAATACTTTTTTATAAATGATAAAATATAATTGTCCAATTATCTTTTTGAAGAATACATGTCTAAATCACCCACGAGGAAGCATTATGTAATTAAATTATTGAAAGAAATAGGAATGATATTTTAGGCAGGACATACAAAGGTCTATGGAAGTGTCTAACAGGCATTAAAGTTTGAATATAATAATAATTTATGAAAATTAAAAGCTGGAATTGCTACTTTTTTAAGTATCTTATTTATAAAGTTAGCAATATAAATCTGGACTTGATTATTATTTTGATATAAGTTGATAAACATGTTTTAAAGGTCAAACAAATAATGGATGTTGCTATGAAAAAAATTTCGATTATGATATTATTAAATAGACAATGAAAGTCTCTTTAGCATTGTTTTTAATGAGACTGATTTTGTTATTTGTCACTAAGCTGAAACATCACAAAAGCTTTATGTTATTATTATTAATTGACAACATTAACCATTATTATGTTATTCATATACCTTTTTCTTCCACTCGGGTCTCATATCGTTGTTTGTTTGCACAGTCAGAAATGAAATATAAATAAATTAATATTTTGTCAAAAAAATTAAGATGGTGAAATATCCAGGCAGACATTGCTTCAACTAAAATGTAGCAGGGTATAAAAGGTTAATATAAAAACATAAAATTAAACAAGAGGGTTTTTTTATATGCAGTGATATTTGGCACAAACTGGAGTAAGTATATGAATGACACAATTTATAACTATTCAAAATTGCCTTATTACATGGCATGTTTACTATAACCTGTTTTATGAATCTAGCACA
This sequence comes from Eupithecia subfuscata, assembly GCA_963564075.1. Lineage (NCBI taxonomy): Eukaryota > Metazoa > Arthropoda > Insecta > Lepidoptera > Geometridae > Eupithecia > Eupithecia subfuscata. The sequence continues at coordinate 6,405,609 of OY751117.1, read as the reverse complement.
ACAACAAACAAGATTGGTACTTACTATGTATGGTGCATCTCTTGTGTCAATGAGTACTTGGTAGAAAGTGTGAGTTCTGCCCTTCACCTCTTTCCCAACATTCGATAGAGAGTCTCCTGACGCCTCAGAGTTAGTTGAGGAGACGGAACTGTCCTTTTTGCTGGTTGCATCCCTATCATAAACTCTGGCCAACCATGGGAAGAGTATCACACCTCGATACCCAAAAACTTTATGGAGAATTAGCTGGCCAGTATCATATTTGCCTGAGGATCGAGGTGTTTCTAGTTTTCCTACTTCAGCTAATCTGAAAATTTAATTAATTTAATTTAGAGGTTATGTAGGTACTACGTAATATTCAGTAAATCGTCTGATTTGATATCTTTACCTGGTATAATGAGCCACTTGAGTTATAAGCGTTTTAGATACTGTTGATCTCACAAGATTTCTTGGTAGGAGTCTTACTAATAAATCCATTTTACCCTTTTTTTCATATTTTTGTTTGAAGACAGCTGACAAAGATTTTGATTTGAATTGATTGATTGATTTGATTGACAGACTAGTTTAAAGATTGACAGTTGGCTATCTATGGTTTGTGTTGTGTTTGAGTGAGTGAGTGGTGAGTGAAGCCAACAATAATAAATTAATAATATATTTTTATTATTTCTCTTTTATTTTATTTCTTTTTGACATATCTTTCTGGGCACAAAAAAATACATTTTAGATTCTAGTAGCACGCAACGCAAAAAAGTTCATTACCTATCTCGGTCACAGTGCCAACAGGCTAGCGGCTGCATTGAGATAGAAAGCATCTTTTTCTACACTACGCAAAATGAGCGAGATTTTAAACTCAGTCAGTGCACGAAAGGTGTAGTCCCCCCCCCCCCCCCCCCCCCCGGGAACAACTTTTGTTCAACGACTTTTCGAATTTCGATTGCTATCTCTGAAAAAACTGCGACAAAGACAAACAACATGAACAGCTGATTTTTTACGAAGTAACAACCCTAAAGTCAGCTGTTTCTTGCACTTGGGACAATGACCTCAGTATGGTCCTCACAGGCAGGCGCCTAAATTTGATTGGCGGTCGGACTTTGCCAAACGGTTGTCAATCGCCAATCTTAGGACAAAATTATACCTTTGAGAACCACCCTCTTTCGCTAATGGGCTGTCGGCATCTATCAAACACACGCCCACTTAAATACCTGCAGAGGTATAGGTATACCTGCAGAGGTATAGATAGGTATAGGTTACCCGGATAGGGTTGTTACTTTATTTAGGCACTAGGAAATTAAAACTTTTTGTATGGGAAACTGAAAATAGGATTTGTTAATTATCTCCCCCCCACAACTGATCACCATTGGGGTCTGAACCCCCCCCCCCCCCCCTTCGGCATAGTACACATGTTTTGATACACGTTGTATAATTCAATAATGTCAATAAAATAAAGTTGAATAAATTAGCCATAGCGATAAATAATAAGAAGATTCCTACTTTTTCGGCGCTTAGTTATGTTCTTTCTTTTATTTTCTTTTTCGAAATAGGAAAGCAGCGACAATGTGCACGAATTCATAAAAAATTTGTGAGGTATTTATTACATTACCTACATACATTTTTTCACGGTACCGTTCTTGAACGGTATAAAATTATGTGGAAATCGAAGCTACCGTATGGGCAGGTCAAATCAAAACCAAATGTAGCTTCCTAACCTTTAAATTACCTTTCACAATAAGTACATTATGCAGGCAGATGCTGCATGCGGCAAGCTGAAAACAGGGTGCTATGGCGCTCATTAGGCGAGGCCTATGACCAGCTGTGGACTAATATAGGCTGATGATGATTATTGATGATGGATGATAAAGTATTGATAAGCCCTTGTCAGCCAGCTTCCCGCATCTATGACGATGCAATCCTACTTCTTTCGTCTAATTTAGCCTTAATTTCTCTATGGTGAATGGATTCAAATGTCAACGTCTATCGATCCGATCATTCCGATCGATCAACGATCATACTAGTGATGTGCCGAGTCGCTGTTTTGGTGAATCGAGTCGACTCGAGTCGGTTTAAACGGTATTCGAATCCTGACTCGATTCCGGTATTCGAGCCAAGTACTCGAGTTCTATTTTTTGGTATTCGAATGTTGACTCGAATTTCTAGACTCGAGTCCAAGACTCGGGTCCTGGACTCGAGTCCACGGCCATGTACCGCTTAGCATCCGCGTGGTAGTCTTTCATATGATACAATAAGAGATACAACTCGCACGCCTCCGCCTCCACCACGCCTCCGGCGTCTGTGTGTGGAACTGTGGAGGCTTTAAAAGTCGCATGTTCAAACTTGTATTAAAAGGCGTTACTTCATTGCTTAGGTAAAAAGAGATTGAGTATGAACGAGTCAACCTAACTCGAATACAAGACTCGAGTCAGTTGGACTCGCATAATACTCGTATGACTCCAGTACCGGAATCGAGTCCGGCGTACTCGAATCATAATAAATTGGTATTCGAGTAGGCGAGTCCTAAGCAGGAATCGAGTCTGATTCGAGTCAAGCCGTACTCGGCACATCACTAGATCATACACATTCAGTCAGTCAGTTCACAGAGGTCAAATTTTTAAAGTTCAAAGTTTATTGAAAATATTTTTACATATTTTTTATTTTCATTATATTATTAATATTATTTCGTCAAAAAGCTCCTAAACAAACCATATAATGCTGTTATCATTCTTTAAATTCATCAATATGGGTAAGTTAAACAGGGTTTACTTTACCAAAACAAACTTTGTTTACAACAGAAGCTTTAGAATGTATTATTTTTAGCTCCTGCCTGCGTGCGGCAGTCAAGGAGCATAGCATCACTCTCCGCTCTACCGGACACGTACCAAATGCTATACAAAACCTGCCGAGACTTCGCAGAAGGCGAGCTAAAGCCGAACGCAGCTAAATACGACCGTGATCATCTCTACCCTGGTGATGCGATCAAAAAGATGGGTGAACTAGGCCTAATGGCTATAGCCACACCTGAGGAGCTTGGTGGGGCTGGGTTGGACTACCTGGCGTACGCTATAGCACTAGAAGAGATCTCCAGAGGTTGTGCCTCAGCCGGGGTGATCATGTCTGTGAACAACTCTCTCTATCTTGGACCTCTGCTGCACTGGGGAAATGATAAGCAGAAGAAGGAGTTTGTTACTCCTTTCTGTAATGGTATGTTATGCCCCTCATTTTCTGTTGAGATATCACTGATGAAAGCTGAAAAAATTCCATTCTTTCCATGCAACTGCCTATAAATTGCTCTAAAGTTGATGCTGTTTTAGTAATTCCTATTTTTAATTATTTTTTATTTTAAGGGGAGACTATTGGATGTTTTGCTCTCTCTGAACCTGGCAATGGCTCAGATGCTGGTGCTGCTTCCACCACAGCCAAGGACGGTGGAGACAAATGGATACTCAATGGAACAAAATGCTGGATCACCAATGGTTTTGAGAGCAAAGGAACTGTAGTGTTTGCTACCACAGACAAGAGTTTAAAACACAAAGGGATATCAGCATTTGTTTTACCAAAGCCTATCAAGGGCTTAGAATTGGGGAAGAAGGAGGATAAACTAGGTATCAGAGGATCTTCTACTTGCTCTCTTATATTTGAAGATTGTGAGATTCCCAAAGAGAATATTCTGGGACAGCCAGGATTAGGCTTCAAGATTGCCATGATGACTTTGGATGCTGGAAGGATTGGTATTGCCTCTCAAGCATTAGGGATTGCGCAGGTATTGTGCTGTAACATAGACAACTACCAATACCTTTTGTTACAACCCATTGCTAATAACAGTGACCGTTTCAGGCATCCTTAGATGTTGCAATTGAGTATGCATCAAAGCGACTAGCTTTTGGGAAGCCTATTGTCAAACTACAGGCAATTCAGCACAAGCTGGCTGACATGGCAATGAGGTTGGAGGCAGCAAGGCTGCTGACATGGCGCGCAGCATGGCTGAAAGATAACAAGCAGCCATACACTAAGGAGGCAGCTATGGGAAAACTGGCAGCATCTGAGGCGGCGACTTTCCTGTCACATCAGTGTATTCAGGTCAGATTACCTTATAGTTTTATAAATGCAATTTGTTCAGAACACTCTGAACCAGCCTTTTGATGTGTCTTAACCACCCTGCAACTATCCGTTTTACATCCATGGCAAATGAAAAAAATCTAGCTAATTATAGTACAGCTAGTGAAGTATAGTACTGCTATTAAAGTAAAGCACAGCTAGTATAGTACAGCTAGGACAGTACATACAGTCATGTATTAGTAAACTACATTGTATGCTCTTCATTGCAGATACTGGGTGGTATGGGCTATGTAACCGACATGCCTGCAGAGCGCCATTACAGAGATGCAAGAATAACAGAGATTTATGAAGGAACATCTGAGATTCAGAGGCTGGTCATTGCAGGCCAGCTGATCAAAGAGTATGGTCTGAATTAAATAAGGTGTAGAATGTTATGATAGAAGTGTAAATGCAATCATATATTATGTAGTTTGTAAGTGTATAAAATGACTGTATCTAAATAATCAATCAACAATAATGAACAAGTAAGGTTGTGCCTGTAAAGTGTAACATAATAATTTTACAAAATATTTTTATTGAACTTGTAGTAAAAGACTGCTATTATAAACCAACTGATGTATGAACTACAACATATAGACATCATACTCAGTATTTTTGATATTTTTTAGAACTATTTAATCCATAAAATATAAAAAATGGAATCAAGATTAAGAATAATAATACAAGTGTGTCACATAAATAAATGCTGATTTTGGCTATTGCTGTGTTTATTGTCCTGGTCCAGATAGGGATTTGTCCATGAACTTCCTCTTTGCAAAGCAAAGCCACCACTTGCTTGGCTTTCCATCATCTGTGGCAAATACCTAAAAAGCAAAAGTTGTATATCATCAAAATAATAGATACTTTTTAAATAACAGCTAAAATTTCTAGAACAAGATTTCTATATAGTGCACACTAATATTATAAATGCGAAAGTTTGGATGGATGTACAGATGGATGGATGTTTGTTACCTCTTCACGCCAAAACTACTCATCGGATCGGGCTGTAATTTTGCATGCAGATAATTCTAGGCCTGGATAAAACATAGGCTACTTTTTATCCCATAAATCAGTTCCCATAGGATAGAAATCACCTTTAAACGTTTCCATAGAAACAACGCGTGCGAAGCCGCGGGCAGAAGCTAGTCTATACTAATATTATAAAGAGGAAAGATTTGATTGTTTGTTTGTATTGAATAGGCTCCGAAACTACTGGACCGATTTGAAAATTCTTTCACCGTTAGGAATATTACTTTTCAGGGAGTGACATAGGCTATATTTTATCCCGGAATTCCCACGGGAATGGGAACTACGCAGGTGAAACCGCAAGGTGATCGTCTAGTATATAATCTAAGCCTTTTATTCAGACAGTTTACAATATGTAGCATAGATGAATGGTTTTATTGGTCCATGATATGCAGTAAGATACTTTGACTTAAACTAAAACAACTTCTTCAGCATCCGTCTGTGTGCCACTTTGGACAAAGGACTTTATAGTGCATAGGACAGAAAAATTACAAAATTTTGACATACCTTTTCAACAACCCTGTTGCCAGTTTCATGCCTCAACTGTTGAAGGTATTGTCTCATCAAATCTGAAATAGATAGTATAGAATTCATACATCGGTTAACATTATTCAAAATGAATCATCAGCCGCCCAGCATAGTGATTTTTTGTGTAGACTAAAATAGAGAAAATGTTATTACATTGCATAAAATAATAGTTGAAGATATGAATTGCAAATATTTCACCCATTCATGACCATTGGATGTAATTTTAGTAAATTTTAACCTAGACAAACATTGCAGTGCCCAAGATGCAGATGTCATTCTTCTCCGTAAAGTGACCCCTGCTGATTGCACCGCTGAGGCTGGGCAATGAATGTGTTAATGCACTTACCACCTTCTTGAGCACTAGCAGGTTTAGAATAAACAGCATTCAAAGGGAAGCCATGCTCTCCTGGAATGTCAAACTTGGAAATAGCAAGCATATACATTTCTTGCTGTCCCTGGTTCTTGTTGGAACATTTCTGGAGCTTCTTCAGACATTCAGAGATATAAAGAGTGAGATAAATCAGGACTCTGTCTGAATCCGACTGAAAGAAGATATTAACAACATTAATAAATCTTAAGATAGATAGATGTTTATTGGTCTAAAGAGTTATGTTCTCTGGATATTAATTGAGGTACGAAGGTACTTTATTACAATAATTATGTAGGTAGGTACCTTGATTTCATAAAATCTGAAGAATACATTTGCCTTGAAGTAGTTGAGGGCTTCGTCGATAATATCGAGCTCTATCTTTGGATTGGAGGGCGCTGGACCGCGGAAGGTGGTCCGAATTGGCAGGAGAGCAAGGTTACCAACGGATTGCGAGCACTCGACCAAAGTGGAGTGATATGCCTGGAAGTAATTGGGCAGTTAGCATGGTAAACGTTCAGTCAACGCAAATAAGCCTGTTTTTATTACAGGATACACTTACTGGCATTTTGGTTTTTGTGATCGTTTTACACCTGTACTTTTTTGATCGAATAGTAACGTTCACCGCGAAATCAACAATATTAGAAGGCAGGAAACCTACTATAACTTTACTGAGACACAGGAAAACAAGAGATAAAAGGCGTTATACCCCGGTTTATGATTCATTTGAATTGAACAAAATGCTGAAATGAAAACACAAAATTATTTTGGTATTGAATGACATTGACATTACTATCAAAACTTCAACTTCTTGTTTGATGACATTGGGTGCTTTCCGAATTACAAATACAGCGCCGTTATCGATTACAGCGATATTTGTCGTTCCAAATTAGTTAGCACGAAATTGACAGTTGAGTGCCATCATCAATTCGGAACACTTGTGAACGCGCTCACGGTCACGAGTCACGTGTCAAATGTCATTCTACGTAGAGTAGGTAGTAGTACCTATTGTTCTGTGAATGATAGTGTGAGTTTTGACAGATTAAACGTCACATTTGACAGAGCGCTCACAGTGATTTCAGTTTGTAGGATGGTCGGTGATATCGCAAAATGGCGCATGTAATGACGTCATCTATGACGTCACACGGGACAACGTTGTCGCGCTCACAGTAATTTGGAACGCTTGTGAGCGCGCTATTATCGATTTTAGCGTAACTCGGAATGCAGCCATTACTATCACAGCTGTCACACATCAGCCACAGAGTGACTGACACTGGCACCTCTTTCTACGGCAGACCCCACTGCTGATGACGGTAAGGTAACATGACATTTTAGTGGCGATTGCGGCGCGACGTGCGTTTTGTTATTTATGTCACTGTCATATGTAAACAATACTGTCAGCAGCTCAGCCAGCTGTTTTTGTTTTGCTCGCGCCTGCGTTGCTAGCGCGTGCACGTGTTCTAATTTTGTCTACTTTACTCAAAAGCATACAAAACAGTAGGTATGGCTGATGAAACACAAAGTAAAGTACTCTCGTTAGTAGCAGACATTGTAAAAAAGAAAGCTAGTAAAGAAGTTTTATCCGACAAAAACGGCGATGTGGCAACATCAGTGAAGACCAATTCTAAACCACCATCAATCAAAGGAAAGCCTAAATCTGGAAGGTTTTGGAAAACAGAGAAAGAAAGGTTACTTAGTTTTAGACGTACAGTATAGTATTACAATATCTGTGGCCGTACATAGACTTTTAGTTTATCAGAGTTAGACATTATTCAAATCATATTTTAATTTCAGGTTTTCTACAATAAATAAAACCAAGGGTCTTAGAAATGACTTTGCAAAGAAAGCAGCCCTTCGCATTGAACTGCAAAGGACTAAAGAACTTTCAAAGCAGCGTTTGGAAGATTTCAAACAGCAACAAGAAGTGAAGAAGGAACGTAGGAGAGAAAACATAAAACGCTCAGCAGAGAACAAGCAAAAAGCAGAAGTAGTGCAAGTTATTACAAACTCTGCCAAACTCAAGCGTATGAGGAAAAAACAACTACGGTTTATTGAGAAAAGGGATACTAATAAAGCAGTTGAAGCTAGCAAATAAATAATAGTACCCAACTTTGTTATGTTATTTTCACGGCCTGATATATGGTCATAGTCCCTCCCTCTCATCTACTCAGCCCGTGAGCACACACTCGTACTTTATAAAAAACACATAATTGGTTTTATTCATATAATATTTTTATTAGTTATCAAACTGAATACATATAAAAACATTACATGTATACCTGAGTTTTTCATAGGATCAATGAAAAGTGTTTTTGTAGGATATTTACATAAACATGAAAAGTGAATGCTGAGACTTGCATAATGTTGCCTAATTATTTGCAATGTACATAGCAAACCAAATGACCTAAGCTACATCAAATTATAATATAGTAAATAACCTTCCAAGCATTCACCTCTCATGTGATACATTGGTAGTGAAACTGTAATGCAACATACAGGTATGGATGTATGTACATAATTCATAAGCTTGTACATATTTACACAGATGGAATCTCGTGACAAATATTGATAAAACATGTATAAAATACACCAAAAACTATTTCTTGAATACACTTACCATTAAACATTTTAAACCTCTGAGATAATACTTATGTAATATGTATGTATCTAACATAGATGGTGCATCTATGCTATCAAAACTGTACCATAGTAAATACAAAAAAAATCATAAGATGTTATTTTTCAAAGCCTCAAAAATACCATTTATCTCTTTTTTAAATACTGCTCAAGATAAAAATGTTATTAACTAACACTACATAACACTAGTATAAATATCAGAGCAAATTTGTTATACATAATTACATTTATTGAAAAATCATAAAAAAAGTTAATAAAGTTTAATTTACCAGAATTAAATCACACCACTAAATCTCTTAAAAGGTATTTCAACATTAACTATTAAATTCCATGAAATAATTTATAACAACTTCAACATTGTTATACCTAATAATAACAACATTATGTAGCTTAAGATCTAAAAAGATAGACTAACTAGTCATTTTTGTTCATGGGTCTCGCACAAATCGGAAGTGGCCGTTATTTCTACAAATATTTAGGTAACTGTACTCAAGCCAATCTCAAGAAATAATGTTGGTAAACAACTTGCGACACTTAAGGGGGTATAGTACCTCAAATTGCTTATTTTCAACTCCGTCGGACCTCCATATCTTCCAAACTACTGAATATTTAACTTTGAAATTTATATATGGTAAAGTTCAGGACTTATTCTATCGATCATATGTTTCGAAAACACGATGCCATAAAATTTTCTCGATAGAAAAAAATCGCAAAGTTACGTCTAATTTTTTACTAAACCCTAATTTCTCAATAAATACAGATGATACGATCTTGAGATTAAGCATAGTAATTGAACTAAGTATAAAGAACATTTTATATGTTGCCTTTTTTTCAATTAACTATTGTAATGTTTGTGGGGAGCAAATAACTACTAAAAACTTGATTTTTGGGCTTACGCCGCTTTGCTCTGTCCCGCTCCTGTGAACGCGAAATCCTATGCCTATCCTCTTCACACAATAACGAGGTAGGGTACCCCCTTAAATCTAAAATTCGTTTGAAATATAAATTGTCTGCACTAAGCATTTTAGGAATGAGGTCAATACGACGAGTAGTGCAGATTATACAAAAAATCAACTAAACAACAAGAGGGTGATTTGTGGCAAAGTATGAGAGCTATGTTTAATAACATTGCATCTTCAGTTTGGCCTGAGTATTTATCGGTAAACACCGTTTTGTGCGAAACCCGGTTACAATTGAATGCATAGAAAACATACGAAACATCAGTCTAAGGCAGTGACAATAAAGTTTGATCACAACTGAACAAATTATGATCACGTAAAACTAGATAAATAGGAGACCTAAAGGATAAACACTAGAGTTGGGTAAAGGTCAATTTATTGTAAGTCGGCAGTTCATAGTCAACTTTGGTCACAAGTTTTATTGATGTTAATGCGTAATGATAACATCAGCCTAAAAGTAGCTAAGGCTAGACTGATTAACTCATTATCTATTCACCCTAGTGCCAAACCCTTTACGAGACGTAGCAAAATTAGTTGAAAATGAGATTCATAGAAATCTTAAATCTATTTTAGAAGTGGATTGTTCATTGCTTATCAGAAATAACACTCTTCTATGGCAAAACACTGATATCCAAAGAGTAATAAAAGTAGCTTTGCTTATCTCTATATTGCTATCGTCTGAACCTATTAACTGCAAAATGATTTGATTTTAAAACTTTGTTCAATCTTACAATGAAAGCAGCATTGCAATGCAATCCTTTTTTAATGATTTCATATTTTCTTCTGAACCTAATATCTGCAAAATGATAAAATTTCAAAACTTTGTTAAATCTTACAATGCAAGCTGCAATGCTTTTTTAATAATTTCATATTTTATTCTGAACCTATTATCTGCAAAATGATAAGATTTCAGAACTTTGTTCAATCTTACAATGCAAGCTGCAATACTTTTTAATGATTTCATATTTTATTCTGAACCTATTAACAGCAAAATGATAAGATTTCAAAACTTTGTTCAATCTTACAATGCAAGATGCAATGCAATGCTTTTTATTGATTTCATATTTTACTCTGAACCTATTAAGTACTTCAAAATGATAAGATTTCAAAACTTTGTTCAATCTTACAATGCAAGCTGCAATGCAATGCTGTTTTAATGACTTAAAATTTTACCAACAAACTTAAAGAGCCTATTATAATGCTGGACAATTCACACAGCATTACCTAGCCCCAAGCTAAGCAGAGCTTGTGTTATGGGTACTAGATAACTGATATATATAATATAATACACTACATAGATAGATATTTTTTATTAGACATAGAAAATATCCAGAATGCCCTGGACAAATGTCTGCAGATCGTACAAACATTTGTCCCGAGGCGGGAATCGAACCCGCAACCTCCTGCGTCGCAGGCGGACCTTCGCCCGCTGCGCCACAGTGGTCGGCATTATTAAGCGTTTTATGCTCTGGTACATACATTAACTTTTTCTCAATGATTTATGGCGGGACCACTGTCTATCACAAACTCAAGACAGGAGTGCAAACTAAATTACGTATAAAAGACTGTAAAAACCTGGTACAAAAGATGAGTATTTCTGATATTACAATAGAAGTATTTGATAGAGTTTTTAAGAGTTAACTTCGCACTGGTCTGCTTCTTACGTATATAATTACATACATCTTCAAATTACCCGGTACAGTACACGCCTAATATGTGCAAACTAAGGCGGGCACTGTATAATTCTCTAACTAAAAGTTTATTAACAAAACAAAAGCATATCAACCAACTTAAAACATACACCTACATATGTCTTTACAATAATCGTAAATATAACGCTTTTATTCGCACCAATAACAAATTGAGTTAAATCTTAATATTCTAGAACCAGCTTAGTAAAAATTGATATTGTTCTATCTTGATCAGTGTGATTACTGTGATCAGTGTGATTACTGTGATCAGTGATCAGTGTGATCACACTTGATGCTAATTCTAATATCTTTGGAAATAATAGAATAATATTCAATTTGTTATTGGGCTATGAACTCTGGCGCTATAAAACTCAATTCACAGTGGCCTTTTATTATGTACAGCTAGCTATACAGAACAAAAATATGCAATAATCGAATCTTATTGTAAAATAAATTTATTAAATTCCAAGTCTGGCGCGCCTTCCATGTCTGAAATTGTTGAGATTCGTGGAATATGGGCCTACGAGTAAATTTTCAGATCAAGGCAGATTCTTTAAAAATATTTTACGAACTGCATAAACTCAGGCATTTTGATTAATTTGTTCGTACGTCTTTTGAGCATACATTTGCTTAGTATGACAGCCGCTAATCAATATTTTTTTTATCAATTAAACAAATAGTGTACTCCTACTTAAAACATACATGAATGCTTTTATTAGATACTTAAAGTTAACACATTCACTGTTCACCTGAGCGGTGCGACCTTTAAGGACACACTTATGCACGACTTATCAACGTGCGTCATAGGCACACATAGCATTACCTAACACTGTGACATTGCAGCAACTGACAAAGTTCACCAAAAGTATTGAACCGGTGACTAACCTACCTATTGAATCTTTAGATAAAGTTTTCGTTCATCGACTTTTGGCGATTCACTACCGAATGACTTACTGATAGCTGTCTGTACATAGGCGATATTCGACGGTCCGTCTCAGTTGAGTGGGGTCCACGGCGATCAAACGTCGAAATCTGCGCCGCCTTTGCCGTTCGGTGGAATGAATGGTTCACTCCACATTCTTCTGAGATCACCCTGTAGACAAACAGACCTCATATAAACTGTTTTTAACATTTATCTTTTTGGAACGAAGTTTCTTATCGCGCGTTGTGAAAGGGGGCTAGACGGAAAAAAATCATACGAAGAGTTGTAACGACACTTTTTGCTATAGTAAGCTATTGTAAGCCGTGCGGCGTGCGCATGTTTCTCTGTCTGTCTCTCTCTCTTATGAACTTCGTTCCATCCGGGTGTCCCTTGACACCTCTCAAGTTTTTTTAATGGGATTGTTTCGACGATGTCTTGGATGCTTCGTCCATTAGTGATTATTCATCTAAGATCGATTTGATTAGGCATGGTCGCGTTTGACAGAGCTCACGATTTTTCCACTGTGGCTTCCTTTGCTCGCCGCACGTGCTTATGGCGCTACCTATTTTATCGTATAATTGTGTTAAACGAAAGAATTTTCAAAAATCGATTTTGCAGTGTGTGATTCCTATCATAAGCTTATTTTTAATACCTCTGTAGGCAGAGAGAGAGAGCGAAGTTGCTCATTTTGCTCACCATCGTGGCCAAAAAGAGAAACTTCGCATCTTTGCTCGCACTATACAAAATAAAACTTTTACAGAGGCATTAAAAATAAGCTTAAGATAGGTATCACGAACTACAAAATCGATTTTTGAAAATTGCTTCGTTTAACATAATCATAAGATACTAGCCGCGCCCCGCGGCTTCGCCCCCGTGGAAATTTATGTTTCCAAGTTTCTTAATTTTTTCTTTCATAAGAACCTTCTCCTGACAATAACAAACACAACAAAGAAAGAATTAGCGAAATCGGTCCAACCGTTCACGCGTGATGCCGTGACCAAGGAAAACGGGTTTCATTTTTATATTATACTAGATTCTGCCCGCGGCTTCGCACACGTTAATTAAACAAAATTGTGAATCTAAACCATTCCCAGATCCCCTTGAACACACACAAAAAATTTCATCAAAATCGGTCCAGACGTTAAAATTGTGAATCTAAACCATTCCCAGATCCCCTTGAACACACACAAAAAATTTCATCAAAATCGGTCCAGTCGTTTGAGAGAAGTTCAGTGACATACACACTCACAGAAGAATTATATATAGTAAGATAGAAAAGTTGACGCTCGAGCAGAAAGGAATGAGCGAGCAGAAAGCGTTCAAATGACGCTCCGCTTACTCATCTCTCTCATTTTCCTTTTGCGGTGGGAATCAACAGACAAAACTCTTTGTTGGTGGAAATGTAAACCAGGTACAGTACCAGGCAATAAGCATTGCACATCGACCTTTGGAAAGAGACAATCGGCTAATTTGGGCCTCATCTCTGTCGCACACTACCTATGTGACGTTTTGTCAGTCGTTGTTCAAGTGCGATAGAGTGAAATGTATATTTATATAGTTGTTAACACACCCAAATTTAAATGATTTAAAGTTGTACTATGGCATCTTTAGGAAAAGAGGGAAACCTTTACGAAGTCAGTCACGCGAAAATATCTACAATGTTTATAAACACTTTGTAAGTTCTTTGTTGAGAATTAGAATTTTTATTGTTTTTATTAGAATCTCTCACTTTCCAAAATAAATAGGTACGTAAACATGATGTGATCATGTTTTTTTTATTTTATTTTACCCTAACCTAAAGACGCACTTATAGAAAAAAATGTATAAAAAATATAGTTCGTATAAAACGAAGAATAAAGAATTATCAAAAGAAGCGAATCGTAATTGTTTTAACAGCTCCTAATAGGTAGATACCGTATAACCGTCGTATTTCGTGAGAAAAAAATGTATAAAAAATATAGTTCGTATAAAACGAAGAATAAAGAATTATCAAAAGAAGCAAATCGTAATTGTTTTAACAGCTCCTAATAGGTAGATACCGTATAACCGTCGTATTTCGTGAGAAAAAAATGTATAAAATATATAGTTCGTATAAAACGAAGAATAAAGAATTATCAAAAGAAGCAAATCGTAATTGTTTTAACAGCTCCTAATAGGTAGATACCGTATTACCGTCGTATTTCGTGAACGCTCTACGAAGGCGAAATTAGACGATTCTCTTTCCAAAGGTTGATGTACAAATTTTATCGCCGGGTACTGTATTTCATTTAAGAGGAGTCTGTCCCGCCTACCATTTCCCGCTCATAACCCTTTCGCGGTGGAACCCGGGCTCTACAACGCAAGGCGAGCGAAGCGAGCCGCACTTAAACTTCGTGGCCTAGGACACTAGGATGACCTAGGATGTCTTTGTTCGTGGCGAATTATGCAAGCCACGCTGTGTGTACTGATATGCTTGCGCTCGCTCTAGTAAGTACAATACATTTAGCGTATTCCACTGCATCCCGGACATAACCTATCCGATATTTTTTATCAGCTGGCCCTAAATATCTTGGTCTCAGTATCAAGTAGCCTAGTGTTATTGCTATAGTTGGTTACGCTACCTTGACATATGCCATGGTGAGGAGAGGCAGCAGTGTGAAGGGCACGAGGTACAACAGAGCAGGCTGCGCCGCCTTGAACACCTCGGCCGACACCGTCGCCGTCAGCAAACCCAGGAAATATCCCAGGAGGGAACAGTGGAAGTATGTCAGTCGTGATCCCTGAAGAAGAATAATACGGTAAAAGCACGGTCCTCCTAGCTGAGTTTCGACCACGGCGGCCAGTCTCATTGGAGACTGGCCAGATGCGCAGGACATATTATAGTTCACAAGCGCGTGCGCAACACAGGTGCACTCTCTATTCCCTCACTCTCATAATCCGGTAAAATAACAGGCACAAGAGGATTCATCCTGAATACTCAAACGCAATTAGATTTGAGCAGGTAATTTGGTGAGACAAGTAATTTAGCGCAGCGCATCAGCATTGCCGTATAGCGGGCAATGTAGACAGCGTCTTGGGGACGCTTCCGACTGGTATTGATATGGATCAGTTAAGCTACCTGTAGAGTGTTTGCAACAGTCTGCAGTAAGCTTAATTGTTTTAATTGTAAATACTAGTTCTAATTAATTACTATTATTTGACCGTAATTTTCTTTGTTAATAAAGTACGACTTTTATATTTCAATAGCAGATAAGAAGTTTTGCCATTTGCTATAAACCAACGCTAAAATAAACTACTAAAAAAATCCTCCTGGAGTATGTACCTCGCATGGTATTACCACAGCCTACCTATATTCATAGTCGTCAGTCGTTCGACGAAGGCGTTTTGACAGGGCAAGTCCCTTGGCCCCCGCACGATTGCACTCCCCTCGGGGGGAGGACGCTCCCGAGTTACTAAGGCGGTGATGCATGCAACTCGGGAGTGTCCCATCCCCGTCCCGTCCCTTGCCCGCCGCACGATTTCTCTGAAAAAACCACGTCAAGATGCCTTCGTCGAACGAATGTATGCAAATAGGTAGGCTGTGATATTATTTTACTATAGATATTGAACTTGGGCGATTTGGTCAAGACAACAGCAACCAAAATTTTTCACGTTTATTAAGATTGTGATCTCACTGTTTCGAAGTGAGTCTTCGTCAACGGTGATAATGCTTGAAAAAAAATTACCATAGATCTTGGGCCGGGCACCTGTCCCATTTGGCACACGAGAGTAGCCTTCTTGTAAGCATCGTACCGGAGCACGAAACATAGCAGCAGACCCGGCATCACGATGTCACCCAGACCTGTACAACACAAGATGTTAGCATTTACAGTTGTTTACTGGAACTTCTACCATGGATTGGGTTCCATAAAGACGAAGACCGGAAGTCCTAGGTGGAGGTGTATAGACGAGGTGTATACAGAGTGACGAAAAAATAATGGAATGGTAGCCTAAGAGTGGGAACAGACGAAAGGGACGTCAAAGCATGAGATGGGAAGATGATCTACCAAAAGTTTGGAGGAGATCAGCTCGTGACAGAGATGAGTGGAAGAAACAAGGGGAGGCCTCGAAGGACAACTTGACCTGAAATGGTTTCTAAAAAAAAATTAGGTTTAAAAATAGCACTTACTGTATAATAGTATGCTATAAATTTACCTACTGTAACATGGTCAGCGAATAAAGGCTTTTTTAATTTGATTTGAAAAAGACTGGTTTTTTGAGATTGGAGTGGATGGCCAAATCCGAAAGCATGAGAGTTAGAGAGAAGTCGTGGTATAAGTCACAGGCTCAATTTATGAGAAACTAGTTTCTGCCTGCGGCTTTGCACGCGTTGTTTATATACATAGATAGATAGATAGATATATATTTATTGTTTCAAGGTTGTTACAATTTGTTAATAGCGTCTTAAATCCTAACATAGGTATATCTAGACACTAGAGTTCTCTACGTAATACTTAATTATATTTTTTATAAGCTAGCATCGGAAATTAATGCGGTATGCAGCCCCGCACACAAGCACAATGACCTCGCTGTCCGCTGCATGGCTCGGGCCGCACACAGGCGATCGACCAATCACGCACGATATGGAAACGTTTTCTATCCCTTGGGAACTGATTTATGGTATACAAAGTACGTTTGATTCCAGGATTAGAATATGTAAAATTTCAGCCCGATCCGTTCAGTAGTTTTGGCGTAAAGAGGTAACAAACATCCATCCAAACATCTAAACATCTAAACTTTCGCATTTATAATAATAGTGTGAAAAAAAAAACTGTAACAAACAAAATCTGAACAAAATTGAAAGCTCGTTAATTTTTTTAAAGTCTGTAAATAGCCTTACCGAGCATTGAGAAATGTCCCTGATGGTGCATGGAAGGGAACACCAGCTTGGCCGGTAGAGACAGCTTGGGCGCGTCTCGCATAGCTCCGCCGAGCTGCAACCGTCGCGCTACCACGTTCATGGGATTCTCAGCAGGTCTGGAATGTAAAAAGGATCCATCCAACATGACGACCTCTGTGGCGCAGCGGGCGAAGGTCTGCCTGCGACGCAGGAGGTTGCGGGTTCGATTCCCGCCTCGGGACAAATCTTTGTACGATCTGCAGACATTTGTCCAGGGCGTTCTGGATCTTTTCTATGTATGTATAGTAAAAATATCTATCTATGTAGTGTATTGTATTAAATATATCAGTTATCTAGTACCCATAACACAAGCTCTGCTTAGCTTGGGGCTAGATAATGCTGTGTGAGTTGTCCAGCATTATATAATTATTTATTTATAACGAAGGTATGTAGCTATTTATCTCAGTACCCGATATTCATATTAAAACGTGAAGGGTTTTCGCTAGCGAAGGCAGCCAGATTAGATAGATAGATAGAAAATTCTTTATTGCACACTTATAGATAGAAACAATACAACAAAACAGCTTAAAATCTAAGTGACAAGTGGCGGTCTTATCGCTCAAGAGCGATCTCTACCAGACAACCGTGGATGGATAGGATCATTGGATAGTACTGGGGATTAAAGATTAGAACTAAAGAGGATAAGATTAGCGCGATAAACTTCGTACATAGCTGCATTAATTGCTGGATGGAACTCTCAACAGTACATATACATCCACTGCTGAACAATTGGTGTTTGCCATAATCCCCACGCTTGGCAGGCGGTATGGTCATCGCAATTGAGGTGTTAAAAATAAACACCGAAACTAGTGCCCTTCCCATGGAAGTACATTCTTATGACATCCTCTGGCGATGAAGGTCGCACATAGGTTGATGTAAAGCTAGTAACCTTGTAGAAACTTTGACCATGACGTTAGTAGTGAAGATGTAAGAGGAGAAGAAGACCCAGAACACACCGTAGCAGAAGCCCAGTGATCAGGAGAGTCGACACTTTGAGCAAGTCACCAGGATTAGCGCTATAATCGTCCCACATAGACCCATCGATGGAAAGCTAGTTACCTGGTAGCCACTTTGACCATGACGTTAGTAGTGAAGATGTAAGAGGAGAAGAAGACCCAGATCACATCGTACAGCAGTAGCCCCGTGAGCAGGAGAGTGGACACTCTGAGCGAAGGCAGCCGGATTAGCGCTATAATTGTCCCACATAGACCCATTGATGGAAAGCTAGTTACCTGGTAGCCACTTTGACCATGACGTTAGTTGTGAAGATGTAAGAGGAGAAGAAGACCCAGAACACATCGTACAGCAGTAGCCCCGTGAGCAGGAGAGTCGACACTTTGAGCGAGGGCAGCCGGATTAGCGCGATGAACGTCACGCAGAGACCCATGCCCATTGCTGGAAAATACAAAAAAATATGCAGAATATTTACACGCATAATGTAGTCCCTTAAGATAATATTTGCGAAGGCTATTATGACTTTTATAGCTTGGGATTCGCAAGCTTCTATACGATACATAGTATTATAATATCTGTGCCCGAAGCGAGTCACATTTCTTACTATGGGATGAGGCATCTGTACTAGTATAGTATTTTAATATCTGTGACGATACCTTAATAAAAACAATCGACTTGCGAATGTTTCCTCGCGTCATATGGCACGCTGATGTACGAGTACAACCTGAAGTACACTCATGGGACATAGGAGTGAGGAACGCCTTAGGATGTTGTCGATGTATACATCGGCACATAGACCGATCGGCTTATAGACTTCAAAAAGTGCCTTTTCCATAACTGAACGCTTCAGACTAAATCAGGCAGGCTTGGTCTGCGATTTGCGACCGTAAGAACACCGCTGACTAAGCAAATACAGTTCATAAGCTGAACGACCCACCGCCCGCCGCGTATCGCAGAGAGGATTCAACAGTAGATAGTACATACCGTCCATCAGTAGCCAGTGTCCAGTCAGCACCCATACGGCTACAATGGCGGCGGCAAGCAGCGCGGCGGCGAGCTCGGGCGGCGAGTAGCGGCCGCAGACCGCGCCGCGGCTGAACGACCCTCCGCCCGCCACGTATTGGCAGAGAGGGGTTAGAAGGAATGCTAGCGCTGCACATGCTATTACTGTGAACAGAGAACAAATTATAAATGCCAATAGCCGGGTCCGCACTGGGCGATCAGCCCAGCAGACTAAAAACTATAATGGCGGTATGGCGGCGAAATAATGGACAACGTCAGAGCAGATCCCAGTTCTCCGCTTAGAATTCGATGGTAATTAATGAAATAAATGCGGAGGTATTCAGCGCAGCCGGTAGGGATAGAATAGCCAATCTTATTACCACACATTGCTGTGGATTCTGTTAACACCAAAACCTGAAATGTTATACCATCCCGTTTTTCGATCGTAAAAAAGGTTTTATGAAAAGGATGTTTAATTAAAGGTACACTTACTGGCAGTACAAATGGCGACGAGCGTCTGCATAGAGTCGAAGAAGAAGAACATGATTAGTAACGCCACCGACGAGCCGAGAGGGAAACAAAGCGCCTGCATGGTGTTCAGTGTTTGCACATCTGAAAAGAACACTTCACTTGTTATTCTTTTTTACATGCTCGCAGACACATTCATTAGGTTAGGGGTGAACAGTACTTTCAGTCCAGGGTTTTGTGGGCATCCTCCAGCTCCAAAAAGCCAAGCTCCAGAATGCCGACTCTGATCAAGGATAGATAAGAACCTGTATTAAAAACTTTCTGGCTGCGTTTTATTTAGTTTTAAATGAGCATTTCCAAAGTTTATTGTTATCAGTTTCATAGGTTTATAGCTGTTTATGTAAGCATGCAACGTAGTGTAGGACGCCCTCCGGCCAGGTGGGATGACGATCTGCGAAAGACTGCAGGCAGATGTATAATTTTGTTTGTTTTTATATTTTTAATAATAATTTTGTTTTTACATTTACTTGACCGAAACCCTTGCCTCCATATACAATTTATTTGTTTCATTTGTTTGTACGCGGGCGTGTTGCATATGAATCGATGATCAATAAAACAACTAAGTATGTAACAAAAGGAAAGTTTTACAGGAGAGTCAAACAACTGTATACTTTAAGTTTTAAAAACATTTAATTATTGCCAGGTACTCTACTTAATATTGTATGTACTAAGTACTTAAGTCCTACAATATGTTTGATGTTATTTTTAGCTGTTAATTAATTATATATTTTTAACTTTTCTGAATGTGTTGTTTTAACACTCATCTTGTTACGTGTGTTCTTTAGACTCTCATTTAAAAATTTGTACATGTTTATTATATGAATAAAACAAAGGTATTTTAATAGATGGTATTTATTGTTTGAGATTATTACACACTTATCTAGTTATCATCTCTCACTTCATCCACAAATTTCTACTGTAGTAGTGGGCCACTAAAAAATTTCAGCAAAGAAATCTTTCTGGCACTTAACCATCAGCTTTTTTAGTCATCAATTTTTTTGATATTTATTGGTTTCTTTGATGTATAAGCCATTTCTGTAGTGAATTCTATTTGTCGAGATATACAGCTCTTTCTTGATATGCGCGCTGTAAAATTAAACTATTTTTGGACTGTCAATAAACTCACTTGCACTTCACTTGTATCTTTCCAACAGTTTCCGATTTGTGGATAAAGTGTGAGTAGGTATGCAGATTGCAGATATCAGAAAATTTATTTTCTTTGATTTTTCAATTTGCCTTCCATAGGAACAGTCCGAGAGACATGACTTTTTAAAGTACTTTGGCCACCAACCTTTAAAATTCATTCAACGAGAATGTTGCCAGGATTTAATGTCAAAACATAACCAAAAGTATTTTTGACAGTTATGTTGTTTTAACACAAAGAGTTATTTTCGACATTTAATTTTTGCTTGAAAAAGCAACGCTTTTGTGTTGTTCATAGGTTCAACATAAAAATGGTCATAGAAAAGGTGCGAAAAAAAAATTGGTTGCCTGTAAAGTCGGTATACGGGCGAAAGTTTTACGTGACAACGACTTTGAGTGGTAAAACATTGTGAGCGCATAACGTGAGCGGAACGTAACGCGTAACGCAGTTTCTTGAAGTGTCACCCGGCAAACCAATTTATAAGACGTTGTCACGTCAAAAAATAAAACAGGTTTTGAAAAAAACTTTTGTTATGTTGTTATAAAAACCATCGATTCATATGGTAACAAAGAAACTATTATACGAGAGTGCATTCCTCTCGTTTGTTCGACACAACCTGCGAGTATACCTAATATTAGCTTCTAACACAAATCATAACAATAAAATGCAATTGAAACTTGTAGCTAGATAATGTTAGTAAATACCGCTATCGTAATGAAAGGAAGGTCAATATCGTAGTATGATAACATCATAATATTCGACATGACAATGCGATGCCGACGCGCCGCCGTTATAACGTTATATTAAGCGGCGTTACATTACATACTTTTTAGAACGAAGTTCCTTATCATACGAAAAGTTGTAACGACACTTTTTGCTATAGTAAGCTATTGTAAGCCGTGCGGCATGCGCATGTTTCTCTGTCTGTCTCTCTCTCTCTTATGAACTTCGTTCCATCCGGGTGTCCCTTGACCCCTTGCAAGTTTTTATCTGTATCATCTGTAACATGTATCTAGGTAGCCCTTGATGTTGTCTGTTAGGGGCCAACAAACCAAGGAAAAAGCTTCGAATTTCCGCTTTTATTTGTATTAAAGTAAAGATGGTTTGGCGTATTTTGTCTAAATAAGCAAAGGATGCAGGTTCAAGTCCCGTCGAAGTCGAAAATTTTTGGGAATTTTTTTGATTTCTAAGACTTACAAAAAGTTCTTAGAAAATCCGCAATTTTTCCTAAATGTTATTTATATTTCTTTCCCTTTAATCTAGCTAGAGTAAAAAAGAGTACCTTATTAAAACCAAATATAAATAGTCTTACCTTACCAAGAGATGTTTTTTGGGTTTTCAGGTTTTTTGGTTTAGTATGCCTAATACGCATACCTAAATTAGGCTGTAGAATATTATGTTGGTGAGAAATACGTAAAATACATCGCCACTTGCCAGAAAATTGCATCTCAATGTTCCAACACGAAAACCTAAAGTGCTCTTAATTTACTTCTGACCTTTCAAACGATGCCACGATTGTAGGATTAATTTGTTTCTAAATTGAGATCTGTCTGCAGTTCCCGATTCAAATGCCTCGCGTCACATTTCCGAGAATGGTCCACTCTAATATTATCCAGAACTTAGAGTGGTTATTTAAGGCTTTACTGGCTAATGCCTGCAGCTTAGCACGATTATAAGTACATGATTTAAAGGTAGCTATGCTTCAACTCAATGTTACTTCTATGCAAAGTTTCAGCCCGATCTATTTTGAACTTTTGATGTTCAGTTCAGATGGTAACAAATATACCATTCCATCCGTCTTCATAACTTTCACTGTAATATTTTTTTTTTACGTGACAACGTCTTATAATTCGAAAGAGCCGGCTGCACGCACGAAAAAACATGACGTCATGCGGCGTTACCTCGCTCTGAGGCGTTCCATGTAAGGCTTGAAGTGCAAGCGAGAGCGCTCGACATCCGTCTCTCTCCTACTTGAGTGAGCGATGCGTCTGCGTGGACAGCTGTTATACTATAGTACATATACATGTTTTGATCGAGTATCAAATGCTACCATTCCATCAGTATTTTCTTAAGACGTTGTCACGTTCAACTATCGTCAGTAAACCGACTTGACAGACAACCAATTTTTTATATAATAATAATCATTTATTGATCTCTTCACACAATGAGCTCACCTTTAAAACTAGAATAGTTAGTATAACTAATAATATAATAAAGCAACATTGCGTGAGACTGGTGCCTGCGTTAGGTTTGTAAAAACCTGTGATACAGGTCACCAATAAAATAATAAATAACGGCTCTCGCTAGTAGTTGGTGGTATCTACATATAAAGGATGTAAGTGTAACATCAATAAGTGACTTTGTTTAAAATTTTGGAGTTGATGTTCTATATAAATTTATTGTTTTTACCAACTTCTGTTTTCCTTCACCAACACCACGCTACAAAGTGGCAACTAATACAAAATATTAATGACGTGCCTGCAACTCTATGGCTTTAACTCAGCAACTTGCTGTCCCTTCCCCTACATCTATCTTTGGTGCCGTATATTTAAGTTCTTTTTGTGTTATCAATGTTTTTGAAAGTAAACAGAAATGTAACAAAACTACTTCGACAGCCCTAAAAATGTTGCCGTTTTTATTTAAAATCAAAATAAAAAGGACAGCGGCATTCAGTCCTGCTAAATTAATTTACTTTTTCTGCCACAGAGTCGACACTGTGTTGCACAGTTTGTATGTTGTTCTTTGAATCTTTTGTGCTCAAAGCACGCACCAGTGGGCTGCGTGTTCTGAGCGTAGCTGGACTATTTTACCTTGTTTTTCGAGCGTATCTATGTGGTTGGCTGGGACTCTATCAAAACAATAAAACGGCATAAATTATTTAGGTGAATGACGATCTAAACACTCGTCTGAATTCCTAAAGTGTTCTTAGCTGAAAGCCTTTGCTTTTTTTCATTTGACGAAAAAAAAACGATTAGCTAGCGGGTTTTTTTGTAGTTGTATGTTTTATCTTTATTTTTGTAGTCTTTTAATATATTTAAGTTACAACATGGATTTATAGTCATTAGCATAGGATAGTGAGTGATTTGGTTCTTACACTGTAAACTTCTACTTTAATAAATAAATAAATGTGGTTGGCTGGAACTCTATCAAAACAACGAAACGGCATAAACGATTTAGGTGTATGACGATCTGAACACTCGTCTAAATTCCTCAAGTGTTCTTAGCCTTTGCTCTTTTCATTCGACGAAAAAAAAGCGAAGAGCGAGTCGGTTTTTTTTAGTTTTATTAATTACTTTGTTTACATAAATCATTGATCATGAAGAGTGACATTATCTCCTATCTACACCACATCTTCATGGTTGCGTGTTCCCAACAGTACTAATATAACAGTAGATAGAGAAAAACACAGCTAATGGGCTACCCGAGAACGCCTTGAACCGGAAACTTATGTATATTATTGTGACAAAACTTTGTTTTATGTTATACTAGCTGTTACCCGCAACTTCGTTTGCGTGGTAGGTAGGGTTACCTTACTAAAGGACACATCAGTGAATGGAAAAAACATTTGCATGGCAAACTGTCGCATTTATAATATAAGTAGGATTCGTCGTCATTGATCTATGTTTTGTGATGTCGGTCGATTTTAATAACCTACTGGATATTTCACACTGCATCCTATAGCGCCAAAAGAAGCAAAGATTGTAACGTGGGAAACCCGGGACAAGATATTCAGCAAAGATTATTATTATAGGCAATTTTATTATAAATTATTATAATTATTTTATTATAAGACAAGAGCTAGGCTATTTTAATTTATAATAATAAATTAAAATAGCCTAGCTCTTGTCTTAGTCTTGTCTTGAATAGCAACTTGAATAACCCTTTGATTTGAAATTACCGTGAAACCACAAAATACATTGTATTTTATAATACACTAGACGATCGCCTCGCGGTTTCACCCGCGTAGTTCCCGTTCCCGTGAGAGTTCCGGGATAAAATATAGCCTATGTCACTCCCTGAAAAGTAAGCTTCCTAACGGTGAAAGAATTTTTCAAATCGGTCCAGTAGTTTTGGAGCCTATTCAATACAAACAAACAAACAAATCTTTCCTCTTTATAATATTAGTATAGATTGTATGCCGAAAACCCATCAAATTCGAATTTTTTTGGGATATTATTTGATTTCTTAGAAATTACCCTGAGTGTGAGGGCTTACGCACTTTAATAGCAAAAACCTGTTTGTAAGCCTGTGCAAATAAACGTTTTTGAATATGAATTTGTCGATATTTTTACCATAACCTGCGTTTACGGCATCCTCTGAGGTAGATTTTATTAAAAGTTAATTCGATGCTGTGGTAAATGTTGCAAACATAGACGACCGACATAAACTAAGCCACCATTGCCAAGTCGTCATAGGCAATTTGTGCCCAGGCTCGGAAAATTTATCTGCAGTCAGATCGTGCTCACATCTGTTCCGCGACGGCAATCATACCCGCTCCATGCGTGATGAACTCATATCATTCTTGGAGGACCTATTTCACCACCTT
The DNA here is from genome assembly GCA_963564075.1 of Eupithecia subfuscata. Classification (NCBI taxonomy): domain Eukaryota; kingdom Metazoa; phylum Arthropoda; class Insecta; order Lepidoptera; family Geometridae; genus Eupithecia; species Eupithecia subfuscata. The sequence goes on along the minus strand of OY751117.1, from coordinate 6,380,301 downwards.
TGTGTAAAGACTGAAGTACCATTATCATTTCCCTGATTTGACTGCTGGGTATTGCCTCTCGATTTTTCAAGGATCAAAATCAAAAATTGGTTGTCTGTAAAGTCGGTTTACTGACGATAGTTGAACGTGACAACTAGGGCTTGCATTCGAATATTCGAATATTCGAATAATCCGAATGTTAATTCAGTTCGAATATTCGAATACTGAAATTGCAATATTCGAATATTCGATTCAAATCAATAACACCAATTTCAGAACTCCGATGTGCATAAAATGCCACTTATAAGTCCGCGAGATATATCCATACAAGTTTACGTCGTTCTGGTTAACAAAATGACAAAGTTATAGGGTTCCCGAGTTCGGAAACACTCAGGAATGCCGCGTGCGACTGCATAGGGCATTCGCGTATCCTATTTGTATTCTTCTTTCTGAGCAGGAAATTCGAAATTTCGTTTTCGTTGTCGTGCAAAACCAACTTTTAAGTCGATTGCATAAGATTAGCGTTTGCACGAAAACGAATCAGAAACTTCGATTTCGTTTTTAAGCTTGTTTTCCGCCCCTGTAGCTATGTTACCGTTACTTATCGTGTTTAATTACTTGTTAATTTATTGTAGACTAGCTTCTGCCCGCGGCTTCGCACGCGTATTTTCAGAATAATTTATTATCTAAGTTAGACTTTGCTCTAAACGTACGCCAAATTTAATCTTGATCTGTTCAGTAGTACTGAACAGATCAAGATTAAATTTATCAGATTTCACAATCTTTCGGCTTTATTGACCGAGCGAATGAAGTGAGCGAAAGTCTCTCCTTCAAGTCTAGCAAAATTAGCAATTCTATCAGTATGTCCGTACTCCTCTACAGGACGTATTTTCACAACCGATCGGTACGAAACTTGGTGTGCAGATTCTACTATTTTATAGAATATTTTGTCGTCGGGATTTTTTGATTAAAGGCGTACTTCCTCCAAAAAAGGCAAAAAGGGGGCTTCAGAATATCTCGGCTTTAGGACATCTGATTTCGATAATTATTTTTATTTGAAAGGTTGTTGTTTTTAATTCTTCTCATAAAAATTTGGTAAAGATCTGATCAGGATTTTTGGTACGACGAGCAGAATAGCTTCGCAAAATGCAGCAAGAGAACATAAAACAGTACAGTGCCATCAATTAGAACATGTTTGTAACTTCTCGAGAGAACTATGTAGCACGGCCACGCATGCCTGCCAGCTTACGAAAGTAAGAAATCAATTGTATAGATGGCGCTAATGCTACTAAACGTCTCTGATTTATTTATATACCTACCAACAAACAGGAATTACATAAAACAAACAGGAATTAAAAAACCTACCTAAATATCTCGTTTTAAATAACTTTAGTACCTAATATCTAAGTAAATTCACAGAAATATATCTGTTTTTCTGTGAGTAAATTCATTGTTGAAAAGAATTAGTGCTCGCGAGGTTTACTGTTCGTAGAACTACTAGTTACTAGGATGTTGTTAAAATACCAACTCACCTAAATTTTAAAGACTGTTTTTACTAAGAATGTGTGATTGATTGTGCGTGTAAATCGGCAAAGTCTCGTTACAACCATTTGTCAATTTTTAATTTTAATTAATTAATTAATTACAGAATAAAAAACATGAGATTTTAATAATAATATAGTTTGTTTCTATTATTCGAATAATATTCGAATATTCGATTAGTACCCCAAAAAAACTTCGAATATTCGAATATCAAAATTTTCGAATATTTGCAAGCCCTAGTGACAACGTCTTAAGAAAATACTGATAGAATGGTAGCATTTGATACTCGATCAAAACATGTAAATGTACTATAGTATAGCAGCTGTCCACGCAGACGCATCGCTCACTCAAGTAGGAGAGAGACGGATGTCGAGCGCTCTCGCTTGCACTTCAAGCCTTACATGGAACGCCTCAGAGCGAGGTAACGCCGCATGACGTCATGTTTTTTCGTGCGTGCAGCCGGCTCTATCGAATTATAAGACGTTGTCACGTCAAAAACTCTTTATTTCCATAAATACAATAAATTACACTTAGAAAATGTCAAATTATAAACTAAACACTGACACGGAAATAAAGCGATATTTTTTATTTCTGTCGCTTCGATATGTATGTAGACTAAAGTAAAGAAGATTCCGACGATCCTCAAGTAATCATCTAATACTTAGGCCCGTATTTATAAATCGCTCTTACCTCTGAGTTCGATCTTGAGTGCAAACTTAAGATGCTGTTCTAATTAATAAACCACACTTAAGTAGAGTTTTGAGTTCAGTGTCTCAACTGAGTACGCGCGTATTAATAAATCAAACTCGGCACTCAAGAGCATTTCCAAGATGCATCTCAAGTGCCTATTTTCCAAGTGCGGTCAAACCTTGACTTGAGATCTACTTACCTACGGCTTAGGCGCGACATTCGCATGCATTTATGTGTTGTTTTGGTGAATCAAAATGGATTTTGAATCTATTTTAGATGAAATTAATCACTACGACGTGCTAGATCATTATGAAGATATATTTTGGCCCGAGCGGAACTATCGGTTAACGAAAACATACATAAGGGATGTGAAAAATCCTTTTGAAATGGACACAGTGAAGTTTAAAAAAAGATACAGATTTCAACAGGATTCCGTACTGTATATAACATCATTGATTAAAAGTGACCTGGAAAAGAAGGACATTGGATGATGTTACATGAGGACTTGCGTTGTACTCCCTTGTTATATTGTCCCATGCCTGATTCTTCTCTCGCAAACTTGCACTGTCCGTATTTTTATTTTCAATTACATTTGCATAAAATTTTATAACGTTCGTAAAAACCGTCTTTTCTCCGGGGCTAAAAATATGTTTTTTGGATGCCATTATCATATGTATATTATCATATGATTAGAAGTTATAGGGCCAATAAAGGAAATCAATCAGGAAGAAATCAACAGTGATGTAAACACGCCGAAACAGGGGACGGATCTCGTCAAAAGGCTTTTGCGCGGGCATAGAAAACATTTCAATGCCCGCTTTACGTTCCGTTTCGTAAATTAACAATAATCACGTTTATTAACCATTATGTTTCAAATATCATATTTGATGATAATTTATTAAAAAACATTAAAATTATAGTTATAAAACATATTTCACTTCTTTTTCGTTAAATCTGTAAATATTTTGAGGCCATTTGCATACACAAAATATTTCACATTGTCATTCAATGTAAAACGAAAAATGGAACGCAAACCAATTCAGTCAATAGTTCGTTCAATATGCGGCAGCGATCTTAAGATGACGCTCTCAAGATATGCAACTTGAGATCGTCATCTTAAGTTCGCTCTCGGCTGATACGCTCTCAATATCGGACTATTAATTAACGTATATCTTAAGTTGCTGCCCCCAACTTGAGAGCGTATCAGCTGAGAGCGCTATTGAGATCGGTATTAAGAGCGATTTATAAATACGGGCCTTAAAGTCATCATCAGCAGGTTTCAGTAGTGGTTCATTTGTTTTTTTATTCGTATTTAAAATGCAGACAATGAGCGGCGAAAATAGTTACGGGTGATACACTAACGAATTTATCTGTATCGACCAGTTGAAAGAGATCAATATGCATACGGACTTTGAGGTGTGTTACCATTGGACCGTACACGCGCGAATAGCTGTATGGTGTTTTTTTTTTTCACATATTATTTTATTTAATCTGTGGTAGCAGAATAACCGTCTTCAGTATTTTGCACTAATTTGAAAACTCCCTGTATAATCTTTGGGTCGATTTTACGTATCTCCGCCCCTTCCTTCTTCAATGGAACAAGGTTTGCATCACTTTGATGGAGAAATAGAAACAAGCTCTTTTAAATTCTAGTATCTGTACAAAACTTACTGCTATTCCCCGAGGTGGAGGGAGACGGCATGCCTCCGAGCAGTGATGCCTCCTTCTCCCTCTCGGCTCGCTCCCGAGCTTCTCTCTCCATGTTCAGGGATCGGAAACTGCCGTACACTATGAGTAGCATCGAGATGAGGCACGCCGAAACTCTGTAGACAAGGAAAATAATCGTGGCTTTAGTTTCGGAAATTATTGATACCATTGAGGCTCAAGGCGTACGGTGCCTTGAGCCTCAATGTGGATCAATTTACATTGCGCAGGAGATTAAATTTTTTCGGTTTTTATTTTTTCTACGTTCTTCAAGGAATATAAATAGCGGAAAAGTAATTTGCCGCATATTATAAACAGATTACCTATCTATGAAGCCATGTTGTTGCAAACTTCGGTTGAAAGAGGTAAGTAATCTCTGGAACACCTGGTCCGATTTTGAAAGTTATTTTATTATTAGAATAAATAGTCATTTAATCAAAGAAAATAACAATCAAATAATAGAAACAAATTAGACCTACCATTTACAATTGAAACAATTGCTGTTGCAAACAATCTACAGGTAGCTCAACTGATCCATATCAGCTGGCTGCATTGAATAGAAAGGTAAATCCTGAGTGACATATATACTTTTTAATCCAAGTACCTACCTCAAGTTGAAGCTTGTATAATACTAATAGCACATTAGCTAATCCATACTTATATGGATGGATAGTATGGACTGGCTAATGTGCTGCTCGACGCCTCCTTACGTGACGACGGCAAGGCAGCTGCACCCGTCGACGGCTGCAGTTGCCTTGCCGTCGACAACGTGCAATCCGTGTATATCAGCCCTGATGGCTTATCATCCGATAACCAACCTCAGAGATGAAAGCATCATCCAATTTCTCACAATCAATTGTTTCACTGCACGTTGCCGACCGACGGCAAGGTGCAGTCCGTGTATATCAGCCCTGATGGTTTATCATCCGATAACCAATCTCAGAGATGAAAGCATCATCCAATTCCTCACAAACAATTGTTTCACTGCACGTTGCCTTGCCGTCAGTCGGCAACGTGCAGTCCGTGTATATCAGCCCTGATGGCTTATCATCCGATAACCAATCTCAGAGATGAAAGCATCATCCAATTTCTCACAAACAATTGTTCCACTGCACGTTGCCGACCGACGACGGCAAGGTGCAGTCCGTGTATATCAGCCCTGATGGTTTATCATCCGATAACCAATCTCAGAGATGAAAGCATCATCCAATTTCTCACAAACAATTGTTTCACTGCACGTTGCCTTGCCGTCAGTCGGCAACGTGCAGTCCGTGTATATGAGCCCTAATGGCTTATCATCCGATAACCAATCTCAGAGATGAAAGCATCATCCAATTTCTCACAAACAATTGTTTCACTGCACGTTGCCTTGCCGTCAGTCGGCAACGTGCAGTCCGTGTATATCAGCCCTAATGGCTTATCATCCGATAACCAATCTCAGAGATGAAAGCATCATCCAATTTCTCACAAACAATTGTTTCACTGCACGTTGCCTTGCCGTCAGTCGGCAACGTGCAGTCCGTGTATATGAGCCCTAATGGCTTATCATCCGATAACCAATCTCAGAGATGAAAGCATCATCCAATTTCTCACAAACAATTGTTTCACTGCACGTTGCCTTGCCGTCAGTCGGCAACGTGCAGTCCGTGTATATCAGCCCTAATGGCTTATCATCCGTTAACCAATCTCAGAGATGAAAGCATCATCCAATTTCTCACAAACAATTGTTTCACATAGAAACAGAAAGCGATATGTTACATTGACATTATTAATTCCCCGCATGCGATGCACACCACTTTCTCCGTGTCAGCACTTTAAGAATTCACAAGTAGGCTGTGGACACTCCATTTTAATGATGCCTCCAAACTGCATTTTGTGTAGGTCTCTGTGTTGGGTATAATGAGCACTAGATTCTTAGGAGATGAGCTGGCTTTGATTGGTGGTATACTTTACGTATATATTACATGCAAATATCTGCGTACATACAAGCATTTGTCCCGAGGCGGGAATCGAACCCGCAACCCGCTGCTTCGTAGGCGGACCTTCGACTTTTAAAACTATCATGGTTTGCCTAGTTAGGTACCTATAACACAAGCTCTGCTTAGTTTCGGGCTAGACGAGGCTGTGTGGATTGTCCAGTATTATTTATGTATAACAGGATATACATGTTTATATTGGCGCATGCACCTGTGTCGAAATATAGAAAACTTTTTAAAACAAATCATGGTAAATGACTCGTTATAAGTGATGTAACTAATTAGGCCTTGGACTTCCTGCGGGTGGTAAAAGATATCCACCGGGGAATCCCCGGCTTCGCACGCCCGTTCCAGGATAAACAGTTGATAGCTTCCCCGTGATACCTGCCAAATTTCATGAAAATCCGTTCAGCCGTTTAGGCGTGAAAAAGTAAAAAACTAAGAAAGACAAACAGAATTACTTCCGCTATTATAATATTGTATAGTAGATAATTGAGCTGTTGATAATGCTATCTGCATTTCGGTAGCAATACGAGTTTGTGACATGTCTAACTAAAAAGCCAGGCACTACCCGCGGTCAGGGAGCGGTAAAAAGCTCATCAGAAAGTTGATTGAAAGGTCGGGCTTCAATCAACGACGTAAGCAAACATGGCTCTGAAAATAGCAGGATATTGATTGGCGAAGTCGCAGCAAAATTCACCAGCTTTTAGGTTTGAAGTAGCTAATTGTGGACGAAGCTTCGAGAAATGAAAGATTAACTGTATAAAACTGTCAAATATAATTTTGAAGAAGCTAATTCTGTATGACTTCGATGAATGAAATATTAAAATCGAGCTAAAGTGACAAAGATATTTAGGTCAAAAAGCCGACCAAAATAGTTATGATTGCTACTTGTTTTTACAAAGTTTAAAAAACAAAATGTTGCTTAGAAATTTCAGTAAAATATTTAAGTGTTAGAAACGTAACCTTCATCGTGCAATTATAAACGTTGCAATAACAATTTACGTATTCGTGTTCCTTTAGTAAAAATTGATTGCTTTAATAGTTTATTTATCATGAGATTTTAGAGTCATTTAATTCAATTTTACTGACACAAACCAAACCTGACAACTCAAACTGGAGCTGGGCTTTTAACTTAAGACAGTACCCACACAGTAATTAATACCAATAGGCCACATGGATGTATTTTGTGGCATAGTACAATATCGTCAAAGGTAAACAGATATCCATTATGGTAATCACTGTTGGATATGGATATGTAAACACGGGTGTCGATCTCAGTCAAATGTAAAGGTAGGAGCACACTGGATACAACCCGATCATATTGGTTTAATTTGGTAGGCAGGTTGTAGATGTAACCGCTTTTTAACAGCGCAGAGAAGGCAGATCTAGGTTACTAGATCCAGATAACATTGTAAGATGTTTTTTCCTGGCGTGATAATATCGAAAGCGCGTGGAACCATAAGAAATAACATGGAAAAGGGCTTAAATGTATAATCAACGCTCGTATGTCTCTTGCCTTAGGTCCTATACCGATTTGTGGCACATAAAAAAGACAATTTGGACGTTGATATATTGTTGTTTGCTCGGCCTATAATTGCCAATAAAACATAATGAAAGTTAAACCAGAGCGGGGTGTTAATAATTGCCTACGCGTTGTTGTGTCCGAGGCGTTAATTAATCGCTTAAAGCGTCAAAAACGAAGACAATAAAATTTCAAACGGAAGTCCTATCAATCGAGAACGGCCATTACACGATAGTAGAAAACAGGAACTCTAGGCGAGTAACGATCGAAAGGAAGTTTAATCGATTTACATCAGTCAGACAACGAAACCAGAACAAAAGGTCAAAACAATAGGCGAGAATTTAAAAGTACATAATTTACAGGTATGATATGCACTTGTTTGTTTCATTTAAAAAAAATGTAGAGCCCCTAGTAGAAGCCGAAAGTACTTTTGCACTGTTTTGGTTTGTTGAATTGCAATTAAGTGAGACCCATAACATAAGAATTTCATTGTTTATGCATGACTAGTTTATGCCCGCGGCTTCACACGCGTTGTTTCCATGGAAACGTTTAAGGGTGATTTCTATTCCATGGGAACTGATTTATGGGATAAAAAGTCTATGTTTGATTCCAGGATTAGAATTACTTGTATGCAAATTTTCAGCCCGATCCGTTCACTAGTTTTGGCGTGAAGAGGTAACAAACATCCATCCATCTATCCATCCATCCAAACTTTCGCATTTATAATATTAGTGTGATGTGAAGTGTGATGTGATGCACATGAATGTGTATAAGTCGTGTACATAAAGATTGTGATTGAAAAAATTGATACACGACTTACTTGGGCTGGTTGTGTAGGTCTACCTGGCTGACTCGGCAGTGGAAGCGTTAACAGACCTGTGATTAGGGCTGATGCATTTGTTAATAAGTGATTAACAAACAGACGGTAGACGTTTGTCTTGTTGTAACTTTAATTTGTACAAAAATCTCCTCATTTCAAATTTCCCACATTTGGTAATTTTAGTTCGATTACGTTTTAGTTATGGCTTCCGTATCGCATATAGGAAGTCCGTTAATATGCTCAGTCGTAAAACATCCATAAAACTCTGTGATGGCATCAATCAGTAGATACTAGGTAACGTACAGGGTGTCTGACCCAGTAATTAAATGAGGCGACCGCGTGGCGACGCGCCAATGAAGCCTAATAGCTTCGGACCCTTTCAATTAAAGATATAAGGGCGCTTCATAGGTATGACTAATAAAATAAAAAATCACTTATAAAATAGAGCTTTATTTTTCCTTACCAGCTAGTACAGAGTAGGTTACATTATTATATTTGACGACCTCTGTGGCGCGGTGGGCGAAGATCCGCCTGCGACGCAGGAGGTTGCGGGTTCGATTCCCGCCTCGGGACAAATATCAATCTGCAGATATTTGTTCAGGGTGTTGTGGTCGTTTTCTATGTATGTATAATAAAAAATATCTATCTATGTACTCGTATATTATTAAGTATATCAGTTATCTAGTACCCATATCACAAGCTCTGCTTACCTTGGGGCTAGATAATGCTGTGTGAATTGTCCAGCATTATTTATTTTTTTATTTATTTAATATACTAGCTTCTGCCCGCGGCTTCGCACGCGTTGTTTCTACGGAAACGTTTTGAGGTTATTTCTATCCCATGGGAACTGATTTATGGGATAAAAAGTCGCCTATGTTTGATTCCAGGGTTAGATTTACCTGTATGCAAAATTTCAGCCTGATCCGTTCAGTAGTTTTGGCGTGAAGAGGTAACAAACATCCATCCATCCATACATCTATCCATCCAAACTTTCGCATTCATAATATTAGTGTGATATCTATAACTAAACTAAACTAAAAACTAAACTATTTATATAAACGGAGCAGTTTTTGTCCAGTAGCTTTTCCATTCACTCCTGTCCCTCGCTACTCTGGTCCAGGTGTTTTATTTTATAAAACAAAATTCCATGTCTGTCTGTCTGAACGCGAAAACACAAAACTACCAAACAGATTTTCATACGATTTTTACCGATCGGAGTGAGTCTTGAGGAAGATTTACGAGTATAATTAATTTAATGTGTAAATTGAAATATAGGACAATGATTGTTGTAGCTTTGCTGGTGTGCACCACGTAAACCAAACCGACAGAGATAAATGAATACAATTTATGTATTACGAAATTATTCTTCTTAAAAATGAGCTAGCAAAGGCGAATGTAGAGATGAACGTACTATTTTATCTAAGTTTATATAGTTTTGATAAAACTGTAAAAGATATCCTCCATTTTAGCTGCGGGCATCGCGCCCATAGTAACCATTACTTAGTAAAAATTAAACAACAACTTACATACGGATGCCTGGAAGAGATCGCTCATAGCGATAAGGCCGCCCATTGTGCATTGCTATGTGTTTGTCTTTTCCTGTCCCGTGTTTCTGTTTTATTTGGTGTGCAATAAAGAGTACTTGTATTGTATTGTATTGTACATACGGGTTGTTGTTTAATTTTTTTTTATTCAATAAGTATGTTTTTTCGAAAGTTTTATATTTTTTGTCTCGATCATAGTTCTTCAAAAGTTGAATTAAATTATAAGATTGTTTAAAATTTTATTATGTATGTCGTACCATGTAATTCTATTATTTGCTGTGTGCACATAGGTTACGTGTCAAGCCAAATCATATTTAATAATTTTTTTGTGTTATTCTATTATTGCTTGTCATGTGTTTTGAGCTTTTAGTCCACGTTCGTAGCTGATCTTTGATAACCAGCTACGAACACGGAAATTTTTTCTTGTTTGATATCCAGTTACGAGAACGGAATGTACGTACTTGCCGTTTGAGTACCTAATAAACTAAAATAAAAAAGATCTATGCGAAGCCGGGCGGGTTGCTAGTTTAATTTACTTTACTGTTCCTTCGATCGTGGGTCGATGACTCCTTGTGCTCAATAATTATTTCCGTGATTAGTTTTCTGGAAAGCTTGCGATAAGGACTTTCGAGATAACGCAGATTGTAAAGTCTGGTTTTTCATTAAAAACAGAGCTCAGACCTGTGGACCAAGCCTTAGACTGACTGGAGTTGTAGTATCCTAATAATATTATTGCTAAAGTGTGTGCCGTCCTAAGATGTTTGGGCGAAGAGTACGCCAAAACTGCTGAAGGTTCAGGCTGAAAAAGGTCACGCTTAATGTTCTGTACTTGGGGCCGTACTCATAAAACGAAAATCAAAGTTTCTAACTCGTCTTATGTAGGTGACATAGAGTAGATTTAGAAAACGAATCAGAAATTTCGATTTTCATTTCCATTTCCCCGTGTATTAACGAATACGCTAAAATACGCGTGCGAAGTTGACGACCTCTGTGGCGCAGCGGGCGAAGGTCTGCCTGCGATGCAGGAGGTTGCGGGTTCGATTCCCGCCTCGGGACAAATGTTTGTACGATCTGCAGACATTTGTCCAGGGCGTTCTGGATGTTTTCTATGTATAATAACAAATATCTATCTATGTAGTGTATTGTATTAAGTATATCAGTTATCTAGTACCCATAACACGAGCTCTGCTTAGCTCGGGGCTAGATAATGCTGTGTGACTTGTCCAGCATTATTTATTCATTTATTTATTAAGCCGCGGGCAGTAGCTAGTACAAGATAAATGGAGAAGGGAAGGGAGGCCTTTGCCCGGAGTGGGAACTAATAAGCCGGAGAAGGAAAGGGAGGCCAGCAGTGGGAATTAATGAGCCCTTAAGGTGAAGTGCGTCCCAAAACCCACGTTTTGACTGTACGGAAAATCAATTTTAAGGCAAAAAAAAAACTTTTTATAATTCTTTGATAAGCATCAAAAGTTTAGGATTCTAGTTAGTAAGTTATGGTAGTCGAAACATTTGTCGAAACACGATTGACAAAACTTGACTCAAACAAAAAAATCGCAGTTTCCTCTAAATCTTCACTTTTGCACAAATACTTCTACGGAAACCGCAGTTTTATTTGCTAGTTATTTATCATATTTCAATTAAATTTCGTCTACGTGTTCCCTAATAATTGCTTTAGACGATTATGGTTTTATTTTATTGCGAAAGAGTATTTTAAATTAAAGCAAAAAAACAAATGTATAAAAAACGACCAGTGAAATTGCGCGCAGGCTGGCCATTCCGCGGCTCTCGCCTTCCTTTCTCGCCTTCCCCGCACTACGTTCGCTCGTCCTTGTCTAGCAAAACCGATCCCACTTCGTCTTAAAAAAAATATAAGAAATTCTACTTTTTAGAGATTTTTATAATGAATAGACCTTCGTTTGACCATCTCACTTAAGGCGAATAGTAGGGTGGATAGTGGCGCCACTACATATTTAATTTTATAATTACGTTATACAAAGGAATTATCAAAAAATCGGACCGCGCGTAGACGATATCTATCATAAGCTTTTTTTAAAAGTATCTTTAATAGTTTTGTACTGCATTATTTATACTTTGTTTCAAGTGTTTAGTTCCTATTGGTGGCCACCAAGCTCTCCAAACAAGGTTTTTGATTGAATAACACAAAACAAAACTATTACAGATACATTAAATAAAAGCTTGTGATAGGTATCGTCTACCAGCAGCGGTCCGATTTTTTGATAATTCCTTTGTATAACTTAATGATTAAATAAAATATGTAGTGGCGCCACTATCCACCCTACTATTCGCCTTAATGGTAAAGTGACGATGTATCAGGAAGGTCTAGAAGACCAGTAGGTAAAGCACAATGCAGACAGAATCGAACGCGTCTTGCGTTTGATTCTGTCTGCATTGTGCTTTACTAGCTTCTGCCCGCTGCTTCGCACGCGTATTTTCACTATAATAAGTAGCCTATTATCTTAGTTACGCTTTGCTAAAAAAAGTTATTTCTGTAGAGATTACTTTTTGCCATGGTGGATATATGGAAATGGCCTTGTCTCGCAGTCGTCTATGAGACAATACAATAAAGGGTTGCCCGTTTCATGTTCGCTTGAGAACAATGGGTTCCTACTAATACTATAAATGCGAAAGTTTGTGTGAATGTTTGTGACCACGTACATACATATCTCCGTAACTACTCCTTGGGGGTGTGCAATAAATTTCTGAAATTTCCACGCCGGGGGAGGCCGCGGGGCGCAGCTAGTTCAGAATAAATGAATCGGTTATGTTTATGTCATAAAACTTTTTAACAAAAAAATTAAACCGCCGAAAAAACGGTAGTACAAAAAATAATAAACCTTAATAACTAAGCTCTTATGCTAATATAAGTATACCTAAGTAATGTAAAATAAACTGTAAAATAAACTTCGCACGTGTTGTTTCTATGAAAACATATAAAGGTTATTTCTATCCCATGAGAACTGATTAATGGGATAAAAAGAACCTAGCCTATGTTTTATTCTAGGCATAGATATATGGAAAGTTTCAGCCCGATTCGTTCAGTAGTATTGTCGCGAAGAAGTAACAAACATCCGTACATCTAAACATCCAAACTTATGCATTCATACATTATATTAGTGTGTTAAAGACTAAATTAATTTTCTTTCTTTCTTTCTATATACGTGAGTGTACCTGCGCAAAGTTCCCGTTCTCGCTGCCCTTCACCGGACAAGATGTTTGGCGGCAACTCTACTTCTCAATTATAGTTAAGACAAGTTTATGCCCGCGGCTTCGCACGTGTTGTTTCCATGGAAACGTCTAAAGGTGATTTCTATCGCATGGAAACTGATTTATGGGATAAAAAGTCTGTGTTTGATTCCAGGATTAGAATTACCCGTGTGCGAAATTTCAGCACGATTCGTTCAGTAGTTTTGGCGTGAAGAGGTAATAAACATCCATCCATCCAAACTATCGCATCACATTACACTATTATTATAAAAGCGAAAGTTTGGATGGATGGTAGATAGATGGATGGATGGATGTTTGTTACCTCTTCACGACAAAACTACTGAACAGATTGGGCTGAAATTTTGCTTAAAGGTAATTCTAATCCTGGAATCAAACATATGATAGGTACTTTTTATCCCATAAATCAGTTCCCTTGGAATAAAAATCACCTATAAACGTTTATAGAAACAACGCGTGCGAAGCCGCGGGCATAAACTAGTTTATAATATTAGTGTGATGTGATGTGATTGTGTGATTGGTATTCTTTTTTGCATTAGATTTTACGAGTGCTCTAGAAGGTTTCACGATTGCATTTTGTGGAAGCGTGAAAAATAAGCAATTTGGCGTTTAAAACGGTGAACAGCGTGAAAAATCCACTATTCAGTCAGACACTACCTTAAAACAAAAGACCGCACGCTCTCACGCTATGTCTAATGTGTGGCGAAGGCTTCAGTAGACTAGACAGCTAAGAATCACGAATATCACGAATTCACGATATTCGGTGCGTATTGTTAACCGAAATCGAAAAAAGGAGGAGGCCGAGGTTCGATGTTCGGGTATATGTATGATCTTGATCACCAATTTCTCTGTCAATTGCGGACCGAGTTTTGTAATTAAATTATTTTCGTTTTGCATAGAGAATTATTCCATGGTGGGCCCATGATTTAATTTCCGAGAGAACTATTTCAGAGAAAACTATTTGTCTCGAAAAACTGGTGGACTGGTGTTGATATGGATCAGTAAATACTGGTATTATTTTCTTTGTGAATAAATTTATTATTTTTAATTAAAATATTGCCCCTCGAAAAACCTAAAACACTGTGTAAATCTAAGAAATCAAATAGTATCCCAAAAATTTTGAATTTTGAAACCCGGAACGCAACCCTCCCTTAGTACGGGAATGCGCAAACCAATTGAGCCAGGAGTCCAAAAACTTTAGGAGTTCCTTCGGACTTCCACACACAGGACAGCGCCGCCGCGCCGTCGAATAATTTTTGGGATATTATTTGTGATTTCATAGAAATTACCCCGACTGAATGACGAGAATCACACTATATTATTATAGTGTTAATTCTCAAAAACTGTGTAAATCTAAAGGAATTGGAACTCGGTTTTTAGTTTTGTAAAAATATGAAATTAATTTTACTTACAATTCCATGTTAAGTACTAGACTTGTCGCGCAATTATTGTATGCAATTATTGAAGTGTAGTTCACACAAAGGATAAGTGAAAACTAACGTTCAATTTAAGATGAGATGTAACTAACAATATCAGTTTTCAATTAATAACTTTAGGTACATACACAACAGGTGTAAAAATATATTCTAAAAGCAGTCGCTTAGCAAACTCACCTAGTAATTTCCATGATTAATAGTGACAAATGAGACAAATGAGGTGAAATTCTTTCTTAAACAGGTTGTTTCAGCTGGTCTATTGTAGTAAGTAGTACCTATATCTTATAATCATGAAGTGTATTATATTAAGGAATTCAAAGGCTAGCAAATTTTGTATTGTTATGGATGTCGTAATTTGTCATTAAGGGTGAAGATTCATTCATTCATTCTCCAGTGGGATTTTCAGTACATTTCAAATCTTGACACATAATTTGACCACTGCTCTGGATTGACAGCATCTTAACACCAAGCTCTGAATCATATTCATCTTTAAAGCTCAGCAAAGTTAAGCATTGTATTGAAACCTGAAAGACTTGGGGTTTTCATCAATATCTTAACACCAAGCTCTGAATCATATTCATCTTTAGACTTCAGCAATGTTTAGCATTGTATTAAAACTTGAAAGACTTGGCGTTTCATCAATATGAGTAGTTCATCAATCCGGTGATGATTTTTAATCGAGGTGTTTTGTGAGGTTCTAGAATACAAATCCTTCCCCACCCCTAACCAAAATCAAGTGTGTTTCGTTGTAGATACAAAAAGTTTAGAAAATCGGAATATTGTCTCTAAATACAGGTATTATGCATGCTGTGTCGGCCTGTAAGAGGTTGGTGCACTTAGCATTTATTCTTAAGTTTTTTTAAGTACGTAGAAAATTAAGCATTGTGATTAAAATGTATGTGTGTTGGGATAAAAACTCGATCAACAGAAAAAATTAATACACATGATTTCTACACATAATATTACAATGTTGAGTTATTGAAAATATTATGGTCAAACATCTATCAATATTATTGATAAATAAATTATATGAACTGCATACAGAAAAATCAATACCCAACACGTTTAAATAAAACAACTGACGGAGGCACTAAGGTAGTCTAGTTTAATTAGAGAAAAAAAAACTCACTTGGATGAGTCCATAATTGAGTATGCCCATTTGTATTCTTGGTACTCCATGTTGGCTCCGACCTGTGCCATCTTGGCTCACGATGACAGCCGGCTAAGTACGGATGTACCCTGCAGGGCTATGGTGTGTGTGCCTGTAACAATCAACATATGTTTTTACAATTTCTCTCTCTTTCGTTTAAGACCTGTGTGGACACATTTTTGTATGCAATTGACGAGTCGTCCCGACTGGTTTACATAATATAGCAAGTGAATTAAACCTAAGTGTAAACAGTCAGGAATAGTTATGTTCACACTAGAGGATTTGCTTTTTTTTCTTGTTTCCAACTCATTGCAGAAATAAGCACATGTCATGCCACTTTTAATTAAACAGTTCACACCCATTATAGCACCATTATTATTGTTCTTCATCTCATGTAAGTTAAACATAAAAACAAACTGATTTTTTCAAAATGTGTAGGTAAAGGTACAGTCACCGGTAAAAAGTGTAGAACAGATGAAGACTCCAAAGTCTCGTGTACTTGCACACAAAAAAAGAATTACTGGAAAAATTAATTGCTTTTTCATGGTGTTTGTACATATTTATACATGAAAATTATTATTTAGCAAGCAAACTCATATATTTTTTTGAATCTGCATGCAGAAGCCAAAGATTTATGGTTAATCTTAGCTATTACTGTTTTAAAATTCATAATTCCAGGAGCCTTTGCCGCATAAGGCTACATGAGTAATATTATGCCCGAAAAAAAATCTACAGACAAACCAATGCAATGGCCAAAATCAACAATTTAACTGTTATTTAGATGATGCTGTGTGTTATGGCCAGCATTATTTATTTATTTAACTTATTATTCTATAGCTTCATGGAATAATATCAGCCGCAGGGATGAACATAAACTCACTAGGATAAAACACTGTTATGGCAATAATTCCAATAGTATACCGAAGCTCCTTCTATTCAAAGACATTAATGCAACTATTAGACTAACGCTGACAATACCGAGTTGAATGTTACAGAATGGACTCTCATAACATGTAATGTGATCTCTAATAGTGATCATAATAACACTGTTTCAAAACTTAGACAGACCAAGAAGATTTGATGTGAACAATAACATAAAAAGGTATTCTCTTTTACTTGACACTGTGTTTGATAATTGAAAGATCATATTAAAAATACAATTGTTTGTTATTAATGTTTATTACACAATTGTTTGTTACCTATGCTTGCGTAAAGGTCTATTTTAATTTTGATAAAATTTACTCTCCAGTTTATCCTATTAACTTGTTTTGCTAAAGGCATTGTATTTTTATGGCTTTATTATGAAGTGTATAAACATATTGTGTTTATCACATTTAGAAAAACAGCCCAATGTAGACCTACATTTCTAAAATAAACAAAATAACATAAAAGTACGAATTAAGTAGAGCACGAAATAAAATAGGTACACAATGCATCAAGTGAAAGGATACTACCGAAATGTAATTACACCTTTTGTCTCACAGTAAGTAAATACTCGATTCAATTATACTTTTTGTTATACCGGGTAAAAGACGAAAAGTTTAACATTAGTGGGTACAAAACCTCGGGTAAATATAACGGGAACATCAAAATTAATTAATTACGAGAGCTTTTATTGAAAAACATAACTCACCTATCTTGATACCCTCAATAATTGCACTCTGATTTCAGTCCCGTGATTCCATGCTTTAGGACACGAACTTTATCAGTTCCTAATGCCTTTTCACATCAGGTTTATTTGATTTTCTTATAATTATTTACGAAAATAGTACACAGCTTACGCTCGATCGCCAGCCATACTGCCATAGACAAAACAATATTTTTTGTTGACGGTTGACGGATTCTGATTTTTCGTTCGGAAACCCGATCTAATGCAGGCGGACGAAAGAAAGGGTCTATGGTAAACATCACAGCTGATCTGATTTGTCAAAAGGCTGGCTAGTCAATGTCAGATGGACGGATTGTCAAACAAAAAAATCTAAACATAACCTATACATAGTTTTAGTTTTCCAAATTTTGCTTGATCAAAATAAATTTCACCAATCTTGCGTCGTCAAAATGCGTCTCACTTTGGTTTTATTTCGTCGAAATCGATTACCAAATGGCTCCCTATTCCGAGGAAAGGATCGTCTTGTTAAGAAAGTAGAACCCGTTCATTTACGTCGTCTGCAGGAAGATTTCGCTGTTGAAGAAAAAAATATGCTATATCTGCGATACCCATATCTTACGGAGGTTTGTCCTTTAATAATTAGGTACTACTAGCAGCTAGTAGCAGCTTTGCACACGTCGTTTCTAAGAAAAATTTAAAAGGTTGTTTCTATCCCACGCCTGTTTTATTGCAGCTATAGACCTACTATATGCAAAATTAATAATTTAAAAATAAGCAAAATTTCAGCTCGATCCCTTCAGTAGTTTTGGCGTAAGGAAGTAACATACATCAAAACTTTCGCATTGTTTCTTGACTTACCTACTTTTCAAAGCATTTAGTTCCTACAAGTTAATCAAATTCCAACAAGACCAATACCTAACAACTTGTGTGATCAGATCAATATAATGCTAACATAGTATACTGAAAGCTGTTCAGTTTAGACCTGAGAAATAGAGTATAATTACCTCCACAAAAGTAAATAACTTCAATGAAGCAAGACAAGTTTTGATAACCCTTTGCTTTCTTTATTAATTTGCAGGAAGAAAGCCATGGGCACACCAAGGCCTTGGGGAAATCAGAACAGAAAAAGGAAGCAATATGGGATAGAAAAAGAAAGATTTTCAAACAAGATGTTACATTATATGAGCGACTGGGACATTTACGTGTTACTGAAGGGTGGGATAATTGATTTGTTATGTAGTGTAGTTTAGTATAAATGTTAATTTAAAAGATCACATAATTAAAATGTGTTTGTAATAATATGTAAGTTTCTACAACCTTTTTAAGTCCTGTTGGTATGTGTGGGATAAAACTCACAACTTTTTATACTTTTCGTTTTTTATAGACCTTTGGCAGACATTTGGCAGTAAGTTCAGTGACAATGCAAAGACATGATAGAGACAGTACATAGGAACTAGTAAACAAAACAACTTAACCCCGTCCAGTTTGGGATTGTTGGATTTGTCTTCCCAAGCACTTTGGTCCTAGATGATATAAAAGCTTCTTTCTAAAAGTTAAAAAAAAATTATTTTCACATTACTAGGTCCTGTATGGGGCTTTGCTAATTAAGTCTTGTGGTATTGTCTTCTATTCGGTACTTTAAAACAAGGTACTATCCTCAAAATCATATGAGTTGGTATATGTATAGACTCAATAAATAATATAATAAACAATATGGAAAAGACTAGTGATAAGGTGCAACATAAAGAATAAGAAATGTTTATTGCAAAGATAATAATGCAAGATAACAAAAATGCTTTAATAAGTTTTATTATAATGAGAATATACTCTGGACATAATATCATATCACAAATATCATATCACAAAAAAGCAACATCTAACATTCTATATCATAAGAAAAGAAGCTAAGCTTAGTTAAATATTATTGTGATGCTGACGAGTGGGCTTTATCTGTAGTTATTTACAACAAATTTAGTTTAAACTAGTAGCTGTATTTTTTATTACATTTTAAGTATCAAAGTAAGAACACATTAGACAGTACATAACTTGATTCATATTTTCACTTTAGGATTGTGCATATGTTAGGTTGCCCAGCCTGTCTGATATAAAAAAATAGATAAGTAACAACCTTTAAATAATTTACCTATAGGTACTTTATATTTAAAACACAAGGACTTACACTGCTATTGACTGACATAAAATGCATAACAAAAATACTTGCACATAAACAGAGTCCTTGATAGTAATATTACATTATCATCATTCATTCATTACTTAACAATTAAAGATTATAGAACATTCTATCTTTATCATAGTAAAAGTGTACTTTAAGACTTTTTTCTTGAAATCTATTGGTCCAAATAAATATTCATAAATAGATAATACTGAGACTTCTAATCCATAGATTTAACAGTTGAGATTTTTCGTCCAGGCGAATGGATCATCTTTCAAATCTTTTTTATAAAGTGTTTTGCCTTGATGTAGATATTCAGCGAACTGTGAAACAACTGGATCCCGCATGCACGACGCTACAGCAATAACTTTATCAAATGCATCAAAAAAGAATATAACAAACTTGAGTCCCTCTACATCGCCTTCTATTTGTGTAGCAACAGGGCGGCCGCAACCAGCGTATCTTATCGACTTTCCGAACAGTAAAGTCCAGAAGTAAGGAACAGTTTGTAGAGGCGCGTCTTTCTTGAGAATGTTCAGAGCAGCGACACGACCGTGGTACTGGGCTAAACCAACATGTCCTATGCAAAGACGCTGGTTTCCATAAGCGGCGACGGGTGCGTTAGCAATATCGCCTCCAGCGTAAATATGTTCGAAGTTAGTTTGCAACCTGTTGTTGACCGGAATCGAACCGTTCGATTCCATGTTGATACCGCTATCTCTCAGGAAATCGGTGTAGAATGTGGTTCCGACTCCCAAGATAAGCATATCAGCGGGAAGCGTGGTCCCGTTTTCGAGTTCTACCGACGTAATATTACCGTCCTTGCCGTTGCATTTTTTTATTGTTGTTTCTAAGTAGAATGTTATACCCTTGCCCTGGCACAGCTTTTGAAGGCTACCGCCGATTTCGTTTCCGAAGACCTGTCCTAGCGGGGCGGTGTCTTTGCCGACGACAGACACCGATTTGGCGTTTCCGACGCTTGTCGCAGCTATTTCTATACCAATGAAGCCGAGTCCCAAAACAACGACATTCTTATCTTTCTCGTTACCCAGGGCGTTCAGGATGTCGAGGTTATCCTGAAAGTCTCTGACTGTGAAGACATTCTTCAGAGTAATGCCGGGTATTTCGGGCACGCGGGGCTTAGACCCGGTTGCGATGTACAGGTTCGTATATGGGAGTATTTCTCCATTGTTCAGATGTACCGTTTTCTGACACGCGTCTATTTTCGTCGCTTCGATACCCTTAAGAATATTTATTTTCGTGCTTTCATAGTACTCTGGTGTCCGGGCTTGTAGCTTTTCAATGTCTGTGATAGCGCCGAGTTTGGAGACTTTGATTCTATCGTAGGGGAGGAAGTTCTCCCTGGACACGATAGTGATGGATCCTTTGAAGCCTTCATTGCGGAGAGTCTCGGCGCAGGTGGCGCCGGACGGGCCGCCTCCAATGATCACTACTGTTGAACAATCGCATGGAGCGTTGCTTTCCAACTTCTTGATTCGCTTATTCGATTTCAAGTCGCTTATTTTCGCTCGAACCTGGAATGAAGTGAAACGTTTTTAAGTGAAACGTTTTTAAGTGTAGCAAGATCAAATTGATGATTGCCTTGCCTTACAGTAAAACTGTTCGAAAGGTAAATCACAGGGTGGATTACGTTTAGATCGGCCTACTAATTCAATTAAGATTAAATTGATGATTCCCTTGCCTTACAATAAAACTGTTCGAAATATAAATCACAGGGGGATTGCGTAATAGATCCGGTATGTTTAGCAGCCTAGGAACTAATTCAATTTGTACTTAGATATGTCTACTTATTTTCAATTTGTTGTACGTTAAGTACAAATATTTTATTGGTAAGTATTCTTGAAGTATTCTCTTCCCTGTCTCTGCGCGGTGGGACGCGAAAGCGCGGGCGGGCGCCGCGCCGCCGGTCCGACTATGAATAGAGGTGGGTGGACCTAATTTCAGCGTTCCACTTTCGAGAAACTTACCCAATCTCTCAAATTTTACTGACATCGATGACCTACATACTTGTAGAACGCAGTTATTTCGAAAAACCATATCTCTGAGAATATACCCATCTTCTCTAAACAATTATTAATGAACAATGAAAAAGACACCAGACTTGCGACCGACCTTATCAGAATTTACCAGAAGTGGGATAGGTACTCTCTTTACTGCCTAGGTAAGATAAAGTAGTAAATTTTCCTCCTTTGATCTGATCAGTCACCGCCTCTGGGATTTCCGTTGGATAAGAATTTTAACTTCGGTATCGGTACATAACAGAGTAGTGTTGTACACATACTATATTGCTTAGTTCACTCAATGATCAAGGCGACCTAAGAAGTCGCAAGGCCAACAAGTTTAAGCCAGGTTACTACGGCGTTGACGGCCTTTATATTTGCCTTATTTATTTTCTTGTATTACTCTTAGTAATGTACCTAAAGGTACCTGACTATTTTGTAGGAGTCATAGATAACTCGAATTATGATCTATGTACCTACCCAGCCTACGCCAAATTTCTTCTTAATCTGTTCAGTATAGTTTTGAAGATCGTAAAACAAACGAGTTTACATTTTACCTACAATGAGGTAGGTACTCGTACCTAGCACATTGTAAACAGCGAACGCGATTTTGGAAGAGTTTGGGGATGCCTTTGCCCAGCAGTGGGACAATATAGAAAGAAAAGGTAGGATATTAGGGTGTTACCACACCAATTGATCGATACCGATGTTCCACGTTGATCGATTGGTGTGGTAGCTTTGGATGATCGACGCACACCGTTCCATGAGGCGACCACGCACCTGTCCACGCCGCAGGAGCCGCACTCGCCGCGCCGCGCCGCCGCAGTCATCGAATTGCCTCATGCATGGCCCCGCCCAAATGTCCACATAGCACGCGCCGCACGCATCGAACGCGCCGAATCGCATTCATTTTTTTAACCGATCTCGCGAGATCCCGATCACCGAGATCTCGCCTCATTTTGTTTACGAGTGATTTTGGAAATAGCAATTTTTGTAAATTTTTATTTTCACAATTTACCTAACTTTCTATAGAAGAGATTTTACGGGTCTGAATTTTTGTGTTCATTAACCGAACATAAGTAAAAAATAAAGACTTTTTTTCAATAATTCATGTTGTATCTTACTCGCATCATAATCACAACTACTTAGCAGTTTCAATCATGTTCCAGTTAACTAATTAAAACAATACTTTTCGAAATCCATTCGAGATCTTGACTTAGCGATCACGTCTCGATATTGCATTCCCTAGAACCGACGTGTTCTATGGAACTTGAGAGTCGCGATCGCGAATGATGAATACGGATGACGTCGTCCGCGTCGCACTCGCCGCAGTCATTACACGCGCCAAATTCTTTGATAGAATGCGTATACCTACAGGATTTTATTAAAATGCGGATCGTTCGGCGCGGATAGGTGGGCGATGTAGCATACCATCAAGATTTATAAAATACGATAAGTGGCGCGGACAGGTGCGCGTTCACCATAAAACGTCGACCAACAAATCGATCGATTGCCGATCCAGGGGCGGATCCAGGATTTCATTTTGGGGGGGGCCATTTTGACAAAGTTCGGAGAAAGGGTTAAAATCACAAGTTAACAAAAAATAAGGTTTTTTTTAGCAAATTTAAAAAATAAATTAAAAAGTCACGCGCGGGCGGCGCGGGAGGCGGAGCGGCGGCGTTGAAAAAAAATCATTCTCTAAGGTAGCGGTTCTCAAACTCTTATCGACGCAACCCTTTTGGACATCAAAATATTTGACGGAGCCCTTTTTCATTTAGACAACGAACTTAGTTCGTTAAAAAGGGAAAAAAGGAGAGCAGAGCGAGCCTCGAAAACTTTAGACTTTTTAGAGAACATTGAGAAATTAGTAAAGAAAAGACAATAGATATAAAATAGGCGAGCGGAGCGAGCCTCGAAATTTTTAAAGATTTTTTAGCGATGATTGGGCAATTTGTGAGGGAAACGGAAGAAACGACGATACAAAAACGGCGAACAAAGCGAGCCTCGAAAATTTTGAAAATTTAGTGACAATTGGGAAATTTGCGAAAGAAAAGATGATGTAAAAACGGTGAGCAGAAGAAGCTTCGACAATTTCTAAGATTTTTTTTGCAAATTTTTGGAAATTTGTGAGTGACAAGGAAGAAAAGACGATATAAAAACGGCGCGGCGAGCGGAGCGACCCTCAAAAATTTAAAAGACTTTTAGCGACGATTGGGAAATTTGTGAAAGCAAAAGCTACACATATTAAATAGGCGAGCGGAGCGAGCCTCAAATTTTCAAATTTGTTTTAGCGACGATTGTAAAATTTGTGAGAGAAAAGGAAGAAAAGACGATACAAAAACGGCGAACGGAGTGAGTTACGGATAAAAGCTTAGAAAATTTTAAATCGTTGTCTTAGCACCAATTGGCAAATTAGAGAAAGAAAAGACAATATGAAAACGGCGAGCAGAAGAAGCCACGAAATTTTTAAGATTTTTTTGCGACTTTTTGGTTATTTGTAAGTGAAAAAGAAGAAAAGACGATATAAAAACGGCGCGGCGAGCGGAGCGAGCCCCAAAAATTGAAAAGACTGCGCCGATTGGGACATTTGTGAAAGAAAAGCCCATAAATATAAAATAGGCGAGCGAAGCGAGCCTCGAAATTTTCAAATTTGTTTCCGCGACGATTGCGAAATTTGTGAGAAGAGAAAGCAAGGATGACATAAAAACAGCGAGCGGAGCGAGCCTTGCAAATTTTGAAAACTCTTTAGAGACGATTGGGAAATTTGTGATAGATAAAGAAGAAAACACGATTATATCGTGTTTTCTTCTTTATGACGCTGATGAGCGGTGCGAGCCGCGACAATTATGAGATTCTAGCGGCGGTGGGAAAATTTGAGAAAGAGAAAAAAGCCAAAGCAAAATCAATGACGAGCGTAGCGAGCCGCGTAACAGTGACGTAAAAATGACGCAAAATTGCGTCATTTCTAGCGACTGTTGGGAAAAAGAACGTATCCATACCAATACTACAAATTCGAAAGTAACTCTGTCTGTCTGCTTATCTGTTACCTTTCACACTTAAACGGCCAAACGGGGTAAAATTTGACAGGGTAATGTCCGGGACATAGGCTACCTGAAAAGCACTGACAAAGCCGCGGGCTGCAGCTAGTTATAAATAAACGAAATTAATTCTGTACTAGTGACTGGTAAAATTTCAAAAAAAAAATACACATCTAGTTTGACCTACTCAGGAATATCGGCGCGCAACTCGCACTGGGCATATTGTGTCCTTTCGCTTCCTAGGAGCAAGAAAATGACAAGGTTGTAGAGAAGTACCTAGGGTTGTTCCGTGGACCACTATGCACCTCGCAGTTCGAATTACAAAGATGTAATTAAAGTTCAAGGACATGTTCAAATTAGGGCTAAGCGACACACAATCCTGCAGGTTCTGTGAGGAGGCGGAGGAAACGCCTCTCCATCTTCTAGGAGAGTGCGGAGCACAGATGCAAAAACGTAGCATCCATCTGGGCAAGCACCTGCTTAGTCCAGACGAGCTAAAAGAATCCACCCCGAAGAAAATCCTACAGTTCCTAGCAGCTGCAAGGGTTAGCGGCGAACTGTGAACGCCGCTGCTTCGAGGCTGAACACACAAAGTGGCGATCACAATAGGCCTATCATGGCAGCAGTGATACGAAAGCCACCAAAAGCAAATAAAAAAAAAAAAAAAAAAAAAAGGGATAGAAAATGGTTTCTAGTTAAGTTTATAAAAAGATTCGGCAATTTATGGCTTAACTTTTTGATTTAACTTACAGTTAAATCCATAAAATTTGATACCTATGTATAAGTAGCTTTTCGGTCAGTAAATAAATAAGACGTGCTTCAGTATTTTTGTAAATTTATCCCTTGAGGTAAGTATAGGAATTCCGTTACTTAGTTTTGAAGTTAAAGCTAAAAGCCATGAAAATTGGTAGGTATTTAGCCGATTGCTTGATGGAAAATTATGTGTTGGCGTTTTTAGAAACCAAGAATGTAAAAATTTGCATTTTTAAGGATTTATGTTCATTTCAAAGTCCCAAGTGGACGTGTTTGTACTGAGAGTAGAAATTCACCTGTTGTAAACTTAGGTTGTACTTATAGAAAATATGAATGTTTCCTGATATACCTAACTGACCTACCGAAAAATAGGTAAGTATGCCGTGTAAAACTGCACCTGAATTGAATCGAAATAATGAGTCGAAAGCATGGAATTCCTGGGTCTTTTGGGGGGGGCCATGGCCCCCATGGCCCCCCCCCTGTATCCGCCAATGTGCCGATCGATGGCATCGGTGTGGTAGAAATTGAAACTATCGATCGATGTCGACTAATCCATTCCACAATCGATCGACGATCAATCGATTGGTGACATTGGTGTGGCTCTTAAGTAAATTTGTGTCGACTTTATCATTTTGTTATTTATTAAAGACTTCCTCCTTCCGCAACGTTTTGCGGTTAATATTTGCGGTTCTCTGATTTATAAGATAAACTAGTTTATCCCCGCGGCTCCGCACGCTTTGTTTCTATGGAAACGTTTAAAGGTGATTTAAAGGTTATGGGAACTGATTTATAGGATAAAAAGTAGTTAAATGCCTATGTTTGATTCCAGGATTTGAATTATGTACCTACCTGTTTGCCAATTTCAGCCCGATCCGATCAGTAGTTATGGCGTAAAGAGGTAACAAACATCCACCATCCAAACAATCGAATTTATAATAGTATTAGTGTGATACTTATAGGTAAGGAAGATACCTAGTGATCTTAGTAAACAAACACGTAAAATCTCTGTAAGCTATAAATAACTTACCTCATTTTTGTGTCGTGTCTAATTGAGTCATGTCAGTTGAGTCATGATGAGGTGAAACATCTTGTGACTTTAGGTACTATAACTAATTAATTACGTACATCAGTCATTATCATTAAGTATATACCTACTAATGCCCCATGAAGAATTGGTATAGGTAAATTTTTAAAAACTATGCGATCCCCATTTTCGTATAATGGAGGCCTGGATTTATGACGACGTCGTCGTAATGTCTCGTCGTCGTCGTCGTCAGCGTCGATAATTGTATGAAAAAACAAAAGACAGTCACGCCAGCTTTTAAAAATTTACCTTGTGCCAAATGGAACGTACCTATTATCTTCCAGCAAGAAAACCTATTAAAACAACTGGGTAGGTACTTACCTATGAGTATTATACCCAATGTAAATACAGTAACAGACATCAAATGTACTTAGAGACAACTGCCCATAGACTCGGATACATCTCTAAAAAGCAGCCGGAAGTAATTGACCCTAAACTTTTTAACTAACTTCCATTGTGTATTCGACTCATAAATTGTGAACAATCATTTTTAAATAATGTGAAACTTCTTCTGCTAGATAAAACCATATACTCTGTAAGTGAATTTTTAGACAATGACTATAAACAATTCGTAATTCCTCAACGACGAACCTTTTCCTGATCTCTACATGCCTAATTCAAACTAATTTATGTAATTTAATTTATACCTAATTTTACTTGACGAGAAACTGATAACACCTAGCTTTAGCTTAACATTGAGTTAACCACTGTTATTGTGTATTTCTTTTTCAATAAATGTTTTCATTTCATTTCAATTCAATTCATTTCAATGAACCAGAGTTAGAATTCATGATATAAGAATGTTTGGGATTGAATGCATAGTTTGCACAATATGGAGCCAAATTATAATAATGAATTGAAGTCAGAAAATTAACATATTTTGAAATTAGTTTATTATGGAGGTAAAGTCCATTTGACCAAAATTATTGAGTGTATTGTGTATAAGAAAACAGAAAGTTTTTATGTATAATTTGCAAAACTTACTTTGACCTCTCCTCTTTCTGTCACGGTGACTTGATAGCATGGCAATGAATCAAATCCGGGGAAGTCTTCTATGTCACCAGTCTTGATATTGAAGCAAGCCCCATGCCAGGGGCACCGCACTCTACCATCACCCAAAGCTCCGTTCACCAAAGGTGCCCCATAATGACTGCACTTTGTGCCTATTGCATTAAATTCTCCATTCTGTTTTATGAGTAGAACTTTGCCATCTTCGCCGACATCAAAAACTTTCATTTCATTGTTTTTAAGGTCATTTTTACCGCAGACAACTGATTCCACATAGTTTTCTTCTCTTTCCAAGGGCTGAATTGTTCCTGTGGTACCTGTGGATAGTCATAAGAATTAGAAATTGAAGATATTGGTTTTTATAGATTACCTTAGATGTACATCTAAGCCTGAGCAGGAATTTTAACATGTTGACTGTCCCGCCTATTTTTAGGGAATTACCTGGTGGTCCAATGGTTTTTTCTAGAGTTTCTTTCCACAGATTATGACGTCCATAAATAAATAAAAAATAATTGATGGGACATTTGTGTTTTATTTTCACTAATTCAATGTTCATACGTCCCTAGAAAATCAAAGCTCTAGCTCACACGTCCAGCCCAGGAAACACGGTTTAGTTGCCTATGGCGAATGCATTACATGTAATGCAAGGACGGCACAGTCAGAGCAAAAATGCATTACATGTAATGCACGGACAGTCAACGTGTTAAAATTACTTTAAGTACTTTATAAAATAAAGTCTTACCTGCATAGTAACGCACGGGGGACTTGGGTCCTTGAGGAGGACCTATTTAAAATTAGAGCAAATGGAGGATAAAGTCATTGTAATTTACCAGCAAATTTATTTATTATCTAATTATCCTATTACTAACCTATTATTTTTATTTTTTATAGAACCACCAACAACAGATAAGTACACCATAAATTACAACAAACAGGAAGAATAAGTTCTTAGAGGCTAGCATTCCCTCAACTAAAGGTGGATACATTACAAAATAAACAAAAACTTGAGAGTTCTATAAGTACCTACTTACAGTTCTCATTCCCAGTCTGACAGCTAATTTGGTAGCCTCTACCAAAAGTAGTACCCATTTTGCTCGATATTTCTCGAACGGAGTCTAAAAGTAAAATAAAATAAGTATAGGTATTCCTCAAATTCTATTAATGTAATCTGAAAAAGCCGCACTAAATTCGGTCAGTGATTGGGCAAAGATAAATAAATTGTAACCAATCCGAACAAATTAGTGGGATTGATAAACTTGCGTTACAGATTCATTATGTAGAATGATGTAGATATAAAAGGAAAGTATTCACCTTGGAAGTTATATTTCTTGGCCTTGTTCACCAAAACACTAGATCGATAACAAATGACTTTATTGACAGAAGTTTGGACAGAAGAATGAATAAAATTATAAAATCGATTGAAATTCATTTTGAGTAACGTTCCGTAACATCCTACAAAACAAACTTAATTTTTTTTTGGACCAAATAATAAAGGTCCTTCAAAAAGCCTACACCACATAGCCGCAATTTTGAAGGGCGTCTTGTGCCGCGCGGTAAAAACTAAATTAATCTGTTTGGTAATCATGAATTAGTAGTGAGTGAGCGTTGAATCAACGAACTCTTTTTTAAAACAGCTTTCCTACATTTAACGAATCATCCGTTTTCTCCTGAATGCTCTAAGGTTTTCTCTTTACCGCGAAACAAGTTGAATCAACTAGGCATGGGTAAACTGAATCAGAGGCATTAAAAAGAATCGTTTCACTACGGTGACGCGTTAGCTTAACTATTCCCTCTAAACCTTAACGATTCATTGATTCATTTGATTCACCGATTCATCGAACGAGTGTCCGCGAACTGCGAAGTGCCGACGCGAGAGTTCGGAATCCTTCGGGTGATGTCGGGCGATTCCGAACTCTCGCGTCGGCACTTCGCGGACACTCGTTCGATGAATCGGTGAATCAGTGAATTGTTAAGGTTTAGAGGGAATAGTTAAGCTAACGCGTCACGAATAAAGACTTTATTCGGAGACCATTATTTTATTGGAAGCTTCTCTATGACACATGAACGCAGTGGGGGCGGGCGTGCCAGTGACAGGTAACTGGTTACTTAGAAATTTTAATAAAATAGATTTAATATGAGAAAGTAGGTACTTTCTCATATTAAATCTATTTTATTAAAAAGCGTTAAGATTAGAATTTGATAAGGTAGGTAGGTACTAGGTACTGGTAAATGTATACCTAAAATCAACCTAGATAGTGTTATTTTGTTAGTTGTAGGTATACCTACCTATTTAGGTAAGTAAATTCATAATTAAAATAAAAGATTATCTCATCAAATCGATAAAATTCTAGGCTCGAAATCGAAACCTGTAGGTCTGACTGAATAGGTCAATCGTGCTGATAAATTAAAATATCTATTCAAAAGGTAATTTGGTACAACTATTTTTTCGTTCACACTATTTTGTTCTTTATAATAAACGAGGCGCGGATCAATTTTCTATGAAAGTATTTGCGTCGTTCTTGCAAGTATTTCTTTCTGAAACTCAATTACGAACTTTATTCTTATGCGTACTTGGAAGCCCTGGTACTCGATTTCGCAAGTACGTCTCATCTCTGATACAAAGGAATCCCTAAATCAGACCACATTTCAGAATCGCTAAGGAGTATTATTAAATCTCATTCAGCGAGTCAGTCAGCGCAGCGACTAAATACTTTAATAATTCTGAATTAATAAAACACAAGCGATTAGTGAATAGTTAAGGTGAATAAAGAATACTTAAGGTGAATTGATTCAGTCAACTGAATCAGACTCAGTGAATCGTTTCGGACAACTGAATCAAGATTACCCATGTCTAGAATCAACTTTTTATTTCATTCAATGACATACTATGACGTTGACATAGACTATCTCGTTCGTTGACGGACAAGTTACATGGAAGATTGAACTTTAAAAACACCTTACGAACACCATCCAAAAATGAACGAACGAGCTTCAAACCACTAGGTAAAAGTAAAACACGTTGTACACGAGCGAGCGAGACGCCGCAGTAGTCGACAGCTTAAGATTGTTGGCGAGTGAAAGAGATAAATTAGTAAAAGTTTAGTAATTATGTATATAATATAGGTAGTGAAAATAAGTGATAATTTAGGATATTTATGGCAAATAAGGACAGTGATTTAATGTAAATAAATAATACTAAGTAGTTCAAATGTAAATAAAGTAAAAAACAATTTGCAAAATGCTGGAATGCCAAGGCACTACGTTTCGACAAACCAGTTAAAAACGTCAACAGGTTTTTCCACAAGTAAACCGTTTTAGACGTTAACGCGTCAATACTAGTAGTGCACTACAGTTTACGTTTCGACAAACCGGTTAACAACGTCAACTGGTTTTTCAACTCGTTGACCGTTTATAGAAAACGGTTTCGTTTCGTTAACGCAAAAACACGACTATGAATAACGACCCACAACTATGAATATCATCATTTTTTTCCATTGAGTAAATAACTGCACCGACCGACCTCAAAAAAAAACCTAGGGTACTGGTGTATATAAATATAGTAAATTGTTATTCTGTGGTAAGCTCTGGAATGACGAGCCTGAAAATAACATTACATTTTTTATTAAGAAATAAATAAAATATGATAAACAATTCACACCGCATCATCTAGCCCTAAGGCCCCAAACTAAGTAGTGCTTGTGTTATGGGTATAAGATAAATGATATACTTAATACAAAAGAATACATAGATGTATATTTTTTTATAATTTTGTAAAATAAAAATATCTATCTATGTAGTGTATTGTATTATATCAATAAATTATCTATTACCCATAGCACAAGCTCTGCATACAGTGTGACCATTGAGAAAATACAGAACCTGCCATACGCTTACTGAAAATCTGCCAAAATCTGCCAAACACTTCAAGAAAAATGCCATAAAATATGCCACATACTTTTTTAGTGATTCTTTGATTGGGAAACAAAAAAAACACTTATTAATATACTCAGATGACTTATTATAAAACATAAAAACACAAAAACATAAAACTTAAATTAAACAGTATTTGCTTTATAACTTCATTCAGTGCTACTTTGAATGTCCACATTCGCTTCATATTCTTCGTTCTTTTCGTCGTATTTTGATTCCATGCCCATCTGTGTATTCATTTCCTTTGTAGGTAAAAGAAATACAGTCGCCGTGTTCTATTATGCCTTCTTTTGTGGCTATAATGACAGAAATGTGTGAACAACACAATCGAACCGCAGTCGTCAATACAATACTAATCAATAGCGAAATTATTGAAGTTATAATATTATGTATTAGAACTTTAAGGTAGTAAATAAGAATTTGGACCTTAACGTAGAGAATTTACAGTTGATAATTACATGGCGTAGAAATATCAACAAACATTATAAGGGAATTCCCCGGACTACCTCGGACTAGGAGTTGCCTTGCCAGGTGTCGATAAAATTATTGCCAACAAAATTTATCCCTATCCGTAATTTTTTGGTCTTACTATAAAATTTAATTTTATTGTATAGGTACGTATAATCTCAAAATAATATAAGAAGGTCAAAAAGTTTTTGTTCCCAAATCTGTCAAAATCTGCCACACTTCTATTTCGTCAACGTAATATGCCAAACTGAAAATTCCATAGCCAAATCTGCCAAAATGGCAGAAATCTGCCACAAATGGTCACACTGTCTGCATAGCTTGGGGCTAGATAATCCTGTGTGAACTACAGGGTTCCTGAGATCTCTATCAAATCATGTGTGAAACAGTGCGATTTCGTGTTTTTTTTTCGTACTTTCTTCCAAATTTATATTTCTTTATTTGGATGCCATGCCGTGGTGTAGGAAAGGAATATTGCAATTTCTTGTCGAAGAAAAATACATTTCTGATTATAATATACATTTTAAGCGTTTTTGTGAAAAGAGTTCGGGTAACCTTGCCTTAGGCCTCTACCCCACGGCCGCGATTTTAAAGCGCGACTTGTGTCGCGCGATTTGTTGCGATTTTGTAGCGCAATTCCGCTGCATTGTACGCGTGATTTTTAGACGTCGCGCGCCAAATGCAAAATCGCAGCAGTATCTTTAGATCGTATGCGTCTTAGTACAAAATATACTGCAAACAAATATCGCAACAAATCGCGCGACACAATACGCGCTTCAAAATCGCGGCTGTGGGGTTTTAACTTTTTTCAGTAGAAGTTATTTTTTCAATTTTTACACATCTAAACACGTATTTTTTACAGGATAGCGTCCTCCAAGTCAGCTAGTGAATATTGTATGTTTGTGACCTCCCTTCCCGTCTGAATGTATGTATTACTGATAAATAACATTTTTCATAATTTTTTTTATTTTGTTCCTCAAATGCTTTTCTTCTCTTTGCATCTTGGTGACAGAATATTCAAATTAAGTTACGGAACGTAGTACAATTACAAGGTCATCTGACAACGTGACACAAATTTATGTCAATGTCAGTTGGTTTCGATTTGAACCCCAGACACAGAGCCATTTTCAAGAAGTTCTTGTTTATGTCATGTCAGCAGTGTGTCAGCAGAAATCCGTGAAAGCGTGCCTTAAAGGAGAAGACATTACTGAAGAATGACATTTCAATTAACTGAAACTTAGCGTTCTTTATATGCTAAGAAAACCCAAGTGTTGCCCAAGTGGTAGGATGCAATGACGTGCCAGATGTCGCACGTACCATGTCCACACGATGACATTAAGTAAGAAATTCAATGTATAATATTTTTTTAAATTTTTTCATTCGGTGCGTCTCTCAAAACAAAACTGAGTCTATCTCGCGTAATTTGATTTTACCAGCAGCAACGGCGTAATATTTATTACTTACATAAAATCTTCGTACGTAATCGCCCGATTTGGATAAATCAAAAAGTTTTGTATAATTAAAAAATATATATTATATCATTCTTATGTCATAAACAGAGATAGGAATAGGTAGTGCAATTTTGATGACCTCCAACATTATAAATAGTATGGATATGCCCTCGAGCTTCCGGGACTTGAAAAAAATAATTTTTTTCAAGTTATTTTTATTTTACAAGTTATTATACTTACTTAATGCGGTAACTACCCGTTTTTAATAACTTAAATGCATTTTATAAGCTTTACTTGACTTTAATTTAACATCAAAATCAATTTGAGCTACCGAATTCCAATTCAGTAGCACAAAGGCCAATCGGAGGTCCGTTACACAAAAGCCAAATGGTCACACACAGAGATCTAATCAGTCAACCAAAACAAGCCAAGATGTCGTTAAAATAATGAAATCAATTAGGTACTTAACTAAAATTGCAACGTGCCGCTTGTCGACCATCGTTGTCGACTTTGTCGACCTTCGTTTTGACCGTGTCTATGTCATTAATGATTTATGTAGTACATACATACATGCATGATAACAGTCGTAGATAGCCAAAATGTTGCCCATTATAATCATAAGTTAAAAAACAAGATGAAAAAGATTTTTACTGGAAGGCTGTGGGGGGTAATAATAATAAAGCCACCTCGCTATCACACTTCGTCCTACGTTCCTGCCGAACACTAACACACATACAATAATACAGTTATTATTATTACACTTGCCTGTGTTGTGGTACGGAACACTACTGTCTAATATCATATCAGCATTGGCATTTTTTTTATCTGTGAATTGATTGCAATTTTGTTGGACGACGGACGTGGCTCCTATAGAATTCTGTGTAATATGTTTTTCTAATCAGAAATAGATTAAAATCGGTCAAAATGTCTGATGCGGTGGTGCCCAAGGGTCAGCCGACACCTGGCGAACCAGAAAAAAAAGGCTGGTTGTTCAAATGGACCAATTATTTGAAGGGATATCAGAGAAGATGGTTCGTGTTGTCGAATGGATTGTTATCATATTACAGGTAAATCTCAGCTACTGTTAAAATAATTTGCATAGTAATAGATCCCTATGCCTACTATTGTTGCCTTCGATACCTTAAAACACTCAAATGTATGGAATAATTCGAAAATTACGCAGTGATGTTAGGCTAGAAT
Source organism: Eupithecia subfuscata (assembly GCA_963564075.1). Classification (NCBI taxonomy): domain Eukaryota; kingdom Metazoa; phylum Arthropoda; class Insecta; order Lepidoptera; family Geometridae; genus Eupithecia; species Eupithecia subfuscata. Next base: position 6,345,960 of record OY751117.1, on the reverse strand, counting down.
ATAACGGATTGCAGAAGTTCGAACTTTATTTTGCTGATTGTTTTACCATAAAACCAAGCTGTGGTCGGTAATAAGGAGAATAAGCTAATCATTTACACAATAGGTTAACTATACTGTTTTCACAACTTCCTAGATTGACGGCTGATTTCAAGGCCATTCGGCACTATTTAGACATAAGTACAACCTACCTACCAGCAAACATAATATACCTACTGTAAGAGGCTAAATTATTTTGTAACTGTGGAATGTCCCTCCAATCCACCACATAGATAATGGCTATTGGCATCTGTTCAAATTCTAATCACTGATTGATTACATTTTTCTGTACCCTGTATATAATGTGTCATCTCATAATTTCCATTTTAGTTAAAATCGCCTGTATCTTATGGTGTTTATAGATATTTTCTGAATCTGTTAGATAAATCACTATTCATTTAATATGTTCCTATTTCAGAAACCAGGCAGAAATGGCACATACTTGCCGAGGCACAATCTCATTGCTGGGTGCGTTGATTCACACTGCAGACTCGTGCACATTTGTCATCAGCAATGGAGGCACACAGACCTTCCACATACGAGCGCATGACGAAGTGGAGCGTCAGAGCTGGGTCACTGCTCTGGAATTGGCCAAAGCTAAGGCAATGTTAGTATTAACTACTGATTTATATACATTATGCATAAAGAAAATTACAATCAAATAATAGAAATAAATTACAACTAGTATTTACAATATACATTATGCATAAAGAAAATTACAATCAAATAATAGAAATAAATTACAACTAGTATTTACAATATACATTATGCATAAAGAAAATTACAATCAAATAATAGAAATAAATTACAACTAGTATGTACAATTTACTCTTTTAGAGACCTCAGTTGGGCATCGGTATTTTCTCTTCCTAAACACTTTAGAGATTTTAAACTCAAGGGCAAGGATCACCAGATTGTGTAATTTGACCTTATTGAAATTCATAAGGCTGAGGGAAAGAGCATAATTATAAACAACTAGCTTCTCCGCGGCTTTGCACGCGTATTTTCGGTAGGTATATTAAGTAGCCTATTATCTAAGTTAAGCTTTGCTCTCAATGTACGCCAAATTTCATCTTGATCTGTTCAGTAGTTTTGGAGGTCCTTAGTAACAATAATTCTGATCTCACAAAATTTTTGCTTTATAATATTAGTAGGATGTACATGTGAACAGCCAGTTAATAAATCACTGTTCATTCCTTATATGTAATGTTTTCCATATGTGTAATGCTTCAATCAATAATATTCCAAATCATTGATAACATGTCCTTGTTGAGAGATAATCCAAATATTATTTGTGTTTCCATGACAACCAGATATTTCCTTTATTATGTAATGCTTCAGTTGTTTGTTGAGTGTATTTAAGTGCACAGCAATGATTTTAAATCATACTGTAATTGATTCAAGGATTCCTCACAGACAGTTTGTTAATTTTATGTTCGGACTCAGAAGGTCACTCATTAATATGTGTGTTTCCATTTCTTAGATTTTATCTGTGCAATGTTACTGCACTGATAGTTACTCTGACTCAGATAATGTACTCTTGCCCTGTTGAAACAGGTAAGTTGAGGATTGGTATGAATGACATACTAAATAATTAGCAAAAATATTGCCAGATAGACTGTGCTACTGCAGTTAAGCCCTATGTGCAACGCACTGAAGTGTCTGAAAAGAGCTGATTATTAATTTATTAAGAAAACAGTATAACATCATGATCATGATTATGAAGTATAGTATAGACTAAAAAGTGAAAAATAAAGGCTGCCCAGCCACTACACGCCGCCACTGCATATTGTGTGTCGTGGAAAGTGTTATTTATGTAACTCGGTTTTATATATGTCCTGTCTTGTCTTGTCGTAGCCGAGCACAAGAGTCAGACGACGACGAAGACCAGATGTCTTCGGGAGCCGTCGTTGTGGGCGGCGGGGAGGGGGAGGGGGAAGACGCTAACGGCATCGCCAGGGAGCTGGCCGCTAGGTTAGTCTGATTTATTAACAAAGATCTCAGAAAATTAGCTCTTATGAAGTTGCAACTTGGGTGATTTTGCTTTGTATGTTTCTGTGTGTACCTGTGGTATGTTTGAGCAACTCACACATATGTAACTTGCAAACTATTGCGTTGACCTGATGTGATTCAAAAATAGATCTACAGAGTGGACTTGCTGGTAACAGTATACGAACCTTATAATCAAGGGTTTTCTAAGATTTGGGGATCCAAAGTTAGGTTTTAAGTTGATTTAAAAAAACTAAATTTAATGTAACCCGCGAATTAACGATCAATTTCATTTTCCGACTTTTATGTTTATGTATTATAGTGAAGCAAGTAGAAAAGTAAAATTTTGCCCTGCCATCTATGCAGTACTGCGAAAACTGCATTACAATATTAATATTATTCATAAAATATTTTTTTATGTCCCTTGTATGTGTTGACTCTTGAATATTTCATATTTAGTAAGCACTTCACTAAATAAAACAATACAGCGAAGCTGATAAAATCGCTCTGAAAATATTTTTTTTATTGCCAAGCAATATGACTGCATACTATTAAAAACTGTTTTATAGATTCCACGACCTGCGGACATGCTCCGAGCTAGTGGCCAGACATGGGACGGCCTTGCAACGTTCGCTGGTAGACTTGGAGATACCACCGACAGATACAACGAAGCAAGTGTCGGAGCGAGCGACGCTGTTTAGGATATCTTGCAATGCTATGATGAATGTGAGTTAATTAATTAAAATAATAAACCCTAGCTTGACCTCTGTACAGCGTCTACGGAAAATTCGACTAAAACAATTCGTCTAATACAATCGACTAAAACAGTTCAACTAAAAAACAATTTGACCAAAACATTTCGACTAGTAACAATTCGACTAAAGCAATTCGACCTTCATGGGTGTGTATAAATATAATTGCACCCAGAGCCATAAGTAGACACAATTTTTTTTGTTGTTGAAACGCATTGTTTAAGTCGTTAGTCGAATTATTACTAGTCGAAAGGTTTTAGTCGAATTGTTTTAAACGAATTTAAACGAACGTTTTAAACGAACGCCCGCCGCGCCACATCGGTCGTCGACACAACAGTGTCGACGACCGATGTGGCGCGGCGGGCGAAGGTCCGCCTGCGACGCAGGAGGTTGCAGGTTCGATTCCCGCCTTGGGACAAATGTTTGTAAGATCTACAAGTATTTGTTTCGGGTGTTGTGGTCGTTTCTATGTATAATAAAAAATATTATATCTATGTAATGTATTATATTATGTATATCAGTCATCTAGAAACTAGAACCCAAACACAAGCTCTGCATAGCTTGGGGCTAGATGATGTTGTGTGGATTGTCCAGCATTATTTATTTATTTATTTTAGTCGTTTTTCGTTGATTTTCCGCAAAGCCTCTACAGCGGCCTCTATGGCGCAGTGGGTGAAGGTACGCCTGCAACTAAGGAATTTGTAGGTTTGATTTACGCCGCAGGACAAATATTTGTATGATCTGCAGGAATTTGTTCTGGCGCTGGATGTTTTCTATGTACACCAGGTACACCTACATAAAAAAATAATTGGTTGTCTGTAAAGTCGGTTTACTGACGATAGTTGAACGTCACAACGTCTTAAGAAAATACTGATGGAATGGTAGCATTTGATACTCGATCAAAACATGTAAATGTACTATAGTATAGCAGCTGTCCACGCAGACGCATCGCTCACTCAAGTAGGAGAGAGACGGATGTCGAGCGCTCTCGCTTGCACTTCAAGCCTTGCATGGAACGCCTCAGAGCGAGGTAACGCCTCAGAGCGAGGTAACGACGCATGACGTCATGTTTTTTCGTGCGTGCAGCCGGCTCTATCGAATTATAAGACGTTGTCACGTCAAAAATATTTATCCATGTAGTGTATCAAGTATAGGTATCTGTTATTTAGTATACATCGAACACACAAGCTCTTCTTAGTTTGGGGCTACATAATGCTGTGTGAATTCTCCAACATAATTATTTAGTTATACTCACCCCCTGTATAATATTGAAGTTGAAGGAACAAATCTCAAATATTTATCGCATTCGATGACGATTCGATGTCATTTTTTCAACCAACGAAAAACGGAGGAGGTTCTCAAGCCGACGCGTATATTTTTTTTAATGTATGACCACGCATAACTTTTTACAGAGCAGTCCGACTTTGATAATTTTTTTTTTATTGGAAAGGGTATCATACCCTGAAGGTTACCATTTAAATATGGAAAAAAAATCCAACCCTAAGGGTAGGAAAACAGGGGATGATTGATTGTTCACTCACTCATTGTAATGTATGACCACGCTTAACTTTTTACAGAGTAGTCCGATTTTGATATTTCTTTTTTTATTATACCTTGATGTGTCATCAAACTTAATTAGACTCGAATTATAACTAGATGTCGCCACTAAAAGAAGTCCAAATAGTAAGAGTAAGAGAATTCGGTTTATCGTTTTTTAAAACACGCCAAATTGTGTCTATTTTACCCTAGAATCCCGGTTTTTGGCCTACCTGGTGTGCTATTGACCAAAGGTTGCCTTAGCTGTTTATTAGGTAGCATTATTAGTTTTCACTTGAAGTATAATGCCCCAATCAACATGTCACAATTTTGTTGTTTTTATTGAGGTCTTGGCGATTCTGAAAGGAAGTTAAAATTATCGTTATATAATCTACTATAGACTACTCTATACTATATATAATATATACTATACTAGCTGAAGACGGGGCGCTATGGCGCTCATTAGAGGAGGCCTATGTCCAGCTGTGGACTAATATAGGCTGATGATGATGATGATGATGATGAATCTACTATGCCAACATTGCCAACCTAACTGGGTAGTCTTTTCTGCAACAAATTAAATAATTTTACAAGAAGTTTCCAACAATAGCTATTATTTCCTTGTACAATTGTAACCCAGACAGATCCATATCTGTTATAATGTGAGATAAGTGAGATTAATCACTGCTTATTATTAGTACCTACCTACCTACTTTCATAAATTGAATATTATTATGTTTATGCAACCACCAGCCTGTGACCCTGCATTATGACTTTCTAAAACAACTTTCTCTAAAAAAAATTCTTCAAAATACCAATAAATGAACGTTACCCACTTTCGAAAATAAATAAAATAAGAAAAATTGTAATAACTTCAATTTATATTCGGTTCCGATACAATATTTCCTTTTTTGAAAGAAATAATTTATTTGTTACGATTGTGACCCTGCATTAGTTTAGCCTCGTTGTAATGATCTTTTAATTAAAATCCAATATCCAATTTGCTATCACCAGGCCTGCTCCGAATTCATGAGCGCGGCAGCGACATCTAGCGCCCGCATGGGGCGAGCGCTCCAGCACGAAAGGGACCAGAAGATGAGACTGCAAGAGGTGGTCGAGCAACTTGCGAGGCAGCACGACAACTTGGAGCGGACTGTCACCACGAGAAACACACCTTCAACAGGTCAGTCATTGAAATATATCAGGGCCTCCCACAGCTATGCCATATGGAGGGAAAGTATCTTAAATATTGTAGATAGAAAAGTTTGCTGTAAGAAGACTTCATTTTTAATTTCAGTTGTATTCATGGTCTTTCTTATTTATAGTCCGGTCAATTTAGACATCCGAGGTTACTTATATTCGCAGCCAGCTGAAAATTGGTAGGATTGTTCAAATATCATTATAAATGAAACGTGAAAAGTCCTCATCAATCCGACACCTGGAAAAAAAGTTACTTGGGGTCAAAGGTCACAATAACGGGTTTTTCGCGATTTTCAGCAAAACGGTAAGTTTTATCATAAAATTAGCTCAGGTAACAATTTGTAGATCAAATAATTATCTATAAAAAATGTGAAAATACTTTTTTTCCTAAGAGCCACCGTTTTTGAGATATAACGATTTAAAAATTAGATGTACTGGCTTCTTGTTCTTCATGTTGTCTTTTAATAGTTGCAGCAATCTATAATATAATAACACTTTCGAGTATAATATTTACGACACTCCACATGTAAGGTCACAGATTTCTGCTTTATAAAATATTCTGAAAGAATTTTCTTAAAAGTTTCGTTTTCTTTTCGATGTGTTGCAAAAAAGCCAAATATTACCCTCTAAACAAAAATCTTCAAACCCCTTTAAATACACAGTAATAATAAATAAATAATAATAAATAATGCTGGACAATTCACACATCAAAAACATCCTTTTATTTGTTATCCTAAAGACATTTTAGCAACGAAACGAAACCATATAATCATCAAACGACCTCATTTTATTTTCATGAAATGAATCTATGGTTTATGGAATGGAACGTAGAAAAGTCTGCAGGCAGAAGGCCAAGGTGCGCGTGAAAACGGAACGTAACTGTCAGACGAAAAATCGAAACAAGAAATTGCGAATGCGACATGTCAAGTAAAATTCAACTTATTTTCGGCTAAAAGCATAGATAAATTGTTTTACGCGGTGTAAATTACATAAAATTAAAAATGTACAATGAATAAAAACTATATTTGATGTTTCGGTACGTAGAAAGTGTCCTTACGAGAATTTATTTTGTGCTCTAAATGTAGAAGTATTTGGTGATGTCAAGGTTGTTTTATTCTTCTGTGTATTCAACAGTACTTAATTGATTGTGCTCCTTTATTTAATTATCGTCTGCCGCGTATGGATGTTGCCTTTCGGCGACGTGGTGCTGTAATGCTGCCTTTACATTTTGACTCGTAGTTTGTACGTAAAATTATGACATTGTGTCCCTCTTGTGATCTTGGCCTTGTGTAGTTGCGGCTTGAATTATATATTTTATCTTGTATTAACTGATACAAAGCTGAATACCGTGTCTTCGTCATGGGCGGTAAGTGTAAACAATGAAAATAGTAAGCTGCCATCATCTGCTCAGAGGCTTTTAATGGATTTTGTTTTGCAAAACACTCATTGTCACGAAGCCACGATCGCGTGTGAATTATTTAAAAAATATTAATAGAAGTCAGTCCTGAATTTAAGCCAGACGAATCCATTTACTCCGTCTCTCTGATATTTTATGATATTTGGTGTATATCTGGCATGTACCCCAAAAGAATGTTACAATTTATGCTACAACTGCATGGTAATTAACTGCTGACCTTGGTGCAGGGTAATTTTAATCTATTTTTCATTGTAGGTGATTTCTTTTTCAATTGGTGCATGCAATGACTGAGACTCTACAATGGTGCTATAACTATATTTCCAGCCTTATACACAACAGGATAGGTTGTAAATTAACTCTTTGGTCACTTAGGTAGTTGTAGTGTAAAGAGAATTCATATTATTTGAGTGGATACTAACTCAGATAGACTATTACAAACTCTTGTTCATACTGTGTAAAGTAACTTTGTTTATATTATTACCATAAATAATACTCAGTCAGATCAGGAAATTAGTCATAGTGAGCAGCTGTCCTGACTACCTAAAGTAGTGAAGCTTCTCATTGTCATACAATATGTAAACACATTATTATGCTTGTAAACATTTGTTAATGATATCAGGATAAATTATAGCTATTTTCGAGCTGCTTAATGCCTTTTTGTTAGCATTAGTTCATCTTACTGTATTTATTTTTTTGCTATTATTGTACATGTATATATGATTTGGTATATAACCTATGCTTTGTGTTCATTACCATAGGAGAATGTCTAAACTATAAAAAATTTCATAGTTTGACAAATCCATTAAGAAATGTAAGCAGGTTAATTACGAAGCTAGTCACTCTCACCCTGATGAAGTCCCTCGTTAAGGGATGAAGTTGGTGTTCTTACAACACAAACTAGGTTCGTAGTTACATTCATAATAAACTAGCTGCGCCCCGCGGCTTCGCCCCCGTGGAAATTTATGTTTCCAACTTTCTTAATTTTTTCTTTCATAAGAACCTTCTCCTGACAATAACAAACACAACAAAGAAAGAATTAGCGAAATCGGTCCAGGCGTTGTTGAGTTATGCGCTTACCAACACATTTTGCGATTCATTTTTATATATATAAATGTCTAAACATTCAAATCTCCATTTGTTATTTAAAAACACTTGAAAACACTTCATCTGCTTGCATTTCTGCATTGTAAATAATTATTGTACCAATATGACTCAAGTTCAATAGTGCACAAGGGAGTTATGCATAAAAACAAACAAAAAGTATTTTCCTTTGAGCATTCATGATTGAGGTGGAGTCATTATTGTCTTTGTCATAAATAAATGAATAAATAGTAGGTAATAAAACTACTTTTGGGTACATGGAACTTTACGATCACATCCAAAGTAGGTATTTAGATGTAAGACCATGTATCAGACATCATTTAGTCGTGCCACCATGATTTTTAACATGAATAGACTAGTGATTAAGCTCCCAAGGTTACATAGATTCTCTTCCTAAATCGACAGCTATGTACAGATTAATGGTAAAAATCATAATGATGGCATCACACTGTTGTGATGCTGTCAGAATTATTTCTTAAAAGGTAAATCTTGTTACCACAGTTTGTGTAAATTCTACTTGGACTAGTGTCTATTCAAGTAGAATTTTACCTGAAAATGGTATTTTATATCCATACCATAAATATAAAAGCAAAAGTAACTCTGTCTGACACCTTTTCATGCCTAGACGACAGAATGGATCTTATTAAAATTTAGCAGGAAGGTAGACAGTATTCCGAGGATGGACATATCCTACTTTTTATCAGAAAAAAGTGTGTGAGTAGGAGCTAGTATTTAATAATTTTTTGTAATAGGTGGTAACGGTACCGGAAACGAGACAGAGGATGAGGACCACGAGTTCTTTGATGCCATGGAAGAGGGGATCTCCTCCTCAATCACGGAAGATAAAACATCATTCACAATGAAAGTACCTGTAAGTACCTACCCTATTCTGTAGAAAAAATAATTTTTGTGTTCATTCCTTAATAGTTCACCCTTGTGTGTAATGGTTGTGTCCCATTTTGATATTTCATCAAAATAATGTGTAATGGTTGTGTCCCATTTTGATATTTCATCAAAATAAGAATCATGAGGCTATAAATTGATATTACCTTGACTTATTCAGGGCGAACTGAAACTAGGTACCGAGCGTGGAGGTACCTATCATGAAGTTTTTATTTTTAATTCTCTAAACAATAGTGCTGAATGGCGGTCATTAATGCCTACCAGTTTGCACAATCTAAAGTGTAATTGTAAATTCATCATGCACAAGCAATTCTTCAGTCATTGTTATCTGTTTTAACTGTGTCAACTGCTTTAATTATGCTATAAATGGCTGAAGAAGCAAATGAGTTACAATTTAGGTCATCATAAAAAGTATTCAATCGCCCCCACTATTCTAATTATCCTAGATTCGTTTGACGAAAATAGATAAAATTTTATGATAAATCCGCGCTTCCTTAATAAAATGACGTCAAGCAATACCGATAGCCCACCTCACAGAATGTTTAAAATTCATTGTGGATTGAATTATTTGGGACAACTTTCCTCATAACATAACGCCGCGAAGATAGAATTTTATTGATCGTTTCACTTGCCTCCATATACAGCGTTCATTTACGAGTGTCTATCCTGTGTATGTACTATCGCCTGTGGTTTTGCACTTATTAAATTGTCCTAGCACTTCTTCGATCGTCTTAGATCTTGCTTCATGGACATTCTTGGTTTAAAACTCACAGCCACTTTCTCTCTAATAGCGTTCCATCAACAACGTCAAACAAAGAATCAGATAACATAGGAACCGCAAGCAACCGAGATGGTGCATTGTCAGTATTGCCACTTTAAAATAGTTATCCTATGCATCATATCAACTCACACTGGATATAGGTCTCCCTCATACGACGTCACTGTTAGCAGTCATGAGCCACCGACTCCCTGTGTCCGCTACGATGTCGTCGGTCGATCAAATGGATGGGTCTTTATCCTAAACATTGAAACCATATACCTAAGCATTCCATCGCTCATGTGTTTGCGTGTGCCTTCACAGGTAAATAGGAAAGCCAAGGTGAAATTGGGCGAGAGTTCTGATGAGTCGGAAGGAGAAACTGTACAGGAGACCCAACAGGTAACGTCTTCAGTACCTATTTACGATATATTGTACTTAGTTACGATTTAACTTCCTTAACCAGACCAGACCATTACCGTAAAACTCCTAGACTCTGTTGATTTATCTATCCAATGAATGAACGAATCAATCCATTACCGTGAAATTCCAAGACTAGGTTGATTTGTCTATCCAATGAATGATTATCAACGAAACAAATAAAAACCCTATTTAAAGTAGTCACGATTTAACTTCCTTATCCAGACCATTACCGTGAAATTCCTAGACTCTGTTGATTTATCTATCCAATGAATGAAGGAATCAATCCATTACCGTGAAATTCCTAGACTAGGTTGATTTGTCTATCCAATGAATGATTATGAACGAAACAAATAAAAACCCTATTTAAAGTAGTCACAATAGCGCTCGTATTACGAGTCGTTTAGACGTTTCTTTCAAAAGCGTAGCAGTAACTTCGTAATCGACCTTCTAAAAACATTTCTTTAGTTTGTTATTGAAACTGCATTTCAAACCATGAAATCGTGACTATATGTTTTATATTCAGGTATCAAAATATCTACGTACCAAGGTCGTACGTTTTTAGGTTGATCAGAACAAAATAAATTACCACACGGTCATTGCACCAATCTTGTGGGCACACCTAATTTTACTGTATACCTACAAGTTTTGCTGTCATAGCCCCTCTTTATTCTTGATTGCTGCTGGGGTGCCTTGGGTACAACTCCCTTAGCACGCGGAGGGCATATGATCAAATGATCACCTTTTGCAAGATTGCATGCTTCGCCATTGACGCCATTGACTTGTACAATGAGCTGCTTCAGCTCTACGTCCCGAATAACTACATTCGGGGCAGGAGCCACCGACTCTTAGTCACACCCTCGTGTCGCACTGTCGCACGCGCCAACTCCTCGCTGCCTCGCACTCTGAACTCACTCAACAAGCTAGTAGCTACCTATCCACATGTAGACGTATTTGATGATGAATGAAAGGACTTATTTGACGACCTCTGTGGCGCGGTGGGCGAAGGTCCGCCTGCGACGCAGGAGGTTGCGGGTTCGATTCCCGCCTCGGAACAAATATTTGTACTATCTGCAGATATTTGTTCAGGGTGTTCTGGTCGTTTTCTATGTATAATAAAAAATATCTATCTATGTACTCGTATATAGTATATCAGTTATGTAGTACCCATAACACAAGCTCCGCTTAGCTTGGGGCTAGATAATGCTGTGTGAATTGTCCAGCATTATTTTTATTTTTTATAAAAAAAATAATAATTAGTGAATGCATAAGTTTTTGCGAGATTGACGGATGATATTTGGCTGTGTTTTGACATTAACTTATTAATATTATTTTTATTTACTAGAATTTGATATAATGTATGTACTTATTAACTTATTGAATTTGAAATTTTTGTTTTTTTATTTTTTCGTGTAAAATTTGTATACTATTTAATTTTAATTAGTTAGTGTAAGTGGTTCTCAATGACCGTTTTAATTAAATAAATAAATTGAAATTGATACAAAGGGGTTGAAGATTTTGGCCCCTACAAAAAAATTGTGTTGCCTTTTTTTCAATATTGTGGCGCACAGTAAAAGTTATATATTTGGATAAGAGACGCTAAAACATATAAAAAAAAATCGTATATACGAGAAAATGTTCTAAAACGTAATGTCCTAAAGCATCAGGTTTCTGCGATACGTATTTACAGAATTGAAGAAACATTATAGTTCATTATAAACGTAAGCGGGTTAACTTCGAACCTAGTTTGTGTTCTTCTAACACAAACTAGGTTCGTAGTTAACCCGCGTACATTCATAATGAATTCGTCAATCTACGAAAGTTTTTATAGTAAAACATTATAGTTATTTTCATCCATGAAAATCTCAGAAACCTGATTCTGTAGGACATTCTTTTACACGACATTTTTTATTGGTTTTAGTATCCTCTGTTCAAATAAATAACTATTGTGCGCGGCGATTTTGAAAAAAAGGGTTAAATTTTAGGCACCCTCCATACGAAAATCTTCAAACCCCTTTCACAAATTAACATGATGGGTGGCGTGGTACCCGTGGTCCCTTGGACCTAAACTAAATACCGGTCGCCCTGTTGTTAATTTGGCAGTTCCCTCATCAGAACACAAACTTCCTTCTTGACGACCGATGTAGCACGGTGGGTGAAGGTCCGCCTGCGACGCAAAAGATTGCGGGTTCGATTCCCGCCTTGGGAGAATTTTTTGTACGATCTGCAAATATTTGTTCTGGGTGTTCTGGGTACAATACAATTACACTTTATTGCACACCAAGAAAATGCAAAAATAAAAATACAGGAAAAGAGAGATACAGAGATTAATGGGTATTCTCTATGTATAATAAAAATATCTATCTATATGTATTGTATTATGTATATCTAGTACCCATAACTCAAGCTCTGCTTAGCTTGGGGCTTGGGATTGTCCAGCTTTATTTATTTATTTTATTTATTATTTCCATTATGGCTGAACATGACTCATCCAAACTAGGGAGTCTAGCCGTAATCATTAGGCTTGGCAGGCGGATTGCTAATATCAGTAGAGGTGGTCAAAAGGCAAAGAAGCGCCTCCTCTGGTTGGTTTTCCGTAGTTGTCTCTTACGATATCCACGGACAAATGGAGGAGCCGTTCCTTACGCTGAGACTGCCATGGCAAAGATTGAAGATAATTTTACTGTTGTAATCGAATATATTTTTTATTATTGTTTTGCAGGTTATATTTTTAGAAGACAAAGAAAATAAAGAGCAAGTAGACAGCGCAATGGTGGGCGGTAGTGCAATCGAACCTTCAGCGGATGAAGTAGAAGATAAGACACAGGAGATAGTTATTCATGTAAGTAAATATTTAAAATCAAACTTGAACTACCGTTTCAATTGTAAATACATAGTTATAATTTGTTTCTATAATTTATTTATATATCTTTTGACGTGACAACGTCTTATAATTCGATAGAGCCGGCTGCACTGACGTGACAACGTCTTATAATTCGATAGGGCCGGCTGCACACATGACGTCATGCGGCGTTACCTCGCTCTGAGGCGTTCCATGTAAGGCTTGAAGTGCAAGCGAGAGCGCTCGACATCCGTCTCTCTCCTACTTGAGTGAGCGATGCGTCTGCGTGGACAGCTGCTATACTATAGTACATTTACATGTTATGATCGAGTATCAAATGCTACCATTCCATCAGTATTTTCTTAAGACGTTGTCACGTTCAACTATCGTCAGTAAACCGACTTTACAGACAACCAATTTTTTTTGTTTTTGATTAAGAACTACAATATCAAATTAAAAATAAAAATTATAATACTAAAGAAAGCATTAGTTAAATTTACATTATAAAATCGGATTAAAAGTCTTTTAAATATACAAAAAAACCTGTATACACTCAACAAAAATAATCGTCGCGACACCACACTGTTCAATGCGAAATAGAAAGACGAAACGAAAATAACTGGCTTGCTTTCTATAAGAGAGAGAGAGACAGACAGAGAAACACGCGCACGCCGCACGGCTTACAACTATAGCAAAATGTGTAGAAAGCAAAAAGTGTTGTTACAACTTTTGGTCTTAATTTTTTCCGTCTAGCCCCCTTTGGCAACGCGCGATAAGGAAATACGTTCCAATATCGTGAACTTATTTTGGGCAGCAGGCAGTTATCAAAATGATTTACTAATGAGATTGTCGTTAATGATTTTTAAACTAATGGTGGTTAGTGATATTTTGACCTAAACGGGATATGGATGTAAGTTTCTTCTTTTAATTTATTTGCGTATCGATTGGTATTAAATGTTTAAAACACCTCAGTAGAAATTTATTATCACTTTCAATCATATTTAATAACTGCGTCTGCCCGCGCGGCTTTGAACTTGTAAAAGAAGGATTTAAACCTTATGAAAGATTTTTTTTAATCTCCTCAGAAATGTAATTGTTTTGTAGTGTGGCTTAGAAAAAATAACACTTGCTCCCGATTTATTCTGTCTCTTGCCGTGGAGGAGTAGAAAACATTAAAAAACTACAATATCTTCCCTGATGTACCCATTTATTGGTTTATTTAAACTACTATCATTATTGTACTAGTTTCTGCCCGCGGCTTCGCACACGTTTATTTATATGAAACGTTTAGTTAATATTTACGTTAATATTATATTTATATTCCATGGGAACTGATTTTTGGGATAAAAGTACCCTATGTTTTATTCCCCAACTCTTCCCGCGGGTGTCGTAAGAGGCGACTAAGGGATATCCATCGGGGGGCGGGCAGCTGCGCCCCATGCAGAACCATATTACGACCAGACTGCGATCCCGAACCAGCATACCCAGCGTTTTGACTATGGGTACTACCCCCCATGAGATAATAGACAATAGGGCGCTTACCAGGGGGACGCCTGAGTCCAGCAGTGGACCATTACAGGCTGTTGAGGATGAGGATGTTTTATTCCAGGTCTTGACCTGGAAGTTTTAGCCCAAACCGTTCCAGTAGTTTTGGCGTGAAGAGGAAAAAAACATCCATCTATCCTTCCGTCCCCCAAACTTTCGCTTTTTTAATATTAGTGTGATGTATTAAGTGTATCAGTCATCTAGTACCCATAACACAAAAGCTCTGCTTAGCTTGGGGCTAGATGATCCTGTGTGAATTTATTATTATGATAGTAGGACTAGTTTCTACCCGCGGCTTCGCACGCGTTTCTGTGGAAACGTTTTCTATGCCATGGGAACTAATTTATGGGATAAAAAGTAGCCTATGTTGATTCCAGGATAAGAATTACCTGTACGTAAAATTTCAGCCCGATCCCATCTATGAAAAGCGTGATGTAGTGTGATTAGTGTCATGTTATAATATATAATCTTAAGTATAACAGTCATCTAGTACCCATAAAACAAGCTCTGCTTAGCTTGGAGCTAGATAATGTTGTATGAATTGCATTATTTATTATTATTATAGTAGGATTATTATTTCTGTTCCAGCCTCACGTGTCTCTAGTGACAAATTCAATCGTGAACGGACATCCGCGGCGGACGAGGGTGCCGGACAAGCCGAACTATCCGCTCAGCCTCTGGTCAATTATGAAGAATTGTATAGGTAAATACTTATAATTATAATCTGAATATTATATAATTATATCTTAGATATAATCTTAATTCCAAATTCTTATTGCATCGACGATTGGGTCTCGACTAGCGATTTTGAAATCGCATTCACTCTGAATGCATTTTCGAAATCGCTTTACTTTATGCATCTACTAGCTTCTGCCCGTGGCTTCGCACGCGTTGTTTCTATGGAAACGTTTTGAGGTTATTTTTGTCCCATGGGAACCGATTTATGGGATAAAAAGTATCCTATGTTTGATTCCAGGATTAGAATTACCTGTATGCAAAATTTTAGCCTGATCCGTTCAGTAGTTTTGGCGTGAAGAGGTAACAAACATCCATCCATCTATCTATCATCCAAACTACAAAAACTGTGATGTGATTAGTGTGATATCCAGTTTTAAATGCCTTTTACATTCATGTCTGTTTTATTCCAGGAAAGGAGTTATCAAAGATACCAATTCCTGTGAACTTCAGCGAGCCTCTCTCGATGCTGCAGCGGTTGACGGAGGACTACGAATACGCGTACGTCCTCGACCAAGCCGCTAAGTTCACAGATCCAGCCCAGCAGTTGGCTTACGTAGCCGCTTTTACAGTATCGGCATATGCCACTACCACTTCCCGGTGAGTTATTTTAAACTAGCCGGCTGACCGTACATTATTCTGACGACCTCTGTGGCGCAGCGGGCGAAGGTCCGCCTGCGACGCAGGAGGTTGCGGGTTCGATTCCCGCCTCGGGACAAATGTTTGTACGATCTGCAGACATTAGTCAAGGGCGTTCTGGATGTTTTCTATGTATAATAAAAAATATCTATCTATGTAGTGTATTGTATTATGTATATCAGTTATCTAGTACCCATAACACAAGCTCTGCTTAGCTTGGGGCTAGATAATGCTGTGTGAATTGTCCAGCATTATTTATTATTTATTCGGTTTTGCATAACATTAACCTAATGAACTTTGATAGCATTTAAAATAATAATAATAATAATGCTGGACAATTCACACAGCATTATCTAGCCCCATGGTAAGCAGAGCTTGTGTTATTAAAATGTTGGCAACTTTTTTAATGCTGTACTTAATCCTTAAAGAATAGGTAGGAATTCATTATGAATGTAAGCGGGTTAACTACGAACCTAGTTTGTGTTGGAAGAACACCAACGCTTTAACTACGAACCTAGTTTGTGTTGGAACAACACCAACGTTAAGGGATGAAACGTTGGTGTTCTCCCAAGACAACTAGGTTCGTAGTTAACCCGCTTACATTCGTCAAACTACGAAAGTTTTAAAGTAAAATATGTGAAAACATTTTATTGCGTATGTTGCGACGCTGTTTTTTTTTTCAACATCGCCGCGCATGGTAAAAGTTATATATTTGAAAAGAAGACACACAAATAAAAAATGTCCTAAATCATAATGTCCTAAAGTGTCAGGTTTCTGAAAGGTCCATAAATGAAAAAAAAATTAGAAAGTATTTTATCTGAAAATAATTCTTAGGACATTATGCGGCCATTTTTTATTTGTATAAATGTCTTCTATCCAAGAGCGCGGCGATCATGAAAAAAAAAAGTGTAGTAGCCGATGTTAGGGCTCCATACTAAAATCTTCAAACCCTTTTCTATTTTATGTAACAAAAGAATTAACACCTTGGCTACACTCACTTGAGTCACCATTAGCTTCCATGATACAGGACAGCAGCTTATGCTCGGCAGTTTAAGCAATATAGTAAACATTCGAGTGTCTACCCCACAGCCGCGATTTTGAGGCGCGTCTTGTGTCGCGCGATTTGTTGCAATATTAGTTTGCAGTACATTTTGTATTAAGTAATACGATCTTACACACTGCTGCGATTCCGCTTACAAAAATGCTGCGGAATCGCGCTACAAAATCGTAACAAATCACACGACACAAGACAAGCTTCAAAATCGCGGCTGTGGGGTGGAGGCTTTAAAGTTTAAACAGATACCACTTAGTAGCTTACGTGGCAGAACATAGCTTTAAAAATCAATAACATAAGCGCTCTCACATCTCGATAGTAACTGATGTGCCGTCAGCCTTAGTTTCTTAAAAAATTAATAAATAAATTCCAATGTGAACTTAAAAACACGCTTCAATAGCAGATATAGAAGCGCGTTTTTAAATTCGCAAACATTTTATTTGACATCCTAGAGATCTACTGCGGACAAACTGTTGTACAGTTTGGCAGAAACTTTATAACGTAATGTACATTTAATTTGAAAATAAATAAATACAAATACATAAAACAACAAATATTTCGTTTGACAGTACAAACAAGCCATTTAACCCGCTATTGGGCGAAACGTTCGAATGCGATCGAATGGCGGACCTCGGATGGCGCGCGATATCAGAACAGGCAAGTATCTAACGATAAATCATTGTCAAGATGTCTTTCCATTTGTGACCTTACCATAAGCTTCACGTGGAAAAAATACAACTTTACCCAACGTGATGACAATTTAAATTTAGAAACGTATTAAATTATTGTCAATGTTAAGTTTAACGTAGCGTTTTTGGGCCTCTTAAAATTGTTTATTTTACCGCATGAAGCCTATGGTATGGTCCCAGATAAGTGTTTTTTTTTTTCCTAATATGACATTTATTCACAAAGAAAATTATACTAGTATTTACAATTGAAACAATTGAGCTAACTGCCGAAGTTATAAGTGATAAGTGTTATGTTAAGATTTGGTTCTTCTAACATTCCTAACCGTAAAGCATCCCTGACTCTAAACCTCTACCTAATCCTGCCGTTTCCACTTCCTAATTTTCTTCCAGTGCTATCAAATTCCAGCACAAGCCTTTTTTGAAGCAATCTCCTTGTATAAGTTGAATTAATTTATTGGAAACTTGTCAAGAAAAACCGTTCAAGATCGAAACTAATAAATCTTTGCAACAAGTACACAAAAAAGGCAAGATTGTTTTGAATTATCATTTTCATTATTCTTGTTCGGTATAAAAAATCAATAATGTTTTATTTCCATATTATCTAAACGGAATTACATTAAACAGGAAATAAAGTGCTATTTCTGTCTCTTCACTTCCACCTTTTTAAGCTAGAGCAAAGTAAAAAGAAACCTCTAGCTCGTTAATAGTTATCTGTTAGTAGTAGTAGTAGGTATGTGTTATAGGTACTCAACCTATTACACATACCTACTCTTGGGACAAAATGATGCTGTGTGAATCCAGCATTTTTGAGTCAGAGCAAACCCCGTCCCTAGCTTTTGACGTGACAACGTCTTATAATTCGATAGAGCCGGCTGCACGCACGAAAAAACATGACGTCATGCGGCGTTACCTCGCTCTGAGGCGTACCATGTAAGGCTTGAAGTGCAAGCGAGAGCGCTCGACATCCGTCTCTCTCCTACTTGAGTGAGCGATGCGTCTGCGTGGACAGCTGCTATACTATAGTACATTTACATGTTTTGATCGAGTATCAAATGCTACCATTCCATCAGTATTTTCTTAAGACGTTGTCACGTTCAACTATCGTCAGTAAACCGACTTTACAGACAACCAATTTTTTTTTAACCATTACCAAGACAACCTAATATTTTGTAGTGATTATTTTATAATTTTTTACTGCATTACAAATTACCCTTTCGTAATATTTCGGCAACTGATTCAAAATTCAAAAACATCAGGTGTCCCACCACCCGCCAATGGTGGCTCAGTTCTGCGAGGGCGCCGCCGGCTGGCAGTGCTGGCAAGAGTTCACAATGACCACCAAGTTCCGCGGGAAGTACCTGCAGGTTATACCGCTGGGGGGCGCTTCGGCTCTCTTCCCTGATAGTGGGAACAAGTATACTTGGAGGAAGGTAAGGAAAAGAGGAGGATAATTAACCACATTACTAATCTCCACCAGAAAACGACGCGGATTTTACTCGCAAAATTCACAAATTTATCTCAAACGCTTTAGGTGCATGTTTGAAATAATATTAACAAATAAAAACAACTCGCTCGCGTTTCAATCCTTTAGTGACAAAAGATACTAATTTAAAACGGAAATGAAACGTACTATGATATAAGAAATAAGAAGTGGAAACAGAAGGGTTGTAGTCTTTATAAAATTACATCAAAAAATTCTATACTCTTGATTTTATATAGAACCAAACAAATACTAGGCATTCTATATTGTCATAGTCGAGTCGCTAGGTCGAGCACTACCCGCCGACGATGGCGATCCACTGCGAAGGCGCGAACGGGTGGACGAGCCAGCAGTATTACCGACTGAAGAGCTACTTCCGGGGACAGTTCATCAATATCAACCCTGAAACCGTTATCGAGCTCAAATTCGGCAATAGCGAGAACATGTATCGCTGGCGTAAGGTGGTAAATTGGTTTCTGCTATTTTAGCTGTGTGGTGCCCGCTTAGAATTTACACCACCCCAATTCTTCCCGCGGGTATCCTAAGAGGCGAGTAAGGGATATGAACCGGGAGCGGGGAGTAGCGCCCCCTGCAGATCAATTCTACCACCGAACTGCGATCCCCAACCCGTATGCCCAACGTGGGGATTACGGGCCCCACATGAGATAAAAGTCAAAGTCAATAAGGCGCTTATCAGGGGGAGGCCTGCATCCCGCAGTGGACCAATATCGGCTGTCGAGGTATTTTAGAGTGGTGGCCTTCAATTCTCCCCTACCTAATAAGTGTAGAGGTAATCATACTAATTTATTTGCCGTAGCAGCACAAGGCACACTTGGAAATATCAGTTTAAATATACTTAAGGGTTACATACAATATGTGGTGCTTAAGTTATAATATACTTAAGGGTTACATACAATATGTGGTGCTTAAGTTATAATTTAAAGCCATAAAACGGACAAGACAAAAAATTTACAAGGAACTTAGGAATATAGGTACTTATAAAATAGGTTAATTGATAAATAAATCAGCTGTAAATGGGCATCATTAGAGTGATGAGAAAAAAAAATTATAAATTCATAGCTCTGTTAAGCTAGGTCCCCCTTATATGCAGGGATTGGTTATGCCTTTGCCAAGCAGTGGGATAGACCAGCTGTGCAAAATCCACCCATCCTTTAATTGGCATATGAAAGCCATATCATGGCCTTCGTAATTTGCAATTGGATGGATATGGGACGCGCGAAGGCCAGGAAATGGCTGTCAAATATCAATTTGTAGAATGGGACGTTTTTGCGTCATCGCACAGCCAGTAGTTATAATTGTATCTAGTTCCGGTGTTAAATGTGACGAGCAAAACCTTTATCAATTTAGTTCTGTTTCTCATCTATACATCCGTTCCTCACAGCAAATTTTCTTGTTAATTTATGTGCGTTCTTTATTTCTAGTCATGAATGTAAAATTATTGAATTATCATCATCTCTTATAATATTAAATATCGTCACTGTATATTTCTCTAGTTACGTTGCTAGATAATTAAATTACATAGTCATAGTCTGAATCTCATTTCATAATTTAATTGTAGTTTAACCTTTTGTTATATATAGTAAGTATTATTATAGTGTTATATATAGTGCTTATTTCATAATTTAATTTAGAATCCATGTCACGGTAATATTATCCAACAGTATTTGGACTCGGCCGTATCTTTGAAATAAATGCCTACAGCCGCGCGGTAGGTAAACATGCGGTAGGGCTGCCCGCCTCCACCATTTTAATTACATTTGCCTACTTTGTGTTTCCATTTAGTTTTGTGATTGTAAATATAGGAAGGTACTTTTTTTATATAAACAAATAAAATACTTTGTGAATTGAACGGGAAGTGTTCAATAAAAATGCGTGTTGTTTTTTGATTGGTAGATTTAATTAAAAAACCTGTTTATGTTTGAATAACAAATCGGTCTTATAAATTTGCGACCGAAAAATATTTGCGCCTCGACTGAGACGTACCTACAAAATGCTTTATTATTAAATTTTAGGAGATTTTTTTGGAGAAAAAGGAATATCTTTTACTTGGTTATAGATACCTGCAGCTACTTTATTAAATATAAACCTGAACTTATTTTTAGAGAAAAAATCGTGCGGTTATTGTTAAAAAAACATCACACCATCCGTTCGTCACTGCGGCACAGCCGCGACTGTCTGCATGCTGAGCGCATGCCGAGATCGAGGCGCGTAGGTATAGCTCGCGTTTCGCCCGTTCGTATGAAGTCGGATTACTTATAGGATAATATTACCTTGTCCATGTGTAGGAGGGAAGATTGGTTATCTATAATACAGTTTAAACTAAACTAAAACAGAAAACAGGGACACCTGCTACTTGTTTTGTATACCTATTTAATTTGAAATAAATGATTTTTGATTTCGATTTTTTTTTATTACAACAAAAACACTTTATTATTACTATTTGTAATACTCAGGCAGCTAGCGGATATTTATTTATTTATTCAAGGAAAACCAGCAGCACATACATACTAATTATACAAAAGAAGTCGAAGCAGTAGGCCTAGCACGGAGATAGTTGTCTAGGGTAGAATAGAGCAGAATGACATCGCATTGTCATACATTGCGTAAATTATTGAAGTTGAAGGAATGAGTTTCAAACATATTACGTATTCGATGGCGATGTGATGTAATCTTTCTCTGTTCTACCCTAGACAACGGGTAATGCTAATCCCACGGGTATTGTTGTCTAGGGTAGAATAGAGAAAGAGGACTAGGCCTACAGGAGGCTATTAAGAGGTGTAGGATATTATGTGTATATCTCAGTATTAACTTAGTTTAGTCAATGCAAATAATAGACGACCTCTGTGGCGCGGCGGGCTAAGGTCCGCCTGCGACGCAGGAGGTTTCGTGTTCGATTCCCGCCTCGGTACAAATGTTTGTACTTACGATCTGCAGGTACCGGGCGTTCTGGATTGTTGCTATGTAAATAAAAATTATCCATGTAGTGTATTGTATAAATTATATCAGTTATCTAGTACCCATAATACAAGCTCTGCTTAGCTATGGGCTAGATAATGCTGTGTGAATTGTAGCATTATTTATATTATTTAATAATAGATTCAGGCGTTACTTTGCGAAAATCCATTCCACGCAAAGTCTACTCTATTTGGATACAACAAAATGCAATTGGATTTGTTACTAAGTATGGTATATTGCAATTTCTCGGTGCACAAATTCTGTACAAATACGTAACAACAACAATACTTCCGAACTTGTTCCGTTACAGGTGAGCACAACAGTGCACAACATTATAGTGGGCAAGCTCTGGCTAGACAACCACGGTGACATGGATATAGTGGGCAACACTGGTCCGTGTACCGGCTATGTGGCACATCTAAAGTACTTACCTTATGGGTACTTTAGTAAAGACACGCAGAGGAAGGTCACTGGGGTTATCAAGGACCCGCAAGGAGTTGTGAGTATTTATTTCTTTTTATTTAAAAATTAATCTATTTAGATTAATTTTAAACCATATAGGCTAGGTAAAGATGACTAGCATTTGGTTGGCAGCATCTAGAGTTTTGGAATTGGTCGCCGCTTTGGCCATACTCGTAATTGCTTGTACCGGTCGCGTAATCCTTTCCGACTATCAAGCACTATTATGAATTTTATGTATGGAAACAAAGTTTGAAATACTTGGACCTAATCCTAGTAGCTAACGCTATTTTTGTTTGACAATGAGATTTATGGCTGCCGCCGTGCTGGCCTTTCCCATTTCGGTGTATGTTCTGAGGTTTTGACTCTTAAGCACATTAAGGGCTGGATTAATAGTTTTGTGTTGTTCTATCCAGCCTCGCTACGTGTTACAAGGTCACTGGGACGACCGCGTGGAGGTGGCGCCGGTGACGAGCGCCTCGCCTGACAACACGGTCTGCAAGACCGGCAAGTTTGTGCTCGCCTGGGAACGAGTGCACGCGCCGGCAGATGCCGACAAGTGAGTAAATCGAACATCATCATCAGCCTATATTATTCCACAGCTGGACATAGGCCTCCCCTAATGAGCGCCATAGCGATCAGCTTGCCGCATCCAGCATCTGCCTGCTGTCTTTCGCAGATCGTCATCCCACCTGGCCAGAGGGCGTCCTACACTACGTTTGCCGAGTCGTGGTCTCCACTCAAGAACACGTTTACCCCAGCGGTTGTCGGTTCTTCGCGAGAAGTGGCCGGCCCACTGTCACTTCAGCTTGCTAATTCTTTGAGCTATGTCGATAACTTTGGTTCTCTGTCGGATGTATTCGTTACGAATCTTATCCTTCAGAGGAACTCCGAGCATAGCTCTTTCCATATCTCGCTGAGCGACTTTGAACTGGTGGACCAGCCCTACCGTCTCAGCTCCGTAGGTCATGACGGGTAGGACGCACTGAAAACTTTCGTTTACAAGCATTGCGGTATGGATGACGAGAAGACTCGACGTAGTTTCCTAAACTCCGCCCAGCCTAGCTGGATCCTCCTCTTGGTCTCTTTTCTCAAAGTTATTTTTACCGAACTGCAAAATTTGCCCAAGTATACTCGGAAACAATTTCGAGAAATGATTATTCTTGCAATTAAATGATTTGATTTGATTTAGAGGAAGGCCAGCAGCTGTTTGGGGAGGCACGTTCGGCTGTGGACGTACATATGTGTGCTAAGGAAGACGTACTATGTCCATTGATGTCCTTACTATTCCTAACAAAATGCTTTTTTTTTCCAGATGGTACAACTTCACGATACTGGCCTCACAACTAAACGAGCACGAAGACGGCGTCGCCCCTACAGACTCGCGTCTCCGACCCGACCAACGCCTAATGGAGGAAGGACTATGGGACGAGGCCAACGCAGAGAAACTACGGCTAGAGGAGAAACAACGAGTGAAGAGGAGAGAGTTGGAAGCGGCGGCGGAGCATGCCGCGGCCAGAGGCCTCCCCGCGCCGATCGGGCCTGCGCCGCTCTGGTTCACCCGCGAGGCGCATTCCCCCCACGCGCCGCACTCCCCGCAGCTACGTCACATGTACACGCACCGCTACTGGGAAACCAAACGCACGCAGGAATGGGCCGCATGCCCCGATATCTTCTAATACACTACCGTGTGTCGATCACCGTGTGAGCTTATTTCGCTTGTAGTATTGCTCGTGCTACCCTCGCGCCTGATTCTAAGGCTCGTATTTGAGCTTATTCAGTGGTCGATATATGCTCGAGTACCGCTTTTTAATAAGCGTTACTCAGGCGTAGGTCGATGATTGAGTAAGCTTTCATAATAGGAGTCTTAATCTCGAAAGGACGCGGGTGTAGCGCCTCGCGCAATATCGGAGTCTCAGTTATAGTTCGCTTGTGGTTGTTTCGTTTATGTTTTGCGTTTGAAATTACTCATTCCATATTAACTGTGGTTGTTTATTTATTTGTTATCGGAAATTAATTTTTTTAATCTTTCAGTGTATATACAAACTGTTAATTTATGACGTTTTGCCGTGTATCAGTAAAAAGTAAAAAAAGTAAGAATAATTCAGAACGAAGTACAGCTTTCTTAACAGTTAGAATGATGAAACTGCAAAGTTAAATCTGTCGTGGCGTGGCCTAATATTAATCGTTTTTGTATCGGTGTATGTTTATAACGTCCTTTCTATTCGTTTACACGCGCGCGTCTATGACACGGTGAAACTAACAACGAAATCACAACTTAACAATTCGAAATCACTTCATAAAACTTTATCTTATTATCTTATAAAAACAAAAAATCGTAAGTGCTTTTGTAGTATTATTAAAGTAAATTTTATCGGTCAATGTTCGCTTAGATGGGTTTACGGAGGTGATGTGTTCTTGACTGTTGGAATTATTCCATGATAAACTCTGTCAATACGGAGTAGGTACCATCTATGATTAAATCAAGTGTATTTGATACAGTCGGGTGCTTTCAGCTCTGATCTGTCTTTTTTAACTAACCTAGGGAAATGACGATGTCTAGCGGGCATTATGGTGTAGCTATTTACGTCCTATAGAAAATGACAGTTGTAAAAGTATATTTTATGCCTTATCGTAGAGCATTATTCTAAGTGTTATAATAACGCAAGTTGATTAAGTGCCTCGTGGTATGAGAAATGACGCTGTTACTGGAAAATAACACTTCTCTTACGTAAGTCATAAGATTCACGAGCCAATACGGGGTTTCAACTTGCGGTGCTGTAAAGTATTTTGTAAGGTCTATTACAAATAAATTGTACATTTTCAAGTGGATGTAAGATAATTTTGTTAATATTTTTATTATTATAGAAATGATATTTGAATACAAAGCCATAACATCTGTATCATGTTGATTAAAAAAATAAAATGTAATTTCACGGACGAGGTGTTTGTTTTTGTTCTTTGAATCATGTATTGTCATGTCAACGACACCACTGGGGTGTTGTTTACAATTTCTTTAACCACACGAACCAGCGCTACTTTAGAAGTGGTGCTGGTACTACTACAAAGGATTTTTTTTTCCGTGCTCACCACCAGGGTGTTCAGACAGTAGAGAGCGAGGTTTCCCAAGACTATCCGTTGGGGGATCCTGGTAATATTGTTCGGAGCTTGGACGAACGAAATCACCCTCTGTCCTCCCGAAGTCGAGCCGAATCGAAGGTTCAGAGTAAAGCTGATCGTCCACCGCCAGCTAAACTAAGTTGAGCCCAGTTTTTCATTCATGTGATGTGCATCTATGGCAGCTAACTAGATACTAAAATAGCCCAAACCCAACTAAGCTAAAATTAATTATGTAGGTCATCTAAAACTACGCGAACCAAGCTAAGCCCCTCTGGTGCCTTCGCTAGTGTTGTTTCGTTAACTGGACACTCCAGCACAAACTGATCATCACTAACGCAGTTAATGGTTTTAGAGCTTAGTTTTCGGTGGACGATCGGCCTATGAACCAACAGCCAAGATACGAATAACAACCTTCATACAGTTTATATAATACTAGACGATCGCCTCGCGGTTTCACCCGCGTAGTTCCCGTTCCCGTGGGAATTCCGGGATAAAATATAGCCTATGTCACTCCCTGAAAAGTAAGCTTCCTAACGGTGAAAGAATTTTTCAAATCGGTCCAGTAGTTTCGGAGCCTATTCAATTCATACAAACAAACAAACAAACAAAAAATCAAACCTTTCCTCTTTATAATATTAGTATAGATAGCTGTGCGGTGCCGGCTTAGAATTTGCACCACCCCAACTCTTCCCGCGGGTGTCGTAAGAGGCAACTAAGGGATATCCACCGGGGCCGGGCAGCAGCGCCCCTTGCAGAACAATCCTACCACCGAACTGCGATCGCATACCCAGCGTGGGGATTATGGGCATTACCCCCATGAGATAAAAGCCAATAAGGCGCTTATTAGGGTCAATTCACACCGAGACGCGACGCGACGCGACGATACTCAAAGAGGCCAATGATTTCGCGCGTCGTCGCGAGACGCATCGCAACGTCGCGAGGCGCATCTTAAAATCGTAGCAGGACGACGCCTCGCTGCGCAGCGAGATGCCGCGAGGCGCAGCGGAACGTATCTACTAGCCGCGGGCGCCGCGCGGCCCCGCCCGCGCCCAAATACTCCTGTGTGATGTCTTCTTTTTAATTTTATTTTTGTAAACTTCTTCCTCTTCATCTTCTGCAAGAAGTCCTATTATAACAAGATCCCAGTCTATCATTATATTTTCAATCGAGCACTCGACCGAACTGCATCAATTCTAAACGAAGTCTGAACGGAAATAGTAGAGAAGTCGCCACAGCGGCCTCAGGCTGCGCCTCGCGGCGTCGCGCGGCACCGTGAGACGCAGCACCGCTCTTGCACGCCGCGCGTACCGGCGATGCACCGCTGCGTCACGATACGTCGCGCTACGCCGCGAGGCGCCTCGAGGCGCAGTGCTGCGTGGTGCAACGTAATCTGAATTCTCACAATGTAATGTGTATCTTTTCGTGTAGTGAATAAAGTATATTCTGAGTCGCTCTATGAAAAATGTGCGCGCAGCGTCGCGCCGCGTCGCGTCTCGGTGTGAACTGACCCTTAGGGGGAGACCCGCGTCCAGCAGTGGACCAATACAGGCTGTTGAGGTTGAGGTATACAGTTTATATAGTTGAGGTATATTATCAAAGATGCCTACGTTGATCTGATAATTTTAGTAGTGAGAGTGATACAGCTTTCACCCACACGCACATTTCACCGGGGCCAGACCAATGCTACCTACCGTGTTGAGGACCACCTTTAGGATCAGCTCAAGATACTGCTCTCTGTTGGATTGATAAAGTACAGTGGAGCTAGCGTACCAACACCATAAGCAAATAAAAATTACAGACATGTATTTTCAACATTTTTATTAAGAAAACGGAAACAGTGAAAAAGTACATAACTGTAAATTGCAGTTGGTTACAATTGTTTATACAAACAAATCTTTTACAGTTAAAATAGTCTAGATTTTTATTCTACTTCCTACAAATAAAATCAGAAGTACACTAACACATAGAAGTAGCTTTTTTGAATTGTCTAGGAACAGTTTTCTGACTAGTTGCTCGGTCATTGTTTTTTTTGTATTAATAACGAGATTAATAAGTTTATAGGAAAAGTAATAGGGAGAATAAGTTCGTTAAGTTTTTGATTTTCAAACAAGGAAACTAATTTGAACAAAAAAAGGTTAAAATTTGGGCGTAGCGAATTATTAACGTGTTGATATGGTCGGCAAACCAATAAAATTGCATACTTCAAAATTCACTCAACAAAATTCAGAAGAATAAACATGTTATTGATTTGGATCTTACCAACCCTTTATAACTCAATTCGCACTATTTGATATATATTTGATTACTTAGCTAATGGTCAAGCAATTTGTATTGAAATCAAAACACTTTGAAATATGTAATAATGTATATAAATACATCGCGGCATCTATTTCTTAAATCAATCTATAAAACATCACATGAATGCCTAGATTTATTAGAGGGATAATTTTTGATACTAAACATCTTATTCTTAAACTAGACCCAGTTGCAAATATGGATGTCTTTCGGTTTGATAGCTTAAGTTATGCAGAATCGCAGAATAAAAATCTAGAATAGTAAACAGTTAGATGAAAGCGGTTAAATAAAAATAAAATTGATACATATGACAAGGCACCTTTGTCTCACTCGCTGAGCTACTAAATGAAGAAAGCGTCTACAAATGTTTAAATAGCTATTCAGGAAGCCTTTACTCATTAGTTGAACAATGAGTCTTATTTTTTAATAATATAGTCATAATCACAACAGCGAATGAGACAATCGCACGTACTAATAGTTTCAGCGTTAATTAATTTATACATTTACATAGCTTTCCTAAGCATTATCACTCCATTACCTAAACAAAATAATTACATTTATCTTTAGCTCCTGAAATTAACTTTAGCCCATCCATACTTTCTTCACGTAAGTAAACGTTTTAAGATCTCAAGGCGATGCTGCGAATGTTTCAAGAAACCATTTTAATTTAGAAAAAAATTCTAGCAAAAATTTAATAAATGCTGCTTTAAATGTAAGATTAATAATTTAAAACATTCGAATTAAAATGCTATAAAAAAACTGCAAAAGGCGCACCGACGCCGACGTCTCACTTCCATGCAAAACAGCCAATCTGACACTACCGTCATGCAAACGCCTGATTCTCCCTAACTGCAAGATAAGATAATAATAATTTCAAAGTAAGCAACCGAGGTCAATATAAGAGCAAACTCTCTTTCAGTCAGATCCATTCAATAACAAGTGGCGGAGCGCGAGCGCCGGCAGAAATCAGAAGCACTTGGCCTTTACATTCACCAGCGAGATCTCTTTCTACGACGATAACTAGTATGCACTAAGATTGATAAAAAATCCAATATTTTTCTGCATAACTATTTACATATTTTACAAGGGACAGAAATAATAAATAATTTCTAAACCTTTGATATGATGAGCGAGCGCTTTCAGTACATTAAAATCTCAACAATGTGTTAAAAAGAATATTCTTTGTAATAAAATTTACTAAATCATATTTACAACTTGTTGTGGTCTTTTTAAATAATGGTGTTAGTGTTGCGACATTCTGTTTAATTGTTTATTTTAATAAATACTGCTTTTACTTCAAATAAGAGTTTTAAGATACAATGTAGACCACACACAATTTGTCATAACAGCATAACACAAAACAGTAACAGACCAAGAACGCAAACATAATAATTATACTACAACATTCTGGTAGGTATTTTATATTTTTACAGAATAATTGTTGTAATAGTTTACAAATTCAGACTAGGTTTTTCTCAAGATTCATTCTTAAAATCGCTGTATGATAAGTTGTAATTCCGATCATTATTATAATAAGTCAACAACATCAATTTATCGAAAATATTACTATCTAGCTAGCCAATTAACTTTATACAGGAACACGCCTCAGACAACTATTCGACGATATTAAATTCGATCGTCATCAACCCGATTTTGATCGAAAACAACAATCACATCATAACACTTTTATCTTGATTCTGGATAACAATATGAAACAGCTGAAAATTTGTGAAAGTCTTGACAGAGTAGGATGAAGACACCAGATTTAAATTATGACTAGGGTTTACCAGAAGTCACATTTACTCTTTGTTACATTAATGCAACATGTTACATATATATTATGTTTAGCTATGTTTTACATTATTACAAACTCCCCGAAGACTTCTATTTGGAATCCTTCGCAAAACATCTTTAATATAAAAATTATTCAATATACTGAAGTGTTATTACTTATTAGATTCCAACTATAAAATAACGGAAGATGAGATTTGGTCGACATTTTAGAAATCAGTACTACATTTAAAGGGAATTTCACGCACGCCTCGCTGCGTTTACACAAAGCTCGTATTATTATTAATATAAACACATACCATGCATAAATTATTAGGTTTGTTAATATTGACATCAAATCTACACATACTATAATAGGATCAAGAAAAACACATACTCATTGACTCATGCTTTGTTTTGCAGTGTTGGAATAATCCAATTTTATAGCTCGCCAAACGATGGAGAAAAGTGTCATCTGGCCCAACTAATTACTTTGATGGGTATTCGGGTATGATTACCGACTTACTTTTGTGGCGTAGCAAACCAAATTAGATCTTAGACACAAGTTTTCTTCACCATGCTGAGACTTTAATAGGTTTAATAATAATAATAATGCTGGACAATTCACACAACATCATCTAGTCCCAAGCTAAGCAGAGCTTGTACACATAGATAGATATTTTTTATTATACATAGTAAACATCCAGAACACCCTGAACAAATATCTGCAGATCGTACAAACATTTGTCCTTGGGTAATGATCATGCTACGAGTAAGCCTGCTGTACTCCAGCAGTAACTCATTTATCATTTTGTTGAATTGAGCAGGAGCCACTCCTTAGATTTATCTACCGATTTTAATCTGTGGTTGTAGAAAGAAGTGCGGGTTTTCATTTCTTTTGTTCAAGCTGTGTAGTAAACATCAGCCATTGTCTAAATATAGTATTGATCAGCTCAGAATTTTGAATGGTTTTTGAAACATTTTGAAGAGCTCAACTGATATTCAAAAACACGAAAAAATACTAGCTTTCTCACGAAAAACCGCATTAAATTCAGTTGTTGATTACGGACCAACGCAGCTGCTATTGAAGAAAAGTAGGTAAAATGAATAATGACTACAACAAAAAAATGCGGTAATCTAAAGTAGACAGTTTATGCTAACCATGGCAGAGGTTTTCGGTTTTAAAAACAAAACAAGGACATTACTTTGAAATAGGCATTTTTCTCCATCTTATTTGGTTACACTTGCTCAAGATGATTTGGTACCAGTCATTACATATTCATGTTTATTTAACGCAAACATGAGGGACATGCCAGAGTTGTTTGCAGTAAATTTCACCCAGATATATTTAAGCTATGGAGTAATTTAGAAATAATTACTTTAAATAATATTATATGATCATGTCATGAGCAAGTGAAATGGCACCGATCCATATCAGAATGGCCAGTTACACATTTAAAGATCTTTCATTTTATTTACACTTTAAAATGGTAAAACTTAAAATTACATAACAAAATATACTTGAGTGGCTAGTTAGAGGAAATCTATCAAATATTTGTGATTACATAACAAACTCAAGCAATAAGATCAACAGAAACAAAATAGTACATGCCTCCACTTAAAATAAAACAAACTGATAATGTGATCTGGCACACCACATTTCACTTCAAGCAATTATTTTTTTTGGAATTTTCTTAATTTTGTATCATTTAAGGACACTGTGCAGCTGTTCCGCTTAATGTTTAAATGAGAAATGGAAAGCAGGCATGGAAAGTTATATAATGAAAGAATCAGAACAATGCTTCGATTTACTCTATAAAATTTCTCTCACAACACGCCATGTGCCAGACCAGAATTGGAACCGAATCAGACAACTAACAATTTTTATCATTTCATTTTTTTAAGTGCAATTTAAAACATTAAATGCTTAACAACGCGTTGTCTCGCGTACGAAGCGAAAATCCTTTTATTCATCACAGCGCCGAAAGGGCAAATAGCATCGACGTAGCGGCGACACACCGCATCCCGACGCGTCGCCATAACCGCGGGTGAAACCGCAAAACACCGCACATTATACGCATGACTATTCAGTCGAACAGTATTTCACTCGTGTTTCCACGCACTAACGATAACACTAGTTTCAAAACGTTCTAACAGTCGAGGTAAGATCGTTCGGCGATCCACGAAACTTACAACTATCGGTAAAGTGTTCACAGTAGTCTCTCGAGGGGGCTGCATGGCCGCCCTCAAACGTCCAGTCACAGTGAGGGGCCCTACTCGCTGAAGTAGCGGACTTTGCCGCCATCGCAACGTAGCACGTCTTCCCATGCTGAAACGAAAAAAAATTGGTTGTCTGTAAAGTCGGTTTACTGACGATAGTTGAACGTGACAAAAATACTGATGGAATGGTAGCATTCGATACTCGATCAAAACATGTAAATGTACTATAGTATAGCAGCTGTCCACGCAGACGCATCGCTCACTCAAGTAGGAGAGAAACGGATGTCGAGCGCTCTCGCTTGCACTTCAAGCCTTACATGGAACGCCTCAGAGCGAGGTAACGCCTCACCTTGACCTATAAAAGACCTTCTATGGACAAGGAGGCTAGAGTTAACTCGCCACTGCCCTTTATCACAGCCTACCTATATGCATACAGTCGTTCGATGAAGGCGTTTGGACAAGGCAATCCGTCGAGGGGGGGGGGGGGCACTCCCAAGTTGCTAATGTAGTGATGTAAACAACTCGGGAGCGTCCCTCCCCCGTCCCTTCCCATGCCCCCCGCTCGATTGCCCTGTCAAAACCACGTCAAAATGCCTTCGTCGAACGACTGTACATACATATAGGTAGGCTGTGCCGTTAGGCTACTATTTGATGTTTCTTCGCTTATCTAGATTTGGTTGTAATTGAAAGTTTGCCAAGCTTAGAAGCTCTGCGGGTTACTCCCAATGACTTGGCAAAATTTTTTCTTGAAGTGGCTAGTAGCAGGACCTACTTAACTTAGTTACAAAAGCAAGCGGCGCCTTAAAGTTAGGCTACGTTCTTAGTGTATGCCAAATTTCATCTTGATCTGTTCAGTAGTTTTGGACATTCTAGGTAACAAAAATTTCACATTTCACAAACTTTCGCATTTATAATATTAGATAATATCTTCATTGCACCATCAAAAACTTATAAAATAACCCACAGACAGCAACTTATAATTAAATCTAGTATGGCACAATCGGCGGCCTTATCGCTGAAAGCGATCTCTTCCAGGTAACCTTTGGATGGACAGGATCGGTTAGTATAAACTTGACGGTGACGTAAATGACACTAATAAAATAAATATTTTGGCTAGGATAACATACGAACAGAAACTATACTAAGAAAAAATAAAGCATTTAACACACTCAAAACAAGGGCTATAAAAATAAATTGATTATACCTATTGGGATATATTATGCGTGGACAGATAGTGCTGATGAACCAAACCTTTGAAGATAGGAAAGGATTTGGCATGCCGAATGGAAACAGGAAGGGCGTTCCAGAGTCTGGTAGCTTGCAAGGTAAAGGAATCACCATAGAATTTGCTCGTGTGCAATGAGATGTTCGATGATGCAAAGGGAAGAGTATCAAATGGATCAAGGCAATGTATACGCTTCTACAACAAAACTCCTAGCGAGTTGCAAAAATTATCAGTAAATAAATTTAAACAAATTGTCAAAACCTTCCTGTGCAAAAAGGCTTACTATAAAATATCAGATTATCTAGCTAGAGGATAAAATAAGCCAGGTTTGGCTCCAACTTGAAAAATAACAACTAACAGGCTAAATGTTTCTTCGTCGCTTCTTCACACAGTCTATATACCAAAGCGACAGAAATCAAAAATATCACTTTATTTCCGTGTCAGTATTTAATTTTATAATTTGACCATTTCTAAGTGTACATTTCTTGTATTGGAAATAAAGAGTTTTTGAATTGATTTGATCAAGCATGATGATTATGTTAAAACTCTCCCCTCGTTTGGCATGTTCAGCAGTGGACGTCTGTGTGACTGATGAGGAGTGTCGAAGTTCGCGGTTCCAACTGTGTCTGTCCTGTCTGTGTCCTAATCGGGAGGAGGAAAGGTGACGGAAGAAATGGGGTTGGTGAGTGTGTGGAGTGGTGGGCTCGCCGGCCATGTATAGGAGGAAGAGAGGACGCCAGTCGGGCTGCGGTAGGTTTTAAATTAGAGGTTTTTAGTGGGTATTACGTCCTTCTCACGGCGTCGAGTCCCACATAATTCAGGTCCCCCCAAACCAGTTTATTTGTAAACGAATTTCCTGGCCGAATAAAAAAAGGGTTGAGGTTAGGACTCACCAGCTCCCACATAGTCTATGATCTGGTGCAGATGCGGCGAGGGGGGCGGAGGCTCCGGAGGCAGGTAGCGCAGCGGGCGGCAGGCGGCGCCTATTGCCACGCCGCGCGTCGGGGTCTCCACCGCGTCGCGGACTAGGTCGCAGCGAGGTCTTCGGGGGCCACCTGTGAATGAACAAAAAAACAAGTTATATTGAGCTCTTGCTTTTTTATTGTCGATAGACCATCGTCTGACCATAATCACACCTGATGGAAAGTGACGATGTGGTCGACGATGTCACACGAAGGTCTAAAAGATATCTATTCACTCGTCTTAAAGAGACCTGACAAAGTACAGATAGCGTTATCTAAAGGTCCGCCCTCCTTACAGGTTTAAAGCATTTTTTTAGGGGGTACGGACGCTCTCGAGTTACAAAGGCGGTGATGTATGCTACTCGGGAGCGTCCCTCCCCCGTCCCGTCCCTTGCCCCCCGCACGATTGCCCTGTCAAAACCACGTCAAAATGCCTTCGTCGAACGACTATGCATATAGGTAGGCTGTGGTTGTAGTATGTTGTAGTTGTAGTAGACGTAGAAGAGACATACCTAGCAGCTGCTCGTTGATATCGAACCCGAAGGTGACCCCGTCCATATCTCTGGGCCGTGAGTTGGAGTCCAAGAGAATGACGGGCGGACGCCGGTCGGCGACCACATCGGGCGCTGGGCAGTCCGGCGCCGGCGAAGGCGCTGCTAGCACCGTCCGGTCCTGTAACATTACAGTACATACATGTAACCGGATAGATACAGAAATAGCACAAGTGAATGATGGTATCTGCTGCGAGAAAAGCTAATTTAATGAACATTTTTACAAGCTCTGATGATTTGAAGACTTTCCCCTGAAACTCTGATACGGTATAGCCTTCATAAAATGAGAAGGGTTGTACTGATTTATGTCAAACATAGCTAAGAATAGGAACCATCGTAAAACCTACAAGTAAGAGCAATTGCAAACAAGCAGCTCATTCTCAAACCTAAAATAAAACCGACCAAGAGCGTGTCGGGCCACGCGCAATGTAGGGTTTCGTAGTTGCTAGTCTGATTAACAAAAACTTTTAATTTTACCACTTTGTTGGCGTGATTAATATCTATCATTCTAAATTACAGCTTTCTTTCTAGTACTAATAGTTTCTGAGCTAGGCCAGGACGGACTAGGGAACCCTAGAAACACACTATATCATCATCATCAGCCCGTATACGTCCACTGCTGAACATAGGCCTCGCCCAAACAACGCCACACACTACTCTTCTGATAAGTTCTCATACGTTAGTCACATACCTTCCGGTCACGGCGCGGCGGCGGCCCCGCCTTCGGCTCGCGTCTGCGCGGGGGCAGCGCCGGCGGCGGCGGCTCGGGAATCTTCGTCTCCAACGCCGGGTAGTCGCTCTCAGCGGCGGGGATCGACCGGATCTCCTCCCCTTCCGTGTAATAGTTACAGGATTCTATCAGGTCTGGGATGTTGTGCCGCGTGCGAGCGATATCCGCGTATGACGCGTGAGGAATAACTGGTGGGATGATGGCTCCGGGTTGTGGGAGGGAGTGGACCGAGTCCATATCGTCGTTGGAATCGTTGCTTCGGTCGGAAGGTGGTGCGGACTCCTGCCGGCGCGGGGAAGGCTGCCGCGTCCGTCGCGGAGCCTCCTCCGTCCGACGGCGAGGCTTGCGCTTCTTTGTGACTGTCTGGAAGTCCGCCTGTTCCACCACTGGTTCTGGTAGCGGTAGAGGAAGCTCGAAAGATGTTAGTAGCTCGATTGGTTCGTCGATTTCTGGTTCGGGTTCTGGTGGAGGTGTAGGGGTTTCTTTTAGTTCAGGAGGGGTCGGTGTAGGTTCAGGCTCGGGCTCGGGAGGGGATTCTAAGGGCGCAGAGGGCGCAGAGGGCACCGATGGGGCGGCGTCGCCCCACGAGCGACGCTCGGGTTTGGGCGCTGGGGCGGCGCGAGCGGTCAAGTCCTCAAGCTTAGTACGGGAGAGTTCTTCGAGAGACGATGCGCGCTTGACTTTCTCCTTATCCTTGCGTCGCTCTGAGGAACGTTTCTTCGACTTGTCGTCTGTGTCGTCCTTATGTTTAGCGCGCATCTTTGGCCCTCGTGTCTCCGGGTTGGATTCTATGAAGCGTAGTAACTCGTTGAGATCCGCTTTGTCGCCCCGGTAGCCGTCGATCTGTTTGCAATCTATGACGGTCTCGTTCTTTGAAGACTTTTTCCTCCGGGGCTTTTTGTTGTGACTAGATCCCAGTGGTGAACCCTGTACCGCGTTCCCGTTTTCATCGAGTGACTTCTGTAAAACAATAGACTATAAATTGGTTACATTGAAATTAGTACAAAGGTAGTGTAATCTACGCAGTTCTGGAGCGCTTACCAACGTCAAAGCGAGCTTATAAAAGAAAGAGAAAAGTACATTTTAAACTATTGCAAGAATGGATATGGATATCTATGTATGCAGTGTATTATATTATGTATGTATATCAGTTATCTGGTACCCATAACACAAGCTCTGCTTAGCTTGAGGATAAATAATGCTGTGTGAATTGTCCAGCATTACTATTTATTTATTTATTATAGGCTGGTGAGGTGGTGCTGAGAAGCAGGCCAGTGGTTTTGAACTTGAAGCTCGATCATAGACAAGCTGAGTGTATTAAGAGAAAATTTATGGTGGTAATCTAGGGCTAAGGTACAAAAAAAACAAAATGGTGACCCATGTTAGGGCCACTTTAAACCCCTTTGACAGATTTTGGACTCATCGTTTACTTGAACTAGTGGCGCAATGCGTAGCGTAATCCCGTACTAAGGGTTGCTGAATAATTTTTTAGTTTCTTATATTATATCTGTATAAGTATGATATATGTTTGAATAGTTACCTTAAATTCATCGTTGGTCGTGCTGGCCGTGGACCCATAGTTGGGGCGCGAGAGTGGCAGGCCATTGAACCCGCTAGCAATCACGTTTCGAGGCTGCTTGCATCAAACAAACACATTAACAATAATATTGTGAGTTAAATTAGCTGATATTAATTTATTCAAGTTATTATTTAGGTTGCACCAAAATGGTTGGAGCTACTATTGATAAAAAAGGGTTTGAAAGTTTTTTTATGGAACCCTCCCCTATAACATTTGTTTTTTTTAAAACGCCGTTCGCAAGAAAATTTATATAATTGGATAAAAGTCACTAAAACAAATAAAAAATGTCCTCCATACGTAATATTCACAGATGAAATATAACTATATTTTTTCTATCCAAATAATATAACTTATATTGTGAGCGGCGATTTTGAAAAAAAAAATATACAAAATGATGACCGATGTTAGGGCCAGAATCTACAAACCCCTTTACATTACTTTTTGTCTTAAGAGATACACTTAGCCTAATAAATATTTAAAACTAAGAATCTACCGTAAGGAATTTACTAAAAATAAAAGCAGCCAATTTAAAGTCAAATTAAGAAATCAAAATATAAATTCATGCGCATGTTGGGCACCACATGAACAGGACGGCATTAGAAACGCGTCATAAACGTTTCATGGCAAGATAAGATTATATTACTGGTAGGTGAATTGTTTGTGCGTAGTGGAATTTAGTATTGTTCAATGCAATTCCGGTTCGCGCGTGTAACGTTCTGAATTGAAAGCGATTCTATTATAAGAACTAGAAATTTTAGACACATTTTAAATTCAAACAAAAAAATAAATCATGCGATTGATTGAACCTTTTTGAAATTAGTTATTTTATCCCCAAGTTTTACAAATTACTTTTCTTACGTTACATTGAAATGCCATCCATAAAATTACAAAATGGCGTCTGATTTTTATTATTAAAAATTACAACACAACTGTGTTGGAATCGGACTACCTACAGAACAGAGATGGTAAGCTCTGAAACCCATGTGGGGTTTCTGTTGGGAGAGTTACTATAGTCTGCTGTTAAAACTAAGGACGGACCTAGCGGTCCAAATAAGACCCCTTGCAGTCAAGATACGTTTCAAAATGGCGTCCTGTCAGTGTTGCTACATACCTGCAATTCCGGCGCGTCGCTGGCAGTCCGGGCTGGCGGCGAGCTGGACGTCGATGGCGGCGAGCCAGCGAGGCTGGCGACCGCGCGGTACCCAGAGCCCAGCTGGAGTGGCTGTAGGGTTGTAGCTTATTTACACCGCACCGCAGCATTCAAATATGGAACTAAGCTCGTACTCTTTGGATACACTTTATAGTGACAGCATAGTACTTTACAGCGCACTGCTTTATGCTCGTCACTGTAAAGTGTTGAGCGATAATAAGTCCACATTTGAATGTTCATTTTTCTGGAGCAGTGTGGTATTAATGAGCTACAACCTGCATCATTCGAACTGCTCTACGGTGGTGAGATGGAGGGAATGATTCTC
The DNA here is from genome assembly GCA_963564075.1 of Eupithecia subfuscata. Classification (NCBI taxonomy): domain Eukaryota; kingdom Metazoa; phylum Arthropoda; class Insecta; order Lepidoptera; family Geometridae; genus Eupithecia; species Eupithecia subfuscata. The sequence continues at coordinate 6,307,503 of OY751117.1, read as the reverse complement.
AAAAGTTCATTTATTTGAGTAATTTCGAACATTCTAGGGTATCGGGAAACTTTTTCTAGTAGTCGTGTAGTTGGTTCTCGCAGGCCTAGATTTTTCCTGCCAGACCTAGGACGTGGAACGCGGGGCAGACCGCAACAACAGCGTCTGTATCATTCGACCTGCCTACTACCAGCATGCGCCTACGCCCATGCTCCCCTACGGAATGGGGGGAATAATTCTAGATATCTACATCTTATTTTTCCGGTTAGGTAAACAATAAGAATGGGACAACAGGGTTTCCATTGTTAAAATAAATATTTGTTGATTAATCATTACAAGCAGTGTTGAATTTGCTTTAAATAGCAAATTCTTCGTTCTCGTGCATCTATTGTTGCTACCTCGTGGGCCACGTCGTGCTGAGGTTATCGCATACCCATTAAACGAACGACTAACAGCCAATTTCAATATATCTATTCTGGCCTTGTGTGGGATAATAAAGAGTTGTCTATCTATCAATATAATCAACGTCACTTTGCCTATAGTAGTCAATTGGATAACAATGCGAAATTTTGATATAAGACAGAAAATTTACAAGTCAAGGTACTCCAGTATGTATAGGCAGGTATGGGTAAGCTTCAACTTTGAAACTGTTCTGTGTTTCGAGGTGTAAGTTACATAAAGTTACAATGTTATTGGATTAAATGCTAAGCGAGAGAAGCTCACTTTCAGAAGTTGTTCGATGTGTAGAAATTAATTTATGTCTGTGAGTTGAGTACTTAGGAAATACTTTGTCAAGATGAGTTTGAAAGAGCTTAGTTAAAAGAATTATGGGATAAGATTTTGTAGAACACAACGATTTCTCAATGTATAACTTGAAACATTCAAAATTAAAGTAAAATAGGATAAAACAGTCACTATAGAAAATTAAAAATAAACAAGCTTAAGAAGCCGCTTTAATTAACAAAGCCAGGGTAACTGAGTCAAGTGACTCATCTAATTTCATGACATCTAAAAAGTGAAGCTAAAAGTCTGCAAAAAGGATATCTAGTGCAAAAATGTAACGCAAACTAGTCCGTGAAAACTGCACATAAGATGGGCATGGTAAAAATTTGGTTCTTCAAGCTGCTCATAATAATTAAATTGGTATTTCTAGCCGAATTTCAAGTTTCAACCTATCTTGAGTACAGTTTGCAAGGACCTTTTTATGATGCAGTTCGTGGTAAGATTCAAGCATTCAAGCAATACCTTAGTATCGATTGCCACAGCCGTAGAAGATGACGATGTCGTGTTGCAACTAGCCACAACCTCCGGTGTTGTGATGCAACTAAACGGTATAGCGGAATCGACCTGCGAAAATATAAACCTTATCAGTAAACAGCCTAAGGTCCAGAATCGCACGAATCTACGCAGCGGGGCCTACCTCGTTATCGGCCGAGCCGTGAGACATCTCTCTATCGCTTTTAAAAAGATTCTCAAACAACAGCACTCTAAGAGCGTTTTTATTGATCGTTTCTGTCCTCTTGCTACTACTAGTTCCTACTGGTACCTTGTCCTTCTTTCTCTTCTTGTATTCGATCGGTTTGACGTTAGTCGCGTCGATGTCGTGCGACTCATCGTCTTTGTTAAGCAAGCGTTTGGGAAGCGTTAGGAAGATGTAAGCGTTATTGGGAAGCTCCGCCAGAATGTACCGGTCGCCGCCGGCTCTGTCCTGCGCGCCGCCTTCCACCGGGATCAGAGATTCCGTCTCATCCGTAGCGTCGAGATCGATCGTCTCTATTTCTGTTAATTCTTTGTCGCTACTTACGTCTCGCTCTATCTTTTTGTCGGTGTATCGGCTTATATTGTTGTTGTTCTCCGTAAGGTTATACTCATCGTGCGGACGGTCAGTGTCGTGAATGGCGCGCAGCAGACGCTGCTGGCCGGCCAGGTATTCTGTGAACGAGCTAGCGGTGGTATTGTCTTTAGCGCGATGGCATACGATCTCCTCGAGCTCTATCGGCCGCGCCCCACCCGGCGCCCCACTGTCGCTCATCTGAAAACATTTTGATGTTTGGTCTTCCACTGACATCGTAATTTCACTTTCAATCTCTATGTATATTTCATTGTTTTTGCTTACGTTCTCTTTGAGTTCTGAATGACCAGGCTCCGTAACGCTAACGGCGGCAGCACTGTCGCATGTTCGCTCTCCTTTCACAGCGTTACTATCTAATCTTTTATAGTACGGTAAAGGTTTGCCGGAAGTCATACTTCTGACATTCCTCGGATTTAACATCGACATCGTCGGCTTAACGAGACCCTTGCCTATCTCTTTCCTATATTTTTTCCTTAGACTAATATCACCTTCGTGTTTATCACTAGATTGGGGGTCGACCCCGTACGGAATGTCGTGCGGTTCGCGGGTGTGGGACGCGTCGTGTCTGATGATCGGAGCGCTTCGGGAGCGATCGGGTTCTAAAGCGTCGTAGTTCGCGAGTCCTCGGTACCACATGTCGACGCTGCGGGCCATCTCTTGGTCGGGCTCCCAGGCGTGCGGTAGGTGCGGGCCGCGCGGTCGCTTACCTTGGGGCGGGTGCGGGGGGTGGGAGCGGGCTCTGCGGTCGGGTGGGGTACGCACCTGCTGGTTGGAGGCCGTGGTGGTCGTGACCGCGCGGCCCGAGCACACGCTGCCGCTGCCGATCTCGAGCGTCGCGCGAGCCGTGTACGTCACCGGGAACATCGGCGCTCTGCGTCTGCAACAAGCAGACGACTTTATTACACGACCTTACATAACCGACCTAACGAAGCAACGGCATACGAAACATGCGGATCGGAAGGCGCTGCATGCGGTCTGCTGCTGCCTTCGGATGTTTTTGTCTACGGTCTTTGAGGGAAGCATACGCAGGGAACGTTATTCCGCTAGGATGATGTTAGTTCACTTGCGAGAAGGAGACAAGAGACCGCGACGCAAGACAGAAGAGCGCGAGACGTTTCTATCGGATACGGAAAAATGTATTGGTCTCTGGTCAATCACCAGATCACTAGAAAAGTATATAGTATAATATTCATGTTAAGGAATTTGCTAACGCAGAGAACACGAATTTTAAGCACAGAAGAGGGTAGCTCGACTTCCCGCAATTCAATTAATATCCAACTACGTCAAAGAAGGGAAGACGTTAACTACGCGATTAAAACCACAAATAAATAAATAAGACGCTACGACGGATACATAAAGTACGCTTATCAAAGCGCTAATAAGGCACTAAGCGTAAGCGTAAAAAATCCACTATTGCAGTTTTGCCTGTAAAAGAACGACACAGTTTAACATTATTAATTTGATATTCGTGTTGGTGTCTGAATATCTAAGTGTCCTTGACATCGGATCAGCAGCACGCAGAGCAATGACATACTGTTGCTATCTGTAGAGACTACCTAGTTAATTACTATTTTGGCATAAATATGACATAAACTGATAGTACAAATCCTAATATTTACCTAGTAATGAGGTGTAAATCTTTTCTGGCACTATTTTAAGTAATCTATGTATTGGCATTTTTATTATTTACCAGTAGTGGTTTACAAAATAAACACAATTATAAAATAGCACAAAGAGTGATGCATCAGATTTGGGGCTCGTTATTCTGTCCGCTGTCTCCACTCTTGGCTCCAGGCACGTGTATTTAATCCTACCAATATTATAAAGGCCAAAGTTTGTGCTTTGTAAAATGTTTGTCCGAAGACAACGCCATAACCACTGAAAGGATCGGGCTAAAAATTTACTATGATAAAGTTGTGTGCATAGAATAACTTAGGCTACTTATTTTACCGAAAAAACGCGTCCGAAACCGCGGGCGGAAGCTAGTAAACAAATGAGGCTGACCACTTTAACAATGTTTTACTTGCAAGCTTCGGAAGGACCGACTTACGTATGGTTGCGAATGCTAGCTGCTCAAACTGGTTCTTGGTTAATCCTGTGAAATCTCATAACCACTTGGGTCAAATGAATCCGCCTGCCAAGAGTGGTTGTTATGGCAACCCCCGTGGAGTTCCTGGTGGTTGTTACCTGTTGAGCAGGTCGAGCTCTTGCGGCGCGTTGGCGTCGCTGGCGGACACGCGGCGCTCGGCCAGCGGCGGCGGGTTCACGCAGCGGACGGTCGCCAGATAGCCAGCGCCGCCGCTGCTGCTCCCCTCCTCGCTTAGCAAGGACGCTGGAACGCAAACATACATTGTAGCATCGACACAAGATAATTTAACACAGTGAATTTGAATGGATCGTGTTATAATTGGCGACCTGAACGGCGCATGAAATTTCTGATGTATCCAAGAGTCCTGTGAGATCTATAGGAAATAAAGCACTGAGTCTGAATTAGCATCACGCAAGCTGAATCGAAACAAAACAAGTTTGAATTGAGGACAGCCATCCGCAAACTGATACGCTATTCATTTAAGAAGATAGAAGTGTAAGAACTAAGCACCAATGCAACTATGCACTAGCACTTTTAGTTTACTCTATTCAGTCAATATACAACCATGAACAAATAAGGTTCTTTCCTTTCACACCCTTCAAAACAACCCTTTAAGTTACAACACTTCACTTTGCATTCTGGATGCCCGTCTTTTAAGACACGCACTATGGGTGAGTTCTCTGTAGCCGCAGCCGGAGCGGGTGTCAGACAGTCTTCGATGGAACGTTTGGTCTATCCGCCGCGCACGATTATTTCGTCCAGATATCACACATCATCAGACAATACGTACAGGTATCGACTCCAGACGGCAGACTGCCCCCGTGTATCGCCCTCGCGGAGACATTGGACGGCGCGGGCGCATGATGCCTGTGATGATGGCGGGTGTGTCGCGGCGCGGGCTCGGCCGCCAGCGCCGCCACCAGGTCTTGCAGTGAGTTGGAGTGGGGGAGCGCCCGGCGGCCGCGCGCGCCGCGGCGGGAGCCCCGGCAGCCTGTGAGGTTACGAGCGGCTGCTTCGCAGGCTTGCTCGTCTTGTTCCACTTCTTCGAGGAGCTCCTAAAAGTTTGTGGTTAGAATATTTACATCTTTTCAGCACTGTTAGAATGAACGGACACCCTAGACAAAGTTTTGTATGGGCTAGGATAGAATGAAGAAAAATAGAGTATGAAGAAAAATACGTAAGGAGTTTTAAATATTACATGCATTCGAAGACATTTTTGTCTAAACCTTGTCTAGAATGTATCTAATGCCGGAGGTGGGCGTTGCTATCTGCGACACGGTATTTTTTGATTCGCTGTGTGGTGCCGGCTTAGAATTTGCACCACCTTAACTCTTCCCGCGGGTGTCGTAAGAGGCGACTAAGAGATATCAACCGGGGGCGGGCAGCAGCGCCCACTGCAGACCTATTCTACCACCAAACTGCCCGCATGCCCAGCGTGGGGATTATGGGCATTATCCCCAAGAGATAAAAGCCAAGAAGGCGCTTATCAGGGGGAGGCTTGCGTCCAGGAGTAGACCGATATAGGCTGTAGAGGTGAGAAACTGAGGTCACATCACTTCCTATTTTCATTTTAGCCCTTGTAAGTAGTATAATTCCTAAATAAAGACTTTTCACTTTAACTTACTTATTATCAACTAATAGTGGGGTCTGTTGTTTTCATCACATTAGCTTTATCCTCATAGTACGAGAGCCCACGACCAAAACCATGTCTCATAGCAATACGGCAAAAACCCTATAAAATCGTTAGATTGTATGATTCTGAACCCGACTAGGTGTGTAGTAACGGTCGAAAGTGTAGCAACTGCGTGGGAGGCCATTTCTGCTGTGTCAAAAAAAAAGGCAGTCGGTATTATAGCAATACGTCTGATAGTGAAAATGTACATAGATTTTATAATTGTATTACGAAAAAGTTTGTTTTCAGACATTTTGCGCATAGCGCATAGCCTGAGCGCATTTTTGAAAATGTCAACAAATTTAGCCGACCTGTATCATAGCAATACGGATAAAAAAAAAATTAACTTTTCGTATTGCTGCCATGATTACCAAAAACCTGTTTTCAGACACTTTAAGTGTAGCATATACTTCCAAAAACGAAAATAACGTTTCGGAGTCGCCTAGCCGACGCCTCTGTTAAATGTTGATTGTACAACGAAAAAAAAATTAATAACGTCGATTTAGCTCGACTCAACATTTTTTCGAAGACATATAAAATTAAAAACGACGAGGCTTCGACAACTCTGAATCTCCAGTTATCCAATTACAACGCCTGCAATCTGCCACCATGCAAAACGGAATTGGAGAAACATTTATTACGAACAAAATATATTGCACAAGTCTGGAGCAACGCTCATACCAAAACGCTAACCGAACTGAACCCTGCAGATTGCGGATGGTATGAAGACGAGGGACGATTTCAGTTTTCGTGGTTCTCTGGCAACCAACTACCTGAGTTGAGCAACGTTATTTTGGACGAGAAATCATCATCCACAACAGGTACAGTTTACATGGCTTTTGCTGTTAATTTCATAAATAAGTTCGTGATTTTTACTAACGATGTTTATTTTACAGAAGAGGACGTTGAAGATCTCCCGAGCGACGTCGAGAGTGATTTCGAAGATGACGATTCCGAATCCGACAGCGATTGAATACGAGAATATTTTGTAACCTTGAATAAACCGTTTTTTTTTTCAACTTCATCCCAGTTTCCTTTTGTGCGATTTATTTCAGTCCTTCAACTTCAATGTTACGGTTTCGGGTAAATTCTTTGTTAATTATCATCTAATAAATTCAGGGTCGCAACGTATTCATTGGTTTGTAACAGAGAATTCAAGATGCCTCAATACGATTTTTAAATGATATCTGAGTATCGAAAAGTTGTCTGATAGAGAAGGTGCTACACTTAATTTGTCTGATATAAATTTTTTGCACATGTGGACAACTTATTTTATCATGTCCAACAATTTTCAGACATATTGCTATGATACCGATCGGTAAAATTTGTTAACATTTTCAAAACGGTCTCAAAATTTAATGCGTTCACATTTCCGTCTGAAAATTGTTTTGTTCGCATCAAATAACCAAAATTTACTAATAAAAAAGATTTTCAGACGTATTGCTATGAGACATTTTTTTTGTCTCATTTTTAATTTTTTTAAGTGATTTTACGGGTTTGCGCTACACCACTAACGCCTGAAAAATATGTTTCCGGTATCTCAGAACTATCATTCAACTACAGTCTGCAAATCAGACATATTGCTATGATGCAGTTCGGTAAAATTCTTTGACAATTTTGAAAATTCGGTCAGATCAAACGCTACGCGGAAAATGTCTGATATTGGTATTTTCGAGTTCAGGATAATCGTATCTATCGATTTGATGCGGTTTTGGCTGTATTGCTATGAGACAAAAATTTTGGTCGTGGGCTCTCGTACTATCAAGGCCATTGGAAAAGATATTCTATTTGACTACTGACTTCTTTTTAAAGGGGTTAGGGAATAGCTGACTACAATAATGGTAGTTAAGGATATAATTTGGGTTGTCTAAATGAGATCGAGTCAGACCGATCGCGCTTTGCTTTTAAGTATTAAACATAACAATAATTTCATAAGATGCAGAAGGCATGGAAGATTTTCAGAAAACAAATAGACCGTACCTATAATATTGTATTAAAAACTTAAAATAACCCTCCTTGCGCAGTCGTCGGGTAAAAACAAGCTCTTTGAGACACTCCTGTATTGTATTGATTTTTAAATCTTGCAAAACTACTTCATTATTAAAATAAAATGACATCAACATTATTTCGAGGACGTTCACTCACCTTTCAGAGAAATTATAAAGGCCCACTCACACTAAGCATGACATGGTTGTTTTTTAACCGGAACGATATCAACTATCAAGAAACAAAATCAATTACAAGCAATTTAATCAGAAATATAACTTGAAACTATCAGCCAATAATAATCTTGTCATTAGTGGTAATAATAGCAATCAGCAATAAGCAGAATTATTGTTTTTGTTTGAAATAAAACTAGAAGTGCGTAGAAATATACCTATTAGTTACTTGGTTTGTGCATTGCTTATTATTCTATTAGCTTTTGCCTATTAGTAAGATCTATGCGGTATTAACTCCGAAAGAGGTCTTGGCCATTAATACGATTTTCAATTTCAACTAGAACAATCGTACTTATTACTCGACGAGACCTGGAAGCGAATAAAGAGAGAACCCAGTTCAGCGGCAGATGAGTTAAAAAGATAACGTGACTTATGGTTTAAACAACGTAAAAGGCCGATGTGAACTTAGCGCAAAAGATGCAGTCCTTTCTCGTAAATTGAAGTCAAAAGAACAGAGATAAATAATCCTTCACCTCACCTCAACAGCATGTATTGGTCCACTGCTGGACGCAGGCCTCCCCCTGATAAGCGCCTTGTTGGCTTTTATCTCATGGGGGTAATGCCCATAATCTCCACGCTGGGCATGAGGGTTGGGGATCGCAGTTCGGTGGTAGAATTTTTCTGCGGGAGCGCTGCTGCCCGCTCCGGTGGATATCCCTTAGTCGCCTCTTACGACACCCGCGGGAAGAGTAGGGGTGGTGTAAATTCTAAGCCGGCACCACACAGCTAAGATCAAATAATCCTTGTGTCCTGCTAATTTCACATGGACCCAGTTGAAATTGTGGGAAGCATAACATACCTTGAAAAGGCTACTTTTCCCTTCTCGATCTTTGGGACATTTGTATGTAATAGCCTCATCTAAAAGGGCTCGCAGTTTTTCGTCGTCCAATGTTTCTACGTGCTTGTTCTGCAACAAAATCAAAAACATTTTTAGGTAAGCGATATCAAACAACCGTAACCCAATCTAAAATTCCTAATAAATCTGATATCGATGAAAGCGAGTTTAACATGAACTTTGAATTCGAAATCACAGACCCAATTTAACGACCTTGTAAGCAAACTGATGATTTTTTGGCAAGATTTCACTTATCGTAGGTCAAATATGCAATATAATGTATCTTGATATCGAGCCGTTCACGTAAATGGCAAAATCACGATTGCAGTGCGTTGTGAAATCACTATTTTGTCGAATCATTACAAACACCTATTCTGCTGAGGAAGTTTAATCTTTGCACTCTCATTTGACAACGCATCGGCAATATATTCCAGTCTGTTATTTATCCAAATATTTGCAGTTTCATAACAATCCCTTCAAAGGTTAAAGAATTCAACTGTATGGAAAAAACAAAAACATGCTAACGTTACACACATACTTTCGCTTTATAATATTAGTATGAAAACAAAGGCATATCTTTTATAAGTGTAACACAACATTAGCAAATGGCCAGATGATAAAAGCCTTCTTTCTTATATCCCTCAAAAAGCCTAATAAATAGTGGGATAGAGAAACCCATTTCCAATCTTCACAGTAACATTCAACCTTAGGAACTAATCGTATTATTGTAGGTTCAGTGAAAAGCTTTCCGAGGCTGACAGGGATTCTGTCCGTGAACACAGGCCATTAGACATTAATTTGTACACAATTTGATCCTCTTGGGGCGTACTGGCAATTTCAACTTGCTAAACTTGGCTGCCTTGGTGTAATCCCTTTAAAGATTACGTAAGGTTTGAAGACAAGCACAAAATTATATTTGGCTTTACCGATAAAGGATAAATTGGCTTTATTAATAGACAGACATACCTATAAAGTTCCCATTTGTCAGAAAGTGAGAAATGCGAGCTTATGACTTGTATAACACGTTGTACGCCATATCACCCACCGGTGAGCCTAGCTTACTTTTCCATTCGGGCCAAGCCAAAATCAGGTAATCGGTCATTTTCATCAACTTGAAATTTTAATTTCAAAGTTATTCAAATGAAGTAATTTGGATGCAAAATAAAAATTACCGACTTTTACCGTGTAGTTTTTAAGATATCGTCAAAGGCTCATCGGTGGGTCCCGTGGCCTAGTGCAAAGGATTTTCTGTTTTCCGTTGGCGGGGGCCGCGGGGTCACGACGCGGCTCACCCCCGCGCGCTCCGCCGCGCCGTTAGTATCGCTCGCGCGCGTTGACATGTGAGGATCTGATACGCTTTTCCCGTCAAAAATGGATGCTTTTGATTTTGAGCTTACGCAAAAGGATCTAACGCAGTTAGACAATATCCAGATAAATGTTCTAAACCAAAGTTTCCCAATAAATACAGATGAAGACATACTTCAACTAACGTTTTGTCTGTATTTCTATGCAATAAATAAATTTTATTTCATTTCATTTCATCAATATGGAATTAAAAAATTTAAGTTCTGCTGTGTGTTGGGATATAGGTACTTATAAAATAAGTATTTACGCTGGAAAAAACAACGAATTCAATACCACTCCGTATAATGTTGTCAAGGATCTGCTTAGCGGTCTTCTAAATAAAGGCTCTCTTTATACCGATAACTGGTATACCATCATTACATTAGCCAGGGGTTTGCTAGAAAACCCATTTGTGGGAACAATCCGAAAGAATAGGAGGCACCTACCCAAGAAGATCACCTACTCAGATCGATTTGGAATGATAAAAAAGCGTCAGGGTACTGTGTCATGAAACCGCAGATTATAAACGTTTGCACAAAGCGAAAGGAGCAGTCGACGTTGCTACAACGTTGGTACAAGAAGCTGGCGGTGGATTTATTACTAAATACTGCGATGGTAAATGCTTTGACGTACGTACAAGTCAGTGACTAAAAAAAAAACACGCAAATGGTGGACTTCCGAAGATTCATAATGATGAATCTTTGCGGAGTCTACGAAGATGCTGTACCTGACCAGAGGCCCAAGAGAATAAAACACTGCTTGGAAAAAAAGATGGTTTGGCTAAAAAGTTTTCTAACTTTTCTAGCCAAACCACCTTTTTTTTCCTTCTGGACATGCCGCTAATGTTATGCAGACAACGTAACAGTCATGGGTAGCAAACAGGCCAAAACAAAGACGGTAAAAGTGGTCACTTATTGCCAAAGCTGCCCAAATAAACCTTTCCCTTGTTTGAATTTTTTCAACAAGATCCACAAACAATTTTTTTTTTTGCTGACGTAAATAAGTCTTTAAATTTGTATTTTAATACATACTTATTTGATTATTATTTTGTAGTTTTATTATGCCTGATAGATAAAGGTTAATAATATTTTCTACCGTATCGTTAGCACAACCCTAGCATCATTACGAATACCTTGTTAAAACTAAAAGTTTCTATTGGATTTGAAAACCACGCCGTCCGTATCGGCTACAGGGCCACGCGGCTCACTTCCATACGCGTTTTGTTTCATAGCTGCAATCTGTGGCTTGTAGGAAGCGTTTACGTCAAACCTCTCACGCGGCTCACCGGTGACCCCCATGGCTCAAACGGCACAGTACGATTAGGCTCACCGGTGAGCCCCGTGGCCTGAATGGAAATGCTCGATTTTTCATAAAGCGTTCAACGTGATAAGAATTGATTAAGACCATTTTTTAAGAAGTGTTCGTTTAACAAACTTCTCTATATATTTTTACTGTAATTTCGACATCTCAATTTGTATGGTTTTTCAATTTCTAGTGTTCAGGATGGACTTGGTTAATTGTGGTTGCCCAATTTGTCAATACCAAAGAGACTCTTACAAACTTTCAAAGAATGGACGTGATAATGGTCACTTATCGCAGTATTTTCAAGGTTAGAAAGTTAATTAACTTCTCCCTTATCACATCATGAGCGCAACCAATGCCGTCTTACAACAGATACAAGTAACACGATAAAACCGAATTCTATCACGATTATTTCGAACCTACATCAATGGAAACTTACTTAGTCTTTTTCCTAAGGCCTTAAATAAGATACTGGATCTCGTAAACTGTCCAAAGTCCAAACCACACACTATAAAAGTTTGTACAAACACAACAAAACAAGGCACTTTCAGTAACTGCCCGCGGTAATGTGATACTTTAGGTATGCGGCAATAATTCCTACCTATTTATAATTGGTGGGCGTGTGTATACGCACACAAGTGCACTGCAATAATGACATGCTTTATCAGCATTATCAAATTCTCGTAAACGCTTGGTTTGAATTGAAACTAACGTTGTCACTACATTATTATTACAATCGTCTTGTGTGTCCGTCCGAACGCGATAAAGTCAAAAACTAACTACCATGGGTTTTCTATGTACTATTATGGGTATTCTATTCATTTCATACGGTTTTCACCGATGGATGGACGAAGTGATTCATATGGAAGATTGGGGGGCTATAATTCAGTTTTGTGTAAATTGGCTGAAATATGATTGTTGAAGATGTCGAAAAAATGAACAGGGAGCTTCGCTGGCGTGCGCCGCGCAAACCAATAAATAAATAAATAATGTTGGACAATTCACACAGCATTATCTAGCCCCAAGCTAAGCAGAGCTTGTGTTATGGGTACTAGATAACTGATATACTTAATACAATACACTACATAGATAGATATTTTTTATTATACATAGAAAACATCCAGAACGCCCTGGACAAATGTCTGCAGATCGTACAAACATTTGTCCCGACGCGGGAATCGAACCCGCAACCTCCTGCGTCGCAGGCAGACCTTCGCCCGCTGCGCCACAGTGGTCGTCAATAAATATATAGATACCTACTTAGAGAAAAGGAAACAAATACACTACATACCTACCAATAGTTATACTATGAATCTTATTGTTTTCATGATTTTAACAGGACTAAGACAAAACTGTAACAAAAACGGCGAACAGCTCTTGAAAACATCGGATTGTTATCTTACTACTTCACTGTACAAGCTACCAGTCTATGGAATGCTCTCCCTCTGGACATCAGACGAGCAAAATCACTTCCTATCTTCAAAAAACTGCTTCATCAGCATTATTGACGTCGTGAACGTTAGTGAACGAAAGTCTTCGTTTCAGGTCTGGCCAAAATGGCGTTTTTGTCAGTATGTCCGTACTCCTCTACAGGTCGTATTTTACAACCGATCGGTATGAAACTTTGTGTACAGATTCTATGATTTTGTAGAATTTTATTGTCGTCGGGATTTTTTGATTAAAGGCGTACTTCTTCCACAATAAGGCAAGAAGGCGGATTTGGAATATCTCCGCTTTAAGAGATCTGATTTTGATGATTGTACTTTTAATTGAAAGTTAATAACGTTATACTGTTCTTATAAAAATTTGGTAAAGATCTGATGAGGATTTTCGGCATGACGAGCAGAATAGCTTCGCAAAATGCAGTAATATGCTAGAGAGCATTTACAGTACAGCGCCACCTATTAGAACATCTTTGTAACACTTCGAGAACAATATGAAATAGCGCGGCCGCATACACCGTCGTCGTCGGTTAAATAATAAAATAACAAAAACTTTGGGCTGATGGATCAACGCCATCTATTGATACTAGGTACAGAATTTCGAGCTTTGCTGAGGAACGTAACTTAGGTACTTTGTATGGACAATTGGTCTAATGGTTGATGTGTTTGTGCAACATTTCGTTCAAAAATTCCGACAACAATCGTATCGCAAGTGAAGTGATCTGTAATACCTACCTACCTTTCCAAGTGAACCTTACCTACCTCACCTACCCTACCCACAAACAAGATTGAATCCGTTCAGGAGAAACAGACGCCTATTCTTGCACGGTGGGCATTATTTCAAAGGTAGGTACCTAAGGAAATCATTTCATTAGTTTTGAGCTAGGTATATAATTATACCTACTAAACAATTACCCTTACCTACTTACCTACCACCTAATGTTGGTAAGTTGCCCAATGCACACCACATTAGCGTAAACCAATATTTAGGTAGGTACCTACCTACCCATAGGATTTTTCTTACAACGCGTCCAAAAGTAAGAGGCACCGATAATTACATAGATATTAGGTACCTATAATACACTCGAGAGCAATGAATCCGGGTCACTCAAAGAATCCAAAAAATCTCGGAAAGTAAGAATGCTAGGTTAATGCAATAAATTGTATTTAATAGACAATTTAATACTCCTTAAATGAAAGTATTAAAACTTCTTAGTTATTGTAAAGTTATATCATAAAAAAATCAAATTTGAAAAGGGAACACTGTCGAAGATGGAACTACGAAATTACAGGATTTGTTTTTGCTTTTGTTTGTAATCTGTCATTTATGTTGGTACATAAACCAGGTTGATAGTGCTCAATATTCATTATTCAAGCTGAAATCATGTCGCAGTACGAGTAGCAGTACTCAGTACAAAGAGTTCTCCGACGTTACGAAGAAACTGGTTCTAACCTACGCAGACCAGGAACGGGCAGAACTAGGTGTACCACAGCACGAGAAGACCGATACTTGGTGAACACCATGCTTCGAAATCGCTTTCTCACAGGAACTGAACTCACAAATCAGTTTCGACGCCTCGGAGGAAGTAACCCAAGTGCATGGACAGTAAGACGTCGGCTTGCTGAATCTAACTTAAAACCCCTTAGACCTGCAAACGGCCCTAAACTGGAGCGTGGCCATCGTATTTCAAGACTAAGATATGCCCAGAACCACGTAAATTGGAGTATTGAAGATTGGTCGAAAGTTATGTTCTCCGACGAATCAAAATTTATGCTCTACAAGCACGATGGCATGCATCGAAGAAAAAGTAGCCTACGGTGGTGGGTCTGTACTTGTGTGGGCCGGAATTTCCTCTGAAAGTCGCACAGAGCTGGTGATCATAGAAAACGGCTCTTTAACTAGCGTAAGATATGTGGAAGAAATCCTCAACGAACACGTTGGTCCATTTATGGTCAATTTGGGTGAGGATGCTATATTTATGCATGACAATGCCCGACCTCATACAGGTAGGATTGTGAATGACTACCTTCAAGAGATGAACATTACTTGTATGGAGTGGCCAGCGCGCAGCCCGGATATCAACCCGATCGAGCATGCTTGGGACGAGCTAGGGAGATGCGTAAAACAACGAAACCCTCCCCCAATCACGCTTCCTGAGCTCAAAATTGCTCTCACAGAGGAATGGGAGAATATTGCCCAAAATCGTATAAGGAACTTGGTGTACAGCATTCCAAACCGCGTAAACGCAGTAATGGAAGCACGAGGAGGTAATACGAAGTATTGAAATTCAAGAAAATCGTCATAAAGTTCAAAAATTTCATGTTTCCTATTTTTGTTTTAAGGAGAGATCAGCAGTTTTTTTCTTTATGTAATTTTGTGTAAATAAAATGTATGGTGACTCATATTTTTTTAACTTTCATTTAAGGAGTATTAAATTGTCTATTAAATACAATTTATTACATTAACCTAGCATTCTTACTTTCCGAGATTTTTTGGATTCATTGCTCTCGAGTGTACTTATGACAAGTTTAGCGCCATTAAAGGAAGGCTGGCGCCTACCTATGCTGGTGCTTATTCTGATAAGAGGGCACTTTTGCTCCGTGATAAGATGCTTTCACACTGGCATGGCGATTTGCAAGGAGTCACCGCCTAAAAACATGGTAGGTACATATACCTAAGTACCTAAATATCCCGTTTTATATAACTTTAGTACCTACTTAATATAATATAAGTTACTAATATGTTGAAAAAAAAGCTAGTGCTTGCGAGGTCTACTGTTCGTAGAACTGCTAGAACATCATTGAACTACTAGAACATGTACAAGAACTTTTGAAAAGGTGTTAGTTTTACAAACTTCTCAAAGTATATTTTTCCTGTAAAATAATAGATCCATATCCACAAACGCTACATAGGTAGGTACCTAGGTACATTTCAGATGGGTCGCTATGCAATCTTCGGAAATGGGGGGGGGGGGGGGGTAAAGTATGAACCCCACAGAAGTTCTCATTATATAGGTACCTACCTAGGTACCAAAATATCCCGTTTTAAATAAAATTACTTTAGTACATTAACTATTATGTAAATTAATTATTGAAAAAAGTTAGTGTTCGCGACGTCTACTGTTCGTAGAACTACTAGTTATATCCTTATAAAGATTTAGACAACCTTATTTTATGTAGTAAGTTTATTATTAATCTTTGTAAGTATTATGGTAGGTATGTAGTGTATTTGTTTCCTTTTCTCTAAGTAGGTAAGTATCTATATATTTATTCTGTGCCACCAGTGCCACTGTCTATTTTGTTCTTTCATTTCCAGTTCATCCCAAGGCTGCCTGGGAGAGATCGCTCTCAGTGATAACGCCGCCCTTTATACTTCCTTTTTTTCTAAGCATTTTCTCTGTATTGTTTCCTGTATTTGTATGGTATAATAAAGTGTTATCTATCTATCTTAGTGATTTCTCAGAGATATTTTCATAAAACTGCTCTACTACCCGTGCGAAGCCGGGGCGGGCTGTTAATTTACTAATATTATAAATGCGAAAGTTTGGATGGATAGATGGATGGATGGATAGATAGATAGATGGATGGATGGATAGATAGATAGATGGATGGATGGATGAATGGATAGATGGATGGATGGATAGATGGATAAATGTTTGTTACCTCTTCACGCCAAAACTACTGAACGGATCGGGCTGAAATGTTTCATACAGGTACTTACTTAATTCTAATTCTGGAATCAAACATAGGCTACATTAGTTTTTACAGTCCATAGATGTCCTAAGAGTCGACTAAGGGAACCTACTAGAGGGAGGAAGGACGGCTTCTTTCTATATTTTTAACCGACTTAAAAAAAGGAGGAGGTTCTTTCAGCTGTAAGTTTTTATTATAATATATACATATAAGAGGAAAGATTTGATTGTTTGTTTGTATTTTGAATAGGCTCCGAAACTACTGAACCAATTAAAAAAATTATTTCACCGTTAGGATGCTTAATTTTTAGGGGGTGACATAGGCTATATTTTATCCCGGAACTCCCACGGGAACGGGAACTACGCGGGTGAAACCGCGAGGCGATCGTCTAGTTTTCTATAAGTCCTCGATTTCTCCGTCATTTATAGCTCGATTGGAAAAATTCTTTTGCTATTGTATGATAATGATAAATAATTCCGAGTTCTATTGGTCCCATAATATTTGATTCCCGAGGGTTTATTCTTTGTCCCGAAAAACTTAAAAAACAGTGTCATGTCACAAATACTAGGTGAAGTCGGTCGGACTCGGTAGCGGTGAGTCTAAACAGCCCTCCAGATTTAATTGACGTCGTCGTTTATTGTTTTCGATTGCGTCTATTAATCAGGGTAAAACCGGATTAAGGACATTGATAAAAAACCTATTCTGCTTATTATACCTACTAGCTTAATGACTGCCAACTTCACACTATCACACTAATATTATAAATGCGAAAGTTTGGATGGATGGATGGATGTTTGTTAGCTGTTCACGCCAAAACTACTGAACGGATCGGGCTGAAATTTTGTATACAGATAATTATAATCCTGGAATCAAACATAGGCTAACTTTTATCCCATAAATCAGTTCCCGTGGGATAGAAATCACCTTTTAACGATTCCATAGAAACAACGCGTGCGAAGCCGCGGGCGGCAGCTAGTATTATCATGAATTGTGACTATTCAAAATTAATTGTGATCGCAAACTGTCCACCCATCCCACCCAATACCATCATGTAAACTAAAGAGTCTTGGGCGTCCTCCCTTCAAGATTTTTCAACTTTTGTGCAACTTTTTGTTCATTCACAACTTGCGAAACCTAAAAATAGATTTGCGGGTGATTTCCATCTATTATACGGTAGATAAAAAAATTGACTTGTCGATTAAAAGATAATATAGGATCTGGTCAAGAATAATTGTCATATATTCGATAGATGCATTGTGTTGGTGGTAGACATAGTCAAGACAAATCTCATCTCAACTCAATCAGTCAGACAGGTGATTTCCATCTATTATAAAGGTAGATAAAAAAATAGACTTGTCGATTAAAAGATAATTTAGGATCTGGTCCAGAATAATTGGCAGATATTCGATAGATGCATTGTGTTGGTGGTAGACATAGTCAAGACAAATCTCATCTCAACTCAATCAGTCAAACAAACTTACAAGCGTTGAGACAAAGCAATTAAAATAAAGGAACTAATGATAAAAACATTGCCAAGTGCACGCGGCCTAATGAGTGCGATGACAAAACGTGATACGTGGATGTATGCCAATGTTGTGACGAAACATAGACACACTGTCTCGAAAATCGCAGAATGCCTAGGTATTACTCAAAAGCAAAATTACATCACTGACGCATACAATAATAAGTCATGGTTTCTAATTATAGGGGTATACTTTACCTGTGCCTATGACTCAAAGAGCAAAAAAGATACAAAGAATATTTTTTGAAACCTCCCTTTCCCTCTCCCATTAATACACACACCACCCAGATTGCTCTCACGTTGCCCAAACTCTTAAGATGATGGTGCCTCGGATTGGCTTATTTTTAAAATCTACATTACTATAATATCCATCTTCGCTGTGATTTACCAATAAAGATTAAATAAATAATAAATAAACCCAGCTCGCAAATCTCACTCGAACGCCTTTGATGATAAAACATTGTTCGTATTTACCCTATTTATATTTATGAAACTCTGAATTTCCCCGAACATTGATAGAATGGCTAGACATTCAATGCCGATTGAATTAGAAAAAGTGGAACTGGCAATTTATACTGTTTAATAAAAATCAATTTCGCGCTCTTAACCGCCGCCGTAGACTGAGGATGACAATGCGTCTACCCGACACGTATATAAAAAATATCAACGTCATTTTCAAGTTGAACAGTTTTACAGTTTGATAAAGGTCGTAGCTTGTAGCATACACCGGCCGCATAGTTCCTGCACTGTAGGCCTAGCACGGGGATTGTTGTCTAGGGTAGAATAGAGAGAAATTACGTCACATCGTCATCGAATGCGTAGTATGTTTGAAACTCACTCCTTCAACTTCATTAACTTACGCAATGTATGACAACGCGATGTCATTCTTCTCTATTCTACCCTAGACAACTATTCCCGTACTCTACAGCACGCCAAAAATCGTGCTATCCACACGGCGACGGCTAGCAGCAATCTCGCTTCTCAGGCATGGTCGGGAAATAGCCGTATGATTGTGTAATTTGATTCAAGCGAACGGTCCAAGCAGCTACAGCGCGCGGGCCATTTGCTAGGAGCTTGCGGTAAGCTAAGTGCAAACCGACGACGACGCGACGACGGGTGGCTAGGTTCTGATGCGACAAGCTCGCTTGCCGCGCGCTGTCTACTATTTTATGCTGTCATCGTAAAATCGCACAGCATCAACTTCACACACTCAACTTCTTGTTTGATGGCTTTTGCGTAAGTTATCTTATCAGACAGCTCACGGGCTTTTCTCTTGAAGTTTGCAGTAACTAAGCCATTTTGTCACTGTTAAAATGTGCCTTAAGATTACGAGTTTAAGCTCACATATGAATGCTCATTTTTGTGCTATGCGGTAGCGGTGCAGGATGGATGTGCTACGTATGTCATAATTAGGCCTCCTAAAAAACCGGAGCTTTGCCGTGACTAGCGCGCTTGGCAGATGGCTTGCCAATATGAGAACCAAAACGAGTTTTTTACTAGTAAATGGAAATGGGTCAGATTGACAATGCTAGGATTAGACTGCTAACCTACTAAGATTAGAGAAGCTTTGTGATGGCGACGGGAAATCAGTGATCAGAAACCAGATAAAAGAATCATTTTAACCTCCAGGACAAAACACAAAAAAACATGTATTAAGTTTTTTGTTCATCGCTTGTTACAGTTGAACAATAGATAACGTAGAGTCAAAGCGTTAAAACATTCGTTAAAATTATTGGCAAAGACACTACCATGACACTACTCACTGATTTTACCAACCTGAAATTAAACTCAAACTTCATCCCAACCGAGGGATCAATATGGCTTAGCCTTCGACGGAGTAGAGGGCGAATGCCGATAATTCGTAGGTACGCCAAATCAGCTGTCGACCGCCAACAATCCTAATATCCTACTAATATTATAAAGCCGAAACTTTGTGAAATCTGAATTTTTGTTACCTAGGGTCTCCCCAGACCTACTGTACAGGTCAAGATGAAATTTGGCGTACTTATTATACCGAAAATACGCGTGTGAAGCCGCGGGCAGAAGCTAGTACTTCAAATGAACAAACGAATTGATAACTTCGCAAATCTACAAAAAATTACAAATACGTTATCAGAACTCCAAAAACTGCTCACGAAATTCAATGCAAAAGCGAGATTGCCTCCTACACCCACATCACACATGTTTTTCGCTCGGGTCAGAATTAAAATTATCAGAGCGCGAAACATTGCATTCGTCATCGTAGTTTTCAGGATTCCATTCTCAGAGGAAACCAACTATTACAATCCGTTTGCTTAAGACGGCTATAAAATAATCACATAAATCCTCTCCAACCACCGAGAGCTCTTAAAATAATTACCAAATCTCGAAATTGTTTATTTGTAGATAGATCGCTGAAACTTTACGAAAGGTAGAATAATCGACAAACTCATTAACAGTAGGTATAACATCGATCAAACTTTGAAACATTGTAAACTTGGCTCATTGTTTTTGTAGATGGGCACTCCTCCAGTAGGTAGGCACTCCTTTATCATTTAAATTCGGGAGAAGTTAAAAGTTTCGATTCTGTAGAACCTTGCTCAATAAGTTTGTCGGAGAATTAATAATGATCGTCCAAAAAGTCAGAAGGTATTATTACTGCAAAAATGTATTTTTGGCTAAAACAATAAACAAACAAGAATAATTTGAATACAGGCTTTAAACACAGCCAACGTTTAATTTCCGGGAACGCTTTTCCCAAGCTTTATGAGGAACGTGTTCAATTTATGAATACGTTAACGGGTGAATGTTATTTATTGGGTACATGTCATTGCTGTGATAGAAAATTGGTAGGTATGAAATGAGAGGCGGCATTGACGTCAGCAAACCTGCGCTTGTACTCGCGGCGGGGGCTGGATCCCTGGGGTCAGGGTCGGGTTAGGATTGAGGATCGATCATATGCCCTTGTCCCTACAGCTTCCGCGCGCGTTTCATCTATATTGCTGCGTTTATTTCACTTGTTGCGCTCAACAGATTTCGGTCTCGCGGCCTCGGCCTATAATGATTGTATCTCTACAAAAAATACGTAGATACTTACCTACATCTTATTTAACATGAGTCATTAGTGCAGTAGCGTTTAGTTGAAGTCAAATGGCCGAACGGATTTTGGAACATGCCGAGACTAACCTGCAGTGTTGGAAACCTGCCAAAAGTCGTTTACGGGGTAGCGACTACGTATCATTGATCTCCTGGGCCGATTCAGACCACTGAACTTGGTAACGAACTTTCCAATTGCAAAGTTAAATTAAGCAAAAATTCTTTACCAAGTGAACAATAGTTTGCGGTTCCTTTGGCACAACTAAAGCCACAACAACTTGAGAACACTGAGAAACGTTAGCGTAATACTATTCGATAGAACCAGCTACCGTTCCAATTAATTTAAGTGGGTTTAGCGTAGATATCTTGTTGGTTTCGTGGTTTTACCTAGAGATATCATTTCTAGACAACATCTTAATTAATGACAACGTTGCGGCGAATTGAGAAACTTCTCCGTTTTATATTTTGAAGTCAGTTAAAAGCCAGATTCAACATCTCGCCGCAGCTAGCAACCTCGTTAGAAGCCTGTTTATGATAATTGCTAATGTTTACCCGAACACGTTCACGGTCGAGATGCCAAGAGCGCTGCATGGAAACAATAAGCAGTGTGGCAACTGGCAACTGTAGCAGGCATCGTCTGTAACATTGCGGACTGCGGTGAGAGTACGCGAATGCGATCTTGGCGACTGCGTGACGGGTACAATGCCGTGCTTCCGTTAGCCAGTAAGCCTACACCGGCGCGCCTCTCGGCCCCTCGCCGCATGCGGTAAGCCATGAAACCTCCAAATAAAACGGGTAAACGAACCTAGCAATCCGGCTCATGTAACAGAGAAATTGCTGCGGCATTTTTTGCATTCCAGAGCGACAATACATGCCGAACAACAATTTTCTTGCCAAGAAGCTATTTGTTAAACAAAGAAAACGATTAAAAGCTTACAAAGGTTTATGCTATGATGGATCACACGGGTCTGTGGCGGTTTTATGCTGGAGAATGAAAACCAATAAGCTTTTGAAAGCTCATAGCTATTAGCAATGATTGAAACAGAAAGTGCCGCATCTTTAAGTATATTCCCTAAGAAGTGTAAGTATAACTCAATGGAATTCTATCAAACAAGATAACGTCTCTGCAGATCATATTAACCTACAACACACAGATTAATTACCACTAAGCTCGTGGATTAAGTGCTTAGTAACGACAATGTACGGGACATTGGGATAAGTCTAAAATGCGCGGTATGTATGACTCACTCGTCAGCAGAATAAAATTATGTTTACGAGTTCATATCGCGTGTGATTACCGTGCTAAATAAACTAGACCAGTTAGCCAGTCGCTGTCTAGCGGAAAACAATGTTTCGTCAAGCTAGCAGCGTACCGAATATTGTACCGAACTCTTAACAGACTGAGTCGCTCGCTCGGTCTGATTTTATGATAGAAAGACACAGGTCACCAATAGGTGCCCTTCGATCCAACCCGCATGTCATTATTATTGTTAATAAGCGCCTTATTGGCCCTTGCTAGGGTCAAGCTGAACTGGTATAGGGTGTGTTTCCTTTTTGTGGGTCATGCAAGGTACTATCCAGACTTTCCAAGTGTTTCAAGACATTCCAAGTGTTGTATGAGAAACTGCAGCTATCTTCTAATAACACTTTTTCACCAACGTAACCGTCTGCGTTTGAACTAACGCGGATTGACCATTAGGTACTCGTGACGTGACGTTTATTTTGGTTCGAATATAGTAGGTTTGGTGTTCTTGCTTGTAAAAATATAGTGGGATAGAAAAAATCGAAAAAATGTTGTATTACATTTTGTCAATACTATTCTGCGTAACAATAACAAGGCTTACTACAAAATGTCACACTATCTGGCTAGAGCATAAGCTAGAGGTTACAAAATGTTTGAGAGTGGATTTCTTTCAACTCGAAAACGAACAAGTAGCAACACAATTAACTTAATGAAAATAGATTTTTTGAGTGCGAACCCCTAATTCTTTTTCTAAAATAAATCTAAAATAAGTAGAGAAGAAATCCACTTCAAGTTCTTGAAAAAGGGTCTGCGTTAAAATCAGTGCGTGCAATTTATTGGCATTGACATCCATTCAAGCCAAGGATTCCTTCAAAATGCGAGGATGCGTTCTGCTTCACTTAAAAAAGAATTGTTGCATGACATATTCCTTTAGGCCCTTTTAGGCCACAAAAATATAGTCGTGTCGCCTACAATAGTGCATTTTACACCAAGGCGAGAAAGTGATCAAAATGAAAAACAGAACTATTATTAATTGAAATCGCGCCTAATGATGTTGGTAAAACCTCATTGACCGCGCCAGTCTTTGGGTTCTTTTTTCAAAATATTGTTCGGAAATCGGAGGAGGCCTAATGGACTTGGAGAAAAACTTTTTGTCGTTTGACAGAACGAAAATAACCATAGCTACCGGCCGATCTTTTAGGAATAAAGTCCTTGAAGATCAATTTTAGCAACTTCGACAGATTATTAAAACTAACTAATATTATAAATGCGAAAGTTTGGCTGTATGGATTTTTGTTACTAGTATGTTTAGTTATGGATCGGGCTGAAATTTTGCATACGGATAGTTCTTTCTAGGCCTAATAAAGTGCAAAAATATCATACAACAAGTACAGAAAGAGCAAAGCCTCGCAAAAACTAACTAAATTTTAAAGGTAGGTACCCGAATGTACCTACCTTTTTTGCGGCTTTGATACCGCTATCGTTGCGTGTGGTAGAAACATGATAAAAATCAGGACTATTTTCATATACAAACTGGTTTTTATAAAATTTGGCTGAATCAGAGATGTTAGCAATTTCCTTTTTTGCAAGCATACCTTGACGACATTTGCTTGCGTAAAATAATTACGCAAAGTATGCTATTGATTAGGTACCTATCTACGATTTACTGGGTAAAAACAAGAAACATTAACGTTAGGGAAATAAATTATCCTGTTACGAACCATTGGAAATTCCCTGTAATATCAGCTATCAATGTTGTGGGTACATTATACATATTTATAGCAATCACAATTACTTCACATTTTAGTTTTAACGTTTTGTGACTTCACTCACAAAATCACGTAAAACCTATATAAGATTAAATAAAACGTCAAGTGCGAGTCAGACTCGCGCACTAAGGGTTCCGCAAAATCCTAAGACCCTTGTTTCTTGCCAAATATTATGATTCTATGTCAACATGAAGTAGGTACCCTGTATATTTTGGTCGAGGGAGAGAATCAACTTTTTTTTTATAATAAACTACGGTTTTCATATTTTTATCGTTATTTGTGCTATATGACCTTCCTTCTTGCAAAATTTTATGTTTCTACGTCAACGGGAAGTATCCTATAGGTTCTGGTCCATGGCGAGAATCAAATGTATTTTTTTTGTGAATAAACTACAAATTTACTATTTTCGGTTTTTTTCCTGTATTTGTGCTACAAGGCCTTGCTTCTTGCGAAATTTCATAATTCTAGGTCTACGGGAAGTACCCTATAGGTTTTGGTAGATGGCGAGAATTAAAAGTATTTTTTTTGTGAATAAATTACAAATTTATGTTTTTCGGATTTTTCCCTTTACTTGTGCTATAAGACCTTGCTGCTCACCAAATTTCATGATTCTAGGTCTACGGGAAGTACCCTATAGGTTTTGGGTGCATGTGATTCCCTTGGAAATTTCAAAATTTTCGGACATAAACGTCTGTAACTTTTGAATGCGTTGTGCGTTGAAAGTTTAATTTATATCACGGCTTCAAGAGGTTACGGACTTGAGGATTTGACGTTAATTTCAATTCGATACGTCCACACGTTCCTGAGAAAAGAGGGTTGACAGACGGACAGACAGACAGACAGACAGACGGACAACAAAGTGATCCTATAAGGGTTCCTTTTTTCCTTTTGAGGTAAGGAGCCCTAAAAAAAAACAGCTATTTCGTTCACAAGTGAGATATCTTGTGGGTAGGTAACCTTGTAGAGAAAATATGCTAGGAGAAACTTTAGATAGGTATTTCTTTCTGAAGTCTATGCAGTCAAAGCTAATAAAATAAAGCAAGGAGCTACCTATACCGTACCAAAGTACCTACAGTGAGCTTTATTTTGGTCACATCGTAATTTTATTTGTGTATCCAATATGGCAATGAATTCAAGACCACCAAATAAGCAAACCATCTGTCGTTATGATATCAAAAGTATTTTTTATTAATCCAATTTATAATGATTCATCTTCTTGTATTGTCAAGATGTGTCCATAATGTATTCATGTACCACATGGTACTTGGCTAAACACTGGCTCTCCCTGAATAAACATTCTTGGATCTGTTCAGATTTTCAAGATGGCGTCGCCCAAAAATATTACCGTTTTGCACAAAAACAAAACGGATATTATGTGAGTGGAGAAACGGACAGCATGGTTTGAAGAATTGCAATTTGAAATATGGATGTATTTATGTGCTTTTATCGTCTTTTTGTAGTCATGCTGTGTGTTTTTCCGTCAAAGTCATAGCAGCAAGTCCCTGTCATTGTGACATCTACAGTTACTGTCAATGTCAACTCATAGTGTCATCAACACCAGCAAGTACCTTGCTGATGCTGTCCGTTTCTCCACTCACATAATATCCGTTTTGTTTTTGTGCAAAACGGTAATATTATATGTGTTTCGAAACGGACAGCATGGTTTGAAGACCTGTTTGTTATCTGCTGGTGAAAGACGGACAAACGCTATGTGAAAATAAAATGTATGACATGTAACTAAGTAGGTACTTACATGTAATACATAAATAACAGTCAAACAAGTCAAAGATCTTAGGACATAACTTCTAAGACTTTAAAGTTGTGTAAAACAAAATATTGAGTGTTTATCAAATCTAATTGATCAGAAATCAATGATACTTAGCATCACACAAAGTGCCCCTGAAGCACATATAGGTACACATGGATCTGGATAGTGGCAGCCGGCGACGCCGTTCTGCAGTTGTATTGTGCGCCGTCATGCAGGTCACTTCGTTGGGGCTTAGGTCTGGATAGTGGCAGCCGGTGACGCCGCAGTTCTGTCGCTGTACAGCAGATCGCTTCGTGGGGCCGGACAATATTTAAAACTGTCATAAACTGGGTAAAAGGCAGTGATCTAAGTATGAAAATATTGTATGTATAGGTAATATAGGTATTTCATTATTTAAATGAGTAAAGTTCTGGTTTCTATTTGAAACTTTACTATGACCCATTTAGATTCATCAATTTATTAAATAGGATTATGGTATTCTAAAATCTTGCTGATCAGAAATTACTGCTCTAAAATGCAAGGTCTAATATTTCAATGAGTGGAGTTCTGCTTAGTAGAATATTTTCAGTTTGAATGTGATAGTTTTAATTTTATTTAATTCAGGATTTATTTGTTGATCACATGCTTGGTAATGTGCTCATTTTTAGAATTAATAAATTTAATTGATCTTGCTATTATGAGATCTGGGATTCACATGAACATAGGTACCTACTTCTTATGTATATCCTTAATTAACTGTCCATAATTGAATTTAGTTCAAATAGGACTTTTAACATTACAAATATAAAATAAAATATGTTATGGTATGGATAACTTATTTACAAGGGGTTATTTCGCTATAACCCTTGCTGTGTAATTATAGGTATTTGTATGTAATATAAAGATGGTAGTTAATGATATCTACATATAGCTTGTTAGTTCTCTGAACTGAACAACATAAGTACTTGAATCAGGTCCAGTTGCAGAAAACACCAAAACAGGTGTCTGCTTGGGTATGTTATTGTTTTCATGAAAAATACTTGGTTATGAATCCACTGACACCATAACTCCATGGTGTTCCCGCTAGACGATATATATTTAATTGCGGAGAACCTTGTCATATCCGACGGTAAAGGGTAATGGTACCTTGGTTGGTGATAATGATGGACAATCTGATACAGGACAGTGGGTGACGTGCCTAGTCTTACCACTCGTCTACTTCACCGTACCGTTTCTCCCCCCCCCCCCCCCCTTTTTTACCAAAAGTTCCAGTGTCTCCATCTGAGGAGGGACTTCACTGGGGAGAGAACATTAAAGGAGCTCAGACAGAACCTCAATACAAGATTTAAAATGTATAAGCCAGAAGCATTATCATATTTATCATAGATTGTGTGCTATCTTCTCAGGCTCGAATATATTGGCAAAATGTCAGGCACTTTGTTGGGGCGTCCATCGCCTAGTATGTATGCCCCATCATCCGGATACAGTCTCCGAGGGCGACGTGTATATTCAGACAAGACTGATCACACTTCGACTGAAGGTGTTATAAAAGTCGACCTGACCTTGTTATAGCGAGGTATCGCTTTTAAGACCAAGTGCCAACAGGGCCTATAGCCAGCTGTGGACTAATATAGGCTGATGATGATCGAGCCATTCGAGCCATTGAAGGCGTAGCGAAAAATGCCATCCGTACCTCCTCAGTACTGGAGTTAACATTGTCATTTCCCCTCTGCTAGTTTGCCTCCGAGGCCAAAGGTATTAAGAGCCATTCGCGCCTTTGTAGGCTAAACGAAAAATCGCATCCGTATCTCCTCCGCACTGGAGTTAATATTGTTAGTGTCCATCTGCTAGTTTAACCTATCAGGTTTAGCAACGGGGCACCAGAGTCGCCACCTCTGCGGGTCACACCGCAGAGTTTAGGCCATGGATGGGGTAATACTCATACTCATAAATTTATTCGCCATAGGAGCACAAGGCACACTTGGTTAATATGAGAAGAAATATAATAATGAGAAGTATTGTACTATTTTACTGTAATAGCCTTCATTTCATGTCTATAATGCCACGCCCCATGTTCCGGATACAGCTTCCGCAGCCGGGGGCAATAAGTACCGTTCCGATACTCTGTTCAGATTATTTGGCTGGCAGACGGCCATGCCGTTATACCTCCCCGAGAGGCATGCTGCCGTAGTAGTGTCCTGAATCGTCGTCAAGACAGCTCCAGTAACATCATCGCCTAGCCCAAGTAAGCATGCGATGGCCCCTAATTTAGGATATAGCCTCCGAGGCCAGGGGCAATAAGTACCATACCGGTATTATGTTGATTATTTGACTGTTAGTTGGCCAAACTATAACATAACTCTCTCATGAACATCACCATTATTAGTTCCAGTTACATTGTTTCTGACGACAGGATAAAGTTTCCCTTATTTTATACATAAAATAATAAGTTTCGTTTACTGGTATGAAATGGTATAGTCCCACATATTGGCTTGAGTGTCAGATATTTGATAGGGTCACTGCCCACCTGACTGGAACCTCTCTTTCAAATGAGTGCATCCGATGCATCTCGTCAAAATGTGGATCACATCCGAGTGAAACCAACTGTGAAGGTTTGGTTATCTATGAGGTTTCAAAGTATTTATTGTAAACCAAATAATTATGTAATGATCCTCTGCTACTTAATTAACAAAGCTAAGAAAAAACTGAGCTCTTGTGACTTACACACTCTTGAATATTGTAATAAAAATTTAATATACCAGATTCTGATGGTGTGTTGGTGTGCACTAACCTTCACCTGAAGTGAGTTGCACTAACTCAAACAAAATAGCAGTAGGAAATTGTCTTTAATTTAAAGGAATGCCATTGCCCTGCTGTTGGACATCCTAGGCTAATAATAGTAATCTGTTTGTCTTGATCATTTTTAGTTTGTTGCAGAGAATTTAATTTTGATTATTTCAGACTTTGGGTCTAAATGATTTTCAGAATAATGCGGGGTCAATAAAAGAAATAATTTTAGGTACTTACTATTAAATAAAGTTGTTCTATAAAAGCCATAGGTAACAACTGTGGAAATAACCTATGATTCTGGGAATGTGAAACTAGGTTCAATATGACATGTGATGTTCATTCCAACTGGTGTCATCAGATCTTGGAAGTAAATCATGTTTTAGATAGGTACAAAATGTCGGAGATCACCATGACAATGATCTAGAGCATATTCAGTTTCAATACAATGAAAGTAACATAATGAGAGACTACAAAGTATTTTTATGTTTGGCACCTTACTCCGAGTAAGTGTTAAACACCTGCAGGTAATTTTATTTACAAGCTGTAATGTGAAAGGTCAATTTGCAGAACCTTTTAACTTATTAGTTATAAGGTTAGGTTAAGGTAGGTACTGTTCTTTAAATAATTTAAGCAAAAGAAAGCTATAATTATATACCTACTTAGGGCATTTTCTTATTATTATATTTAACTTCCAATACAATATAGATTAGTTAGTCAAAAATCAGCTCTTGTTCTGATATACTCTCTGTACTCTGTCTGCCAGTAACAATGAAATAAGTACCTAGCTAAATTCTGATTGTTCAAAATAAAGTGGTGATTCTGCCCCGAACAGTACAAACCGAACCTGGGAACTTATTTTTATGATTATTATTATTGTGCTAAGGTTTAAATCTTCTCTGTGAAAAAAACCGGTAAAAAACAAAGCACATGGGCCTAAGGCAAGTGCACTTCAGGTGCTAGGTAGTTCATTTTGCAGGATTTTTCTGACAATCCTACAAGTGTTTAGTATGACAGCTTTTTGCATTAATGTGTCAACTTTTTATTTACCAAACCAGGTAGGTAGGTACTACCAGGTAGCCTACGAAGATTTCGATCTGTTATTTATGTAGGCATTTGCCCTGCCCTGCCAAACTTTGGTGTCAATGATGTTTTTATTTCAAACAATTAGTTCATACCTATTACATGCACATAACTCTGTTTATAATAGTAGTTTACTAATTCATCATCTTTTCATCAAAAGTATGTTTGTAACACTCAATTAGAGATTGCAAAATGATTTAACATGATCTAGGGTGCTAAAAGGTGGCACCGCACCTTCCGTCTATAGGTTATGTACTTCAACCTGGGTTATTATCGCAATAACTTGATAAGACAAGCTGTACTAAAGGATCACACTCGTGTGTGTACCGCCGGCCTGATGGTACCGGCGACATAACTATACAAAGTATTACCATCCGATGGGAACTTTGTGCCAGGCTCGTTATTATGAGTTTTCCACGCTTACCTCATAGTCAGTGGTCGGGATTATAACTCGGAGAGATGGGCACGAATTTTGCACAAAGTAAATGCTTGTACTTCACCGTAAACATCGTTTTTTCACCAAAAAAACCATAAAAACACAAAATTTTCTGCATACACCGCTGAAAATTTCAAACGCTATGAGTTGACATTGACAGTAACTGTAGATGTCACAATGACAGGGACTTGCTGCTATGACTTTGACGGAAAAACACACAGCATGACTACAAAAAGACGATAAAAGCACATAAATACATCCATATTTCAAATTGCAATTCTTCAAACCATGCTGTCCGTTTCGAAACACATATAATAAGTACATTACTTTCATCATTATGTGTAAAACAGTTACATTGTGTCCAATGTCCTACTCTAGTATAGTACTTCAGGGGGTTGGGCTGGTTGGGGTCAGGTTAAGCAGGGGGATGATATATTCCCCCCGAAGGGTTCCCGCCTTGCAGGGGCGGGGGGTTCAGTAATCGCAACCTGGTCACCCGCGATGAAGCTAAGAGGAACCCATGGGGCCGTGCCAACGCAGATGGCGACACGGCTGGCCCCAGGATGGACCACTCCTCTGGGTTTTACCCTCTAAGCCCACTTGGAGCGGTAGTAGGTTGCGGTGTCGTATGGGAGGCACTGCAACTGAGGCGGGCGGCTGTGCTGTATGGGCAGCATGGCCGCAGTGAGGTGGAGGCCGCGGCGGGAGAGGAGTACCGGTATTAAGGTACGCCGCTCTCACTGCCTTCCGCGGCCTTGGCGGGGTCGCCACCGTTTGATGGCAGACGCGGTGGGGTCGCAGGAGAGGAGTGTCGGTATGGCGAGGGCCGCTCTCCCTATACTCTGCGACCGGGGGCCGTCGCAGGGGCCCTAGGGCGGTCGGATACAGGGCCGTCCGGCGCCCAATTAGCGGGAAAAGTCCCCGAGGTGGTCGCGGCATGTCATGTGTTTCTGGCGCGTCGCGAAGGGGAGTGCTCCATATCCCCAGTGAGGGGCCTGATATCGGGCAGCCTCGGTGGGTTCGTAGCGAAAGCGTTCCCGCGTTCCTACCACAAGTGGCATAGGCGGAAGTACCCTGAGGGTTTTAGTGGTGTTAGAGTCCCACATCATCATACTGTCTCCCCGTGGCACTACGATATGCGTGCGCTTTTCCCTCAGGTTAATAAAAAAAGGGCGATGATATACATATTATGTACAGGAACAATGCAATGAGAACTATATCCTCATCATGAAGATTAGTTTAGTCAGACAGTCAAAGAGATTCTGTTCACTAAAAATAATAAATTTGGGAGAAAACATTTTTTTTGTGCTTTTATTTGTGATCAGTCTGTTGTCAATATAAGCAGGAGGTGTCAGCTTTTGGCTTCTTTTCGCAGCTAACAATAGCATTCATAAAATGTGTCAATGTGTGTAGTGAGTAGTGTGTGTGTAGTGTAAAGTAGGCCTGACCCTTATTCAGAACCTGCAAAAATTATCTGGTTGAAATAGAATGTGAACAAGATTCAAGATTCTTTATTGCAATAGATGCAAGGTCTTAAAATAAGTTAATGGTATGGAGCATGCACCCTGCTAGGGCACTGTAACCCACACCAGCCAAATTCAATGTAGTTTGTATGCAAACAAACCACCCATACTTACCCAAAAATTTATTTTCAATTCAATTGAATTTATTGCTGCATCTTTTTATATGCAATTTATGCTACCACACCACTGTAATGAAGTTAATACTAACCTAATACTAAACTCATGCATTTATCAATTTCAATTATTTATCATTTGTAAGATCACAACATGACATAGATGTCTCTGTGTAGATCTTATTGGCCTATAGGCAAACAATGTTTTAATTTCAGTGGTGTAGTTATAAAAAATAAATCATCAAGTGCGAGTCGGACTCGCACACAAGACCTTGTGTCTTGCCAAATATCAATCATACCCTAGAAGACTTAGAAAACTTGACTTAGAAGTTTTATTTATATCGAGGCTCCAAGAGGTTACGGACTTGGGTACTTGATGTTAATTTCAACTAGATACCTCCACATGTTCCTGAGTAAAGGGGGTTGACAGACTGACAGACAGATGGACAACAAAGTGATCCTTTATGGGTTCTATTTTTCCTTTTGAGGTACAGAACCCTAAAAAATGTATACGACACCCCAATAGTGTCGTCCAGACGTGTTGTTGTAAATTATACATGATATAATGGAATTTTGTTTGTTGGTTGCTTACTTGAATGTTTATAACATGGTGAGAAATAGAAACATTACCTTTTATGATAGGAATAGGTCTCGCTCTTAACCACAAGATGCACATGGGTACTATTTGGTAGTTTATTTCCCATCTCTAAACTTTGTGTTGTTTCGTAACATTTCTCTTAGATCTATCGTACACTCAGTATTGTTATTCTGTATTTATTGTATTTGTTTCATTTCGGTACAGTAAATGCAAGTAAAGGGCAGCAGACTGTAAAAAATACCTAGGTACAACTGTGTTCTATTTGAATTGTTTCTAGCTCTATTTGAAGGTAAATGGAAAAAATGCCATGAAATTGGACTAGAATTTGATAAGGGGAATCCTAAGATAGCATAGCTGCGTTATGATCTTTACCAAGCACTTAGCAAAAGCGAGCCTAATATTTTTCTATGAGGAATAACATCAGTTTCTTTTACGTATTTGAAAGGTATTTGATTACATTCTTTGAAGGACCGGCGAAACATTTTTCACACTTAAGCTAGGGTGTAATTAGGACCTGCAGAAGACAACGTCGTTGAGTTTAAGCTACCGGTTAATAATAGGATAACGAATCGACGAATTTACAGTCTTCAAAATCAAAAAATGGCAGCAGAGATTGACTTACCTCTACTTCCGAGTTCGTAGCCGAATTGTTGGTCTTGTGGTCAGAACTGTTGTGCTGGTCGTTTACTAAGTTGTGTAAAAGTTTTGTATCCTCACTAGAAATGTGTGTAGCACTTTTATCCGGGGCTTTAGGCTCCTTATCATACTCCGGCGAAGGAGCCATCTTGAAGGAAGAACAGTCAGATGACACAAAGTCGTAAGACTTTCGCACACCGAAACCACTGCCTACCCCGTAATTACGTTTTTTCCACTAACTAACTACTTATTCGAAACATAATGAATTATTGAGCTACAACTTAATTAAAGTTCTAACCATTTGTAAAACCGGATTCATCATTTTCGACAGATCCTGACCAACATTTTTATTCGACTACACAAACGCCATCTACTGAACTGACAATTTTTTTTTTTTAAAAACCACAGATGATAAAACTTTTGTGAATGGCGAAGCATAGGTTGCAAGCACACCGAGCACACAGCCTCTGCTTCACTTCGAAAAACGGGGCTATATGTAATTCGGTTGTTCAACGATATTATGAAAAATCACTTCAGTGTAGAAATGCAGATTCAAATATAATATTATAAACGAACTACATATTTGTGTTATGCTACTGCTCCAACTGCGTCCTAACGCGTAAACTAACACGTTAATTAGGGCATTACACGGATGTAACCAACATTTTAACTGAGTCTGAGAAGGCGCGGGGCGGGGCGGCGGCGGCGGCGGCGTTAATGTAGCCAACAACGCTTTGTGCGCTAAACTGGGCGTTAGAATCCTTTAATGTGAGGAAAAAACCGACATCTGAGCCATAGCATAGCGTCTTATGCCATCGTCTCATTCCGCAGGCCGCATGGTATTATTTTTGATTGATGAGATTTAGACGACCTCTGTGGCGCAGCGTGCGAAGGTCTGCCTGAAATGCACGAGGTTGCGGGTTCGATTCCCGCCCCGGGACAAATGTTTGCACGATCTGTAGACATTTGTCCAGGGCGTTCTGGATGTTTTCTATGTATAATAAAAAATATATAATCTATGTAGTGTGTATTGTATTAAGGCGCTACCCCGACTCAAATCAGCGCCACCACCTATTTTATTAAATTGTTATGTCAAACAAAGGAATTTCAAAAAATCGATTGTCCAGTTTTTGCTTCCTATCATAAGCTTTTTTTTAATGCTTCTACAAATGTTTTAGTTTGAATAGCTTATGAAGAGATGCGAAGTTGCTCATTTTTCCCACCATGGTGGCCAAAAAGAGCAACTTCGCATCTCTGCCTTAAGTATACAAAATAAAACTTTTACAGGGGCATTAAAAAAAGGCTTAAGATAGAAGGCACAAACTGGCCGATCGATTTTTTAAAATTCCTTCGTTTGACATAATAATTAAATAAAATAGGTGGTGGCGCTGATTTGGGTTATACGCTGATCTGATCGTTATACGCTCGTTTGTATTCTGATCATATTGCCGTCCTTAACAATTCTTCACAGAGGAAACCTGTTATGTACAACACTGACTCAACTCAAACGTATTTCTTGCGTTTTCCCTCAGCGCTGTGATAAGGTTCATAAGCGCAGTGAGCTCTAGTTTTTTGAATTATACCACAATGAAACGAAAACCTATGTTTTATATCTCCTTACCTACTGATATTTGACGACCTCTGCGGCGGGTTCGATTCCCGCCTCGGGACAAATGTTTGTACGATCTGCAGATATTTGTCCAGGGCGTTTTGGATGTTTTCTATGTATAATAAAAAATATCTATCTATATAGTGTATTGTATTAAGTATATCAGTTATCTAGTACCCATGACACAAGCTCTGCTAAGTTTGGGGCTAGATAATGCTGTGTGAATTGTCCAGCTTTATTTATGGCATGCGCAGGAAAAGGATGTATCGTGTTGTTTTGCGGACTGCATTATGGCGGCAATCGAATGGTCAAATGAAAGGCATTTTAGTTTCTGGAATTATTCCGAATGGAATAATCCTGATGGTATCCAAAACTTCAGTAACACAAGAATCACTGGGCAGTAAGTGATGCATGGCGGCGTATCATTCAGTCTCTATCATTTCCTGTGACATACGAAGAATACAAAGAAAAAAATGGGATACTACCGCATACCGTCTCCGTATCAACAACTTTGTTTCAGTACTCAGAGATCAACAAATACCAAAAAATTTCTAAATTTGTATGTATCTAGTTAACGCGTTACTTCATTGAGAATTACCTCTTGTCGGCGCGGTGGCGTTGTTACGTAAATGTAGCCATCGTGCATTTTTTATTTTTCACACCTTAATTAACGCGTAAATGGACATTAACAATAGAGGCTAAGGCACTAAATTTGCTGTAAGGTACAAATTAATTGTGCAATATTTATGCACAAGAGTTTTTTTCATAGATAAATATTTTATTGTATGATAAAGAAAGTCTGTGGTTTAGCATCATTCATTCTTTTTTGCATTTCATTCGTAGAAAGATAATTCATCTGTGATTTCATTCAAGAACAGTCCATTCACATTCGATCACTCTGCCCTTCACATCACATTCTAATTCATTCTATTCTTTCTTTCTTTCTTTCATTCATTCATTCATTTCTTGACTTGATTGAAGTTTTGATTGTTCGATTCTCTTCTCGCGTGCAAAAAATATTTTCAAAGAAAAGTAATTAACAGCCATGGCTGCAATTAGCTTGTTGAATCCCAAAGCCGAGTTTGCCAGGGCGGCGCAAGCTTTGGCTGTAAATATATCAGCAGCAAAGGGTATCCAAGATGTCATGAAAACTAACCTCGGTCCCAAAGGCACAATGAAAATGTAAGTATTTCACATCTTTCCGAGCTGTTCATGGGCTATTCCTAATATTTTCATACTAAGAAACGTTCATAAGCAGTACTCTGTTGTAATAATCGTCGATTACATTGGCAATTTGCATTTGAAAAGTCATATGACCGGCCGATCCTGGGCGGCACGGCGCACATCTGTCGGTGAAAATAAAATTTTTACAACTACTTTATATATTTTATAAATCCGAATAGTCTTTCTAAAAACAGGAGCATTGAAATATTTCAGGCTGGTGTCCGGCGCTGGTGATATCAAGATCACCAAGGATGGCAATGTCTTGCTGCATGAGATGCAGATCCAGCACCCTACTGCCTCCCTCATCGCTAGGGCCTCCACTGCGCAGGATGATGCCACCGGAGATGGAACCACCTCCACGGTACTACTGATCGGAGAGCTGCTAAAACAGGCTGATATCTACATCAGTGAAGGTTTGTATCTTCTGCCACTGTAGTGACATCACTGATGTGACTACCTAATTTTAATTGAATTTCACCTTATTACTATCATTCTTATCTCGGACAAGTATGTCTCTATATTAAAATTAGCTTGCATAGGAATGTAAGAATGCAGATGCCTTTTTTAATGAGCCAAATAAATGGCTCATTATGTGTTATTTAAAACTAAGTAGGATTTATTCTACATATTTATTTCAGGACTGCATCCTAGGATTCTGACTGAAGGGTTTGATGTAGCTAAGGATAAAGCCCTTGAGATCCTGGAGTCTATGAAGATTCCCATTGAAATCAAGAGAGAAAACCTACTCGACATCACCCGCACCTCATTGAAAACAAAGGTAAAACTGTTCCATAGGATGCAGCCCAATGGTTCAAAATATATAATAAACTTTTATAATATATTCCCCATTACCACTAAGCCCTGATATACTATTAAAGGCTACTTAAATCCAAGTAAAATAATGTTGAGCAATATATAAACTTAACTAGCTTTGCACACCATTTGCCAGGATAAGGTCTTCTCTATGCAAAATTTCAGCCCAATCTGTTCAGTAGATTTAGCCTTTTATATGTAATATTGCTGGCTCGGGCTTCAGGAGGAACATTATTTCAAATAAAATTACAAAATATAGAGATAAATAACAACACATATTTACTAGTTTCTGCCAGCGGGTTCCCACGCGTTGTTTCTGTGGAAAAGTTTTAAGGTTATTTCAATCGCATGGGAACTGATTTATGGGATAAAAAGTAGCTTATAACTATTCCTGGCCTAGAACTACCTAAACGCAAAATTTCAACCTGATCTGTTTAGTAGTTTTGGTGTGAAGAAGTAACAAACATCCATCAAATATCCAAACTTTGGCATTTATAATATTGGTGTGAATAACAAAGAAAATTACAACCAAATAAAAGAAACAAACTAAAAACAGTGTGCTCAGAATTTAATGCTCAACATGAAATTATTTCAGGTCCATCAGAGTATTGCTGAAGTGCTGACAAGTGCATGTGTAGACGCCGTGCTTGCCATCCGCATTGGGGACAAGCCCATCGACCTGCACATGGTCGAGATCATGGAGATGCAGCACAAGACCGCTACGGAGACACAGCTTGTTAGAGGTATTATTTCTACTTAATTTTGTTCTTGGCATATTTAAAAAATTATGTTAATACTAAAGTAATAATTAATGAAGTTCTCAATGATCTTCAAGATATAATAAACTGCTGGACAATCCACACACATCATCTAGCCCCAAAGTAAGCAGAGCTTGTACTATGGGTACCAGATAACTGATATGATTATACTTATTACCTACATTTTTATTATACATAGAAAACACTTAATTTTTCTAGGCATTATATTATCTCTTGCATATATATTGTTTCTTCACTGGCTAAGTTCATAACGCGCGTCAATGCACCATCAAATTTAAAGAGAGTTCAGATGTTGAACGCTAATGCGCGTTGCGAGTAGGTACTCGTCAGTCTAAGTAAGTGAAATCGCGATGGAAGCGCTGCGTTAACGTGCGCGCATGTAAACGGTTGTTAGGTAATACCAGAGTGACGACGTGATTTGATATCGCGCGTCAAAATTTCGCCATCTAAACAGTGTATAGGACCCTTTAAGTTGAGTATATCTCATCGCCTTAGGATAGCAAAATAACAATCGCTACCAAATTTCCTTCAACCGGAATTAGTTTACCCATTTGGGTATTTTAAGGTGTGTCCCGAATGTCTAGATTAAGTAATCACACTAATATTATAAATGCGAAAATTTGGATGGATGTATAGATGGATGGATGTTTGTCAATAGTTTTGCAGATCCGTTCAGTAGTTTTGGCGTGAAGAGGTTACCTCTTCACGCCAAAACTACTGAACGGATCGGGCTGAAATTTTGCATACAGATAATTCTAACTACTTTTTATCCCATAAATCAGTTACCGTGGGATAGAAAGCACCTTTAAACGTTTCCATAGAAACAACGCGTGCGAAGCCGCGGGCAGAAGCTGGTAGTATTTAATTATAAAACAAGATACATAAACTATTTTTTATATCATGATTCGTCACTTAATCTTGACACACCTTTAAATGCAGTTAAATTGATGTCACATCTGTTTTATTCCAGGTTTGGTACTAGACCACGGAGCGCGCCACCCAGACATGCCGAAACGCGTGGAGAATGCCTACATCCTCACTTGTAACATCTCTATGGAGTATGAGAAGACCACAGTCAACTCTGGCTTCTTCTACAAATCTGCAGAGGATAGGGAGAAGCTTATCAATGCTGAAAGGGAATTCATTGACGAGAGGGTTAAGAAGGTATAGCAGTCACACATTCATTATTTTATAACATACTAGCTGCCGCCCACGGCTTCGCACGCGTTGTTTCTATGGAATCTACAAATAGTAGTTCTAGGCCTTGAATAAAACATAGACTATTTTTATCCCGTAACTCAGTTCCCATGGGATATTATATGCGTTATGTATATAATATCCCATGGGAACTGAGTTATGGGAAACTTTAAACGATACCTTAGAAACAATGCGTGCGAAGCCGCGGGCATACACTATATACGTAACACATACACAATAAATTGCAGGTTGCAGTGCAGTAGCAAATAAAAGACCAACTATCTATCTATATTACCTAACTAGTATTTTAGGAATTCTGCATTATTAACAGATTTTTAAATTATCTACAGATCATTGCCTTGAAAAAGAAGCTTTGCGACGGAACCGACAAAAACTTCGTTGTCATCAACCAGAAGGGAATAGACCCCATCTCATTGGACGCCCTCGCCAAGGAAGGTATTCTGGGACTCCGCCGCGCAAAGAGGCGTAACATGGAGCGCCTGGCTCTAGCCTGCGGTGGCACTGCCATGAACTCTGCTGAAGAACTGACGGAAGAGCACTTAGGTTACGCAGGACTTGTCTATGAGCACATTCTCGGCGAAGATAAGTATACCTTTGTTGAACAGTGCAAGAACCCTCAGTCAGTAACCATCCTCATCAAGGGACCCAATAAACACACTCTGATGCAAATCAAGGATGCCGTCCGTGATGGATTGCGAGCGATCAACAATGCTATTGGAGACAAATGCGTCATCGCTGGCGCTGGCGCCTTCGAAATCAAGGCTAACACTGAACTTCTTAAGTTCAAGGATACAGTAAAAGGCAAGGCGAGGCTTGGAATACAAGCCTATGCGGAAGCTCTGCTAGTTATCCCGAAAGTACTCGCCGTGAACTCTGGTTACGACGCTCAAGACACAATTGTGAAGCTGCAGGAGGAAGCGCGACTCAGCCCCGACCCTGTAGGGTTAGACCTCAGCACCGGTGAAGCTATTAAACCAGCAGACTTGGGCATTTTCGACAACTACCTTGTGAAGAAACAGATCCTCAATTCCTGCTCTGTTATTGCCAGCAACCTCCTACTTGTTGACGAGATCATGAGAGCTGGTATGAGCAGCCTCAAGGGATAACTCAGCAGTCCATAATATTAAATTCTTTGGGGCCTTCACAAATACTATTGCTTTCTAAGTATTACAAGTAATCTAATTTTTAAAAATTAATTTTGCATTTGAAGCTGTTATTTTTCTTTCAAAGAGTATTTTACTGTGAACTAACTCTTAAAATATTGCATAAATAAAAACTACTTACATTATACTTTTAGTTTTTCAATAATAGTCCAGTATTACTTTATTCATTTATTGGGGGTATCAAGATTTACACTTACACTATACAATAGGGTAGGGCATAATGTTTACAATTCATGACTTAGTTATTTCCCTAGCTTACTCCTGATATCTCTATATGAATTGATCAAACTTACTTCATAATAAATAAATAACTATTTTTCATTTTGGTCCTGTAACAGTACATACTTTGATTCAATATCATTGTAAACTAATAATTAAAAAAAATATACAACAAAAGCTTCAAAAAAATATAAAAGTTCAAATATCACAAAACAGAACTTAAAATAATATGAATGTTTTCAATAATAAAACTTAAATGCAATAGCCCTTATAATTGGGGTCACCGACTTCTAGCTAAACATCAAAGAGCGCATTGCTCTGTTCTATGGAAAACAACAGTTAACTTTGGCCACAACAACAACATCAACTTATTTTAATCTAAGACTAGCACAAAATCTGAACTTGAATTTGAAATTTTAGAATATATAAATTGGTTGTTGAACTTTTAAAATGCCTCATTAACTATGTAAATAAAATCGGATCTTTTAAAAACAATGGATGGAGGAAATAATTTTGAGTAGTATTGGTTGTTATTGTTTCATAGTCCAATTTCAAGCCAGTTTTTTGGTGCTAGGTGATGATTTTATTCCTTCTGCTTAGCAGCAATAGCAGCTCTTTCCTTGATGTCAATGGTAGCCAAGTTCATAGAGGCCACAATACCATGGATAACCGATATTCCAGCCTTCACCACAGCAACAGGCATTGCAATTATTGCAATCAGCTTCCACAGCCCAACTCCCAAAACTGAAAATAAATCATCAATAATTTCTCCGTTCATCAGGTTTTGATCTGTCACAATGCGAACCGTGTGGAACAATGACAGATCAGCCTATCCCATCTACACTGCATAAACTGTCAAAAAAAAAGGCAATTACCTATGGGTCCAGTGTAGAAGTGCATCACATACAAAGCAGCATAGAATGCTTCATTTCCAGCACACATAAAGAATAGAACTATCTTGTTTGTGTAATAAACATGCATAATCGGGTTCTCTGACATGTCAATGAACTTGTGAGATGTCTTGCCCTGAAGGGTCACTGTGTGAAGATAGAGCCAGTGGCAAGTTATGTCAATGGCTAGAGACAGTTGCAGCCAGAAGGTCCATTGTGGGTAGAATGTGGCTAGGGTCATCATGAGGCAAGCAGTGCCAGCACGGTCAGTCAGCTGGTCCAACATGGCTCCAAATTTAGTGCCTGAAAAGGATTGAAATTGTCTTTCATAATTTTATCATAGTGAATTGGACCAGGATATCAACAAGCAGTCATTTTTGCCTATATTCCTGTGTCTGACTGAACATAGTGGATTATCCAGCATTATCTATACTAATACTATAAAGAGATTTGTATTTTTGTTTGTAACGAATAAACTCAAAAACTACTCGATCGCTTTCAAAAATTCTTTCACCATTAGAATGCTACATTATCCCTGAGTAACATAGGCTATATTTATGTGTTTAAAAAATAAATGTCTACCCGTGGGAAGCCAGGACAGGCCGCTAGTTATTAATATAGTGAGTTAGTCAAATTGAAATCCATCTCACTGATGGGAACCTTCATATGTAAGGGTAGTATAAGTGCACCTAATAAGTAACTATAGGTACTTACTAATCAAATTAGAGTGGTGCTTTAATAAACTACTTACTTTGATTAAAGTATCTTGCTGCATGGCCATCAAAGGCATCCAGCAATGCTGAGGTAACATAGCAGGTGCAGGCTAGGATGCAATGCGTCGGCATAAAGTAGAAAGATATGATAGCTAGAATGACCCTCCCAAACCCTGAAAGGTAAACAATAGATTAAAACCATTGCACATTGGACAGTCACAGCACGAATAAGGGAGTTACTCACCAATGATGTTGGGCACAAATAGGAAAATATTCCCAGTTTCTTCAGCCATGATATTAACTAACAACAGTTTTCTTTCAGTGAAAATCTGAAAATTCTGAAACAACTAAAAACAACCATCCGAGAGAGTGGAGTGAGTGAACGAACTGGAACGAACATAGAAGATGAATAAAAAAAATATCTTGGTTGGAGTGAAGCTAGATTCAGTGAGAGTGAGTGAGTGAGTGAAGCCATGAGTAAACTGGACAGTAGACTGGATCGCGCACGAACATATTTCATTAATTCAAAAGTACCCTGTAATGCTATGAACTTATGACTCATTTTTTTTGTGACATCTTAGAGTAGAAAAACGAGCTGAGTGAGAGAGCTTGAAAGTAGGAGTTGGTCCTTGTCTAGCACGTTAAGTTTTTTCTCAAATTACTTTCTACGAGTTTTTTGAAACATTTCATGTGTGTCTCTGTCACTGCCAATAATTATTCTCTGTGACTGCCACTGTCATTTTCGATCGCTCGCTCACTTCGCTTCGCTATCCAATCCAATCCAAAACCCCACTTTTGTGTACAAAAATAAGTTTCTATTTCTGTTCTTGCTGAAATGTAGCCAAGCCAGCCACGAGACCACACGAGACTTTACCAGAACAATCCTCAAGCAGTATATAAAAGTACACTTTTCGCAGCCCGGTATTGCATCACAAGTTTCTTAAACAATCGAACAAGATGGGTATCCAAAACGAGGAAGCAGAAACGTTGAAGAATAAAGGCAATGAAGCCTTCAAACTCGAAAACTATGAAGAAGCTATATCTCTCTACAACAAGGCGGTGAATGTCGCTGATAAAGAGAGCCGGGACATGGCCACATACCTAAAAAATCGAGCGGCGGCTTATCTTAAGACCAAAGACTACGATAAGGTGATAAAAGACTGCGATGAAGCCTTACGAATTATCCCCGAAGACCCTAAAGCGCTGTTTCGACGCTCCCAAGCCCTAGAATTGCTAGAAAGGTATGAAGAGGCGTACAGAGACGCTAAGGCCATTTTTACTGTAGATCCATCAAATAAGGCCATTCAACCAGTGCTCAGTAGACTACATGCTATCGTCCAAGAACGGGCCAGGCAGAGCGCGCAAACCAGCAGTAAAGTTGAGCAAATGTTCAAACTAGCCTTTACCCTTGGCGAGGAGATTGAAAAACGTGAAAAAGCCATGGGAAATCTAGTAGTCCTGGCTAAAGAAAATGCAGGTGCGGATATTATGATTAAAACTGGCGTCGTCCACAAAATACAGCAACTATTAAAAGTGGAAAAGAACCCTGTAATATATGTGAATGCAGTGCGAGTCATCAGCCAACTTTGTAAAAGGAATGTTGAGAGAACTAAAGCTGTTATCAAAGTGGTTGGCATCCCTTGGATTCTTGAGGTAATTGACAGTGATGATGATGAAAGAGTGAATGCAGCTCAGTACTGCCTTCAGGTTATACTGAACACTTTTTCTGGGATGGACAATCAAAAAGACTCAAAACCAGATCAAAAACTTTGTGAAGAGTACAAAAATGAACTTGACACACTACTCACATGTATCACATATTCGATAACTAATGCAGTCATCACAGGGAAAGCTAGAGATGCTATTATGGAACTGATTATGAAGAACTGTCACTATGATGCCATCAACTGGGCTGAGAGATTTGTAGAGGTCCGGGGTCTGCAGAGATTACTGGAAGTGTGCAGTGAATTGGAAGAGTACAAGTATGAGTCTGCTATGAACATCACCCCATCTTCGGGCACCATTGCTGCTGCTTGCTTAGCAAAAATTTATGAGAATATGTATTATGACGAAGCCAGGGAGAAATTCAACAAGCAAGTTGATGAGTTTGTCAAAGACAAGCTTCTGTCTCCAGACCTAGAGTCTAAAGTCAGAGTTACTGTTGCCATCACAGCATTGCTCAGGGGACCTCTTGATGTTGGAAACTATGTTATTTCTAAAGAAGGTATTATTGAGATGATTCTAGTCATGGCTCAAACTGAAGACACTCTTCAGCAGAAAGTATCCTGCGAGTGCCTGGTGGCCGCTGCTTCAAAAAAGGATAAAGCAAGGACCATCATAACCAAAGGTGTTGACATCTTGAAGAAATTATACCAATGCAAAAATGATGCTGTGAGAGTAAGAGCTCTCGTTGGTCTATGCAAAGTGGGAAGCTTTGGAGGTGATGACGCATCTGTAAGACCTTTTGCAGATGGGTCCACCACAAAACTTGCTGAAGCATGCAAAAAATTCCTG
Source organism: Eupithecia subfuscata (assembly GCA_963564075.1). NCBI lineage: Eukaryota > Metazoa > Arthropoda > Insecta > Lepidoptera > Geometridae > Eupithecia > Eupithecia subfuscata. The sequence goes on along the minus strand of OY751117.1, from coordinate 6,263,402 downwards.
GTCAACCCTGCAAAGGACAATGACGTAAGGAAGTGGGCTGCTGAAGGACTTTCGTACCTGACATTAGATGCTGATGTAAAGGAAAAGTTGGTTGATGACCGACCTGCTATTCAAGCTCTTATAGAACTGGCCAAGAGTGGTGACCAGTCATGTTTATATGGTGTAGTCACCACATTAGTTAACCTGTGCAATGCATATGATAAACAAGAAGTCATGCCAGAAATGTTGGAGCTAGCCAAGTTTGCCAAGCACCATATCCCAGAACAACATGAGTTGGATGATGTAGACTTTGTCAACAAAAGGATCACCATTCTGGCTAAACTTGGAGTAACATCTGGTTTGGTTGCACTGTCCAAATCGGAAAGTCACAACTCAAGAGAACTAATAGCGAGAGTATTCAATGCTCTCTGCGGGCTTCAGGAGCTGAGAGGAATTGTTGTTCAGCAAGGAGGGGCAAAAGTACTTTTGCCAATGTCTTTAGAAGGAACAGATAAAGGCAAAAAGCAGGCAGCACAAGCTTTAGCAAGGATTGGAATTACTATTAACCCTGATGTTGCATTCCCTGGTCAAAGAAACTTGGAAGTTGTTAGACCATTATTGGCCTTACTCCATCCAGACTGCAGTGCCTTAGAGAATTTCGAAGCCCTTATGGCTCTCTGTAATTTGGCTGGCATGAATGAAACAACCAGAAACAGAATACTTAAGGAAGGTGGCCTGGCCAAAATTGAACACTATTTATATGAAGATCATGAAATGCTTCTGAGAGCATCTGTGCAGTGTGTTTGTAATTTACTACAATCAGAGGAAGTTATAAAAACATATGAAGGAGATAATGATAAAACAAAGTTTTTGTATTTACTGTGCCAAGAAGAGGATGAGGATACTGTTATGGCAGCAGCTGGTGCATTGTGTATTCTGACTTCAGTGAGCAAGGTCTGCTGCAAAAAACTATTGGATTGTAAGCCATGGTTGGAGTCCTTGCGGTGCCTGTTGGCAAACCCTAATAAGGAAATACAGTTCAGGGGCACTTACATGCTTAGCAATATTATCAAAGGTGACAAAGATATTGCAGCTAAAATATTTGAGACAGATGTTATGGAGATATTAATGGCTCTGACTAAATTAGAAGGGGCAGAGTTTGAAAGAACCAAAAGTAATGCTCAAATATGTCTTAATGCTGCAGAAGAGATGGGAGTAATTAGAAAACCAGATGAAAATACTACTATTGATCCTTTCGAAGATGCTGAGCTAGGTGAAGAGGAATAAAGTAAATTTAAGATATTTATTTGCCAGTTTTAAATCTAGTATCAGTTATAAATTTATTTAATAGTAATAATTTTAATGTACTAAAATGTATTGAATATTTAATAAATTTTGTATGACAGTTTAAATATTATGGCCTTTTATTTATTTATTTCATTAATTTTATAAGTTTCTACCTGAAAAGCTTAGATTCTGCCTGAGGTATTAAAATTTCCCTAGTAGAATTATGACCCAATAGGTCAAGTCAGTCAGGTACAAATAAAAAAAAAGCAGTGTAGATTTGGGATTTAACAAAATGGAGTCTCACCGGAAACTACGTAATAAAAAAAAATTAATATTTGAATTTGCCGCCACTTTTATTCCAATTTTTTCCAAATGGAATACCGCGTCCTTCCCCCTCCGACCAATATCCCTCTCTTTCCCACCATTTTTAAGTTATGGTTCTTTATGATGCACAGTAGACGATGCGTTGGTATTTAATCAAAAATTCAAGCAATACATTGATTTTGTCATGGTTTTTTGAAATTAAATGTAAGTATCAATTATTTTATAGTCTTTAAAATGCATTAATTGCCTACAAATTCATTCTAAACCGAAATCTAAACTCATTTACTATTCGTTTTTTTTCAGAGAACGGAACGTTACAGACAAAGAACCTTTCAAAATGACAGCTTGATTTAGTTTGGTTTCCGCTACTGTGCTATTGTGCTATTTTCTGGTTTTGGATAGGTAAATCTCGAGAAAATGTCCATTTCTACAGCTGCAGGTATGTATCTACTCCCGGTACTCCTTTTCCATAAAGAGTTTATGAAAATATCGGTGTGCTTACTATCAAACCTGATGAAGTAGTGTTTTCGAAGAAATGCCATGGAATCCCATATGGCGGTCCACTCTCCACATGATCTAGTGACGCCAGCGGTCAGATAATAATAATTTTTCGAATGATCAATTCATAATTGTTGGGTTCTCCTCGTAAATCCTTTGCTAAAATCGTGAAATCAAAGTGTTTAGGTTACGACATTTATCTAGTTTTTGGTGAAGTTCCTGGGTTTCTCGTAACTCCCGGACGCCCAAAATCGCAATCCGAATTGACTCTCATTTAGAACTTCGTGAAAACACTCTTCTAACAGCGTTTATGCATAGTGTATCTACAGCTATCAGCTGATTGATTCATTTAGCATTATTTTGGTATTCCCAGTGTTTTTACTGCAATGTAATGAATTTCAGTCTAGTCTAGCCACAGATAATACAAGCCATTGCATATCATGAAGTTTACTAGGCAATCTCAAACAAGGAATGGAAGTGTTTACATATAAAATCAATGAGTTGTTTCTTATAGTTTGAAAAGTTAGCAACAGGATTTATTTTAGTTAGATTCAGATATTTACACTATTTATTCTCAAAATTCTTAAATAACTGGCTCCGCAGATGAACGCACAGAAGGTGAGGATGACACATCACAAGGAAGCCATCCCAAAGATGACAGTAGTGACTCAGAAATTGAAGCTGTTCCCGAACAAAATCAAAACGGGGCCGCCTCCCCTAGTCCAGAGGTGATACATGAAATTACCAGTGATGAAGAAGATTGTGTGGTGACAAATGATGATGATGAAGACTCATCAAGTTCCAGTTCTGATAGCAATGATAGTTCAGAGGCATCTCAGCACAGTAACAAACCACCAGATGAGACAAAGCATCCAGAAATTCAAAATGGTGGTGATGTAGAGGAAATAGGTGATATTGAAGAGATAGGCGATGTTGAAGAAATTGATGGAGATGGTGACGGAGAAGATGATGATGACGATGAGTCAGATATTGAGGAGATCACTTTAGAAGACCCACTGAACCAACAAAACAAGAGTAAATCAATTGTTGTCAGTGACACTAAAGGACTTGCAGACCTTGCATCAAAACAAACCAACACAAATGGTGAACAAAAAGAACCCACTGTGGTTATTATAGATACTAATTCGATTTTATCTGGCAAAGGAACACCTGTCTCAGCCAAAGTAACTAGCTCTAAGCAAGCTCAAAATTTGTGCCAAAGCATAGCTGCTAGAGGCACTACAATCACTCCTATAAATTGCAAAAGCATGCCTGCGCAAACTTCTACTGCTCCACCAGCCCAACCACCTATCATTTTGCCATCACTGACTGATGACATGTTTGTTGTCGAGGCACCATCGTTCATTGTTCCCTATGTTTATGAGAAACCATCTATGAAACCGTTCAGAGAGTTTGTAGACAAACTGGGAAAAGAATTAGAGGAAATAAAAGTAAAAGAAGATGAAGAAAAATTAGAAAAAGAGAAAGCTGAGAAAGAGATTAAGGAAAAAGAGCGCCAAGAAAAGATTGAACGAGGAGAACCAGTAGAAGATGAACCACCCGAAGAAGAAAAACCTGCAGAAGAAAGTCCAGAAAAGAAAAAGAAAAAATGGAATGGACGCAAGAGAGGGGCTGAGGAAGAGGATGACTCATGGGATGGTGAGTCTAACTCTGAATCTGATGGTCTCAGCGACAATGATGATGAAATCATTATTAAAGAAAAGGATGAATTTAAAGATCCAATAACCATGATAGCCAAAAGCCTTGGTGGAGGCAAATCAGATAGTTATTTTGACTGTTCTCTTGGGCAGTTCTTTATCAACATAGGTTTAAATCTTGTTCAAGAGTATGTACAAACAGATTTGCTCAAGCAGCAAAATCGTAAGTTATACAAAGAAAAGAAATCTGGACGTAGCACTAAAGCTACAGTATCAGCAATTGCTTCTCTCAGTCAAAACTTGGAGTTCAGTAAGAAAACAAATGCTCCATACGCCCTTAAACAAAAGAGATGCCAATTTTGTAGTTTCAAGACAGAATCCTCCCTGGTTATGGCTCATCACTTAGAAGCTCCTCATATGCGCACCAATATTTATAAATGTAATACGTGCATCTTTGAAATCCGTAGCCCTCACGACATCTTATTCCACATGGAAGCTGAGCATAATATCAGGGGGAGATTGGAAAGAGCACCTGCTTACCAACAATGTGCTAACTGCCACTTTGAAGACAACAGTAAAACGAAACTTGCTCGCCATTTGATTGCATGCGCCAAAAAGTTCAAACCTGACCTCAACTTGGCTCCTCCTATTGAATGGGAACCTCCAGCGAAAATACCTAAACTTACGCGAGCGCGCAATAATATGGCAGGCCAATACCCAACTGGTTTCCCCAGACCACAAATGAATATGAACAGTATGGTTCGGCCGCTGCACGTCGCCAATATGCCGGCTTTGGGCAGGCCCCGAGGTCGTCCTCCGATGTCGACTCAACCTCGGTCTGCACCCGTGTCGGGCGTGCCCATTATACGCAGCGGCCTGATGATCATGCACAATACTCCTCCGGGAACCACCATATCTAACTACCCCATCACTCAGAACAGCCAAAGCACCAACTCGACCACGCCCAAAATTTCGATCACACCATTACCGCGCGCGCCGCAGCCTTCTTCCTCCCAAGCAGTACAGCAGAACAACTCTAAAGCTACCTTCGTGATTTGCGAAATCTGCGATGGCTATATCAAAGATTTGGAACAGTTGAGGAACCACATGCAATGGATACATAAAGTGAAGATTCATCCCAAGATGATTTATAATAGACCTCCTTTGAATTGCCAGAAGTGTCAGTTTAGGTTTTTCACAGATCAAGGCTTAGAACGGCATCTGCTCGGGTCTCACGGACTCGTGACAAGCTCCATGCAGGAAGCGGCGAATAAGGGCAAGGACGCGGGTCGATGCCCCGTCTGCGGCCGCGTCTACCAGTGGAAGCTGCTGAACCACGTGGCACGCGACCACAGCATGACGCTGAAGCCGGCGCACCTCTCCTACAAGTGCACCGTCTGCACTGCAACCTTCGGAATGTACAAACAGTTTGAGAACCACGTGTACTCTGCTCATAGCGTCGTCGCTAAACGCGTCATGGATAAAAGCAAACCCGCCAACCCCCCGGCGACTTCGAAAGAGTCTCTGCTGAAGCCTTTGAAGATTAGTGATGAGATCACGATTATACCGCAACCCGCTAAATCTTCCGTCACTATCACAGCTAAAGGCAAATAAAATGTGAACTTATATCATGCTGCCTTCGCGTAGTGCCTCGAGAAGAGCCTGCCGCGTCGGTGACATCCGCGACGTTGAGCAGTATTTTGTAAATATTAATCATAAGCTATATCAAATTATGTTATTGTTGGAAACATGCAGATATAGCATTTTTTTAATTTAGATAATGGATGTGTGAATGGTATTTAATTGTAAGTGATGCTAACAGAAGAGTAATTCTGATCTGTAATGTCTGTAAAGAGGACTATGAATAACCACTAAAGTAATTATTATACAAACTTGTAAAGCCCTAAGCAATAATTATTAGCTTTTCCATTTTATTTTGTGATTTGAGAGCTGTGTGATAGTTAATTAGTGTCACAAATCAATATGTTTCAAAGATCTATGTCCTACTTCTCATTAAGTTAGTAGGTATATTTATCTTTCATTCGAATTTGAGAGAGTGATAAAATTCCCTGTGTTAAAATCATAATTTAATTTTCTGATATTTCTGTAAGATCTATTTATATCTGTGTCTGCTTACTTTTTAACTTAATTCTGATTGAGCAACTGATTTGGTAGTTCTAATGTAAATTAAATTAGTAAGTACTTTCCATTAAGATTGTACCTTTTAACTTATCAAATATTATGTTTGATGGATAGTTTAGGTAGGCTTAGTTTAATTATAACTAGTAGAGATACTTGTAAGTAAATAATTCAAATGTATCCTTTCCGAATCGTCTGCCCAGAACTCTTGACTCATTCATTATAGACAGAATCTAAGTAACAATTGATCACCAATAATATTTATTTCTGATCTCAGATCAACAGCCTGAAATGTTGATTTGGTAAAAGTTTACTAAATTGTTATTGTACTTATAGAACTGAGAATGATGTATTTTTTTTATTTAATAAAAAAGACCATTGTAGATTGCAATTTTTATTTGGAATGTTTCACTAAGTAGGTACCAAGGAAAACAATAGAAAACAAACTTATGACGCGCCTCCTATATTTTTTCTCCGAGCATGGTCTTCACAAGAACATTACACGAAGGCTATGAACAAAAGTAGGTAGCATCACAGCATGTTCTTGGTTCGGGTGGGGCCCCAACCCATCCACGTCACTATCGATCGACGACCTTTCTCGTCGCTACTCGAAATGTTTTCATAGTAGCTGGTTATTATTCCATGACAAAGTACCTACGTACCTACTATTTTTTATTCTGTTGGTTGGTATCTACTCGCGCTTTCATGACGGAGTAGACACCTATTATAATCGTTTGGGCACAGAACAGAATAGATGAACCTACTGGCAAATGGGTTCATTGTAGGTGTTGTAGGTACCTCTGGATAATTAATATAAGTACGTGGTATTACCTATGAACTACTTAGGTACCTAACGCTAGCATAACTCGGCTCCATAAGAATCTTAGTGTACCTAAACCATTCGTTCAGAATCTAATAGCAATCATCAAAAACTTTTGCCTGCTTTGCTATTAAAGTAGGGTAGCATAACATGCATTCTAGCTAGCTACCAACAACAACAGTGTATTATAGTTGTATGTATTACAGGTAGATCCGCCTCTTCAGTACAAAATAAATATCTAGGTAAGTTAGTACATAGGTAGCTACTTAGGTAGTTGGAGGTCTTGGTCCTTCCTTAATTCATCACACTCCCTTAAAGCAAACTTGAAAATTAAATGGTGGTCTCCATTCTCCGACTACCTTGGTAGGTGTTCATAGAAAGAAAGCTTGTTACCTACAACTTTTAAAGAAGGGGGGTAGTAAGGCACAGCTTATGTAGAATGCTGAACAGCGCTGCCGCCGGTGTCGCCCCCTTTTTCTGACACCACTAGGACCCTGTATCACGTTAGCCCCCCATTTTCTCTGACACTACATGATCATCATGTCTGATAGCACCCGGGGTATTGAGAGGAAAACTTAGCTGCTCGCTAAAATCTTTGCTGACAAGTCTATGTCCGTCCCCCAGACACCATATACCAGTGGCGGCGTAGCGTGGGTTGGTTTGGTAGCCGGGGCGGTTTTTTACAAAGCACTACCTACTAACCGTTGTGGTTTCAACTGTGCCAATTACCAGTGTCCAGTCCAGTTCAATAGTGCCTATAAGGCGCTCGAAGCATATCCTACTTCCTACTAGTCCTATCCTATCCTTCCTAGGTACTATACTAATATTATAAATGCGAAAGTCTCTGAAATGTGAAATTTTTATCTCCAAAACTACAGAACAGCTAAAGATGACATTTGTCATACATTTAGAACGTAGACTAACTTAAACACTACTTTTTTTAGGGCTTCACCACCGATTTAGGATATACTTAAAGAAGGGTTTGATAATTTACAGACCACGACCAACGAGAAACTAAAACATAGGTCATACATAGGTAAAATAAAAAGTCCGCTCCAACCCCCCCTTTTTAGGGTTTCGCGATTGGTTTCGAAACCCATAAGGTATCGCTTTGTCTGTCTTTTTCGTTCTTTAAAATAACTCGGCAACAACCGCAGCTAGTTGAACTGAAAGTTGTAACAATAATCCATCTGAAATATATGGAGTGTAGATATTATATGGGTCTATATTTTGCAGGAAAATAAAGCGAAGTCTGTCTGTAGAACACTGAAAAATGGTCATAAAGGGGGGGGGGGGGGGGAGTAATTTTGAAAAGGGGGGCTACCCTACCAAGCACGGTAAATGAAAGGTATCAAATTGTACATTCAAGTCTTTCTGTAGGTTTATAATTTTTAAAATATTTCGAAAAAAGTCGAAAGATTTTACTTATTTCTTTTCTTTTTTTCTATTCCGCTCCTATCTCCGAAGTTTGCTGATCGATCCGTCTGGAATGTGTGGAGTGTTTGTGGATGTGGGTAGGTATATTTTACAGGAAAAATAAGGAGAAAGCTGTGTGTAGACTACAATATTCAGAAATCTAAGATTTCTGTGGTCTGTCCCTATGTATGCTTAGATCTTTAAAACTACGCAACGGATTTTGATGTGGTTTATTTTAAATAGATAGAGTGATTTAAGAGGAAGGTTTATATAGCATAATATAGTAGAGAAACAGTGATAGTTTTAGAGGTTTCTAATGTGATGTCGTAAATAAACACATTTTTTGCGCTTACATTGCTGGCTGAACTCTACGAGATAGATCAAAATCATAGAAATCTAAATAACAGTGACATTGTTATTAAGATTTCTATGACCAAAATCATGTACCTACTTACTACAGTAAGTACCTATTGAACAACCTAAACAGGTCTACAAAAAAGTCCGCGATGATATGTCTAACTCATATCATACATAAGGATAACCCACAATAACCATTTTTATCCCTTACTTTTTACGAGGGTTAATGGCTTATTTACGAGGCGATTTTAAGCAATACAGCAATAATCCTTATCTAAGGCGAATAGTAGGGTGGATAGTGGCGCCACTACATATTTAATTTTATAATTACGTTATACAAAGGAATTATCAAGAAATCGGACCGCGCGTAGACGATATCTATCATAAGCTTTTTTAAATGTATCTGTAATAGTTTTGTTTGGTGTCATTCAATCAAAAACCTTGTTTGGAGAGCTTGGTGGCCACCAATAGGAACTAAACTCTTGAAACAAGTATCTGCCTAAATAATACAGTACAAAACTATTAAAGATACATTTAAAAAAAGCTTATGATAGATATGGTCTACGCGCGGTCCGATTTCTTGATAATTCCTTTGTAAAACGTAATTATAAAAATAAATATGTAGTGGCGCCACTATCCACCCTACTATTCGCCTTAAATATGTACATTGTGCATTTAATATAGATCAATATGGCCCATTACAACATGTAATTTGAATGAATATATTATTTTCGAAGATATTACAGATTTAAAATGCAGGGACATAGTGGTTGCGGCTGTACCGGCCGGGGGACCGATTCTGTAGTAGGTATATTAAGTACTTACTAGTTTATGCCCGCGGCTTCGCACGCGTTGTTTCTATAAAAAGGTGTAAAGCTGATTTCTATCCCATTGGAACGGATTTATGGGATTAAAAGTAGCCTTTGTTTGTTTCCAGGATTAGAATTGATATTATACTAGGTACTTGTATGGAAAATTTCAGCCCGATCCGTTCAGTAGGTTCGGCGTGAAGAGGTAACAAACATCCATCCATCCAAACTTTCTCATTTATAATATTAGTGTGATAAGCATCGCACCCGTGCGAAGCCGGGGCGCATTGGCGAATACAAGGGGGTGCATGGGGGCATGATGCCCCTCTCCAAAAGATCCAGAAATTCCATGCTTTCGACTCATTATTTCGATTTATTCAGGTGCAGTTTTATGTACACGGCATACCTATTCATCGTCAGTTAGGTAGGTAGGTATATCAGGAAACATTACCTAATATAGGTACCTATTCTTTCGGTTCAACCTAAGTTTACAACAGGTGAATTTCTACTCTCAGTACAACCACATCGACTTGGGACTTTGAAATTAACTTAAATCCTAAATGCAAATTATTACTTTCTTACATTGGGTTGAATTTCTAAAAACGCTGAACACGTTATTTTCCGTCAAGCAATAGGCTAAATACCTACCAATTTTCATGGCTTTAACTACAAAACTAAGTAACGGAATTCCTATACCTCAAGGGATAAATTTACAAAAATACTATGCGTGAACTTACGAGAAAATTATCGATTGAAGTAGGTACATTTACACCCTCATTCAGCTTATTCTTTAAGCTTATTTCCAGACTTAAATTGCCTAAAGTTTCAAGCCTATAATAAATAATAATAAATAACGCAGGACAATTTACACAGAATTATCTAGCCTCAAGCTAACTACAGGCGCGGTCCCAGGAGAGGGGTCACGGGGGTCGTGACCCCCCCCCTAAAATCTTAGTTAAGATACCTACTTAAAAAATTGCAACTCGCAGCTTGATGATTTTTTGTTTCCTATTTACTTCCGTGCGTTACATTGATTATAGTTACTAACTGCAGCAAAATAATCGCGGCTCGCTCCGCTGGCCGATATTACTGTTGCTTTGTGCCCTATGTTTTGATCAGCGCAGAAGGAACGTTACCTATTTTTAGTGGTCTGGCTGGTCCGTTAATGTCAGTTTGTATCAATCCAACCACTACAATAAAAAGCACAAAAAAGTAACAAATTATCTGTAAGGTCACTTTGTCCACTAGGCAAAAAAATTTTCGCGTTTTGATCCGATCGCTGATAACATTTGTTCCTTCTATGTTCCAAAGCTCGATCCCCGCCCCGCAATAGGTCACTTTGCCAAATTTTCAAAAAAATTGTGCAAAATCTAACAAAAACCATTAAAAATTGCGCAAAATCTAACAAAATTGTCGCAGCACGCTCTGCTTGCCTCTGATAACATTCTGCTGTTTCGATAAGCTTCTGGTTTGCTCTAGTGCGGGACTCCTTCTCCGTTTTAGGTGCAACTGCAAAATATCTAATACCAAACAACTTACACGCAGAGCCAGATCAAAAAAATTTTCGCGGCTCGCATCGCTCGCCGTTGATTCCATGTGAAGTATGATCTGTTGTCCGCATATTTAGTTTTTATTCGACATACTTAAAAATTGTTCATAGCTCATTAGTTAGCTTCCTTGTCTTGCATGGAAGCATGCCTCACGGCAGGCTGCGGCTCATTCCACTCGCTGATATAAATATTTTTTTAAGTTTTCAACATATTTCTTAGCCGCCGCAAAATTTTCAGAGCTCGCTATGAATATCGCGCATAGAAAACATCCAGAACACCCTGAAAAAATATCTGCAGATCGTACAAACATTTGTCCCGAGGCGGGAATCGAACCCGCAACCTCCTGCGTCGCAGGCGGACCTTCGCCCGCCGCGCCACTGAGGTCGTCATTGTAGGTAGTAGGTAACGACGAATCCACAATCTTTCTTTTTGCTTTTTTGGTATTAAAATAATGTAAGCCGCTGCGACAAGTGTGATTTCAGCCATTGTTGCCGTTTAAGAAAGTTTTGTGGAGTCTGCATCATGAGCCACTGTATAGCCGACATATCGCAACACATGGCCCGGCCAATGCCCGGCCATCACGGAATTAACTAAATTCCGTGCCGGCCATAGATTACCCGGACCGGACATCAGTGGTCGAGCAATATTTGTGTAATGGCCGGGCAATCAGTTGCCAATAGTGCAGCCACAAATTGCAGAAAAGTGTAGCCCGTTTAGAAGTAGCATAAGGAACCGCGCTACAAAATAGCAAAGAATCGCGCAACATAGGACGCGCGCGCTTCAAAATAGAGGCTGCGGGCGGGGTGGAGGCTTAACGCCACGCATCTCGTCTGTCATTCACTCATTCGTTTCCATTCACAACTTGTTCATTCATTCTTCTCATTCATTTCATTTCTTCTCTTCCCAGCGTTGCCGGTGCGGACCTTTTTGGTTCGTTTCGGACATTTTTCTGTCTCTGCGGATCTTTTACGGACCATGACTCTTTGGGGATCTTTTCGGAAAACGCCTAATTCCAAACTTTTCGAATGATTGAAGTTTGAATTTAAACGAGTAGGTACTATTAGCAAGGAACTAACTGAAGACGTAGGTACATGCTTGAATCTCTGAGATTTTAATGTGATTGCGTGACGTAGAGAATCAGACAGATTACAGCAAACTTATGTAAGTAGATAGATACCTAGTGTTTTTTAAGTCAATAGACTTGAGTTTCTGGATTGGACGTTTTCCTTCACTTGCGTGGCGACAGAGTTGGGCGCTTCGTCTGCTCTACATGAGTGTATTTGAGTGTGGGACATTTTTTTAAAAAAAATTTATCTCATTCTTTCAACCTTTACAATACCTTACCTTGTCATTAAATTTTCAGGTAGGTACCTATCGCTATGAAAAAATTGGTTGTCTGTAAAGTCGGTTTACTGACGATAGTTGAACGTGACAACGTCTCAAGAAAATACTGATGGAATGGTAGCATTTGATACTCGATCAAAACATGTAAATGTACTATAGTATAGCAGCTGTCCACGCAGACGCATCGCTCGCTCAAGTAGGAGAGAGACGGATATCGAGCGCTCTCGCTTGCACTTCAAGCCTTACACGGAACGCCTCAGAGCGAGGTAACGCCGCATGAGGTAACGCCGCATGACGTCATGTTTTTTCGTGCGTGCAGCCGGCTCTATCGAATTATAAGACGTTGTCACGTCAAAAATTTATTGTAAAAAATAAGCGAATTCATCATGATGAAGCAACTTAAAGTACAATTCATAAGGAAGACAGTATTATAAATCCCCGTTACTACAAGTAAATATTTACACAAAATTTGCAAAACGGATCTTTTTGCCATATTTCGGACCATTTTAGCGTTCGGATCAGAGCTTTTTCATTTTGACTGCCGGCAACACTGTCTCTAGTGATGTGCCGAGTCGCTGTTTTGGTGAATCGAGTCGACTCGAGTCAGTTTAAACGGTATTCGAATCCTGACTCGATTCCGGTACTCGAGCCAAGTACTCGAGTTCTATTTTTTGGTATTCGAATGTTGACTCGAATTTCTATACTCGAGTCCAAGACTCGGGTCCTGGACTCGAGTCCACGGCCGTGCACCGTTTAGCATCCGCGTGGTAGTCTTTCATATGATACACACCTCCGGGGCGTCTGTGTGTGGGACTGTGGAGGCCTTAAAAGTTGCAGGTTCAAACTTGTATCAAAAGAAAGGCGTTACTTCATTGCTTAGGTAAAAAGAGATTGAGTATGAACGAGTCAACCTAACTGGAATACAAGACTCGAGTCAGTTGGACTCGCATAATACTCGTATGACTCGAGTACCGGAATCGAGTCCGGCGTACTCGAATCATAATAAATTGGTATTCGAGTAGGCGAGTCCTAAGCAGGAATCGAGTCTGACTCGAGTCAAGCCGTACTCGGCACATCACTAACTGTCTCTCTCTTCCTGTTTTTCAAAATGGCTGGCTGGCTGTCTTGTTCACACACGCGAACTGCAGGATGGATTTTCCTTGAGCAACTGAAGGGGCTGAATAAAGGTATAAATTTTAGCTCATGTTTCTGCCTTATCCATAGTTATGTCCATTTACCTTATCGAATCTAATAATAGGTACCTATTTTTCCGATCCTCTACCAAAACCATGTTCTCTAACAACCAACACGTGCGCCTCAGCCCCGGGCATGCCTTTGCCTTGGTCATCTATCCATCCGTAAATAAACTACGTCGAGCTTTATTTACTTAGCAACCGTCGTATCTTTAGCCTTTCTGTTCTATTGTGTCATGATAAGAAAAACGTAGGCAAGGTTATTGATATGCAATCCGTCGATAAATTCAGTTTTTGTTTGTCCTTCCGATAAGATTGGAGCGACGAACGCTATCTTTCCTTGGAAATTGACACCACTTGATGTTTTCTAGAAGTAGGTATAAATTATAAGCCCTTCCACTTATGCCACATAACCTTACATGTAGGATTTTAAATGCCACTTCAATTAGGTAGGTTAGGCAGGTACATAATGATGATAATAACACGAGCCGAAAATGTGTTTTTATGATAATAACACGTGATAATAAATGATAGGGCTGATACATAATTTCCTGAATAAGTACCAAGCATCTCAACATTGCAAACTTGCTGAACTATTTTTTTTTTCTAGGTCTACCCTGCCATCATCGCTGCACTGGTTTTAGAATTGGTAAGCCTACTAATTATCTATCTTTAGAAGTATCTACTTTCCTCTTTCATGCATGCATGACAGTCTGATTGATAATGAAAATTTGATGAAAATGATGAGAACAAACACGAGCCGATAATGTGTGTTTATGATAACTACATGATATCTAATGATAGGCCTGATTTATTATATCTATGCTTCGGTATCTTTAATGTTTTTAAAATAATGTTATTGATTGAATAATATCTTTGACAGGATGGCAGCAGCAACGATGCACATTTTTCATCTCTATGAATACAGTTTAATTCAAACAAATGTAAGTTTTTCTAAGAAGTTCCTATAGTTTTAAATGGTTATTAATATTAATTGAGTGAAATAAATAAATTATATCTAAGGAAATTTGTTTTATAGTTTTTATTCATTGAAATCTTATCTAAATGGGTCAATTAATTCTAATAGTTTTACTCGTCTAAATTACTGTACAAATACCTAACTAGTTCACAAGACTTAACCTAATCAGCCTTTCAATTTTACAATGCACACAAAAGATAACAAATTTTACATATTTTCTAATAACTATGAGGGATAAGAAATATCCTTCTATACTCCGGGCAACTCGAGATACAATGTTAGTAAACAAAGCCTAAAACTAACTTTCATGTTGTTGATTTTATGACAGTATTTGCACTACTTATTTGAGCTCTTTCCTACAAATGCTTAAGTGCTTAAATTTCAAACACAATGCCAAAACCAGAATTTTGGATAGGTAAGAGTTATTTACAAACAATATTTCTTGAGAATGGCTTGAGTATAGCTACAAATAGGTACGGTTCTACCTACATTATTATCAGAAATGATCAGGAATCACTGCTGGGGGTTTCTAGGGTTAGGCTCAGTAACATTCTGCAGTTGGATGGTTATGTCGGTGAGAGCCATGTTGGGTAGTATGAAGTCTTCGATGTTGGAGGCCGTATCTGAAGGTCTATCGAATGGGAAGCCCATAGCACGGCGGTCAGGGTACTTCTTGTCTCGCAGGCCACAGAAGCTGGAGGCTTCCTTGCAGGTCAGTTCTTTGCCATCATCTTGGTCAATCTGTGGACAATACTTCTATAAATATTCTGCTTAAACTTTACTGGAGCACACATAAAATGTGTCACATAGTGATGTCCCCCAGGTTTAGCCCAGGAGTCACCGTGATGTCCAGGGTGTGTCCACTGTGTGCAGGACAGCTATTAGGGAGCCACTGTTGGTGGGAGTTTGAAGGTTATCAACGATTATTAGATCTCATTTCTTAGGCTTTTACAGGCAGGGGTTGTAAAGGCAGGCATAATAGGGTAGAGGCGTTGATATCCTACAATATCCCTATATATAAAACTAGCTGCGCCCCGCGGCTACGCCTGCGTGGAAATTTAAAATGATCACTTAGGGGTATGAAAAATAGATGTTGGCCGATTCTCAGACCTACTCAATATACTCACAAAATTTCATGAGAATCGGCCAAGCCGTTTCGGAGGAGTATGGCAACTGTGACACGAGAATTTTATATATTAGATATATAGTAAAACATACCCTATCCAGATCGTAGTTAGACAGCATCACAAACAGCTGGTAAGCCGCGCCGCCCTCCGTTCCCTTGGGCACCAACATGTGCTGCGGCCAGCCGCACCCGCAGTAGTTGAACCCGGCGAGGTTCGGGCGCCGAGGGTCACCGCCCGCTTGTGCAGAGAGGTCGCGGAACGTCTGCTCGAAGGGAATGGTCACGGTAGACTCGGAGGATTGACGCTCGAGGCGGTTCTCGCCGGAGTTCACTGCAAACAGATAACTTTGTTCATTCATGCTGCTATTAGAGATAATCTAATCGTCGTGGGAAATCCGCTTACAAACTTATCTAATCTATCTACCTTTCTTTGATAGGTAATGCCAGTTTAATGACGCATTCCAGTCTGTCTACAAAATTGAACATGGACTATCTTGTAGCAGGTAGTTTTATTTGATAACGATAAGCAATTATAAGCTATCTTTCTAATATTAAGATTATTTAATTTTAAGACGCACAGGTGTCTGAAATGTGACATTCGCTACCTTTGATCGCGTCCAAGAAAAAGCTTTGAACTAAAAGCTCTAATTAATAAACGAATACTGAACATTTACACGACTGTCAAGTCAAATATAGGGTAGTGATACTGTATTCTAAGACCATCATTTTTATCCTATATTTATGCAAATAAATACTATCATTCATTCCTTAAATAAATTCATGGATGAAAAAGAACCTACCAGTAACGCCATCTAGATAGGTGTCCCAGTTTTATTAGAATCTGGTAAAACTGATCCAAACGTTTTTTTTATGAAATAAAGATTAACTTACACATAACCACGAATCGGTCCATCTCGACGAACATCTTGCGCTGGTCGGACAGCATCCACGCGAGGTTGCGTTCGTCGAACTTCGGCGCTATGAAGATACGACAAGTCGCGCGCTTGGCGGCGCCGCCGTTATTCACGTTTATGCTGCAAAACAAAACTTACTTTTATACCTCTGTCAGCGCCTAGAAATGTAGAAAATGGTGTCAATTCATATGTCGCCCACACTAAACTAATTTGACAGCACTAAAAAAGATTCCATCCTTTTTATTTCGATCTGAAAGAGCAGGCCACCTTTTTAGTGGTCAAATTAGGTAAGTTCATCTCGGCGTCAGTTATCTGAATTGACGGTTGCGTTGATCACTCGTCACTTTCGCTATTTCGTCTCTCTCTAACACGTCACTCCTATGACGTCACTTTCTACATCTAGTCATTCCATAGGTACCTACTTTTGGAATATAGAAATCTATGTGGGATCTATCTATTAAAGGTACCAATTAGATTATAAATCGGATTCTCTCATTGCAAAAGCTTATGTTAGTATATTACCAAAACTCACCACACTTGGCCGGTGGATTGGTGCTCGCAATGGAAGCGTTAAAAATACACAAAAGGAAGCTGATGCGGCTGGGTTGAAGCAGAGTTTGAGGGGTCAATTCTTACACAGCGACGACCGCCACGGCCCGCGGTGTGTAAAATTGAAACTTAGTTGGGAGGAATAAATAAATAAATAATGCTGGACAATTCACACAGCATTATCTAGCCCCAAGCTAAGCAGAGCTTGTGTTATGGGTACTAGATAACTGATATACATAATACAATACACTACATAGATCGATATTTTTATTATACATAGAAAACATCCAGAACGCCCTGGACAAATGTTTGCAGATCGTACAAACATTTGTCCCGAGGCGGGAATCGAACCCGCAACCTCCTGCGTCGCAGGCAGACCTTCGCCCGCTGTGCCACAGAGGTCGTCCTTATGGAATGTCTATTGTTCCTCCTATCGTTTTGTGTTTGTTCAATTTATTTTTATTATGTCATCATTGTTTTTTTATGTCTGTAGACACAAGCACATAGGTACTCATACTATAGAATACCTGATAAATTACCTGCTGCCTACCTATTCTCTGCTTGTATTTGTGTCCATGTAAATGTACCTACCTACTTATAATTATATTAATTATTTATTACCATTCATCGTCAAACCTGTATACGTATCGTTATGGTAGACTAGCTTCTGCCCGCGGCTTCGCGCGCGTATTTTCGGTATAAGTAATAAGTAGCCTATCATCTAAGTTAGGCTTTGCTCTATACCTAAGCGTATGCCAAATTTCATCTTGATCTGTTCAGTTCTGTTAGTTTCGGAGATCCTATGTAACAAAAATTCAGATTTCACCAGCTTTCGGCTATAAGAGTAGGATATAGGTACTCACACGTATCTGAAGGGGCGGTGGTTGAGATGCGTGAAGCGCGCCAACACAGGCCCTCGGTCAGAGAAGTCAAGTCCGCGAGACAAGTCCACGTCGCTCTGCATCCAGTACGTGTTGATGACATTGCTCTGCCCGTTTTGAGGCTCGATCGATGCTGATGTCACTTGGACGCCTTGGTTCTCCAACTAAACAGGTAGGTACATTATGTTTGCGGTGTAAATGCGAGACCCACACCTGGTAGTAGTATGGGGCGACAATGCCCATCTGGGCATAGAGGTGGACATTCGCGGTTCCAACTGTGTCTGTCCAGTCTGTGTCCTAATCGGGGGGAGGAAAGGTGACGGAAGAATGAGTTCGGCGTGTGTGGATGGCCATGTATAGGAGGAAGAGGGGACGCCAGTCGGGCCGCGGATGTTTTAAATGTTCCCGTGGTTCGGCGAAAATGGCGAGAGAGGGACACCGGAGAGGTTTTAGTGTGTATTACGTCCTTCTCAGGGCTTCGAGTCCCACATAATTCTGGTCCCCCCCAGACTCGTAATCTTCGCCGAATTTCCTCGCCGAATAAAAAAAAGGTACATTGTCTTAGGACCTATAGATAGGCTAACCTTTATCTCGGATGCCTTAGATAAGACATTTAGGATCTTTAAGGCCAAAAATTTAGGATCTTTAAACTTAGTGACCACGATACCATCTTGCATTGCGACCGTGGCCTATTAGAATAGAGATCAGTGATCGTTGGACGTCTATTGCATTTATGTGTTGTTAGTGCTTTACAAACTTTGGATCTTAAGAATAGCTCGTATATAGCTGTGTAATCACATCACATCATAGTTTGAAACAATTGTGCTAACTGCAGACTGTTGCAAACAATCTACAGGTAGCTCAACTGATCCATATCGTGATTAGTGTGATGTGATCTGATTACGCACAGCTTTGATTGTAATTGTCTTTGTGAATAAAGATCTTTTAATCACGTTATCACACTAATATTATAAATGCGAAAGCACAAAGTTTGGGATGTTAAGATGTATGAATGTTTGTTAGGTAGGTACTTCTGCACGCCAAAACGGATAGGCCTGAAATTTTGCAAAAATGTAGCTTTAAGCCTAGAATCAAACATAGGCTTATTATCCCACACTTCCCATGGGATAGAAATATCCTTTAAACCTTTCCATAGCAAAACACGTGCGAAGCTGCGGGCAGAAACTAGTAGTAAATATGAAGAACTTACCTCAGAGCGCGTGTACCGCCTGACGTGAGTCGACTCCTTGTGCTTCTGGAAGGTGTCGTCGATCCAGGCGTGCCAGCGGTAGAAGAACGGGTCGCGCATCGTCGTCGCCTCGTCGGCGATCACGCCGAACGATTCCTGCAAATGCAAACTCATTATGTATCTCGAATACAAGCCAACTCTACTAAGACAGGTATCTACACTCCCACACGGGTATTGTACGAGTCCGTGGAAGTGAAGCCGTTTTTTTTAAATTATTTTAATTTAAGTAATTATCTAAGTATTCCTACATAAATACATCCTAGAATTACAATCTAGTCTAAGACTAATAAGTAATTAATTTGACCTAAACTGCTAAAATACCTACTTGGATATTAAGAATGTGTCCATTAACACTTTTCTTAATGTCTCTACTTAAGGCGAAGACACTTTGTTCATGTATAAGTGAAAATAGTGAGTGCTTTAATAATAAATAATAAATAATGCTGGACAATTCACACAGCATTATCTAGCCCCAATAAAGAACATTATTAAAGCACTCACTATTTTCACTTATACGTCACTAAACCAACTCAAAAGGTTTTGTCCTTTTCAGTCGTCTTAATATATCTGTTGTCGAGGAGCTGGATAGCCTCGACATTCACGTGGTGATGAAGTCTCTGTTCTTCTGTGAAGCCCTGGTGACCTGTAATACAGGTTTTACTAAACCTACATCAGACACCAGTCTTCACAATACAGGTTCGATCTATATAATATACCAAATGGCTATATTTTGTCTACTTATGAAAACCTTTGTGAAGAGAATAAATGATTATTTAATTTATTTACTTTCAATTCTATTTTCCCGCTGATAAGCGCCGTGTTGGCTTTTATCCCATGGGGGTACCTACCTAATGCCCATGATCTCTACGCGGGGCACGCGGGTTGGGGATCGCAGTTCGGTGGTAGAATTGTCCTGCAGGGGGCGCTGCTGCCCGCTCCCGTGGATATCCCTTAGTCGCTTCTTACGACACCCGCGGGTAAAGAGAGTTTCTAAGCCGGCACCACACAGCTTTACATAGCAAGGTGTGAAATCAAAGTTATTACCAAGTAGCGATGCTGTGGGTCGTGCATGTAGGCAGAGAAGCTGTGTCCGTTGTTGTGCACGCTGCCGTACAGCTGGCTGTTGGGGGACAGCATGCTCGACTCCAACATGTTGCCGAGCATGTCGATGTCTAGCGGCTGGGTGGATCCGTTGGCCTGAAATAAACGATACGAAAATTATAATAATTCATTTATTTTAGACTATAGCAAAGTTACTGATCTTATTTAACTTATTCTACGGTCCACGGTCATTAAACCCCAAAGTGTCGAAGCATCGATTTGGTGTTGTATGTATTGTTGTAATACTGTGATGACCGGAATAGATAATTGACCCGCGAATCAAACCTGCAACTTTTTGCGTCTCAGGCGGACCGTCAAGGTGCCACCACCAGACTTGATGTGGTACGCTACGTGGCAAGCAGTTTAATGTGTCATACACAACACCTATAGAAGCCTATTCGAATGGCATCCTAAAAGTTGTTGACCCTAGAAAATAGAAAGAAAGAAGAAAGAAAAGACATTTATTTATAACAACAGTAGGTAAGTACAGAAAAAAACACACTTATAGGTACATAAAGTTGCTATAAAAAGGCCCTAACTCAGCATAATGCTGACTAAGCTCCCGTAGGAGGCCTAATAGCAGCTTGTGCTTACCAAAGTCACGGTACCAGTCGAGATAGCCTCTTCTATGTTCCGCCTCCACCTCTCCATATCAGAGATTTTTACATCCAGGCCGTCGACGGGCCTGTTCAGGTCTTGCCACTGCATGCCGGACTGCCGAGGCGGCCAGCCCCGGGATGACGTCAGACTGTCCAGCTTGGGGAAGTACGCTTCTCGGATTGGTTCGCGCCAGTTTGAGAACTTCTTCACTCGCTGCAGGGCGTTGCTGAGACGCTCGCAGTTGTATCTGGTGGACAAAGATAAATCTTATCTATAATATAAAAATGAATCGCAAAATGTGTTGGTAAGCGCATAACTCAACAACGCCTGGACCGATTTCGCTAATTCTTTCTTTGTTGTGTTTGTTATTGTCAGGAGAAGGTTCTTATGAAAGAAAAAATTAAGAAAGTTGGAAACATAAATTTCCACGGGGGCGAAGCCGCGGGGCGCAGCTAGTACCTATATAAAATTCTCGTGTCACAATGTTCGTTCCCGTACTCCTCCGAAACGGCTTGACCGATTCTCATGAAATTTTGTGAGCATATTGAGTAGGTCTGAGAATCGGCCAACATCTATTTTTCATACCCCTAAGTGATAATTTTAAATTTCCACGCGGGCGTAGCCGCGGGGCGCAGCTAGTAAAATATAAATAAATAATGCTGGACAATTCACACAGAATTATCTAGCCCCGAGCTAAGCAGAGCTTGTGTTATGGGTACTAGATAACTGATATACATAATACAATACACTACATAGATAGATATTTTTTATTACCTATACATAGAAAAACATCCAGAACACCCTGAACAAATATCTGCAGATCGTATAAACATTTGTCCCGAGGCGGGAATCGAATCCGCAACCTTCTGCGTCGCAGGCGGGCCTTCGTCCGCTGCGCCACTTAGGTCGTCGTTGATGATGGTTATCATAACTTGATGTACTTATAGAACTCGAAACTTAAATTTTTCTCACGAGTCAAATAGTCATATAAGGTCAAACAGTCTAAAGGCAATAAAGCACTGATTATTGTGTTTTTTTTCTCGGTGCAGTTTGCAAAGTCCGGCAGAGCAAAGTCCTCTCTCCATTTCTCTTAATCTTAGGTGCAGTGGGTAGGTAGGTATAAAATAATTCAGTCTGTCTTGTCTTGTCTGTGTTCATCATCATCAGCCTTTAACAGTGCAGTGCATGGACCTTTCCTGGTATACCTACGCTATACAGGCTCTTCTTAATATAAGGATTTACTAGCTTGTAACTAGGTAAATGGGCACCATCATAATATTTACCTAGCAATAATCTGTTGGTGCATGTAGAAGAATAGTTCTCCTCTCCTGTCCTTGGCGACAATGTTTCTATCGCTGGAAGTGAACGGGTAGACCAAGTGCCAGTGCCAATGGTGAAGGTTGATGCCGACATCTTCACGGAAGTACGACAAACGGTGCTCTTCTTCTAAGTCAGTCGCGGTGTAGTCCCGCGGGATTATTATGGGCGTGCGCTGAAAATAAATTTAACTATGTTATGTTCAGCAAGAATTATTTCTACGTCAGTGCGCCAATTGTAATATACAATATTATATATAATACAATATTTTTAAGGCGCCAAAAGATATAAAAATATTTAATATCTATACTTAATATAAAAATGAATCGCAAAATGTGTTGGTAAGCGCATAACTCAACAACGCCTGGACCGATTTCGCTAATTCTTTCTTTGTTGTGTTTGTTATTGTCAGGAGAAGGTTCTTATGAAAGAAAAAATTAAGAAAGTTGGTAACATAAATTTCCACGGGGGCGAAGCCGCGGGGCGCAGCTAGTAATAATATAAAACTAAACTTCTTCATCTGTAACCCGCCTAAAACTTTTGTTCGAAACAATAAAAAATCTGCGTTTAGTGGAGCGGTGAGATGACCTTGAATTTGACAGATGTCAAAACTGGTAACGTTCCATTCACAAAGATTTTTGTCAGAAAAATTACACACAATATTTGCTTGCCCTTTCTCATTTATGTACCATGCTGAGATAAGTTATTTTCCTGTTTTGTTCACTTTAAACAACAGGAAAATAACTTTAACTCTGATCAAAACAACGCAAAACAAAGAAATCAATAAAATTAAGAAATTATTGACAGCCCAAATTCGTTGTCAAAAAGTAGTAGTAACGGAACGTTATAATTCCAAAAGTCACGTAGGCCAGCCGCGCGTGTTTATATTTTGTTTGACGAGGAATAACCTGAGAATATTTTATAAACGAGCAGTGTTTTTGTGAAGACAATGGTGTAAATTCGTTCCTACAACATGGAAGATTACGCTAATAATCCTGGAGTAGTAGTGGTTCGCGCAAAACCCGAGGGACAGAGAAAAACTTTCAAACCGAACATACGTGCAGTAAATAAAATCCCTGATGAGCTTCTGAATGATCCTCTGCTGAATAGAGCGTGTGAATCTCTTCCTCAGAACTACAATTTTGAAGTCCACAAAACAATTTGGCGGATACGTTCGCTCAACGCAAAACGTGTGGCTTTGCAACTTCCTGAAGGTATTTTGTTTATCTCTGAACTTTTAGACACAGAGTAAAAGTTATTTATTACCTAAAGACTTTTTTCATTTTTACAGGTCTCACGCTGTTTGCGACAACACTCTGTGATATAATAGAAACATTCACCGAGAGTGACACTGTGATATTAGGCGATGTAACCTATGGAGCTTGCTGTATCGATGACTTCACTGCCGTAGCATTGGGTGTGGACCTCTTAGTGCACTACGGACACTCCTGCCTCATACCCATAGACCAAACCAGCAGCATCAAGGTCCTATACATTTTTGTAGATATCAAAATAGACCCCTCACACTTTGTTGAAACAATCAAACTGAACTTCCCAAAACATACACATCTAGCCATTGTCAGTACCATACAATTTGTCACAACCCTGCATTCTGTAGCTAAAAATTTACGCTCTGAAGAGTACATAGTGACTGTGCCACAAAGTAAACCACTTTCACCAGGAGAAATCCTTGGCTGTACTGCTCCCAAGCTAACTGCTGATGCTATAGTTTATTTAGGAGATGGCAGGTTTCATTTAGAAGCAATAATGATAGCCAATCCTAAAATATCTGCCTATAAATATGATCCTTATGAAAAAAAATTCACTTCAGAAGTTTACGAACATAGCTTGATGCAAACTAATAGACAAAATCAAATTAAGAGTGCAGAGCATGTTGGTAGCTTCGGCCTCATTCTAGGCACATTAGGAAGACAAGGAAGTACCGAAGTTCTAGGAAATTTAGAAAAACAAATTAGGAATACTGATAAAAAATATGTTAAAATTCTACTATCTGAAATTTTCCCTAGTAAATTGGCTTTATTCAATTTAGATGCTTTTGTCCAAGTAGCCTGTCCTAGACTGTCTATTGATTGGGGTACTGCCTTCTTAAAACCTTTGCTAACACCATATGAATTTTCAGTGTCAATGGGTAACAGTAAATGGTTGAAAGACGATGGGACCTATCCTATGGACTTTTATTCTAATGACAGCCTTGGGCCTTGGACACCTAATTACAAACCTTTACTGTGCACAGAGACAGGTAAAGAATGCGATAACTGTTGTGGTAATAAGTAACTTACTGGGGTTCCCTCAGGGATGACAGCAACTGCCTCTCGCGCTTGCGAGAATACTTGCGAGTCCAAAAACTTTGAGGGGAAAGTCTCTGCAAAGTTTTGGATGCTGACATCTCTTGTGTCACGTCTGGGAACAAAAATTTACTTTATTGCCCACACTAAAAACACACAACTTCCTATGTTCAAGTAGTAAATTTTAAAGGAAGTAATTGGATTTTTTTAAATATTTAGTCAGCTGGAAAAATCATAGATGCAGCTCAATTAACTTTTTCTGCTGGCAAAACCAGTATTTCGGATGACCAAAACCTCTTTTATTTTCTGAGCATTTATATGATACCCAATTTTATATACATATTGCAATATATCACGATAATAATAGTGTCTTATATCATGTTGGGTTTTGTCTGCCGTAGATGAGACAGTCTAAGACCGCACATGTTAAAGATTATCGAACTTACCTGTGCATCAAAGCAACAGAGAAGCAGTAGTTAAACAGTTGAGGGTTCAGGTTGGACCGTGCGAAGACGCAGGTTGAAAGGAATTCTTGCAGTTGATCCTCGGGAACACCTAGGAAATAGTAGATTAATGTTGTATTGTAAAGTAATCAGACTACTATAATATTATTAATTTTGTTAAAATAAAGTTTTATAATTGACAAATTGCTGATTTTTTATCAAACCATTAATTTAATATTTGTTTTGTGAATTAGGTTTATATTTAGCTCAATTGGAATAACTCTCGTTAATTGTGGAAATTAAAGTTTTCTATTTGGCTAAGTCTCTTTTAGAGACCTATCCGCGTTTAAACGTCAAACGTTTTTACTACTAGGTACAAATCTCAAGTACGTAAATTTCGTGTGAGGACTTCACAGATTTCAGAATATCAATCTGTGATAGTGCTGGAATGCTAGTAAAGCTAAATCCTCTAAAACTCACCTAAAAGAGCATCGATAACCTCAGTGGACATCTCCTGATGCTTAGGCAAGAAGAGCGAGAAGTCAGCATCAGTCGGCAGTTGGGAGGCCAGAGGGAAGTTAGGTAGTTGCTTCAGGTTCATGAGAGGAATCCTCTCTGATGCATCGTCACCGAAACGGTTGTTTAACTCGATGCCGTTGTTTGAGTAATCTGGTGGCTGTGGAAGAGTTGAAATGGAGATTATCTTTTTTTAATGGCCCTAACATGTAGTTAGTAGGAAGACACAGAAGGTAGTTAGAGGTAGTCTATCCTAAGGCATAAGATAGGCCGATATTTTTGCTTCTGTAAGTAGGTCTAAAGAGGTGGGCTTACTGAAAATTTTCGCTTGGGACAGGGTGCTTGGCTTGGGTTGCTAATGCAAACTCAGAAGGCCCTAGGTTTCATGTAGGACGTAATTAGGTTTATTTGAAGTGATAATGGTAGTAGGTAATAAGGATATGACTTACCAATAACTGTTCGGTGAGCTGGAAGACAGCTTTTTTATCGCCTTTGGGAGTAATCAGCGACTCATTAGGGCGATCGAACAGAAGGTATAAACTGTCTTTTACGTTATCCATTTCGACCACTTACACCGGCTTTTACCGGTATTAAAATATTTTAAACTGCAGTCTCACTTCACAGGCTGTGAAGTGGGAATGATGAATAGCAGCCAGGTCTCCCCTTTTATACTAGTTTCCTTATGAGGGCGGGTGCAATAGCTTTTCGAGCGCAAAACCACAACACGGCAACAGATAACGTGCGATAAACGTGAGAATAGTTTTAACGTTTAAAAACAGGAAAATGAAATGTCCTGTAACACCACGCCCTCTGTGGTATAGACAGGAAGTTTGATACCGTAATAATTAATTGGTCATTTAAAAACAAAGTTTGGTTAAGGCAAGACTCGTGGCAATGTTCGCATTTACATTTGAATACTGTAGGAAATAAACAGGTAAAATTAAAAGTTTCATTTGAACAAAACAATATTATTATCTAGCTATATAAATAAAACAAACACAACAATGATTTAGTTAGGTATTCATAAAATCACATAACATAGAACAGTCTACTATTCTATGCAGAATCACAATAATTTGTCTATTTCTACTATTTTTCCTTTAAGAACTTGCAGACTGTCTCTAAAAATTTCTCAGGTTTTTGACTGTGCACCCAATGCCCTGCTCCATCTATGAACACAATACTTGCTAGGGGGAAGTATTCTTGAATCTCTTTCTGGTCATTTTTCCTGAAAATAATACAGAAAGGTTTTACTTACAGGGTAAAAATTAATGAGATTGCTTTATATTGCATTCCTTTTTTTATTTATAGAGGTATTTTACTTACCCTATATAATCTGAAAGAGATCCTCCAATAAATAAAGTTGGTCCGCAATACTGAAGCCCCTTCAAGTTATTAGGGAAGCCAGAGATGTGTGATTGAAAGTTATCTTTTAAAGCTGGTATATTAACTCGCCAGGTGTAGGAGCCAGTATTTGTTTGAATTAAATTAGTGATCAAAAAGTTTCTCA
Organism: Eupithecia subfuscata; assembly: GCA_963564075.1. Classification (NCBI taxonomy): domain Eukaryota; kingdom Metazoa; phylum Arthropoda; class Insecta; order Lepidoptera; family Geometridae; genus Eupithecia; species Eupithecia subfuscata. The sequence continues at coordinate 6,236,537 of OY751117.1, read as the reverse complement.
AGTTGACGTCAGGAGTAATGGATTTGAGCTGTTCATCGGCCAACTTCCTAGCTTTGGACATGGCGATGCCTGATCGGATGGATACACCGGCCATGGCATCAAAGAGGCCAGCCATTGTGAAGATCTGAGGGCTTGTTTTCACTGGTGAGATATCTACTACTACCAGACTTGAAACCAGATCAGACTGAAAAGATAGAAAACAGTAATTATTATTTACACTTAAAGCTAGATGATGATTTGTACAATTGATATTATCCATGTTACAAAGAAAATTACAATCAAATAATAATATCCATGTTACATGTAATGCTGTCTGTAGGTCGATTAAGACTATTACTCTTTAGTACTGAAGGATTTGTTCACTTTTATATTGAATGATGAATCCATTTAATGGTGTTAAATTAGTGTACGTACTTACACAGAGTAGAGACAGCACCATAGCAGTTCTTCCGCCCATACTGTGCCCTAGTAGCGACACCTTAGACAGCTCTAACTTCTTTAAGAGTTTCATCACATCATGAGCCATATGAATGTAGGAGTGCTGGGAAGAGTGTCTGCTGTCACCATGGTTACGAGCGTCCACGCTGATCACCTTCCTTCCTGTCGTCCTGTGGATGGCTTTACTCATGCTATTCCAATTATTCTTTGACCCCAGCAAACCGTGCAAGATCACTAGAGGAGGCAGCGGAGAGGTAACTTCTTCCGAGCCTGTGCTTTCGTATGAAGCATAGGCCAAGTCCACAGTTTCAGCATTTTCTGATGTGGAACTGGCATGTCTAGATATTACTGTAGGAAGCAATTTAGATGTGTTACTCCAGTTATGAAGCACATTTCTGTGATATAGCCGGAGTAACATATTTGTTTTGAAAAATTTGTATAAAACAAAAATTTTGAGGTTAACTAATTTATTGACATTTGTTTATTTGACAGTTGTCAATTTGATAGGAGTGACAGTGACTAAAAGCAGTGTAAAATTGTTTTTTATTTACTACAGGAGAGGTATCTTTCCAAACCAAAGAGTAACTTATTATCATCAATTCATCATCATCACTTAAGACTGCCTGCACATCAGCAGCTACTTAAAGATCACTTTGTTTTTAAGGTTCCGTACCTCAAAAAGGAAAAAAGGAACCCTTACAATAAAGGATCACTTTGTTGTCCGTCCGGTGAACAGCAAGGTCTTATAGCACAAAATCCGAAACCATACATAAATTTGCAGTTTATTCACTAAAAAAATTACTTTTAATACTCGCCGATTCGCCATGGACCATAACCTATAGGGAAGGGATCCCGTAGATTCCGTAAACCTAGAATTATGAAATTTGGCGAGAAGCAAGGCACAAGTAAAAAAAAAAATCCGAATAAGGTAAAGTAGGTAATTTATTCACAAAAAAGAATACTTTTGATTCTCGCCATGGACCAAAACCTACCTATATACCTACCTATACCTAGGGTAGGTACTTCCCGTTGACCTAGAATCATAAAATTTGGCAAGAAGCAAGGTCATACAGCACAAGTAAAGGAAAAAATCCTAAAACTGTAAATTTGTAGTTCATTCACCAAAAAAATACTTTTGATTCTTGATATAGACCAAAATCTACAGGGTACTACCCGTTGACATGACATGTCGTAAGAGGCGACTATGGGATATCCACCGGGAGCGGGCAGCAGCGCCCCCTGCTCAACAATTCTACCACCACCGAACTGCGATCCCCAACCCGCATGCCCAGCGTGAGGATTATGGGCATAACCCCCATGTGATAACCGCTAATAAGGCGCTTATCAGGGGGAGGCCTGCGGTCCCTTAGCAGACCAATACAGGCTGTTGAGGATTCAGTAGGTATGAACATATCTTCTTTTAATATTACCTATAGGTTCGATAGGATACCTAGGTCTCAAATAACCAAAACAAAAGTACCTTCTACCTCAAGTATTTACCTACCGATCTACCGCCGAGTAAGTGTGGTTAGCAAAATGAGCCAGCAAATTCATGAATCTAGGACAAACCGGTTTCCACACCATTCCACACGACCTAGGTCAAATCAACAATTTCGTGTGTGAAAACGTCCTGTCGAAATACCTACACAGAAACGTACAGTCGAACTTCTTATCTTAGGCAGTCATAGTACCTAGGGTAGAGTTAGCTGTGAAAATAAAATGTATTTAAGTACCTATTAATGTACTTCGCCTGGGTGGAAATTTTAGAAATTTATAGCTCACCCCTTTGTAAAAATAAAAAATACGTGATTCATTAATTTACTATATTGATTGTTTATACCTAGGTAGGTAGGTACATACCGAGTTTTGAGTGAATAGAACTAAGGAATAATAATTTTCCATAGAAACTTTACCACTCTTTTCACCCCCTCAGAGGCTAATTTTTGTTATTCTAGAACCTAAACTATCTACACACCAAATTTCGTATAAATCTGTTAAGTAGATACGTGGAAACAAACATTCACACAAACTTTCGCATTTTTAATATTAGTAGGATATAGGATATTAATTAAACTACCTACTATGCACTGCACTCCCAAATGTTTTCTGCAACTAAATGTAAATGGTTAATGTACCTAAGTACTAATTTATGAAAATTTGTAACGCAACAAAACTAAGTAAGTACATGTATTTGCGTGCAATTTTACTTCAAAGTAAAAACTTGGGAGTGTAGGTAAACCAGTGAGTTTACGCTAGTAATAGTACTTCAATGAGGTAAACATAATATTTTCTCTGCCGACAGGTATAGCGACTATACCGTAGCAGCAGGTAACTTTTAAATTTTAAATTATACGGTTACGCGTTCCACAAATTTAGGCGTGCGTTGGCCGTACTACCTACTAGCAATTAGGAGCCTACAAGAAAATACGCAATTCAGCCATGTTTCAAACTATTTATTCCTTGATATGAACTCTTTAGCCATACTTAGAAATACTTTAGGATTTTCTGCGTGCACGTTGTGTCCGACGTCCTTTATGTATTTCAGATCAACTTTCGGGAAAAAACCCTTGATTCCGGGTAGATCTTCAGGCCTTGAATGACGAAAAGAAATACATGAATAGATAGAAATAATCCAGGTTTGAACCCATTTAACCATGGAGGTCATAACTTATACTTAGTGCTGATACTCTGCTAGCTTATGTCCGCGGCTTCGCACGCAATATTCCCGTGCCTAGTATGTGCAAAAGTGACCTAGGTAAACCAGCCTACTATATAGGCAACTTTTGGTGGCCTGAACCATACCCACAAAGGTATGGTCAATTCATCTGTGCAGTGGGTTTGGCGAGAAAGAGTAACAAACCAGGAAAATTTTATACTTGCTCGAGTAGGTACCTCATTTAATATGCCTGGTATGTACATACTTACAGGGTGTTTATAAAACCCGTCCTACCACTAAGACCCAAACAGCGGTACTACAAAAACCAACGTAAACGCTGGTCTAACAAGCGTTTAGCTAAACAGTGTCTGAATAGTTAGACATGGGTACAACAAGAGTTTAACTCTCTTTTAAACTATGTCTAAGTCATGTCTACATAACTGTAAACCGTCGTTAAACGCAGTTTTGTGGTAACGCGCGCTTTTGTTAAACAAGCGCTCAACAGATGTCTAACTTTTTTGTAGCACCGCTAAAAGAGTTTCACCAAGTGATGGTTAAATGTTAAACAGTTGTTTTAACGTTGTTGACACAAGTTTTCATACATTAAACGTCAACCTAAGCCGTGTGCTGCCGCCTTAGAATTTGCACTAGGTACCTCAACTCTTTTCGCGGGTGTCGTAAGAGGTGACTAAGGGTCAATTCACACCGAGACGCGACGCGACGCGACGCGACGCGACGATACTCAAAGAGGCCAATGATTTCGCGCTACGCCGCGCGTCGTCGCGAGACGCATCGCGACGTCGCGAGGCGCATCTTAAAATCGTAGCAGGACGACGCCTCGCTGCGCAGCGAGATGCCGCGAGGCGCAGCGGAACGTATCTACTAGCCGCGGGCGCCGCGCGGCGGTGTGATGTCTTCTTTTTAATTTTATTTTTGTAAACTTCTTCCTCTTCATCTTCTGCAAGAAGTCCGATTATAACAAGATCCCAGTCTATCATTATATTTTCAATCGAGCACTCGACCGAACTGCATCAATTCTAAACGAAGTCTGAACGGAAATAGTAGAGAAGTCGCCACAGCGGCCTCAGGCTGCGCCTCGCGGCGTCGCGCGGCGTCGCGCGGCGTCGCGCGGCGTCGCGCGGCACCGTGAGACGCAGCACCGCTCTTGCACGCCGCGCGTACCGGCGATGCACCGCTGCGTCACGATACGTCGCGCTACGCCGCGAGGCACCTCGAGGCGCAGTGCTGCGTGGTGCAACGTAATCTGAATTCTCACAATGTAATGTGTATCTTTTCGTGTAGTGAATAAAGTATATTCTGAGTCGCTCTATGAAAAATGTGCGCGCAGCGTCGCGCCGCGTCGCGTCTCGGTGTGAACTGACCCTTAGGGATATCCACCGGCGGCGGGCAGCAGCGCCCCCTGCAAAACAATTCTACCACCGAACTGCGATCTCCAATGCGCATGAGCAACAGCGTGGGGATTATGGGCATTGCCCCCCCATCAGATAAAAGCTAATTAGGCGCTTTATCAGGGGGAGGCCTGCGTCCAGCAGTGGACCAATACATGCTGTAGGGGTTAACCGACGAAGCAGCCTAATTGTGCAATTATCAATTGGTGAACATAGACTTAGTTTTCTGTTCTATCGGTGCACGTGTCTTGTCTTGTCTTATTCTACTTGAAGAACTTAAAATAGCAAAGTGAAAGAATTACTTAATATTATTAATATTAAATACTTACGGAAGATAATCCGATTGCCCACCGCCGATAAATAATGTTGGGCCATCATAAGTCTTCCCAGTCATTTCGGCGGGAAAGGTCGCAATGTCAGGAAAGTGTTTCTGCAAGGCGTCCACATTACACAGCCAGCCTACGCTCCCGTTTGCCTTCTTACCAAGGCTCATGAGAACAAAACTCAACAACGCAGGGTGGTCAACAATTCCTGATCCCATTAGCTTGTTTTTTACGTAGTCCCTGGCTTTGCTTGCATCCATGCCGCTGAAGTCGAGCGCCTTCATGCTGTCTAACAGGCGAGGTACGAAGGAGTTTCGAAGACCCGCTGTAGATACAGGAGAAATATCCAACACCATCAAGGATTTCACCCTCGCTGCCTGGAAGAAATTTCCCGATAGTTTAGACTCCTTTTCGTTTTAAATCATTTATTCGACGACCTCTGTGGCGCAGCGGGCGAAGGTCTGCCTGCGACGCAGGAGGTTGCGGGTTCGATTCCCGCCTCGGGACAAATGTTTGTACGATCTGCAGACATTTGTCCAGTGCGTTCTGGATGTTTTCTATCTATAATAAAAAATATCTATCTATGTAGTGTATTGTATTAAGTATATCAGTTATCTAGTACCCATAACACAAGCTCTGTTTAGCTTGGGGCTAGATAATGCTGTGTGAATTGTCCAGCATTATTTATTATTTATTATTCTCAAAAATACATATTACACTTACACGTCACTTACTTGAGAACAAGGTTTTTACTTAATTAGGTTTACATAGGTTATGGTCGTTCAAAATTTGCTCGTTCAATGTGCCTATTTTTTGAGAAGTGAATCATCATTAATGAAATGCTCGGTTAGTTTAGATTTAAACACATTGAACGAGGTTACATTTTTAGTTTGGGAGGGTAGATTATTGTAAAGCAGTGCGCCTTCATAGAGTATCGTTGTTTTTCCATATTTCGTGCTTGACCTCGGTAGAACAATAAAGCTGGCGCGGCGTGAGCTACGTTTCCTAATTTCTAGTGTACGATAAGATAAGTTTGTATGAACGGTGTGGTTTAGTATTTTACGAACGAGGATGCATGTACTAGGTATATTTATATAACTGTTTAAGGTTCACTGTATGAGTTTGTTACAGATTAAATAGTAATTTAACAAGTTTATTTTGTGAGATTTGAAGTTTAACTAGTTTAGACTAACTAGTCTACTCCTTTCTAGGTTCCTAGATATTTTTGTAGCTTTTAGACTATTTTGTAGCTGTTAGACTGTGGCTATCTATACAAGACTGAATTGGTAGATATCTACTAGTCTAGACCTTCGTGGTACACCGCCGCCGGTCAAATCGTCACTTCCCATTAGGTGATATTGTGGTCAAATGAAGGTCTACCGATGATAAAAAAATGGTAGAGATATAAAAAACAAAATTATAAGATATAAGTTTATTCACAAAGGAAATTACAATCAACTAATAGAAATAAATAACAAATAGTATTTACAATTGAAACAATTGAGCTAATTGCAGACTGTTGGAAACAATCTACAGGTAGCTCAACTGATCCATATCAATACCAGTCAGAAGCGTCCCCAAGACGCTGGCTGCATTCCCCCGGTGTATGGCAATGCTGATGCGCTGTGCCAGATACTCACCAGCTCTCGGGTCACGCGTCGCTTCGACCAGACGCTCAGATAGTTTTTTGAAAACCCGAAGAGCCTCGGTACCCCACGGACCTAGGGTCTCGACTCCAAGGGGAGCAAATGTGTAGGCTCTGTAGAGACCTGCATATTTGCGCCTCTTGAGATCTTAGTTATAAAAAATATAATTCAATAAATGCAGAGGTAACTCTATCTCTCTCTCTCTCTCTCACTGTAACCCTTTCACGTCTAAACGGCTTAAAACGAATTTGGCAAAGGGATAGAAGATGGCCCGACGAAGGACATAGGCTACATTTTATCCCGGAAAAACGCGTGCGAAACCGCGAGCAGAAGCTAGTTTTCATATTTAATGACACTAATATTATAATACGCGATTCCTGGAAGAGTTTGGGGGAGACCTTTGCCCAGCAGTGGGACGAAATAGGTTAGATAAAAAAAAAATTTAATTGCGAAAGATTGGACGGATGAATGTTATTTACTTTTTCAAGCCAAAACCACTGCGCAGATCGAGCTGTATAGCTCTAAACCTGGATTCAAACATAGCATACTGTTTATCATATTATACCTATTAGGTCTTATGGGATAGAAATAAACGTAAAACATTCACAAGAAACAATGCGTGCGAAGCCGCGGGCAGAAACTAGTTCGCTTATATTTTTTCTATCACCTATATTTTTCTATCACAAAAAAGGTCTAGGTCTATCGTACATACCTCAGTCAAAGCTAAAACCATGCCAGTACGTCCTCCCATGCTGTGACCAATAATATGAGCCTTATCCACCTTCAAATTGCTCATAAGAAGCAATACATCAGACGCCAATTCTGGATACGTGTGTGGAGTTTCATGGGGGCTTCCTCCATGGTTCCTCATGTCTGGTGTCACCACCGAAGTGTTGTTTGCTGCTGCTAGGTGCTTCGAAATTGAGTTCCAGTTCTTTTTCGACCCAAGCAAACCATGGAGCACGAAGATAGGAATGCTGCCGGAAGATGGAGCCTGGCCGTGGATATTGTGAATCAAGTTGACGGCATGTCGTTTTGGCACGTTAGTGCTACTCAAACATTTAAAAAAAGTATGTTTTGAATATGTAAACCCAATAGACAAAATCTCCATTCCATTTCTACACTTGGAATACCCGGAGAGTAAGTATATAAACTGCTACACTGAAATGCCTAAATTATCAGGGTAGTAGGTACATTATGTTACCAATGTTATAAATTGAAAATATTGTTTTTGTAAAATGAAACCACAAATAGAATTCACACTTGATATTTGCACTGTAGCTTATCTCTAGTTTAGTATGGCTCTGTACTTGCGCATGGTTTGACACGTGTCTGTCAATATCTATGTATTCCAGGGACGTGGTATGTACTTATGTACAACGTGGACTGAGTACTCGATGAAAAAGTTGATTCAAAAAGCGGCCTAAACCTTCTTAACCTTAGCAACAGCTTCAAATTTTAAAAGCAAACCATTACGGTCCAGACAGAGAGCTATGCATACGGCATACGGGCATGGTGTCCCCGTTACTCAAGTTGCATTTTGCTGCACGAAAACTTATTTGCAGTTCTGTCTGACATATTTAAGAGGTAATATATAACGAATGACAAGAATAGGTACTCAAAATTACTTAGTAGAGTGGGATGCATTGCCTGTGTACTTGCTATTTCGCTCGGACCGTTTTTTGGCGCAACTACGGGCGTGGGTGCTACGGGAACGTTACGGAGTTGCAACAGGGACGCAACGGGCGTGGGTGCTACGGGATCGCTACGGAATTGCTACGGGGAAGCAACGGGCATGGGTGCTTCGCTACGGAGTTGCTACGGGGACGTAACGGGCGTGGGTGCTACGGGAACGCTACGGAGTTGCTACGCGAGTGCTATGGGATTATGCGACGCGCGTTGAAGTCTTTTGTATGGGGAAAGTTGGCGATTTAATTTTTACTTCAAGAGTCGGGGGGGGGGGGGGGGGAGCCATTGTTACACTGATCTTAATACCTATTGTAACTGCTGGTTCTTATACAGAAATTCTGCGCTTGTTTGTTCCCATGTGATGCTAAACAAGATACGTCAAGTGCGAGTGTAACTCGCGCGCCGAGGGTTTCCAACGTTGGTCAAATATACAAATATGTTCTAAACTTAAAGGTACCGGTTAGAGACTTCGCTATTTAATGAATACCTATAAAAGGTAGGTAGGTACCAACCTACATTTCAGATGGATCTCTCTGCATACTTCGGTAGCGAACATTTACCATTACCTCCGATAGCGGGGGTTTTTCCACTAGTTCGACCTACTACCTACCTACTAATGTGAATCTAGTTGTGTTGGGGTGCCCCAACACAACCTACTAATGTGAATCTAGTCATAGGTAATGAACGTAACCGATTGCGCTCTGGCGCGCCAGACACACCGCGACACAGCAATGTGAACCTAGCTTAACCGAGGGTAGGTACCCCTCAAATTGCTTATTTTCAACTCCGTTGGACCTCCATATCTTCCAAACTACTGAATATTTAACTTTGAAATTTATATATGGTAAAGTTCAGGACTTATTCTATCGATCATATGTTTCGAAAACACGATTCCATAAAATTTTCTCGATAGAAAAAAATCGCAAAGTTACCTCTAATTTTTTACTAAAACCCTAATTTCTCAATAAATACAGATGATACGATCTTGAGATTAAGCATAGTAATTGAGCTAAGTATAAAGAACATTTTATATGTTGCTTTTTTTTCAATTAATTATTCTAATGTTTGTGGGGAGCAAATAACTACTAAAAACTTGATTTTTGGGCTTACGCCGCTTTGCTCTGTCCCGCTCCTGTGAACGCGAAATCCTATGCCTATCCTCTTCACACAATAACGAGGTAGGGTACCGCCTTAAGCGTGTTCCGAACATTACTTTAGTATCATCTATTTATGTCACTTTAAACTAGAACTACTACTTTTTGACTCTACAGCACAGGGTTTATTTTTATTTATTTATTTATTTATTTATATGACCATGGAGATATAATGACAGGAACTTAGCCTAAGCTGTGACATCTCTCATTCAATAGAATAAACAACACCTTCACAATAAAAATTACACAGCAGAACACTATTCGTATAAAAATGGAAACGCACAATAATAATAATATAGGTACAGCAAAATTTAATACAAACAAAATTTACTCATCTAAGAAGTATCCTAGTGTAGAGATCAAAGTGAGATCACGATTAGTCTTAATGTACCGAGGTATTTAGCAAAAATAAGAATTTTAAGTTAATGTGATTTTCGTATTTTGTAGGTATGCATCTATTTGTGATGAATAAATTTACTTTACTTTATTACTCTATCTGTAATGGAGTGGAATCAAAAAAAGGAGTTCTTTTAAATCTTATATTGAATCACAAAACATAAACAGTACAATCAAAAGTCTGTCTTCAGGAAGCCAATGACCAGTTCTAGGAAAGCCTTGGGGTCCTCCAAGTGAAGGTGGTGGTTAGTGTTATTCACGTAGGTGATCACCGCTGAAGGGAATAAGTCCCTAATGTGGGTTAGGTCGTCCGCACTGCGAAAAAAAAATAACCGTTACTTGCGTGCTTTAATTCGACCTCTGTGGCGCAGCGGACGAAGGTCTGCCTGCGACGCAGGAGGTTGCGGGTTCGATTCCCGCCTCGGGACAAATGTTTGTACGATCTGCAGACATTTGTCCAGGGCGTTCTGGATGTTTTCTATGTATAATAAAAAATATCTATCTATGTAGTGTATTGTATTAAGTATATCAGTTATCTAGTACCCATAACACAAGCTCTGCTTAGCTTGGGACTAGATAATGCTGTGTGATTTGTCCAGCATTATTTATTTATTTATTTAATTGTATACGAGTCTAAAAATTCCAATATAACCTTGAAAAAATGTCTGGAACCAATTCTTTCATATAAATTGCACCTCATTGCACTTCATATAAATTGGCTTTAAGGTACAATTTATATGAAAGAATTGGTAGGTACAACTAATAGAATACACTTGTATACAATACTAATTTCATAGGGAAATAAGTCCCTAATGTGGGTTAGGTCGTCCGCACTGCGAATAAAAAATAATCGTTGCATGCGTGCTTTATGTTACAATTTAAATAAAAGAATTGCTAGGTACCAGACATTTTTTTACCAGATTATATTGGAATTTTTGGCATATTTAATACTAATTTAATTGGATAATTAATAAAATTTTAAAGAATAAGGATTCCAATTCGCCTATCAACAACAAACTTACATAAAACATACATAAAAAAATATACAAACATGCAAAAACAAATCTTTCCTCTTTATAATATGAGTGTAGCTAAATAATTTTTTATTTGATTTGATTCTTCGTGAGATAACAATCTTAGCTATATGTCTGACTAAAATATAATGGAGCTGCAATGTTAATTTAAAGCCCTTTATGGAAGTGGTTTTATCATAGATATAAGTAAAATTTTGTAGATAGGTTAAGTTGGCGCTGGGAGAACGTACCATACGTTCTCCCAGCGCCAACGTAACAAATGGCCTGTGTTATGTTACAATTAAAAGCAAAGACACGCTATTTCCAAATTTTTGCAATATACCAACCTAATGAACAACAAAGATGGAAAGGCGTGCCCAGTCCGACTATGGTTGGACTTATTTGGACCTAATTTGACCGTTCCACTTTCGAGAATCTAGTACCTACCCAATCTCCCTAATTTTTCTAACATCGACGGTTTTATGGTATTTACAATTAAAATAAACGTGCAAGTGCAATTCCCGTATTTATAAGATAAGAAGGATCTGTTATGGATGGATTTTTGCATATTAATTTATATAAGAATCCCAAAAAGTACCTAATGCCGGCGGGACTTGAACCTACGACCTTTGCACCTTTCCACCACATTTTCAGTTGAGAGCAGAGTTGCCAATTTCACCACTGACTAAGTCCACCACACAAATTTTTGGGAATCAATGAAGGAATGAAGAATTTTCAGTAAGAAGAGATAATCTTCTGTCTCTCTAATAAAGGTAAATTAAATCTTAATTCAATGAATCAGATTGCTCAATAGCTAGATAATGCAATTATTCAAAGTTATTTAAATTAACTACCTATTCTCTTGTTTTCCACAAATTTGTGAAATTCGTCATTGAATAAAAGGTTAAAGTTCAAAAGGTTTGTTGAAAGCATGTCTAAACGAAGATTTTTATTGCTTACCTTATAGAGTCTATACACCAAAGTCACCGGCTCGCCGACTAGTTGAAAAAAAAGTGTCGGCTACCCACAATACATACCTACCTACTCTAAAATGTCGCGAGAACCCGCCGGCCAGTGTCAGCCCATTATACCTAGGTAGATATAAGTACATAGTACGTATATTTGTATTAGTATAATAGGTACAGGTACAGTATGTATTTTACTACATACCTACGTGCTTATTTTGACGTAGGTAGACAATTATGTGGTTTTACTTGTCGTTATATAAATAACTTACAACTCGCTCCGGCTCGCACGGGTAGCGGAACAGTTTTACTGTTCTAGACTTTTTTTAAGAGGAATGATTCCGTAAAACATAGTTTTCATATAACTCTACAATCAGGCGGCGCACGTCAGCAACATAATCCAGCAATGGAATCAGTCGACATTATTTTTTTCAAGACATCTTCAACAATCATCGTCACCAAAACAGAAAACCTTCATCCAACTATCCTACTAATATTAAAAAGGCGAAAATTTGTGAAATCTGAATTTTTGTTACCTAGGACCTCCAAAACTACTGAACAGATCAAGGTGAAATTTGGCGTACGTTTAGTGCAAAGTCTAACTTAGATAATAGGCTACTTATTATACTGAAATTACGCGTGGGAAGCCGCGGGCAGAACCTAGTTAATTATATACCTTAACTTTCCCCACGAATTACTTCGTCCTTTGATGAAAACCGTATAAAATTTAATAGCTAGTTTTTGAGTTTATCGCGTACAGACAGACAGCCAGGCGCTCCCCTCGGCGCGTCTGTCTGTCTGTCTTTCATAAAATATTTCGTGATACGAGTAAGTACCTACTACATGCAAATGTAACATCTATAGGTAACATTAAGATATTAAGTTTGTTATCCTAATGGTAAATAAATTATTTTGTATTTTATACTGTTTATTGACTCTACATACATACAATACAAGAGGACTCTATCTATAGTTTCACAGATGAAAATGCACTGCAACATTCCAATTATATAGTTTCTACGGAGCGGAAAATTTTGCATGTTCTCAAATTAAGTACCTACCTATAAAAAAAAATTCAAGTTTTAAAAGTTGTCGAGAGATAAAGTACCTTCGTAACGTACATATGTGTGCTATACAAGTGCTATAGTTTAAGTAGAGTTTAAAGCCTATCCATCCAGGGTAGGTTAGATACGCCATTGCTGGCTATAGTGATGCTATTTTAGTACCTACCTACATACATAAAAGTGTACTTACGGAATATAATCTGACAGTTGACCACCAATAAATAAAGTCGGTCCTTCGTACATCTTTCCCTTCATAGGCGGAAACGAAGAGATGAACTTGAAATGTTTGATCAGAACCTCGTGATTGCAAGTCCATCCAATAATACCATCAGGTTTTACCTCGATGTTCGAAAGAACTTCAGCAATAACGATATCGTCATCGCATATTTTCTTCAGCGCCTTTCGCGTTTCCCTCCTGGCTTTGTACACTTTCTTTGGATATTTGAAGTCAATTTTTTGCAATTTGAGAAGGAGGTTATACATCTTGAGGAAGTGAGGGTCCGTGGAATGTGGAGATATGTCCACCACGATGAGACCAGATACTCGACTTGGCTGAAATTAAAATTGAGGTTCAGTGAGCGAGCTCATAGCATAAAAAATTGGTAAAGGCAGCTACTTACTGCTGTTAAAGCGGTACACATAGCAGCCCTGCCTCCCATATTGTGCCCGATCAGGCTTGCTTGCCGCATTTTCAGTTTGTCCAGCAGCTTGATAACATCCTGGGCCATGTCCTCATATTTATGAGAGTTTACGTGAGGGCTAAACCCGTGGTTCCTCAGGTCTAAACAAATGACGGTCCTTTTAGTCAGGTTGTAGATTATTTTCGCCAAACTCTTCCAGTGTCTTCTTCGGCTTAACAGTCCGTGAAGGATGAATATTGGCGGTTTTTCTGGTTCCAGAGAGCCCAAGCCGATAAGTTTGTAGGATAGGTTGATGGGTCGGATCCATGTCTTGTAAGGGTTATATTTCAATGCTAGGAAAACTTTTGCTGGAAGGTTGCATCCTAGGTTCATTGCCTTGCAAAATTGCTAAAGATAGATAGGTACCATGGATAAGGGTTTCTGTTTTTTTGGTACAAGGAATAACGGACTAAAGGAAGCGTGGTTATTTTTTAAATATTGATATTTTGTGAGTGAACAATCGGTTTGTTTTGGTTTTATTGTGATGCGACGTGAAACATTGCGAATGACAGGAGGGAGCATAAACTCAAATCTATAGGTTTTTTTTCTCGATGACTCAAATCCAATAAAAATATGTATATAAATAAGTTATACGTTCTTTCTCTATGACGAAATGTTTTCTCTATGAATTGACATAAAATAATGGTTGCGTCTGGTTGCGTTGATCTCTCGTCACGTTTGGTTGCGTACCTGTCTTTCTTTTGCAGTAGATTTCAAGGCTCAACTTTGCAAAACTTACAATATTGATCAAGATATTCATATTCATATTCAAATCTCGGTATAAATTATACTACTGAGTACCTACTTATTACGAGTATCTACAATCATTATCATCAGCCCGTAGGTATACGTTGCAACTACTGATTTATGGGATAAAAAGTATCCTATGTTTGATTCCAGGATTAGAATTACCTATATGCAAAATTTCAGCCGGATCCGTTCAGTAGTTTTGGCGTGAAGAACAACCAACATCCATACATCCATCCAAACTTTCGCATTTATAATATTAGTGTGATATCTTTTTAAGGTTCCGTACCTCAAAAGGAAAAAAGGAACCCTTATAGGATCACTTTGTTGTCCGTCTGTCTGTCCGTCTGTCAACCCTCTTGCTCAGGAACGCGTGGACGTATCGAGTTGAATTTAACGTCAAATACTCAAGTCCGTAACCTCTTGGAGCCGCAATATAAATAAAACTTCTAAGTCAACGCACTCAAAAGTTACAGCCGTTAATGTCCGAATATTTTGACATTTCCAAGGGAATCACATGCATACAAAACCTATGGGTACTTCCCGTAGACCTAAGAATCATGAAATTTGGTGAGCAGCAAGGTTACATTACAGCACAAGTAATGGGAAAAATCTGAAAATCATAAATTTGTATTTTAGTCAATAAAAAAATTACTTTTAATCTTGCCATGGACCAAAACCTATAGGGCACTTCCCGTTTGCCTAGAATCATAAAATTTGTTAAGAAGAAAGGTCATGTAGCACAAATAATGAGAAAAATCTGATAACTGTAAATTTGTAGTATAATTACAAGAAAATAATAATTTTTGATTCTCTCCCTCAACCAAAATAAACAGGGTACCTACTTCATGTTGACCTAGAATCATGATATTTGGCAAGAAACAAAGTCTTACAATTAAACGGAACCCTTAGTGCGCGAGGCCGACTCGCACTTAAAGTTTTATTTTTTTAATTTAAATAGGGCCACCTTCGGGGCCTTATGAATCAATCGGTCTTTTTACAGAGGAGTCTCTGTAAAAAGTTATGCGTGGTCGTACATAAATAAAATATACGCGTCGATTTGACAACCTCCTCCGTTTTCGTCGGTTGAAAATGTAGAGTCGTCTCTACATTTCCAACCGACGAAAAATTCTGCATGGTTTTATTCTGCATCACAACCATCGCAGAATCTACCTACGTCTTAAACCTACCTACGCTACATGCATAGATTTAAATCGTGCATGTACCTAAGCAAAAATATGGTCTTTACTTATGTAGGTACCTACTTAGAATTCGGCACTATTGTTTCATTTTGTGTTCAAACGTTTCATTTCGAGTGAAAGGTGCCGAATGAAAGACGAAAATACACGAAAAATTACCCGTCTGATATCAGATATCACCTTTACGGTACCTACTTGGGATTGTTTTCGATTTCTGTTTATTTAAACTTTACTTAAGTTAGAGCACTCCAACACTGTCAATTCGTACCACCAGGAAAACACTGCTAGGTTTAAAAAGAGGAATAATGAAGCTATTGTAATTTCGTTCAATAGTTAAACTACACTTTATTTTAATAACCTTAGTTGGCTTATACTTTATGTTAATTCCCTTTTAACCCTAGCCACGTGCTCTACAATGTTAATAATGCATGGATTTTTAAGTTCATTGCCCTTTCTTTTTTCAGTTAGTATAAGCATGGACTTTATCTATACTCGTATACTCGTAGTATAGATAGTAGGACGCTGTTGTTTTTTAGGGTTTCGAGATCGATTTCGAAACCCTCGCTTTTCGGTCTCGCTTTGTCTGTCCTTTTTTCCCTCTGCTAGATCTAAAGAAAAAAGAAAGAAAGAAAGAAAATTTATTTATTAGTTCACTAGAAAGCTTGCAACTATTACAATACCTAAACTTACTTAAGAATATTACATTAACAATAATAAAAAATATAGTACCTAACAGTAGCAAGCAATGCAGCGAACCAAAAGGTCCTATCTCAGCATAATGTTGCTCCACAAGAAGTAGAGTAACGCTGGTTTTCTGACAGGACCTTTGGCTCGTGTCAACACGGGTGGCAGACCACAGACAAAAAATAACACAACACTACTAAATAAAAATAGGTACAAAAAAGTTACTTGTCTAACAATGATATGAAGTGTATGAATAAATTATTTGCCTGTTCAACACGGGACCCCAATCTCAACACAGAACTATCAAACAAGTCCACACATACAGATCTCACCAACTACCGCAGCTATTGAAATAGCTACTTGAAATTTAAAATAATAATACATTTCGTACGCCTGTACAGATAGTTCGTCTCGATCCGGTAGGGGT
Source organism: Eupithecia subfuscata (assembly GCA_963564075.1). NCBI lineage: Eukaryota > Metazoa > Arthropoda > Insecta > Lepidoptera > Geometridae > Eupithecia > Eupithecia subfuscata. The sequence continues at coordinate 6,220,047 of OY751117.1, read as the reverse complement.
GCTGCAAGGCGTTAAATGTATAGGAATTAGGAAGGACTCGAAAATGACGGAAGTTTTCGTAAAATAATGTGTACAACCCATAATAAACACTCTGGCAGATGTATAGGTACTAACATGGTACTAATTGAGATTTTTCCGTACCAGCTCACATAGTGGCTCATCCCACAGTCTCTGAAAAGAAAGGACATTGGGAAGATATCGTTTCAGGCTATTTTCCATGCCCCTAAAGTAAAAATGAGAGCTAGTATAAGTAGAAATAAAAAATAAAAAAAAATAACGCTGGACAATTCACACAGCATTATCTAGCTCCAAGCTAAGCAGAGCTTGTGCTATGGGTACTAGATAACTGATATACATAAAACAATACACTACATAGATAGATACTTATTTTTTTATTATACATAGAAAACACCCAGAAGGCCCTGGACAAATGTCTGCAGATCGTACAAACATTTGTCCCGAGGCGGGAATCGAACCTCCTGCGTCGCAGGCAGACCTTCGCCCGCTGCGCCACAGAGGTCGTCAAAATAAGAGTCAGTCTATGTAGTAATGAGAGTCAGTATAAGTAGTGAAATATTTTTAAAAAGGAAATATCCTTTTTAAAAATATTCTACCAACCTTCAGTCACCCCACCCGCCTTTACAAATACCTGTAAGTATCGTTTTTGATTGCTTCTACAACATGAACATGTTTTCCTTTTTAATCGACTTCGAAAAAAGGAGGAGGTTTTATGTTCGTCTGTATATATGTTTTAAACACATATTTATACACTGTATAATCTCTATTGAATAAAAATTTTCAGACAGCGTCTCGGGAACCATTCCGATTAGTATTGACGGAAAAATTGAACCTAAGTATAGGTTTTAATTAATTTTTAAAAACAAACATATATTATGCCTAATTCTATTAAACAACTAACTAAAATGCTCTACATTTGGTTTAAATTCTTGACAATCATGATCTATTTATCAAGTACCTCTTTCATGTAGGTTACACAGACAAAAGATATTTAAATCAGTGTGCGGCTCACGATGAGGATGCAAAATATATGTACCTACATGCATTTTAGGTCGATGTACATGCATGTCAGTTTCCAAACTATTTTGACCACAAGGTTAATGAATTTGGGTTTTATTCACTTAGTTTTTAAGGGCAAGCCCAATTATGCATTTAGGGTTAAGCGCCCTGAACATAGAATAGCCTCTATTCATGGGCACATCAAGATTTAATTTTGATGGAAGGAAACAAATTAGAGCTAGCATTACAATTTATACAGCTGAGTTGCAAGCATTCTAGAGATAGCTCAACTGTAAGCTCAGCTGTTGTTCTTGTTCAACGGACTGTTGCAAGCATTCTAGAGATAGCTCAAATGATCCGTATACCAATCTTCAGCCTCCCCAAGACGCTGTACGCTGGCTGCATTGTCCCGCTGTATGGCATGGCGATACTGATGCGCTGCGCCAGATACTCACCAGCTCTCAGGTCACGCGTCGCTTCGACCAGACGCTCTGATAAATTTTTGTAAACCCGGAGAGCCTCCCACGGATGTCGGGACTAGACTAGGATCTATCGAGACCTATATATTTGGGCCTCCCCTCAGTTAAATCTGTGGGCCGTCCCAACTCCCATCGTTGTTATTGGCTTTCATTTATATGTATACAAAAAATGATTTAGGTATTTACACTTTGTCCCTATGATGCACAATGCCGAACTAGTAGGGCTCGGAGTAAACCCCAGGGGTTTGTAGAGCAACTTGTAGGTAATACCTTTTTTCCCAGGGGAAATCCTTTATGGACGAGCCCCGGGGAACTCGCAAATTATGCCAGACTCGTAATACTGGCCCGCTGGGGTGCTCCTTCACTTGGCAACAACAGAGATCATGAGAACTGCTCGCGCCAACATCCACAGTCTCAGCAGTGTAGGTAACTAACCTAACCTGGTCTGTTGAATGTCCAATACACATAAAAAAATTGGTTGTCTGTAAAGTCGGTTTACTGACGATAGTTGAACGTGACAACGTCTTAAGAAAATACTGATGGAATGGTAGCATTTGATACTCGATCAAAACATGTAAATGTACTATAGTATAGCAGCTGTCCACGCAGACGCATCGATCACTCAAGCAAGTAGGAGAGAGACGGATGTCGAGCGCTCTCGCTTGCACTTCAAGCCTTACATGGAACGCCTCAGAGCGAGGTAACGCCGCATGACGTCATGTTTTTTCGTGCGTGCAGCCGGCTCTATCGAATTATAAGACGTTGTCACGTCAAAAAATAAAATATTAAACAAAATGATCTCGTTTCGCGCGTGTAAAATGCCCATTATTTTTAAATAATGGTAAGAGGTTACGGTCTAGCTCTGTCTGTCCTTTTTTCTTTCTTTAATATCGCAGCAACTACCGCAGCTATTAATTTTTAATTTAAAATAATAAAACATTTCATGAGCCTGACCTGTAAAAATTTAAATAAAAATAAATAAAAATGAAAATTTTCAGTATCTACCTACAAATTGTGATGTCGAAATTTTCAAAAGATACCTACATCTCCTCCGTAGACCAAGACACGTTTTCGGTGACCCCGTTGACCCAATCACCGCCGCTGCCGCTAGCCCGGAGGTGACGGCAACCGATTAGCTTCCGCACACCACACAACCGACCAAAAACCGACCCGCGGATGCGGGGTCAAATTCCCAGCTTCCGCCCATAGATGCACTCGTGCATCTTGGCGAAAACTCCCTTTCCTCTCATAGCATCTGGCAACAGCCCAACCGAGGCTCGCACCTAAGGGTGACCCTTGTGCGTGTTGCCCCTACCTTAGCTTCTAGCCGGCGAGGCGCCCTCTGCGCCCACCAGAAGTCCGGTAACGCTGTCATGGCCATCAGCGGTCAACAGCATTGTAGTACTTTCGAAAAAATAAATAAACAAGATCGGTCAAGTGCGAGTGTCACTCGCGCGCCGAGGGTTTCGAACGTTTGTCAATTATACAAATATGTACCTACTACAGGTACCGGTAAGAGATATCGCTCTTTGATGAACTTAAAAATAGTACGTTCCAAACTATATTTTAGATGGATCGCTCTGCATAGGTACTTCGGAGATTAGGTAATTTTTTTGACTTTTTTCAAAATATTTCGAAAGTACATATAGAAATTTCAAAAACTGTTTTGAAATGTGCAATGCAAACTGATACATACGTTTCATTTGGTATATGACCCTGTAGGTATCTTTTAGGAATTCGACATCTCAATTTGTATGGAAAATGTTCATTTTCATTTTTCATTGTTTTTCTTGAAATCTGTGCAGGTGCACGAAATGTATTAATATTTTAAATTTCAAGTTGATGAGTTATAAAGGAGGGAAAAAGGACAGACAAAGCAAGACCATAAGGGTTTCGAAACCGATCTTCGAAACCCTAAAAAGAGACCTACAAGGTCAACTGGCGTAGGTATCAAATGAAAGGTACTTCAAATTAGTATTTGAACTTCATAATAGTTTTTGAAATTTATGTAGGTTCCTACTTTTTTAAATATTTTGAAAAAGTCGCATATTGACCGTTTCCACTCATTATCTCCGAAGGTTGCAGGACGATCTCGAGAAGTCTGTAAGTAGGTAGAACACTTATTGAAAAAATTATCCGAAAGGGGGGAACAATTTTCAAAAGTAATTTTACATCACCGTGTGGGGTATCAAATGAAAGGTATCATTTTATACATCCCAAAACAAAAACAGATATTTCAGTAGGTTACATACTTTTTGAAATATTTAAAATAAGAAGAAAAATTTACCATGAATCTCCCTAATCTCCGAAGTGTGCATGTAAATTTTTCTCCTTTTTTAAATATTTCAAAAAGTATGTAACCTACAGAAATTTCTTTTTCTGTTTTTGTTTTGTATACATTTGCATAATTGACAAACGTTCGAAACTCTCAGCCCGCAAGTTTCACTCGCACTTGACGGATCTTGTTTATATTTAACACTTCTTCCTCTTTATTTATGATTATGAACTATGCCTTATGCGGTCCTGTGCTCATCATTGTACATTGTGAACGTACCCTACGATCTTCCAACTAGAAAGGAATTTCTAATCAGATAGTGTTAAATTAACTAATTCAGTTCATTACAGTTCGTTGGCAAAGCCGTTGGTTTAGTGCTACGAGCGGTGTAGAGCCTCAATCTTGCGTTGCGGAGGCAAGAAAGAACACGTCTGCTTCAGGTATTTCCAAACCTTCCATTTTTACCATCCTTAATACTAATATTGGACAAGTCCTTAATACTAATATTGGACTGAAGTGTTTGCAATGATATCACTTCCTGTGTGCTTTGTGGAATTTTGTTTGCGGAAAAAAGTGACTTGAGTGGTGAATAAATAATGGTTTAATATTTTTTGTCATATTTTGTGTGGTCGGTTCGCACAAAAGTGTGTAAAAAAGTTTTGTGTTTGTTTCACATCATGTGTTTTTAAATGTTAACTGTCGAGATATACCTAATTTTGTACATAATGGCATTTTGTCTCGGGGCTAAAGCTAGGCTACATTGTTTTAATGGTACTGTTTATAGGACAGGTTTAAAGTGTTAAGACAGGTTTAGAGTTTTAAGGACAATTAGTTGGCTCTCTGTAATTGTTTCAAAAATGTGGTTACAATTCGTGATTACTGCGTTGGTAGGTAGGTATTCGTTCATCTGGTTCGTTTAGCAACCGCACCGAGCAGAACAACTGTACTACTAAAAGAGCATAACAACTAAAAAAACAACAGTTTCGACAGGCTGCATACGCATACAGCCTGTCGAAACTGTTGTTTTCTTCATAAAATCTCAGAGAACACTATTTTAGGACTTTCCGGAATCAGAGTACTAGGTACTGCGTCTTTTCTCAATTTTTCATTGATGGTGTCATTAAAACTCAAACGCGAATCGTTTATTCTCTTACATTAGAACGGGGTAGAAAATAAATATTGAGTTGGTCGTCACAATGTGTCACCATTTATTCTGCTTTTTTACTGACTGCCTCGTTGGTCTAGCGCAGCGGTCAGGTTGTTCAACCGCTGATTATGAGGTCCTGGGTTCGAATCCCCGGATCGGGCCAAAGTAATCGTTATTGGGGTTTTTCTAGCAAGAAAAATTCACAGTAGCAGCCCGGAGTCAGGGAGTTGGCGGTGTTACACTCCCGTGCCTCGGAAAGCACGTAATCCATTGGTCCTGCACCTGACCTCTCCTGACGGTTTGCCGTCCCATCGGATTATGAGAGTGAGGGAATAGAGATGCACCTGTGTTTGCGCACACACTTATGCACTATAATGTCCTGCGCATCTGTCTAGTCTCCTATGAGACATGGCCGCCGTGGTCGAAATTCGGCTAGGAGGACATATTTTATTCTGTTTTTTGATACGAATGTCATAATTGGATTTTTACACAAACAAGCTACAATTAAGAAATAAATTGAACGCACATTCATCGCAGTGTGTAAATAGGTGCAAAAGCCTGATCTTGCCCACAACAGGATAATAATAATTATAATCAGAGGTTAAATACATTAAACATCACACTAATCACACCAATATTACTTATAAATGCGAAAGTTTGGATGGATGGATGGATGGATGTTGTTACGTCTTCACACCAAAACTACTGGAAAGATTGAGCCAAAATTTTGCATCGGTGTAGCTCTAAGCCTGGAATCAAAAATAGGCTACTTTTTATCCCATAAATCAGTTCCTATGGGATAGAAATTACCTTTGAACGTTTCCATAGAAAGAACGCGTGCGAAGCCGCGGGCAGAAGCTAGTTAACGATATGATTACTGCTTATAACTATAAGCAGCTGTGATTATGCTTAATGTTTAATGGCTTTGAATCATTGATTTGAATATGTAATCAGAAACGTAAACTACAAAGACACGCGTTGCAGTAGGTATCTGTTATAGAGGATAGTTTAATATAAGTTAATGTGCTCTCTCTTGGTGATTCCCTTCAGTCGCCTTCTTTCCTCAAGATTAACTTCTTTTGTTTATGGTAAATAATTTTAGGTATCTGACACAGATTCGCGCGAAATTCAATTGTTTTAGCGGTGTTTAATATTTTCTGCGTTCTGCAAGGAATTAAACTACCAGAAAAGTAGGTTTTCATAAATAATAAAACAATTTCTATGAATATGTTTTAACAAATTTCGATTTAGTACTACTTTTGGAGTAATTAATAATATAAGAGCTTCATTACTAAAAATCAACATATTACCAAAAGCTACATTATATCATAATTTATTGTAACACGGGTTTATAGAAAACTAGCTTCTGCCCGCGGCTTCGCACGCGTTGTTTCTATGGAAACGTTTAAAGGTGATTTCTATCCCACGGGAACTGATTTATGGGATAAAAAGTAGCCTATGTTTTATTCCAGGCCTAGAATTATCTGCATGCAAAATTTCAGCCCGATCCATTCAGTAGTTTTGGCGTGAAGAAGTAACAAACATCCATCCATCTATACATCCATCCAAACTTTCGCATTTATAATATTAGTGTGATGGTCTACGATTTGTGGAAAACTTTTGTCGAGATTCCGTGCATCGAGATAACGTGCGTCGAGATGTAGTTCACCCGAATTTCTGTCATGTTCAATCTAAATACCTGGTCCTGCTGAAATACCATACATTCGATGGACCGAAGACATTGTAGCAGTTGCAGGGAGTCGATTAAGGAGGCAGCGCAGAATCGTTATTTGTGGCGACGTATGGGGGATTTGCTATGGGGATATGGGAGATATGGGGCATTTGTCCAGCTACGATCGTTTATTGACATAAGCTGGAAAAATAAGTGAAAAAAAATCGAGTCAGCGTCACGTTAGCGTAAACTTCAATGAAAAAACAAAAGATGATCACGCACGCTAACAAGGCGTTCACTGCCCAGCCTGTGCAGCTACGAGGACCAACAGAGGAACATGTCATAGGCTCTGAAAGTGTTGAATAACCGATTATCTTGAAATTGTACATCTTCTAGACTGTATTAGGTACTTCGGTACCTTAGGTGTGCCGTAAAGTGGTGCAGCGTGCCTTCCGTATTCCAAAAATCAATCGGTCTAACTTGATTATTACTGTTTCAGGAATCACAGCAAACATGGGGACCATAGTGAGAAATATCACCAACTACTACAGATACGTTAATGAAGATCTTGCAGGTCAGTCTTAAGAATATTCTTTCATTAGGTATTATTAGCGATGCTGAAAATTGATTGTCAGTTTTAAAGGATTTTCGCACGAAGAAGCACGAATACAATTTATTTTGTAAAAGAAAAGACCAAACCAATTACAATATGAAAAAACTCATCAAAAATAAGTCGTCGACTAGTTTCGTCTCTCCACGAGACATCATCAAGACGCTATAACAATACTCGACTTTGACACTGAGACCGTAAGCAACAACGACAGAGAGATAATTTGAGTTTTTCACTCATCAAAAATAAGTCGTCGTTTTGTAATTGGTGTGGTCTTTTCTTTTACAAATTAAGTTGTATTCGCGCTTAAAAGTAAGAAGGTAATTTACTTAGGCAATTTTATATTTCGTAAGTCTGTTGTTTACCATCTCTAATTGTAAGTAGGATCAATTTGTGGGAGCCCTCCCACTACACGACGTTACACACGAATTACATTTTGTTGGATCTTATCAGAAAAGATTTTGTGCGGAATTGTTACTAAATATTGTTTTATCCTAATATAAAATGGATTAGTAGTTAAAAGTAACGCCTGAATCTATTTTTTAAGTGCCTCAGTAGTGATCACGATAGCCGATGCAGAAGGTACAGTAGGCCTATAAGATTTACAGTAGTAGGCCTATAATTAGTTAGTTGTTTTATTACTTACACTTAGATTACAAATAAAATGAAAACAAATGTGAGTACCAAGACAAACCTCACAAGGTTTATATGGTACAAATAATAAGATATATTGTTATTGTAATGAATAAATTAAAAAAAAAAGTTATGTTACACAACTGCAGAATATTTACATGCTAACATTATTTTGACGACCTCTGTGGCGTGGTGGGCGAAGGTCCGCCTGCGACGCAGGAGGTTGCGGGTTCGATTCCCGCCTCGGGACAAATACGATCTGCAGATATTGGTTCAGGGTGTTCTGGTCGTTTTCTATATATAATAAAAAAATATCTATCTATGTACTCGTATATTATTATGTATATCAGTTATCTAGTACCCATAACCCAAGCTCTGCTTACCTTGGGGCTAGATAATGCTGTGTGAGTTGTCCAGCATTATTTATTTATTTATTTATTTAGTTTGATCTAATTGTATTATTTGGAAATCCCTGAAAGTAACCAAGTGCTAACCTGGATGGAGTAAGTATTTACATAGTATGTACCAGCTTGACCGTGGCGGACGAGGCGAAAGGAGCCTACCAACTCAGCTCGTGAATGTTGTAGAAGTCGACTGAGTAGACCAGTGGAACTAGTGGAAGGGCAGCAGCATACTTCAGTATATTTTTAGCATCTCTGCTGCGATAACCAATCCGTCTACAAAAAAAAAAACACATTCACTACTCAAATACAACTCGCTTCCACTTACACTTGTACCAAACAACATCATGAACTTACGATAGAATAAGGTTAACAGAAACCTACCCTTAACAAATTTCTAAAAAATAGAAATTCATGATTGTATTTACAATATTTCTGAGAAATGTTTTTGAAATAACGTAATAATAGTTAAAATAAGTAACTCATAATGTGTGATAAGGAAGAGCGTTACCTCCTAATACAGGTAATTTTATACTTAGGTAAAAGGAGGTCTCGAACACTGAACAATGTATAAGGTAATTTAAGAGAACGATAATAAACATTTTGTATTTTGTACTTATATGTATTTGTCTACGAAGCAAATTATGGCAGAGTCTCCTTTGTTGAGGGGAGGCATTTTCAGTGGACGTAGGTACGTGTGCTGATGACGTTGTGGGTAAGTAGATATACAGGGTTATTGGTTACTAGTTTATGCCCGCGGCTTTGCACGCGTTTTTTCTATGGAAACGTTTAAAGAAGATTTCTATGCCATGGGTACTGATTTATGGGATAAAAAGTAAAGGTATGTTTGATTCTAGGATTAGAATTACCTGTATGTATACACTAAATTTCAGCCCGATCCGTTCTGTAGTTTTGGCGTGAAGAGGTACCAAAGATCCATTCATCCATCCTTCCAAACTTTCGCATTTATAATATTAGTGTGATGGATGATTCACCGAAACCAAGTGAACTGCGGGTTCTGCCCATCATCACGACCACGTAAAGACGCCAGGTCTTAAGTCTTAATTCGTATTATTTGTTGTGAATTTCCTCTAAGAAAAATTAGAAAACTTGTTTGTCCGGAACCCAATGAAGTACTAAAGATCGGTCTTCCACTGCCACACCAACTGTTGGTCCACCTGTTGGTTCAGGGCAGATACGTTTTTGAGTTTAAGTTCAAATAAAGCCTAATTCTAATTCTGAGTGGGGGAACTGGGATCTGCACGAACATCTCGCATAGGAGTGTATTGTGCATTGTCCCCCTGCCTAACCAGGCCCTAACCAGCCCAGCTCCTTGAAGTACCGGAGCAGGACTTTTTGCGATTGTCAGCTTCGTTTCAGTGGGCGTGGATGGGTTAGATCCCTCTATGGAAGTCTTCAATCCCATTACCTGCCTGGCCTCCTCTGTGGCCGTGCAGTGAACCACTACATGTTCCACAGTCTCTTCTTCCTGGAAGCAGCCGCGACATAGGCTACTGTCTGTAGCTCCAGTCTTGAGCAGATGATGGTTCAGTTCACAGTGACCTGTGATGATGCCCACCATTGTTCTTAGGTCCTCGCGGATCAGCTTGAGCAACGTGTTTGTGGTTTTTCTATCTTTGGAGGAAATAAAGCCTCTCAAAAGTACGATTATTGAATAGAGGTCTCTCTAACTCACAAGACCAAATTTAAGAATTTAAACCTGGCGTCGTCTTCACAAACGTGATCGTTGGGCAGAACCTGCGATTCACCCAGTGTCAGTAAATTACCAATAACCCTGTATACTATTACATATGAGAATCTGTTTTTAACTCCCGAAGCAAAAAGAGGAGTGGTATAAGTTTGACGTGTCTGTCTGTGGTATTGTAGCTCCCAAACGGATGAACCGATTTTCGTTTAGTTTTTTTGTGTCATAGATAATTTCATCCCGAGTGTTCTTAGCCATGTTTCATGAAAATCTGTTCAACCAATAAACGTCCGGTGGGTTTTTAAAATTTTAATTTTGTCTTGTTAATACAAATAGGCATGACGGACTATCAGTAAGTAGGACGATCAGTTGAGCTACCTGTATATTGTTTGCAAGAGTCTGCAGTTAACACAATTGTTTCAATTGTAAATAATCAGTAGTCCGGTTCAATTAAATGTAACCGGACTACTGAGACTACACCACTAATTCCAATTTGCTTCTTTTATTTGATTGTTATTTTATTTGTTAATAAAGTATAATTTTTAAGTCGGTATATTATGATTATTAAAGAAGATTTTTAGTTTTTAGCGTACAAGTTCGTTAGTTTTTAGCGGACCCGTTCGTAGAAACATAATCCTTTACGGTTACTCATTGTATGTACAAGACTGAATATTAATAAAGACTTTACGTGTGTTCTGTGCTGTCGAATTATAATTTTAAAACAAGTAACAATCCTACATTGACATATTCAAATTCCTTGTACACAATGTTAATTAAAATTAAAATAATCAGTTCGAATAGGTTCAAAGTTCTATTAAAAACATAGTATTGTGTGTATCTTATCTACTACTTAGTAATTTACAGACAATCTAGCTCGTAACTGTAAGCAACGGATATCAACATGGGTACCATACAGCGGGGAAATATAGCCAGCATCTTGGCACGGTAATATTTAGGATAATATTACCGTGATCTTGGGGATGCTTCCGACTGGTATTGATATGGATCAGTTGAAGTACCTGTATAGATTGATTGCAACAGTCTGCAGTTAGCTCAATACTTTCAAATGTATATACTAATTCTAATTTATTTCTAATTGTTACTGGCTGCATTGTCCTCCTGTATCGCTTATTTACATTTGGTTTTATTTTGTATTCAAAATGGTAGGTATATATCTATTTTACATAGTATTTGGTACACTTGGTGCCTTTCTTAAATTCACATCATTCTTTCCATCCAAAGGTTGCCTGGAAGAGATAGCTTCTAAGCGATAAGGCCGCCCATTGTACTTGTCTTATGAAATGTCTCCTTGTAATGTAATTTTGATGGTGTACAATAAAGCATTTTTGTATTGTGTAGCAATGCTGATGCGCTGCGCCAGATACTCATCAGCTATCGGGTCACGGTATATTTTATACTAGCTTCTGCCCGCGGCTTCGCACTTGTTGTTTCTATGTAAAAGTTGAGGTTATTTCTATCGCATGGGAACTGATTTATGGGATAAAAAGTAGCCTATGTTTGATTCCAGGGTTAGACTTACCCTGTATGCAAAATTTCAGCCTGATCCGTTCAGTAGTTTTGGCGTGAAGAGGTAACAAACATCCATCCATCCATCCATCCATCCACCCATCTATCTATCCAAACTTTCGCATTTATAATATTAGTGTGATTATTTTTCTAGATCCGAGGACGAACAGTTTTCTCCTGGTCTCGAGTCCGATCCCCATCTTCGCCATAATGTACGTCTACCACCGCTTCGTGCAAGCCTGGGGTCCCGCCATCATGAAGAACCGCCCGCCCTTCCAGCTCAAGAACACCATCATTGCCTATAATGTTATACAGATCGCGCTGTCAGTGTTCTTGGCTGCTCAGGTGAGTTTTTATATCTTCTTTTTCATTTCTGCTACGACAAAAAGTTAAAGTAACAAGACTTCGCACGCGTTGTTTCTATGGAAAAGTTTTGAGGCTATTTCTTTCCCATGGGAACTGATTTATGGGATAAATAGTCGCCTATGTTTCGCCTATTGTTTGTAAGTCGACTTACCTGTATGCAAAATTTCCGCCTAAGCCGTTCAGTAGTTTTGGCGTGGAGAGGTAACAAACATCCATCCATCTATACATCCATCCATCCAAACTTTCGCATTTATAATATTACTGTGACTAGACGATCGCGTCGCGGTTTCACCCGCGTAGTTCCCGTTCTCGTGGGAATTCCGGGATAAAATATAGCCTATGTCACTCCCTGAAAAGTAAGCTTCCTAACAGTGAAAGAGTTTTTCAAATCGGTCCAGTAGTTTCGGAGCCTGTTCAATACAAACAAACAAACAATCAAATCTTTCCTCTTTATAATATTAGTATAGAAGTATAGACTAGCGGCCCCTCCCCCCTTCGCACGGGTGGGCGTTTATTTTTTAAACATATAAATATGGGCTATGTTACTCAGGGATAATGTAGCATTATATTGATGGAACAATTTGTGAAATAGGTCCAGTAGTTTTTGGGTTTATTCGTCACAAACGTACAAAAATACCTATTAATCTTTCCCCTATATTAGTGTACATTTGATAGGTACCTAATAAATTAGTCGAAAATTTGGGTTATTCCAGTTTTCCCCCTTGAAATCAAAAAAATTAATTCTAGTTTTCCCCCTTGAAGATTAGCCTTAAAGGGGAAAACTGAAATTCATTTTTTTGACTTCCAGTTTTCCCCCTTGCAAATATACTTACCTAGACTTACTTAAAAGGTCAACCTTCTTTAACTAAGTAGGCATCAATCAAAGTTCTTTTTCTTTTTTTCTTTTTAATTTATTCATTACAATATAACATTAAAAGAATCTTATTATTTGTACCATATAAACTTTGTGAGGTTTATCTTGGTACTCACAGTCGTTTTCATTTTATTTGTAATCTAAGTGTAAGTAATAAAACAACTAAGTAATAATAGGCCTACTACTGTAATTATTATAGGCCTTCTGTACCTTAAAAAGCGTATCCGACACACTTGGCGCGTACCAAGTGTGCCGGTTACGCTTTTTTCTAGGGTTAGAATCTATTTGCCACTGTTGAACTTTACCGATGATTCGTATTATGATTTGCTCTTCAAATTCTTTATAAAGTCGAATGTAAAATGTTACAAGTAGGTAATTATTTTGTTGACTTCGATCAGCTGACTCGATGTTTTAATTTGGTTGCGGCATGAGTAATTCGGTAATTTATACCCATCGATGTTAGTAAAATTCGGGAGATTTGGTAAGTACTTACTAGCTTTTCAAAAGTAGAACGGTCAAATTAGGTCCAATTAGGTCCACCCACATCAGTCATAGTAGGACCACCGGGGCGGCGGCGGCACCAACGGCGTCCGTGTTTCTCGGTCGCACTTCGGTCTATAGCGGTACGTCTTTCCATCTTTGTTGTTCATTAGGTAGGGATATTGCAAAACATTGGAAATAGCGTGTCTTTGCGTTTAGTTGTAACACAACACAGGCCATTTGTTGAGTTAGCGCTGGGAGAACGTACCGTACCATATCTACAGAATTTAACTTATAACTATTATTTATACCAGAATTCGATTAAGTCTAGACTTATTGCGACGTTCAAATTTGCGAAAACTCGAGCGCCGAAAGAGGCCGACAGGCATCATGTCGAAATATTTACATAAATATGTATGTATGATTACAACAATTGACGACCGATGTGGAGCGGCGGCCGAAGGTCCGCCTGCGACGCAGGAGGTTGCGGGTCTGATTCTCGCCTCGGGACAAATGTTTGTACGATCTACAAATATTTGTTGATGTTAATAAAAAATATCGATCTGTGTAATATCGGTATCTATATTACCTATATCAGTCATCTAGTACCCATAACATAACACAAGCTCTGATAAGCTTGGCCCTAAATGACGATGTGTGGATTGTCCAGCATTAATTTTGTTTATTTTAAAGTACTTAAATAGAATAAAAAATTCTGGATTAAATGCAAAATACTTAATTAAGTCCTTATCTTAAGTCCTAGATTAAGCACCATTGCCATACCATACCTGACAGGGTACATGAATACTTAAAAAAAAAATTGGTTGTCTGTAAAGTCGGTTTACTGACGATAGTTGAACGTGACAACGCAGACGCATCGCTCACTCAAGTAGGAGAGAGACGGATGTCGAGCGCTCTCGCTTGCACTTCAAGCCTTACATGGAACGCCTCAGAGCGAGGTAACGCCGCATGACGGGGTAACGCCGCATGACGTCATGTTTTTTCGTGCGTGCAGCCGGCTCTATCGAATTATAAGACGTTGTCACGTCAAAAATTTTAATAATTTTGTCTTGCAATAAAAATACTGAACTCACTTTGACACATCATCACCATACATAAATTGACTAAGAAAACATAAATTATAATACTAAACTGAAAATTACTATTCAGCAGAAACTGCAAATAAAATTACAGCGATGACGTATGCATATGGCCTAGGCACGGGTTAGGCACATACTAATTAATACCTATACAGTACACCCAGACCAGGAACAAATACTTTTAAATCACGAAATTAAAATACGAATTAAATTAATAACATGTACATAGTTTGTTTTGTAACATCGACGACCTCTGTGGCGCAGCGGGCGAAGGTCTGCCTGCGACGCAGGAGGTTGCGGGTTCGATTCCCGCCTCGAGACAAATGTTTGTACGATCTGCAGACATTTGTCCAGGGCATCCTGGATGTTTACTATGCATAATAAAAAATATTTATCTATGTAGTGTATTGTCTTAAGTACTTATAATAATTTATCTAGTATTACCCATACATAACACAAGCTCTGCTTAGCTTGGGGCTTGATAATACTGTGTGAATTGTCCAGTATTATTTATTTATTTTTATTTATTTATTGAGTAACGCACGTATAGTAAAAGTAGAGTACGCACGCGGTAGAAGGCAAGCTTCCCGACTTCCCGGTCCTGATAAAATCTATGCACGTGATCTTGAGGTCTCGGATATCATCAGACCTTTTCAATCACACATAGTCATGACACAACTAGGTTGACGCCCAAATAAACCAGTTGTTAACCTAACCAGCTGTGTGGTGCCGGCTTAGAATTTGCACCATCCCAACTCTTCCCGCGGGTGTCGGGGGCGAATGAGCCCGCGGGACGACTTTTCTGTGGGCCCAGTTGCCCACAGAATGGTCGTAACTCGTAAGAGGCGACTAAGGGATATCCACCGGGGGCGGGCAGCAGCGCCCCCTGCAGAACATTCTACCACCGAACTGCGATCCCCAACCCGCATGCCCAGCGTGGGGATTATGGGCATTACCCCCCATGAGATAAAAGCCAATAAGGCGTTTATCAGGGGGAGGCCTGCGTCCAGCAGTGGACCAACACAGGCTGTTGAGGTTGAGGTTGAGGAGGTAACCTAACCAGTGGTCTCTGGAAGCATCCGAAGTGGCAAAGCACAAGAAGCAGTTCGCAGCGTCCTTAACTAAACCCCACCCCAAAATGCATCATCCAACACATCGCTCAACGTTTTTTTCGAGGTTATTTATTGATGTAAATACTGTTAACTCCTATCACATTGATTTTAGCCTTCAACCGCTTGTCTCCTTCCTGTATGACCTGTTGTGTTCCATTCAACCCAAAAGCAATCAATTATTTACGCGTGGTGTGGCCTGCTCCGTTTCAGTCAGATTCTGTAAACGTTTATCTTTAAAACGATCAATTAAAACGAAAATCTGACTAAAACAGAAAAATTGGCTCGTTCCGCTCACCGATAATAACATTACCGCCCCAAAAAAATTACGCGATAATACAACAATACATGTTTAAAGCGTCTTGGGGACGGACGCTTCCAACTGGTATTGATATTGATTGTTTGCAACAATCTGCAGGTAGCTCAACTGTTTCAATTGTAAATATAGTGTAATTTTCTTTGTGAACAAAGGCTTGTGCCATACTAAAAAAAAACAATACATATAAATTGTTCTTGATTATGGCCAGAGCCTGGCTCCCATATAAAGTTACCGTACCCACCACCGCAAACAATTTCTAAAATTTAACAATATATTTTAGTATTTGTTTGGGGGAAAATCCAACAATATACAAAAATTATTTATTATAAAATCGCTCACCCCACTCGCCGCTACCAAGTATTTTCTGCTTGGTTTGGGCCAGGGCCCCCATTTTCAGGTTACCTTCCCCACCAGCCCGCTAGAAAATTACGAAAATCTAACAAGGTACATCCAAATTTTCGCGGCTTGCTTCTCTCGCCGAGCCGGTAAAGTTTATGAAGACGGTGCTCGGTGGCGACGACGCCACCGCAAACAGTTAGTGGTCCGTGACAAACCAGAAAGTGGTCAAGTGCTCCCTCATCCATCACAAAAAGGTTAAGAATATAAACTGATACTATCTCAATCATCGAGGTTCCTACATAATGATGATAAATAGATTATCCCACATTTTTTATCGGATGTGTACTTAAAGATTTACCTACTGTCAGGTCCGACGGTATGACACTAGTCCCATGGTAGTTGGGGGGGCCCATTGTGTGGGACGCTACATGCGTCGACACACTTGCGCCTTCCCATCTTCCGAGGACATCCGTGAGGACGGGTGCAGCGGCAGATTTGGCCGAAGATCTCAAGAGGCGCAAATATGCAGGTCTCGAAAGAGCCTACACATTTGCTCCCCTTGAAGTCGAGGCCCTAGGTTCGTGGGGGACCGAGGCTCTTCGAGTTCTTAAAAAATTGTCTGGTCTAAGCGACGCGTGACCCGAGACCAGGTGAGTATCTGGCGCAGCGCATCAGCATTGCCATACAGCGTGGCAATGCAGCCAGCGTCTTGGGGACGCTTCCAACTGTTATTGATATGAATCAGTTGACTTACCTGTAGACTGTTTGCAACAGTCAGCAGTTAGCTCAATTGTTTCAATTTATTGTAAATACTAGTGTAATTTTCTTTGTGAATAAAGGCTCCTACTGTCTTCTATCTTTATTTTCAAAGATAATTACAATCAAATAAAAGGAAACAAATTAGAAATAACAGATACAAATCGAAACAGTTGAGCTTACCGCAGACTATTGCAAACAATCTACAGGTAGCTCAAATGATCCATATCAATAGCAGATAATATATTTATTGCATTTTACTAATCCTACTAAAATTATAAATGCGAAAGTTTGTATCGTATCTCCATAACTACTTAACTCATTTAGATAAAATTTGGTATGAAGATAGTTTAGGTTCTAGAATAACTCTTATATATTTTCAAAAATTAACCTCTGGGGGGGGTAAAGTTTCCATGGAAAATTATTATTCCTTGGTTCGATTCACTCAAAACTCGGAATAAATAAATAAACTACCTATAGGTAAAGTAAATAATGAATCACGTATTTTTTATTTTTACAAAACTACCTAAAATTAAGCCAACTTTCGAAGATAACGCCCAAACTACTGGATGGATCGAGCTAAGTTCTGGACCCTAGGATTTTACTAATTTTTATTCCGAAAAAACTCGTGGGAAGCCGCTGGCAGACGCTGGTTGTTTCATTAATAAGGTGTATTGTTGAATATGGCAGAAGTCTTCATTACTTGCGTCTCACCTCATCTCTCCTCAACAGCCTATATTGGTCCACTGCTGGACGTAGGCCTCCCCCTGATAAGCGCCTTATAGGCTTTCGAGTTAGGGTGATGAAAACTCTAAGCCGGCACCACGGAGCGGACTTGCGTCTATTTCTGCCCAATGTAAATTACAACAAAACAAATGAACAAACGAAACAATTGCAGTCCGTAGGTAAATTAAGTTACAAAACAAAAATTATAATGCTCGAAAGTCAGTATTTAGTGGAAACTGCAATTAGTGTAACAGCGCTTTGTGCCAAGGTAAAGGATGTAAAACCACAGAAATGCTGAACGCAAAATTGCAAATAGCGCGAAGTAAATTTTAATCGTTTTGATAACACCAAACCAAGTCATAGTCCGATAATAACAGAGGGACCACTGTTCCCGCGGGCGTTGTAAAAAAAAACAAAAGTCATTTACCTATTTACCTTTACAAAAAAAGCTTATACAGTTTGATGGTGGTCCCCGTACTAGGTTTACGAAGTAACGTTATCTAATTTGTGACTAGGTTCAGAACCTGTATCGCGGGAGGCCGAATTACAAACAGAATTACTTATATGTATAAACAGGGCAGCAGTTCACCCTAGAAAATAATAATAATAATAATAATAATAATAATAATAATAATACTGGACAATCCACACAGCATCATCTAGCCCCAAGCTAAGCAGAGCTTGTGTTATGGGTACTAGATGACTGATATACATAATATAATACATTACATAAATAGATATTTTTTTTTTAATTATATATAGAAACGACCAGAACACCCGAAACAAATATTTGTAGATACATTATAAAAGATACATTATAAAATCATACTACTGATAGAAAAAATAAAATTGAAGTAGTAAGAGGCGACTAAGGCATAAGCGTCGCTCGGGGGCCGCCTCCTGCAGCGGAATTCCAACCCGCATGCCCAGCGTGGGAATAACAGGCATTAGGGCAATAATGCCCATCTGGGCACAGAGGTCGACATATTAATATGCGGTTTCAACTGTGTCTGTCCAGTCTGTGTCCTAATCAGGGGAGAAAAGGTGACGGAAGAATGGGGTCGGCGAGTGTGTGGATCGGTGGGCTCGCCGGCCATGTATAGGAAGAGAGGACGCCAGTCGGAGGTTTTAAATGTTCCCGTGGTCCGGAGAAAATGGCGAGAGAGGGACACCGGAGAGGTTTTAGTGGGTATTACGTCCTTCTCAGGCGTCGAGTCCCACATAATTTTGGTCCCCCCAGACCAGTTTAAACGTAAATGAATTTCCTCGCCGAATAAAAACAAAGACATTACCCCATATGATGAAATCCAATGAGGCGCTTATCAGGAAGAGGCCTGCGTCCATCTGTGGACTATTATAGGCTGTACTGTAGATGTAAGTAGTTTTAAAGGGGACAAGTCACTATGTCGGTAGGTACCTATAGTTACATAATGTTTGACTGCCTTGTTGGTCTAGTGGTCGCGTGGTCAACCGTTGATAAGGGAACGTGGGTTCGTTAGAAAACATAATTGTTAAAGTTCAATATTGTAAAAAAAAAAATTGGTTGTCTGTAAAGTCGGTTTACTGACGATAGTTGAACGTGACAACGCAGACGCATCGCTCACTCAAGTAGGAGAGAGACGGATGTCGAGCGCTCTCGCTTGCACTTCAAGCCTTACATGGAACGCCTCAGAGCGAGGTAACGCCGCATGACGAGGTAACGCCGCATGACGTCATGTTTTTTCGTGCGTGCAGCCGGCTCTATCGAATTATAAGACGTTGTCGCGTCAAAAACATGACGTCATGCGGCGTTACCTCGTCATGCGGCGTTACCTCGTCATGCGGCGTTACCTCGTCATGCGGCGTTACCTCACTCTGAGTTGTCACGTTCAACTATCGTCAGTAAACCGACTTTACAGACAACCAATTTTTTTTTTACACCCCCTTCACGTATTAATTCATAAATACGATTTTCAATCATTTTTAGGGTTTCGAGATAGATAGAAGATCGGTTTCGTTGTATGAATGAATTGTTCGTTTAAAATAAACAATTTCCATACAAATTGTGATGTCGAAATTTTAAAGATTTACTCTCTCCGATGGGATGGCAGACCGACACGACCGGGGAGAGGTCAGGCGCAGGACCAACGGCTTAGGTTTTCGTCAAGTAGTCAATGTCCTCTAGGGCTTTATCGTTCAGTGCTTTTAAAACTGACAGGTGGCAAGACTTAAATTAAATTTAAATAAATGTAGTATAAGACTTGTTTTTGTAAATTAAGTTCCTGTTACTTTTACACAAGTTTTTTCTTCCTGATAATATTTTTTTACTTGTAACTATAGGTATGCACGCATTCTTGGCGTCACGAGGCGAGATTAATAAAGACAATTAAGAACCCACTTATTTATTTTTAACTTTTGTTTGCAAACAAGATCCGTCAAGTGCGAGCGCGCCGAGAGTTTCGATCGTTTGTCGATTATACATGTACTAAAAGTACCGGTTAGAGACATCGCATCGCTATTTGATGAATATCTACCTAAAAATAATATGTACCAATCTACATTTCAGAATCTGAAATGTAGATCCGAATCTCGAATCCGAATCCGATCTCCGAAGATTGCAGAGCGATCCATCTGAAATTCAGATGGATCGCTCTGCAATCTTCGGAGATAGAGGGGGGAATGGGTGAAATTTCAACTCTCGAAATATTTCAAAAAGTATGCTACAGAAATTTGATAACTGTTTTGAAACGTACAAAACGATACCTTTTATTTGCGCACACACTTGGGCACTTTCATATGTCCTGTGCACCTGACCAACCTCTGTTGAGACTGGCTGCCGTGGCCGTAGATTCGGCTAGAAGGACATCATCATTGATAGACGACGCGACATTGCCTTGGTGTTCATTTCCACTTCTGATACTGGTGTGGTATTGCTACACCACACTAATTTATTGACGTAAGAAGTATGCATATTTATAACCTGAGAAGCTATCGGTGCTTCAGGCTGCCTTTCCACCAGAGATGTGCTACGTTGCTATATTTCCAGCTGACTTATTGAATCGCTCCATTATGGCGTCATTATCGTTAGCTATGAAAACTACGCGATAATGGAGCGATCCAATTGGTTGGCTGAAAACATAGCAACGTAGCACATCTCTGGTGGAAAGGCAGCCAGCCAACCTATAGGATCGCTCCATTATCGAGTCATTATTGTTAGCTATGAAAATTACGCGATAATGGAGCAATCCTATCGGTTGACTGAAAACATAGCAACGTAGGACATCTCTGGTGGAAAGGCAGCCAGCCCAACCTACTGAGACCTGAGACCACTCCATTATCGCGTCATTATTGTTAGCTATGAATATTACGCGATAATGGAGCGATCCTATTGGTTGGCTGAAAACAAGCAACGTAGTACATATCTGGTGGAAAGGCAGCCTTAGCACTTGAGCCGTACGTAGGTATACTAGGTATGTAACCTTGATATTGTTAAGTTATGATGTTATGAAAGAAGTGGTGGTTATGAAAGTAGCTCATTAGAGCCTAAATTATGACGGAGGTAGAAATGGTCTGACAAAGTCAATGTCGCTGATCACAGTGATCACACCTTTATGAATTTTAGGTTTTTATACCTCCTTGTATCACTAATGCTTTTAGATTCTAGTTTATGCCCGCGGCTACGCACACGTTGATTCTATAGAAACGTTTAAAGGTTATTTCTATCCCATGAAAACTGATTTATAAAAAGTAGCATGTGTTTTATTCGCAGACTAGAACTACCTATATGTAAAATTTCAACCGGATCCGTACAGAGGTTTTGGCGTGAAGAGGTAACAAACATCCATCCATCATCCATCCATACATCTAAACATCCAAACTTTTGGATTCATAATCTCAGTGGGTGCTAAAGGTGCAACTCAAAGTAGAAGCTAACCCTAAGTAAAGTATACGAATAATGGAGTATAATAAACTTAAGCTGTGGCTCATCGACAAGGCGTACCTACTATAAGGTCGATGATTTTTTGGACCATACTGCAGTTTAATTAAAACTAAAATTATTAATTCTATCACATTAAATTAAATTATTATTATATTTATATATTTATAATTAATTATTTACATTACATAATGTATTGTGACAACTATTAATATTTTTATTAATAAGAAAATTATTAATTTCATTTCATTTTACTTATGGATTGTATGACTTGTAAATATGTACCTACTTTTACCAATAAAGTTGTGAATAAAGTGTCTATCTGTCTATCTATACACCAAAGTCGGCGACATAGCCCGGCGCGTCGGCGGCGGGTTGATGCGACATTTCGGTGTAGGTATACTATTGTAGGTAGCCGACAGTGTTTTGTCAACGTGTCGACGGCCCGCCGACTTTGGTGTATAGACTCATTTGATTTCACTCAATCAATCACTATCGAAGGTTATACTTACTATTTTACGCGTCAAGTTCAAGTTACGATTACGAAAGGGCTTCGTCAAAACAAGTAGGCGACATTTAAAGGGTAGCTACCTTTAATATTCTACGCGTCAAGTTCATGTTAAGATTGCGAAAGGTTTTTTTATTTGATAGTCGTCACGAATGTCAGGTGTGTCTAAGCATCTTGCATAACATGCCTAGACTAGAAGCCTCAAAGTTTACGTCGACAACCACAGCCACTTATCGAATTATATATGCTGTCGCAGCTACTTTTCATGCATATGGAAGAGTTGCTGAGGTCAGCTGTTGGAACATTCACGGGTCTATTTCGCCACGATTGCTTATCGCGTAAATTTGAAGAGGAATGAGAAGAGCGGTTATATTTCGGCTATCGACCACATGGTCTATTTAAAATAATGATTGCCCTAGCGCAATTTTCGGCACAATGCGATCACTTGTATGGTAATTTCAAAAGTTGTCCTTGTGCTACACAATGCAAGTAAAAAAAAAATAATTGGTTGTCTGTAAAGTCGGTTTACTGACGATAGTTGAACGTGACAACGCAGACGCATCGCTCACTCAAGTAGGAGAGAGACGGATGTCGAGCGCTCTCGCTTGCACTTCAAGCCTTACATGGAACGCCTCAGAGCGAGGTAACGCCGCATGCGAGGTAACGCCGCATTACGTCATGTTTTTTCGTGCGTGTAGCCGGCTCTATCGAATTATAAGACGTTGTCACGTCAAAAAATGAACTAAGTCCGATAGTAGGCATCTCGCTACTAAATCATCTTGACGGCTAACGTTAAGAGCGAGAAATTACAGTTATACACAGTTTCGGGGATATGACATTCTGAGTGTCTCACTCCTCTGCGCAATTGGATGGGTTTAAACTGCTGGTCTGTGTCAAGTTGCGGGCAACGGCTAGACATGTTAGCTAGAAGTGGTTTTTGAGATTGTACGATATGAGAAACCAGAAAAAAATTAAGTTTCTGTACCGAAATGTTTCAAAATAAAAATCTAAATTCTTTATTTCCATACAAACACATGTACAGTTGCCACACATGATGTTATATTTGATATTTTTAATTTTATTTCTAAAGTGCACACTTTAAAAATATCAACCGCTCCCTAAAAAAAAATAACAAACTAACTTCATAGAAAATTACAAGAAAGGAATAGAAATAAATTGGGAGTAGTATAGATACAAACAAATATCTCTTCATATCCGAAATCTGGTGAGTATCTGACGGAGCGCATCAGCATTGCCATACAGCGGGGCAATGCAGCCAGCGTCTTGGGGACGCTTCCGACTGGTATTGATATGGATCAGATGAGCTACCTGTAGCTTAATTGTTTCAATTGTTAATACTTGTTCTAATTTATTTCTATTAATTATCTCTATAAAATATAAGTTCAATAAGTCGGCAATGTACTATCAACACCGAAATAACAGTTGCAAAAAAGGTATCAGTAGTCCGGTGGCTTAATTGAACCGGACTACTGATAAAATCATAATCAAATCAAAAACTCTTTATTTTCCATATATTTTCAATAAATATATATTTTCCATAAGATACATCGAGCGACTCAGTAGTCCGGTTGTCTTTAACGTAACCGGACTACTGAGATGGTGTAGCCATTAAAAATTATCTCTATTATTATCTCTATAATAAAATGATCTCTATAAAATAATAATTTAAATCACCGGCCATGGTGTAGCTTAGTAGATTGGATTGTAGATTCTGGATAATTAGGAAACATTTAGCTACCTGTAGACTGATCAGTTGAGCTACCTGTAGACTGTTTGCAACAGTCTACAGTTAGCTCAATTATTTCAATTGTAACTCTAATCTATACTTCTATACTAATATTATAAAGAGGAAAGATTTGATTGTTTGTTTGTATTGAATAGGCTCCGAAACTACTTGACCGATTTGAAAAATTCTTTCACCGTTAAGAAGCTTACTTTTCAGGGAGTGACATAGGCTATACTTTATCCCGGAATTCCCATGAGAACAGGAACTACGCGGGTGAAACTGCGATCGTGTAGGAGTAGTATAATTTTCTTTGGAAACATTAGCCAGAAATATTAATCAATTGATTGCAGTGCATTACCCGGCTGTATCTCCCCGGCTACTACAGCCTGTGGTGTCAGAAGATCATCAATGAAGACACGCCACTGGAGAGGCTGGTCGTTAGCAGGGTCTGGCTTTACTACATGATCAAAGTTATTGATCTTATGGACACGGTAAGAAAATTCGATTATAATTCGAAATATACACCTCTAAGAAATCAAATAATATCGCAAAAATTTTCGACTTCGACGGGACTTGAACCCGCGTCCTCCCCTCAGTACGGGGATGTGATAACCAACTACACCACGAAGTCAAGTGACGTGGGAGCCGAAAATCTCTGCGACTTCCTACGGTCTCTAGCGCCGTTAGCTACACCTACAGGGGAAACAAATCAAGGGGAAAATTTTTGCGATATTATTTGATTTCTTAGAAATTACCCTTAGTGTGGGGTTACGCACTATAATAACAAAAAATCTTAGATATACACCTCTAACGTAAATTCTGATCTTAAATTTTAAAAAAAATTATCAACAAGGCGCTATGGCTATGAAGGGAGGCCTGTGTCCAGTGGACTTATAGTCTGATGATAATGATGATAATACAACAACACAAGACAAGACAGCCACAACAACATTTCAAATCAATCGAAGATTTCAACGCGTTGAAATCTTTTGTATGTTCACCTAACATAGTATATCTACCTATCAACATGTTATATAACATATCAGTTTTAATTTAAACGGTAGTATTTGGAAACACATCTTAACATCAATGTTATAGAAACCTAGAGCTTACGAGGAAGTGCATCTTCATATTATGACGACCTCGGTGGCGCGGCGGGCGAAGGTCCGCCTGCGGCGCAGGAGGTTGCGGGTTCGATTCCCGCCTTGGGACAAATGTTTGTACAACCTACAAATATTTGTTTCGGGCGTTCTGGTCGTTTCTATGTATAATAAAAAATATCTATCTGTGTAATTTAATATATTATGTCCATCAGTTATCTAGTACCCATAACACAAGCTCTGCTTAGCTTGGGGCTAGATGATGCTGTGTGGATTTTCCAGCATTATTTATATTTATTTATTTATTTATATTAATCCAAATTAAATGCACTTCGGCAGGAAGCGCGTGTAGTTCATTTGTATGAAACTTTTTCGCCCTGCCTTTTGGATTCTATTCCCTCTCTGAGGATCTTTCACGAGTTTTTAGCGTGTAAGAGAATATATTTGTATGTATTCAAAACTAAATTACATCTACGTATTATCATAGACTAACTTGTGTATAGTTAGTCTATGGTATTATTAATCAAATTCAAAACCTCCAAGAGCTCTGTTTTAAAAGGCGGATTTTTAATAGAGTAATTTAAAAGTCCGAGGCTCTATCATATACTTAAATGGCAATAAAGGCTCTGGCTGGCCATATAACTCAGGCACTGATAGCTTATTTACTGATCATCATCATCATCATCATCAGCCTATTTAGTCCACTGCTGGACATAGGCCTCCCCTAATGAGCGCCATTTACTGATCAATTTATTATAATTATACCTACGTTTCATTTTATACCCTACTAGCTGCGCCCCGCGGCTTCGCTCGCGTGGAAATTTATGTTTCCCACTTTCTTAATTTTTTCTTTGCTATAAACCTCACGGAGC
The DNA here is from genome assembly GCA_963564075.1 of Eupithecia subfuscata. Classification (NCBI taxonomy): domain Eukaryota; kingdom Metazoa; phylum Arthropoda; class Insecta; order Lepidoptera; family Geometridae; genus Eupithecia; species Eupithecia subfuscata. The sequence continues at coordinate 6,194,369 of OY751117.1, read as the reverse complement.
CCGAGACCTTTCCAACGAATGCAAAACCGTGGAAATCGGTTCGTGCGTTCTGGAGTTATAGCGTCAGGAAGGAAAACCAGACTTATTTTTATCTAATACTAGCTGCGCCCCGCGGCTTCGCCCCCGTGGAAACTTATGTTTCCAACTTTCTTAATTTTTTCTTTCATAAGAACCTTCTCCTGACAATAACAAACACAACAAAGAAAGAATTAGCGAAATCGGTCCAGGCGTTGTTGAGTTATGCGCTTACCAACACATTTTACGATTCATTTTTATATTATATGTCGAATCGAGATGTGTGACGCAACCAGTCGTAGATCAATTTGATTTATAGCTAATAACGGTTTTGTGGTCATAGAGTAAACTTATGAACAAGAACCTCATTTACTGTCCATACTCTTTGTACTTGTTTAAATTTGCTAACGTTACCAAGAGATGGCGCCGCCGTACGCGTGCAGTTATTCCTCATTCCTTTTAATAACATAGACAACTATGATGATATTATTTTATGCTAGCAATTCTTTACTTCTAGCATTATGTTTTGTTAAATTGGCTATACTAATCAAACCAAGGTTAACCAATCAGATTGCAATATTAGTTCCGACATGTTGTCAGCCTTCAGTAGCTTTCAGTATCTTGTTTCGTAATGTTGCCTAAACAGATCAGTTATCCAATCAGATTGTGAAGATTAGTTTTGTTATGTTTTGCATCCCGATTATTATTATGTTTTGTAATATTGCCGAGGCTGATCAAGTGTCAAATCAGACTAAAGAATTTACTCTGATATGTTGGTAGAATCAGTAAAATGTCACTAGATGTATTTGATTGGTGGAAACGCAAACGTGAAGGTTGTTCACGTTTGGACATGGCTCTTGGTAGGAGTTACCGTAGACGAGGGTTGGGAAAAGAAAGATGGAGGACTTGGGTTGTGAGAAGCATCGAGGGAGGATCGAATTCTCTGGAGTATCGTCGAGGTAACTCCTGGACGAAGGAACTTGTCTGTTCCCACCACGAAATTAACCTACGGAAAATAATAACGTGGATAGTTGGATACTATTGAAATTGCGATAACTTTACTGATTCTCATAGTATGAAAGAAAAGTGCCAATATGACTTGTGATCGTTATTTGTTTGATCGTGAATTTTATTTTCGTAAAATAAAATTGTCGTGTGCTCTTTGGAGTATTTCATTTTCATCCACGCGAATCCTACATGTCCGAAACCCGAGATAGCCCACTGATTCCCGTTCCGTCCCGACTTAACACGTGAAGCGACACAGATTCCCGTTTCGACCCAATTCCTGTTTGGACACTGATTCCTATTCACACCCACTTCTAACCTCTTAATTCGACATATAGATATAAAATTCTCGTGTCACAGTTTTCGTTGCCATACTCCTCCGAAACGGGTAGACCGATTCTCATGAAATTTTGTGAGCATATTGAGTAGGTCTGAGAATCGGCCAACATCTATTTTTCATATCCCTAAGTGATAATTTTAAATTTCCACGCGGGCGTAGCCGCGGGGCGCAGCTAGTATACTAAAAATTTTTAATCTAACTTCATATTCAGGTATTCTTCGTGCTCAGAAAGAAGTTCAATCAAGTGACGTTTCTCCACGTGTACCACCACTTGGGGATGTGTTTCCTCGGTTTCGTCGGCACCAAATATGTACCAGGTACGTCTTCTATCTCTAGTAGCAGGTGTTTGTATTGTAGGTGGCTAGTACCTTAGGAGTTTGTAGTTAATGATTATATCGGGTATTTATCGCATACCTTTTGTTTTATTTCCCCTACGTTTCTACCGCGATACAGCGATCGTGGTCACGGGGCGACAGAATACAACCACGATCGCTGTATCGCGGTAGAAACGTAGGGGAAATAAAACAAAAGGTACGCGATAAATACCCGATATAATCACTAACTATGTTAACAAATCTCGAAAGTTTAAAAATCTCATCCCTGTGGTAAAAAAACTCGAATTACATAAAATCCAACATTATTTCTTTGGTTCTTCGTATACAGTGCACTTTCATGTATTTTGTCTCAATAGTCTTTTCACCATTGAGAAAAATAAAACGTTAAGTGCGAGTCGGACTCGCGCACTAAGGGTTCCGTATAATTGTAAGACCTTGTTTCTTGCCAAATATCATGATTCTAGGTCAAAGGGACCTTATAGGTTTTGGTCCATGGCGAGAATCAAAAGTTTTTTTTTTTAAATAATAAACTACAAATTTACAGATTTTTCCTTTACATGTGCTATAGGACCTTGCTTCATGCCAAACATAGTTCTAGGCTAGCTAGGGGAAGTACCCTATAGGTTTTGTGTGCATGTGATTCCCTAGGAAATTTCAAAGAAGTTTTATTAATATCGAGGCTAAAGAGGTTATAGAGATTACCGGACTTGAGTACTTTTGTTTGTTAAATCAAGACTTCAAGAGGTTACGGACGGTTATTTGATGTTAATTTCAACATTTTCAACTCGATACCTCCACGCGTTCCTGAGAAAAGGTGGTTGACAGACGGACAGACAGACAGACAGGCAAATAGACAGACAGACGGACAACAAAGTAATCCTATACGGGTTCTTTTTTATCCTTTGTAGGTACGGAACCCTAAAAATACGTGAAAGTGCACTATTTCGCACATAATTTGGTCGAGATCACAGGAACCCTACAGTCTATTGAAATGACTTATGTTTTTATTCGTCAGTTATTATTATTACTACCTAATTATTTAGTTTCACACAAATCGCTGTCCTCATTATGTCCTCACCTCATAGCCAAATTTAGGCCACGGGTCGGCGGCGGCGCGGCCAGCCTCAATGGAGACTAGACGTGCGCAAGAAATTATAGTGCGCAAGTGTGTGCGCAGCGCAAGCACAGTTACGTCACCTGTAAGCACTAAAATGTTTTTTCCCAAGTGTTCACTCAATAAAACTCAAGTATTTCCCAAATCAGAACTAAAACTAGCAATTATCAGCAATAACTATTCATAAAATGCAAAACAATCGTATACTCGTAATTTGGAGAACTACAAAAGGCACAAATTAATTGTAGCGGAGTTCCGTGAAGCAATAGGTATCAGTATTGCAACAATTGCGTGCGTGTGCGCAGCGCAGGCTCTAGGATGCACCGCTTTCCAGGGGTTTCATTGAAGCAATATCCTAGCTAGGCAAATATTTTGAAATAATACACTAACAATCACAAGTTACACCTCAGTTGAGTTACCTACCTGTAGATTATTTGCAACAGTTTGCAGTTAGCTCAATTGTAAATACTAGTTCTAATTTATTTTTATTATTTGATTGTCGTTTTCTTTGTGAATAAAATTATCCTTTTTACACCTAGATATAAATAAATAAATAATGCTGGACAATTCACAAGGCATTATCTAGCCCCAAGCTAAGCAGAGCTTGTGTTATGGGTACTAGATAACAGATATACTTAATCCAATACACTACATAGATAGATAATTTTTATTATATAAATACTTAGATAACTCTATATTGTTAAAACACAGAATAATAAGACCGCAAGAGATGGCATGGTAAAAGTGAACAAAAATGTTATTTAAATAATATCCCAAAAAAACACAACCTTAAAAATTGAATAATACAAGATAGAGACGATTTTGATTTTGACCATGTTTTAGCTAAGGAATCCCGAAGCTATAGTTTTAAGTTACACTCTGCATTAAGGTACCTACACAGGTATCAGTGTTAGTTTAGTAATTACTCAATTACGGTAGGCCCATGAAATAGGTACCTATGATTGTAGGTACGTTACCGTGGCAGTGGCTATGTGGTGCCGGCTTAGAATTTGCACCACCCCAACTCTTCCCGCGGGAGTCGTAAGAGGCGACTAAGGGATATCCACCGGGGGCGGGCAGCAGCGCCCCCTTCAGAACTATTCTACCACCAAACTGCGATCCCCAACCCGGCATGCTCAGCATGGGGATTATGGGCATTAACATGAGATAAAAGCCAATAAAGCGCTTATCAGGCCTGCGTCCAGCAGTGGACCAATACAGGCCATGGCATGTAGGTTCAGTAGTGTCCTAAAAATTATAATTAGTCCGTCAGTTAGTTTTAAGAATATTGGAGACAATTTTTTCTCAAGGACTAAATCGCATCACACTCGTATTATAAATGAGAAAGTTTGGATGGATGGATGTTTGTTACCTCTTCACGCCAAAACTACTGAACGGATTGAGCTGAAATCTTCTATAATATAAAAATGAATCGCAAAATGTGTTGGTAAGCGCATAACTCAACAACGCCTGGACCGATTTCGCTAATTCTTTCTTTGTTGTGTTTGTTATTGTCAGGAGAAGGTTCCTATGAAAGAAAAAATTAAGAAAGTTGGAAACATAAATTTCCACGGGGGCGAAGCCGCGGTGCGCAGCTAGTTTATCATACAAGTACCTAGGTAATTTTAGTCCTGGATTCAAACAAAGGCTACTTTTTATCCCATAAGTCAGTACCTAACCATGGGATAGAAATCACCGTTAAACGTTTCCATAGAAACAACGCGTGCGAAGCCGCGGGCATAAACTAGTAGATTTTTTTTTTACCCAAGACACTAGTAGACCACATTCCTACGGCGGGACAAATGTGTTTACGATCTACAGATATTTGTTCTGGATGTTTTCTATGTATGAAAAAATATGAATCTATTGTAGGTAGGTATTATGAATTATTGTATTGAAAAAGAGGGGCCTTTAGTCCTGGCTCTGCAGCAAGCAGGACAATCAGGTTAATAAGAATGATTGTTTTAGGTAAGTACCTTACGATATACAGGGCATAGGTAGCTATGCCCAGCTGTGGATAAATGATGATGATGATGCTAATCAGTTATCTAGTAATTCATGGCATAATTCTATGGGGAAATAGCACCGACGCACTGAAACTCTTCGTCCTTCAAAAAATATGTTTCAGAATAATACTAAACCTCGATGCAATGGAAAGCTGCAAACCTCACTTTATCAACGAAAACATTCTAACGCTCACCGGTATATATATTTTAGAAATAAGCATATTTGTTAGGAAAACATGAGAAGATTTTCCTAACAACATTTCAAGAATACTCTCGCCCTCAAAATCTTCGCCCCTAAAGTAAATTAGCCGTCCCATTTTCTAAACTTCAGATTTTTCATTCCGGAACACATGCTATGGCAATTAGGATTTACAACAATATTCCTCAAAATATAAAAAATGAAAGTGACCTTTTCAAATTCAAAAAGGCACTAAAAACATTCCTAATTAAGAAAAGGTTCTATGCCCTGCAGGACTTCTTTTGTGAATAATTTTACGTTGTGTTATTTATAGGCTCGTTGTATTTTAATAATGTTAGAATTAAGTTACTTATCTATTTATCTACCTATGTAAAAGTAAAAATATTTATTTTTGCTCACAAGAGCAAAAAATAAGATATATTTTGCAGTGCCCCACCCGGGCTCATGTTGGTAGCTGTAATTTATTTTTAAGATCTTTGTACAATATGAAAGCAATAAAACACTTGAAACTTGAAACTGTACCCATCAAAACACAAGCTCTGTTTAGCTAGAGGCTATGCTCGCGGCGATGCTCTGTGAATCGTCTCACATTATTTGATTATTATTCCCAACTTATCCATCTGTCCAAAGGTGGTCACGGCATAATGCTCGGGTTCATCAATTCGATGGTCCACGCAGTGATGTACACCTACTACCTGATCTCCATTGTACGGCCGCAGTGGGTGCGCCAGTGGTGGAAGAAACATATCACGCAGCTGCAGATTGTGAGTATCAGACACTTTAAGCGTACTTAAATCGTTTCTGTGGAGATTAGCTTTAAGCTTTATTTGTTCAATATTGTAAATCTATGTTTAAATTAGGCGATGTGGTCGCTCAGCGACAAAGCCTTTTGTGTTGTGTGAAAAAAAAAAAAACCCTATCTACCTGACAAAGAACGGTATCCGAGGGGTGAGTCTATTTGACGTTGGTACAGAGACTTTTCAAATCAAATCAAATCAAAAACTCTTTATTTCCATAAATACAATAAATGTACACTTAGAAAAGGTCAAATTATAAAACTAAACACTGACACGGAAATAAAGTGATATTTTTTTATTTCTGCCGCTTCGTTATGTAGACTAAAGTAAAGAAACGACGAAGAAACCTTTAGCCTGTTAGTTGTGGTGTTCCATGTCCGCACGATAGAGGCGCTGTTCCAAATTGTAGGGAAAAAGGAGATGTCACGATCACGTCTCGGTACTAACGTCAAGTAGACTCACCCCTCAGGAGGGCCGAACGAGGTACCCGAAATACCTATTTAACTATGCAAACGAAACATTCCTTTAAAATAGTAGTAATGCATTCGGCGTTGTTTGAATAATCTTGCTTTACCCTAACGAACCCCATCGAACCCCATCGAACCCCATTAAATCTAAATAATAACATCCTCTATTTTTAAAACACCGAGCAAAGAATCAAACCTACAAAAAAAAAATTGGTTGTCTGTAAAGTCGGTTTACTGACGATAGTTGAACGTGACAACGTCTTAAGAAAAGAGCGAGGTAACGCCGCATGAGGTAACGCCGCATGAGGTAACGCCGCATGACGTCATGTTTTTTCTTGCGTTCAGCCGGCTCTATCGAATTATAAGACGTTGTCACGGCAAAAAATTGGTTGCCTGTAAAGTCGGTTTACTGACGATAGTTGAACGTGACAACGCAGACGCATCGCTCACTCAAGTAGGAGAGAGACGGATGTCGAGCGCTCTCGCTTGCACTTCAAGCCCTACATGGAACGCCTCAGAGCGAGGTAACGCCGCATGACGAGGTAACGCCGCATGACGTCATGTTTTTTCGTGCGTGCAGCCGGCTCTATCGAATTATAAGACGTTGTCACGTCAATAAACATTACCTATACTGAGATAAGCACATCGTTTGAATGTTGAATGGCAACATTTGTTTGTTCCACCCTGTAGTAAGTAGGTATATCTAACAAATACCTAGACCTAGAGTAAATTGACATCATTCACCCTTCTTACCAGTAATAAGTACTTACTCCAATAGGTAGAGATAAACCATTCTAAAAATGCACTCCAAAATGCACGCCCCCTCCGCTAAACGTCATGCAATGGGGGTTCATTTGTACAATGGTTCATCTCTACAACTCCAATTGGTACTTAGGTATGTTATTTTATTACATAGCTAAAACCGGGTATTCTTCGCTTGGCAGATAGATTGCTGATAGGTAAATGATAACAGTGGGGGTCCACTGTGATCAGCAATCCACCTGCCAAGCGTGGTGAATCCCTCTTGTTCAGCAGTGGCCATCATGTGTGCTGATGAGTTTCCTACCAATACGAGCGATGGTACATTAAACATAATACGATTGCATTGATAAGACAATGTGGTAGGAAACCACAGAGATAGTTGTACACGAAAATATTCGTTTAGCGTGGGAAATTCATTATTCCAATCGTAATCGTAATAAACACAGCCCATGAAAAATGTTTTATCTCGGTTTGGTATCGGCTCCCGTTATCTCGTTCAAGCCTGACAAACTATAATGGAGCAAACCTTTGACTGAAATGATGATAATGTAATACTTTAACAGCTGCGAAATGACTACGAACGAACGTAAATAACGGGAAAATTTGTTTACTGTTTCTTCGTATCTTATTTTTTAAACGACGACCTCTGTGGCGCAGCGGGCGAAGGTCCGCCTGCGACGCAGGAGGTTGCGGGTTCGATTCCCGCCTCGGGACAAATGTTTGTACGATCTGCAGACATTTGTCCAGGGCGTTCTGGATGTTTTCTATGTATATATAAAAAATATCTATCTATGTAGTGTATTGTATTATGTATATCAGTTATCTAGTACCCATAACACAAGCTCTGCTTAGCTTGGGGCTAGATAATGCTGTGTGAATTGTCCAGCATTATTTATTTATTTATAACTGTCTTTGTTTGTTCACAGCTGCAGTTCCTACTGTTGATTCTACACTTCGGACACGTGCTATTCGAGCCCTCTTGCGAATATCCCAAATGGGTCTCCTTCGTGTTTCTGCCACACAACATTTTCATACTCTTCCTATTCTCAGATTTCTACATCAAGACGTACGCTATGAAGAAAAATAAAGAAGTTAAGAGTAGTTAGGTAGGATAATCTATGTCGTATTTGTAAGAAATTATATTTTGTAGATTTATGGTCTTTTTGTTTTATTTTTGTTGGCACAAAACACTCGGCAACCTACCATGTAGGTATAGGAACCTGGAATTTTAATGTGGGAAGGATTTTGTGCAGTAGCTTAAGTACAAATCCACAACTACACATACAAAGTCAGGTACAGAAGGCTTGTATTCAACGTAGGTAGTCGTCGTATATTAGGTACCTACCTAGCTACATATTTATCATATCGTCAGTGGAAAAGAAAAAATGCTTAAGCACCAAAATGGCCAAAATGAGTTATATACAATGTGTCCGGTCACCGGTGTCGGAGACTTTGGGGGAGTGAAGTACGGTAAAATTTATCGACAAATCACTATACCTATTTTTTTTTTCTCTCTCCATGATAAAATGGCAGCCATTTTGTTTTCTGTTGCCTCGAAACACGGGTGCTTGTAGTGATTAAGATATAGCTACCCATGTAGAGGTCTTATACAGAGATAGAGGACTCATTTGATAGCCAATAATGTAGACAATAAAGCAATGTTAACATTTTTGCAATTTCTATTTTATAATAGAAGAAACGAGAATTTATAAAACAAAAAAAAAAAGTTTTTCTTAACATTTTTTAATTATTAGCTTTTTCTTAAAATCGAAACTGTCAAGCTACTTGTTTTTTGTTACTGAACGATAGTACAGAATGTGTGCTTCAAAATAAGTCTTGGATCTTAGCCCTAAGTAAGATAGTTTAGAAGTTATGACAATTTAAAAATGGTAAGTGTCTCTAAATCCTGGTGTCCAAAAGGAAAACCAAATAAATCGATTCGATATTTTAATGATTTGACTATCAAAATCAAAACAAAGGTTACAGCCACGATTCAAAATGTCCTCCGTGGTATTGCAAACAAGCTGTTGCTCTAATTGACACAATATGTTGTGTAGCGCGTCGCATCATAGCGGGATATTCAAGATTTCAAGGGTCATATTCAAACCGTCATATTCAAACTGGTTCGTGTTGCAGCGGCGGCGCGGCGCGGCGGCGGCGAGGCGGCGGCGGCGCTTCCCTGCGGGTCAAACTGGGCAGTGAATGTATTATCTTTTATGCAGTGAGTGATTCTGCGAAAATAGTACTGTCACTGTCAACGTTATCATTAAAATAAATGTCAATGTCAAACAAGTGTCATTCAAGGCATTTGTTATGAAAATGGTGTCGTGTGTTTAGTGTTATTTTTGGTAATTTGGTGTTAATTATACTAAAACGCATCAGATTCCTCATTTTTCTCGTATTAAAATAATTCGTAAGCGATGGCCGAGGAAGAGAATAGTCCTAGACCTGGAGAAGCAGCCTTGAAGAACATGCAGCTCCTCAAAAGCGAGAGCACTGTTTTCAAGGTGCCAAAAGTTCCAAAACAGAAGGCACAACCGAAAGCAAAGGCTTTAGATGAAGATTTATACGTGCAAGTGAGTTTATCCTATCCAATTTAGCTACTAAACCAAAATTAACTACCCTGAATAGCCTTTTTTTGGATTTGCAAGGCACATTCTTTTAAGTCCAAACCTGATCCATTGTTGTGTTTGAATATTAACTTTATTTAACTACAACTTTACTAAACTGTACACTTTAAATTATCTAATTTTTCAGAGTATAGCAAAGATCATTCAAAGAGACTTCTTCCCCGATATAGAGAAACTTCATGCGCAGAATGAGTTCTTGGAAGCAACGGAGAACAAAAACTTGACAAAACTTATGGAAATTGCAAGAAAGTACAGCGGAAGTAGACCACCTACAGAGCCTTGTGAGTAATTTATATTACACTAGCTGCATTCTTACTACCTGTGTCCTATTACCCGTTTTCCCATAGGAATGAAGCATTTATACTACACTAGCTGCCGCCTGCAACTTCGCATGCGCTGCTCAATTAGTCTATGTCCGTCCCCGGGATAGCATTAATTACTTCCCTGCCAAATTTCATTAAGATTCGTTCAGCCGTTACGGTGTGAAAGGGTAACAGACAGACAGAGTTACTTGCAGATTGATAATATTAGTATGGATTTATAATAATAATAATAATAGTCATTTATTTCAGATAATTATTAAATCCATATAATAGTTAGTAACAATTGTCTTAATAATTATGTTGGTTTATCATAGGAGAGTGAATGTCATTTTACAAACACAGCAATGCTGTGTTTGTATAGCGGCCCATCTAGCTTGTCCATCAGTGATTTATGTCTTTTCTGTTGTGGTTTTTGTATTGGACAGTCTTAAAAATCAGACTCATCCTCAGTGCTCTTAGAATACAATGTCAAATAATACATGCTTTTCCTACTATTATTATAAATGCGATTTAGGCATGAGCGATTGAGGCGATGAGGCATTCACTTAGAACGTAGCCTAACTTAAGCAATAGACTACTTATTATACCGAAAATATGTGTGTAAAGCCGCGGGCAGAAGCTAGTAGTAAATAAACCCATTGGCCAAGTGCATGACGACAAAAATTTGAGATTAATTTAATTGAAATTTCCTCTATTATTCCTAAAACCAGCAGTTGGCTAATGTACTGGGGTGATTAAAAACCTTCTTAACATTTTGTATTTGTTTTTAGTACCACCTTGGTTACTTTCACTGTTATTTTATAATGCTTTCAGATAACTCACCAGCAACATTTGACACACCGGAACACAACCTGCCTTTCTCTCCCCTACCACCCACGGTGCGAGGCCAGAAATGTAACAGCTCAGCTACCAGTGCCAAGAGTAAACCAAAGGATATCACCGATAATCAGAGTTTAGGTACCAAATCACTCACAGTGACCTTATCAAAACAAACTTATTTAAATAAATATAGTATTTTGGGTAATGCTAAAACTTACATGCTGATGTTTATGTGAGTCCACATAATAATAATAATAACCCTTTAGTCGGACAAGACAGTATTTCTATGTAGTTCATATATATCTCTTTTGCTCCATTTTTGTATGTCCGTTTGCCAGGTGGCAATCTTCTCAGTTCTGGCCTTTCATTTTCCACTCTACTCCATGTAATTCTCGCTACGTGTCTTATGTGTCACCCCATAGGGTCCACATATCTCACCATCTTTTCAATTTACGCATTAAAAACTGATTAAGTCCACCACTTAATCAGTTTTTAATGCATAGTTGAATGGGGTTCATTTATAATGCAAATATTTACAATAAAGTGAATCTGCTGTAAGTATGCAATATGCGGGCTTTGATGATCTTTGTCCAGCTGTTGACATCTTTTGGTGGAGATGATGATGCTTATGATATTGCATAATCTCATAATTACCTGTTAGGGTCACTTACTTACAATAAATGTTTCAAAGTGTAATTCAATTTTCTAAAACTACTGTATGCATACGCAGCAGAACTAAATTTTAAAATCTCTTACAAAATCCGTGCCACTGTAATGAGGATGAATGATAGATGTCTATAACACAGGCTTTACTAGCCTAGACGTGTGCGCCGCGCCGACCCGCCGCCGCCGCCGGCAAATTTTCCACGCCGCCGCCGCCGATCAGCCAATCGGCGTGAAATCGGCGTGGAACGTATTCTTTTAGACGCTTTGAAAACTCCCTTATTTTATTAATTATTACATTGTCCGACACCTGCTACCTACAACCAAGTTGGAGTCAAAGAAGAAACCGCGCCGCGCCATGATGTCAAAGGGTGCCGCGATGTCAAAGGGCACCGAGAACCGAACGGTATTAAAAGTCGCCGCTGATTCAGACAGATACAGGTGCCGATATAGACTTGGAGGGGACACCGTAGGAAAATAAACTTTATCAAATATCAAGACAATTCCACTAGAAAGATTCAGACTAAATCGTCGGCTTATTGCAAGAAGTCATTAACCGACAAATCCAAAAGTTTGGCAAAAGCAGTTTAAAGTTTTTATAACTTTAATAGCCCATATCATCAAAACTACGACAGTTATCAATATAATTTAAACGCCAATATATAGAGATATGTAATTATTTTATAATTAACTGAAATCAGTACAAATTCAACCACTGCAATTTTTTTAAGGGCTAAAAATGCAAAGATAATAACTTCTTGCGATAAAATGTTTTGTCTAAATTAGAGTTAAGTATTTCTGCAAAGAAGTTATTGGTGGCCTCTTTCGAGTATTAAAAGACAAAATAATCATAAAATAACATCTTTTATCACTAAAAGCTAAACAAATTACCTTGTTTGTCGAAAACACTTAATAAAATAACTAAAATTAGTAATAATGGCACATGAATCAGTCAAAAACACGTTCTAAGCTTTTAGAAAATAATTCTGCTAGCTGCTAGGAAACGATTAAGTAAACTATTATTTAGATTAGAAAATATTAAGTAACAGACTTTGAGCTTTACCTGAAAACCTTCTTATCCTATCTACCCTCCTCATAACGCTCGACCTGGCCGCGGACCCGGTCCCAGGGCGTGAGGACGCGTACGCCAAGGCACTCGAGTCCGTGGACGTCGGACCTCTCCAGACGCCTGCAGAAGTGGAATCCGAGGCCTCAGCGCTGATGGCGCGCATCATCGAGGCTAAGGCGGCCGCTTCCGTACCCATCACCAGGCGCCAAGGCCAGCGCAACGACCTCCCCCAACACCTTAAGAGGGTAATAGAGAGAAAACGCGAACTCCAGCGCGAGTGGGCGCGCTCCCGCTGCCCGCGACTGAAGACGCGACTCAACCCGATATCTCCCGAGCTCTCGGCCGCAGTACAGGTTTGGCGTGAGACCTGTGACCAAATCATCGACCGGGCCTCCGAACAGGACAATAACCAGTACGCGCTGAATAGGGCGCTCACGCGGCAGCCGGCAACAACTTACCCACTGCTGGACCGAGATGGAGTCCGGCGCTTTGCTCCCGCCGACCGTGCCGAAATTCTGACTGAGCACCTCGCGGAGCAGTTCTCGCCTCACCCCGTTGCAGCCGACGCAACCTTTGAAACCCTGAACCACCACCACCAGGTCGAGGACACAGTGAGGGACTTCCTGTCTGGCCCAACACCGCCCCTAGACGAGGAGTACTTCATCTCCCCTGCCGAGGTGCGGAAGGCCGTCTTCCGTCTACCCAGACGGAAGGCGCCAGGCTATGACGGAGTCCCCAACAATTGCCTCGCCGCGGAGTCACCGCGCTCGCCCGGCTCTTCAACGGAAGACCGGACGGGTCATCGTGCTACCCAAGCCCGGCAAGGATCACCGCCTGCCGGCCAACTACCGCCCCATTACTCTACTACTAATAGTGGGCAAGCTCCTGAAACGCCTGCTCCTGGGGCGCCTGGCTCCAACTATCGAGCCGCGCCTGAAGCAATTCGGCTTCAGGAGTGGCCACTCTACCACGCTGCAGCTCACCAGGGTGCTGCACCACCTTGCAGTCGAGCACAACGCCAGGCGCTGCACCGTCCGGGTCTTTCTGGACGTAACAACGGCCTTTGACCGTATTGGGCACCCCGGCGTTTTGTACAAGCTCCTGCAAACCCCAACTCCACCAGCTCTCATCAGGATTGTGGCATCCTTCCTCGACAACCCCACCCTGGAGGGCCACCTACGCCCCGGGGAGAGGGATGTGTCGCTAGCGCTGTTCGCGGACGACAGCGCCTTCTTTGCGTCTTCCACCAGCCCCACCATCGCAGCCCGCAGGATGCAGCGGCTGCTGAACATCCTGCCGCCCTGGCTGGACAAATGGCGCATGGCCGTCAATGTGGGAAAGACGGCTGCGCTGTTTGTTTCCCGCCGCATCGGCCACCGACCGCAGCTGACACTTCGGGGCCAGAACGTGGCATGGAGCCCGCGCATCCGGTACCTCGGCTTCGGGATCGACAGGTCGTTGAGGATGCAGCCGAAGGTTGACAGCGCACTACAACAAGCGCGCGTCGCCCGACCGTTCTCCGACCCGTCCTGGGATCTCGCCTGCCTCTGAGGACCAAAGTGTGGGTCTACAAAGGCTAAGTCCGATCCCGACTCACATATGCAGCGCCGGCCTGGTACTCACTAGTCTCCTAGACGAATAGGGACCGGCTCCAGGGGCTGCAAAACGTGGCTCTGAGGATCTGCACTGGCGCGAACCAATACGTCAGGAACGATGTCATCACCTGCGACCCGCAGATCCAATCCATAGACGAGTTTGTCGTACAGTACAGTCGTCGAATGTACGACCGCGCCAACAACGGCCACCAAGCCCACCTTCACCAAATAGCGCCTCACCAACCCCGGCCCCCAGATGATGACCGCCCGTGGAGGCCCCTTGCCTGGGACCTCACCCCCGCAGAACCCCCCGGATAGACCGTGGGTTAATTTAAAAAAAAATTAACCCAAACCAAACAAAAAAAAAGAATAAACATGCAAATATATTAATAAAAAAATAAAATGATGAACAAGCTAAATAAATGCATTTTTGCGAAACCCAAGGACCGAGGAGTCGTCACCCCTCGAGTTGATGCCGGGGTAAAGAGGCCAAGCCTCGATGCCCCGCTCTGTGCCCCCACAAGGGCCGGAAAGAACGAACTACTACGCGGCGCGGCAGAGGCGCGAGCGGCCCCGAACAAAATACCCCTCTGCCCTGCTTCTGTGACTCCGGTCACATGGCACGCGGTCTCATAAGTAGCATAGCAACACGTAAATGTATGTGTGCAAAAGTCATTACCTTACATTTACCTGTTATTTTTACAATAACAAAAATCACTAACAAAACAATACTTCCTTCGAATAGTATTCTTTTACCATTAATTATGTTTCGAAAAATGTAATTAAGCGTAAAAAATGAATTCTATAAAAAATAAAAAACTCAGTGTAGACGTTACTCGTTTTGATAGAAGTCATTTAAAACCGTTAGTATTTTTATTTCCAAAAAATACGATACGACAAAACTGGTTAAGGTGCAAATAATGAATTAAAGCAAAACTTATTCAAACGTTTGTGAACGTAAAAGCACTTTCAAAATGTTGTTAAGTCACATAAATGAGTTACGTATGAAAATAAAAATGGAAATTGTGTTTTTTTTCTTTTGTTAAAATGTATTAATGTAAGTTAATGAATTTTATGAAACCAGATATACCAAAAATGCATTTATTGACTTTATAACCAAGCCATAACTTCTAAGTTTGAAGAGCTACAAATTTGTGAATTTTACCAAAATGTAGAGCTCATCGAGACGAACTCAATGGTATATCTAACGCAGTTAGTGACTTCTTGCGACTAATGACTTCTTGCAATAAGCCGACGAAATTTATATTGCATAAATTGCATTTAATTATTTTCAAAACCTTACGAAGTTACCACAAAGGCACAAATACTGTAAGGGATACGATACGTCAGGGTTTTAAATATTTTTCAATTTCAAAACTGGCTTTCTAAATTCGGAAGCTCAATTTCGAAAGTTCGAAGTTAAGTCAGAAAATGTCACTTTTATTCTCCTGTCCCTTTACACATAGAGTTAGAATCGGAAAAGTGATTTACCTAATCCAAAACATACGAAAATACTTTGAAAACGTACCACATTAAGTGTCACCGACGCGCTTGCACTGTAAGTATGCATCGAGCGCCCGTCCGAGTCGTATCGCTGAAGCCTGGCAGAGAACTGGTTAACCTACTTCTATAATTTTACGTTGTTGTAATTAGAAACAAATGAGCTAACTACAGACTGTTGCAAACAATCTACAGCAGGGCACGGGGATTGTTGTCTAGGGTAGAATAGAGAAAAATTACGTCACTTTGTCAACGAATGCGTAAATTGTTTGAAAGTCAATCCTTTTACTTCTATAATGTACGCAATGTATGACGATGCGATGTCGATAATGTCTATTCTACCTTAGATAATAATCTCCGTGCTTGGCCTAGAGGTAGCTCAAATGATCCATATCAATACCAGTCGGAAGCGTCCCCAAGAGGCTGGCTGCATTGCCCCGCTGTATGCCTATGCTGACACGCTGCGCCAGATACTCACCAGCTCTCGGGTCACGTGTCGCTTCGACTCAACGCTCAGATAATTTTTAAGTAACCTGAAGAACCAGAGGACTCGACTCCAAGGGGAGCAAATGTGCCCCGTTTGCAACCTGCATGTTTGCGCCTCTTGAGATCCTCGGCCAAATCTTCCTCCGCACCTGCCCTCACGGATGTCCTCGGAACATGGGAAGGCGCCAGTGTGTCGACGCATGTAGCGTCCCGCACGATGGGCTTCCCCAACTCCCATGGGATTAGTGTCATACCATCGGGCCTCTTACCATCGTCACGAAACAGACCATTCGGTTTGAGAATAGCTGGTACGTTAGCGATGGCAAAGACTCGCCGGATGACGTCGCCGGCTGGCATGGCGAGATATCCGACCGACGGCCCTAGTACACGATACTCCGTGATGATCAAACTGTTCGACAGCAATACCGCACTGGCATTGGCATTGATGTGGCGCGCAACATCTTGCACCCAACCGAAGACTTGTTGCGATACGGAAAGTTACGGGATCCAATAAAGTACCAGTGTTATATGAATCAAATGCTTGCAACCAATGTTCTGACTCTTACTTAATTAAATGTATTACATTTTACGTTAGTTGATAATAAACCCCTTAAAAAGTTAGGGCATCCAGCGTTTTGCCGCTGAGAGAGCTCCTTAGGCGGTTACAAATGTAGCCAGCCGCTGAGAAAGCTCTCTCAGCTTCAACACTGGTCGCATTTCACTCTTTCACAGCACGCGTGCGTTCCACGACTGCGTAAGCTGCCTTATTTGCGTGGGTAAATCATCGAAACAAAAAAATTTGAAAGTTCGAATTTGTGGCCACCAAATACGAACATAAAAAATGGCCAAAAAAGGCTATGAACTTCGAATTTACGAAACTTTGAAGTGTCGAAATGCACCTCCTCATGTATATCAGTTATCTAGTATAGTACCCATAACGAAACACAAGCCCTGCTTAGCTTGGGGCTAGATAATGCTGTGTGAATTGTCCAGCATTATTTATTTATTACTGATACCTACGCGCCGATTTCACGCCGAAATCACGCCGCCGCCGCCGATTTCAGGCCGGCGCCCGCCGCCGATCATTTTAACGTCGGCGCACACGTCTATACTAGCCTCGCGTAGATATCAAAAGATAGCCAATTGAACTTTAAGTTAAATTTTAAAAAAATATTCATCTCGAATTGTTTGTCTGTGTTTCTATGCAATTAATAAATTTCGTTTCATTTCTAAAACTGCTGCATTTCTTCCGATCAGATTCATTCCTCGCACAGCACACAAGCGAAGACAACGCCAGTTACGACCGTGTGATCGCCCTCGAGAACAAGAAGCGAGCCAACAAGCTCGTATCGCAGTTCGAAGCAGAGGTTCGCTCAATACAGCTGGTGGAGGCGGCGCTCGCTCTGCCCTCTATTGAGAAACAGGCGGATCAAACTGAAAGACCCCATGAGGTAGGTTCTGTGGATTTAGTTGGAGAAAAAAAACTAATAATAATTAACACTTAATTCTTACTCCCCAGCTAGACACATGGCGTTACTCAGCCCGCAACCACATAATGTACGTCCCGGATCGCGCCGCGTCGCAGCGTCCGCCGCCGAAGCCTGAGCTCGTGCACCACAACACGCGGCTGAAAGCGGAGCCCTTCGACCACGTCAAAAGCAAGGAGGCCATCTCTGCGCTGGCTAGGACTCAGGTATAACCCTATCCCCTGCCCTAGCTGGTGACACATGGCGTTACTCAGTCCTCTCCATATAATGTACGTCCCAGATCACAAGGTAAACCTTGTAAGGTGCAGAATTTAATGTATGTTGTGTTTAGTGTTGCCGTTCAACTAAATTAGAAGTCCCTAGCCAGTATTAGAAATTCCTCTAGATATGGAAAAAATCGTTCCATAAAAATCCGCTAGAAGTCGCTAACCTACCTCATCTATTGTGACCTCAGTAACGCTCAAACCGAAATGCTTTAGGTAGTAGTTGTGGTTCTATTCCTACTCTTTGACGACCTCTGTGGCGCAGCGGGCGAAGGTCCGCATGCGACGCAGGATGGGGTAAGTAAAGTACTTGATAACGATATCCATAAAAAAGACATTATACTACCTACATAGATAAACATCTATGTTTTTTCAAAGGGTTTTCTATGTGTATTTTTTATTACACATAGAAAACACACGGAACAAATATCTTCAGGTCGTACAAACATTTGTCCCAAGGCGGGAATTGAATCCGCAAACTCCTGCGTCACGCAGGAGGTTGCGAATTCAAAATGTGTAATAAATAAAACGTCAAGTGCGAGTCGGACTCGCGCACTAAGGGTTCCGTTTAATTGTAAGACCTTGTTTCTTGCCAAATTTTATGATTCTACGTCAACGGGAAATACCCTATAGGTTTTGGTCCAATTTATTCACTAAAAAAATTACTTTTAATGCTCGAAAATAATTTTTTTAGTGAATAAATTACAAATTTATATTTTTCCGATTTTTCCCTTTACTTGTGCTATAAGACCTTGCTGCTCACCAAGTTTCATGATTCTAGGTCTACGGGAAGTACCCTATATATGTTATATGTGCATGTGATTCCCTTGGAAATTTCAAACTATTCGGACTTAAACGGCTGTAACTTTTGAGTGCGTTGACTTAGATGTTTTATTTATATTGCGGCTTCAAGAGGTTACGGACTTGAGTATTTGACGTTAATTTCAACTCGATACGTCCACGCGTTTCTGACGAAAGAGGGTTGACAGACGGACAGACAGACAGATAGACGGACAACAAAGTGATCCTATAAGGGTTCCTTTTTTCGTTTTGAGGTACGGAACCCTAAAAATATAATTATCTATGTAGTATAATGTACCTATTAAGTATATCAGCCATCTAGTACCCATAACACAAGCTCTGCTTAGCTTCGGGCTAGATGATGCTGTCATCCATGTGTGATGTCCAACCATAAGTATTGCTAGATGGTAATGTACCCCAATCTACTTTTTCTATGAATAGAATATACGTCTAGAAATTGTAGAAAAAGGATATTGACTTTTCTATTTTGTAAAAGCCACACCGACCAAATGCAAGACAATTATTCACACATTTTTGTTGTAATCAACAATTGGGTCATCAGCAGCTTAAGATCCCGATTGAACTAAAAAAGCGGCCGCCCGTCACTCTCAGTTTCTGTTCGTACACTCATGTTCAATGAAAAAGGCAAAATAAAAAAGGAAATACAGGGTGCCAATATAAACTACCTACGATAAACTTTGTTCTACCTACAATTTTTAATTTCGAATAGAAACTGACGATAAAATGAATGAACTCCTTCGAAACTGTCCAATACCTACGTACATACGTAATTCTCGGTTTCACTCATTCTTGATAGAGATAAACAGAACAAACCTTGCACAGAATGCTCATAATTCGGGAAATCCCGAGTGCCCTGCTTCTATATATATAAAATATTAATATAATTAATTTGATTCATTATGTTTATCAATTCAGTATCTTTAGTTTTGAAATAAAGACGGTTGCCCTTCTAGCGTCATATTGACCCGCCTAAAAGTCGTTAGAAGTCGCCAAAAACTTTTTTCTCGCTAAATTTAGAATATTGCCCGCTAAACACCCACAAAATCCCCTAGTTCTAGCGACAAAGTCGCTAGAACGGCAACACTGGTTGTGTTGTGATTGTTTTGGTAATGAATAAATAACTAAAAAAAAACCGATGCAACCACAACCCATGTTAGTTGGCCCTGCTAAAATTAGTACTCTTTGTTAGAGTTTTATGCCTAAATAGACGTGATTTTTACATCGAGTGTCGACAATGAAAATAATTGTTTCTTATTTGTGTACCTATTCCAGGACGCATCATCGACCGGTAAAATCGGCGTTGACGGTACGAGCGTCACAACAGAGAAAGAACCGTACGGTTTCGTCGGCACGCCATCCCCGCGGCCCGGCGCCGGCCCCGACCAGTCCCCGCTCATGACGTGGGGGGAGATCGAGGGCACGCCCTTCCGCCTGGACGGGGGGGACACGCCGCTACCTGCGTGAGTACACACAGTTCCTAGTGTCCCCAATCTAACTTGCTGCGCTTTCTGTTATTTAATTCCTGACTGATAACTTGATTACTACAGTAAAAATAAAATTGCATATCGCTCCGCTCGCCGATTTTTTGCGTGATAAAGCTTACCAAACCTCATGAGCATTTTTGCTTTTCGCGAACTAGCAAAGAACATTGAGACAGGTTTCTTTACTAAATAGCAGTAAGAAAAAAAATAGAACTAAACCAGATTTTTTATCACCGGCTCACTACGCTCGCTGATATTTTTTTCTGGTGTGTGTTTTCTCATTTGTTGTTATTTTTTGCAGCGTGGGCGCGGGTGCAGCCTACCGCATGTTGGAGGGGGGCGCACGGGAACGGATCGCGCTGCAGTTGGCGGAACAAGTGGCCAAGCGGAGGCGGCCCACCACGCCCAGAGTAGCACCCCAGACACCAAGGTAACAATACAATACATTCTGTCTATGAGTCTGTTTACGTCGCATATTGCACGTTTAGGCTGCATTCCCACCAGAGATGCGTAGCGAGGAATGTGTTTTTAACAACCAATAGAATCACTTCATTAACCTAGCCTCGCTCAACGCAGCTCTGGTGGAAACGGCTCCGCGGACCGAGGTTTCTGTACGTACAAAACATGGGAAAAATGTGTGCCAGCGCGTTGTCAGGGACGTGTCCTAGGGACGGACGCGGGCGAAAGAATAGCAGTCACCAGACGGTAGGTGACGCTACCCTAGCCTTGCTCGCTTATCTGAAAAGAGCCCGCTACACATCCTCGCACCGCTCAGCTACCTCGGACATCTCTGGTGGAAACGTACCTTTAGTTTCCTGCCCGTGTGACACGATAACCAGTGGTTTGATTTCGCTTTTAACATAGACTTACGTATTTGTCTGGGAACATGGAGCCTTAGAAGATTTTTTGCTGACTCCATCGAGAGATCGATGCAGCCGTTCTTATGGTATGAACTATGAGCTATGGTATTCATCTCTGTACTTGAATCCCTAAGCAAATCGTTGCAGCATGTTTTTCGATAAGGAACAGAACTAACTTAAGCTTAGAAAACCGTAATAAATACAATATCTTACTAGAAACTTTCCTTCCAGTTTCAGAAGCAACACAGAGCGCCTAGCAAGCATGTCTCCAGCTGCAAGAAAGCTAGCAGCGAAGCACCTTCTATCCCCACGCCTCCGACTCACGCCAAATGACGTCGGCATTCACCACGCCTCGCCAAAACGAACGTCGAACCGAGTGGTCACACCTGCACACAAGAAAGGGAGCCAAACACCTAAGAGTAATGAAACTGGGGACAATATTACGGATAATTTACTGCAGATTAATGTTGCGAAAAGGACAAGAGTCGCAGCCGCTGAGTTTTTTAAGTAAGTGGTTGTTTACTGCTTAGATTTGAGATGAGAATATCAAGTGGCCATGGGCATTCAAATCAGTGATATAAAACGTTGAGATTATAAACATCTAGTGGCTATGGGCATTCGAGTCAGTGTTTTGTGCGATTGCGAGAGTTGCCACATTCATTCAAAGAACTCTCTCGACTCTAAAACAGTCAAGCGAGATGGATTGTAACACGTAGTGCCTTCATTGACTTCAATATACCACATGTGTGTGTCACAAGTCTCGTGTTATAAGTATCTACAGAGATACTAACGGCTACGAAGGAAGACACTTTGCGAAAAAGAGGTCTCGTGAGCAGTCTGGCCAAATGCATTGAAATACTATTCGTTGGACTTCATTAATGTGTAAGACCCATGTATTTATAAAATCATCTACGAAGGTACCAAACGGCTATGAATAGATCGAATTAAGGGTATCAAAGATAGAAATGCATTTAAATACTATTTGTTGGACGTCATTCATGTGTAAGACCCATGTATTTATAAAATCATCCACGAAGGTACCAAACGGCTATGAATAGATCGAATTAAAAGTGACAAAGAGAGTCTTGACTCAAAAGCAGTCAAAATTAAAAATCAAAATCAAAAACTCCTTATTTCCATAAATACAATAAATGTACACTTAGAAAAGGTCAAATTATAAAACTAAACACTGACACGGAAATAAAGTGATATGAATAGTATGGATATGAATAGA
Source organism: Eupithecia subfuscata (assembly GCA_963564075.1). Taxonomy (NCBI): domain Eukaryota; kingdom Metazoa; phylum Arthropoda; class Insecta; order Lepidoptera; family Geometridae; genus Eupithecia; species Eupithecia subfuscata. The sequence continues at coordinate 6,172,097 of OY751117.1, read as the reverse complement.
AACACTATTTTAATAGTGCCTTTATTAAGTTCATTATACGACGTAAAATACCCGTGAATTTATATTAAATGTATCTACCAAGATACTAAAGGATTTAAAAGTGAAAATGAAAGTACATAATTGAAAGTAAAGTGACCTTGACGATTTTTCAAGTGAAATGAAACACAATGGTGTGATTATAAGTAAGGTGATTGTATATTATTAAGTTCTTTTAATGTATTTAGTGTATTTCAAAGATGTTTTTAATGGGAAAGAGGTGAACACGTGAGTGTGGTGTAACAACATTGATTTATTAAATTCCAACTCCATGCAGAGGAAATAATTCATTGTTTGGAAACATTAACTGCAGAATTTTTTCCAGGGCGTTCTGGATGTTTTCTATGTATAATAAAAAATATCTATCTATGTAGTGAATTGTAATATGTATATCAGTTATCTAGTACCCATAACACAAGCTCTGCTTAGCTTGGGGCTAGATAAAATAAATAAATAAATAAGTATGTTTAATGTTGACCGAAGAGGTAAGGCTATTTTTAGAACGATAAATAAAAATCCCTGTTGGCATTTTTAAAGTATTTTATTATAAAGTCCAAATGTTTACATTGTTAAAAATATTGAACAATAATGTCATTCTAAAAAATAATCAAAATATAATATAAGTACAATCTAATCGTACATGTTTTGTTTAATACATGATATTGTGTCCTTGATAACATTGATTGTAAAATTGATTGATTAATAAAGCAACCATAAATACTTCATTTTCCTAAATAATCTCTATACTATACTCTGACCAAACTGAAGGGACAATGTTTGTAGACATTGCCCCCTAAATCACATTCTTGTTGATTTGAGGACAGAGTTTTCACTACTTGTCAATTTCAGCTCTTTTCTACAATGCATAAGGCTCACAATATTTTTACAACACGACGCCATAAAGAGAATTTTAGATTTTTGTGTAGAGTCGTTTACATTGTACATTGAGAATGGTTGGTGTATAGACTAAGTACATTTTTGCATCTATCACTTATGCAAGGCAAAACAAAGAGACTGGATAAATTATAATACTTATTTATTGATATCCATGCATCACATCGTCCCTTAGATAATATTCTAAATTTAAGGTTACCCCTAAAATACCTCCATTGTGCATATACGCATTTATGCTAAAAACTATCCTTTACACTATTATTTTGCTATGGATCGTCTAACCATCCGTTTAGGATTTATTGATCTCTTCTTTTTATTGTCTATCACAAGACTACTAAGTATGCAATACTATAAAGTATAAAATACTGCACAATTATTGATATAGGTACCAAAACCTGCCTAAACCGTAACATTATTACAATAAAGTCATTAAAATAAAACAGACTATTATGTTTAAAACCGTGGAACTGCGTTATGATCATGAGTCTACGTCATGTTTCTATTAATTGATTGTAATTTTCTTTGTGAATAAAGATGTCTACGTAATATTGTCATATCTAGTACATAATATAACAAGATAACCAAATTGTAGGCTAAAAATAAATTTTACCGAAAATCCCTTTTTAAAAAAAACCTTACCAAAAGAATATAAACAGTTTTTCGTACCAAGTCGTTTCTGGAATAACAGCGTTTGTATAATCGGAATTAGGTACAAGCTTTGTCTCATCTTTCAGATCTTCAGCAAACATGTTAACGAAAGACAATTTGAACCCAAACCTGAAGAAAGAAAGGTATGGGAAGTACTTCATAAGAAACAAACTGAACTTAAAGTTAATATTAAAGTACCATCGGCCTATTGCTGAAGTGTATACACTCATACTGAGGTAATTAAAGTAGAGCTTAGATTTGGATTTGGCGCTCAGTCGTTTGTATGTGGGAGAGTCCTCGACCGTGTTGTAGTCATTATAGTACAGCTTTCTGGGAGGTAAGTCAGGCAAACCCTTTAGAACGCTCTTGTGGATCAGCTTTGTTGAATCTACACCTGGAACAAATATTATTATGATTGTATTGTTTGGCAAAATGCAATTTTGAAAAAATGTATAATTGTATTGTTTGCTGTGCCGCGTCCACTCTCGGGAGAATTGCCTGCTTAAGGTTTTAGCGAGTATAGTTGATTGGCCTATTTTGTGGCGCTTGTCGCAGCTTCACGTGAATGGAAATGACGCTGTGTGAGGTAGGCTACTTTATTCATTTTTATTTGTTTAATTCTACACTATTATTTTTGTCAGTAATTTTAATTTTTATTGTGTGTATTAGTAATTTTTAATTTAAAAATAGGTAAGTACTAAATGAATTTATGAAATTTATTGTGTATTTTGATTATTTTTGATTTGTGAAATGTATTATTAATTTTAAACTTAGTAGGTCTAATGTGGTGTATAAAATGTTATGTGTATATGGTACCAGTGGTGCTGAAATAAATGATTTTCATCTATTTATTTCAATTGTCGATTTCACCATCGAAGACGTGTGGAGGCTTCCACAGCCTTTCACACTTTAGTAGTTTATAGCGAGTTTGTGTAGGGAATTGGGACTACTACTTACTAGGGAACTTCGGAAACTATTTGACTTTTAAGGCCACAAGTGAGCGGTTAATAATTTTTTTTTATCCTACTACTTCAGGGCAAGGGCCTCCCAGTGAAACCGTCCAGTGTTGGAAGACTCATTCAACTGACCGACGACATTTTAACAGTTGCTTGGTTGAGTCGACAGATGGAGGCGCTGGAGATTAACCTCAACCTCAACAGCCTCTATTCGTCCACTGCTGGACGCAGGCCTCCACCTGATAAGCGGCTTATTGGCTTTTGTCTCATGGGGGTAATACCCAAAATCCCCACGCCGCCGGTCGGGCATGCGGGTTGGGGATCGCAGTTCGGTGGTAGAATTGTCCTGCAGGGGGCGCTGCTGCCCGCCCCCGGTGGATATCAAAATCAAAAACTCTTTATTTCCATTAATACAATAAATGTACACTTAGGAAAGGTCAAAATATAAAACTAAACACTGACACGGAAATAAAGTGATATTTTTTATTTCTGTCGCTTCGATATGTAGACTAAAGTAAAGAAGCGACGAAGAAACCTTTAGCCTGTTATTTGTTATTTTTCGAGTTGGAGCAAAACCCGTCCCAAGCTTTTTTATCCTCCGATAACCTGATATTTTATAGTACTTAAGCCTTTTTGCCTTTGCTTTTTGCACAGCAAGGTTTTGACAATTTGTTTGAATTTATTTACTGATAATTTTTGCATATTATTTTGATATCCCTTAGTCGCCTCTTACGACACACGCGGGAAGAGTTAGGGTGGTGCAAATTCCAAGCCGGCACCACACAGCCTCATGAGATTGAGCAATAACAGGTCTGTGATGCCCTTAGATGTCCTGGGCCGCACACGCGCTACACTGAAGAAATCAGCTCAAGATCGGTGTTTGGAAAAGCATATGTTCAGCTGTGGACATTTAGTGGCTTGAAATGATGGTGACTGCATCACTGGGTCTTAAATTATTACCTGTATCAAGCGGTTTCCCCGCCAACTCCTGCCTAATTCTCCGCTGTAATGCAATCCTCTCGCTCTCCGTGTAGACGTACCCGGGCTGGCCGCCAAGGTAGCGCGCCCACCACAGGTGGCCCTCCACGTCTATCGTGGGATTGAAGGACCATAGGCCGTCCAGCATGACCCGGGCGCTGTCAAATTAAATGAAAATGTTTTGTTTACCTTAAATCAACTACAGAGCACAATAACTTAACCCCCGATTAGGTACTCAAACGCAACTCAAATTTATTTAAGGCTCTACCTCCCCGAACACTAGCGCCGCCACATATTTTATACGTCGAAGAAAGGAAATTCCAAAAATTACGTTGGGCAATTTGTGATACCTATCATAAGCATTTTTTTAAGGCCTCTGTAATAGTTTTATTTTGTATAATTTAAACAGAGATGCGAAAATAGAGTTTGGTGGCCACCAAGGGCAACATCGTATCTCTGCCTAAACTATACAAAATAAAACTATTACAGAGGCGTTAAAAAAATGCTTATAATAGGTATCACAAATTGCCCAACGTAATTTTTGGAATTTCCTTTCTTCGGCGTAATAATAAGATAAAATATGTGGCGGCGCTAGTGTTCGGGGAGGTAGAGCCTTATGCACGTCTCAAATGACGAATTCTTGACAGAATTTCATGGAAAACTGTCAAAAAACCGCAACTTGAGATGAGTTGCGTTCGTGCGTACGATCTGCAAATATTTGTTCCGGGGGTGTTCTGGGTATTTACTAAAAAATATTAAAGTATCTATGTAATGTGTTGTATTAAGTATATCAGTCATCTAGTACCCATAACACAAGCTCTGCCTAGCTTGGGGATAGAATCATCTAGCCCCAAGCTACGCTGTGTGGGTTGTCCAGCATTATTTATTATTATAAACTAATTTATTCTCGAAATCACGTTATAAAATACATTTATTACCTATATTATTCACAAAAAATAATAATCTTGCCATGGACCAAAACCTAGGTAAAGGCACAGATTAGATAACGGTAAAGGGTACTTCCCGCTGACCTAGAATCATAAAATTAGGGAAGAAACAAGGTCCTTCGGTGCGCGAGTCCTACACGTTTAATTTTATAAACACCTTGGCATTTATAAAAATATTTCTGTATTCAAAGAAAGTAACTTCAAACTTAACAGGGGGGGTAATCTATCGATGAACGCACTGTACCCAACATTGAGCTTATTTTTAATGCGTAGCAGAGTTTAGCGTAAACATGGCCTCCACTCAGCAAGTGCTGGATAAAAAATGCTGTGTCCCGCCTGCGCTGTTTCTCAGTGAAGGCAAGAGCCTTGTTACGTCACACCGTCTGGGGTGGTGCGTTTATGCAACAAAATAAATGAAACCAGGAAAATAAAATAAATTAATACAGACAATACAAAATAAAGGTATATTTTAAACATTACCTTACCTGTGTTCGAAGTATTCTGGCACGTTCTCGAGGCAAGGTGTGAATACGCGGTCGAGGACAATTTGGCAGGCTTGGCGCGTTTCGTCGATTGTTTCGCGGGCTAAGCTGTATCTGTAAGGGAAGGTGAAAAAAAAACATAAGGGCCGATTCACACATCAGTGACACAGTTCAGTATCAGTGAATCTCCGATTCGGTACAGAATGTTCACGGATCGATGACGGACCGACAATATTCTGTACCGAATTGGAGAATAGCGGGCAGTATAGCGGGTTTGGTTGTCAAAGTAGGCCTAGATCTCTCTCAGAAGGTACCTACTCACGGGATCCCCGTGGCAAAAAACTCGAATGCAGTACCTACATAAAATTCTACATGTTTTCTTTGGTTTTTTTAAATTGAAAACACGATTACGAAAAAAAATAACGATAAAAAAATCATGAAAGTGCACTGTTTTGCACCTAATTTTTGGTCGACGAATTGTTTTAATCGAATTTTCCGCAAAGCCATTTTTGCGCTTACCTCGTTCTAAAAACGTTTGCGCTGTCCCGCTCCTTGGAACGCGAAATCCTATGCCTATGCTTTTCAGAAAATGGCACGCAATGCTTCTTAATCTTTCTTAACCAGACAATGCTTGCAAATGAAGACTGGACTCTAGATGCGTGTCGAGAAGCTGGACTCTCGCTATAACGTGAGATTCAATTGATTTGTGATGAGAGTTCCAACTCAACATCTCTCGGACAAAGATTAAAAATCTTTGCTCTCGGAGTTTTGGCGGAAGGGGGGGTCAGTTTCGAAGGTTCACTGGCTGCCTGCAACCCCTTGCAGGCGGCCAGTGAACCTCTATTAGACTACTTCTAATAGAGGTCAGTGGGGGAAGCACAATACAATATACTTTATTGTACACCAACAAAAATACAATACACGAGACATCACATAAGACACAAGTACAATGGGCGGCCTTATCGCTTAGAAGCGATCTCTTCCAGGCAACCTTTGGATGGAAAGAATAATGAAGCACTTTTTAAACAAAAGCTTACTCAAAAAATTACGACTTCGATGGGACTTGAACCCGCGTTCTTTCCTCAGTACGGGAATGTGAGGAAAGGATGTGGTCAAATTTTTTGTATTTGATTTCATGACCCTAAGTGTGAGGGCTTACGCAATATAATAACAAAAACCTTAAAAACTTACTCTTCCTTCAGCCCAATCATATGCGCAAACACTCTCCAGAAATGATTATACGCCTCCCATTCGCCCTCGCTCCGCTGGCGGACCCCGAAAGAGTCTGGCTTCAGGATGGCAAAGCCGATGAACCCAAACATGGTAAACGCCACGTCTCTTTGGGAAATGATCCCGATGCCTTTGCTCTTACTACCCTTGGAAGCGCGGATGTGTCTAGAACGGACCTCGAGGATCGAGCGCCATGCACTGGAAAAAAGACATACGATTTAATTGAAACTTATCTCCTGTAACGTTGTCAACCTTTTAGTTACGCACCATTACAAATGGAATCGAAGTAGATCAGGGCTATTGCCTATTGCAGTATCGTCGACGATATGGTGTCATGTGAACTTAATCAAAGCAACTCTCACAAAAGCAAGCCCCCAATCTGTGTGGTTGTTAAACCCACTTTCGTTCTATATTTAGCTCGCACCCGCTTGAATGGGAACAAAGACGTTTCCTGAGCACACACACCACAGGGAGGAGGTAATACAGTCTTGACTGCACCGTTACAATGCAAGGAGGAAATATTTAATCCGGTCGATTTAAATTGGATGTAAGGATGTTTTGAAGAAAAGTAGGTTACGATCCAGATATTACCGGCGGCTGTCCAGACAGATGGACCCCGATTTTGAGCAACGATTTCATTATTCGAAATGCAATACCTACACAATTTTGCAAGAGAATAATATTAATAATATTCGGTTAACGGCGTAATAGCGAACAGCCTTGATCAACATCTCAAGAGACTCTCGCTAGGAAGTTGGATCAAGGGCCAGATCCAAAAGGCGGTACCTACTCCTGGACTCCTGGCGCGCGTCGTCAAGAAGTTCCTCTCTCGAGAGAGGTTGCGTTGGCGATGCGCGCCGAGTCCAGGAGTACCGCCTTTTGGATCTGGCCCTTGATCCAACTTCCTAGTGAGAGTCTCCTCTGCAGCCCTTGTTACCGACCGCTTGAGCATATAGCATGAATAGCTTCGCGGCCGGTGACCGTTTTGATTTAAGTTGTTTTACTGTAGAATAGTTTTATAATAGTAAATTTTCTATAGTAAAAAAATAATATTATAACGAGATTTTAATTAGTAGATACATAAATGAAATGTATAATAAGTAATCATCTAGCCCCAAGCTAAGGAATGCTAAACAAGAGCTCGTTTTTCACTTATGTACCTATTGATTATTCTTAGCAGTCTTTCTTCTTTCCATTTCCGAATCGAATTCGATTCCGACGGATCTATAAAACGCTATTTTGATTTCGTCTCGGTCGGGTGATCGAAAATCCGAAGCGAATCTGTTGACTAATGGCCATGTCAATGAGGAGGAGCTCCTTATTTCGATCATCAACCCGAGGTGAAATCAAAATAGCGTTTTATAGATCCGTCGGAATCGAATCCGAATCCGTCGGAATCGAATTCGAATCCGTCGGATTCGATTCGGAAACGAATCGAATGAATTAAAATACCCCTGCTGGATTCGCAGGATGAGAGGTATCGCGTATACTGGCACCAGTCCGTACAGAATAGAGGTCGATAGTCATTAATTACTTACGTGGTGCCTGGTTTCAAGTTATAGTCGAACCAAGAGACGGTATGCAGCACCGTGGAGAGATACAGACGGTAGGCGCTGAACACAGAGTTAGACCGGCGTGTGCTGATCAGGATTCGCAGGATGGACGGTATCGCGAATACTGACACCAGTCCGTACAGCATAGAGGTTGATAGTCATTAGTTACTTACGTGGTGCCTGGTTTCAAGTCATAGTCGAACCAACAGACGGTATGCAGCACAGTGGAGAGATACCGACTGTAGGCGGTGAACACTGAGTTAGACCGGCGTGTGCTGACCAGGATTCGCAGGATGGACAGTATCGCGAATACTGACACCAGTCCGTACAGCATAAAGGTTGATAGTCATTAGTTACTTACGTGGTGCCTGGTTTCAAGTTATAGTCGAACCAAGAGACGGTATGCAGCACCGTGGAGAGATACCGACGGTAGGCGGTGAACACAGAGTTAGACCGGCGTGTGCTGACCAGGATTCGCAGGATGGACAGTATCGCGAATACTGACACCAGTCCGTACAGCATAGAGGTTGATAGTCATTAGTTACTTACGTGGTGCCTGGTTTCAAGTTATAGTCGAACCAAGAGACGGTATGCAGCACAGTGGAGAGATACCGACGGTAGGCGGTGAAGACTGAGTTAGACCGGCGTGTGCTGATCAGGATTCGCAGGATGGACGGTATCGCGAATACTGACACCAGTCCGTACAGCATAGAGGTTGATAGCGCGAAGCTGTAGTCATGGTAGAATTGTTGGCCTCTGGAAATTAACAGTGTCGTTTATTCGACGACCGATGTTGCGCGGCGGGCGCAGACTCGTCTGCGACGCAAGAGGTTGCGGGTTTGATTCCCGTCTTGGAACAAATGTTTGTACGGTCTGCAAATATTTTGTTCCGGGTGTTTTAGTATTTTTTATGTAAGTACTTATAGTAAAAATATCTATCGATGTACCTATTTTATTACGTGTGAGGTATATCAGTCTTCTAGTACCCATAACACAAGCTCTGCTTAGCTTGGGACTAGATGATGCTGTGTGAATTGTCCAGCATTATTTATTATTCATTCATTTCGAAAAAACCTCCCAGTCTCTCTTAAGTTTAATAGGAACTAGTGTGGTTTCGATTTTTTCTACGAAATTTCAGTTTGTTTTTGAGGATAGTTACATTAGCCCTGCCTGAGTGCAGTTTATAAACTACAGCACTTTGTCTAACTAAAAAGAGTTCCATTTGACCAGAGGAAAGGCCGGAGAATGTGCGGGAGGCCTAGGTCCAGCAATGAACGTCTATCGCCTGAGGTGATGTTAGAGGAAAGGTCTGCTGCTGGATTTCGATGGGTTAACGCATTTACTGCCCAGCCTCTGCCAGCCTGCCCGCCCGACACGGGCTGGAGACTAGACTGGCATCTGCGTCTTGGGCCGTGATAGTGTTAAAAGACAGCCAGAAGAATTTTGGTAACAAGCCCTCCCATATTACATGAACAACCAAACCACTCCCACCAGGTAATAATAAATAATGTTGGACAATTCACACAGCATCACCTAGCCCCAAGTTAAGCAGAGCTTGTGTTATGGGTACTAGATAAAGGATGGTAATACTCGTAGTAATGTAGGTAGGTAAACCATACCCACCAGTAGATTGGTCGTGGCAATTGCGAACTAATAATCACACTCCACCCACACTCAGATCATGGATCTCATAAGAGGACCAGAGGACTAAGGGAACCAGAGGATGGCCAGCTTCCTTATGTGTATTTGTATTTTAACAACACGATCACCAAACAGAACAATGCTACCACCGAACTGCGATCCCCAACCCGCATGCCCAGCGTGGGCATTATGGGCATTACCCCCCGTGTGATAAAAGCCGATAAGGCGCTTATCAGGGGGAGGCCTGCGTGGACCACTACAGGCTGTTGAGGTTGAGGATTACCAAGCTGCTGGTCAAACGTGTGGTGATTATGGCAAAGAAGGGGGGTTTTTGCCATTTGAGAGAGGCATGTTCAGCCAGCAGTGGACGCATGTGTGCTGTTGAGGAATGTAAGTACCAACCTTTTGAAGAGTTGTTCATCGTACCACGGTGGCAGCTCCAACACGAGCTCCTCCGGTTGCACTTCATCCGAGGGCTGCTCCTCCGCCTCCCGGGACATAAGCCGGGAGAAGTACTGCTCCGCTGGAAGTTAAAAAACATCCTTGTCACAGAGGTATTATACAGGGATATTGCTAACTAGTTTCAGAAGCTTTTTTCTTAAAACCGGCTCTGCCCCGAATTAACAGTACCTAGGTGTGATAATTTAATTGGGAGTGGAGATCGGTTTTTACAATTCATTGGGTTCCGGACAAACCGCGCCCGCGGCTTTATATGCTTTATTTCTACGGAAACGATCAAAGGTAATTTCTATCCCATGGGAACTGATTTATGGGATAAAAACTATGTTTGATTCCAGGCATAGAGCTACACCGGCGCAACATTTCAGTTTAATCTGTTCAGTAGTTTTGGCGTGAAGACGTAACAAACATTCATCCATCTATACATCCATCCTTTCGCATTTATAATATTAGTGTGATGAGTAAATTTTAAGAATTAAAACCTTGCGTCTTCACGTATGTGTGTTTGTGATGTTGGGCAGAATCTGCAGTTCACGTGACGTTCGTGAATTACCAATAACCCTGTAGGTATTGTTCTAACAAGCTCTAGTGGTTTATTTTTCACCTCTTTACGCACAAGGACGTGTTCCATCAGCTCCAGCTACAGCCCCTGCGGTATGACCTGCAGGGGCTGCACCTGGAGCTGACAGCATTGCAGCAAATGCGTTAAAAAGATTGTTGTGTAGCGAATCAAATGTTTCAGGCGTAAAAAGGTAACAAATAGATACCATAATATATTATCAGTGCCACAGAAATCTAAATAAGTACCTACCTACCTACTCTAACCGAAACTGCAAATATAAGCATAAGTAAAGGGCACAACAACACAACCTACACAGTAGATCATGGTCAGATCTTGGTCCAATCCAAGTTCATTGAGTTGAGCCCAATCTCTGATGCATTAAATTTGTTTGCGATTGATGTTGTACTTTAACGGCTCAATATTAATTTTTATTTTGAAGCCAATTTAGTCATATTATTTGGTTGGAATTCTCCGTTTGTTAAACTCATAAACTCATTTATTCGTGCATAAACAGCATACGTACATTTCATCGTTTAAAAATCACAATTAGGAAGTAGAAATACATTTATAAAAAATTACTTAATGTAATCTGATGTCTTTCGGCAGCCGAACTCATCGAACGAATAGAACGCTTGATTTACAAGCCACGTTTTAAATCTGTGCTTAAATGCCGAGTGGCTCGGCGCTTCCAATATGTCCCTTGGGATTCTGTTGTTGATTTCTGATGTTACCCGCTGCCCGAGGTAGGTATGGGTAGGTGGTAGGTACTTTAGCACCTATCTAACTAAAATACCACTTTACTCTAGGTAAGGTACCTACATAATAGAAAATAGATGCCCCCGAACACACGCTGTCCAAAGAATACCCAACTGCCACCTGCATTTTGGCTAAACCTTTTCTTTTTTTTTCAAACAATGGTTGTTTAGAAATTTTACATCAAGAGCCTTATCAGGAAATTTCATTTCATTGTGCCTTTGAATTTGCAGTCATTATAGTGAAGTTGAGAGATTCGAGATGAATCTGAAATTGTGCGTGTTTTTATGCCTCCTGAAACTTTGCACTTCGGACTGGGTAAGTACCTACCTAATTCATAAAATTTGTTTTTTGAATAAAGATAAAATAAATGTAGTAAGTACCTACCTATGTGATGATGATAAATACTAATGCCCATGTGATTACTGATTAGGTACGATTAAAGATTACCTATGTGATTATACTGATAAATAGCACTAAGCTATATCTATGAATGCATAAATATGTATGTAAACAAATATCGATTACCTACGCGATAAGTTTATATACTTTACTAGCTGGGCCCCGCGGCTTCGCTCGCGTGGAAATTTATGTTTCCCACTTTCTTAATTTTTTCTTTGCTATAAACCTCACGGAGCCCGAGACCTTTCCAACGAATGCAAAACCGAAATCGGTTCGTGCGTTCTGGAGTTATAGCGTCAGGAAGGAAAACCCGACTTATTTTTATAAATACTTTATAAAACTACCTTTATAAAGTATTTATAAAAATAAGTCGGGTTTTCCTACTGAGTAGGTAGGTACTGACAATATTTGTGGTGCTTGCCGAGAGTGGAATCTGCCTACATTACCATGTAGTTTAAGGCAAATTATGCTAATAACTGAAAATTTTGTGTATTTTGCTATACATAAACCGTATAAATATTTTCCAAATGAAATGTATTTTTCATAGCCATGGCTTATTTATTACATAATACGGTACCAAGCATTAGTCAAGTAGGTATGTCTGATCCAACATTTATATCGTCTGTGTTAACTCATTATAAAAGAGGTTTGAAGATTTTTGTATGGAGGCATGGAGGAGTTAATTAATATTATAATTTAATCATTTGATTTTTTTCAAAAATTTCGCGCCCTATAAAATTTATATATTTGGATAGAGAAGACTAAAACAATCAAAAAATGTCTGATAAAATAATGTTCTAAAGTGTCAGGTTTCCGAGATATTCACAGATGAAAATATCTTTACATTTATGTTTTCTTCATACTTAAGTAAATCACACTAATATTATAAATGCGAAAGTTTGGATGGATGTATAGATGGATGGATGTTTGTTACCTCTTCACGCCAAAACTACTGAACGAATCAGGCTGAAATTTTGCATACAGGTAAGTCTAACCCTGGAATCAAACATAGACTACTTTTTATACCATAAATCAGTTCCCAGGGAAAGAAATCACCTTTTAACGTTTCCATAGAAACAACGCGTGCGAAGCCGCGGGCGGCAGCTAGTATCTTATAAACCTGACACTTTAGGACACGCGTTTCGCATTTATAGTATGGGTAACGCACCACTAACTATTACAATTGTTTCACTCGCTAAAAATTCTAAGGTCGGTACCTAAAAAAATACATACACAACACAAAAGAATATTTCCTTATCTTTTCTTTCTTTCAGGTATCAGATTGGATGGGTCCAGTCCAAGAACAGCTGTAAGTTACATTCAAAATGGACGACCTTCAACCAGGATTAGCCTGAATAAAACCTTTTTTGTCGGTAACCCAAGGACCGAGGGGTCGAGGGGCCACCCCTCGTCTTGAAGCCGGGGTATAGGCCAAGCCTCGAGGTCGAGGCTCCTCTCCGCACAAGGGCCGAAAAGAAATTCCGTGTGTGGATAAAACCACGTTTTCCTACCTAAAGAACGCGCGAATTAATATCAACATAATCCTGCGTGTGGAAAACATTTTTATTACAACGATAGGTACGAAAATATGTGCGCAGAATAATCAGTCCACAATATCTTATTTTTCAGAGATGAAGGTTTATTGTCCCAAAAAACCCCTGTAGCGTCATCCCCTGTCACCTTAAAGCAACTCGAAGACAACTACGAACACGAGAAGATTGCCCATATCATCGACGATCGTACCGAAGCTGCAATCTTCAGCGGTCGCAAAAACGAACAATCTACAGTAGGCCTGAAGCGCAAAGTGGAAAGTGCTTTGGAGATCGCCAAGGCTCTTGCAGAAACACTGAAAATACAAATAGTTGAGCTCACTTCCAAAGAGACAAAGCTGAAGGATGCTATTGCAAATGGAAGGTAAGCCCACATTAAGAGTCAGTTTTTAGTATCGTAATATTATCTATTTATTCTATTTAGTATTATCCAAGAGATCGAAAGACGCACAGAAAACGCCTGGAGATGCTATTGGTCAATGAAAGAACTTATGAAGGGTAAACTGTCACTATCCCTAAAACTAAACTCATGATACATACCGTACACCGTACCGTACCGTTACAACTGACGTACGCATTCTTTCCATCCTAACCTACGATGCTAAATCTTGGTCCTTGACCAATCGTCAAAGCTCCGCCCTCGAGCCATGGAGCGTAGGAGTTAAGCTGTCAGACCGCGTGCGGAACAGTATACCATTCCGAAACACGCATCGTTGACATTGGTCAGAAAGCCGGAAGCCAAAAGTGGAACTGGGCCGGACACGTCTGGCGCATGTCCAGCGACTTGTGGGCAAAGACCACCACAGAGTGGAGCCTACGCTAAGAGGCGACGTGGATGGCCCAGGATGACACCGAGACGAGCTCAAGGCACATCTTCCATCGTGGCCTATCGAATCGATGTTGCAGCGTTGGATCGCGAGGAGTGGGAGAGGCCTTTTTTGCCCAGATTTGATTTTGATTTTGATTTGATGCTGTATCGCGGTGAGACAGAAGAAGTTATGCCGCATACTGGGGACACTGGGGAGGTAGAATTTACTTTCTATACGAGAATATCGCCGGCGGTATAGCCGACCATGGAGGTGGTGTCTTAACGTTTTCAATATTCCTAATTAGTAGAAAATGCTAATGAAACATTTCAGACAACGATAACTTTTCTTTCTGGTAGCTCAGAAAGGACAAAAAAGTTGATAAAAGTCTGACGCGCGAGTTTAGAGTGAATGTAACGATAGATTATGCAGACACGACACGACTCAAAAACCGCTAGAAAGACTGTAGTGAGTGTACATGGCATAATCTTATATATAAAAATGAAACCCGTTTCGCGTTGTCACGGCATCACGCGTGAACGGCTGGACCGATTTCGCTAATTCTTTCTTTGTTGTGTTTGTTATTGTCAGGAGAAGGTTCTTATGAAAGAAAAAATTAAGAAAGTTGGAAACATAAATTTCCACGGGGGCGAAGCCGCGGGGCGCAGCTAGTTTATAATAATTAATAAAATACCAAAGAGTTACAAAGAATTTAATGTAAACTTATTAATAAGGACTAAATTTAAAAAAACTTTTATGTGAAAAATTCTATGATATTGACGAATTTCTAAATGATGTATTCTAATTTTATTTTTATAAGTACTACAAAAATTATAATCATTAAGTACTTGTTTAAATTTAGATCTGCATGCCATACTCTCATATTTTTTGCATACCGATATAAATTGGTCAAACATGTTGTGCCATTAATTGCTTACCAATATCATCTTTATTAACACGTGTTTTTGCAATTAAATTATCTGTATCTTTATGGAAAAGCGTTACTCAAGGATAGATCGATGACTGCAAGCTTTTATAATAAAAGAGTGAATCAGAGTGATTTCGTCTCGCTCGGGTTGATGATCGAAATAAGGAGCTCCTCCTTATTGACATGGCCATTAGTCAACAGATACGCTTCGGATTTTCGATCATCAACCCGAGGCGAAATCAAAATAGCATTTTATAGAATTATAAATCCGTCGGAATCGAATTCGAATTCGTCGGATTCGATTCGGAAATGAATCGAATGAATTAAAAGGTAAGGTAAGGTATTTCGAATCTGTTGACTAATGGCCATGTCAATGAGGAGGAGCTCCTTATTTCGATCATCAACCCGAGGCGAAATAAAAATAGCGTTTTATAGATCCGTCGGAAACGAATCGATTGAATTAAAATACCCCTGCAGCAGGGGTATTTTACATGTACCTACATGTACAGATTCGCTTCGGATATTCGATCATCAACCCGAGGCGAAATCAAAATAGCGTTTTAGGGTCAATTCACACCGAGACGCGACGCGACGATACTCAAAGAGGCCAATGATTTCGCGCTACGCCGCGCGTCGTCGCGAGACGCATCGCAACGTCGCGAGGCGCATCTTAAAATCGTAGCAGGACGACGCCTCGCTGCGCAGCGAGATGCCGCGAGGCGCAGCGGAACGTATCTACTAGCCGCGGGCGCCGCGCGGCCCCGCCCGCGCCCTCCCGCAGTAGTTTACAGTATTTTTGTAAACTTCTTCCTCTTCATCTTCTGCAAGAAGTCCGATTATAACAAGATCCCAGTCTATCATTATATTTTCAATCGAGCACTCGACCGAACTGCATCAATTCTAAACGAAGTCTGAACGGAAATAGTAGAGAAGTCGCCACAGCGGCCTCAGGCTGCGCCTCGCGGAGTCGCGCGGCACCGTGAGACGCAGCACCGCTCTTGCACGCCGCGCGTACCGGCGATGCACCGCTGCGTCACGATACGTCGCGCTACGCCGCGAGGCACCTCGAGGCGCAGTGCTGCGTGGTGCAACGTAATCTGAATTCTCACAATGTAATGTGTATCTTTTCGTGTAGTGAATAAAGTATATTCTGAGTCGCTCTATGAAAAATGTGCGCGCAGCGTCGCGCCGCGTCGCGTCTCGGTGTGAACTGACCCTTATAGATCCGTCGGAATCGAATTCGAATCCGTCGGATTCGATTCGGAAACGAATAGAATGAATTAAAGTACCCCTGCAGATCAGACAATCGGAAGGAAACCAAGTCGGGAGTAGGTATATTCCTTATGATATATTCATAGACTTGAGTTATGAGGTTTTTTGTTATATTATTATTATAGTGCGTAACCCCACACTCAGGGTAATTTCTATAATAAATATATCGAATAATATCCTGTACTGAAGGAAGGATGCGGGTTCAAGTCCCGTCGAAGTCGAAATATTTGCGATATTATTTGATTTCTTTGAGTTAAGAGATTGCATATTTTCTAGATCGGGCATATCAACAGTGACAGTATCCACCATGGGACAGAGCGCACGGTCCTACATCATCCGCGAGGGAACTTGGACTCTATGCACGGGCATCATACAGTCCCCTTCTGTTCCAACCTCCAACTCTTATGACGGCTTGTTCTCTATGCCTCGGTGCATTGGTCAAGAGGTAAGCATCCTTAGGATTATTGCTAGCATGATCAACCTATACTTTAAAGCATTCTCAAGGTAAAATTTGTAAACAGCTTGACGACCGATGATGTGGCGCGGCGGGCGAAGGTCCGCCTGCGACGCAGGAAGTTGCGGGTTCGATTCCCGCCTTAGGACAAATGTTTGTACGATCTGCAAATACTTTCTCGGGGTGTTCTGGGTATTTCTATGTATAATAAAAAATTTAGAATGTATTGTATTATGTAGGTATGTCTATCAGTTATCCCATATCACAAGCTCTGCTTAGCTTGGGGCTAGATGATGCTGTGTGGAATGTCCAGCATTATTATTTATTATTATTTACTTAAAACGCAAACATCCAAAAATCTCGTAGTTTGAAATGTAATTGCATTAGGTATAGGGACATTTTTTCTGTAAACACTGCATCTTGAGTCTGGCTAGTCTAGCTACGTAGAGTATAGATAGCGTTTTGTCTTGGGTAGAATAGACAAAAAAAGAAGGGCTCCACACACTATTGAAACGCCACGCGACCCGACGAAAGGCGATGCGTGTTGAGTTGACTCTACTCGTATCAATTCTCTATAACCAGAGCAAAAACTTATTTTTTTAAGAATTCTTACCCTACATTGGTAGGTGTACCAAAAGAAATATCCAGCTGTGACCAATGTTTAGTGATAAATCGATTTGTAGGTAGGTACCTCAGTTTTGTTGGAGAATTATAAAGAGATAAGATAAATAATACAATAAGATAATGAAGAATTTACGGGCAACTCATTTTTTTTACATTATTTTATTGTAAATAAAATTAGTTGCCCGTAAATTCTTCAAAGAAATATCATAATCTAGCCTTTGAGTTGTCAGGTGGTGAATATCATATCAATTGTTCATAGGTATATGAGCTGCGTTCCAGTTAAAAACATTTTTAGATCCCTACTAGACGGCTACTCGACACGTCCACGATACCTACCGGACTACCAACAGTCGAGACGTCGACGCCTCGATTACGCCTTGCCAGACTCACGCACGCCTCTGTACTGCCACGTACATCTCCCTACGTTAGTAACGTAAAGCGATCGAGAGCTTAGTTCCATGTCCGCACGATATGATAATGAAGAATTTACGGGCAACTCATTTTTTTTTTCATTATTTTATTGTAAAAAAAAATTAGTTGCCCGTAAATTCTTCAAAGAAATATCATAATCTAGCCTTTGAGTTGTCAGGTGGTGAATATCATATCAATTGTTCATAGGTATATGAGCTGCGTTCCAGTTAAAAAACATTTTTAGATCCCTACTAGACGGCTACTCGACACGTCCACGATACCTACCGGACTACCAACAGTCGAGACGTCGACGCCTCGATTACGCCTTGCCAGACTCACGCACGCCTCTGTACTGCCACGTACATCTCCCTACGTTAGTAACGTAAAGCGATCGAGAGCTTAGTTCCATGTCCGCACGATAGAGGCTCTGTATCAAATTGTATGGAAAAAGGTGACGTCTGGCTCACGTCAAAATAAGTACTATCGTCAAATAGACTCGGGGCTCAGGAACACATTGAAAAAACCCGGTGCCACCCGGGTGTTAATCATGTGATTATGGTCGTAGAAAATTAATACGATTAGATTTAACTCAACACGTATTGCGCTTTGTCGGGTCGCGTGGCGTGTCAATAGTGTGTGGTTCAACATAATTTAATAACTGCAAATTTACTGAAGATACTGTAAATAGCTGATGCTCGTATTAGGCTTTTATTTGTAACAGTACATGTCACAGTACATGTCAATTGTCATAATTCATAAACAACTAAGTACCTATACAACCTACAAGTTTATGTTACCTACCACAAAAAATCTAAATGGTGTGTTATGTTTAGCATTGTGGCGGTAAATATCATAATATAATACGATTTTAGTGATCTTAGTGTTAAAAACAGTAGAATAGAAACCGGACTTATTATTCTTATTCTATGTAGGTACTCGTAGCATAAGCTTAAGAAACATTTATTGTTGAAACCAATGATAGGTATCTTTATATATATAATTCTTCTGTGAGTGTGTATGTCACTGAACTTCTCTCAAACGACTGGACCGATTTTGATGAAATTTTTTGTGTGTGTTCAAGGGTATCTGGGAATGGTTTAGATTCACAATTTTAACGACTGGACCGATTTTGATGAAATTTTTTGTGTGTGTTCAAGGGGATCTGGGAATGGTTTAGATTCACAATTTTGTTTAATTAGCCGCGGGCAGAATCTAGTCTATATATATAAAAATGAAACCCGTTTTCCTTGGTCACGGCATCACGCGTGAACGGCTGGACCGATTTCGCTAATTCTTTCTTTGTTGTGATTGTTATTGTCAGGAGAAGGTTCTTATGAAAGAAAAAATTAAGAAAGTTGGAAACATAAATGTCCACGAGGGCGAAGCCGCGGGACGCAGCTAGTCTTATATAAAATTCTCGTGTCACAATCACGGAAATAATTCCGTGGTCACAATGTTCGTTCCCGTACTCCTCCAAAACGGCTTGACCGATTCTCATGAAATTTTATGAACATAGTCAGTAGGTCTGAGAATAGGCCAACATCTATTTTTCATAAGTACCCCTAAGTGATAATTTTAAATTTCCACGCGGGCGTAGCCGCGGGGCGCAGCTAGTTATATATAAACTGACATTGGTTCAAACTATGTACATAGTATAGTACCATAGAACCTATATTATTTATTTGACTGGTGATAGAATACGCATTGTGTGAAGAACTTGAGTGACCTGATTAAGAACAAGATGACAGGAATAGGAGACCTATAGATAACTACTGTTAAGCGATACTTTACATGGCCTCTACCATTAATTTATCATTATCAGTTCTCTGGCACTAGGGCTTGCATTCGAATATTCGAATATTCGAATAATTCGAATGTTAATTCAGTTCGAATATTCGAATACTGAAATTGCAATATTCGAATATTCGATTCAAATCAATAACACCAAATTCAGAACTCCGATGTGCATAAAATGCCACTTATAAGTCCGCGAGATATATCCATACAAGTTTACGTCGTTCTGGTTAACAAAATGACAAAGTTATAGGGTTCCCGAGTTCGGAAACACTCAGGAATGCCGCGTGCGACTGCATAGGGCATTCGCGTATCCTATTTGTATTCTTCTTTCTGAACAGGAAATTCGAAATTTCGTTTTCGTAGTCGTGCAAAACCAACTTTTAAGTCAATTGCATAAGATTAGCGTTTGCACGAAAACGAATCAGAAACTTCGATTTCGTTTTTAAGTTTGTTTTCCGTCCCTGTAGCTATGTTACCGTTACTTATCGTGTTTAATTACTTGTTAATTTATTGTAGACTAGCTTCTGCCCGCGGCTTCGCACGCGTATTTTCAGAATAATTTATTATCTAAGTTAGACTTTGCTCTAAACGTACGCCAAATTTAATCTTGATCTGTTCAGTAGTACTGAACAGATCAAGATTAAATTTATCAGATTTCACAATATTTCGGCTTTATTGACCGAGCGAACGAAGTGAGCGAAAGTCTCTCCTTCAAGTCTAGCAAAATTAGCAATTCTATCAGTATGTCCGTACTCCTCTACAGGTCGTATTTTCACAACCGATCGGTACGAAACTTGGTGTGCAGATTCTACTATTTTATAGAATATTTTGTCGTCGGGGTTTTTTGATTAAAGGCGTACTTCCTCCAAAAAAGGCAAAAAGGGGGCTTCAGAATATCTCGGCTTTAGGACATCTGATTTCGATAATTATTTTTATTTGAAAGGTTGTTGTTTTTAATTCTTCTCATAAAAATTTGGTAAAGATCTGATCAGGATTTTTGGTACGACGAGCAGAATAGCTCCGCAAAATGCAGCAAGAGAACATAAAACAGTACAGTGCCATCAATTAGAACATGTTTGTAACTCCTCGAGAGAACTATGTAGCACGGCCACGCATGCCTGCCAGCTTACGAAAGTAAGAAATCAATTGTATAGATGGCGCTAATGCTACTAAACGTCTCTGATTTATTTATATACCTACCAACAAACAGGAATTACAAAAAACCAACAGGAATTAAAAAAACCTACCTAAATATCCCGTTTTAAATAACTTTAGTACCTAATATCTAAGTAAATTCACAGAAATATATCTGTTTTTCTGTGAGTAAATTCATTGTTGAAAAGAATTAGTGCTCGCGAGGTTTACTGTTCGTAACTACTAGGTACTAGGATGTTGTTAAAATACCAACTCACCTAAATTTTGAAGACTGTTTTTACTAAGAATGTGTGATTGATTGTGCGTGTAAATCGGCAAAGTCTCGTTAGAACCTTTTGTCAATATTTAATTTTAATTAATTAATTACAGAATAAAAAAATCATGAGATTTTAATAATAATATAGTTTGTTTCTATTATTCGAAT
This sequence comes from Eupithecia subfuscata, assembly GCA_963564075.1. Taxonomy (NCBI): domain Eukaryota; kingdom Metazoa; phylum Arthropoda; class Insecta; order Lepidoptera; family Geometridae; genus Eupithecia; species Eupithecia subfuscata. The sequence continues at coordinate 6,151,135 of OY751117.1, read as the reverse complement.
AATATTCGAATATTCGAATAGTACCCCAAAAATAATTCGAATATTCGAATATCAAAATTTTCGAATATTTGCAAGCCCTATCTGGCACCCATAACACAAGCTCAGCTTAGCTTGGGGCTAGATAATGCTGTGTGAATTGTCCGACATTATTTATTACTAGCTTCTGCCCGCGGCTTCGCGCGCGTTCTTTCTATGGAAACGTTCAAAGGTAATTTATATCCCATGGGAACTGATTTATGAGATAAAAAGTAGTCTATGTTTGATTCCAGGCTTAGAGCTACACCGATGCAAAATTTTAGCTCAATCTGTTCAGTAGTTTTGGTGTGAAGACGTAACAAACATCCATCCATCTATCTATCCATCCATCCATCTATCCATCCAAACTTTCGCATTTATAATATTAGCACAGCCTACCTATTTTTACTTATACTGTGATATTAGTGTGATGTGATGTGATTATTTATGAAACTGTTTTAGTGTAATAAAGTAAGGCTGAGCCCAAACGAGTGTATTTTTGAGGCGTGTCGTGAGTCAAGTAAAATACTTACTCAAATGGCAACTAATCATGTAGTACAAACCAGACTTTATAATGAAGAGACTCATTTTACGAGCGACAAATCAAACAAGAAAAAATTAAAAATTTAAAAACCCGCCGACGTTTCATGAAACATGGCTAAGAACACTCGGGATAAAATGCTCTATGACACAAAAAAAAACTAAGCGAAAATCGGTTCATCCGTTTGGGCGCTACGATACCACAGACAGACACGTTAAACTTATAACAAATATAACACCCCTCTCTTTTTGCGTCGGGGGTTAAAAATTACGCTCGTTTAGCAGCCTAACCGTCTCTACCGTATCGTAAGCAAATGCTAACATCTAGGTGTTTGTTTATAACGTCTACCGGTCGTACCGGTATAGCTAGCGACTATTTTTAGAAGTCGAGCTAAGGTGCAAATGTTAAGTAGGTAGTACATCAGGTTAAGGCGAATAGTAGGGTGGATAGTGGCGCCACTACATATTTAATTTTATAATTACGTTATACAAAGGAATTATCAAGACATCGGACCGCGCGTAGACGATATCTATCATAAGCTTTTTTATGTATCTGTACTAGTTTTGTTTTGTGTTATTCAATCAAAAACCTTGTTTGGAGAGCTTGGTGGCCACCAATAGGAACTAAACTCTTGAAACAAGCATCTGCCTAAATAATACAGTACAAAACTATTAAAGATACATTTAAAAAAAGCTTATGATAGATATCGTCTACGCGCGGTGCGATTTTTTGATAATTCCTTTGTATAACGTAATTATAAAATTAAATATGTAGTGGCGCCACTATCCACCCTACTATTCGCCTTAACTCGGCAAAAACCACGATGACCTTGGAAATTTATTTGTAATTTGCCGTCTGTCTGCTAACGTAAATTATGTAATTTTTTGTCATTGTCGGTCGACATAAAAAAGATAGGGAAGTAACATTTATTTACTCATCTATCATCCATCATGATGATATAGTGTTGTTTTGAGTTTTCCTATATTTCGGCACAGTTGCATACCTACGGAATAACTGCAGTCACTGGAATGGAAAGTGAATATCGGCCCCGTTAGGTATTATTAATTTAAAAAGGGGAATTATAAAACGATCGAATAAAAAAAACTTAGCGACTGATGATGAGATACTGTTTAATATATTGAGCGACTAAATAACTAAGTGAGCGACTAGAAATAAAGCAATTCGACCTTGAGTTGACCCAACCTGTAGGCGTCTCACCCCCGCGAAGCGGGAGAGGGCGGTACGTGGCGACTCTGTGACTGAAAGGGTGTGTATATTGTAAAAACCGGCTATTTTTTTTTGTTGCCTACATATATAATAATATTAATCACATTCAGGGGGAAAACTACTTTGTGATATTTAATTCAACCCATTCACTCTATCAACTTTCTTACTATAAAATAGTCCGTATCAAATTTCATATTAAAATAGTCCGTGGTCCACTAAATCTCTACAGTATCTACCCCTACTAACTAGTGAAGTACAGACTGATCCAATTTTTATGCGGAGTCAGACTCTACCAAGCTAGTTATCTTTAGTTAGTACCGAATGACCCCTATTTCGCGCTTTACGGATAAAAGTACAGACTGTTTTAAGTCTACATGATAATAAGGACATCCTCGTATGGGGGTTTATGTCCAAGAAGTCGAGAGCTTCTGAATATAAAATATCTCAAATTTTTTGGTTTACTTTTAGATATTATTCTCAATATAATATAATGATTTATCCAACTGAGATTACTTCTCATAACATGATAAAATTGACCTCCTCGTATGGGAGTTTATGTCCAAGAAGTCGACAGCTTCTGAATATAAAGTATATCCAAATTTCAGGTTTACTTTTAGATATTATTCTCAATATAATATAATGATTTATCCAACTGAGATTACTTCTCATGGCTTATAAAAGGCTTTCCCACATTCGGAGATTATTGCCTAAGGTGACATTCGCACCAAGCTATAGTTAGATTGATCAAAATATAAAATTTCTCTCTACCGGAGAAAACTGTAAATACAGTTAAAATTGCAATGTAAATCATAGTCATACCTGAAACCAGAATATACTACTATGCGAGTTTTAATCAACTTTAGATATTAATTAATTAGAACAATATTATCAATATTAAATTAATCAGTCTCATGGTTCAAAAATATAATAATTCTGGAATTCCTAAGGGAAAACACAATGAAATTCAATAAACAAAGCTCCTTCCCTAAGAAACACATAAATAAAATCAATAAAGGATATGATTTAAGTCAACGTTATTATTTACTTTTATGCGAATTATTTAACCTTTGGCTAAGGAAATAGTAATCTGAAAAATACGACAAATATCAGACGTATTTTTAGCAATAAAAAAACATGCAACTTGGCTTTATCTGGAACCAACCCCGCAGTGCTCTGATATCTGAAACACTAACTCTACTCTACACTAAATTGATTACATGACCAAGTGCCATGAATCACAACACTGACTGTATATCTAGGTAATAATCAAAATTCGTTCTAATTAACACTTATTCTATCTACATTAATCAACACTGATTTTAATCAATTACTTGAATCTATACGGTTTTACAAAGGGATCGTTTCAGCTTTTGTCCAGAAATAGACCAGTTTTCCGCGCGGACTCCCAAAATTCGACTGTCGTAATATTTTCATAGGAGACTCCCCATGAGCAGCGCTTGCGCACATAAGGTTCAAATTATCCCAATTGTTTTGGGCATTTTTGCTTATCGATTTGAAGTGTTTAATTTGTTTGCTTCTTGAAAGGTCTTATTTATGACGCCTCACGTTTCATGGGAATGTTGTTATTATCGTTTTAAAATCAAGTGTTCTTACGATAGCACACCTCTTGACAAGTTATTTATTACCAGCCTTCTCAAATCACAGATCGTTAAAGCTTTCAGCGTTTGAATTTCTATGGTTGTAAGAAATGCCATAAATCTGATTATTTTATTACCATTGATTAATAAGGGTTAATAATTATTTTATATTTGCAACAACAGGCAGATTAAGATCTGTTCTGTTTCAATATGTATAATTGCACCCAGAGCCATATATGTTGACACAATTTTTTTATACGTCTTCAAATTTTGTATTATAAGTAACTAAAATTAATGTTTTTAAGTTGCTGTTCGGTTTATTTCTCGTCACTCCCAGTCAGTCGCTCCCTTAGTACTAATACCATAACGTAAACTAAATCTTTTTGTCACTTCAAAACTTTATTTACAGTCACCCGTTTAAATACTACCCATTTAAAAACCATGATAGGTAGTTTAAAAAAACATGGTAGGTAATATTTATGAAAAACACTACCTACCACTATCAAAGTACTTTGCACGACGAATTCAAACATCCATCCGACTCTACTAATTTGTCTGACATTGTTGAATTTTATAAAATCAATATCCATTTATTTGTGACACACGCGAACAATGAGTTGGTAAGGTACCTACCTACCTACTAATTTATTATAAGTGGTATGGTAAGGTACTTATATATTACCAAATAAACAACGTTGCTAGCAATTTGTGTGGAGATAATCTTCTACGAGTAGGTACATGCCGTGTGGTGCCAGCTTTAAATTTGCGCCAACCAAACTGTTCCCGCGAGTATCGTAACTGTCGTAAGTAAGAGGCATCTAAAGGATATCCACCGGGGGCGGCAGCGCCCCCTGCAGATCAGATCTACCACCGGACTGCTATCCCCAACCCACATGCACAGCATGGGGATTATGGCATTACCCGTTACCTAAAGATAAGAGCCCTTAATAGGCCTATTTCCAAGGGCACAATAAATAAATAGTACAGTACTCCGACTCCATACTAGGTGCCAAGGTGGACCGGTAGAGGCTGTTGATGTGATGATGCAGGCACCTACTCTTCTACATGTGTTTGAATGGCTTTGATTAAAATACATACACGTTCTAAGTATTCTTCTAAAGGTAAGATCGTTCTAAGTATTCTAAGTAGGTCCCCCTAACTAACCCACCATCACGCAAGAGATTTTAGTAATTAAGTAACTAATATATGTAGTATGAAATTTTGTTTTTTAAATTATTTTATCTTATCGAGCTACATTAGATACGACATAAGTTCTCTAATATAATCTATGAGTCAAAGTTTATCTTGCTAGATTCCTCTACATAAATGGTAGGTACATCTATACCACAATCTATACTAATATTATAAGGAGGAAAGATTTGATTGTTTGTTTGTTTGTATTGAATAGGCTCCGAAACTACTGGACCGATTTGAAAAATTCTTTCACCGTTAGGAAGCTTAATTTTCAGGGAGTGACATAGGCTATATTTTATCCCGGAATTCCCACGAGAACGGGAACTACGCAGGTGAAACCGCGAGGCGATCGTCTTGTAAATTATATTTCTGTAGGTACTCTATATTAACGATCGGTGACGGTATAGATAGGAATTAAATAATTTGACTCCTGGAAAGGGATGATTGCAAAAATTATTCTAAGGGTAAGAATAGTATAGTCCAAAACAATATAGTGATTAGTTAACGTCGACGTTAAGTAAGACCAACATTAATTTTTTACCTATTTCTTCGCGAGCTTTAAGACGAAGTACCTAACTACTCTTGGCATTCTCTTTAAAAATAAGGACTTACATTATCCAAACCGGTTGATCCAAGTGTCGGCAAAAAATTATAATAATTACCTGTTTAAAAAAACTTAAACAAAAACTCCTGCGACGGAGGTTGCGGTTTCGATTCCCGACTCGGAACAAATGTTTGTACGATCTGCAGATTATAGGTACACAGACACCCTGAACATGTACTCGTAATGTGTTAATTATTCTAATTTGTTTCTAATATTGATTGTAAAGATAACTTATAAACATTTAAACCAAGAAAATTACTATTTGTAATTTTCTTGGTTTAAAATTTTAAATGTTATAATGTATTAAGTTTATCAGTTATCTAGTAAATACCCATAATATTTAATAACACAAGGTCTGCTTAGCTTGGGGCTAGATGAATCATCTAGCTGAATAAATCACACAGCATCCGATGCTGTGTGATTTGTTCAGCATTATCTATTAATATGCAAAAATTTTCGACTTCGACGGGACAAATTTTTTTTTGGGTAAAATTTTTGCGATATTATTTGATTTCTTAGAAATTAGCCAGAGTGCGAGGCTTACGCAATATAATAACAAAAATCTTATTAATATATCATTTATTAAATCGGGTTATCCGTTCGGGAGTTTAGATGACAATCGGACACGCAGATAGTTAACGTTAAACTTAGGTAGATACATAAATATAACAACCATAAACCTTTTAAATCCGTCATGGTTATTATCACTTCAGTCATTTACAACGGGATATTTACCTACCATGATGTTTTGGGCTGTCCAATATTTCGGCACAGTTTCATGCGCCATGATCACGGAATAACTGAAATGTGCCGAAATATTGGAAAGCTCAAAACTCAAATCGTGGTAAATATCCCGTTGTAAATGACGTTAGAATAACAACCCTCTTTTTGGGTCGCCTCTACTTTTATTAATTTAATTGAATCATTGATTACACCTTCTTATTGTATGTATGTAGCTACTTGTACTCGCTGTCTTGTCAATGTTCTGTACCTATATAGGGATTTTTCTCGCAAGAAAAATTCAGAGTAGCAGGAGGTTGCCCGAGTCATGAAATTGGCGGTGTTACACCCCCGTGCATCGGAGTCGCATGTCCTGCGCCTGACCTCTCCCCGGTCCCATCGGATTATAAGAGTGAGGGAATAGAGAGTGCACCTATGTTTCCGCACACACTTGTGCACTGTAACAGGTATATTCTGCGCACATGGCTAGCCTCTGTTGAGACTGTCCGCCGTAGCCGAAATTCGCCTACGGAGGACTTCATCATCTCTGCTCTGAGTTACAAAATAAAAAATATCTATATCAACACCAAATAAAATGTTCTCTCTCTATTTCCTTCCTAGGTGCCAACAGGGGTAGACCCATGCGTGTTCAACTCCATAATAAAGTACGAGACGATCCCGACACAGCGTCGGATGGTATATTCTGAAGATGACTACCTCTGTCTCAAGAACACCTTCAACGGGACATTGGAGCAGTACATGAGTGTACCGCGGAGGTTTATCAACGACACTTGTGTTCATGGTAAGACAATACAATACAAAATGCTTTATTGTACATCATAAAAATAACATTACAAGGAGACATTACATAAGACAAGTACAATGGGCGGCCTTATCGCTTAGAAGCGATCTCTTCCAGGGAACCTTTAAGACATTCTATTCATTGGTATTGATTAACATTAACTATATATAATTAACAATAGCTGTGTGGTGCTGGCTAAGAATTTGCATCACCCCAACTCTTCCCGCGGGTGTCGTAAGAGGCGACTAAGGGATATCCACCATCCCCACACTGGGCATGCGGGTTGGGGAACCCAGTTCGGTGGTAGAATTCACGGTAATATAGGATAATATTACCTTGTAGAATTGTTCTGCAGGGGGCGCTGCTGCCCGCTCCCGGTTGATATCCCTTAGTCGCCTCTTACGACCCCGCTGGAGGAATTGGGTGGTGTAAATTCTAAGCCGGCACCACACAGCTACTCGTATGACTATGAATTCATTTATCATTATTTTTCTGCGATTATTTTATTATTAGACGCCATTACAGCAAATCTTATTTAGATTTTGTTTTGCTTTACCTACCTTGTCGGTTTTACGGCTCTGCATCTTATATAAGTAGGTACTCTAGGTTCGACAAATGACTGTCGGTGCTGTGGGCACGGTATTGCGGGCTGGATGCGTACTTGGCCGTGCATCTGCGCGTGTGCAAGTACGGGTTCTTGATTCCCGAACCTCGGGAGCCTGTTGGATTTGCGTGCTAATTATTAGCACGCGAGCTCAGAGAGATCTTCGGGCGCGAGGCCTGGGGAAAGGCCTCTGCCGCTCGAAGAGGAGAGGGGTTGTCGCCGTATCAGTGTCTCGGCACGGCGGCACCATGAGGAGGGATAGATGTGACGACATATGAGTGGGCCATGTAGCCATAAGCTTTGTGATAATGGAAGGTGACGGATGGCATGAGACTCGCGGGAAACAACCTGCGATACTCGTGCACATGTGTGATGATTTGAGTGAGAGTGTGAGTGTTTGCGTGTGTAAATGCGAGACCCACACCTGGTAGTATGGGGCAATAATGCCCATCTGGGCACAGAGGTCGACATATGTGGTTTCCACTGTGTCTGTCCAGTCTGTGCCCTAATCGGGGGGAGGAAAGGTGACGGAAGAATGGGGTCGGCAATTGTGCGGATTGGTGGGCTCGCCGGCCAAGTATAGGAGGAAGAGGGGACGCCAGTCGGGCCGCGAAGGTTTCAAATGTTTCCGTGGTTCGCCGAAAATGGCGAGAGAGGGACACCGGAGAGTTTAGTGGGTAGTACGTCCTTTTCAGGGCGTCGAGTCCCACATAATTCTGGTAAGACCAGGTTATTCGTAAATGAATTTCTTCGCAGAATTAAAAAAAAGGTAGGTACTATAAGTTAGGTTATAAAAGTTAGGTAGGTATACAGGGTGCTTTTTCAAAGGGCGGTGATGGCCAAGTCCGAAACTACGAGAGTTAGAGATAAGTCGTGAAGGAAGTCATGCCCTCGATTTATAAGAAAACAATAACTGCATATATTTTTTTTTTTTTTTTACTTTTGACGGAAATTGACGCGAATGATTTTTCAAAAGAAAAGACACCCGGTATTTTTCTCTTTTCCGAGTAGGCCCTCTGATTATTCAGATCGAAATTCATGTTGGTATTCATAATATTTGCAGGACAAATCCGAAGCCTCCAAGACAACCTACTCCAATGCGGCATGCGTGTGATCTCCGAGTATACCTTCTACCCTCACCGCAGCCAATCCACCCTTCCTCTTGAGTACTGCACAGAAGCTGATGGCTCCTGCAAGCTAATGGTAGCCTGGCATGTCTCTAACGCGACCATTGAAAACTTTGAGCTTTTAAAGGAAGAGCGCAACTTTAAGAAATTTTTCATGAGGACTAACTTCAACAGTCGTTTGATCATGTGAATAAATACAGATTACGTTATTATTGTTTTATTTTCGTAGAGCATCAGAGGCGAAGCGATTTTACTTACGCATTAAGTAAATAATTAAGGTAAGTGCCTAGTTTATTAAAGTAGATCCTAGATTAGGTAAGTACCTAGTATAGGTACACATGCGTGTTAGATAAGATTTTATAGTAGGTATATTAAATCATCAAGTATTTGAAATTTTAACTTCCATACCTAAGTAGATAGGTAGGTACGTACCTAAGTACGACAAGGTTATTTTTTAAATCCAGTGAGTAGATAGTCATTCATTATCCTAGGTATATTTACATCTTAGCGTAGCGTGATAAATAAACTTACATCGCCTGCAGGAGCAAGCAAAGTTAGCTGGCGTGGTTTCTATCTCTACCTAAGTTCAGTGGCGACTGTGGTGAGCTTAGCAAGCAATTTACCTCATAGTCTACTACTCTAAGTAACATAGCAACCTAAAGCCTCCGATACTAACATGAATGTGTGTATTCCAACACTGAAATTTTTTTTTTCGGAACCTTGGAGACTCGTCCTAACACCTAATTTTCGTTAAAACCAACACTCACCTTTATAAAAAAATTAAGCTGGAGCACTCCCACCAAAGAGGTTTCGTGATCGTAAGCCTACTTTGAGAACCTTGAACATCTACCTAATCTTCCAGTTTCACGAAATAACATTAGTCTATAGGTAGGTACTTACATACAGGCGCGGTCCCAGGGGGGGGGTCACGGGGGTCATGACCCCCCCCAAAATCTTAGTTTAGGTACTTAAAAAATTGCAACCCATAGTTTGATGATTATTTTTTTCCTATTTACTTCCGTTACATTGAATATGGTTACCAACTGCAGCAAAAAAAAAATCGCGGCTCGCTCCGCTCGCCGATATTACTGTTGTTTTGGGCCCTGTGTTTTGATCAGCGCAGAGATAACGTTACCTATTTTTAGTGGTCTGGCTGGTTAATGTCAATTCAACCACCACAATAAAAAGCAACAAAATTGTTACTTACTCAATTAATAATCTCCGAGGTCACTTTGTCAACTAGCGCAAAAAATTAGTAGACAGCAGAATTTTCGCGTTTTGATCCGCTCGCTGATAACATTGTTCCTTCTAACTATGTTTCAAAGCTCGACCCCCGCCCCGAATTAGGTCACTTTGCCAAATTTTCTTAAAAAATTGCGCAATATCTAACAAAAACCAAAAATTGTCGCAGCAAGCTCTGCTAGCCTCTGATAGCATTCTGCTGTTTCGATAAGCTTCTGGCTTGCTCTAGTGCGGGACTCCTCCTCCGTTATAGGTGCAACTGCAAAATATCTAATTCAAAAAACTCACACGCACAGCCAGATCATAATAAGATTTTTAATTTTTTTTTATTCCAGAATAACAACCAAATATAAGGACAGACTAGACTCCATATTATGGATATATATTCGAGAAACTAAAAAATTGTTCGTAGCTCATTAGTTAGCTTCCTTGTCTTGCATGGACGTCACCAATTTTAAAAAAGGCTGCGGCTTATTCCACTCACTGATATATAAATGTTTTAGGTTTTCAACATATTTCTTAGCCACCGCAAACTTTAAAAATTTTCAGAGTTCGCTCCAATCGCTGTTATTTATTTTCTGAACCAGTTTGTGACCACCCGAAAAAGTAATAAAAATTTCGGCGGCTCGCTCCGCTCGCCGTTACCTCTTTTTCGGTCTCTTTTTGGATTCCTAATTTTGGTTTACCTACTTACTTACTTGTTTCTGGACTGGTTGCGGAAACCAGTCCAGAAACAAGTAAGTTTAGTTTATTTCCCTTGCTCCACTCGCCCCTATTTATATTCAAAGCTTTATATCCACCACCACAGTCTTTTAAATTTTTGGGGCTTGCTTCGCTCACTATCATTTATTTTGTCAACAAACATCAGAAAAAATAACCTCAAAAAATTTTGAGGCTCGCTTCGCTCGCCGTTACTTAAACTTCCTATTATTGGGAGTTGGGGGAGGCGATGTCATATTTGCGGTCAATATGCAAAAAACTGTAGAAAATATAACGGAACTATTATATTTTTGCGATTCGCTCCGCTCGCCGATAGTATTTTCTCCCTCTCTGTATTGACCAATACAGAGAAGGAGAAAATACTATCGGCGGGTAACCACCCGAAAAAGTAACAAAAATTTCGGCGGCTCGCTCCGCTCGCCGTTACATCTTTTTCGATTTCTTTTTTGTCGATGTCCCTTGCCCTGTTCGCCCTTATTTATATTCGTAGCTTTATATATACTACCGCAAAGTCTCTAAGATTTTCGGGGCTTGCTTCGCTCGCCATCATTATGATAGCGAGCGAGAGTAAGCAAGAGTAGTAGCAATAGTACTCTTGCTTTCTTTTCTTCAAACATCAGAAAAAAATCTCGACAATTTCGAGGGTCGCCTCGCTCGCTATAACTTAAACTTACTATTGTTGGAAGTTGAGGGAAGGGATGTCATGTTTTCGGTCAATATGCAAAACACTGCAATTAAATAAGATTTTTGCGGCTCGCTCCGCTTGCCGATAGTATTTTGTCCTTCTCTAGAATATGTGGTCTAGTGCTTGACACCTGTTCAAAATCACTTTGCCCGCCACCACGAAAAATTATCAAAAAGGTAAATTTTTCGCGGCTCGCTCCGCTCGCCGGAAAAGTTTGGCTATTTTGAGTGGGGCCTGCAACCGTCTGCAAGTGAATTTGTGGCTACGGCCCGCACCAAGCGTGACCCCCCCCAAAGTCTTGGGCTGCGACCGCGCCTGCTTACATAAGTACTAGGTAGGAAGTCTACTGCTTGCTGGACAATGGACTTATGCCTCAGCTCACCTAATGAGAGCCCTATTATGGCTCTGCTCATTAGAGGGCAATGTCATGATGATCCCCAGCAGGTTAGGGATCTACCAGTGTAGAGCCATGGTATTGTATTATTTTACCATGTGTAGAGCAATGTAGATGCAACTTAAACAAGGTCGGAATTAATTCACACGATAGAAAACTTACCTTTAGGATCCATTTGAAAAGCTGTCCAAATGCTAAGTCGTAGACTCCTACAAGGAATGCATAGGTATGGAATAGACCGAAATCGCACTTTCTAATTTAATACGCTAATTTTGCGTGGAGTGGTACTCTACATCAATAGGTTTGAAATTTGCAAAGTAGTTGTAGAGTCCGGAATTTTGCGAGCCCGTAAAAGCCAAAGGGAAAGAAGACACTATTTTCACGATGTTTAGTCAGACAAGTGTAATCTAAGAATATTGTGTTCATAAGACACATGCGCTACGCTCGAAAGCTTTTCGCTTACTAAAATCTTTTTTTTTCTTTACCTATATACCATAACCATACCATAGAGAATTTAATGTAGCAAAAAAAGGCCAAAGCCGATGCGATGCCAATTTATGCGAATGAAAGTAGAATCAGTGTTGCCAGACCGAATTTGACAAAATCAGTAGAAAGTCGCGTAAAAAATCAGTAGCTTGAAGAAAAAATCAGTAGATTTTGAAAAAACTACAAATTTCTAGCTTTTGACACGAAAAATGCGTGGTAGGTATCTGTAAGGTTTTTTGTAAAATCGATTCATTTTTTTTGTATGTTGGTCCAGTGTGTGTGTTTCACTTTTCAATGATGGCATTCATCAAAGTACCAAAGTTGCAAAGTAAAATATTCATGGATTTCGAAAAATTATGTGTTTTAAGTAGGTTTGTAGTAAACTTTTTACATTGATATGAAAACATTGATCAAAGCAACTCATCAGCTTGGAATTCGCCGAGATTTGTTCATTTCCAAGGGCACTGATCAGGTTTTTAGGGGTACTTAACTAGGTAGTGTACCATTGTACATTGTGTTCCGTTGTTCCTTTCAAGAAAAACAAACTATGGTCATCACAGAAAGAGGGATGCTAGGTGTCTATTTCTTTTTAAATTTTAATTTACCTGATAAAACCTGATCAATGCCCTTGGAAATGAACAAATCTCGCCATAAACCAAGATGACTCGAGAATCGTATAAACATCAAGTCAAATTGAATTTTTAATTTCTTTTGTTGTTACAAGGCCTTAAGCCTTGGCCTTGAATCTCTCAGGAAAAGCTGGTTGATTTCTCGAATTTTACAAAATAAATCAGTGTCTCTTCAAAAATCAAGCAGATCTATCTACTCGTAGGAAGTGTAATAATCCATTTACAAGATCTACTGCTAAATCAGTAGATCTGGCAACAAAAGTTTATCGAAGAACGAACGGACCGACCAATCAATTCGAAAAAGATAGGAACACACAACAGATGTTTACAGGAAGTGGAAGAAACGAACGAACAAAACTAACTCTTCAATTTCATTCATATTTTGCTTCAATTTTCACCAATCCGGTTCGTCACAATACTGACAATTGTGACGAACCGGATTGGTGAAAATTTCATTGGCTTGTGAAGTGACACTGACTGACAAGTGACAGCTTACATAATAGACACAGAGCCATTGGCGCTCGGGAAAAATCAGGTAGATATCACGAAATTTTAGAAATAAATCAGTAGATCAGTAGACGGTTCAAAAAGCAGGTAGATCTACTGCTAAATCAGTAGATCTGGCAACGCTGTTAAGAATACAACACGTACACGTTGCATAAAAATAGAAAAAAAGAAATCGTCAGTAAACTGTCAACGTCCAACGTTCACACTGACATTGACAGTTTCTGACATTTAAATATTCTTTTTTCGTCGTAGCGACTTCAATAACTTTCTAAGGCCGTTCTAGTCTATACTGAAATTAAGAGGATTTTTTTTTAATTTTTTTTTCTGATTTAGTACCTACATATGTATATTATTATTATACGTATCCAATATTATTCCATCTCAAAAAATATTCTGAAAATAATTATATGCCTTATTTTGCTGCTGACAGTATTAATTACTATTTGCTGAAAGTGTTAGTCAAAAAGTTGTGTTGTGTAATATAGTTTTTGAACAAGGCGATCAAAATCAAATCCAACAAATCAATCAATCAAATCAAGTCAACAAACAAACAGCTGTGTTGTGTCTACCGACGACGAATTTTGGAGCTATAGATTGTAAGACAATAATTTAGCAATAGTCAAAAACGTGAATCATGAAATGCCATGTACCAGGTCCTAACGTAAAGGGTAATGTGAAGTTGATAGTTTTAGTAATAAGTTGATGAATGTATCTGTAATGAAGTTTCAGTGATCACGTTTGCCAATAATTTATTTTCTTTAGTTCTAGGAAGAACAGTGCACGCTCTCGCTAGGTTCGGCGATGAATTATACTTAGAATCTTTGCCAGACTGTATACTACTTCGCACCCTGAATGCTGCCGAGTCGGCATACGCCATGGTCAAGTTCAATAAAAATTTCTTTTCTTACTTCAATTACAACTACTACTCCACTGAAGACAATGAAGGACTGAAGTGTAAAATCTCCATGAAGTCAGCTCTGAACACATTTAAATCCCCTGCACACATGGACAAACAAGTAGAGAATCTAGAGATAAAACTTGACCCGGAAAGTTGCAAACTAATTTTTCAATTGAAGTGCAAACATGGCATTGTAAAGACACATTATGTATCAATTCTAGACTGTAAAGCAATGCAAGCAGTTTACACTAAGGATTTAGTTCCTAACAGGTACAATCAATGCTTTTGTACTTTATTCAAACCCAAATAGTACTTATCACCTCTTTTAATAAGTTTCTTATTTCAGAATAACATCACCCCAAAGAATACTCTCAGAAGCTCTCAGTAACTTCCAAAGCTCAGATGACCAAGTCACAGTAGAGGTCACATCACAATCTATGTTGCTGAGAAACTATATCGACACAAATGTAGACCTGTCCAAGGTAATACGGACACAGATAAACCTTAAACCACTAGAATTTGATAGCTATAACATAGGCACTGACACTACTATCACCTTTACCCTTAAGGAGTTCCGAGCACTACTAGCATTTGCTGAAGCATTGAACTTACCATTACAACTACACTTTGAGACCACTGGAAAACCAGCTGTATTCATAGTACACAATGGAGCTACATTTGAAGCACACTTTGTCCTGGCTACTTCGAAACCTGACAATGCAACACAGGCAACCTCATCCACTCAAAATACAACAGTTGAAAGAAATAAAAGAAAAGATACTAGCAGAAGTAAATTGGAATCAGCAACGAAGAAACCACACTTGGTTGAGCCAGATGTAGAAATATCAAAATGTTTGGATGAAGACTCACACTTATTCAACTTTATTGATATACCAGAAGATGTGAATGGTACTGTTACCAATGCTAAGAATAGTGAAAAGTTGAATGGAACAGTAAATAAGAACAATCTTGTTGAAGACATGGACTGTGATAAAGATAACATACCAGGATCACCCACATCAAGAACAATGATTAAATCTGTGTTCAAAAGGTGTTTTGAAAGCACTTAGTAAAACTATTTATTTAAGTTCTGTTTTTATGAGCTAGCTTGTAAAAAGCTTAGTGTTACGCTCCCCTAATTTACCTGCATCAGTTAAAAGGTAGGAAACTTGCCTGTAATAAAATAAAATAAATAGTTTTCACTGCATTATGATTTTATAGCAAAAAATATACATAGTTAAAATTATTATACACATGTCACAAAAATCAATGTTTGATGGAATAAATTGCAAAACAGGGGTTTTGAAATACATTCTACACAAATCTAACATTATAATATTCTTCAATTTTATGGTAACATAGCATAGGCATCATAATATTTAACTTTTAGATAAGGATAAAAATATTATTGCTTTTATTTTATTAGTGTGTAGATTTGCCCTTATAAGGGTTGACATTAACTAAAGATCAGTAAATAATGCATTCAGGTATTTTCTTGTCCTGCAAGGCATAGGAAGAATCCATACAATACAAGTTACAAAAAAATGTTTTATCAGTAAAAACTATATTTAAATAGTTATTAAATTTACTACTATAATTAGCACTAGAATTAAAGTGGACACATCAAGCATTGATTCCACTAAATCTGTAAATAAACCCTTCCATTGTTCGGTAACTTACAATTTGTAGACAGTTTTTTTTTAAAGATTTTTATTTGAACTGAATATTTTCCAGAATACCTAAATGACAAAATAAATTACTCCTATTGTTCAACCTAAATACTCCAAATTTGGTTTTTCACTATACAGAGATCAAACAATTAGGTAATTGTACAAGAAAAGTAAAAAGAACAAAATGCAGATTTGTTTTTCTATAAAAATTACCATACACATTTCATTATTATAACAATAGCTAGCTAACATGTCTTAAAAAAGATGAAAAAAGACTGAATTCTATTTTATAAAATACGGCAACGATACCATTTTAATTACAATAGTATTTATTTAAATCAATTTCAATAGTGTCTCTGGGCCGAGGGGCCGCTTCGAGCCGCGGGCTCACGATCGTCCAACCACCGAACACTCACTAAACAAAAGAGGGCACTCAAACATTAGGAACACTCCTCTTGGCTCTTTCTCACACACTTCTGTACTTTGCTTTTAAATTCCGAATATGATTCTCTCCACTGTTTCTGTAAAAATAAGCACAATGAGCACGCGATGATGACCGACGAGGGACTATACCGTCGCTGGAGGGCGGGTGGGGGCGCCGAGAGATTTGTCGTGTCATTCTATGAGTATGTCTGTGTTGGGTTATGGATGTTCACCGGCTAGTGACGCGTACACGAATGCAGTGATGTGCGCGAGGCTATGACGTGCGACAGAGCGCGCCGCGGGCGAGGTGTCTCAATGCGGTGTGTTTGGTACTAGATGTGGTGTCGGCCGGCCCTTCTCTGTTTATCGTCATCTCGATCCCCGCCACTCCTAAAAGCAATCCTCTTGACTTTTCCTAACACATCTGGCAACTTTCTTTTTGAAATCCGAGTATCGCTCTCTCCATTCTTTCTGTGAACGCAATGTGAAATGGAAATATTAGTGATGCACTACATGAACAATGATAAATTACATGAGACAAACAAATCGACTTTTAATAGCAACTACCTACTAAGGCTAGTGATGAGACAGACTCAGTCGTTTAAGGCCTCTAAAGAACACTCAACTCATTTTAACCGCCTCACGAGTAGACTCGACAAGAGCCTGGACGTAAGGCGCGTCTTCTCAAGTCTCAGACTCCACCTGCGATTTTGAAGAGCGTCTTGTGTCGCGCGATTTGTTGCGATTTTGTAGCGCGAGTCCGCTGCGTTTTTGTAAGCGCGATTCCTAGACCCCGCGCGCCAAATGCGAAGTCGCATAAGATCGTATGTACATAATACAAAATGTACTGCAAACAAACATCGCAACAAATCGCGCGACACGCGCTTGAAAATCGCGGCTGAGGGGTGGAGGCTTTAACCCTCAAATCTTGAGTCTTAAGATTTGCATCGCATTCTTTTCCTCTCAAGTTTTTACCTAAAAGGCATAAAGGGCTAGCCTTATCGACTCGTGTCGTGAGGTGTGTGCGTAGTACCGATGTTGTCACAAACATCGCCGGGAACTATAATATTTACATATTGCATCAGGTGACATTGTGGTTAAACGCTTAGCCTGTAAGTAAACTATGGAAAAAATGCAGACTTGGTGTTAATAATACCCAACAGATGTATAAGTTGTTTTAGCCTAGAGGATCGTTTCCACTGACGACGCGGAGCTGGTCGGATTTGAGAGGAGCGAACTGTGAATTGTCCAATCTCGAAATCTCCACTGATCCACGGACTTTCAAATAAAATATAGAGAGTGGAGCCGCACAGAACGGAGTCGAGCCAGCTGTGAGGCCGAGCGTGTGGTGTGGTGGAGCCGCTCTGCTCCGCTTCAATGAAAACACTTGCCACTTCTGACTGCTCTTCTCTGCTCTACTCTGCCCAGCTCCGCGTCAGTGGAAACGCACCCTAAGAGCTTAAACTGTTACATCATTTAATTATAAATAAATAAATAAATAAATATTGCTGGACAATCCACACAACATCATCTAGCCCCAAGCTAAGCAGAGCTTGTGTTATGGGTACTAGATGACTGATATACATAATATAATACATTACATAGATAGATATTTTTTATTATACATAGAAATGACCAGAACACCTAGAACAAATATTTATAGATCGTACAAATATTGTAATATAATTATTTGAGTAAAAAGCTAGAGTCTCATTAATAAAGGCTCGAACCTCCAGCCTTAATTTAAGAGTCGAGTCCTGTAAAATGGAGTATAGTATTTTTAATAAGCCTTATAAGACCGAGTCTCTTTCATCATGAACTAAGGCCTATTCAGATCTATGCCGTATTAGCTACCCAGAGCGGCAGACCGAGTGGAATGAAACTGTACGTGCATATAAAATCGCAGGCGGGAGATGACGCGCAAAACCGAGCGAGATCGCGGTACCGCGTAGCGAGCAAGCGAGTATCGAATAGGCCTTTAAATATTAGTTGTTATTTATACATAGACTAAATAAGTGCAATATGTTGTCAATAACGAGGATTAAAATGGTTTAGTCATATTTGTGTTGTGATGATATGGAAATAGATGAAATAGTAATATTGTGATTTTTCATTTTGTCTATACAATATCTATATAAAAAAAGTTTAGTTTTTTCATCGGTTTTGGACTCTGCTCATGATTCTGAACTTCAGGTTTCAAGGATAAGACTGTTTACCCTTCCACCCTGTATACCTACTAGTTATCAGCTAATTACATCAAATTTTACAAGCTTTTATTTAGCGTCATTGCAATGTATGTAGGTATGTGTGTTTTGGTCAAATCTTGTTCACAATCTGAACAATAAAACTGTAGCTAAGGATATCTAATGTGTATTGCTAACCATAACAAGATTACATGATTGATGAAAATGCAAGAAAGGATGGAAATCACAGGCATATTTGAAGGTTTTTCCCCAAAAAGTCGAATAAGCTGCAACCTTTATAGAGTGAACTGAACAATGTTCCATTGAAAATATCCACATGAAGCATGATCCCATTAAAATAATATCTAAAAGCCTGCAAAAACAAGGAAAACACGGAAATGTATGAAAATACAAAACTATATAGATTGTGGTATGGTAGTGTTCTTTGAAATATCAATGGACCAGTATAGTTGTTGATAGAAACTGACATTTTATCCATCGACACAGCCTTGACAATCTAGAACTATACTCGAGCCCTTCTCAAGGTACAATCTTTGTAAACACCTCACCGCATATAAACGAAAATTCTCTTTTTGGAGTGGATTTGAAAAATAATTGTCATCATTATTACATCAGTAGTGTAGGAAAGTGCTCAAATTGACAACAGCAAATTCTGTCAAAAAATCAACAAGTGATTTCAAGGTTAAATAGGGGTTTGGGTTGGGACAATGTTTACAAACTTTGCATCTTGAGTCTGGCCAGTATCTGAGTATAAGTTTGTAAACTTACCGCAGCATCAACATTAGCAGGGCTCTCGTCATTTGGATCAGCCAACATGGAGATGACACTGATCAGTATAGTTTCCACAGTGTGCACAGGCAACCACCGCTCTGAAGCCTTCTCATAGCCCCACTTGTCATCGCCGGGCTCGTGGAGTATTGATATGCAAACATCACCATTTTTCTCAACTGAAATGAGAGCAAACAGGCACTGTTGATTGATATATCAGCTGTGACAGTCACTGTGAAGAATTATCTTCTCGAATTCAATTTGTGGATGAAGTAAGAGTTAACCATTCAACAGATGGATGAAGCAACAGCTCTACTGTTTTTATAAATTATCACTTTTTTATTTGTTGTCCAGGTAAATCCAACCAACCATAAATATTTTATAATAGGTACATGGTGTATTGGTAATTTGGTAGCTAACAATGATTACGAAAAAACGAAATCTACATTATATTGGTTATAAAGTTATATTCTTTTCTATTGTGTATAACCAAGTATAACAATAAAATAACTGGTACCCATAATACCAGATCTGCTTACTTTGGGTATGATTAATTTCACAATTAGTATAAAAGTAAGATGAAACATTACTCACTATTTGGATGCCATATTTCAGTGACAAATTTCATCCGGGGTGGCCTCAGAGGGTATTCCTTTGGGAAATGTAAATGTGCTTTGAAGAATCCACCCTCACTGAAAACATAGGAAAAAGCCAACTCATAATTAGTATCTTAATTTATATCCAATTGCTTATGACATATCAGTGTAGAGTGAACACAATGCAAATAATATTTTTAGTGATAAGTCTGCTGAGTTTACAAAAATAGATTGAAGAAAATAAACAGTCATCAATACAATTATTTTACGCAGCGAGTAATAGGGGTCATGTCATGATTGACTTTGGACATTACTTACAGACAAATTTAAACCACTTTGCCAGCATTTGTGGTTCAGGTTTTTAAAATGCCATGAATGTGAGGTTATGTTTAAAAATACATAGTGGAAGTCTACTCAAGTTTCTATTGCTATGGTATGGGTAATTGTTATGAAACACTCACTATAACGTGTCCGGGGGGCCGATAATGAGGACTTCCCATCGGTATATATCATTATCGTCGATCAACCCAGCAGAAAATCCTTCTACTGGATTCTTGTTCAGTTCTGAAAAACCAAGTCCCACTGTTACCTTTCAATATTGACGAATATTGCACTTCACATACCAATAATTGCGCTTGAAGCTCTTGAAAACTAAGCCCGCGACGCAATTATAATTTCTGAATAGTTTATCTTTTCCAAGGCACCTGAAATGCCTGTCACTGCGGCGAAATGTATTGATTTTATTTCGTTGTGTAGTTCATGTTACTCGACGATAAAAACACCACGCCTTCGGGACGGAGATCTGCACCTTATCCAGGGCTTTGTCATCACAAAGATACTAAAAATTCGACCCGCTGAGGTCAATGATTGCTCGGAGACGATGTCTGACGCTTGAAATCAGTGACTGGCACAAACGATTTTTATCCACTTTGCGAACTTACCAGCTAACTGCTTTCTTAACAAAAGCGAAGACTGTGGTTCTGACATTTAATTGTGATTGCGAAATTTACTCCGATGACACGAAACGAATGATTTTTCACACAAAAGATGGCTGGCTGGCTAAGTTTGTGCAGGTTGTGTGAACTGAAACATATGAGTTGCTGCTTACTTCCGGTTCATGGTAAGTGTGACCATAGCAAAATCAGAAAATCTACCAAATTGTATCAATTCAGCTACCACAGGGAATAAAGCGCAGTCGCACAAGTAAGTGTGGCGTGGGACGGTAAGTACTGCTTGTAGCGGAATACGTTCGGTATTAACTAAATTTTGGCTCATTATTTGGTTAGTTTTATGAGTAAGTACCTATTAACAAATAAAGACCTACTAAAATGAAAAGAAAGGGGCTCATAAGGTGAACGCGCATTTGTCCGCGCCGCAGTCATCGCTTATTAAAATCTTAAATAGTACGCAAAATCACACACCTATCCGCGCCGACGACCCTTATTTTAGAAAAATCTTGTAGCTCGACGGATTCCATCAAAAATTCGGCGCGATCGATGCGTGTGGCGAGTACGCTGCGGGAGGCGCGGATGGCGTATTCGTCATTCTCGACTCAAGAGTTCCTTATTAAAACACGTCAGTTCAACAGAAATAGTGTAAAAAAGCTGTCACACACAGAAGCCGTAGCCGGGCCGGAGGCGAAGGCGTGCGAGTTGTATCATATGAATTTATATGAAAGACTACACACACACCGCAAGCGGTGGCGAAGCGGTGCACGACCGTGGCGGGCCGGCTCGGTGACTCAAACAGTCGGCGTGCGCGCCGCGGCGCGGAGCCGCCGTGGCGACGCGGTGGCGAGGCGGAGGCGTGGCGTGTGAGCGTTGTATTTCAGCAAGTAATTATAAGGAGTGTCTTCACACAGAGCGCACGCCACGCGTCGCGGTGCGGAGGCGTGCTACTAGAATGGCTTAAAATCATTTTAGGGCTTAGCATCATTTTTGGCCGTCGCGTGCGGCGCGTACGATGCGGATAAGTTCACGAGGCTATGAGATAATTCGACGACTGTGGTGAGTGCGGCTGGCGCGGACAGGTGCATGTTGACCCATAACGCTTGTATTTGATTAGAGCTGGGTAGGCTTAGTACAATAAATGGAATTTAGATTCTAGCTCCAGTATAATAAATTTTATTATAGCTTGTACACATCACAGCTTGTACATCTTGTTCTGACCCATAGAGATATTGTAATGCTAAAACGATTGCAAAAGCCGCGCTTTTGCCGTCTACACTTTAGAATAAGGTCTACCGAACACACGTTCTTACCTGCGCAGATTGGTTTGTGCAGGCATGTTCCCACCCAGGCTTAGAGCATTTAGAACTTCTAAAAAGTTCTAAATGCTCTAAGCACCCAGGTAAGACGGAGCATGTAAACCTAAAACCACTAAATATTTCTACTATGGTGGAATTAGACATAAATTGCAATACTAAGCGGAAATGTTAAGAGACATCTAGCGAATATTTTTGGTAGCTCAATGAAATATGTCATTTTAATGTATTGCCAAATTTCATTAAGGAATTTTAGATCTTGTAGCTTACAAGGGAAGGTTTCAATTTAATTAAAGCCGTTTGTGTCGGCATTTCTGATAGCACGTAATCTGTAGCTTCTCTTGCATTTCGTTCGAAGTTCTCGAGGGAGTACGTACGTAGGAGGTAGGTTTACTGTTGGATGGATTTTATAAAACACTAACTTCTGCCCGCGGCTTCGCACGCGTTCTTTCTATGTAAACGTTCAAAAGTAATTTCTATCCCATGGGAACTGATTTATGGGATAAAAAGTAGCCTATGTTTGATTCCAGGCTTAAAGCTACACCGATGCAAAATTTTAGCTCAATCTGTTCAGTAGTTTTGGTGTGAAGACGTAACAAACAGCCAACCATCTATCCATCCAAACTTTAGCATTTTTAATATTAGTGTGATAGTATTGTTACAGATTAGAGACTAACAAAAAATATAGGTGTGCGGAAAATTAATTTTATTATACCTTAAAAATTAATTTACAATCCTACTATGATTCCATAGATTGACTTGAATCTTTTCTTACTCGTTTTGCCTGGGACTCTTCATGCCCATTTACTTTTTCATGTTTTCTTTTCTTTTTCTTAGTTTTAGGCGTTTTAGGATTATCTTTTTGAGCTTCTGATGTTTGGGGTTTATTTGATACAATTTTACTCTTATTTGATCCCACAAAATCTAAAAGAGCTTTGAAATCTACACTAGATTGGATATGGCAACTTTCATGAAATTGTTTCATTGTGTTGATCATCTTTTTTAGAACAACAAAGAAGTTATTTTTCACTTGGAACTCTGTTCCTTCTAGAAGCGTCTGCTTCAGCGCAGTCTCGAATTTCGTCTCTAGTTTTGAAAGCTTGGCAATCTCTTTTTCAGAAGGTTTGTTCCTTTTAAGCGCGCGGTAGAACCCTGATATTAACTCCAGACCCTCATTTCGTCTGAACTGTCTCACATCTTTATTGAAAACATTCTCTATTACTATGAGTACAAGTTCGATATTGCTTTTCCATTCAGTTTGTAAGACATTGTGAAAGAATATTATAGGAAGTAGACAGCTTCTATTCTGGAACCAGTTTTGTAATGCTTCCTTCAAGATTTCGACTATGGGAGATGCAACTTTAGATTCCTTACTCTTCTTGGGAGATTTAGGAGTTTTGATTTGAATTTTCAGTGAGCAATGAATGATGAAAATTGAGAAGAACGTTATAACATCGCCTAAGGCTTGGTACAAAAAATGTGACCTTCCGCCTTTTTCGATTGTCGCTTTTAGATATTCAGCCAACACTTCGACGGTCACATCGTCAGTAGTCGTAAACTTTCTTATTTTCGTCAGTAATTTTATCGTCTTCCTCACTCTGTTCTCCAACTCTGCAAACTGGTTGTCTTGAATGCAGAATTCTAGACATCTTGTCAGCGGCGCGATCATTCCTAAACAAATATCCATGGACGGGTCCTTTTCAAGGTAGATGTCGATTAAATCAAGAACTCTAATTCTGAAATCAGATAACGCCTTTTTGTCCTTTCTTTCCTTTTTGTTCTTCTGTCCTTTCCCTTGGTGGAACTGCTTGAATGCTTCTGCTAAGGCGTCGTCTAGTTTCTTTCCTTCGTCTTCGTCGATCTGGTCTAAGTCTACGCTTTCTGCGTCAGATCCTACGGCGGCGCCTAAAGCTTTTTGCACCGCCAGTCGGAGTTGATCCGGCGTCTTCATATCAACGTCATCATCATCATCGTCGTCAGAGGCATTACTGTCGCTATCTCCTTCATCACTCTTAATATCGCCATTTTGTTTTTTTTCCTGATCATCCGCCTCGCTTTCGCTGTCTTCGCTTTCTGCATCATCCTCGGCATCGGATTCGTTATCCGCTTCTGAGTCACTCTCATGAAGAGGGTTATCTTCACTCTCAGGGTCTAAGACTGACACTATCTGACCAATGGAAGACGGTGTTAGGTACTCCCAGAGTAGCCTAAACACGCACTGCACCACCGATCGTAAGACACTTGACTCGGCGGACAAAATAGACAGTAAGACTTCTACTAAGACTTCAATCCATTCAGGTTCGTCCGTCAGATCTCCTGTAACATTGGATTTTTTCTTCTTACCCTTTCTGTAGTGTTCATAGCAGCTCTTGAGTTCTGTAATTGAACTAGTAGCTATTTTGACATGAGCTGGTTCAGAGAAGAGAAACAAACCAAGTTGGTAAAGTAATATCAGGAAAACTTTGTCAATTTTCGTTGTTGACTCTGCCTTTTCAATAGTCCCACAGATTTCCATAAGTGTTTCCCAACAGTGCATGTTTTCTTTAGGGAATTGTTTTTCCAGCTTTGTTTTGACTTCCTCCTTTTCTAATATGCTGACAATGAAGCTGCTGAGTGATGAAAGAACTGTTACCAAGTTGTCAACATTGGAGAATTTTGAGGTGAAGCAGCGATAGAAACATTGTTTTATTGCTCCTGAAAAGATAAATAACCAGATAAGTAAATACACAGTAAAACCATTCTAATTTTATTACCAAACAAAATATCATGAGGTTTTCTATTAAGTAATATAGATGCATGTTCATTTTCTTTCGGGGGTTTGGTTTGACGTAGGGCTGGATGGGAATGTTGATTATTTTTTGTTTATATCTCAAATTTAGTGCGGACTGGCTTATACTAGAGGCGTTACTAGGACTGATATAATGTACAAACAGAGCCAGAGAATATTTAAGAAACCATCAGTTTATCAGCAGTCTAACAAAATTGTGATGTTTAACATCTTACATACCTGAAAGTTCACTAGAAACAGCAATATTCTCTTCCCCACTGATCTTAAAGAAGCTAAAACACATGAGTAGCTTCATATATGTTAACTTAAACTCTGTATCATCCTTCACAGCCTCATGGCTCACTAAATATGATAATTGATCAGCTGCCTTAACTCTCTCATTGTTGTACCACTTCCTTGTAGTATCCTTTACATTTTTCTCTGATGTATTGAGAAGTATTCCTTTGAAAAGCTTAGCTAGTTTCTTCACACCAGTCTTTTCTAAGTCAGCAACAGTAGATCTTACTATTGTGGTGCCTGTGATATCAGTGAAGTTTATCTCTCCAGGGTCAATGAGTAACTTTGTTAGCACTGCTACTCTAGTATCATTTGAAACTTTGTCGCCTTTCAGAGCTTTAGCCAACGTGTTAAGAAGTTCCTTTTGCTTCTTGACCATGATTTTATTGTCATCTTCATCATCTCGCTTATTACGGATCTTGCTGGCAGTTTGGAGGCCTTTGAACCAGTCCATGAATAGTTTGAAAAAGTTCTTACTTATCAGTTCAGGTATGACTTCCGTGTTATCAGCTAAATTGTTCAAGATGTTGCTGAGTAGAGTGATGGCTACTAATTCCCGGTTCCTATTGTGCTTAGCAAGGTGGCTGTCGATGCCAGATGTCCAGAATAACTGTAAGTGTGGTGAGGTTGCTATTCTTGTGCCAATTTCTTTGTAAATTGGATGGCCAACAGAGTTGAAGTCAATACCAGTCTGAAATGAGAGTGACAATAATGTTATTGTATGTATTGAGTATAAAATCCAGCAATATCCTGAAAAAGCATTAAGGTATTTTTGATCCCAAAAAATTGCATGCAACACCGCAGGCAGAATCTAGTAAACTATCTAAATCATCCGTTGTCCATGTCTGAAGCTCCACTCACCACCAATTGCATCAAATAGTAAGCATGTCCTGGCTGTAAGCGTGTTAATTATTAATAGTTAGTTATTAATAATCAGTTTTCATTCTTAGGATCTTACCAGTATCTTCTCACACACAGCGTGTATCTTATCCTCATGAAGAACATCACCCACTCCAATAAGTTTCTTCAGTTTCACTTGCTTAGGGAACTTCTCAGAAACCACCATCAGAAAGTATAGGGTGTCAAGTGTGTGTTCTTTGATTTCCTTCTTCAATTCTGGCTTAATTGATGGCCATAGAGTTTTTGAGAACTGTTCTTCATTTAACTAAAACATCGATTACAGAGTAGGTAAGTACAGAGTATTAACAAGTAGATGTGATAAATAATTGCTAAGGAACTAATAAGTCTTTAGACTAGCTTGTCTAAAGACTTATACTTACACTAAAATAATTTACAACATTATTGACCATGATGCAGAAATAATGGAAAACTTAAAACAACACAAATATCACATAAAGTGATTTTTTCAGCATAGTAATTACTATAATATGTTTTAAATAAAAAATATTAATAACTTACACTGTTAGCAAAGTCCAGTAGTATAGGATAAGCTGCAGTGCTCAAATAGGATTTCTTCTTACTAGCAGCGAGTAGTAAATCCACAACGGCTTTCTGTTCTTCATCACTGCTTTTAAAGATGACTCCTGATCGGAATATAGCACTGCAGAGCAATATTTGACCAAGAGCTACATCACCTACTTCCTGAAACAATAAATAAATACAGAATAAAAATTAAAAACGAAGCTCAAAGAAAATTCGTTATCTTGGCAAAAATAAGACAAATCACTCAATATTCACTTACACTTTTGGAGGACCCGTTAGCATGCAGCTCTTTTTTGGACAGGTCTAGTAAATCCGACACAGTAATACTTTCAAACTTCTTCAGCAGGGCCACAAGGGTCGCAAAATACCCTGTTCTCATCTCGGGTACATTGGCGCCCAAACTGCGTACTAACCTTTTGAGGACATATTTTATGTCTTTCTCCACCTGTTAAAAGAACAATCATTAGAAAAGCTACACTCTATTCAAAGATAAAGGAGACCAACTTGAGCCTATTTTGTGAATAAAACAGTCTAAAACTAACCTCGTTGCTCTGTAGCTGGGCGATAATTTTTGCCCCACCGATAAGTTTCCCATCGTCTTGGGTCGCTTTTAGTAAATCAAAGGCATCTAACACAGAAGCATTGGGCTTGCGATCTGTTTGAGGATCAGTAGTAACGCTTGGATCTTTCATTTTGATTTATTTCTCATCACAAAAACAAAACACCACATGGAATACACCACATTTTGATGAAGATGAATAGATGTTCCGGGCGGGTCTTTCGTTCGTTCTCGATTCTTGAGTTTTGACGTTGACATTTTGATTGTGTTAAAGTACTTATTGATATCTTGAGCATAATTTTTTTATATTCCCCAGTCGCGGGGCGGCCCGCGCTGGCTCGCGGCGCGGCGGCGCGGGCTAGGGCGGCGCGGCGGCGGGTGCTCGGGCGGCGTTGACTTCAACTTCTTGTCTAGTTTGACCCTTTAGTAAGGTACTTATTATAGCGTAGTACAGCGCGAGGTGAGTGGTGTGGTGTGGTGTGGCTGAGGCGTTATGATGATAGCGCGCTCAACTTCATTCATTGCGCCGGGTGCAAAGATCTAAAAAAACTGGATGAGGCTGTCAAATATTTATTAACTTAGGCCTGGAAAACGGGAGTAAATTTATTGGTATTTATTTTAAATATTTGATCAGCTGGAAAAATCAGCTTAAAAACTACTTGTGCAGCATTTTAAGTTTTGATCGGCTGTAAAATCAAAACCACCAGCAACACTTGGTCGGCCACTAAGTTATTTTTGGTCAGAAAATAAATAGCTGTTTGATCGGCGAAATTAATGTTTTGATCAGCAGAATTAATTATAATGATCTGCAGGATTATACAATTATTTTTGATCAGCCAAAAAGTCATTTTTTGAGCAGCAAAATTAATGTTTTGGTCAGCCGAATAAGAAACTCGTTAAGCTGATAAAAAAGATAGGTATAAGCCATAATCAATGGGTTTGCTTTCAAATGTATGGTCAACTAAAAATTATATTACCGCGATTTTATTGAAAAAAGCATTAGTCGGTTAACACTTTCATGGCCCAAGACGCAGACGAGCCTCTCGACCCTCGTGTGGCGGCGGCGGCACGCCCCTGCGAGTCGCACCGCCGCGGCTGGGCGGTGAATGCGTTAAAGAAGGTGGGGTTTTGATAGTCGAGTCGATACAGAGGCACATACGAGGTAGGTAGGTAAGGTACCTATTTCTACCTTACCTAGCATTGTTGTTTTTGTAAGGTATCAAGGCACTGAGGACCCTTGTTCGTTGTTGGTCATGTCTGTCCTGTATTTGTAACACCACCGGCACGACAGTGACATACAAACGCACGTAGGAGATAGGTAGGTAGGTACCTACCTTACCTCGCGTTGTTGTTAGCAATTGAAGGAACCCTTGATTGTTATTGGTCATGTGTGTCCGTGTGTGACACCGGTAGTGGCATAGGTACGTACAAACGAGATAGGTAGGTGTAAGATAGGTAATAGGTAAGTATGTAGGTAAGGTACCTTACCTTACCTACATACCTATTACCTACGCGCAAATCTATATATCGCACCCCTAGATTAAAACTCCGTTAACTCAAAAAACCCGATTTTTCAGAAATGACAAAAAACTGATATCTGCGTTGCTAGACAAGTAAAAAAAAATCTAATTATTGTTCCTGAAGGGTAAATTTTTTTAAAGCTTGTTTAATTCATTCATTTGTATATTGTCTGTAACCAAGCTGTAAAAATCAGTTTTTTTTAGTTACCCTAGTTTTGTAGGGAGAATAAACCAATTTTTTGCGCACTATTTTGAGTTACTTTGGTTAACCTGAAAAAGTATTGAATTACGTTAATTTTCACCTCAAAAATTACACAACTTTTTGACGAGTTCTTAGCATAACTCTAAACCTGGGGATGGTCGTTATGGTGTAAAAAAACAATGATTGTATATTTAAATACAAAGTCAACGTTTATTTACTTTTTTAAATCTCAATGAACTATAAAAACAATTGTTTTTAATGGCTTGGCAAAAAAATCTAAGAACCTAAAATGTTATCCTTAAGGTTTAGGGCAGTCTCCATATTCATTTTTAATGTTAATTCTACTTATGTACTTAGCTTAATAATAACTTAACAATCACAGTATAACATTTTAGCCACTATTAAAATTAGTTTAATATAGACACTGAATTCCTAATCAGTCTAGATTAAGAATTCAAAATCTATACATTATAAAAGAATCTAAACCTACTTAGATTACATTTTTATAGAAACAGTCATACTACTGTCTTGGAATCACTTTTTTGTCGACAAGTTCCTTGATGTCCTTCTTTTTAGCTGCTGATAAAGGATTTTTTTCTGTGTACGCATTACTCCAATTCATTGCGATATCAGGTGTGAATTCTACAGTTCGCCTAGTCTTTCTCTTGTTTACCCAAAGAAATTAAATTCAGTCTTTGCAAGGGATATTTTATAGAAATAGACCATTGGACTTTCCTTTTCAACTTTGAGTATTTTTATGTCATGCCACATAGCTTGGTTGTTGTCTTCATCCATATTAAAATTTGTGCCCCAAGCTTCTTGCAACACTTTCAAGTCATAAAAGCGGTCATTATGTCATTTCGTGCACTTTGTATGAAGGTCCAGATTTTTTAGCAGTTCGAATTAATGTTATATACTGCTGTGGTATGTAAATAGGTCCCGACTTAATCTGTCTTTTCACTTGTTTTTCTATGACGCTGTGAACGTTGTCTCCCTCGTTTTGAGAATGACCTCTTACCGATTAAACACTTATGGGTGGACTTCACTCTCATATTGGACACAGCGTAGGCATAAGCAGATAATAAATACTTGTTTCTATACCAGGGCTAAGAACGGTTCTTGAAGCATCCAATGCTGCTGGCTGATCAGGACTGAAATTGAAATTAATTTAATTAGTTATACTTAGAAACTAAGTTCTTGGACAATACAATATTTTGATTATACACTTTAATTTTGACCGCTAGTAAAAAAAGTGAGAATAAGACTATGAGACTAACCTCCCTTCAGGTGGTAACTCAGGCTCCTTTTCTTTATTGAGCATTTCTATACTAGGCTGATCAGCGCTTTCAGCTTCGCTTTTCTTTTTTCGTATCATCTATAACATGAATTCCTCGGCTTTTCATCGTCCTAAAAATACATGAAGACTTATATTCAATAACAAATCAAGTAAAGTCCACCAACTCAAAAAATGCAAAAATACCATCTACTACTTTTTAAAACTTTAAACCGTGTAAAATATCTAATAAAATATGCCTTACACAACCATTTTTTTGTGCTAAAAGTATCGATTTCGCTAAATAAACAATAATAAATAAGATTACATTTTCATTCAACAAAAGTACCGTATATCGAAATTATCATTTACTTTCACGTAAATCTGACTAATTCGAAATGACATAAAAAAAATGACGATCGTAAATCATCAAAACTACCGCAAGTCAAAATGAATAACTATTGTTATCAGGGAAAATTCAGTAAAACTCAATCAACTCGAAATAAAGAATGCAACTTATCCAAAAAATTTCACGTAAACTCCAGCAACTCAAAATAACCCACTTTGCAAACGTCCTCCACCTACGACCACCGCGAGACAACTCAAAATGGTGGCTTAGTATTTGCGCTGTCCGTGTCAAGTTCATTCAAGTAAAGGAACGTTTGGCGCCACCTTTTGACAACCGTTCAAGGTATCGTTACGCGAGTAATTTTCCCGTGTAGGTATTCTAAAGAAGAAATTGAAAACGCCACTAAGTCAAAATGCCTACTTTTTGAGTTACCGGAGTTTTATTCTAGGGGTGCGATATGTAAATGAACTCTCGGAAGTACGGGCGTGGCTGCGCAGTGTAGGTACCTTATTTTATTGGGTCAAAGGGACGCGGAAGGGTGCGCAGGCGACGAGCACTCACACTTAGGTACTTTCGTTTGCCGTGAGTTAGTGTGAGTGAGTGCTCGTCGCCGCGCAGTGGTGTGGTCGTTCCTTCCTACACGAAATACCTACCTAATGAAATGAACAACAAAGATGAAAAGACGTAGCTAGACCAAAGTGCGACCAAGACAACAATATGCACGTGGAACACAAACGCCGGCGGCGGTGACCGGTCTATCTATGCTATGACTGAGGTGGATGAACCTAATTGGACCCAATCTCTTGAATTTTACTTACACTTACATCTAGGTATGACTGTAGGTATCTCATGAACCGTACCTACCTACAAAGTAGACAATAGTAATTTTCAGAGGATTTAACAGAGGATCCTTTGTGTTTCGTTGATTATCTATAGGTAGGTAGGTACTAGCGAAGGTAGTGTTTGCAACTAATGTGGGAGAAAAAGAGATACTTACTTAACACTTTTTTCTCGTTAGCCTTGTTGTCACAGATTAGGTAGGTAGGTATACACTTTTTAGAAATAGGTACCTAGACACATTTTCGATTATATAGGCCTTTAATTTTAACACAAAAGGATAGGACTGCACAATAAATGAAAATAATAACAATTAGATAGATTGATTAATGATTAAGTACTGGAATCCCCTTCGCAGGGTATTATGGCAGGGGATTATTGGAATAAGCCCTATACTTCATTGCACCTACATAGGTAAAACAATTTGGCATTTTACAAGCAATAACACTATTTTTCACGACTCATTGGGTAGGTAGGTAGGTAGGTAGGTAGTTGCGGGTGTCGTCGGCTATTTGACTCACTCATTCAGACATTCTGGATTTCAGTGTACCTACCTATTAGTACATTTGTTTTTCACAAAAGTTCGTACATATTTAATTAAGTAAGTATATCAGTACCTACTTACTTACATAAGTAAGTGCCTACTTACTTAAATAAGTAAATAGGTACTTACTTAAGTAAGTAGGTACTTATATCAGTTATCTAGCCGTACTGTACCTACCTACCTAGGTATAATACAAGCTCTGCTTTGCTTGGTGCTAGATAATGCTGTGTGAATTGTCCAGCATTAGGAAGGTACTTATAGGTAGATAGGTACCCACCTGGGTAGGTAGGTTTTTATTTCTTTCCATTTCATTTCTATAACCAGTTTTTAACGAGTTAAGTACTCCCAAAGATTTATATCGTTAAAGATACCTATGTCCTATTTATACCTAAGTACGATTTATCTAGCATATTTACCTAGATAAATCGTACAAACATTTGTCTCTTGGCGGGAATCGAACCCACAACCTCCTCCTTCCTACCGATTCCGGCGCGGCGGCGGCGCGGCGGCGGCGGCCAGGTGACTGCACAGGTAGCAGGGCATGGGTGGTTTTGAGCGAGCCGCCTCTCTCAGCGAGCAGAGCCGTTAGGAACATTATCTATGACCTACGTATATCCGACAGATATTTCCCAGTCAAAAATCCTAGAACCCGGCCGGGTACAGCGCCACCTCAAGCGCTCCCGGGTCAAGTTGTAAATCTAGACCATCCAGTGACCCACTCAAACACACCATTAAATTAAATGTCATCAAAATCGGTCCAGCCGTTGAGGAGGAGCTCAGGACAGGAGACAACATGTAGATAGATAGCTACAGAAGATTAATAATAATAAAGGGTGTATTAAGATTAGCAAACCACAATTAATTTGACAGCTCGCCAAAACATTATAAAATCCGAACCAGGATTTGCTGATCTTTTTCATTAATATATTGCTGCAATATCATTTTAAAGGCATGCCAAAATTTCATTAAATCCGAATCACGATTTGCTGCTGCTTCACTAGTATATTGCTGCACAAATGTTTAATTTACTGTGACATAAATTTCTTGGCTGCCCACTGTCACATTAGTTGCTGATCAATTCAGTCATTTTTGCGGATCACTAGCTGCGGCTCAAAATATTTTTTCTGCTTGCAAAATCAATTTTTCGGCTGCCCAAAACCTCTTTAATCTGCTGATCGTTTAAATGATACCCCTGGAAAACTAGGCTAGGTGAAAAGGTGTGTTTTCAAAGCACCGCAGGTGATTTCAAAGCTTTATCGGTAAGCATTTCGTAAAAATTGACCTAGTTATTATGTCATTCCATACGAATTTTTACTTAATTTTTTTCTCGGTACGTATTAGTTGTATGACAAAATGTCATAAAATAGTAGTTTATTTTAAAGATAACCCTATCAGAAACTATTCTATGACATTTATTTTGTCAATTACAAGTATGACTAGACGATATCGGTGGCGCGGCGGGCGAAAGTCCGCCTGCGGCGCGGGAGGTTGCGGGTTCGATTCCCGCCTTGGGACAAATGTTTGTACGATCTACAAATATTTGTTTCGGGTGTTCTGGTCGTTTCTATGTATAATAAAAAATATCTATCTATATAATGTATTATTATTATGTCATTGTATATCAGTCATCTAGTACCCATAACACAAGCTCTGCTCAGCTTGGGGCTAGATGATGCTGTGTGGATTGTCCAGCATTATTATTCTTATTATTACATTATTATTATTATTAAAGTAATTTTTATGCCAATCGATGTAGCTCAATAAACAATCTGTGACCGTTCGTTCCAAGCAGTTCGGTCGATGGCAGAATGGGAACTGACTGGCAGTAAGACGGACGAGGTTAAATTTGTTTTTAGTAAATCTATATTCAACTCCTCACAACTCAAACTTTCGTTGAATTTCTTTTACGTCCATTCCATGGTCCATGAGAACGTTTTTGACATAATATTGTCAATCACCATCTATCGAACTATTTGGAACTAATCATAAATTAGATGAACTAATCCTCTTAGGCAAACTATTACCCTCATTAGTATTAAATACTCGGGCAGATTTGCAATCCTTCATACCCAGTTGTAAAAAAGTAACAAAGTCGGCGCAAGCAAGAGGTACCTACGGTTGTTTATGCTAGTAGTATCATGAAAAGGCAAGAAGCAATCTCCTTCAGCAAAATAAAAAAAAAACTGATGACAAAAAATATTTATTTATTTCGTGATGGACGAACTATTTACAACAAATTTATACGGAACTCTCTCGGCACGAGAATTTGACTCTCACTTCGTTGGATTATTTTGGTATAAAAAATCTATGCAAAATAACAGAACAAAGTAGGTAGTCATAACTGTCTAGTGTTTTTGTAATTATAGGCTGCCCCAGCATGAACAAATTGTAGATCAACTAACCATACAAATACAATGCAAAGACAAAGGTGAAAATGCTAAATATAGTGGTAAAGTAAGTTAAGTTAAGTCACAAAGTTTATTTTTGTACTTAGGTAGAGGTACCGTGATGTCAGTTCTTTTATAAATTGTACATATCGTCGGCTTATTGCAAGAAGTCATTAACCGACAAATCCAAAAGTTTGGCAAAAGCAGTTTAAAGTTTTTATAACTTTAAGAGCCCATATCATCAAAACTACGACAGTTATCAATATAATTTAAACGCCAATATATAGAGATATGTGATTATTTTATAATTAACTGAAATCAGTACAAATTCAACCACTGCATTTTTTTTAAAAGCTAAAAATGCATAGATAATGACTTCTTGCGATAAAAAGTTTTGACTAAACTGGAGTTAAGTATTTCTGCAACGAAGTTATTAGTGGCCTCTTTCGAGTATTAAAAGACAAAATAATCATAAAATAACATATTTTATCACTAAAAGCTAAACAAATTACCTTGTATGTCGAAAACACTTAACAAAATAACTAAAATTAGTAATAATGGCACATGAATCAGTCAAAAACACGTTCTAAGCTTTTAGAAAATAATTCTGCTAGCCAGCAAAGAGTTATAAACATATAAATAGGTTGGAAACGATTAAGTAAACTATTATTTAGATTAGAAAATATTAAGTAACAGACTTTGAGCTTTACCTGAAAACCTTCTTATCCTATGTACCCTCCTCATAACGCTCGACCTGGCCGCAGACCCGGTCCCAGGGCGTGAGGACGCGTATGCCAAGGCACTCGAGTCCGTGGACGTCGGACCTCTCCAGACGCCTGCAGAAGTGGAATCCGAGGCCTCAGCGCTGATGGCGCGCATCATCGAGGCTAAGGCGGCCGCTTCCATACCCATCACCAGGCGCCAAGGCCAGCGCAACGACCTCCCCCAACACCTTAAGAGGGTAATTGAGAGGAAACGCGAACTCCAGCGCGAGTGGGCGCGCTTCCGCTGCCCGCGACTGAAGACGCGACTCAACCCGATATCTGCCGAGCTCTCGGCCGCAGTACATGTTTGGCGTGAGACCTGGGACCGAATCATCGACCGGGCCTCCGAACAGGACAATAACCAGTACGCGCTGAATAGGACGCTCACGCGCCAGCCGGCAACAACTTACCCGCTGCTGGACCGAGATGGGGTCCGGCGCTTTTGACGGGCCACTTCCCGGAATCCTGGAAGACCGGACGGGTCATCGTGCTACCCAAGCCCGGCAAGGATTACCGCCTCCCGGCCAACTACCGCCCCATTACTCTACTACTAATAGTAGGCAAGCTCCTGAAACGCCAGCTTCTGGGGCGCCTGGCTCCAACTATCGAGCCGCGCCCGAAGCAATTCGGCTTCAGGAGTGGCCACTCTACCACGCTGCAGCTCACCAGGGTGCTACACCACCTTGCAGTCGAGCACAACGCCAGGCGCTGCACCGTCCGGGTCTTTCTGGACGTAGAAAAGGCCGTCGACCGTATTGGGCACCGCGGCGTTTTGTACAAGCTCCTGCAAACCCCAACTCCACCAGCTCTCATCAGGATTGTGGCATCCTTCCTCGACAACCGGCGGTTCTTCGTCGCAGTTGAAGGTGCCACATCCTCCACTCGATCCATCTCTGCTGGTGTACTGCAGGGTGGCAGCCTGTCGCCAGCGTTATACGCGTTCTATACCGACGACATCCCCACCCTGGAGGGCCACCTACGTCCCGGGGAGAGTGATGTGTCGCTAGCGCTGTTCGCGGACGACAGCACCTTCTTTGCGTCTTCCACCAGCCCCACCATCGCAGCCCGCAGGATGCAGCAGCTGCTGAACATCCTGCCGCCCTGGCTGGACAAATGGCGCATGGCCGTCAATGTGGGAAAGACGGCTGCGCTGTTTGTTTCCCGCCGCATCGGCCACCCACCGCAGCTGACACTTCGGGGCCAGAACGTGGCATGGAGCCCGCACATCTGGTACCTCGGCTTCGGGATCGACAGGTCGTTGAGGATGCAGCCGAAGGTTGACAGCGCACTACAACAAGCACGCGTCGCCCGACCGTTCTCCGACCCGTCCTGCGATCTCGCCTGCCTCTGAGGACCAAAGTGTGGGTCTACAAAGGCTAAGTCCGATCCCGACTCACATATGCGGCGGCGGCCTGGTACTCACTAGTCTCCCAGACGAATAGGGACCGGCTCCAGGGGCTGCAAAACGTGGCTCTGAGGATCTGCACTGGCGCGAGCCAAGACGTCAGGAACGATGTCATCGCCCGCGACCCGCAGATCCAATCCATAGACGAGTTTGTCGTACAGTACAGTCGTCGAATGTACGACCGCGCCGACAACGGCCACCAAGCCCACCTTCACCAAATAGCGCCTCACCAACCGCGGCCCCCAGATGATGACCGCCCGTGGAGGCCCCTTCCCTGGGACCTCACCCCCGCGGAACCCCCCGGATAGACCGTGGGTTAATTTAAAAAAAAATGTACCCAAACCAAGCAAAAAAAAAAGAAAAAAACATGCAAATATGTTAATAAAAAAATAAAATGATGAACAGCTAAATAAAAGCATTTTTTAGCGTAACTCGAGGACCGCGGAGTCGTCACCCCTCGAGTTGATGCCGGGGTAAAGAGGCCGAGCCTCGATGCCCCGCTCTGTGCCCCCACAAGGGCCGGAAAGAACGAACTACTACGCGGCGCGGCAGAGGCGCGAGCGGCCCCGAACAAAATACGCCTGTGCCCCGCTTCCGCGACTCCGGTCACACGGCACGCGGTCTCATAGGAAGCATAGCAACACGTAAATGTATGTGTGCAAAAGTCATTACCTTACATTTACCTGTTATTTTTACATTAATTATGTTTCGAAAAAAGTAATTAAGTGTAAAAAATGAATTCTATAAAAAATAAAAAACTCAGTGTAGACGTTACTTGTTTTGATAGAAGTCATTTAAAACCATTAGTACTTTTTTTTCCAAAAAATACGATACGACAAAACTGGTTAAGGTGCAAATAATGAATTATAGCAAAACTTATTCAAACGTTTGTGAACGTAAAAGCACTTTCAAAATGTTGTTAAGTCACATAAATGAGTTACGTATGAAAATAAAAATGCAAATTGTGTTTTTTTTCTTTTGTTATAACTTATTAATGTAAGTTAATGAATTTTATGAAACCAGATATACCAAAAATGCAGTTATTGACTTTATAACCAAGCCATAACTTCTAAGTTTGAAGAGCTACAAATTTGTGAGTTTTACCGAAATGTAGAGCTCATCGAGACGAACTCAATGGTATATCTAACGCAGTTAGTGACTTCTTGCGACTAATGACTTCTTGCAATAAGCCGACGATATTAAGTATAGTGTTCTTTGTTTTGAGGTTTGATTTGACAAAAATGTAAGCAAAAGTGTGGCAACAGAAACGATAGAGAGCCCAAATTTTTTTAAAGAAACTGGTCTTCCATTTGAAATAATAAATAAATTAGGCAATTTCGATATTTGGTGAGGTTGGGCTAGTAACAAAGACAAAGAAAAATCAAAATCATCAAAATTAAAAACTGCCCATCGTATGTGGACGTTCGTTTTGCACTAGTAATCGCACATCTGTGGTGCAAGTTCCAGAAGTCCGTGATGAGATGTGATATTAAATGACGATATCTCTAAAGTTTTGTATGGAGGTACTATGTATATTTTATACCGTTAGAATCGTTATGAAATAAACTAACACATCAAAAATGTCTAAGTCCGATATTGAAAATAAAAAATAAAATGCCACGAAGTGTCGAACGATTCTTATGAAATAATTATTTAGGTTCAAAATCTTTTGACGTGACAACGTCTTATAAATTGGTTTGCCGGGTGACACTTCAAGAAACTGCGTTACGCTCCGCTCACTTCAAGAAACTGCGTTACGGTCGTTGTCACGTAAAACTTTCGCCCGTATACCGACTTTACAGGCAACCAATTTTTTTTCAAATACATAATCTATGGACTAAAAACTATTTATTCCTTACCTACACACGTTTATTTATCAAAACAATCTGCAATTCACAAAAATAAAGATATTACGAACTTAAGATGCCGGGCGCGGTTGCGTGAATGAGACGCGACTTTTGAAAAATCGAACAATTGTCCAAGGTCGAGTTTAGAAAATGAACATGAGGCGGACTGCCATCCTTGTCTTTTCCCCTACACTTTGTGCAAGTTAGAGCAGGAAAGGAATGGTTTTTGATAGACAACGGGTCATAAAATACGTCGCTGTCGATATCGGACTCCATGAGTTCGCGTAACAGACGAGACACCTGGAGTCCGCGCCACACACGAAGGGTCCGCGACACGCGATTTACAATAAAATGTACACTTAGAAAAAGTCAAATTTATAAAACTAAACACTGACACGTAAATAAAGTGATATTCTTGATTTCTGTCGCTTCGATGTAGACTAAAGTAGAGAAGCGACGAAGAAACCTGCCTGTTAGTTGTTTGTTATTTTTCGAGTTGGAGCAAAACCCGTCCCAAGTTATTTTATCCTCTAGCTAGATAATCTGATATTTTTAAGTAAGCCTTATTATATTACACAGCAAGGTTTTGACAATTTGTTTGAATTTATTCACTGCTAATATTTGCAACTCACTAGGAGTTTTGTTGTAGAAGCGCGTTGCCCTTCAAAAGATACAATAATTTTGTGTAAGCCCAGCGATTTTATGTTTATTTCTGGTATTAAAATTATGTTTTAGCTATTTTTAGGGAACCGATGGATATTTCTATGAGTGTACAACAAGTTTTACTAAATACATTGTGTCTTTATGGTTATTTCTTTGAATTTATCACGTCGGTATTCTATGGGGCTCATAATTATAGAGGGCACGAACAGCCCTCTTCTGCAGCACAAATACGGTGTTATATCTGCAGCGTTCCCTCAGAGAAGTATACCATAAATTAGTGATATTACTATGGAAGAATCTGAAATAAACAATTCTAGATGTATCCACGTCTGTAAGATAGAGGATTTTATTGATTGCATACGCTGCAGAACGAAGTCTTTTCTCTCTTATCAGACGCTATAATGAACCACCTGGAGCAAAACAATGCACTATGAGACTCTCAGTTTGCATACCGACCGGGGAAATCGACACCATCTGCTACCCATGCATTTGTCAACAAAGTTGTAAAGTGCCTTGACGAGAAAAAGAAAGTTGCACGTATATTCCTCGATCTATCGAAGGCGTTCGATTCCATCAACCATCGACTTCTCAACTTCAACCAACGAGTTACTGGCATCGTTTTTAAAGGAAAGAGAATACATAACCTCTGTTAAAATAAATGGACAGTCATTGAGTGTCCACGATATCTTGATTTTGGTGTTCCACAAGGTTCATCCGGAACACGATGTTTATTGTGTATCTAAATGACATTTCAAAACTTGACACAGAAGGAGACATTAAACAATATTAAGCAGACGACACAACAATCATAATATCCGCTGATACAGACATAAACCTGAAAAAATCGATACAAGACACCGTAGCTACATTGAATATCAATATATGATATGATATATAATTATGATATAATGTATAAACCAGCATGATGTATTTCAATGCAGTTTCTGCAAAACAATTACCCCTAAAAGCCGTCACACACAGAAGCCGGGCTGGAGGCGAAGGCGTGCGAATTGTATCATATGAATTTATATGAAAGACTACACACACCGCAAGCGGTAGCAAAGCGGTGCACGGCCGTGCCGGGCCGGCTCAGCGACACAAACAGTCGGCGTGCACGATGCAGCGGCGCGGAGCC
The DNA here is from genome assembly GCA_963564075.1 of Eupithecia subfuscata. Classification (NCBI taxonomy): domain Eukaryota; kingdom Metazoa; phylum Arthropoda; class Insecta; order Lepidoptera; family Geometridae; genus Eupithecia; species Eupithecia subfuscata. The sequence goes on along the minus strand of OY751117.1, from coordinate 6,111,226 downwards.
GTGGCGGCGCGGTGGCTAGGCGGAGGCGTGGCGTGTGAGCGTTGTATTTCAGCTAGTATAAGGAGTGTCTGTCTTCACACAGAGCGCACGCCACGCATCGCGGTGCGGAGACGTGCTACTAGCGGAGTTTCGTACGAGTTGTATTTATTTGCAAAATTTTAAGCTATACCCGAATAAGGCGCTAATTAAAATGGACTATACCGAAAAATTGATTTTACTATTCCAACCACATCGTTGTTTATACGATTCCCGTATAAAGGATTATAAAAATGATTTAAAAAAGGACATCTTTACAATAATGCGACGCCGAGACCTACACAAACAAGGCTTCAAAACGCCTCCGCGTTGCCACGGCTCTCGCACGCCTGCAATCAGCAATGTGAAGAAATCTGCACCGCGAACGTCACGCCTGGCTCGGCTACCGTCTGCCTCCGGCTTCTGTGTATGACGGTTATTAATGTTAAATTGCACTATGAAAGTATTGTAAGAACTACCAACTCTGTCAAACTACTAGGATTTTGTTTGGACCCAGTTTTCTCTTGGAAGGATCACGGGGATGTAACATGTAAAAAAATGGGCTCCGGAATGTATACTCTCAAACAACTAAAACCAATGACAACGGAATCTCACCTCAAAGAAATTTACCATGCGTACAACCATTCTATCATGTGATATGACATTATTCTTTGGTGTAATTCCACGGATTTCAAGCGTGCAATCAGACTCGTTGTCAATGCTTATTATTCAGGGGATCATGTAGGAACCATTTTTTAAATCTCCGCATCTTTACATCATCTCTGTATACATCTTTGAAACTTTAAAATACGTCAAAAAGAATAAACATGAACATAAAACAAGAACTGATAACACTAACGTTAATCTTAGGCACAAAAACATTCTCATAAACCTACCTCACTAGTCGGTGATGTATGATGATGACTATGAGGTATGATGTCGAAGAAGCTTCCCAAAATATCAGGCCTAAAGTTATACAACAAACTAACCGATAATGTAGAATCCATAGATGGTTTCAAATCTTTCTGTTCTCAAGTTAAATCCCTTTTATTAACTCAAACAATATACAATTTGAAATAATATTTATCGAATGACTATAAAAAATTCAAATTGACAACACAAGACCAGACTGATGAAAATTTTACTTAGGTAATCGATTAAATATTTCTACTTACAACAAATAATATAATAATAATAATATAATAATATTTTAATGTTGTATTTTGTACAATATTTTATTGACAGCCACTCACTATACAGCTTTATAAATTTTAGTTAGTTTTTTTTCGTTTGACTCTTGGTTCTCAACATTAAATAAAATTTGTTTAGTTTAGGGTATTTACAAGAATGGCATTAATTACTATTTTCTTCTCTTAATATTTAAGAATGGTGTGCTTATTATGTTAACTCATCTGACGACTCCATTGTATTGTGCCGCGCACTAGGTTTTATAAGGACAATTTTACTGTAGCTCTTTACAAAGGACAATAAACGATAGTCTATTATATTCTAATCACCGACCGATGGACGACCACTGTGGCGCAGCGGGCGAAGGTCTGCCTGCGACGCAGGAGGTTGCGGGTTCGATTCCCGCCTCGGGACAAATGTTTGTACGATCTGCAGACATTTGTCCAGGGCGTTCTGGATGTTTTCTATTTATAAAAAAAAATATCTATCTATGTAGTGTATTGTATTAAGTATATCAGTTATCTAGTAGTACCCATAACACAAGCTCTGCTTAGCTTGGGGCTAGATAATGCTGTGTGAATTGTCCAACATTATTTTTTATTTATTTATTTATTTAATCTTCGATAGCTCATCTATGTGTGAGCCCCATTGAAGTTTAATATTTGAGGTTATTCCTAAGAATACGGTACCTACTACAATTTCCTACGTTTCTCCTTTAACGTTTTCATCAGCCTTAACTTGTTTAACCTAAGTTGAATAAATCTAATACAATTAGTTTTGGTTTCGTTAAGCAAAAGATTATCACTGGACTACTTTTGAGTTGAGATTGCATTATTCACACCGTCGATATTTGGTTTTCGTCGTTACATTTTAAAAACTAGTAGTTCTACGAACAGTAGACGTCGCGAACACTAACTTTTTTCAACTTTTAATTTATTTATTAATGCACTAAAGTAATTTAAAACGGGATATTTTGGTAGGTAGGTTCGGTAGGTATATTTTTAAAATAGTCGAAATGGTTACCCTTTCAACCATGTTTTTCGGCGGTGACTCCTTGCAAATCGCCATGCCAGTATGAAAGCATCTTATGTACCTATCACGGAGCAAAAGTGCTTACTTATCAGAATAAGCACCAGCATAGGTAGGCACCAGCCTTCCTATAATGGTGCTAATCTTGTCATAAGTATTATAGGTAAGTACCTAATTTCTATGTAATTATCGGTGCCTCTTACTTTTTGACGCGTTGTAAGAAAAATCCTATGGGTAGGTAGGTAGTGTATCTACACTTTACCTACCTAAGTAGATACCCAGGTAGGTATCTAAAAATCAGAAAAACCCTTATAAGTAGGTAGATACCTAAATATTGGTTTACGCTAGTGTGGTGTGCATTGAATTTTTGAACGAAATGTTGCACAAACACATCAACCATTATACCAATTGTCCATACAAAGTATCTGGTTACGTTCCTCAGCAAATCTCGAAATTCTGTACCTAGGTATCAATAGATGGCGTTGATCCATCAGCGCAAAGTTGTTGTTATTATTTTACCGACGACGACGGTGTATGCGGCCGCGCTATTTCATATAACTCTCGTAGTGTTACAAAGATGTTCTAATAGGTGGCGCTGTACTGTAAATGCTCTCTTGCAAATTACTGCATTTTGCGGAGCTATTCTGCTCGTCATGCCGAAAATCCTCATCCGATCTTTACCAAATTTTTATAAGAACAGTATAAAGTTATTACCTTTCAGTTAAAAATACAATCATCAAAATCAGATCTCTTATAGCGGAGATATTCCAAATCCGCCTTTTTGCCTTATTGTGGAAGAAGTACGCCTTTAATCAAAAAATCCCGACGACAATAAAATTCTATAAAATCATAGAATCTGTACACAAAGTTTCGTACCGATCGGTTGTAAAATACGACCTGTAGAGGAGTACGGACATACTGACAAAAACGCTATTTTGGCCAGACCTGAAACGAAGACTTTCGTTCAATTCTTTCACGACGTCAATTAATGAAGCATCATCAATAAACAATACAATCTCGTGATTATTCTTGACAAGTTGAGGCTCGACAGAATGGAAAAAGATAAGATATAAGAACAACATGAAAATTATAATGACGAGCGGATTGAGCCGCCAAAATATTTGTTTCTTTAACGGTTAACAAGAATACAAAGAACAAGAAACATAACAGCAATTGGAGTCGGCCCTTAAAATCAAGAATTTTGCAGCGGCTGTAGCTGAAAAAATTGTTTAGAAATTAATACAAAATAAATAGCGGCGAGTAAGCGCAGCATTTCTTTAAATTGGTGTGGCAGCGGCATGCCCCATAGTTCCCCCCCCCCCCCCCACCCCCTTCGCAACCTAGTGCTCTGGCACGTGTCCATAAGGTAAATACGCCACTGCCAGGGTATCATTATGCGTTTGAATTGGTTTAATTATCTTCAAGTCATCTGCTTATGAATATATTCATGTGGTGATGTCTTTTTAAAAGCATTGAAAAATATTGGACCTCAGTGAGAGCCTTGTGGGACCTCGGAGCCAGTGCTAAATTGTCTAGACAGCTTCTGCAGAAGAGGTGATCCATTTTTTCAAAAACCTTACTAAAATCGGTAGGTATTAATTTTATTGGAACTAAAAGTTGTATTGTCTACTGAGTTGATAAGTTCTGAGGCGTAACAAAGTAAGTTGGTAGCTGTGGAACGTGGCTTCATAAAGCCATGTTGATAGCGGTGGGTTGCACACGAATTCCTGGCGAGGATTGTGCGAGGCGCTCATTCGCTCAAAGAGTCGGCACACTGTGCTAGCACTTTGTGTTGTGCGGCCGCCCTCGCCGCCACCGTTGGAAACACACTTGAGTGTGCTACCTGTGTCCTCCTCGCACGCGCGGAGAGCGACGCGAGTGAGCGAGACGCCTTTGGCACACTGTGCTGTTCTCGGCAAACAGCACTATGCATTGTGCCATTTGTCTCCCGCTCACTCCAGTGGCGCACTGCGCGATTGAGCGGGACGTAGATAGCACGATGACGTTTCACCTCGCGAGGCCCTCGCGCCTCGCCTCAATCGTTGCAGCACGATTTTCAAAATCGTGTGAGAGCCTCTTTTGTTCAAGTGTGCAGTCTGTGCAGGTACAATTGTGTTAGCACACGTGCTGAGGACTCACCTTTACATGTTGAGAATCTGCTATAATTTATTTGAAATGCCTACATAAATGTTGGGTGAATAATTTCTCGAAGACTTTTCCAAGGACAAAAGGACTGTTAATATAGAAATGGATCTATAGTTGGCCACGTTTTATTCGCCTGATATAAAAGGGGACTATTTTAGCCTCCTTCCATAAATCTGGAAAACAGCCATTTTATAAGGACGAGTTAGGTTAAGTCGCCTAAGATCGGATGCATGGAATAACTCCCAAACTAGGCAATATTTTCCACTGCTGGTGACACTACTAGATCCGCCATTTTATTCTGCCCTTCTCCTCACAATGCGGCCGGCCAGCGACCAGACGGGACATGCACACAGGTGATTCGGCAGAAAAGGTGTATTTTGTGGGAAAAATCGTCGATGCGATCTTACGTACAAAACTTTGATGGCTCATTGTGGTAAATACTTTCATTGAATTAATGTAATTAATTATTTTGGGGCAGAATTAGCGAATAATCTTTCGATCTGTATACTTTGATTACGCCTAGGACGTTTACAACCCAAGATCCGGTCTTCCCTCCCAATGCCGAAGATCAGATATAGCTGTGTCCGTTCATGGATGTCAAAAAATTATCAGTGGTTTTCAAGTGTTCATGCCCACTAACGACGCTATGATGGCGCTTAGACGACGCTATGACTATCAGATATTAGGTACCTTTTCATTATTAAGTCCTAGGACACGAAGGATAAAAGTTTGTGAAACTTATTTAGGATGAGGAGGGAAGACCAGACTATGAAAACGCAAAAATAAAGAAAAATCGTATCTGTCAAATCTTTTGAGGAATTTCCTGACCGGATCATTGATATTTAATATATGGACGAAGTCCGGATGTTTTCCTAATGTGTACTTTATCATTAAACGAATAGAAGTGAAGATAATACATAGTCCGATCTTCGGTCAAAATGATATTTTCTTCACTATGATAAGTTGAAAAAAGTCTGTTATTTAAGCTCTTAATTTGCTTAGATAGATAGCTTAGAAGCAAACCAAAAAATTAGGGGTTAACCAATATTTCATTGTCTTCAATTTACAGTAGACCGCAACTGAAAAACGACATTGAATCATGAGAAAAAAATTAAAAATGCAACGTTAAAAAAATTAAAAAAACGTCTACAATTTTCGGCAAATGCGTCCGATCTTAGGCGACCTAACCTTATAAAATAAAAAATGTGATATATTCGTAATAATAGCGCAAACGTTGAAAAGTGAATAAATACTCCACCTATGCACGCAAATGTCTTATTTTGCAGAATGTCACAGACATCCATTTCATGCCCACTCCACACCATCACCACTGCCACTGTTGCCAGATCTACTGATTTAGCAGTAGATCTACCTGCTTTTTGAACCGTCTACTGATCTACTGATTTATTTCTAAGATTTCGTGAAATCTACCTGATTTTTCCCGAGCGCCAATGGCTCCATGTCTAATATGTAAGCTCACAAGTCACTTGTAAGTGTCACTTCACAAGCCAATGAAATTTTCACCAATCCGGTTCGTCACAATACTGACAAAATACGAATGAAATTGAAGTGTTTGTTTTGTTCGTTCGTTTCGTCCACTTCCTGTAAACATATTCTATTGTGTGTTCCTATCTTTTTCGAATTGGTTGGTCGGTCTGTTCGTTCGTTCGATAAACTTTTCCAGTGTTGCCAGATCTACTGATTTAGCAGTAGATCTTGTAGATGGATTATTACACTTCCTACTAGTAGATCTGCGTGATTTTTGAACAGCCACTGATTTATTTTGTAAAATTCGAGAAATCAATCAGCTTTTCCTGAGAGAGACTTAAGGCCAAGGCATAAGGCCTTGTAACAACAAAAGAAATTAAAAATTCAATTTCACTTGGTGTTCATACGATTCTCGAGTCAGCTTGGTGTCTATTATTTGTAAATTGAAATTAAAAAAAATAGACATCTAGCATCCCTCTTTCTGTGATGAACATACCTAGTTTGTTTTTCTTGAAAGGAATAACGGAACACCATTGTACACTACCTAGTTACCTACCCCAAAAAACCTGATCAGTGCCTTTGGAAATAATCAAATCTAAGCGAATTCCAAGCTGATGAGTTGCTTTGATCAATATTTTCATATCAACGCAAACATTTTATTACAAACCTACTTAAAACACATAATTGTTTGAAATTCGAAAGCCATGAATATTTTACTTTGCAACTTAGGTACTTTGATGAATGCCATTATTGAAAAGTGAAACACACACACTGGATAAACATTAAAAAATCGGAATCAAAATCGGTTCTTCCGATATGGATAACTAATGTAATGACCTACTATTGTAGTTCCCTAGCGGATGAACCGATTTAACAAAAAAACTTACAGATACCTACCACTAATTGTCGTGTCAAAAGCTAGAAATTTGTAGTTTTTTCAAAATCTACTGATTTTATCTTCAAGCTACTGATTTTTTACGTGACTATCTACTGATTTTGTCTAATTTGATCTGGCAACACTGACCACTGCACGCACCGTCAAGCCTTTATCATTATCATGCCGTTTCCAGAAATTGATGTGCGCGCTTTCAGTGATCCATGTTTTTAAACATGGCAGGTCGCAGTGGATACGATGATGTGAATTCCAGGTAATTACGCTAAAATACTTCTAAAATCATATCAAAATGTTACTAAAAATTAGCGCAGAGTGTTTTTACATCTAAATTATTACAGTGTAGTGAAATAAAGTGTCTACAGTGACGGATTTTTCATGTTTTGTCACAGTGATAACACTGAATGAAAACGGGATTTTTAGCTAAGATTATAAATTCTAATTAATTTGTAGACCGATAATTGGCACAGAAGTGCAGTAAGACGTCCATAACCGCCTCTGGTCATGAATCTTTGATGATTTTGTAGGTTAGAAAATGGTTAAGTTTGGGATGTTTGTTCCAGGGACTTCGGCGGCGGTGGCGGCCGGAGGACGGCCGGTGGGCGCCCGCTCCCCTCGGAGCCTCCCTACAAGGCATATGTCGGAAATTTGCCTGGTGGTATCATTCAAGGCGACATCAATAGAATTTTCCCTGTGGGTATTGGTAATTTTTCAATCACTCCTGCTGTCCTTGAAGTTTCACTTTCAATAATGCTCGTCGTTCAGCAAGACATAAAATATGCAATTGTATTTTAAGTAAACTGTCTCCAGACAAATCAGTGTACACAACAAGGGCCCTAACATGATCAATTTTTAATTTATAAGAGGGTAGGTAAGGACGTACCGAATCCGAAGGGATATCCAGGGATGATTTATGATAAAATGTTGTACAGATAATTCAAGGCAAGCTGTTCTTATTAGATTAGTTGCTGTGATAATGACGTAGGTACAACAGGTGTACATCCAATAATTATGTTTTACAAATGAAAAAATCATGTGATAACGGCTTATTTGTTCTATGCAGGATCTGTCTATAAAGAATGTGAGACTGGTGATGGACAGAGAAACTGACAAATTCAAAGGATTCTGCTATGTCGAGTTTGAATACCTCGAGGACTTGGTGAAGGCAATTGAACTGAATGGAGCTATTAATGTGGATGGACAATTTATTAAAATTGATGTTGCAGAAGAAAAACGCAATGACAGGTAACCATTTTACTGTTTTCGGGCAATGTTCATTACTTTGATATTAAAACAAAAGCTCAAAAGCTAACAGGTTGAGCATAGGGCAGACTCTATTATGAAGAAAAGTTCCAAGCCATGCATAATAGATGGATTAATTAATTTCAATATAAAAGATTGAAGTAGTGGGATTTGTCTTGCAAAATAAATTCTGGCTCAAAATCACAGGTAGTCTCTGCATTGAATAATTTGACCAATTCTTATGTTCCCCATTGATGATAATATATGATTAGATAATAAATAATAAATAATCAACAAATATGATCAACTTACCTCCTAGAAGTACTCTACTTACCACCTTCCTCCCTTCTATGTTTCTACGATCTTCTATTTTATTAAAGGTTAGTTATATTATAGAGATGGGCAGACAATATCACTAACGTCGTGAGGCGAGCCTAGATGAGATAGACACAGGACTGTGTGGAATGTCACAAGAGTTGAGGCCTTTAATCAGCAATTGGTGAAGTCGAGTTATGGATGATGATGATAATGATGAAATTGTTTTTAAAAGCATGATTTTGATGATAAACAAAGCCAAGCTTGAATATAGCGTGATTGTCTTTTGTTTTTTCATACAATTATCCACTCTGGTGTCACAAATACAGGCCTCCAGGATATGAAAAACAAAAGGGAATCGCGGCAGTTCTTTTTATTTATAGTAGCCTAAGCCCAGCGTTGGGTACTAAACAACCAATGATGATGATGATCACCTAATGAGATAAATACCTATTATTTGGGGATGTCATAGCATAACTCAGATGAATTGATTGATTATGTCACTTCTGATGTGTTTGAGAACTTCAAGGTCTACAGCATGACAGTGACCTTTTCACTTCACTCGTTTCCTCAATTCATAAGGAAAAAAGCTTATAAATGTAATAAAAGGCGGGAAATTGATAAAAGAGAGGGCGCGAGTCAATCAAGTACTACATTTTATTTTATTCTTTCTTCCATTTTTAATATAAGTATAAGACAGCATAAAATACCTTAAAAGATGCCATATACTCGAAGTTGATCAAAGAAACTGAAGTTTGCAAACCTAAAGATGGTGCTATTCACTGGAATGGCAACTAAATATTCCACCCAAGTACTACATGTAAAACAACATAGAGCTCTGAGAAAAAGTTAAGCGGTGGATATCCAGAAAATATAACAGGGACTTCTTTTATTTGCCTCCTTTAGGAGGCATTATGATTGAGCAACAACAAATAAAATTATTATTTTATTTGTCTATGTTATTAATCTTATTTAATAAAACCAGCTATTCTAATTCGAATCAGCTATTCTAATTCAAAATCATATGTCTGTTTGCGTTTCTTAATATTTTCAAAAAATCGAAAACCGTTTTCTATGAATCCATGTTGCTCCATATAATGGACTTTATAATATTAGTATAGATAATTGTCAACCTTCATTCATTTCTCATTCATGTGATGGTTTGTGGTTTAGAATTTACACCGCCCCAACTGTTCCCGCATTTTTCGTCACAGTATAGAACTGCGATCGCCAACCCACCTCCGAAGCGTGGCGATTTGGCAAATCCCCCCAAATAGCAAACTTTTCGGCAGGCCATTATCCAGCCGTGGATGCCTTTCTGCCGAGAGAGATGTGATGGTGTGATGACTCATCACACCATCACATCTCTCTTGGAGCCTAGTACTAAGGAAAGAGCTCATCACTGATGAGCTCTTTCCATTAGGTCGGATATGGCGTTCGCGGCTTAAGAATCGACCTCCAAATCAACTAGGGGATGCCGTAAGAGTCGACTAAAAGAACCTACCAGAGGAAAGGCGACAGCTTTTTTCTGTGTATTTTGACGACCTCTGTTGCGCAGCGGGCGAAGGTCCATCTGCGACGCAGGAGGTTGCGGGTTCGATTCCCGCCTCGTGACAAATGTTTGTACGATCTGCAGATATTTATTCAGGGTGTTCTGGATGTTTTCTATGTACATAAAATAAAAAATATCTATCTATGTAGTGTACTGTATTATGATGTATATCACTTATCTAGTACCCATAACACAAGCTCGGCTTAGCTTGGGGCTAGATAATGCTGTGTGAATTGTCCAGCATTATTTATCCTCCACTGCGATCACCAAGTCGCTTACCAAAATTATGGCAAATCTCTCCTTGTTTGGTTGAGGCTTGTGCAACAGTGGACTGGCTTTTATGTTTTAACAACTCTGCTGCCAACCAACAACTACACCACGAGGTCAAGTGACGTAGGAGTCGAAAATCTTTGCGATTTTCTACGGACTCTAGCGCCGTTAGCTCCACCTACAGGGGAAACATTGAAGTTTCCAATTCAGCATATTCGTGGGGTGCGGGGTGAGCGCGCGGAACCGCCCCGCACATTAGCGGAATACCACCGTTCGGTTTGTATGCTTTTGTACGCGCCCGGCACCGCGCTAGATGACACTTTTGTATGTTGGCACTGCGCTTGAATAGTATAGATTTCGTTGCAAGTTTTGGTTTTTGAAGTCTTAACAATTTATTTAGGGACAATGTCCCTTAAGCATATTTTATTAAAAAGCTATGTCGGATTTTCTCATGCGAAGTTGTTAACTAGCTACTGCCCGCGGCGGCCTATATATTCCAGGGTTAGAACTACATCTACGCAAAATTTCAGCTCGATCTGTTCAGCAGTTTGGATGTGAAGAGGTAACAAAAATCCAATCTTTCGCAGGATAATGTGAAGTTAGGTTTAAAGATATTTCCATCTCAAAAAATCATTCTCATAGAAGACCTGTCACTTACATGAGTGTATAGAAATGAAATATGCCATAATGGAGTTTTAATTACAGGGGAGGCGGCGGCGGTTTCAGACGCGACGGTGGCGGCGGACGGGACGGCGGCCGCGACGGCGGGCGCGGCGGCGGCGGCGGCGGTTTCAGACGCGACGGCGGCGGCGGTGGCGGCGGCGGCGGCCGCGGTATGTACGACCACTTCGAGGAGCGGCGCGCGCCTCGCCAGCCCGGTGGAGGGTTTACACAGGGTAACATCGCTGTGCTAACATTCATTACTACTTACTCGCATCTACCACTAAAGCCGTACGTCGCCGACCCTTACCATCGAAGATACGTTGCTAATCTCTGTAGAAATGTCTCCTAAAGAATAACAAAACTTTATATTTATGGTATTCTACACAAAGACAAGTAACATAATATTTTGATTGTTCTGAAAAACTAAACACCGACTCCAAATTCTATTTAGGTAGGTATTTACACCGTTTAAAAAAAAATTATAAGCCATGTTCTATTGTACACAAAAGTTACAGCACTATCATCGGCCTTGTTCCGCCTATAGAGATGACTAGCGGCCCGTCCCGGCTTCGCACGGGTGGACATATTTATTTTTAAACGTAGAGTAAATGTATCTTTGTGCAGGACGTTTTATACTTTTATCCGACTGCCTCGTTGGTCTAGCGGTCGCGTTTTCAACCGCTGATAATGAGGTTCAGGTTCTAATCCCGGGTCGGGCCAAGATTTTGGGTCTTTTCAAGAAATATTCACAGTAGCAGCCCGGAGTTAGGAAGTTTGCGGTGTTAGGCGGCTTAATGTGCTTTTCGAGGCACGGGGCCATGCCTTGGAAAGCACGTTAAGCCGTTGGTCTTGCATTTGACCTCTCTCCGGTCGTGTCGGTCTGCCGTCCTATCGTTGCCCGCGTCCGTTGCTACCTGCGCTGAACAGGGCCACACCGCGCACCGGCCACGGCGCGGCGGCGGCGGCGGCGTGGCGCGGCGCGGCGGCGTTTATTTTTCTATTTTGTTTAGATTGACAGTTTTAAATTTGTAACATCTTTTAATGGAATATCCGATTTGAATAATTCAAAAAGTAATCTACAGGTATTGATACAGTCTTAATACGACATGATTTATTTGGATAAGGATTAATAGTAACAACTACGTACTCCTGCACAATTTGCATTCGCGGTGGATGCACCACAGCACTGAATATGAATAGTTCATATTAAAATTTTCGGAAAAATATCGAAAAATCTTTTAAAAAAAGAGGGTTAAAAAACCGCCATGCTATGGTACCTGGTTCCACCTTCCCCCAGTTACCAGGCACACGGTCTGCCGAATACCCTGTCTAAGAAAAAATATGCCTTCGGCTTCTTATGGTATTGTTAAATTCAGTGAATTGGAAGATCAGAGATACACTTTGTGTTTTTTTAAATTAAATCCAAAGTTCAACTCTGTTTTTAATGTTAACCCATGTCCACAGCTGCTTTATTTACCTAGATCTCACGTTCGTATTGTTTTTATTAGTACGGGTTAATATGCCAGAAGTAATTTATAAGCCATAATTTATAGTTATTTTGCATAATAAAAGTTAAAAGTGAGCACCAAATATGTAGTTCAAATTTCGGAAAAATATCGAATATCGGCTATTCGTGGTTAAAAAAAGCCGCCAAGCTATTGCAATTGATTCCACCTACCCCAGTTATGCAAAGACCCTGTACTTAAAAAGATGACTTCGGCTTTTTGTGGTATATGTGAATAAGCCCACAGAATTTACTAATGGAGGATGAAACAACCGCATTGTAGTAAGAATTTTGCACTATTTTTTGTCGGATCACGCAATTGAGTTCAATAAAAATGGCTTGTACTTCCACCATTGGTATTTTCTATAATATGTGAACTCTGATAGACATTGTAAATGATTACAAATTCTTGACTTTTTTCCGAAATCGTGCAACGCCGATCTGAGTTCATATTACAAATATCCTGTTATAATTAATTAATTTATAACTAACTTGTCTTTCAGGATATTTGTACATTACAAAACTTGCCATTTCAATCAAAAGATTTTTTTACTGCAAGATTTGTAATATTTGATTAATAATCACTTAAAAATACTAACATTTCATTCACAGCTTTGCAAAATCATATTGGGTGTATGTTTGTCATCAATAATATTGTTGGCATGGGTACTAACATACTATAACAGCACCAGATTTATAAAAATACACGTATTTTCCGATCTGTGTTTTCCACCATCAAAAGGTACAACAGTTTCCACGCCCAAGAAAGATGGCGCTGTTGTAACTTTGCACAGACTTTAAAATTTAAACGGTGTTGGTTTATGTTTTAACAAACAATTTGCCCTGTTATTGATAACATTTTCAGATTCTTTCTTAATATAAGACTTTTTTAGCTTAAGGTAAGTAAATATTGTTCTAAATAAGTAGGTCGCCTGAGGCTGTTAAGGTATTTAGGGGAATCTCAATACTGTCCTTTCTCAAATGAGGACTTTGTATTGGAAGGCGAAACGTGGGCAGACTATACTTTCTACCAGATGGACTATCAGACCATTCAGACCAGAAGGTTTTTTTTTATATACAATGGACCTTCATTTTCTCCTGATAGAAAACGGCGATGTGGTCGACGTGGCCGAGTATCTGTCTCAGAATCAGTAGCTGTATCACAGTGGCCGAGAGCAGCACAGAACCGGCCATTATAGCTATCGGCCAAATTCGATGTGAAATTGTGAATACGTGTAAACAAACCTCAATAAAAATGACCGTATTTAGCGTCAAGTTTCCGATTGTATGCAATATTTACTGTCGGAAATATCATTAATCAAAAATATTCATTGCGAAAAAAATATACCGCACCAAAGTTCATTTTGGGCACAGATATTATAATACTATTTAGGGTTTTTGTTATTATAGTGCGTAAGCCTCGCACTCTGGCTAATTCCTAATTTCTAAGAAATCAAATAATATCGCAAAAATTTCCGACTTCGACGGGACTTGAACCCGCGTCCTCCGTGGTGTAGTTGGTTATCACATTCCCGTACTGAGGGGAGGACGCGGGTTCAAGTCCCGTCGAAGTCGGAAATTTTTGCGATATTATTTGATTTCTTAGAAATACTATTTAGGTTAAGTGTATAGACTTGACTAACATTTCACATCTAATTTGGTTGAAGTATGTTTTCGGTCAGCCTATGTCCTAAAGCTGTGGATGCCCGCTTTCTGATACTTGTAATGCATGTAAAGGATATGTTTCCAGAACGCGACCGCGAGCGAGGCGCGGGCGGCGAGCGTTGGGGCGAGCGCGACGGGTCGCGGGGCTCCCGCGGGGCCTCCGAGGAGCCGCGTGGAGCCGGCGAGTGGGGCCGCATGGGCCGCTCGGGCGGTGGTGGCGGCGGCGGCCGGCCCGGCGGCGGAGGCCCCGGTGGCGCGGGCCCCGGTGGACCGCCTCGACGCAACTTCGATGATATGCCGCCTTCACGTCCTGGTTAGTAGTTCTCATTGGCTCTACAATCTATATTATATAAAGGGTGTTCATTAAATAAGTTCGCATTGCATTGCATTGACGTGCCAGAGAATAATATAGAATAAATAAACAGGTCTAACATTAATATTATACCTACCCAAAAATTATGAAACTAATTTATTTTTCAAGCTACTACGTTATATCCTTATATCGTCCGACTGACACTTGCAATGTTACGTGAACTCTGTCTGTCTCGTTATCACAACTAAACTATGGAGTAGGTACTTTCTGTTTGTAGTAAGTCTTGTTAGTGACGCTATATTTTATAAGTCAAGAACGGCGGCTGGACCGATTTTAATGATCTTTGATTTGTAGGATTTGTCTCCGTCCCCAATAGCATCATCTGGACCCAGAACTTGCGTTATGGGTACCAAATGAATAACCACATCACACTAATATTATAAATGCGAAAGTTTGGATGTTTAGATGGATGGATGGATGTTTGTTACCTCTTCACGCCAAAACTACTGAACTTATCGGGCTGAAATTTTGCATACAGGTGGCCTGGAACAAAACATACGCTATTTTTTAAATGCCTCTATAAATGTTTTAGTTTGTATAGTGTAGGAAGAAATGCGAAGTTGCTCTTTATTGCCACCATGGTAACCAAAAAGAGCAACTTCGCATCTCTGCTTAAAGTATACAAAACTTTTACAGGGGCATTAAAAAAGCTTATGATAGGAATCACTAACTGGCCAATCGATTTTTTAAAATTCCGACGTTTAACATAATAATTAAATTAAATAGGTGGTGGCGCTGATTTTGGTCGGGGTAGCGCCTTAACGTTAAAATCATACTTAAGTTACTCGCATTAGATTTGTTTTGCTCGAATCCTTTTTATAACTGCAATGTAGGTATTTACCGTTTGTAACTTTCAATGAGAATTACTGTAATCAAGTAAAAAAAGTCAAAGTGTGACTTTGACTTAGGTTATATCTTGACGTGAACGTTAAAATTTCCGTCGTCGATCGGCTTCGTCCCCCCAGAAAGTTATATGTATCTTAAGTACCATATTGGAAACTGAAATCGTTTATGCCCAGTCTCCTCGGATGGCCCATTCAATGGGAATGGGAAATTTAGCGTAATCGCACGGCTGGAACAAATACCTGCGTCACTAGCGGACCGCCCCGCGCCGCCCACTGCGTTACAGAGGTCGCCGTAGTCTCATCAACAAAATCCATTGGATCAATAATACAGGGTCACTTTTTGTAGAAAAATCATTCGTGTCGATTTCCGTCAAAAGTAAAAGGTTTAAAAAAAAACTAAATATGCAATTATTTTTTTCTTATAAATCGAGGGCATGATTACTTTCACGACTTTTCTCTAACTCTCGTGGTTTCGGACTTGGCCATCACCGCCCTTCTCAAAAAACCACCCTGTATAGGGTAAAATCACGGTAATATTATCCTATACAGTATTTTAACTCGGCCGTATTTTTGAAATAAATGCCTACAGCCGCGCGGTAGGTAATCATGCGATAGGGCTGCCCGCCTCCAGCATTTTAATTACATTTGCCTACTTTGTGTTTCCATTTAGTTTTGTGATTGTAAATATAGGTAGGTACTTTTTTTATATAAACAAATAAAATACTTTGTGAATTGAATGGGAAGTGTTCAATAAAAATGCGTGTTGTTTTTTGATTGGTAGATTTAATTAAAAAACCGTGTTTATGTTTGAATAACAAATCTTTCTTATAAATTTGCGACCGAAAAATATTTGCGCCTCGACTGACACGTACGAAATACTTTATTATCAAATTTTAGGTGATTTTTTCGGAGAAAAAAGAATCTTTTACTTGCATATAGATACCTGCAGCTACTTTATTAAATATGTATAGTGACCGGCATGAGTCGTGAGCACAAACTGACACCTGCGCAGTAGTTAATTTTTCGAAGCCATGGGGGCGGGGCGGGGTGCCGAACTGCACGCGATTGGTTCCTCAGTCAATGCACATCGTCTATTGGAGGTTCGCTTGTCATTCGGCTACATTAATGTCATTCGTACATGCGCGAGCTTACCCCCACTTACTGCCCATCTGTGCTCACGACTCGTGCCGCTTATTTATACTTGAACTTATTTTTAGAGAAAAAATCGCGCGGTTATTGTTAAAAAAACAACACACCGTCCGTTCGTCACTGCGGCACAGTCGCGACTGTCTGCATGCCGAGCGCATGCCGAATCGAATCGAAATCGAGGCGCGTAGGTATAGCTCGCGTTTCGTCCGTTTGTATGAAGTCGGCATACTGTATAGGATAATATTACCGTGGTAAATGGTGGCCTGACTTGACTACCACAAAAGTAAAAAACTGTTATAGCAGAGTCATCCCTCCTCCGCCAAAAAATGTTCCGTCTTAAAGCTACACAAGTCGCCCGGGCGAACTCATCAGTTGGCGCGACCTAAATGTATGCTATCTCACTTGACATAATAGACATACCCGCGCGAGGATAATGCACAACGATTTATTCGTAAAACGGCCGCGTAAAAAAATATGAACAGACTTTTAGCACAAGGATTATTGAAGAAAAACTAATAAAGAGTATCTTTTCAAAATAAATGTATTTCAACTTTGAATAAACTATGTCGGTACGGGCTTTATTTTAGAGTTTTCTTCGTTTATTAATCAGTGTCGAAATACGAAAGTATAGAAGCTTGTATTTTTCAAATGTATACTTTTTTACGGTTTTGGGTGTATACATAGATAATGACGGGATAATTGATATTATCCTTAGTTTTGGATGCTCAACATCAAACAGCGTAGTAGTTACCCTTCCGTTTCCGTTTGTATGGAAAGATGAGAGACTCGTTTAACCTTAAGACATTAACTAATGTAGGCTTATACCCAGCAGTGGGTGAAGTCGGGCTGCGGATGATGATAATTAATCGAGTACTATACTATACATAATAATAACAAGGTAACTTATTTTACTATACTGTGTTTATGAGAGAGAGAGAGTGTGTGTGAGTGGTGTGTGTGTGTGAGTGGTGTGTGTAAGCTTATGCGCCTGATCGCCGGTCTCATAAGAGTCCGGGCAACAGGAGTTACCACTGTTTGTGTGTGTGTGTGTGAGAGAGAGAGAGAGTAGTTTGTGAGTGTGTTTTTGTGTGCGAGAGAGAGAGAGTAGTTTGTGTGTGTGTCAGAGTAGTGTGTGTAGGTATACGAGGTATACTATACTCATATACCTTAGGTATATCGATACCTCTGGGCTCACTTGGCGCTTGGTATACCTTAGGTATATGAGAGTTCATCTCGAATCACTAACCCTGAAGCAAAAAGAAAGGAAGCACAAAATTTCGCCTTCTGATCCGCCCTCAGCAGCTTAACGCGAGAATTCCATATATCTCTACAGGAAACAATCTAGCGTGAATTGCTTTTGAAAACCAGCTACACTATTTGCTTACAGCTACATTCATTATTTTGATAGCTTTGCGCAATGAGATTTTTTGCATTTAAGTTTTCTTATTACGTTGTTAGTCGTTATATTATATATAAGTGTTGAGTAATTAAATAAATTAGGTTTGTAAATCATGTAAATGCTATAAATAAAGATTTTCTTATTCTTATAATCTCTTTTGCAGACACAACCGGCCGTCCTAAACTCAACCTGGCGCCGCGGACGGTGAAGGACCCTGTCAACTCGCTGGCCTCCACCAGCCAGGCCTCCTCGATATTCGGCGGCGCGCGACCCAGGGAAGAGAAGCTCAAAGAGCTCAAGGAATAGGCCCCCACGCGCAGGGGGGAGATGAGACCCGCTCGCACCGCATTCAAACTGCACTAGTCGCATGTGAATCACAGCCTATGTCACAAATAATGTAATCCTTTGGTAGTAAACCAACTTTGTTGTCTCCAGTACCGCCTCTGAAAAGTCACTCTAAATTAACTAACCTCCAAATAGTCAAACGCACCTCAGATTTAAGCACGCCACCAGTCGCGATTTTTTAAACTCATCAACGAAAATCTGTTGAAAATTCGTCACTTGGCTTAAATCTGAGTTCCGTTTAAGTATTCGGGCGTTAGTCAGGTGTCAATTAAGATGTCACAAAAACTAAACTAATTTGACAGCACTCAAAATGTTGCCGTCCCTTTCTTATCGATCTAAATAAAAAGGATAGCATAATTTTTAGTGCTATCAAATTAGTTTAATTTTAGTGCCATTTGAATTGTCACCAGAAAACCGCAATTTCCGCAGTACAGACACATTAACACTTTGATATAAAGGCCTGAAATTCCTAAAAAGAGTTAGCGAAACCGGTTAAAAGTACTGCAGTGTAACCTAGTTTTTACCTAATTTCTCTTACTGCGATTGATTTACTACCACGGGCTTATGAACGCTCTAAGCACAGTACGCGTGATATTCCGTTCCACTTGCTGTGAACAATATGATTTACTATCACCAGTTCTTTCCAAAATAACTAGGTTGTAAGTGGGATGGAATTACTATCAAATATTCTCAGACACTCAGAAAATACAATCAAATAGATTGTTCTGCATTTAAAATCTTTGTATTACGGACATAGAGTATCAGGATGTGAACTGCGTGAGAGCGTTAGTGGTTGGACATAGGGTGGGGGGCTCACGTGAGACTGCCACACCCATAGCGCTGTCGTTATTGCGGCAGACGCGCTAAGCCCAAGGGCCGTGTGAGTCGGTGAATGCTCCGCGATAAGTCTCGTATCGCCTCTGCCCACTTACTCACTCCGTGTGTATGTATCCTCCTAACGCCCGCTAATCTTTACCCTGTCCCAAATGTGCAGCCAAATTGTATATGAACTTGAATCTTTGTTAGGTTATGAGGTTGTAAATCATTTTTATCGTATATTTTGTTAGCTTTATTATGTATCGTTTGAGCTTATTGTTTTGTGCGCGGCCGCTCGGTCGCGCCACTTTGATTAAGTCGCAGTATTTAAAATGCTAGTGTTTTATTTTTCTCTCAACTCGATGTTTCGCGGGCTTGTGTGAGCGAATGGTGTCAGTTCGTGTGATGTTTCTAAATTCGTCTCGAAATTCAATATTTGCTTCCTCATACACATTACGCACTCTAGTAATTGTATTTGATTCATAATAATAGATGTTTTTACTTGTAATAATATGTGTCAATAGAGTCTTCATTATTTGATACTCTATTGAATTTGTTTATCTATTATTGATTGTTTAGTTTTCTAGGTTATGAAAATTAATCACTGATCGAGTAATTAATTATGAAACATAATTTAAGAGTTGATTTTAATAAATGGTGATGTAATTACAGTGTCATTAATAAAATTAACTTCCACATAATTCAACTTCTACTTATTACTCATAGAAAATAAATATTGTATAATTTCGTAAGTTATGTGGCAAATAAATTAAAAAAAATCGCAAAATTTGTAACAGAACATAGAAAATGAATAAAAAGTGAAGTCTTTGTAACCAAGGGTTTGTTTGGTTGAACGTCCCATCCTAAGATTATTTATTCAGATCGGGTAACAGGCAGGCAGGTACTGTATGATGTAGGTACTGTAGCCTAGTTGTTTGTAATGATACTTGCTTATAATGATAACAAGGTTTTACTATAAAAACTATCATAGTTTTACATGTTCAATAAGAATGTAAGCAGGTTGGTTGGTGTTCTTCCAACGCAAACAAGGTTCGTAGTGAACCATTGGTTAACCTTTATTTTTCTTAGAGTGAGTAGCCTTGCTGGGGAGTAAGCTACACAAGGCAGCCAGGGCAATATTTTACCGTTTTTACATCAGGATAGGAAAGGTAGAAAAAATTCACAGGGTTTATGTACTGTAATTTATTTTTTCATATATCTAAATCATCATCTGGATCCTCTTCATCCCAATCATCGACTGCATCTGGTTCATAGTAGACCTTGCTTTCACCTTCGCGGATCTTGCTCATGTATGGAAGCTTCAGTTTAGACTTCTCCATCTTTTCTAACTGGTCCACTTCTATTTTGAAAGTCGTAAGACTACCAGGTGAAGGCTTAACTTCTGGTTCATCATCTTTATTCTCTTGTTTGATAATTGGTGTTAGCCTGAGAGTTGAAGTTTTAGCATCATATGACAGGTTTTCATCAGTATTCGTTACCTTACTTCCCTTTTTAATTTTCAATGATACTTTACTGGGAATCTTAGTATCGTATGACACCACTGCGTTGGCTATGTGGTTCAAATGTATTTGCATCTTAGAACTGTGTGGGAGACAGTCTTTATGCAGGATTAATATTAGTTTTTCCACATTGGAGTCTCTTGAGAGCCGTTGGAAACATTTCAAGCATTCATACCATCCTAAACATAAAGCCATTTGATTCACAGAGTCAACTATTATGGTGCATTTTGAGCTGGTATACTGATTAAATGAATCTGACTGAAAATCTTCATAGCATTCGACGTTCGATTTGTGGAAAACGCTTCTCCAGACAGGCGCAGGTTGCTCGTAACAAAATATGTTCACAGCACTTCTTTCAGACGGTACCAGCTCCAACAGTAAGGGTAAAATATTTTTATTGGCATCATCTTCTATCAGAATGGTGGGGGCAGATCTTATTTTCAATAAAGACATTAATTCCCAATTAATCTTCTTTTTGTCAACAAAAACGTAACCTCAAATTGAATCTAGGTAATCTTGTTCATGTCTGACAGTGACATATTCGTTTGACAGGCTTCGGCTTGCTTATTCTACCAGTAATAAAATTAATCAGTCAGGGGATATCCAAAATTGATTCATGTAGTCTCTTTGTGCTGTGCACAACTACGGTGCACAATTTGTGCTCCTTGGAGGTGTTGTGTGTGGTGTGCCTAATATGTATGGCTCAAATCGATACAGCTGTTTTTGACAGACATCAACATGTCAAACAAACAAGGTCAGCCACTCATGTCATGCATGCATGAGAATTGAGAAAAGAAAAAGGTTTATGGGTCATTCTTCGGAAACTCATTTTTTGGTTGACTTTCGTGTCCCATTTTTTTTTGTTGAAATTACACATAATGATGAAATATTCTGATTAAAGATTTAATTTCAAATTTATTGGTAGCAGAGGGCACTTAATTGGCTCAATGGTTACGAAGTTATTCAATTTTAAAAATATGGTGTCCACGGAAATCAGCATTCATATCACCGAAATCAAATATATAAAAATATTCGACATTTATATTTTAATACATACATTTTGTGTGGACTAGCATATCATAATCATTGTAAGATGGAATTTCGGGATGGTTTATAAATAAAATAATGTGTTTTCAGTAGAAAGTAGATTGAAAGTTTCTTAAAATTAAGGTTCAATCATTTTATAATTGTAGTTATCTTCTAAAAAAGTATAACAAACTAATTTAACATCAAAGAAACACTCTTAAATCACTACTATATTTACTTCTTAATCAGTTTTTGAGTTATAGTTTGTTTATTAGAGGAGAATCTGCTTTTATCTCTAGCAATTCATTGCTGACGAGGATCTAATTCACTAACTGATTTTATCTTCTCTTTCGCGCCGGCTACTCCACGACGTCACTGACGCGCGAGGTGGTGCGGCGGGTGCTGGCAGCGTGCAAGCAGAAGTTGCAGATGGCCGTGTTGTGCTGCGACCTATCTAAAGCCTTCGACGTGGCCAGCCACGCCGTACTTGCTGCCAAAATGAGTCATTATGGGATCGAGGGAGCATCGTTCGCCGTACTTATGGAGATGCTACAAGAGCGATCACAAATTGTTGTCGGTGGTACTGAGCGATCAGAGCCCCTCTCCTCCACCATGGGGATAGCGCAGGGGTCATCTGTCTCCAACATAATGTTCTCATTCTTCTTGAACGATCTGCCCGGAGCGGTGACCTCCGCGAAGACCCTCATAAACGCAGATGATGTGGCCGCGATCGTCACCGCAAAGTCCGTAGAAGCTCTGGAGGAGAAGCTGAACGCGACGGCCGGCCTACTGTCTGGATGGTTTAGGATGAACGGTTTGGCTCTGAAACTAAGGAAGACCCACTACCTTCATGTCTGCCTATCTGGCAGTGACGAAACGGCTTGTAGTCTATGTGAACGGAACGGCCATTAGCCAATCCGAAGCCACGATATTTCTTGGTTTTGAAATGGACAGAGCCCTTAGGAGCCCTGGGAGAGCCACATAGACAAAATATGCGAAAAGATACGTTGCGCATGTTTTGCGCTCCGACGGCTGACTCGTGTGGTTCCGGCGGAGGTGGCACGAAGCTGTTACTTCGCAGCTGCTGTTCACTCGGTGCTACAGTATGGTGCTGAGCTATGGGGGTGCGCTGCTGACTGGGCACTGCCCAGCATTGTGATAATGCCAGTGGCAGTGTATATGTCTGAACCTAGATAAACACATGAAGAACGGCGACACCCACT
Organism: Eupithecia subfuscata; assembly: GCA_963564075.1. NCBI lineage: Eukaryota > Metazoa > Arthropoda > Insecta > Lepidoptera > Geometridae > Eupithecia > Eupithecia subfuscata. The sequence goes on along the minus strand of OY751117.1, from coordinate 6,088,562 downwards.
CGTACGGGACGCGGAACGCAGGAAAGCTCTTGACTATCGCCCGCTTCCTCACGAAGTCCACAAAGTTAACTCACGTTATGGGTCCGGCGGTATACAACAAACTGTCAGAAGCTGTCACAGCTGCTGGCAGTCTAACTAGCTTCAAGTTCCGTCTGAAAGGTTATCTTGTCGAGCAAAATTTTTATTCTATAGCAGAATTACTTACTCGAGAAAACGGAGACTAATGTTAATTAATTTTAATATTTTTATGTGGTTTTCGACTTTTTAATAACTTATTCTTCATTATTTAATTACAGGTGTTTTGTATTGTATTTATGTGTACTTTGAATTATTTTAAAACTTGTATACGCTGCGTATATATAGGTACAAAAGTTATTGATAGGTATGTAAATTGGCTTTATGAATAAGTTGTATTTCTGTATTTGTATTTCTATTTAGGGCTATCCTCCGTCTTTCAGCCAATCTTTTTGCAACTAAGCGATTTTCTCGTGAGTAGACCATATTCCCAGTGAGTAGTAGTGAAAAACCATCATAAAATTTAACCATATAAGAATGTTAACCAACATGCAAATTTAATTTTCATGGTTTATATTGACATTCTGTACTTTTTGCCCACGGAAAACACGAAAATCAATGCCACGATAATCAAAAAAGAGTACAAAATCCTAAATAATTTCCAAAATTGCTGGTATACATTACGTTAGCGTCTGCAGTCGAAATTAGGAACCCAAAAGGCATCTATTATTACAATCATTGAAACAATAGGATTAGTATAAACGAATTTATAGTCTACATGGTAATCAACATTTGCGGTATACCAAACCACGGAAAGTGATTACTTACCTTAATAACAGAGCGACGCGGAGAGATAGAGAAGTGTTGTCCACACCACTGATGGAGCGCAACTGATAGTTTGTCTTGGTCTAACAACTATTCACGTAGTTACTAAAGTACAGTATATATGAATGAATGAGTGCGTGCCAGGGGTATCAACGCCAAACGTCGGACGCGAAGTTATCTAGTTTTAACTTTTCAACTAAAGCTTATTTTTGTGTAGTAATAGTGTCAGTTAAGCTAGTAACTATCTGGTTATTTGTGAACCTGTGTGAAATAGTGCTATTATTCATAGGAAAAAATTTAAAAATGTTTTAACAGTGGAACATGAGGTCCGGACGCACCACGAAAGTCAATATTTCCAAGGTTTTTATTTATTTTTACATATTAAGAATAAGAAAATTAAAAAACAAAAATAGGCCTCCCCTATTATTTTCGTCTAATCTACTATACAAAAAAAATCAAAGGGCTAGGGATACTTTTAGTATGTTTTTTCGAGCCGGACACGTATTTTTGAGCCCCGTGAGAATTACCCTTATTTATCCGTAATAACTACGTTGAAGCGTAGAAGAACTGAAGAACGCTTTATGACTAGATATACATCTGTGGAAAAACATTTGGTTTGCAAAGAGAATAAATCCACTTTGATAATCGTTTGTAAAATGTGTTAGGCGTACGCGAATTTCGTGGAGCCTTCTTCAGAAATGTCCCATCAATCAGATCTATGCTCTTTATGACCTCGGTCGGAATCCAATCCAATTGTGTCGTAGAAAAAATGTATAAGCTTGTAGTACCTCTAGTGAAATCACTTACAAGGAACGTAGTATGTGTACCTAAACATCAACCTCCCGATCCAAAGGATTTTGAAATTCTCAAAGAATTTTTGCATAAACACGCCAAAATACTTTTCTTGACAGGTGCTGGTATCTCGACGGAATCTGGTAAGAATAGCTAATTAAATTTTAACAACAAATCATAATATAAAAAACTTGAGAGGTGTCAAGGGACACTCGGATGGAACGAAGATCCTTTCGATTAATAGTGGGCGTGGGAGTAACAGCACGGCTTCAGGGGGGGGGGTTCCGGGGGGCACGCGGGGGTCACGCAATCCGACACACGCCTGCCGTCATCAAATTCGTAATCCTTACCCCCATGTTAGACGAAAACGATACCTATATCAGATTTTTTGGTGGGGGGAGGGGGTTCCGGGGGCTGGGGGCTTTTCGTGACAATTTTTTCCGTCTAGCCCCCTTTCATAACGCGCGATAAGGAACTTCGTTCCAAATGCCTACGAATATGCAGCATGACCTGCGCAGTACATACTTTATACCTCTTGCAGGAATACCAGACTACAGATCAGAAGAAGTTGGTCTCTATGCACGAAGCAATCACAAGCCAGTACAGTACCAAGAGTTTATTAAGTATCCTAAAGTGAGACAGAGGTATTGGGCAAGAAACTTTATGGGTTGGCCAAGGTTCAGCATTATTGAGCCTAACATCACACATTTGACAATAACTGATCTTCAAAAGGTAAATTATGCATAAATATCTTCTAGTCCCTTGCTTGTTTGTTTTGTGGGTAGTAGTTCCAAAAACTTACTTTAATTTTATATTTCATGGAGTTAACACAAAACTTTGCGAGTCCAAAAAGATTCATCACAATCAATTAAATAAAACACAATTTAAATAAAAAATTGATTTGAATAATCATCTCACCGTCATTTCAAGATACTAAATGTAATTGAGTAATTGTAATTTTACATACAGTGATCATAATATAATTGAATTGTTTCACAGCTGGGCAAAGTGACTTCAATAGTAACACAGAATGTCGACCGCTTGCATCACAAAGCTGGCTCCAGCAACATCATAGAGCTGCATGGAACAGGCTATATTGTAAAATGTTTGAGCTGTCCGTATGAAGTGGACAGGCATACTCTTCAAGAGGAACTTCTAACAAAAAATCCTCAAATAGAAAATGATACTTCAATGATAAGACCTGATGGAGATGTGGAGTTGTCTCAAGTAAGTTTTTGAGTTTTGTGATTCACTCATTTCCCAGAATGAGTTGGAAATGGGTCTTACTTCATCATCAATTGCCTTTACGTCCCGTACAAACAACATACGTACAAAGGATGGTTTATGTAGTGTTCGTTTTTCAGCACTCACATATGTAGAGGACTTGTAAGGCCTATCCGTATAGGTCGTAGTGTCTTGCCTATTACAAATGATCAATTAAATACAAATAATACAAACGAGTGTAGTGAAAAACATAAGCACTGTGTTAAAGACGTATCAGCTCTCAACTATAAATCAATAATAATAAATTGTACTTAAATCACTTTTGTTGCAGGAGCAAGTTGAAAAGTTCAAAACACCACTCTGCCCTAAATGTGAAAGCCCACTAAAACCGGACATCATATTTTTTGGGGACAATGTACCTAAGAACAGAGTTGAACAAGTTAGGAACCAAGTGTCGGCTAGTGATGCTATTTTCGTCCTAGGTTCTAGCCTCACAGTTTATTCTAGCTATAGGATAATACTTCAGGCAAAGGAAGAAGGGAAGGAGGTAGCAATTCTTAACATTGGACCAACCAGAGCTGACAATCTTGTAACCTTAAAAGTTTCGGCCAAATGTGGAGACATTTTACCAGACTTGTGCCATTCATTGTCATAGAATAGCATGATTTACTTGTAGATAGTGTAAAATTTGATTCTTATTTAAGTGAACTGTGAGCTAACCTACCTACCTCATTGGAATTGAAATAAATATATGTAAATAAAAAAATGGATGGCGTTTCATTTTTATTTTTAAATTGTACATAAAATAAAAAAGAAGTAGGAATACAAAATTACTTTTCAAATAAAGGTGTGGAAATATCACTGGCCTGTTCAAACCTACGCGGTAGTCTCTACCCAGCGCGCGGTAACGGAAGGTGGGTTTGCGATAATCCTACCGTTTTCATAAGGTGAAGAGTAGGGGCGATAGTGGCGCCACTACATATTTAATTTAATCATTAAGTTAAACAAAGGAATTATCAAAAAATCGGACCGCTGCTGGTAGACGATACCTATCACAAGCTTTTATTTAATGTATCTGTAATAGTTTTGTTTTGTGTTATTCAATCAAAAACCTTGTTTGGAGAGCTTGGTGGCCACCAATAGGAACTAAACTCTTGAAACAAGTATCTGCCTAAATAATACAGTAAAAAACTATTAAAGATACATTTAAAAAAAGCTTATGATAGATATCGTCTACGCGCGGTCCGATTTTTTGATAATTCCTTTGTATAACGTAATTATAAAATTAAATATGTGGTGGCGCCACTATCGCCCCTACTCTTCACCTTAAAATAGAAATAGCGCGCGAAAAGTACCGCTCTGGGTAGCGAATACCACCTAAGTCTAAACAGGCTTTTAGTCAAATGAAAACATTACATTTAAGAAATGTAGAGGTAAGTAAATAAATAGTAGAGATTGGTTTATTCTCTGTCTCTTACCAGTCTTAGGAAAACTAATCAGATTCGAACACTGTGTAATGATTGATGTTAAATAAATGAGATCAGATCACACAGTAATTTCTTGTATAACAGGTAAAAAAAAAAATAGTTTTATACATCAAAATAAATCTTAGACACAAGTGGGTTTTGAAAATGATACTCTTGCCCCCGAATACTCAACGCATCTCAGATTGACAAATTTTTGACAGTTTTCAATGAAAACATGTCAAATATTCGTCGCTTGAGACGTGCTTAAATCTGAGTTGCTTTTCGCTATTCGGGCGTGACTAACATTAAGCAAAAGACCAGGTTCCCCTTCCCAAAAGCGGAAATGTGTAAAATCTACTGAACCCCGCTCTTGGTATTTGGTCTTATAAACCATGTTAAGGAAGCTATCAAGAATGTTTAGTAAGAAAATAGCTAGATTACAGCTACTAGGAGTAGACTTAATAACTGCAACAATTTCTACTTAATAGAAATCATCGATTTTGATCCCTGGACGGACAAGTGAGGGAAGCACAGTAAATAAAAACATGTCTATTCAGTTCAGTTTCTAAAACATCCTTTTCCACATTATTTTTTTAGTTAAACAGTCATGGTAGTCTTTCTTCATCAATTTACTTCTTCAGAAGTCGTTAACAGGGACCAAAATCAGTGGCTTAACCTAAACCTACAGCCACACCTTGTGTAACTACAATTTGTTCCAAACTAGACATGGCTGAAGTGTTTATGTCTTAGATTTAAGATAATGCTAAAGTATCTCTTATTTCTCTACCTGCTTACAAATGTTATTCCTAATTGGTACTCAGTAACGGCAGTGTTTGATGACAATTGAACAAGAATCTGATTATAAATTATGTCTTTAAGAAATAGACACAGACCATATCATAAAAGTATTCATATTTATAGCACTAAAAAACTATTTGTCGTTGTTAATTTCTTAAACCAATCATTAAATAATTGAGGTAATACAAGGAGAAAATCTATTCAGGAAAATCACCAGGTAATATAAGTCCCCTACTTCCGAAAATCTGAATAAATTTTTGATAGGCTAACTAATAACTATGTAGCCTAGAAAATAAGCTAAATTTTGATTCAATCAATACTTAATGTTAATGATTAACACAAGTTAGGATTCTTGGCAGTGGGGCACGCAAGTATCACCACACGCAAGTATAACCAGATTTACCCTACTTTGAAAATACTTTACAATGTCTGCGTCTATTCCCAATTTTAACAATAATTTCGCCTTAGTGATTGATCAACATCACATATTCGAAAGTTTATCATCACATTACATTAAAATGATTTATTTACCAACATACACATAATCATAAATTAAGTTTGGAGGAGGTATTAACGTTAGGCATCATAAAACTTTTAAATCCATCATGGTTATTAACACTAAAATCATTTACAAACTTACTCAAATCATGGTAAATATCCCAACGGGATATTTACCATGATTTGAGTAAGTGAGTAAATGATTTTAGTGTTAGGCATCATTTTACAAAAATAGTACTTACCTACTAATCAAATCAAGCAACAAATCCAACATTGTTACTAAATAAATGCTACAATAATATGATAAATGATGCTCTGTCGAGGCAGTTTTCATGTTACCAACAGGTTGGGACAAAAAACTATGAAAAACAGTAATTTTTTGAAAATACGTAACTTACGTAGTATACGATATTTTCAGATTGAATACTAGGGTTATAAACTATTGAATGTCAACTGAAGGCTTTAAACCTCTGGGAACTTGAAGTTTGTACTAGGACATTGATTTTATTAAAGTCTGCTCAGGTTTTCGAGTTTTACATTCTTCAATTTCATTAAAGCACTGTTTTTTTTTTTAATTTAAAAATTTCAATTTGATAAATGATGCTCAAAATTAGTTCCTCTGTGGTTATAAGAGTCATCTATGTCACATTGGTATTTGATCTGTTTCGAAGCTAGCAAACTGCAACCGAAAATAGGCCATAAGGCCTAGAACGCACTGCGATTAAACGCGAGCGGTTTAGGTATAACTGAAAACGCCAAGCCGCGTATAAACACGCACTGCAGCTGCAGTGTTCTGCTTAATTTTATTTGAGTAGGTACCACCATGGATTTCTGGCGAACAGCGTGTCCTATACTATCCTCTGCGCTCGCTCAGTCGAGACTGAATTAAAAACCGTATGCGGTTAACCGTTTTGCGTGCGCCACCTTACTTACTACTACTAGGGGCCACAAAAAAATCGCGCGTTAACGAACCGCGAACCAAATGTAGCAAGTTACGTTTTTAAAATCAGCCACTAAAAAAAGTCGATAATGCGTGCGGTTGTATAGAAAGCTATGTTACATTTTTTCGCGGATTCAGGCCTACGATTAAACGCGTGCGTTAAATCGCAGTGCGTGCTCGGCCACGAAACCTTGGATCAACAATCACGAAAAAAAAACAAGCGACAACTCGAAAACCCCTAGGTAAACTACACACTTACCAGTCTTAAAATCACATTAAATAACTTCCACATTGTAAACGTTTAGTCACTAGATTAAAAGTCGTAACGTAATACTATAGGGAACATTATAAGAAGTAGTCTGCTTGGGGTTTTTTAGAAGGGACCCCACGCGATTCCTGCGGGGCCGCCTCGAATATTGTGAACTCCCGCTGCAGGTTTTCATTCAGTTCTAGGATCGCCGCGACGTTGCCGCATCTAAATCAATATAAAGAAAGTCACTTTCGAAAGAAAGAGCTAATTGCCGGATAGGAAAAAAACTCCGACAATCAGCGTTGTCAGTTTCATTATCATTCGCTCGTTCTTTCTCCAATAGGCCAAGCACAGCGATTGTTGTCCGGGGTAGAGATAATTGAGAAAAATGATATCGCATCGACATCGAATGAGTATTTGAAACTCATTCCTTCAACTTCAATAATTTACGCGATGTATGACGATGTGATGTCATTTTGTCTATTCTGATGTAGAATGTTTGTAACTAAATAGACTAAAAATAAACTGGCACCAACCGCGGGCCGCCGCGAACAGGTGCATAGAGGGCACTAAATGTATTTTTTTTTGTAAAAAAAAGACTGCTCTTGGAGCTTACTTCTGTGATTAAGCCTCTAAAGACGGATTTTTCAGCAGTCATCTTGGTTTTGAGCGGTCTCAGTGGAGCTGATGCATGTCTTCGGTTTAATGCATTTATTCTCATAAATAGTTATTTATGAGAATAATGCATTAAAACTGACCGTAAAAGAGTTCTTTTACAGTCGACTTAGTTTATATAATGAGACTATGCTACTTATTTCTATGGTTCTATGATAAGGCTTGCACGGTCATGCTTAAACTATAGCCCTTGTCAGTGCACTTTATATATTTACTTTTTCCCAGTCAATTAAATTAGAACATACCTGTAGCAATAATTAGGTGCTGACCACACGGTGAGTACAGTCTCGTTGAAGTGCCACTTGTATCCTTCCATGACTAGCTGATGCGCCCGGCAGATCATGTCGATGTCGTTGGAGACGTTGAACTGTGCGACCACGTCTGACCCGAAGAGGTACCCTGCGCCGCGCGGTGATACGCCCCAGCCTTGGGTGTCTGTGGAATATAAATTACCAAATTTAGAGAGCTTATTTTTGAGTCAGTCTACTCTCGACGTCATAGGATAGGAGAGAGAATACTAGACGTCCAGAGCGCTGGTTAGCAGACGTCGAGAATAAATAAATAAAATAAAATGGAGTCTATTCATCAAAACTAAATTTAAATAATAAATAATGCTGGACATTTCACACAGCATTATCTAGCCCCAAGCTAAGCAGAGCTTGCGTTATGGGTACTAGATAACTGATATACTTAATATATAAAAATGAAACCCGTTTTCCTTGGTGCATCACGCGTGAACGGCTGGACCGATTTCGCTAATTCTTTCTTTGTTGTGTTTGTTATTGTCAGGAGAAGGTTCTTATGAAAGAAAAAATTAAGAAAGTTGGAAACATAAATTTCCACGGGGGCGAAGCCGCGGGGCGCAGCTAGTACTTAATATAATACACTACGTAGATAGATATTTTTTATTATACATAGGAAACATCCAGAACGCCCTGGACGAATGTCTGCATGTTTAAATCTTATAAGTACTAACTTGATAGACTTGATAGACACAAAACAAAAAACACTTTTAAAATAAGGTTATACAAAGAAAGTAGTACTTATTAGTGACGTGATGATGATGAAAAGGTTAAAGACTCAGCATCGCTGATTTTCAGTCCCACCTGGAAAATGTCATGAGAATGAAGGAGGATTGGGCTGTCAAGAAGCGTATGCGGGAAAACCATCGCATGCTGAACGTAGACTAGTCGGCCACTCTGGTATCGCTGGATCGACGAGTTGAAGCCAGCTTGAAGCTAATAGCTGGCGTCAAGTGGTCCCATAGTGACTTCAATATTGGGCTTTACATAAATCATTTCATACTTTAATAAAATGCGAAATTAAATGCAATGCTTGTTTCACTTAAACCTACCTTCAGGGTCACTCCACAGTAGGTCGCACATAGGGCCATCGTGCGGAACCTCCTGTTTTCTATCAATGGTGCGGATTTGGTCTAAGGTCTGTATCGACGGACTGAGGCCGCCGTGCACGCAGAATATCCGCCCGTCTATTATAGCTGACAGGGAAAGGTAGTCAAAGATTTCTGTGCAGTATCTGGAATGTTTGTATGTTTGTATTATTAAATTATCTGGAATGTACAAAATCAGTTAAAGCTCATGCTTAAGTCTCACTGCAGAACAACAGGTTTGTTATGGGGGCTACATTAATAAGACGAGGCATTATTACGAGTTGTGAAGCCGTCGACAGTGAAGCTGCCAGGCTGTGTGTGTCAGTGTAGTTTGCTTAAGGTTAAACAAATCGCTCATCTTTCCATACAAACGTGGAAGGGTAACTTCTAAATTGTTTGATGTTGACCATCCAAAACTAAGGATAATATCAATTTATCTTGACATTATCTATGTTTGTATGCACCCAAAACTGTGAAAAAATATACATTTGAAAAATACAAGCTTCTAAACTTTCATATTTCAACACTGATTTAGGCCCAACTTTGGGCGAAAATATATAATATATGGAGAAAGAAAACTCAAAAATAAAGGCGTACCAACATAGTTTTGGTCTTATTCAAAAGCTGAAATAAATTTATTTTGAATAGATACACTCAATAGTTTTTCTATAATAACCTTCTGCTGAAAGTCTCTTTCCATTTTGTTAACTGGCCATTTTATGAATGAATCATTGTGCATTCGCGGGTAGGTATGTCTATTTAAATAAGGTGAGATGGCATACATAGCCACGCCCACCGACTAGTTCGCGCCGACGACTTGTGTAGCCTTAACATCAAGTTTTGTCAAATACAACTAGTTTTCTTATGGAGTTTCGTAAGTTTAGAAAATTATCTTGGTACATTTAGCCTTATTTGAATTTGTCAAGGTGTAGTTTTGTAAAGTGATAAAAGTATTGTATATTAATGTTGACAATTTCAATTTCTGTCTTTAATCTAATGTTACACTGGGGCTGCTGAGGGCTGCTATGAATTTAACACCAATAAGATGATATGAAATTTGACATACCTCCAGACAGTGATAGATCCATATTTCCTAAGACATTCATCATAGAAGCCATATACTTGTGTAATCTGTCTAGATTCATGGTTGCCTCTGATTAGTGTGATGCGGTCTGGATAGCGAACCTGAAAATCAGGTTAATGATATTTGTCCATGAAGAGTTTATCAGGGGAGGCCTATGTCCAGCAGTGGACTGGTAAAGGCTGTTGATGAGAAGGTTTTAGAAAATTCTTTTGCTAACTACATTATCCCTCTGTGACTTATCATTTTGTTTTATCCAGTTGTCAGCAGAAGCTTGTTTTAATTGCTTGCGAATGATAGTGGACAAGATGGATAGCCCGCTATACAGACACTGCATTGCTGTACTTACTAAATAATTACATCTACTGACCTACCATAAATTTAAGCTAACATAGACTTAAGACTTAGATATAGATTAACCCAAATATGGATCTTGTTTATCTAAATAAACGATTATTATTATTTATTATATTAGGTAGCTGGTATACAAACTGTATCTCACCTTTAGAGCAAGCAGTAATAAGAAAGTTTCTACTGAGTAAAACCCCCTATCTACGAAATCACCCATGAACAGGTAATTTGTCTCCGGCACATCACCACCCACTTTGAAAAGCTCTTTTAGATCATAGAACTGGCCATGGATGTCTCCGCAAACCTGAAATCATAATTTCAAAATAATACAATTGTTATACTGTGATCAAAGTAAAAAATGCATGCTTGTCTACAACATTATCATCACCCCTTATGTACCCATAGCTGGGCTGGAGTTTTTTGTTTTCATTACTGGCTTGAATTTTAGTGATGTTTAAAGAACCTTGACCTTGTTAGGCACTGTTATTCACAATATTTATAGTGTTGGCAGAATTTACTATGAAAACTATGAAATGCACAAGGTAGGTGATAGTAATAGTACAATGAGCAAGTCTGAGGCTTAAAAGATTATAATGCAACAATTCATGACCCCCAAATGTAGCATTGAAAAGTGCAAGCAAAGGTCACAATTAAATCTATCTTGAAAAGGTTACGCTAAGCATCCTGTGTACAAAAGTGAAGCATATTGAGAAAGTAGATGATAGGTACTTACCGTTACAGGAGAATCAACTCTTTGAACATTGCTCTCTTCCACAAGTATCTCGCGAGCTTTGGCACATAGCGCCTTTACTTCCGCCTCCTGTATTATCTCACATCTCTTCAGTTGTTCAATCTGGCGGTCCAAATCACTAGTTTCTGACATTTTCATCTATATTTTCACGTTGTATCTGCAAAACATTCATGCACTGGTCATGTAACGTTGCTGAAATCACCATGAACTTGAATTAGATAACAGCAATCGAAAGTTACATCAGTATTTGATGTTTATTGAAACGCAAATGGTATGGGGTTACTTACAGCTAATTATTGGCGAGATTTGATAGTTTCAAATGAAATGAAACACAAATTCGTTTGTAAAACAATCACAACACGCATCCACCAAGATCCACCATTACAACGTTTTTACCCATAGACAATTTTTTTTTTGTTTCTGTGAAAAATATGGCATGGCTTGGCTTGTTTGCCTCAACCCAAATAAACACAAGTTATATACAGGGTGGCTTTTTGAGATGGGAGTGAATGGCTTAGAAGAGTAGCCAAGGAACCGCTTTACAAATTTTGTAACGACACAATAAGTACAGTACTTTGACTTCATACTAGAGCGCCCGAATCGACGCACGCACACAAAAGCGTTATTTGCACGGCCGCAAACCAATCTTCGCAAGATAAATCTATCCAGAGTATCCAGTGTCACGCCGGGCGCGGCCGAGACTGGTCGCTGCGCTGGACGAGTTTGTTGTGCCGCGACGCCCGCGCTGTCCGCAATCGGCCTTCGCTTTCTTGTTTGTCTCTTCGGAGGTGGGTGATGGACAAATGATAGGTAGGTATAAGTAGGTTCTATCATAAAAAAAGTATGGGAAATTCGGCTATGTATTTAATGTAATATGTATGTAGGTATATATTAGCCTTTAGGGCCCTTTTCCAGTCATGCGTTTATGCGCCCGAACGTTTTACGTTTTGTAGGTACCAACCCTAGCGCTTTGCTCAACTGTAGGTATAAAATTCAAGGAGACGGCTGAGTTATTGTACTGTACTATTTATTTCTTGTGTCCGATTTTGTGGCTGGAGTGGAGACGTATTGCTTACAGAGGCGGTATTACGCTCACATTCGCAAAAAACTTTTGTTTCTACGAACCCACACTAAACCAAGGTTGTAACACAAACAAAAAACACGCGCAAGAATAAGGAGTTCATCGTACATATTATGCAAGTTGCTAGACGTCACAGACACGAAAACTAGTGCTGGGAAAGTATTACTACGAAGTAAGACCGATCATCATCAGATTCATCACCAATGAAGACTGAAATTATGAGTAGATAAATAAAGATATCAATTATTGTCAATTCACAGTGTGGTGCCTGGAAAAATAATCATCATCATCACTCACACTCAGGAATCTTGAGTATATTACTCAAGATTCCTGAGGGCTGGCTATATTGTTTAAAAATAAATGTCCACAAGTGCGAAGCCGGGAAGGGTCGCTAGTATTCTCTATTATACACGTATGGTATAAATATTAATTGAAATTACGAGATAAATAACTTTATGGAATTATTGGTGCAGATTAGCATGCCGTCTATAGTGATAATACCCCTTGTACCACGTCTCCTATTGCTGGCATCATAGACTTTTCTTCCACAGGTTACGTGTCTTCTTAGGTTTCTATATCGCTTGTTTGTTACAACGATGACATTTCTCAAAAAACACGATTTTACAGGAGAGCATTTTTAAAGTTTGAAAAATTATATTCATTAATTCTGGCTCTTTGAAAGAAACTTCCGAAGAATGAAATATTGCCTGATTCAATACTTATTAAAATATATCAGCAAATATTATATACGATAATCTCCTAAAATCTTATGGGCTTTTTTATGAAAAAAGGTAGAAAATGTGTCATTCTTACAGAAAAACTAAATTATATTTTTGTATTATTTTGACATAGGACAATACTACCAATATGTCGTGTTAATTTTGGTTGTTGATTTACTTAATAAAACATAAAGTGACATTTTAGAAAAATCTTTTATTAGGATTCACACGACAATTTACCGAAACACGGACACTTCTTTATTCTAAAACTCTGTCAGTCATTGAAAACGTTAGCTAAAACTATAAAAACCAACGATCTTGGCCGAGTACTAATCAGTATTCATTACATTTCCAAAGAAATTTGATGCTTTACCTAGTACTTTTTAATATGTTTCTCAGATTAACCTGACTATTATTGATTAAAATTAAAACAGAATTAATAAGAGTTTCATAAACACAAAAATAATGATGCAATCAAAATAAGGCAGTGCTCTTCGCAAAGTCCATTAAAGGTTTTCCAGAGCATGATAAAAGCTGCGCTGCAGATTTTTACACCGTATTTGTGCTGCAGAAGAGAGCTGATCGTGCAATCTATAATATGGGTCCCAGAGAATCCTTGCGTGATAAATTCAAAGAAATAAACACAATAACAGTACCATGTCAATATCTTTATGAAAACTTGTACACATATAAATATCAATCGATTCCCTGAAAACAGCGACATACATTCATAATTATAAATACTAGAAATAAGAATAAGTTTGCTGGGCCCACAACTAGGCTACACAAGATTAATGTATCTTATAAATAAAGGGGAATGTATACGCTTTCATAAATAAACTCCAAGTGAGGTGCACCTTATTACCACTTACACCTTATTACCACTTACACCTTACTACCACTTATCCTTTGTGAAAAGTCTTACTACAAAATATCAGATTATCTAGAGGATAAAAAAAAATTGGTTGTTTGTAAAGTAGGTTTACGATCGAGATGTTTACGTGATAACGTCTTATTTGCCGCTAGAGTGAGAGAGACGGAAGATCGGTCCACTCACTCGAACGCTATGCCAGCCTCCGCTCGTGAGGATTCCGCGTGACAAGTTTCACGGAATGACTGGCAGCGCTCGAGATGAGACGGGAGATCGGTCCGTCTCTCTCTCGTTATACCTGCGATCGCGCTCTTGAGGTTTTGGTGTGACACAAGTTTCTGAACATGTCACCCGACTATAACGATTTTAAAGACTTTATCACGTCAAAAGATTATCATGAGTTTTGCTCCAGCTCGAAAGTAACGCCCTAACAAGGTAAAGGTTTCTTGTTCGCTTCTTTACTTTACCTTAAAATGATCGAAGTAAACAAAAAAATCAAAGTTATCACTTTATTTCCCAGTTTTACTTATGTTATTTGATGTTTTGTAACGTGTCCAAGAGTCCTGTGAGGTCTTAAGGATATAAAGTACTTCAATATTTGAAAATGGAGCGTAGGACCTCGGTATTAAATTTTTAACTTTAACATAACAAGATAATTTAAAAGTTTTAAGTGTCGTTTTTCGTTTTTCGTAGTATTTACTCCCATCTCAAATCAAGAATCTTGCCAAACAAAAATTTTTATGTGCACATTTTATTTATATGAAATGGTTCATGTTTCTAACTTATCGGAATTGGGTAGTACCTGAATAGGTTTATCAAAATCTGGCCTGAATTTGCTGTCTGTCATAGCCTAGTAAAGTAAAATACAGTAAACAAATAGTTTCTTTAGTAAAAAAAGTGACAATTACTATCAGTAGAATTTTTAAGGTTAATAGGCAGTATATACTAGTTTTATCCAATGTAAACTCTTGATCCGGTGCTTTATTCCTGTTTTGGTTGATTTTAGCTAGTATTATTTTACTCCCTGACAACGCCATTGTAACGAATCGGCTGCAAAAATAATAATTTAACGTCAAAGTGGGTTACTAAATGTATGTTTTATTTTACCTAAAACGTTTTAACTAAAGATTGTTGTCAAAAAATACAAAAACAACCCAAAAAATTCCAGCAAGAGTGACCTTTTTTGACTAAAGTTTTAACTTAAATTAATGATTTGTGTTTTGTTTACAGACAATATCGTCATATTTTATAATAGTACTTTTATTGTTCTTACTTTTTTCTGCTAAACTGACACATTACCAGATATATACACCAATATTTACTTAATTATTTTGAGCAAAAATAACACTTTTTATAAAGATACATTATTTTCGAAACAAATTTTATAAATATCCAACCAACCATTTTACGTAGAACATCAAAACCAAAAATATGTCGTCCTTGAAGATAACATGCACCACTCATCGCGAACTAAATTGCACTACCGCTGAATAATGACCTTCTTGCCGTAAACCATTTATACCAAATGAGACAGCGCAACAACGACTTATCTTCTATCCTGCTCTAACCTTACCCCTTAGAGAAATGTCGTTTTGTAGGAAAAAACTAGATTTTTTTCTGGACTTAGGTGTATACTTAACTCGAAAATCATGTTTTTTGAGTTATGTCGTCGTTGTCGCAAACAAGCGATATGTTCCTGTTAAAAAAACTAATATTTAGTAGGTAGGTATTACAAAATACACATAAACACATCGGCGGTGGGGCACCTTTTTACGCGTACCGATGTGCCACATTAACCAAATAATAAATCAAATATCACCACTTTTATTATCAACAATGTAAACTTGATAAAAACGTAAAAAAAGTTATTAAAAACGTACCTATCTTAAGGATTTTTACTATTGACTGGGAAAAGACTGTGTAGAAGAAATTGGTTGTCTGTAAAGTCGGTTTACTGACGATAGTTGAACGTGACAACGTCTTAAGAAAATACTGATGGAATGGTAGCATTTGATACTCGATCAAAACATGTAAATGTACTATAATATACATAGCAGCTGTCCACGCAGACGCATCGCTCACTCAAGTAGGAGAGAGACGGATGTCGAGCGCTCTCGCTTGCACTTCAAGCCTTACATGGAACGCCTCAGAGCGAGGTAACGCCGCATGACGTCATGTTTTTTCGCGCGTGCAGCCGGCTCTATCGAATTATAAGACGTTGTCACGTCAAAACTTATCATATTTTCGAAAACTTTGATGAAAAAATTACCTAGGTTATACGAAAACACGATGCTGTCTGTCATTTCTCTCTCATACTCGTAGATGCAAATGGTGCGAAACTACACTGACTGTATTGGTTGCAACGGAACTTACGTACACATGCAAAACGAACGTTCACGTGACTTTTCGTTTGTGTTTTCTAGTGATGTGCCGAGTCGCTGTTTTGGTGAATCGAGTCGACTCGAGTCGGTTTTAACGGTATTCGAATCATGACTCGATTCCGGTATTCGAGCCAAGTACTCGAGTTCTATTTTTTGGTATTCGAATGTTGACTCGAATTTCTAGACTCGAGTCCAAGACTCGGGTCCTGGACTCGAGTCCACGGCCGTGCACCGCTTAGCATCCGCGTGGTAGTCTTTCATATGATACAATAGGAGATACAACTCGCACGCCTCCGCCTCCACCACGCCTCCGGCGGCGTCTGTGTGTGGAACTGTGGAGGCCTTAAATTAAAAGTAGCAGGTTCAAACTTGTATCGGCAAGGCGTTACTTCATTGCTTAGGTAAAAAGAGATCGAGTATGAACGAGTCAACTTAACTCAAATACAAGACTCGAGTCAGTTGGACTCGCATAATACTCGTATGACTCGAGTACCGGAATCGAGTCCGGCGTACTCGAATCATAATAAATTGGTATTCGAGTAGGCGAGTCCTAAGCAGGAATCGAGTCTGACTCGAGTCAAGCCGTACTCGGCACATCACTAGTGTTTTCTAACTACTATACGTATGTGCCCCGCGTAGGTACGCAGGGTCCCAATCTTCCCCTACTTGCCGCTAGCGAGGATACTCCTTGCCTGTATTTAATTGGGGTTTATCCTCATAACATCTATTCGTTCTGTATTTTGTAAAAATTTAGTGAAAAACTTCACCATTCTATTTTACTAGATTCATGGTTGTTGTCGTTTCCAGAAAATTAAAAGATCAGTGCTAGTACCATAGAGAATAGAGATCTCAAAACTGCCATTCGTTCATTGTTGTTCCTTTCATTTTTCATTCATTCACCTCCTTGACAGATGTCACAAACACGCGCGTCATAATTTCGTACTTAATTTTGTTTTTTTATTGATTTACGAATGTTGATTACTTGCAGTGTCGGAAAAAGTGTTTTTCTGTGAAATTACTGTGCTGAAAGTGACAAAAATAATGGGAAACATCCACACCGTCGGTCCCAACGAGGCTTTAGTAGTATCAGGTACGATTTCAATTGGAATAAACGAATAATTAATAGAGACCTTGGATGCCAAAAAAATTAAGTTAATGATTTATTTTGACCGTGAGGCATCACTGTCTGATGCCTGATGCATAAAGATGAATAGTAGGTCTATTCACAGGTACTTCGAAGTATAGTTTATTGTTTACAAGTCCATTCTC
The DNA here is from genome assembly GCA_963564075.1 of Eupithecia subfuscata. NCBI lineage: Eukaryota > Metazoa > Arthropoda > Insecta > Lepidoptera > Geometridae > Eupithecia > Eupithecia subfuscata. The sequence continues at coordinate 6,071,185 of OY751117.1, read as the reverse complement.
GGGATATATTCCTACTAAGTGGGATCGTAACTACGCCCTCCTATAAATAAACAATATAACCAATAATCACAGATCTACTTTATTTACATAAATACTGAATATCATAATCATGATAGGTTCATTGTAGTACTCTCTCTCTCTCTCTCTCTGTTAATTTTTCTGTCTTCTTATCAGAATGTTCACATGTGCAATATGACATCATCTTACCATAATGTTCGACTCAATTCGATTTGAATTGGACTATTATGAAACACACCTAACAAGTGTGCAATCAACTTTTAAGTTAAAATTTACAGCAAAATCGTTTCAGTTCAGTAAAGTTGCAGTTTTATCTCTAAAGATACTAAGTACAGTTTTAAGAATTATTAACACAGGCGGTTAAAACATAGAATTTCTAGTTAATCTTCAGTTCAATGTGATGAGGAAAATCAGATAAATTATTTTTTGTTAGCTTATAAGATAGGTATAACTTATCTTTAAATATTTCTTGACTATTCCATAAAATGATATTGAAACAACAAATATTTTTTAAATAAGAACCAATAGAAAATTTTACATAACAATGTTATTGTTTACAAATGGAGGTCATCTGTGACAAACACATACCAAAAAAAGATACTACCAATGTTTTTTCAGTTTTTATATTTTTACAATAACCCCCACCGAGCCTTTATCATATCAGCAGCCTTTTCCCCTATCATAATAGCTGGTGCATTTGTATGAGCAGCAATAGTCCTAGGTATCACACTACTGTCTACCACCCTCAAGTTGTTCACACCAATCACTTTTAGTTCTGGGTCAACAACAGCATCAGGATCAGTGGAAGGTCCCATCTTGCATGTAGCTATTTGATGGTGAAGAGTAGATGTGAGCGTACGAACAACACACTCCCAGTACTTATCACTGTCAAACTTATATTGCCTGCAGTTTGGATACTTTTTCTTATGTAGCTTTGCTCCGTATTTTTGAAACGGCGCCGTCTCCGTCAATTTAATAATGTACCGTATAGCCGCTACCATTGTAGCCGTATCTTTCGGATCTGTTAAGTAGTTGCCGTACATCTTTAGATGGTCAAAGGGGTTGCTAGATCTCAATCGTAAGGATCCCTTTGATTTTGGGTGCAGTAACATGAAAATTATCGTGAAAGTGTCGAATTTTTCTATTGGCTTGTAATTGTCATTGTATAGCCAGTCTGCTAGGTGGATGCCTTTAGCTACGACGTGTCCTTGATCGGATGCCATCGAGGCACATGAACCTAGTAGCTCTATATCTGGATAGTCCCCATTTTCACTCGACACATTTGTCTTAATATATCCTATGGTCTCCACTCCAGCTAACGACGACATAGGACCATCACCATACACGTCAAAATTGATAACATTCTCCACTGTCGCTACTCTCCTCTCTAACAACGTGAGATTAGTAGTATTCAGGATAAAAGCTAGTCCGGGAAACGAAATATGGTCGTACAGTGTCTCTCCTACTCTCAGATCCTTTATGACAGGGATATTGAATGTTTCCAACTGTTCTCTTGGCCCAACGCCGGAAAGCATGAGCAAGTGTGGTGATTCTATGGGCCCCGCGGAGAGAATAACCTCCTTTTTAGCTCGTATTTGGTACAGCTTGCCATTCCTGTGGAATTGTACGCCGTAAGCAGTTTTTGTTGAGGGGTCTATGAGTACTTTTGTTGCTGTAGCGCTGGGTAGGATGTGGAGGTTCTTCCGTTTCTTGTGGTCGTGGAGGAAGGCTCTTGCGCTGCTAACCCTTCTGCCTCGGAGGATGGTCGCCTGTATGTGGCTAAATCCGAAGCCATCAGGGCTGTTGTAGTCGACTCTCCGATGGCCGAATAATTTTCCTGCGTCTAGAAATGCTTTCGATAGCTTTGACCTGTAACATATAAATTGATTTACTTTTACAAAATAGATAGTGCATGCTAGCTTAGCTATCACTCATATTATAAATGCGAAAGTTAGGATAGATGGCTGTTAGGCACCTCTTCACGCCAAAACTTCAGAACGTATCGGGTGGAAATAATCTATATTATGCCTATTCCTGGAATGACCTAATGTGCTATTACGCGTTCCAAGCTGCAGGCAGGCTTCCATAGTTACCCGTTTCCCTCACCTAAGTATTTCGTGTACTTATAAAGAACAGAATACTTACTTAAACGGTATGTACTCGACATTCAGCTCGCCTTTGTGGCCGTGCCATGGCGAATCATCCAAGCCGCGAAGGTTTGCACGCTCGGACTTTATGTAATATGGTAACACCTGCTTGTATGACCTGAAAATAATTCGACATCACAATTAGCCACAATTTTAAAAAGAGAAATTCAGTCTTTCTTGAGATCTAAGTCTTATTTTATTATCAACTAGACGATCGCCTCGCGGTTTCACCCGCGTAGTTCCCGTTCCCGTGGGAATTCCGGGATAAAATATAGCCTATGTCACTCCCTGAAAAGTAAGCTTCCTAACGGTGAAAGAATTTTTCAAATCGGTCCAGTAGTTTCGGAGCCTATTCAATTCATACAAACAAACAAAAAATCAAACCTTTCCTCTTTATAATATTAGTATAGACTAGCTCTTTCTACTCGTTGTCTTATTACCCGTTTTCTCGTAGGAATGAAGCATTTTGCCGTGGTAAAAGTAAACTATGTTCATCAAGAATAATTTGGGCTTCTAATGGTAAAAGAATTTTTCAAATCGGTCCAGTAGTTTCGGAGCCTATTGAATACAAACAAACAATCAAATCTTTCCTCTTTATAATATTAGTAGGTACTTATAGATTTAATCTAACGATCAATCTCTTTCTTTCAGGTAAGATCAGAACTTCGATTGTATTCTTTCGTCGTAAAACATTTCGAACATGAAAAATATTGAAGGGGTAAGAGTTTTTTTTGTTCGTCTGCCGAATAGTATAAATATTTTGTGACAAAGCCTTATGCAGCAGTACACACTAGGCGAGACGTCTCGGCACCATAGACACAGTCTTTGTCTCACTTGAACCGTGACCGAGACTAGACCAGAGTACGATCGTACTCTCGTCTTGTCTCGGCCACGGTTCAATGCGAGATGACTGCACCATTAGGTCAAGCACAAGGATAGTTGTATAGAGTAGAATAGAGAAAATTTACGTTTACATCGTCATCAAATGCGTAATATAGGTATTTGAAATTAAGAATGTTATTTCTTTTCTTGAAGTATTTACGCATATTTAATCTGAGATTTACGCAATGTATGACGGACGATGTTCAATATTTATATTTGTATTTTTAGTTTTTGAGGTAAACCACTGCGTTACAATCACACTTCACATCACACTATCACACTAATATTATAAATGCGAAAGTTTGGATGGATGGATAGATGGATGGATGTTTGTTACGTCTTCACACCAAAACTACTGAACAGATTCAGCTAAAACTTTGCATCGGTGTAGCTCTAAGCCTGGAATCAAACATAGGCTACTTTTTATCCCATAAATCAATTCCCATGGGATAGAAATCACCTTTGAACTTTTCCATAGAAACAACGCGTGCGAAGCCGCGGGTAGAAGCTAGTTTCCAAATAAGTACTTAAAATATACATAACACTAAGGCCAAAAAGGATTACACCGATATTAAATAAACAAATGTTCGGCTGTATGTTTGTTTTTTCCCGAGGGATTAGTATTTATCACGCAAACATTAACTTACTCCTAACGAATTGTTTTAGTCGAATTTTCCGTAAAGCGCTTACATACTTCACACAGTAAATATAAAACACATAAAAATACATAATTTCATGAAATGTCTCACCATCCATAATTGCCGTCGCCGGCGATCCTGTCCCAGTCTTCTGGTAATCCTCTGGTGTATATCATGTAGTTGACGACGCTGCTGCCACCTATCGCCTTCCCTCTAGGCCAAAAGCACCTTTCATTCGTCATTCCTTTAAAAATAAAAAAAATCATCAAAAACGTAGCGACGTTTGCCTGACATGACCTATAAAAACAAAAAGCTAATAAAATTCCTGCACTAAGTATTATGTATAACCCACAGAAATCTTAATAACAAGGCACTAGAAATGCTGAGTACCATCCGATCTATCGGGAATGCGTGTCGCCGGCTCGCCCCCTCTACTACCTTACCACTACATACACAGACAATAACTACGGAATTACGGCTACGCCCATCCAAAAATGCAGTGCAAACCAAATTAAGCCTTATGCGTAGTTGCATACGTTCGCTTACTCACACATTAGTGACAAGTTTGCATTTGTTGTCGTTATGACGTCATTTTAATGTAATCTACCCTAGTGCTGGGCACGAAATATCAGGTCACGTACCTATCGTACTGTTATTCTATGACTAGGGCATTGTACTAATAAAATAAAAATATAGTTTGTACTTCAATATTCATTTATTATTAACTAGCTGCGCCCCGCGGCTTCGCCCCTGTGGAAATTTATGTTTCCAACTTTCTTAATTTTTTCTTTCATAAGAACCTTCTCCTGACAATAACAAACACAACAAAGAAAGAATTAGCGAAATCGGTCCAGGCGTTGTTGAGTTATGCGCTTACCTACACATTTTGCGATTCATTTTTATATTATAGACTAGCGACCCGCCCCGGCTTCGCACGGGTGCAATGCTTATACTAAATATACCTACTGCAGAATTGGTACTCCGGCCGATACCGCAATCGCTATGTCCCTGTCATTTTAAATCTGTAATATCTTCGAAAATATTCATTCAAATTACATGCTGTAAAGGGCAATATTAATCTATATTAAATGCACAATGTATCTAAGTTACTTAATTGGATAAGGATTAATGCTGTACTGCTTAAAATCGCCTCGTAAATAAGCCATTATTTCTCGTAAAAAGTAAAGGATAAAAAATGGTTATTGTGGGTTATCCCTAAGAGATAGACATATACTATCGTAGACTTTTTTTGTAGACCTTTTTAAGTTGTAAAATACTGTAGTACATTATTCTGATCTATCTCGTAGGGTTCAGCCAGCGTTTGCAATGTAAGGCATCCGGTAGCACTCTCAAAAAGGGGGGTCTTGGGAGGAACGGGGGGGTAAAATTTTTTTGGAATCGAAATCATATGACCCCCTCTATACAACCCCCTAAAAATTTTTCATCAGTGTGACTCTGCTTGGCGCCCCCCTGGGGGGCGGTGGTTCCGGGGGGCAAATCTCAAAAAGTCGGAATTTTTCCTAGGTCCCCCGGACACCCCCTACATGATTCTGCAAAAAAAACATACCTCCCCCTCCACCATCAAGGAGAACAATTATGTCAGTCAGTCAGTCAGTGGTAATCGAGCTTTATAGATAGTTAGTTATTATGATAATAAATCATAAATAAACAATTTTAATATAACATCGTATTCCTAAAATACTATGTTAAATTATGCAAAGTTGTTGTACAAATCACAACCAAGGTAATATTAAGGATAATATTACCGTGTCACAACACTAGCTCGCGACCGAGTTCTGCGGCCGTACCACGATAGGAAATCGAGCGCGCAACGTTATCGTTCACTGTGCAGTACATTGCTTTTTGTAATGAGGTACCTGCCCGATGTTGACAAAAATAAGAGGCAATGTATAGTTAAACGTGATAATAAGAACGGTCGACTGTGACGTTCGTATTACTTTTAAAGATTCTATAATTTTAAGGAAAAACGGCATTATTTAGAAAAAACAATACTTACCGATGAAAAGTTATTCCTTTATTAATATAATTACAACTTGTGGAAGAATTTCCGCAATGGGAAATGCTGCAACACACCATTTTTACACACGCACGTTTCGAGAGCAACTGAACAGCAACGAACGCACTGGTGGCGTGAGAGTCACCTGAGCGGCGACAAGGTCACGCGCGCTTACGATTTCTAGTGCCTTGTTATTCAGATTTCTGTGGTATAACCAGTTCATCGACCACGAAAAGTGAATTCTTTTATAATGCAAGTCACTGAGATTAAGTGTAGGTAGGTAAGTATGCAATTTAGATAAAACAAGTTCTGCAGATGAAATTAAAATTTTGACATGAACGTAATAAGTAGTAAGTACAAGTTTAATTTAAACACAGGTTAATAAGTTGTAAGTACCAGTACCAATACTAAGTACTTTCAGTGTATGAAATAAAATACTTAGTCTTTACTATCACATCACAACTCGAATTTTGAAAAATCTCTTAAGATGCAGCGACTCGTGTAATTATGGTCAAACTTCACTTAGGTAGGTCTGTTTAATCTTCAATTATAAACGCGGAAGTTTGGATGGTTGTTACCTCGTCACGTCAAAACTTCTCAATGGATCGGGCTGAAATTATTCTTAGATGTAGTTCTAAAGCTGAAATAACATATTGGCTAACTTCTATCACAGAAATACGCGTGATACGGGTAGAATATTTAAAAGCTTTACCTACGTAAACAAATTCAAAATCAGTGCTTGCTTACCCATACAAACGCCAGGCTGGTGTTCCATCAAATACGGCCACACATAGTCGGTCTGTTGCAACAGAGGAGCTAAGATAGGTGCTGCACCATACCAGGATTCTCCTCTACCGGCTTCGAGAACCAGCACGCTGGCTTTCCTGGTCTCACTCAATCGTGCGGCTAAGACGCTGCCGGCTGAACCGGCTCCTATGACAATGAAATCGTATTCCGCTAACGGGCCTCTAAATCCTGAAATTGGAAGGCAAATTTAAATAATTTTCCTTTTAAAGTGAAAGAAATATCTCGATAATCGAGACACGCGATAAAAATAAAATAAAAATATTTTATTTCGAATAACGATTGATCCATATTTTGTTAGTAACACGATTATAGAAAAAACTTAAAATTACGGTTAGTCACAAATAATCACACACACTAATTACAATATAATATACCTACAATAGGATGTATGATACACGGTGAATAAATGTGTGTATAGGGTAAATAGGTGAAATATAAAATTATCATATTTCACCTATTACCCTCCATAAAGCGTCAGCCAAGTTCGGAAAGAGACGCGCGACGCAATATCAGCGTGTATCTTTACATTGTGCATTATTTTAGGCCCTTCTGTATCTCGGACATTATGAAAGCTACAGACTTGCAATGCAATTTTGCAGGTCTATTAAGATCCATAAATACAGTAGGCATCTTAAATTTCATAAGTAAATATAGTCCAACAGCAACGATGGATAAAAAACTTGCCAAGGCAAAAATTAAATAATGGAAGAACGTAACAAATTAAGATTTGGAACTGCTATGGAACGAAAAGGTGAAGCCACTAACTGACTAAACGAACTTGGCCGAGTAAACACATGTTTTTGATGGGCTTATAATGCCTGTGTCGTCCTATTGCAGGGCAAAGACCCTTCCACCACCGACGACGGTTCGAGCCGTTGAGGACCAACCCTTGTCAAACCAGTTTAGATCGTCCCGCCATCTTTGCCTGAAACCAGTTCCCATGTGATAGAAATAACCAATGTTTCCAAAGAAACCACGCATGCCTATCCGCAGGCAGAACCTACCTAGATATTACCTGGTAATAATATAAGACCTTTATTTATTATTCTGAGGTCATTCACAGCACATTATTTTTTTTATAAAATAATGCAAAATGAGCAAATAATAAGGTTTGCGCATGAGTCCTACCTACACCCACACAATTGCATACCTATTGACTTCTGAAGTTCTGACTTTGTCGGTACAATATCCCAATGCGAACTAAGAAAATCATAATATTGAGTTGCCTTGTTTTTTGCGCATGTGGTGGCTACCTGTAATTTAGAGTGCACTAGTTTTTAAGTTTTGTTTGTCGTATTAATTTTGTGATCTCGTGTGTTACTTCTAGTTGGTTGCCCTTAGTAAATAAACAAATAAATATTGATCCTAGAAGTGAACTAATATCATTAATGGTGCTCACCTTGGTGTTTTTTTTGCACAGAGAAGTTATAAATCTAATTACCTCCCTATATCTTTACTGCTTAGTTGATTATCATATACAAGGTAAACCACATTGTATAAGGAAATCTTGAAATTAAAATAAATCATATTATGTGCGTTATCTTATCAGCCACTTAATGTTTTAATTTGAGCTTTTGCATATATCGAACCTTATTCGATTTTTGGTAAGCTGGTTTTTTTTGGAAGCAAAAAGTGGTGCAAGATCCCTTGTACCAGGTCTTCCCCTTGTACCATACCATGTAATTTTTGAATTAATCACATTATATCATCATAGTTTGGCCAGGATTTTTAGACAAACTAAATTTGATAAAATACTCGTCATCCAATAAACAGATGGGTGAAGGTCAGTTATTCAAATCTTAGACTATAAGATCTAATTTTTCCTAATCACACACATCCCATAAGTTACTAAGCCACTGCTGAGCTGCTGGCTATAGGCCTCCTTTAATTCTTGCCCGCCTCTTCAGGCCTGTGTCTCAAGAATTCAGGTACGCCCAGCGCTTTATAAACAGTGTCGTTAACCCAACGGGACCTCGGGCCCACAAAAAAAGAAAATGAAAGAAATTACATACAACGGAAAATGTAACGGTAAAACCACACCAGACTTATATAACGGTGCGAATAAAACTTACTAGTAGGTGGTTAAAAGAACATTCGAAAAGGGTTCGTTCATGACCCAATGCATTGTGCATCGAATTTTACCAATTTTCGAATCTTAACAATCGAATTTTAACACTTAAGTATTTATTTGAGTAGTATATTTTACTATATTTAAATTAAATAAATAAATTATGCTGGACAATTCACACAGCATTATCTAGCCCCAAGCTAAGCAGAGCTTGTGTTATGGGTACTAGATAACTGATATACTTAATACAATACATTACATAGATATATATTTTTTACTATACAATTTATGTCTGTATTTATTCATGTTAATGTTACGATTTATTAATTGTATTTTTCTTTACTCTATTCTCTAGCACTACCTACTAAATTGTTGTTCACACTACCCAAAGGTTAGCAGGTAGAGAATGCTATCTAGCATTATGTTCGCCTATGTACAACTTTTGTGCAATAAAGTATATTCTATTCTATTCTAATTTTGTATGCATTCCCAACACCGTACAAAACTTACCTTTAGGCAATTCATATTTGTCTCTTAGCAGAGAAAATATATCAGGCTCAGCCGGATTTATGTGAAGTGTCGGAGTGAGCTTCATAACATCAATAATCCTACTTGTTATATGTGAATGCGTCTTTCTCGTCTCTCTAACATTTCGGCAGTATTCCTCGCAAGGCACAGGCACCGCGTATTCCTCTTCCTCGATAGATAAATATGGATCTTCATCGTATAAACATTCACTGTAATTTAGAACTGTGATAAGTAAAGCTAGCAGAATATATAGTCGCTCCATGCTCAACTGAACTTGACCGTGGTTAGGCTAAGACTCGCTATGGATTTAATTTACCTTCCATAAAGTGTCGGAAGAATAGCGGGTTGAGTCGGGTTTTATGAAGCCACGTGCACACTAGTGCGCCTCAAGACATGCTACTGACGCGCTTGACTCACTCAAGCAATAAATATAATAGATGAAGGCGGGTGTCGAGGCGCGAGCGCACAAGCGGGTTTTCTTTAGAAATAAAAGACAATACGCGCGTATACTACGACGACCTCTGTGGCGCGGTGGGCGAAGGTCCGCCTGCGACGCAGGAGGTTGCGGGTTCGATTCCCGCCTCGGGACAAATATTTGTACGATCTGCAGATATTTGTTCAGGGTGTTCTGGTCGTTTTCTATGTATAATAAAAAAATATCTATCTATGTACTCGTATATTATTATGTATATCAGTTATCTAGTACCTACCCATAACACAAGCTCTGCTTACCTTGGGGCTAGATAATGCTGTGTGAATTGTCCAGCATTATTTATTTATTTATACTAGCTAGAGTCTCGTCACGGGTGAGGTTACGACGCAGCAGGGTCGAGGTGAAGGCACGGAGGGGTCGACGTGGTCGCGGCGGGGGCGTTTTCCTCGCCCGTGCCGCGACGCCGCCGCCGCCGCCTCGACGTACCAGTGAGCGACGCCTTAGCATATATCTGTAGGCACTGTTGATGCCCCGGGCTAAGGTAGGTAAACTCATGTTTCACCTTTTTTTTTTATCTCGTCGAGGAAATTTATTCACGTAAATAAACTGGTCTTGGACCAGAATTATGTGGGACTCGACGCCCTGAGACGGACGTAATACCCACTAAAACCTCTCCGGTGTCCCTTTACTTGACCAAAATCTTTAGGCTCTTTAGCCTCCTCTCGAAAATAGAATCGACGACGTGTTCGTTTCGAGTTCAATAATTGCAGGTCGAGAAGCAGCCTCGACTGTAGTGGAGACTCGGCTTTATTATACGCTAACCTAGCGTATCGTAAACCGGAGTGGCCGTTGTAAGACGAGAGACTCATTGATCAGATGACAACTGAACGTGACTCATTTTAAGGGTCTTTGCTACGAGATAACGTCGCAATGAGCGTATTACAGCTTTCTCGGTGAAGGAGTTGATGGTAAGCGAAACCTTAGAAATATGGAGAGAAGGATCTCATTTATGAACATGTGTGCGAGTAAAAAAAATCGCGGATGGATAGGTAGTCTTTCAAATGGCCAGTTAGTGACAGGTCTTTTTATATCAAACTTTTTTTGAAGTGAAAACTTCTTTAGCGGCGCTGAGCACTTGTTTTTGTATGGGTAAAAACTTTCAAACTCGCGTCAGGGTCACGTGATGCTGATCGAAAAAGCGTAAGATCGTAAGCTGTAAGTTTTCACTTCTGCCGGCACTCCCGGAGTGCTACCTTTTTTTTTTTAAATTAAACTGTTCCTCACCCAAAATTAAAACTACCAGCCCTTTAACTATGCCTTCTTGGCCGTCCATCAGTCGCATCTACAATGGTGTTAGTTCGGAACCCTAATATAGCAACAGTCACGTGCTTTACCGGCTTTTTTTCACTGGCCCTGTCTTTGACCTTTCGCCATTATTGTCCTGTCACGCAAAGCCCATTTTGTCTCAGTTGATTGCATGGTTAATATGCCAGCGTGTAGTTTCACTACACATCACAATCTTCAATCTATTACCTAAAGTTTTTTTTTCCTTCCATGGAATTCGGTAGGTTGTTTGTATTCCTGAAAAACACAGGGTACAGTAGGCCTAGCATCAAGATTGTTGTCTAGGGTAGAATAGAAAAAAAAATACGTCACATCGTCATCGAATGCGTAAAATGTTTGAAACTCATTCTTTCAACTTCGATTTACGCAATGTATGACAATGCGATGTCATTCTTCGCTATTCTTCGCTTAACATGTTTCATAGATTTTGACACAAAACTAACATTACCAAATTCACTAATCAGTAGTAGTAGCCCAAGTAAAAGTCGAAGAGTTATCTTGATGTATTCCCGTTGTCCCGCTCGCAGTCTGACCAAGCCTTTTAACTGTTTGTAAATAAACAGTTAGAGAGTTTTCGCAAATTCATTCATATCGACTTCTTAAGCTATAAATAAAACTGTATGAAGAACTAGTTTCTACCCGCGGCTGTGCACGCATATTTTCGGTATAATAAGTAATAAGTTTATTATCTAAGTTAGGCTTTGCTCTAAGCGTACGCTAAATTTCATCTTGATCTGTTCACTAGTTTTGGAGATCCGAGGTAACAAAAATTCAAACTTTCGGCTTTATAATATTAGTAGGTTAGTAGGATAGGATTAGTATGATAGACTAAATGCTAACTCTTTGTCAGTGTTGAATAGAGCTATTCTAAAATGTTTTCGACTTATATAACGAAAGATGCTTTTCATTGTTTAGGCATATCAATAGACAGCTCCAATAGATGTTGTTGCTCAAATTTAACGTGTCTATTTCTTGTAAAAACAAAATATGCGTTTGTTAAAAAGAAGCTTGTTCCATGAGATTTTCATATCGACTCCAAAACCACTAGTGATTCGTAGTTTGCTTTAGCATAAATTTATAGCAAACGGTTGATCTGTTTGCTAAATTACTTGTAGAACCTAGAAAATACTAAAATACCATTTTTAATTTTGCGCGTGACATACCACTTTATAAGCTCAAAATTTAATATTTTCCACGATAGTCTCAAATGGCTTACGTTACGGGAAATAAGACTGATATGATCATTTTGAAGGGCTATAGCTCCTAGATAACTCTTATAGCAATTCCGAACGCAACACGAACCGTAGTTTAGTAACTATAATACTTTATTGATACAAACCTACGTATATAAACTGAGCAAATCACCTGACGAAACACTTCTTCCTTCTTACTGCAATAGGGCATTCATAACATATTTTTAGAAAATAATTTTCATAAAAATGTACCATAATGATTATTCCCTTATATTTATACCTTTATATCTTTTCTAAGTGTACATTTATTGTATTTATGGAAATAAAGAGTTTTTGATTTTGATTGATTTTGATTATATCATAATTCATAGCCTAGCATAGCATAGTGAAACAAAAAAATCATAACTTAAACAGTCTTTATTTAGAGGTACAGGCTAGATTAGAATATTACCTAAAATCTTAAAAATATCGGGCACTAGTTTGACTTTGAATTTGCCATGTTAATTTTATCATATCAGCTGCTTTCTCCCCTATCATCATAGCAGGGGCGTTTGTATGAGCAGAAACTGTTCTTGGGATCACGCTGGAATCAACCACCCTCAATCTATTGATACCGTAGACTCGCAATTCCGGATCCACTACAGCCAAAGGGTCTGAAGCGGGACCCATACGGCATGTAGCTATCTGGTGGTGTAATGTTGCTGTCAGTGTCCGCAAGGCGCACTCCCAGTATGCGTCGGTATCAAACACTAAACCCCGACACGTTGGGTAATCTCCCTTTACAATCTTTGCACCATATCTTTGAAAGGGCTCTGTAGCAGCCAATCTCTGAATGTAACGTATCGAAGCAATAAACGTTGCCACATCACTCGGGTCAGTCAGATAGTTTCCATACAACAAAGGGTTACTGAATGGATTATTGTTCTTTAACTTGATATGCCCATAGGATTTCGGGTGCAACAACATTGGAAATGTGCTCCATGTTTCGACATCTCTGTCCCTGATACGTGTTGATGCAAATGTTTCGTGGAAAACATGATCCGTAATTCTCATGCCTTTTCGAATAGCTTGACTTCCGCCTGGGCCTGCATCAGATATTATTGATCCACCAAGATTAATAAGCTCTATATCAGGTACTGGTTCGGGATCGTCAGAAACTTCAGTCTTGATATATCCTATGCCTTCTACTCCACCTGGATTGGCTAAGAAGTTATCGCCATACTGAAGCCAGTTGACCATAATTGGTATTTTCAGTATTCTACTTTCAATAAAGCTTATACCTGTAGTGTTTAGCTCGTATAAAATTCCAGGGAAGCAGATGTGGTCATAAAGCATCTGTCCAACAGGTAGTTCTTTTATAACAGGCACGCCTACAGCTTCTAGATTGTCTTTCGGCCCGATCCCAGATAGCATGAGCAGTTGAGGAGAAGCTATTGGACCAGCTGATAAAATGACTTCCTTACGCGCTTTTGCTGTGTAAATAACATTATTTCGTGCATACTCGACTCCAACGGCTGTATTCGTTTGGGGATCAATAATAACTTTAGTAACTCTGCTCTCAGGTAGAATGTGCAAATTAAATCGTTTCTTTTTCTTGTGTAGGAATGTTTTGGCTGCACTTTGTCTATGACCTTTGCTGATAGTTACTTGCACGATGCCAAATCCTAGTTTTTCTGGTGCGTTGTAGTCAACAGTTGGGTTACCCAAAATATTTCCTGCCTCTAGGAAGGAGTTGATCAATTTGGTTCTGAAAGGTGAAAAGTGCATTATAGCTATCGTTTTTTTTGTAAAGTTTGATGACAAGCGCCCTTTTAAAAGCTATTTAAAAGTCTTTTTACCCGACGCAAAAGATCTCTGGTACACCTAATTATATCGAACCATCAAAACGGTAAGAGCTGGTTTTGATAAACGAGTTTTAAAAAATCTCGCCTGAATACTGGTTGTCTTTTAGGGTAGCTTAGCTTCATTTTGTATGTCAGTGCCTTTCGGGCTCGTCTGAATCGGAACTTACTTTCTTGGCGGAAACTCCACAGGAACTTCCCCTTGAGTGTTTCTGTATGGATTTTTCTCGTAGCCCTTTAATGAAGCCTTTTCAGATTTCATGTAGTACTTCAAGACGTCATTGTATGACCTAGAAATAAAATCAAAGTTATGTCTTAGTGTAATGTTATTTATAGCTGTCCTTGGAAGTCCTTTTCTGTATCGGACGATACATTATCCCTACATGGAGGAGGAATGTTCTATTGATTTGAACGTTGACCTTAAAACGCTATATAGATTTCAAGGGCAACTAACAATTAAATTGTATTGGTCAAGAACAGAAATGACGGCACGATATACCTCGGCAAGCAAAAGATAGGGCGCTATGCCGCTCATTAGGGGAGGCCTGCTGGACATAATTATCCAGGTATCAATAGTTAGTTATGTGTAGTTAAAGTCTAAGAAAGTTAGAACCTACCATCCGTAGTTGCCATCCGCTGCGATCCTGTCCCAGTCCTGAGGCCTTCCTCGTGTGTAGATCATGTAGTTGATGACGCTGGTGCCACCAACTGCTTTGCCTCGCGGCCAGTAGCATAGTCCGTTATTCATGCCTGAAATGATGAAAGGGGATTATGTTAAGGTACCTAGTTATCCTTGCCCCTTGAGGGTTGGTTACTCATTCTGGTGGCATATACTTTTTGAATTTTAAACAATATTTTTCTGTCCTTTGTGTCAAAATCTGCAGATAAACTTATTTTGGGGATACGTCGCAGTCGGAACACATTTAATATACCTACATAGGTAATTTACTCCCCAATTTTTTTTTATCGGCACATTTCCGCCCACTGTTAGGAAAAGGCATCCCCCTAATCCTTTCCGCTCGGTAATTTGTAAAACATGCTTTGAAAAATAATCCTACTAATATTATAAAGCCGAAAGTTTGGTGAAATCTGAATATCTGTTACCTAGGATCTCCAAAACTGCTTTACTGATCAACATGAAATTTGGCATACGCTTAGATCAAAGCGTAACTTAGATAATAGGCTACTATCTATACCGAAAATACGCGTGCAAAGCCGCGGGCAGGAGCTAGTATTACATATTTTAATAATCCAAATAGGATTTACTCGCTTTTGTTATTTCGTCTTTTTAGGCTTACCAGTACAAACGCCCTCTTGCGGCTCCATATAGTAAGGCCAAGAGTACTCAGTTGATTGGAAGTAGGGCGCCATAGCCGGTATATCAGTCAGCAGCATCTCAGGCTTGCCTGCTTCCAACAGCAGAACTGTTGTGTCCTTATCTTCCGTCAGCCTTGAAGCCAGAACGCAACCAGCTGAGCCAGCTCCTATTATGATGAAGTCGTATTCGAAGAACGGAGATTTCAATCCTGGAATATTTATTATTACATTTAATATCTTTTGTCCGTTATAAGCTTTTATATGAATCATTTAGCATTTTGATTATCCTTTCTCCATTCTAGGTCGTTTCACTTGAGAATTTTCATAGCTTTTATTGTTCCAAACTGGTTTAAGTATTGACCTCATCTTTTATTAAATGCCTAGTTGTTATCCAGTTAGTTTACTCCTATAAACCCACTTTCATATTTCACCCACATTAAAAACAAAAAAATATAAGTTTGTGACTGAAACCGGTACCTAGTTTATTAATCTAACGGAATTTGATTTGCGAATTACGATTTCGACCTACTGGGGCTTATACTAAAATTCTATTGGTTTCTCACGCTACCTAGATAATATGTTTGTCTCATATAACATATTACACTTTTTAATAATAATTGCGAATGTTGGGATGTTTGTAATGGTGGATAGAAGTTAGATCCTGCCAGGAAATGCCCTTTCATTATTGAACGGATCGGACTTGAACTTTACATAGACGTATTTCTACTATATAATTATAAGACAATTTTATTCAGAAAAAAAAAGCATGTGAAGCCTCAGGCAGAAGCTATAGACATGATAAAATCAAAATTCTCCGGTGCGGTGCCTCGCCCTCTCGTGCGCATGTTAAATACGTCCTTACCCAGAAGTAAACGAACTGATATACTGGATCTTGGTTTGATCTTGAACTTGAGCGGTTGCATCATGTTCAGAATTATACTAACTCCACAGCTTAACTATTAAAAAACAGCTTTATAAATGTTATGATTATAAAAGAGTAATTATTTTATTAAGTATTTAATGGGATCAGGACTCCCAACAAAAATCACGTAACATGCAAAATAACAGAAAAAGTGGTATATTTATTTATCCTAATTATTTTATCAATTTGCCTGTTTCCCTTATCGTTGTAGGACTATTGATTATTATTCTCATACATTATTAGATTTCAGATATGGCATACAGTTGCATCCCAAAAATATTTACGCAAAGAAGGGTTAAGACTTTACGGAACTGTTTTTAAAGGCCCCGAAAAATATTCACTAACTAGAAGAAAAAATAACTAACCTCCTGGCAAAGGGTAGGAATCCCTCAAAAAATCGAAGAAATCCCCAGAAATCTTCGGGACATAACTTATCGATGCAGTCTTCATCATAAAATCGATGATCGGATTCTGTATCACTGAGAAAAACCTGGCACTTCTCGTCACGTCGTATTGTCTTTCAGCTGCTTCCGGAATATCTTCTACTATGTAGTTATCATCTTCAACCGATGCACTGACTGTAAAGACTAGTACCAGAAATAATGTGACTAATCTAAAGCACGGCATTTTTACGACTGTGCCTTGACACGGAGGCATTGTCCCGCGATCTCTCCGAAGGCGTGTGGAGCTATGCCGAAACTGCGGGTGTAAAGGTTCTGGCCACGCTCGTATTTGACAGGTAAAAGGAACTCGTCCACTTCTTTGAAATACGAACAAAGCGTAGAGAAGTTAAATAAAGTTAATATTGGAATGCACTTGACCATGGCGCTTATTAGCGCAGCACTTCACCAAAATAGGTATAATTACATGTTTTTTTAAGATTGTGTCGCAGTACTATCGTTATTCTGTGATTGTGTGCAATTAAATAAGTTAATTTTAAATCAATGCCAATTATTTTTTTATCCGCGTATGCGATATTTTATTCTAAGCTCCCCTAATGTCTATCAAGCAGTAGAATGAAGAATAGAAGATTTTCCTAAATATGTATAATAAAAATTACAGATTTTTGAAAAAATTTAACTCAATTTCCTACATTGTGTTTCAACATCATCATCCACAGCCTGATTTCATTCACAGCTATGTAACCAATTCTGTTGGGTTCATCCAATTCCAATAATCGATTAACATATTATTATTATTTTATTTTAGATTTAGTTCCTGTGTAAACAAGTATGGTTTGCGTATGGGTAAAAATAAATAATGGTCTTTATTTATTATCAGACTGCTATGTCTACGAAATTAACTAGGTATCTATCATTATATAGGTTCATGTTTACTAAACGACATGGTATTTTAATTTTTCTAGTCACTGAATCTTAAAATTCCTAAAAATATACTCAGTCGCTAGTATACGACTGAGTATATTTTTAGGAATCTTACACGCAATTTAATTGGACCAGTACCACGCGATATATTTACACGCGAATTATTTTAGTCCCATAAAATTTAAAGTGCATCGACATTCCTCTTTTTGGGGTGCATTGTATTCATAACGATATGCGATAGTAGGGCCTTGACAATGTTCATAACATAGGTTACTTACGTACTATAAAACCATTGTTCGGACAAGTTCTAAGTAAATCAATCATGTGTATCGAATTATCTATTGATAACGGGTAATTGATGTTAGTTCAACATTAAACTAATATTGTCCGTGTAAATGTAAGGACCCTTTTCAACTTGTATTTGTTTTATTTTACTATAAAACCTTTAGTAGTTTGACGAATTTATTATGAATGTTAGCGGTTTAACTATGAATCTAGTTTGTGTTTTAAGACCAATGTTTCAATTCAACCCTTGACGAGGGACTTCATCAGGGTTAATGCGGTTCGAGTCGCACGCCTTCTGCGTCTCTACGCACACTGTTATATACTTGTTTGTCAATGTAAATCAAGGCTTTGTCTGATTATGGTGGTGGATTTATTGTTTGCTGAAAACTTTTATGCAACATTAAGGTTTAATCGTTAAATATATAGCTCAGTATAATTACATTCAAATCTGTTTGTCTTTTTTCTTTTATATTAAAGTTCATTGTTCTCTCATTTTAGTGAATATCGTTGGTATGTAATGCTATGTTCATATTATCAAAGGTCATCACATAAATCTTGTTCTTGCGGTCATGAACCCTTTTCAAGATCAAGATCGCAATGGAAGTATGTTGTAGGGCTATAAATCAAAAGATCTTAGGTATAACAATTGTTAAATGCGTTTACTTATATTTTAATTAAACTAAAATATCACTTGTACAAAACATAAACGTTTTAATTATTTAATTAGTTTATTTATTTCCAACTAGCTTTAATCATATCAGCAGCTTTTTCGCCAATCATAACAGCTGGTGCATGAGTATGGGCTGATACAGTTCTCGGTATGATACTGGAGTCTACAACTCGCAACCGTCTGATGCCATGCACTCGGAGTTCAGGGTCGACGATGGCTAGAGGATCACCCACTGGACCCATGCGACATGTTGCTATCTGATGGTGCAGTGTCGCGGTAAAGGTCCGAACTGCACACTCCCAATAACTGTCAGAGTTGAATGGAGCATTGGGACAGGCTGGGTACCGAGCACGGTACAATCTTGCTCCAAACCTTTGGAAAGGCTCCGTATCAACTAATGCCTGAATATATCGAATAGATGCAATGAAAGTCGCTACATCAATAGGATCAGTCAAATAATTTCCGTACATTTTAAGATGACTGAAGGGATTTTTATCTTTCAGCTCCAATCGACCTACTGATCTTGGGTGCAGTAACATGGGGAAAGCGCTCCAGGTGTCGGTATTATCGATTGCACCAAAAACGCTATCAAAGATTTTGTCAGTTATCATCATACCCCGTCTCACTGCTTTGCTGCCTGTACTGCCGCCATCTGATGTCAGAGATCCACCGATACTGACCAATTCTATATCAGGGATTTTGTCCTTCCTATTTGAGTATTGAGTCTTTATATAACCGATTCCTTCGACCGCTCCTGGGCTTGCAATCGCATTGTCCCCATATTCCACGAATCTAATAGAATTCTCTAGTGTCCCAACTGTATTTTCGTTGATACTCACTCCGGTTGTGTTCAGAGTAAATATAAGGCAAGGAAAAGTTATATGATCGTAAAGCGTTTGTCCTACTGGCAGGTCTTTTATTACTTGAATTCCGTGTTGCCTGAGGTGTGCTTGTGGTCCGATTCCGGAAAGCATGAGCAATTGTGGCGAGGCTATCGGACCAGCTGATAAAATAACCTCACGTCTTGCTCTTACTTTATATTTCTGTCTGTTGCGCACGTATTGAACTCCATAAGCTGAGTTTGATTTCCGGTCTATTAGAACCTTGGTAGCTGTGGTCATGGGCAATATGTGTAGGTTTGACCTCCCTAGATTAGGCTGGAGAAATGCTCTAGCTGCGCTGAGCCTTCTTCCCCCGCGCGTTGTTGTTTGAACATAACCAAAACCGAGCTGCTCTGGACTGTTGTAGTCAACAGTACGAGAACCTAGTATTCTCCCGGCTGCTAAAAATGCCTCGATCAATGGGGTCCTGTAAACGAAAGTGCAACGTTATAATTCATATCGTAGGTACCTATTGTACCGACTCTCAACTGAAGTTGTGTGTAAACCTACTATTATTTTACAATTACCTGAACTTGACATGTTCAACGTCCATTTCCCCGTCCAAGTTTCTATACGGCGAGTATTCTAGTCCGTCCAGCCTTGCTCGTTCAGATTTCTTGTAGTACTCAAGTACTTCCTGGTACGACCTGTAATTAGAATGGTATGTGAATACTAAGTTACGCTGTATTTTAATCGCCATATAACACACTTAAGAACGGTGCGGATACCTTAGCCCCCATACAAACGTACTTTTCGATTCATTTGGAAACTACATGCCCGGCTTAAATGAAATTTTGTATGCATAACCGGATAAGAAATAGCTATGTTTGTACCGTTTTAGTTTTTCAAAAAACATTATAATCTTTAAATGAGAGCGAAACTAATTTGCCATATTTTGAGCAACAAATCGAGGCATTTTCAAGCTATTTTTTATGCATGATAGACACCTTTATTCGAAAATCTGTCGCGCTGCAAACATCCTAAATATATTCAACATTAGAAGTAATCAAAAATATTTCTGAAATCAGTCGTTTATTCAAAATGAATCGGAAAGTACGAAAAAATATTAAAAATGGTGAAATTCCTTCTAATTTCTGCAACCGCTTGCTCACACGCGGGGGGCGATGAGACGCAGGGGGGATGAAATTCCGAATTAGGGCGAACGCCGCCGAATGGCCGACACGACGATGTGACGAGCCGTGTCGTACTCGTACGTAGTCGGTCGGGCGTCGTCGGCTATTCTCTGTTGGTTGTTTACTTGTGCTACACTTTGCCGTCTGTCAACACGAAATAAAATGGAGTCTAATGTCAAAATGCGAAAATTGTTTCGAACTTCTGTGATTTACGCCCATTTTACTCCGATAATACCAGTGTCATAAAATATTTTCTACTAATATTTCTTCATCATTTTATAACTTTGTTAAACAAATGAAATAAAATATGATATGTAGCACAAAACCATTGTTATTTTCCATTCTATGGATATGGATTAGAAAATAAACCCTACGTAATTTAACATAAGTACCTATTTAGAAAAAATGAGTAATCTTCTATGAACTTCTATTTCGAAACATTTTTTTTTGATATGGTATCACCATTGTTTTCATAAAATATCTAAGTTTCTGAATTAGAGTTTACGTCACTTCACAGTATACATGTCACTTTGTCATCGAATGCGTACCTAGGTAAATTGTTTGAAATTCATTCCTTCAACTTCAATAATTTACGCAATGTATGACGATGCGATGTCATTATTGTCTACTACGTACTAATTAGTTCCTAATCTGTGGCGACACCGAGCACACGCACAGGCTTCACTCCCTACACACACAGCCACAGCTTTGCATTTGATGGTTAGACGCGCTTTCTCACTCATAACGCGCCCCATTTCATTCGACATGAAACAACAACAAATCGGCATGGGCCGGCCGCTGAGATTTGGGAGAGGTTCGTAGCCTTCTTAACTGGATTATCGAAGCGAACTTCAAAGAAGGAACACTTATAGGATCATTTTGCTGTCTGTTGGTTAAGACACTTTTCAAAAAACGCGTCGTGATATCAAGTTGAACTTAATATAATTTTCTCATTTATTTTATTATTTTTATTTATTTGACCATGGAGATATAACATGACAGGAACTTAGCCTAAACCGTTACATTTCTCATACAATAGAAAGAACAAATACTCGGATCTGCAATCTCTTGACAAAAATTTACTGCATCTCTAGTCCTAGGGCTAAAGATGCAGTGAATTTATCACTTATCGATAGGAACCTGACATTGTACTGCTGGCATCCAAATGAATTACGATTATGATTATCATTACCATCCATAGTTCCCAGCGGCCGCTATTCTGTCCCATTCTTCAGCTCGCCCTCTTGTGTAGATCATGTAGTTGATGACGCTGGTTCCTCCCACGGCTCGACCCCTTGGCCAATAGCACCTCTCATTTTTCATCCCTGTGAATAAATCAGGACTTTAATTAATATTTTTTTCCGGTCTTTTATAGAGTACCACTTAATTAAACTAAAGACTGTCTTTCCTCTTTTCAGTTTTCTCTATTGTTTGCCAGTTCTGGCCACTTTTTGAGGCATATAACTCGTCTTTCTATCTACACTATTTTGAGTCTAAATGTTGTTCTTAGTTTTAGAAATTTAACGTTATTTTTGTTATATTAAGTTGAAGCGGTTGCGAGTCGATATATGGAGGGTGCTCAGGACCGCTGTTTGTGGCGTCGTATAGGGGAGACATACTCGTATGTCCACCTGTGGACGCTTGTCGACTGATAAAATGTCTATATTAGGATTGCATTTAAGTTTCCATCACAGAAAACCTTCAGCAGATCACCGTTGAATGAAGAATATCTAAGTGATAAAAATATAAAAAAATATAAAAATAAAAACTTAGATATTCTTAGTTTAACAGCTCATAGTTTTACTCAGCTTGTACTAGGAATGATCTGTGGGTCAATCGTTTTGTAATAACAAAACAATAACCCACACTTAGCATTACCTTACAAAATCTACATATTGAGTAGGTAGTAGTCTATTCATCTATGGAGTTGATAGACTTAAGTCATTTTAAGGATTTCGTTATTATAGTGCATAAGCCCTCGCACGCGGGGCAATTTCCGTCGAGTCCGAAGGAAGTTCCAAAGTTTTTCGACTCCTACGTCACTGGCGCATTCCCGTACTGATGGAAGGTTGCGGGATCAAGTCCCGGCGAAGTCGATTGTTTTTGAGATATAATTTGATTTCTTAGTCATTTTAAGTAACAAACACCTTACCTAGACATACTCCAGGTTGTCGTTCCATATAGTACGGCCAAGAATAATCAGTCCTCTGGAAGTAAGGGGCGATTGACGGGATGTCAGTGAGGAGTGACTCTGGTCGTCCTACTTCCATCAGCAAGACAGTAACGCTAGGGTCTTCAGAGAGGCGTGAAGCTAGACGGCAACCAGCTGATCCCGCTCCCACGATGACGTAATCGTACTCTGACAGTGGGGATTTCAGACCTGAAAAATTACAAAAAATAAATTCTGGTGACTGCTAGGATTAATCCAAATCTAACTTAGACTAAGATATTTATTTGCCAAATAAAATGTGTATGGAACATAACAAATATTATGTACCTATAAGTGAAACAAAACAACATGCTTGACCGGTTTCGGTATGTACGGTAGAGAGATGCATATCGTAAACTAATTGCAAATTTGTCAAGACAAAGATAAAGATTATTATTACTTGATTGTAGTAATGCAGTACCTTTTTATTGGTCCAGCATTAGGTATTTATTTATTAGTGTTTGATAAGTAAGTAAATTCACAACAACACATTATGTTAAATATCCCATTACCATTCTAAGTGTTCATAGTAACTAACAATAACCATGATAGTTTCAAGTTATCGCTTAGGTAGATATTGCAAAGATATTTATAGCTTCTCAAATTTTATCTACTTTGCATTAAACAAAAAATATTGCTGGGCAGTGGCACAAGAGTTTGGGGGCCTATTACCCGTATTCCTGCCTAGTACCCCAGTAGGGAAAGTCAGGTTGCGGATGAAGATGATGATTGTTAGGCAGCATGTATCTGAAGGCTTATCATTATCTCAATCAAAACAAATTAAAGGATTAAGGATAATTATAATTTATCAAAGGGATCCCTTGATCATAAATGTAGGGCAGCGTGAAATAATCACCTCATTGACCCAGAACTAAATATTAAAGGCAGAAGTCTAACGACTCCATTTAATTCGAAGCTTATGAGCGACCATGAGGGTCAATAGTCCCTTGTCGTACTTGCCAAAATGGACATGAGAAGACAATAACGAGATTCGTGTTTACGTGCAAGAATGCGGTGGGATATTTCTTTTAAAGTGCAGTGGTAGTTTTACTGATCTTTATGTTTTTTAATGTGTCAGATGCAACCCATAAAAAGCGTATAAAAAGCGTCCAGCGTAATATTTTTTTCTTGAAATTAGAATGATCCTTGATTATATCTGTATTTGTTACCAATAGTTCGAAATATTATGTGAACTTGTATACGTCGGGTAGATTAGGAATGGGATTGAAGGTGACAGAAACTGAAATGGAGTGACTAGGTCAATAGTCCCTTGTCGTACTTGCCAAAATGAACATGAAGACAACAACGAGATTCGGGTTTACGTGCAAGTATGCGGTGGGATATTTTTTTTTTAAAGTGCAGTGGCAGTTTTACTGAGCTTTAAGTTTTTAATGTGTCAGGTACCACCCATAAAAATACTGTCCAGCATAATTTTTATTTCTTGATGTTAGTATTATCCTTGATTATATCTGTCTTTGTTATTTTTTAAGTTTTATAACGCTTTGTGAAGTGTTCGGAATATTATGTGAACTTCACTTGTTCATAAGTTTATTAAATTTATTTGTGATACACAGGTATTACAGGGACGTTCACACATAAATAAAGGAGCACTGTGATCTGCCAGTAGGCGTACAAATTTTACATAATATAGCAATAGAGGAAAAATATTATAATAACAATAGTGAAGCTTACAAAGGAAAAGTTTTAAGAATTGAAATAATGTATGAGTGATGTTGTAGAAGTCATAGATAAAGAATGGGATTGAACGTGACAAAAACTGCAATGAAAACTGAAAAGGATAGTGGGACATTATGCTGTCACGCTGTCATTTCAAGTCCCATTCTTTATCTACAAGACTTCTAACTTATTCTACAGCCTAGCCTTCTCTACCGACATCCGAAGGATTATTTAAGCAATGTCTGGCAGCCTAGACAAGGCCTTTAAAATACTTTCAAATTAAATCCTTCAGTTTTTAACTAAAGGCATAAGTTATTGATTGGAAAAGCTTAAGTCTTAAGCAATGAATATAATTTTCTGTATCCAAACTATTCATTCTGTATTGTATGGCAGCTGACTCACTTGGCGACGGTTTGGCAACGTCGTCTGCTATACAATAGTTTGGATACGTTGCCAACGACTTCGCCGTGATGGCGTATGGCGTCCCGGTGAGATATGAGTCTTATAGTTACTAAAACGTTGTCATGCCAGGGAGGCAGAAATATTGTATCAGAAACAAGTTTAGTTAGAAGAGTTAGAATTAAGTTTGCTTCTTTGCTGTCGTTCTGTACAAGCCACCAAATCAACACTTCATAAATCACCCAACGGTAAAGGCCATATTTAATGATTATTATGAACTAACTCTATACCTACTCTGATCTGATCTAGAATCCAAGCTATTCTTTGGTAACAAAGACATGTATGAAAAACTACGAAAACTTACAAAAACTTTATAATCCAGACAAAAGCAAGTTAACTATAAAAAACTTCAACAACGTATAATTAAACAAGCGCAGTAAAAAAGGTGCACCTTTAAAGTTGAAAACGAACGAAACGAATGAGAGCTAGGGAAATACGGTGATTGTTGTCTCGGGGTAAATAGAG
This sequence comes from Eupithecia subfuscata, assembly GCA_963564075.1. Lineage (NCBI taxonomy): Eukaryota > Metazoa > Arthropoda > Insecta > Lepidoptera > Geometridae > Eupithecia > Eupithecia subfuscata. The sequence goes on along the minus strand of OY751117.1, from coordinate 6,045,926 downwards.
AAAAATTACGTCACTTTGTCTTCGAATGCGTAAATTAAGTGAAATTCAGTAATGTATGACGATGCGATGTCATTATTGTCTATTCTACCCTAGAGAACAATCCCCGATTTGGCTCAAGTCAAAGCCAAAAATTGTTTCAAGCTTCAGCTGTCTTCCACCAATATTTCGTTTGTTTTGTAAACCCTTTGTTGACAAAAAAATATCTAAGATTCTAAAATCGAGTAAGTATAGTATTAATTAACATACCGCGTGGCAGCGGGTATTTGTCTCGCAAAAAGTCAAACAAATCTCCAGGTTTGTTCGGCGTATAATTCGGCGCTAAAGTTTGCATCATTAAGTCTACAACATGACTTTGAGGATATGATCTTCCTTCTCTATACGGTGTTCCATCCTGGTTACTTTCTGTGAAGGTATTGAACTGTCCTTTTGATGTGCCAGCTAGTATGAACATGAGGATCCAGATCGTTTCACATCTATTCATCTCGAATCCTAAAATAGATAAATAAATTAAATAATGGTGGATGATTTACATAGCATCATCTAGCACCAAGCTAAGCAGAGCTAGTGTTATGGGTACTAGATAACGGATATACTTAATACGTTATACTACATGGATTATTTATTGTATCTTTTTTCAGGTGTTACTGTCTCACTGCTAGGGAAAAGTCTCTCTTTACGCCCGTAGCACACGTCCGCTGCGAAACCATAACAGCGGAACCTCAGTAATTTCGCTATGTCATGTCCGCATGTAGGAGAAGCGGTACACTAGCGAAACTGCCTGTTCTAACGCATAGATTTGACAATATCTCTTTCCCCGCGCGGTTCCTTCGATCTGCTCCGACGTCAGCCACACTTCCGCTATTTTGTTGCGGTGCCGCGTAGTTTTCGCATGTCTTTGTGGAAGTCGACAAAAATAAACAGCGAAACTACATTTTTTTCATAAAATGAACGTAGATTTTACAGAATATTTAATTCAAGAGGTCAGAAATAGACCTATTTTCTATTTATCCTTTTCAAAGTTAAAGTCCACAATAATATTGCTTCTTCCTCTGACTGGACTCAACAAACTCGCGTGACGATCCGACGACGCCCAGTTCCGCAACTCAAACTACACTTGATCGCAGCGGAATTCATCCAGCGGTTCCGCTACTCGTATTCCGCAGCGGAGGTGTGCTACGGGCGTTACTCCTACTCCTCGCGATTTAACGCTGTCACAGGCCATGCTATGATGCTCGTCTAGCCATCTCATCCTGAGCTTTCCACGTCGCCTCCTAGCGTTGGGTGGAATTTACATATATTTTTATTATATATGTACATCAACACAGAAAACACCCAGAACACCCTAATCAAATATCTACAGATCGTACAAACATTTGTCCCGAGGCGGGAATCGAACCCGCAACCTCCTGTGTCGCGGACCTTCGCCCGCTGCGCCACAGAGGTCATCGTCGTTTAAGGTTTTAGATTGGTGACCTACTTTTCTCAAAGTGGCTGTAATATTATTATTTTTACTTTTATTAATTTATTTATCGGTCGAGAAGACGTACCTATCCGGGAATTTTGTTTTTAGTACCTACTCTAAACATGCGTGCCTGACCGGTGGGTCCTTTATTATTTATTATTACTCAAGAAATTGTGAATATTATCATATTATTTACATTGCTGAATTGCTATCCATCTGTTAAACATATTTATTAAAAACAACAATTTTTAAAGCCATGATTTGTTCTAAGCTAAGATTTATTAATGATGAAGACTAAAGGAAGACCTAAGCTAAGATCTATCTGAATTCAAGGAAGCTTGCAAACAAACCAGTTATATTAGATAGAAAAAACTTCTAGAATTAGCAGGTGTGTAGCAAATATTGTTTTGTTTTAACTCAAAAGCTCTTTTAATGGTTTATTTTATAAATTGTAAAACATTTCTATTGTTTCCTATTCTAAGTGCTTTTCCGTTCTTACCATGACAGTTACAAAAGTTAAATAATTAGGACTTAATAATTAATTAATTAATTCCCTACACCAAATTTATTCTTTAAAATGATTCTTATTAGATAGAAAAAACTTCTGGAATTAGCAGGTGTGTGGAAGGTAAGATTAGTTACTTATAACTCAAAATGTCTTTTAATAGGTTTTTTTTTAAATTGTAAAACATTTTCTCATTCTAAGTGCTTTTCTCGTTCCTACTATAACGGTTACAAAAGTTTAGTTAAAACATCAATTTTATATATAAGTTAAAATGATACGAAGACTTACAATTTTCTCCAGGCTTTTAATACAGTTCTCACGTCCACTATCAAACCAGTTCAATAAACTTATGGCAAGGCAGTTCACAACCCACTGTGCACAGTGCGAGCTTCCATATCAGCCAGACGCGATGACCATCGTGGTACCTAGCACCAAACTATTTTAACAGAACACAGACAAAATAAAACCGGTCAAGCGCAAGTCGGACTCGCACACAAAGGGTTCCGTACTAAAATTAAACAGTACACGGTGCGAGTCGAATCGCAAACGCACACGCACACGTCCGTTCTCGTAAAAAAAACTATTTCGCAAAAGAAACCCTTAAAACAGTAGGTTTTTATGGATGAAAAAAAGAAAAAGATAACGTATCTGGTCACCCATCCAAGTACTCACCGTGCTCGACGGTGCTTAACTTCGGTGATCAGGACTCAACGCGGTGTGGACGTTGGCCCCTTTAATAGGCTAGTGTCCTAAAAAATTCTAATTAGTCGGTCAGTTACATTAGCAGTAGATATTAGAAACGTATTTTTATTGTCGATTAAACAAAAAATGGTGAAGATAGCCAGTTAAAGTTCCGCGTCACCTTGCGACACTTTTTAGCAAGTCACTAGCCAGAGTCACTAGCCCCCACTCCCTACCTTTGACGCGCTTTTTTTTTTAGTAATTTTTTGCTAGATTGACAAAAGAAAAAAATATGTGTCAAATATCTTCTGATAATCTAACTGACATGACGGACTAAATAGGATAATATTTTTCACTTGACACTACCCTATTATTTTATAATTTAAATTATTTGTTGCTATAGCGGCAACTGTCTTGTCTATCTATTACGGTTTATGAGAAAGATCCCGCTGACATATGGATGGTCAGACAGACAAGACAGCGGAGGCTTAGTAATATGGTCCTTTTGGGTACGGAACCATAAAACAGCACGCATCGTTGTTATGATAAACTTCCCTAAGTACATTTTTACAAAAAAAAATTTGGAGCCTGTATTGTTAAGGAAGTAGAGGGAGGCCTTTATCCAGCAGCGGGCTGGGCCACGGCTCTTCTAATTATTAGGGTTAGTTTCTTTTCAAAACTCCATAACTTACTTCTTTGTCCAATGTTTGGGTGAAATCCACAGACCACAAAAATAGGAATAAAACTCATTATTAGTTTTATTTTATGAAAATTGTAACAATTGTTATTATTTTTATTTAGTTTAATTTGTAGTTCAGAGCAGGGATAAAAAATTTTTATATTTTTAATCCAGAATATAAAGAACCCTAAAAGCATATTTCTCTAGCCTTGTATAAAACAAACGAATAATTTCTATTAACAGTAGGTATAAGTAACACAAGTTACTCCAATTCCTGAGCTCTTGTGCAATCTTGACATGTATTAAATTTTAGTAGCAAATGTGAACCTTCAAAGTATAATATTAAGTGACCGGCTAAGTGGCCTTACTTTTCTACCAAAGTTTCGTGGCTCGTTATACAGGGTCCCCCATTACATGTGTACTAAGCCGACAGGGGGTGATTCTGAACCCCGAGGGGATCAACTTTGTAAAAAACGTTTTTTTTCAATTCGAACTTTTATTAAAGTTAAGTTTTTTTCTATCTATTCGTGTACTTTTGCACGCACCCTTGCGTTACTAACATTATAAAATATTTCATAAATGTTTTTTGCTTGTTCAGCAAAATCAGTGTTTTGTCATGAAATTATTACAAAAACATGGTGAAATGCTTTAAAATTTAGTTTTTTTCTTAAAGTAAAAAACTAAATTTATAAAAAAATTAAAAATTGATCCCCTTGGGGTCCAGAAGCACCTCCTTTCGGCTTATACACATTTTTCCTGCCACCCTGTATAAAGGTGCCTTCATAAAAGGGCCTTCACTGTCTTTAAATATTAAATTAAATTATAAAAAAAATATTTCCTAATGCGTTGGTTTTAATTCATCGTAACTGAAAAGCAAAAAACAAACTTCTATGCAACAGGTAAGTAAAATCGAAATTGCTTACCATATTAACATACATTTTTGAAAAAACGTGTGGTAGATGCATTAATTATTTTACATTACCACAATTTCACTTGCGCCATCTGCACTACATTAAAAAAAAGTATATTTTAACAGTTTCGATGTTATAGAAAGCTTGTTCTAAGGGTTTCGTACCCAAAGGGTGAAAACGGGACCCTATTAATCAGTCTGCGCTGTCTGTCCGTACGTCTGCCCGTTTGTCAGTGGGCTGTATTTCATGACTAAATAATAAAAATAAAATAAATGTTAAAATTAAAAGGCTCCCATACAAAAAAAAATGTTTTTTTATTGTAATTTCGGGGGATTTCGCTCGACCTTAACAATCGCTGTACTTCATCAACCGTAAATGGTAGAAGGTTGAAATTTTGTCAGTGCGTTTATTTCTATTGCCGCTGAATACATACTCTCGAAAAACCTAACCATCCGTGATGGGTAGTCCGGTAAAATGAAACAGAACCGCTAAGTACGCGCGAAAGGTAACAGGAGAGTTCGTAACCACCAATGAATAAACATTTGTGAATAATAATAATGTAATTTAATAGTAAATAAAAAAATTAATAATGCCGGACAATCCACACAGCATCATCAAGCCCCAAGCTAAGCAGAGCTTGTATTTTGGGTACTAGATGACTGATATACTTAATACAATACATTACATAGATAGATTTGCAGATTGCACATTTGGCGACCTCTGTGGCGCAGTGGGCAAAGGTCCGCCTGTGACGCAGGAGGTTGCAGTTTCGATTCCCGCCTCGGGACAAATGTTTGTACGATCTGCATATATTTGTTCATGGTGATCTGGATGTTTTATTATGTATAATAAAAAATATCTATCTATGTAGTGCATTGTACTATGTACTAGACTATCGCCTCGCGGTTTCACCCGCGTAGTTCCCGTTCCCGTGGGAATTCCGGGATAAAATATAGCCTATGTCACTGAAAAGTAAGCTTCCTAACAGTGAAAGAATTTTTCAAATCAGTCCAGTAGTTTCGGAGCCTATTCAATACAAACAAACAAACAATCAAATCTTTCCTCTTTATAATATTAAGTATAGATATCATCATTCTCGCTGTCACGGAACCGGTACCCTAAAAGTTTGTTTTAGATTTTAAAGAAACTTGCACCTACTACAGGTTGTTGAAGGCCAGTCAGTAATCTGTTTTTTTTCTCATAAACCGAAAGAGTTAACTTGTTTCTTCGGGATCGATGCTTAAGTTTAAAGGGCAAGGACCCGTAGTAAGGTCCTAAAGGTAATTAAAGGGTACTAGCGGCACTGCACTGTAGAGTGTCGCTAGTACCCTAAGCTTAAGCATCGAACCCGAAAAAACAACTTCAAATTACTGACTGACCTTTTCTGTTGAAGTTGACCCTGGTTCTTTTTTATTTTGTCCCGACTGCGCATGACCGAGGGTTATATTTTCGAGAATTTAGCGGCAATAGAAACACACGCACTGTCAAAATTTCAACATTCTCCCATTTACGGTTCATAAAGTACAGCGATTTTTAAGGTCGAGCGAAAATCCCCGAAAAAACATATTTTTTGTATGGGAGCTCTTTAATTTTAATATGTATTTTAATATTTATTATTTGGAAATACAGCCCGCTGACAAACGGACAGACGGGGTAAATTGGACCTTAGATATAGACATCTCGACGAATAACAGCTGTTATTGGTTCGTTCGGCTTAGCCATACTACAAAGGGGCTGATTCTGCGATCCGGGCGACATAAATACATTAGCTAACTTATTAGAATACTGTCGGTCCGCATATTCAGTTTTGTCAATATTATAAATATTGTATGTATTAGAAGAACCTAATTAATTTTATTCGCCGAGATGACTAAGGTCCAATTTACCCCTTGCAATGGAAAGAGTTCACATTGCAATTGAACCTCAACCTCAACAGCCTATATTGGTCCACTGCTGGACGCAGGCCTCCCCCTGATAAGCGCCTTATTGACTTTTCTCATGGGGTAATGCCCATAATCCCCACGCTTGGTATGCGTTGGGGATCGCAGTTCGGTAGTACAATTTTTCAGCAGGGGGCGCTGCTACCCGCTCCCGGTTGATATCCCTTAGTCGCCTCTTACGACACCCGTGGGAAGAATTGGGATGGTGTAAATTCTAAACCGGCACCACACAGCTGCAATTAAACGCGTTCAATATAAAATAAACTCAGTTTAGCGCTTTAAACGAGGTCAGCGTATTTCACCAACATAAAGTTGATCCGGTTCAAGAGCTGCCATGTAACACAATAGGTGTAACGAATTTGAACTCAATCAAGCTGAACTCGGATCCGATTTCACCAGTTGCAAGAGCTGGACCGCGATCACGGTGAGTTAAGTGTAGTTACCTATTGGAATTACGGCTCAAGCGATAGCAGTTGAAACGTTAGGGCGCGCGTTTACAGGCCAGCATCGGACAATCCACACTGGCCCCATCAATGGTTTGCCATAAAAGATTCGCACCGCACGGAGCGGACTGTCGGCAATACCGGCGAGGATTTTTGAAGGCAACTTTTCCGTTTAGTGCGAATGACGATCAGTGAACGCACTTGTCAGTGGATTGTCCGATGCCGGGCTGTGAACGCGCACCCTAACGTTACAACTGCTAACGTTTGAGCCGTAATGCCAATAGATAACTACTCTTACCACACCGTGATCGCGACCCTGTTCTGTCACACAAACGTGAACTCGATCAAGCTGAACTTGGTTCTGTTAAACTAAGTTTTGGCGATTGGTGAAATTGGACCTAAGTGACGTTTAGACATATTGTTGAACGTTGACAGCGGTACTACACAAACCAACGTAAGCACTGGTCTAACAAGCGTTTAGCTAAACAGTCAGACATGGGTTTAACAAGAGTTTAACTCTCGTTCAAACTATGTTTAAGCCGTGTCTAACTGTAAACCGTCGTAGAACGCAGTTTTGTAGTAACGCTTTTATTTATTTTATTTTAGGAATACTTACAGCTATGTTTTTGCAAAAGTCTTGCTTATACTTGCTTAATATAACATGCATGATATGCTACTCAGGGTTAATTACAAGTTTCCACATATATTTTGTAAAACGCGCGCTCAACAGATGTCTAACTTTTTTGTAGTAAAGCTGTAATCGTTCAACAAACGACATAGGCATTTGATTTGTAATTTTTATTGTGAGCGGCCTAGCCATACTACGAACGGGCTGATCTACGATCCGGCGGAGACATCTAAGGTCGATTCACACATATCAGTGAAGTCACAGTTCCGACACAGTACCGGCACAGTGCGAAATATTCTTTCATACATTCTCTATGAACGCATCCCCACTTGTCAGTGTCAGTGACGTGACGAACCAGTGCTCTCAGTGTCAGTGCCGACACCGGCAATCACGGACGTATTCGTTGACGACGATATTTTTTGTCGGATCACGGACGCCGCGGTATCAAAAACAAAATGAGGACGAGCGATTGATATAATTGGACCCGTTTTCACTGAAGCTCCGTGAACTGAGTACTGACAGTGTGAATTGAATAACTGACGCAACACTGTAGCACTGACACCGAACTGAGCGAACGAACACGTTTCCGGAACTGTGGCTTCACTGATATGTGTGAATCAACCTTTATACCATGATTCAAATTCAATGAGATTCGTTGCAACACCACCATAGAGTTCCGGAGCACCATTACAAACTAGTATCTAATTGATAGAAAACTATAAAAAAAACTTGACTCGGTTCTCGCTTTACACTTCTTTTCGCCAAGTGAGAAGACGAAAACGTTTTGAGAACCGTATAGGAGACCAGACGAGTATTTTGATCTGAATTATTTATGGCACTAAATAAAACATACATATAAAACTAGAGAAGGAATGGCAAAGGCGAGCTTAACCCTAAAAAGAGTACTCTTCAAGCAAACCTTATTGTGAGAGAGACGTTATGGGGGTTCGTGTGCATAATTTCTCAGAGAAAAAGATGGCATACATAACTGCATACATGACGACCTCTGTGGCGCGGCGGGCGAAGGTCCGCCTGTGACGCAAGAGGTTGCAGGTTCGATTCCCGCCTCAAGACAAATGTTTGTACGATCTGCAGATATTTGTTCAGGGTGTTCGGGATGTTTTCTATGTATAATAATAATATCTATCTATGTAGTGTATTGTATTAAGTATATCAGTTATCTAGTACCCATACACACCAGCTCTGCTTAGCTTGGGGCTAGATAATGCTGTGTGAATTGTCCAACATTATAAAAAAAGCTATATAATTAATAGACTATATATATATATATATATATCTCATTTATCCAAATCGCTTTAGCTGTTTTGATGCTCTGAGGTTATAAAGAGTGGCCGCCAACCATATACATAGAAACACTTGAATAACAACTTGCGTAATCCACGTCAATACCTAGTACCTACTGTTGAAAAGATACAGGTTAAATTTCAAATTCTAATTCAAGAAAAGTAGTGAGTTTCAAACCTTTTTGATGTCATATTTATTGTTAAGTTCTTTTACTTTGCGAAGTATGTCAGTCCTATCATAACCTAAACTTATTAATAACTAGACGATCGCCTCGCGGTTTTACCCGCGTAGTTCCCGTTTCCGTGGGAATTCCGGGATAAAATAGCCTATGTCACTCCCTGAAAAGTAAGCTTCCTAACGGTGAGAGAATTTTTCAAATCGGTCCAGTAGTTTCGGAGCCTATTCAATACAAACAAACAAACGATCAAATCTTTCCTCTTTATAATATTAGTATAGACAAACAAAAGAAAACAAACAACAAAATGTAACTAATCAATCAGTTACGTTGTAGGTACACAAAGGGAGTCACTGATGCATAAATATTTTAAACAGTGAAATGGCCGCTAAAGAATTTGGTTCCGCTAAAATATTAATAAATGTTACTAAAAAATCAGTGCCTCCCTTCGATCTTTGAACTTGGTGCAGTCCATCAAGATGTTGTGCACATCATCTAGGACTTCACAAACTTCACAGTTTGGAGAGTCCGTTTTTCTTATAAGGATCCCGAATTTCCTTGATGGATAATGACCAGATCGTAGCCTATGAGCGATAACAATAACAAATCTACTTATCTTACCTCTAACAAACCATGGTATACAAGGCGGCTGACACTGAGTTTCAAACCTGAAAACATGATGTTCAATTTGAAGTCAATTAATGTTCAGAGCTAGCTTTTACTACGAATATGTGTAAAGCGTCAGGCGCAAATATAAAGGCGTTTTAATATTCGTCATCACCTGCAAAATTTGCCATCGCTTGGTGAGTTTGCGTGCGCATTGGGCTGCTCAGCCATACCAAAACCTCAACCTCAACAGCCTGTATTGGAGCACTGCTGGACGCAGGCCTCCTCCTGATAAAAGCCTTGTTCGCTTTTATCTCATGGTGGTAATGCTCATAATCCCAACGCTGGGCATGCGGGTTGGGGATCGCAGTTCGATGGTAGAATTGTTCTGCAGAGTCGCTGCTGCCCGCCCCCGGTGATATCCACCGGGGGCGGGCAGCAGCGACTCTGCCTTAGTCTCTTACGACACCCGCGGGAAGAGTTGGGGCGGTGCAAATTCTAAGCCGGTACCACACAGCTACCAAAAACTGCTCACTAAACAAAACCACAGATTTCAGACTTAAACTTGTTCACTCTTATAACAAGTGTGTTAAACAAACCATGCATTACCTGAATCATCCTATAACAGACGGAAAGGGATAATGATAATCTTCGGCGCCTTGGCAAGGAATATTTCAATCCGTTTATGCAAGTTTGCGCTTAGATTTTATAGTTTATTGAGTTGCCTTAACTATCATACAACCGACTGAAGTCTGTCTCGTGTGAGATAACATAAAAAGGTAAGGCGCAGCTTTGGAAAGATGTGTTTTTATTTGGTTTTATAGTTCACGCTCAGATTTTATACATTATTGAATCGCATTAACTATCACAACCGACTGAAGTCTGTCTTGTGTGAGATAACATAAAAAATAAGGCGCAGCTGTGTACAAATGTGTTTTTATATGGTGTTGTAGTTTACGTTGAGATTTTTGAGTTAATTGAGTTGCCTTAACTGAATTGAAGTCTGTCTTGTGTGAGATAACATAAAAAGGCAAGGCGTCTTTGCCTAGCAGCGGGACAGTAACGGCTGAAATTAAATCCTCACCTCACCTCAACAGCCTTTATTGGTCCACTGCTGAACGCAGGCCTCCCCCTGATAAGCGCCTTATTAGCTGTTATCTCTTGGGGGGTAATGCCCGTTATCCTCACGCCGGGCATGCGGGTTGGGGAATCGCAGTTCGGTGGTAGAATTGTTTGCAGGGGGCGCTGCTGCCCCCCCGGTGGATATCCCTTAGTCGCCTCTTACGACACCCGCGGGACGAGTTGGGGTGGTGCAAATTCTAAGCCGGCACCACACGGCTGAAATTAAATGAATAATAATAAATAATGTTCAAAAAAAATAAAGCATGTACTAATAAAACATGTATATGCTAATGCTAACCAAGCAGAAGGCTTTACCTACCTATATGGTAAGAGCGTTTTACCTCTCCCTGGGCATGCATCCAAAGTTTGGATTGTCACAAAGAATAGTGCTCTTACTAAATAAATAAATAATCCTTGACAATTCACACAGAATCATCTTGTCCCAAGCTGACTCATTTGTAAGATCTATAAACAACATAATGGACGCAGTATATTTTTAAAACTTGTAATGATAACATGAAACCTGAAAATCTCTTTGTACGCGTTTTAATGTACAGTCGGTTGCAAAAATATGTATACACTCCCAAGTTTTCAATTTGACTAAATAGTAAGTGTATAGTAATTGTGATAATTTATGTACCGCATTCTGGCGATGTACGATGACTACTTTGTACGAAAAACGTTTGCATGTCCTTTTATTTGAAAAGTCCCGAGTAAAATAAAAGTTAAACCTTGGAAGTGTATACATGTCTGTGCAGCTGACTGTACACTACAATATTACAAGAAGATCTGTTCACCCCTGACGAAGACCCTATCACTACTTTAAAATGGCAATCTGCATCTCAGAACCCTTTTAAAGCGCGTTCTATTAATTGATCGGCGGGAGCGAAGCGGTGCTCACACTCGTTTTGTACTCATATTATTAACCCCTGACGCAAAAATAGGGGTGTTATAAGTTTAACGTGTCTGTCTGTGTATCTGTCTGTGGTATCGTAGCTCCCAAACGGATGAACCGATTGTGACTATCTTTCTACACAGAAGGTAATCTTGTCAGAAACAACATTTAGCTAGCTTTAATGGAACGTTGTTTTACCTCCAGGACGTATAAAATACAAGCTTTCCTTCCGCGGCTTTGATTGAAGGTCCTCCTTCTTGTTCTTAATATAAATAGAATTTCGGAAAAAAACCGGAAACACGTTCGTGTTTATTTTATTCTGAACGTGTTTCGTGCTTCGGCGCTCCTTTACTTTTCACCTGGTGCCCTGGCCAATAGCGCCCAACCAGGCATACCCGCCAAATGCCGCTCCAGCTTCCTAGTTCCGCAGCTTATGTACATACCTTGTTTATCAGTCAGATACTCGGTCAAAGCCTTTTATAGGTAGGTATCAGCAATGAGGTATTAGAGTTACTAAAGGGTATTGGTAGATAAAGTTCTCATATAGGCGACGACCACCGTGGTCCGCCTGCGACGCAGGAGGCTGCGGGTTCGATTCCTGCCTCGGGACAAATGTTTGTAGGTACGATCTGCAGATATTTGTTCAGGGTGTTCTGGATGTTTACTATGTATAATAAAAAAAATCTATCTATGTAGTGTAGTGTAAGTTTATCAGTTATCTAGTACCCGTAACACAAGCTCTGCTTAGCTTGGGGTTAGATGATGTTGTGTGAATTGTCCAGCATTATTTATTTATAGGTGTATCGCTGTTTCACACCAAATCTTTTTACCCCACAAGCTAAAAGTAGTAATAATTGTTTCGTTGTTGAGGCAATGAAGTATTATAGTAACTAAGTAATGTAAACTCATTGTACAGACGTATAAAACCATCTTTGATGACAATTAGTTACATACCGTACATACAAGGTGATTTCTTTGTGTAATTATGATACGGATGTCTTAGTATTTTTGCGCAGTAACTTTGTCATTCTTTGTGGTTTACTGGAATTCTAGTTTTTCTAAGGCTAGACTTTTATGAGCTCTGGACGATTAAAATCAAACCTTTATCGTCCTGTCAACGACAAAATAAAATAACGGCCTTAAACTTTTCAATTTTATTCCATGTCTGTTGAAAATATTTAACTTGGCTATCTCATAGATATTTTCATGATATACAACGCCAGGTTTTGGGTGTACTGAGCCGAAATGGGCTAAATCGAGAAGGTAAATAAACTTTTGTTCTACGATTTTTATATAAGTATGTATTGTTAAAAACAAATCGCACATGCGTTTCAACTTAAACAGTGCGTAAGACTCGATGATGGTCTCGATTTGGAGAATCCGGGGTCTAGGATCATCCCATTTCGGCTTAGTGCCATTACGTGGCAAGGTGTAGTCATGGAACAGTCATTTCCTTGACTTTTTTATTAATTTCTTGCTTGTACCTACTCATGTTCAGGCTTACCTATGGCGTCCCACAGCCATGCCACACAGAGGGAGAGTATCTTAAATATTGTAGATAGAAAATTTTACTGAAAGAAGACTTCATTTTGATTTTAAAAACAATTTAAACTGATGGCAAAGTACAAGGAAAGACTAAGAACTTTTCCTGAAATTATGAATGTAAAATTTCATGGTCTTCCTATTATTTAAGATGCTATGTTATTTGGATAAAATCTTTACGATTGACCCTTTTGATTGGTATCGTAAAATAACGGGTGATTTTTTTACAATTTGGCGGGTTCGATTCCCGGTTCAGACAGGCAATGATTCAAAAATCTTTGCATGCAGTATAAATGGTTTTCTGAATCAAAATTAAGTCTTCTTTCAGTAAAACTTTCTATCTACAATATTTAAGATACTTTTTCTCTATGTTGCATGGCCGTGGGACGCCCTGATAAAATATCCCATCTATGTGGATTTACTATATGAAAGAAGCGACAGGCAAGAGCAAGTTCATAAATTAACCTTATAAAACATTCAATGTTACGTTAATAAATTAACCAAATATATAAATTTATATAATGTTAATTTGTAAATCACTTAAATCTAGTTATTTGTTAACTTTACGTACATCACAGATAGATTTTATAGCTAGATTTTATAAAATGTTCGTGTAAATAATAAATTCCAATATTTAACTAATGTTACACCTTGTTACACTTTATGTTATCTTCCCCAGTCTGCTTTGATCATGTCCGACCCTTTCTCGGCTATCATGTAAACTGGTGCATTTGTGTGGGCCGAAACTATTTCTGGCATAATACTGGCATCTACTACTCTTAAGTTTCTAAAGCCATGGACTTTTAATTTATGGTCCACAACAGCTGAAGGATCTCCTGCAACTCCCATCTTGCAAGTCCCACTTTGATGATAAATAGTAAACGTGAACATCTGAGCTTGACAAGCAAAGTAAGCATCGCTGCCAAACGGCCCGTACGCCAAACAATCCTGAATTGGCACATCATACAATTTGGTACCAATTTTCTTCATTGATGCCTGGTTCGCTATTTCGATAGCCACCTTGATTCCTTCAACTATCTTCTGAAGATCTTCTTTATGCTCAAAGTAGTTTGGGATCAGTACAGGATGTGCTTTTGGGTTTCTGCTCTGTAACATGACTCTGCCTTTTGATTTAGGACGCATCAACATTGGAAATACCATAAATACGTCATTTTTTCCTAGTGAACTGTATGTATTTGCATATATTTTCTCGTCAAAGCCAAAATTACGTGGCAGCAACGGATCTGAGTTTAGTCCTCCGCTGATGAATAAAAGCTCCATGTCAGGCCAACCGGTGGAGTTGAATTTGTCTTTCAGATCCAAGAAAACCAGAGCTTCGCAGCCTCCTGGTATTGATAAAGGACCTTTGTGACTTCTCATCCATTTGAATACTAAATCCAAATGGTTTAATATGTATTCCGTGCTTAAGCTGCTGTTCTGCTTCCTCACCATGAACTGCACTCCACCAGCAGCGATGTGGTCCATCAAATTGTAGCCAACCGGTAAATCCTTCACAACCTTAATTTTCAATGCCTCCAAATGACTTCTTGGTCCAATTCCAGATAACATAAGTAGCTGCGGTGAATTTATTGTTCCAGCTGATAGTATTACCTCTTTCTTCGCTAAAATTTTGTATCTTTTACCCTTTTTCTCCATCTCTACACCGATTACCTTGGAATTCGTATCGTCCATTATTAGTTTTGTCACCATACTGTTCTTCGATAGGTGAAGGTTGGGTCTTCCGTTGATGGGATGTAAGTACGCTCTACTTGAACTATGACGTGTACCGTTTTTCATTGACAGTTGTAAAAACGAGACACCTGAGTGATCAGCTCCATTGTAGTCGACATACTTGAAACCCAATTCTTGTGCACCTTTCACCCATGCTTTACCTTTCTGCGTACGATACGGTGCATACTCTACGTTGAGATACCCTTTTTTACCATGGTACTTAGGATCGTCTTTACCCGGAATATTAAAGTCTTCTACTTTTTTGAAATAAGGAAGGACTTTGTCCCATTCCCAGCCTACGTTCCCTAAAGAGGCCCAATTATCATAATCTGAAGGAGCGCCTCTAGTGTATATCATGTAGTTGAGCACACTTGATCCTCCAACGACCTTGCCTCTCGGCCAGTTGCATTGCTGATTTTCGAATCCGGCGCAATATTTTGCGGAAGGTTTCGTCTTGTATGCCCAATTGGCTTGTGTGAATTGAAGGTAATTTGCGACGATGGGTATGTCCATTACGAAGTTTTCATTGTTTCCCGCTTCTAGCAACAGAACCTTCCAGTCCGGTATCTCGGATAATCGATTTGCAAGTACGCAGCCGGCGGTTCCCGCTCCGACAATTATGAAGTCGTATTCGCTGAACAATCTCACTTGGTCTGGCGGTTCGTTATCAAGCTGGTCCGAGCCTTCGTTTAGGAAATTCATGAAAGATGAGATGGGATTCACATATTGAGCTTCTGTGTAAAGAAGAGCAGATAGCAGAACCCCTATCGCTGCCGCCCTCGGTGTAACTCGGCGTTGATACTGCATCTGAAATTAAGGCAGACAACTGTCAGTATTGCTATTTAATTTTCTAAAATTTTGCTTTGTGTAGTTCTGGATGTCTCTAGCTAGATCATTCTACTATCTTACTTCTATACTAATAATATTATAAAGAGGAAAGATTTGATTGTTTGTTTGTATTGAATAGGCACCGAAACTACTGGACCGATTTGAAAAATTCTTTCACCACTTTTCAGGGAGTGGCATAGGCTATATTTTATCCCGAAATTCCCACGGGAACGGGAACTACGCGGGTGAAACCGTGAGGCGATCGTCTAGTATATTATAAAGGTGAAACTTTGTGCCGTTGTTTGACCAAAGACAACGCCAAAACGATTTAGTGGCTCGAGCTGAAATTTTCCACTTATAAAGTTCTGGACTTGGAATAACATAAAGGCTATTTTTTATTCCGAAAAAAAAACACATGCGAAGCCGCTGGCAGAATCTAGTCTATATATATAAAAATGAAACCCGTTTTCCTTGGTCACGGCATCACGCGTGAATGGCTGGACCGATTTCGCTAATTCTTTTTTTGTTGTGTTTGTTTAGTTTGTGTCAGGAGAAGGTTAATATGAAAGAAAAAATTAATAAAGTTGGAAACATTAATTTCCACGAGGGCGAAGCCGCGGGGCGCAGCTAGTTAAATATAAAAATTTAACATTGTACGATTTGTACGTTATAAAGCCAGAGACAATTATTGCAAGAATCCATTTATATTGTACTGTAAGTTAAATAGCTCTACATGTTTGCATCAATCTGATCGTTATACGCTCGTTTGTATTCTGATCATATTGCCGTCCTTAACAATTCTTCACAGAGGAAACCTGTTATGTACAACACTGACTCAACTCAAACGTATTTCTTGCGTTTTCCCTCAGCGCTGTGATAAGGTTCATAAGCGCAGGTGAGCTCTAGTTTTTTGAATTATACCACAATGAAACGAAAACCTATGTTTTATATCTCCTTACCTACTGATATTTGACGACCTCTGCGGCGGGTTCGATTCCCGCCTCGGGACAAATATTTGTACGATCTGCAGATATTTGTCCAGGGCGTTTTGGATGTTTTCTATGTATAATAAAAAATATCTATCTATATAGTGTATTGTATTAAGTGTATCAGTTATCTAGTACCCATAACACAAGCTCTGCTTAGCTTGGGGCTAGATAATGCTGTGTGAATTGTCCAGCATTATCTATTATTTATTTATTTGTTGCAAGCTTATCTTGCTTATTTGTGGAGCAAATACGGAAAGCTGAATAGTACGGAAAAATGATTTCGTTTGGGTGCGATGTACCATTAGTCATATCCGTAGAGAATGTAATCAATGTCGCCCGGTCAAGAATATCTAATAGATTGACCCCTAGATTTAATTAGTACTGTTTGTTTAATTATTTTATGAGTTTTGATGATGCAATAAAGATATTATCTATCTAATTACTTACCCATCCTGAGTTTTGGTTATGGTTTTTAAAAGTTCTTTAATTAACATACAAGTTTTACATGCGTAGATTATAAACACTGTTTAGAACCTAACTAAGTACAATAGCAAATTAATAAATAGCTCAACAGGCTAAGGCCTTTAAAAGTTTTTTGATAAAATTACTATTTATAAAAACTAACACTTAATAAATCATAAACTAACTAGCTGCGCCCCGCGGCTTCGCTCGCGTGGAAATGTATCTTTCCCACTTTCTTAATTTTTTCTTTGCTATAAACCTCACGGAGCCCGAGACCTTTCCAACGAATGCAAAACCGTGGAAATCGGTTCGTGCGTTCTGGAGTTATAGCGTCAGGAAGGAAAACCCGACTTATTTTTATATAGTAGAAGATTTTTCTAATGCATCTGTAATTTTTTTTATTTTGTATACTTTATGCAGAGTTGCGAAGTTGCTGTTTTTGGCCACCATGGTGGCTAAAAAGAGCAACTTCGCATCTCTGCCTACACTATACAAACTAAAAAATTTATGTAGGCATTAAAAAAATGCTTATGATAGGTATCACAAATTGCCCAACGTAATTTTTGGAATTCCTTTCTTCGACGTAATAATAAGATAAAATATGTGGCGGCGCTAGTGTTCGGGGAGGTGGAGCCTTAACTAGTTCGGCAGGTAGGGTAACCCTATTCAACCACAGTCAGCTATATAAGGTAGGTATATTTTCCCAAGACTTTTCTTGTCCAGAGCGTGTTATTCTTTGCAATACCTTGATTGATAGTGCTACTCCATTTAATCAGTTGTAGTAAACCTTCATTTAATTGCCTTAAGTCTGTCCTTTATGCAATGTTTTGTATTGTCGTTTGATTTTTCCCACCATAGTAATCATCTCGTGACGTGATTTTTTAAAATAAGAATTGAAATATGTTAAAAAAAATATTCAATTCAATACGTTTAATAACAAAGTGATCCTTTAATTTAAATTAATTTATTAATTCATACACAACGAGTCAAATATCCGCATGCCCAGCGTGGGGATTATGGGCATTACCCTAATGAGATAAAAGCCAACAAGGCGCTTATCAGGGGGAGGCCTGCGTCCAGCAGTGGACCAATACAGGCTGTTGAGGAGTCAAATATCCATAGATTAGAGTAGTAAATGTCACACAGATAATCAAACATTAAAGGTACACAGTCGTTATGATAAATTGATTATACAATAAACTAATTCATATAATAAACCAATTGAAGGGTTCCTTTTTCCTTTTGAGGTACGGAACCCCAGAAACCAGACATAATTTTACAGAGCACCTGTATAATGCCTTCTTTGTAAGTTTTTGTTTTTGTTTTTGGGGTTCCGTACCTCAAGAGGAATAAAAAGGAACCCTTATAGGATCACTTTCACTTTGTTGTCCGTCTGTCTGCCCGTCTGTCAGTCAACCCCCTTATCTCAGGAACGCGTGGAGGTATTGAGTTGAATTTACACCAAATACTCAAGTCCGTAAACTCGTGCAGCCGTGATATAAATAAAACTTCGAAGTTAACGCAATCAAAAGTTACAGCTGTTTGTGTCCGAACATGCACACAAAACCTATAAAGTACTTCCCGTATACTTAGAATGTCTACGGGAAGTAAAGGAAAAAATCCGAAAACTGTAAATTTGTAGTACTTACCTATATTAATTTAAAAAAAATTGATTCTCGCCATGGACCAAAACCTTTTCCTATAGGATACCTAAGCTACTTCCTGTTGAATTAAAATCATAATACTTAGTAAAAAACAAGGTCCTAGAATTATACGGAACCCTTGGTGCGCTTATTTTCTTTTTATTTCCATTTATTTTGTAAAACCTGCGCAGAAGTGTATCCTTATTGTAAGACATTAATGATGTAATTTTTATAATATGTACATATTCTTTCAACATGAATATGTTTGTAGTTAACCCGCTTACATCCGTCATGAATGCGTCAAACTATGATAGTTTTTATAGTAGAATATGTAGTAGATAGATAGTAGAGATGGCACAGGACCGAAAGAAACGACATGAAATGGGAAAAACCTTCGCCCAGGAGAAGAACAGCATAAACCCTTAAAAAAGTTAATAATTGTTTGTATAAAGTGTATGTGATATATCGATTTACACTGATTGGGTCTGAATGATATAAAATCCAGACGCTACTAGCTAGATATCACTGTCTACTCTGAGATTTGACTTCTGTGATTGAATCAAAAGATGATTAATTTTTAGGCAACGTCGATTATGTGATTGAATCAAAAGATGATTAATTTTTAAGCAACTTCGATTAAATGAGGAGGTTCTATGTTCTTCTGTATATAAATATGTTTTTTGGTTATGTTCATGTAAAATCCAGATGCTACTAGCTAGATGTCACTATCCACTCTGAGATTTGACTTCTGTGATTGAATCAAAAGATGATTAATTTTTAAGCAACTTCGAATACCTATGTGATTGAATCAAAAGATTATTATTTTTTAAGCAATTTCGTTTAAAGGAGAAGGTTCTATGTTCTTCTGTATGTACATATCTATATATATACAAATGAAATCTATATATATAAAAATAAAACCCGTTTTCCTTGGTCACGGCATCCGGCGTGAACGGCTGGACCGATTTCGCTAATTCTTTCTTTGTTGTGTTTGTTATTGTCAGGAGAAGGTTCTTATGAAAGAAAAAATTAAGAAAGTTGGAAACATAAATTTCCACGGGCGGGGCGCAGCTAGTGTTTTTTAAATATGTTCACTGATGTCTCCGTCAATTGTGTACTGGATGATTCTTTCGGTTTTGTATAGAGAATGATCCCGGGGTGGCCCATAAATGTTTAATTTTGTTTCCCGAGCGATTTAAGGAGGAACTATTTGTACCGTAAAACTTAAAAAAAAAACAATGTAAATTACTTAATTAATTTTTTTTTGAGTTTGTAAAAAAACATTTTAATTATTTATTGTTAAGAAAATGAAACTTGTTATGGCTCTCATCACCTATTTAAATAACTTAAAATAACTTGATTAAACGAAGCCTGTACACTTTTGAAGTACAAAAAATCCGTGAAACCTACTAACAATGTATTATGTTAAAATTTAACCTGAACTTCCGGATTATCATGCACTTAGAGAACATTAAAAACGACCTTGTCAAGCTTGTTTTAGAGATGGAAACGGCGATTATGCGTCGAAATACACAACACTTTTTAACCGACGAGAAACGGAGGAGGGTCTCAAGTCGACGTGTATATTTTTTTATGTATAACCACGCATAACTTTTTACAGAGTAGTCCGATTTCGATAATTCTTTTTTATTGGTTCATTTAAATTCGAAAAAAAAACCAACCCTAAGGGTAGGAAAACAGGGGATGATTGATTGTTCACTCACTGATTGTAATGTTAGACTTATTTTTTTTTATTGGATAGGTTATACCTCGATGTTACTCGAATTACATAAAATCAACATTATTTCTTTGGTTCCTCTGTATGTATCTATGTAAAAACATTTAAGTGCACTGTTTCGCACATAATTTGGTCGAGATCTCAGAAACACTGCGGTCTATTAAAATGACTTTTGATTCGTAGGTTATTATTATTCATCATCCGCAACCCGACTTCACCCACTGCTGGGGATAGGCATCCAAACTTTTGTGCCACTCCACACGGTCCTGCGCCAATCTCATCCAGAAAGGACCTGGATGACATTATTAATACTACTAATTAATTAGTTTCTCTAAGCAAGTTTCTTAATTTAGTTCTGTACTTTACTTGTAATAAAAAATAATTTAAATTTAGGCTCTGTTCCCGCTCCTATGAACTCGAAATCCTATTCCTATCCTATTCGCACAAATAAATAAATAAATAATTCTGAACAATCCACACAACATCATCTAGCCCCAAGCTAAGCAGAGCTTGTGTTATGGGAACTAGTTGACTGATATACATAATATACCTAATACATTACATTGATAGATATTTTTAATTAAATACATAGAAACGACCAGAACACCTAGAACAAATATTTGTGGGTCGTACAAACATTTGTCCCATGGCGGGAATCGAACCCGCAACCTCCTGCGTCGCAGGCGGACCTTCGCCCACCGCGCCACATCGGTCGTCAAAATGGCTGTTACTTCTTAACAACTCCATTTACTGCCTAAATTTGCTAAAACGAATATTAAACTTGACCTAGTAAAACATTTAATTACTATGCGTCTTTGCTATAAAAATATTCTGTATAAATCACACTAATATTGTAAATGCGAAAGTTTGGATGGATGGATGCATAGATGGATGGATGTTTGTTACGTCTTCACGCCAAAACTACTGAACAGATTGAGCTGAAATTTTGCATCTGTGTAGTTCTAAGCCTGGAATCAAACATAGACTACTTTTTATCCCATAAGTTCCCATGGGATAAAAATTACCTTTGAACGTTTCCATATAAACAACGCGTGCGAAGCCGAACGTTTAGTCCATACTAATATTATAAATCCCCAAAAAATCTGTCTGTCTGTTACCTTTCACGCCCAAACGGCTGAACGTATTTTAATGAAATTTGGCAGGAAGGTAAATGTTATCCCGGGGACGAACATAGACTACTTGAAAAGCAGCTAGTCTATACTAATTTTAAGAAGAAGAAATATTTGATTATTTGTATTGAATAGGCTCTGAAACGACTGGACCGATTTGAAAAATTCTTTACCGTTAGGAAGCTTACTTTTCACTGGTGAAACCGCGAGGCGATCGTCTAGTCTATACTAATATTATAAAGAGGAAAGATTTGTTTGTTTGTATTGAATAGGCTCCGAAACTACTGGACCGATTTGAAAAATTCTTTCACCGTTAGGAATCTTACTTTTCAGAGAGTGACATAGGCTATATTTTATTTTATCCCAGAATTCCCACGGGAACGGGAACTACTCGGGTGAAACCGCGAGGCGATCGTCTAGTATATTATATTTCATACAACATGTTTTATACAATCAAACCAAATAAAAGTCGCAAAGACTAATGCCGTATTTGATAAGCCATGGCCATTGTCAATCAGTTCACCTTCCGAATTAGATTCAAAATTTGAATACCTTTAGTATCTTATTGATGACTAGCTTCCACTCCCTGCTTTGCACGCTTTTTCCGGGATAAAAATTCCCCCATTCTCTACATATATATGTACGTCCACTGCTGAACTTGTCTTCCCAAACATGGGGGGATTTGCCGTAATCACCACCATGTCAGGCGGTGATCGCATCTTTAATAGCAATAGTCACACTATTAAATTGATATAGCGGTTTTTAAATACTTTTCATACCTATGTCACATTTAGATTCGGTTATTCTATGATTGGTGGAGCAATATTAGATGGTATATTCTTTTAATTTTTTTTGACTAAATTTATTTTTAATTTACTTCATATAAGAGGAGGAAGAGAAAGAGGAAGTTCTGATTCGGCTAAATATTATTTATTTTCTCATGTAATATTTATTTATATTGGACGTATCGAACGTCCATCTTCCACATAATATTATCCGATTTTGATATTATTTTGCTTTTACCATATAATTACCACCGAGGCATTATTTTATGATAATTAACTATTTGTTTGAATTCGTTTTTTTTATTTCTGCTAAACACAAATCAAATTATTTTATAATATTAATGTTTAGTTTTTTTTGCTACAACGTGCGTTTTTAAAATATTTTAATGTATTAGAAGGCTTATGTCCCGTAATTATGTAGTTCTAATTGCTAAAGAAATTTATTCGCATGAATTTTAATAACAAATTAAGTAGAAAATTTAAAAATTTACATTACCATTGATATATATTTTCGCCACAAATAAAAATCACAAAACAGAAAACTAACACATTAAAATAAACCCAAACAATTCACAAATCTCCAACACAAAACACACGTAACTTACATTTTCAACTTTATAAACAACTCCAAGATCACTTCACTAGTTCTGCTTCATAGCACGAACTGAAAGAAGCTGTTCAGGAGCAGGTCCTTGCGCCAATGGCAACACTAGGATCCGCCACCTTGTTATATTCAATAGAGGTAATTCCTAGCGACGTCGTACCGGCACCTCAAACCCCTGACCTTTCTCCAAGAACACGGTAGGTGCGTGCACTGCCACGCGATACCGACTAATTTATGAAGTTAGCTTTGTTTACGAGTTCTTTCAATGAAGCAGGAGGTTCTACTCTACATGAGTAAACCTTCCCTTCCGCGTTTATAACTGACTAGCTACCAGTAACTTGATAAGCGTGGTAGGTACCTTAAGCAATTAGTTGAATTATTTCGTTTTTTTGCTCGAGAAAGACATTCTAGGCGGACTTTTCATCTATGTAGACAACATTGCATAGACGGACTTTTTATCTATGTTTTGATTTCTGGTTGGATGTGATGTGTAAATTATCAAACCTTTCTTTAAATTCTAAATCGGGGCGAAGCCCTAAAAAAAGTTCCGATTAAAAGGCCTATTGTTTAAGTTAGGCTTCGTTCTAAGTGTATGCCATATTTAATTTTGATCTGTTTAGTATTTTTCGAGATCCTAGGTAACAAAAATTTCACATTTCACAAACTTTCGCATTTATAATATTTTAGAAATAGGAATAGTAGGATAGTAGGATTACAATATAGTAGGATAGGATATAGTAGGATAATAATGGTAGGAAGTTATTCAGTAGTTAGGTGATTCGTGGTCGTGAATGAACTGAGAAGACGGTACTGAGGAATTCTCAGAATTTTGGACTCAAGATGCTGGGACCTGAAACAGGTCTGTTTTTTCAGGTTATCTGTCTCTATCTACTTTGATGTTGGAATGAGTAATTTTTGATGGGTAGTAGCAGTACTTAGTCTGGTTTATTTATGACTAGCTGCGCCCCGCGGCTTCGCCCGCGTGGTAGTCATACAAGTTTCAGAAATTTATTGCTGACCCCCTAGGAGTAGATAATGTGGGTTTTGTAAATTCAAAAATACGTGATTCATTATTAGTTTCAGAAATTTATTGCACCTGGGGGCAGTTTTGTAATAATAAAAATTACGTGATTCATTATAAATTTACATAATAGTTTATTTATACTGAGTTTTGAGTGAATCAAAACAAGGAATAATAATTTACCATATAAACATTACCACCCTTTTGAACCCTCTCAGACATAATTTTTGAAAATTAGATTAGTTTATGTGTAATTCTAGAGCCTAAACTATCTACATACCAAACGTTGAGGTTTAATGTATGAAAACTTGTGTCAAAAACGTTGAAACAACTGTTTAAATTTAACCATCTGTTGGGGAACTCGGATCTTAAGGCGCATACCCGACCCAAATCAGCGCCTTCACCTATTTTTAACCCGCTACGCAAAAAGAGGGATGTTATAAGTTTGACGTGTCTGTCTGTGTATCTGTGTATCTGTCTGTGGTATCGTGGCTCCCAAACGGATGAACCGATTTTCGTTTAGTTATTTTTGTGTCATAGATAATTTTATCCCGAGTGTTCTTAGCCATGTCATGAAAATCTGTTCAGCCAATAAACGTCGGCGGGTTTTTTAAAATTTTATTTTCGTTCTTTTATCTTATTATTATGTTAAACGAAGGAATTTCCCATAATCGATTTTGCAGTTTGTGATATCATAAGCTTATTTTTAATGCCCCTATAAAAGTTTTATTTTGTATAGTCTAGGCAGAGATGAGAAGTTGCTCTTTTTGCTCAGCATCGTGTCCAAAATTGATTTTTGAAAGTTCCTTCGTTTAACATAATCCTACTAATATTATAAATGGGAAAGTTGGTGGAATGTGAAATTTTTGTAACCTAAGATCTCCAAAACTACTGAGCATATCAAAATGAAATTTGGTATAGGTACATTTAGGATGAAGTCAAACTTAAACAATATGCTACTTCTTTTAGGGCTTCGCCCACGAATAAGGCTATAAAGAAGGGTTTGATAATTTACATATCACTTCTAACGAGAAACCAAAACATAGATAAAAAGTCCGTCTATGCAATGTTGTCTATTTTTGTCAAAATAGGGATTGAATTAGTGATGTTGTCAAGGTATGTCATATCTGCCTTGTAAAATACGAATATTAAACAGAATTTATTTCTCCAGCAAAGAAACGAAATACTTCAATGAATTGCTAAAGGTGCATTCTATGAATAATATTAAATGCTTCGTGTGTAAAGAAGTCACAAATGTATTCGCTTTTTCTATGAAAATGTTTTTTTCCGTTCACTCATGAGTCCTTTAGTAAGGTAGGTACCCTTTGTTTTACTCGGCGAGGAAATTTATTAAGAATAAACTGGTCTGGGGGGCACCAGAATTATGTGGGCCTCGACGCCCTGAGAAGGACGTAATACCCACTAAAACCTCTCCGGTGGGTGTCCCTCTCTCGCCATTTTCGCCGAACCACGGGAACAAACATCCGCGGCCCGACTGGCGTTCCCTCTTCCTCCTATACATGGCCGGCCAGCCCACCGATCCACACACTCGCGGACCCCATTCTTCCGTCACCTTTCCTCCCCCCGATTAGGACACAGATAGGACATACACAGTTGAAAGCGCGAATGCCCACCTCTGTGCCCAGATTGGGAAGGTAGGTACCCTACCTACCACGCTAACGAAGTTGCGGGTTATAATGCTAGTAAATAGGATAAAATAGGAAAGGGCGCTGATTTAGATCGGGTATGCGCCTTAATGGTCAAGATATCACGTAGTACCTTTCCACCCGATGACGTCTCCGTAAGGGTAACGGCTCACGTGGAAAAGACCGAAACATCTTCCGAAAATAAATATGAATTTGCGAGTTCCCAAAACGGTCAATGCACTAACCGGTTTCGTACTATTATGTTAAAGAGGTTAAAGATTTTGATTTACGTTTAAATTTTCATAATACAATACTAAGTCGCCGTCCGTACCGTCAATCCTATCCTACTAATATTATACTTAAATGCGAAAGTTTGTGAAATATGAAAATATTGTTACCTAGGATCTCCAAAACTACAGAACAGATAAAGATGGCATACATTTAGAACGTAGCCTAACTTAAACAATAGGCTACTTTTTTTAGGGCTTTGCCACCGATTTAGGGTCTATAGAAGGTTTGATAATTTCGATAATTTACACATCACGTCCAACGAGAAACTAAAACATAGATAAAAAGGCCGTCTATGCAATGTAGTCAGTCTATTTTTGTCAAAATAGTGATTGAATTTATGATGTTCTCAATCTGCTTAGTAAAATATGAAAATAAAACACAATGTTTTTCTCCAGCACCAGAAATGAAATAAGTCAATTAATTGCTAAAGGTACATTCTGTGGATAATATAATATTTAATGCTTCGTGTGTATGAAGTCACAGATGTATTCGCTTTTTCTATGTGATGTCTTATGCCCTACCTTTAGTTGGGTACCCTACCTACTACGCTAACGAAGTTTCGGGTAACAGCTAGTAGCTAGTTAGTAGTAGTCTTTGGCTGAAAAACAGCGCTGAGCATAGAATATTCAGCACACGCTGCGCCAACCCCTATTTCGGCGCAGGGGCATGGAGAGCCACCTTATATTTTAAACTACCACCCTTTCGTGTCACTTACCTCCATGTAATACCGTTTTTGTTTTCAGTTAGTTTATTTTTTAACATTTTTTGTACCCGTGTCCAAATAAATGTTTTTTTCTATTATATTCTATAAAATAACTAGCTGACTCGGCGAACTTAGTACCCCTCTCACCTTTTTAACCTTCCCTGAATAAGCTATCCTATCTTTCAAGTTGGATCAAACTGCACACGGTGTGCAAATTTAATTTAAAAT
Source organism: Eupithecia subfuscata (assembly GCA_963564075.1). NCBI lineage: Eukaryota > Metazoa > Arthropoda > Insecta > Lepidoptera > Geometridae > Eupithecia > Eupithecia subfuscata. The sequence goes on along the minus strand of OY751117.1, from coordinate 6,019,233 downwards.
CGAGTAGTTTAGGCACAGTAGATAAATATATTTATGTATTGTGGTTTAGGAGTCCATCGCGGACGAACAACGTGACACGTGATTTATATATAATAAGATAGTATGTATCAAGATCAACAGACCAGATCTTATTTAAAATAATTATTTTAAACTTTGATTAAAACGTAAGTAAGTACCTACTTTATATTCTACTTACCCGATGTATTATTATATTTATAATTAGGTATAATTATTTTACTACGCCTCGCAGAAATGTTAAAAAAAATATGATACTTAAATCGTTTCTTTATGCTTTCCGTGGGAACAATGAAATCTACATACCTACATAGAATACGTACTTACATAAATAATACTTATTGTTGTAATTGATGTACCTACTCGTCGAAACTTTACCTACAAATGTGTAGATTACAAACGTTTTAAGTATTAAATAATAATGCTGGAAAAACCACACAGAACCATCTAGCCCCAATCATCATCATCATATAGCCTATATTAGTCCACTGCTGGACATAGGCCTCCCCTAATGAGTGCCATAGCGCCCTGTCTTCAGCTTGCCGCATCCAGCATCTGCCTGCAGTTTTTCGCAGATCGTCATCCCACCTGGCCGGGAGGCGTCCTACACTACGTTTGCCGAGTCGTGGTCTCCACTCAAGAACACGTTTACCCCAGCGGTTGTCTAGCCCCAAGTTGTGGCGAAATTTGAATTGACACCAATGACAAAGAGCTTTTATTAGAACTTATACAAATGACACGATAACTCCTAGCTAATATAACTGCGTACTATTAGTAGCATAACGTAAAGTACTAAGCCCCACTTGCACAACGATTATTAAATGTCTAATTTTGATTAACTTTGACGTATTTGTATGGTTTGACAACTCACTAATCATAATTAAGCCAGTTAATTATTGTTGTGCAAGCGGGGTCTAGTATTAATTCATGCGAAAAAATGTTTATTTTCATTCAAATGGAACGGCTTATTCCCAGAGGTCCAGGACTCCATTGTTTTCAAAAAACTAAGGTTCATACATTGATTCCCAACGGGTCCACGACATATTAAAATAAATGTTATTTCCTTTCCCAAAACTTCAAACATAATTCACAACAAGGCTTCAAACATAATTAATAAACACTTTATTTCCGTGTCAGTGTTTAGTTTTATAATTTGACCTTTTCTAAGTGTAAGTACTTTTATTGTATTTATGGAAACAAAGTGTTTTTGAACAGCCCAAGCCGAGGCTCGCACCTAAGTGGTGGCCCTTGTGCGTGTTGCCCCAACCTAACTTTTAACCGGCGTGGCACCCTCTGCGCCCGCCAAAAGTCCGGTAACGCTGTCATGGCCATCTGCGGTCAACAGCATTTTAGGCCATTCGAAAAAAAAAAAAGTGTTTTTGATTTTGATAATGCGAGCTTCGCGCCGAAGTATCAAACATATGAAACCGCCGTTTGCATTCATACTGGAGTGACTAAGGCGGGCGCACAACGGGCTTGAGCAAGTAAGCACGCGTAATTATAAAACGCGCTCTCGCTAGCAATGATTGAAGCTTGAAGCCTTAGTTCAGGGTTGTTCTAGGATTTACATTTTTGGTTGACCTAGCTTCTACTAGGTCAACAAAATATCTAAATCTACTGCGTGATATAAAGCTGGTTTCAACTTTCATCCAGCTGGCTTTCTGGTGCAATGTAGGCACATGAGGCGACAGGCAACGTTTTTCAGTTCTTTCATAGCCTTTTTGACGTACTGCAGCATATACAGACTAACACTTTGATTATATTATTGTTTGATTTATTAGTCTACTGTATTTTATATAAACAGACTACTAAAAATAAACAATAATAAAATACCTTGATAGATAAATTTTTTATTGGCATCTCCAAACACACAGGCACACACAGGTGTCTGGAGATGCACATAAAAAAAATATTATATCTAGGTAGGTACTTAAATACCTACCTACATCTTTCGCAGATTATCGCCAAAAACTCTACAACCATTAAATCTATTTTGGGTAAGCTCTATTAAAATCCAAATTAACCACGAATTTGTATTCTTTGGTTAATATAAATACATGAGAAGGATATTGCGGTTTAGTTAAAACGTTACTCATTACAATACCTGTTTTTAATCTTGTTTACAACCTGCCCATTATAATTTATTTATACCTAAAGCTAAATTATCTTGAGCTTCTCAAAGCATCGAAGTTGATAACAAATCCCCATCGCTACCTTTCAGACTATTCCTAGCTACACATCCACCCAAGTGCCGTCGCAGTCACAGCGTAAGAATCAACTCCTCGACCCAGGCCTTGGGCAGACTATTCCTAGCTACTCATCCACCCAAGTGCCGTCGCAGTCACAGCGTAAGAATCAACTCCTCGACCCAGGCCTTGGGCAGACTATTCCTAGCTACTCATCCACCCAAGTGCCGTCGCAGTCACAGCGTAAGAATCAACTCCTCGACCCAGGCCTTGGGCAGACTATTCCTAGCTACTCATCCACCCAAGTGCCGTCGCAGTCACAGCGTAAGAATCAACTCCTCGACCCAGACCTTGGGCGTCGTAAGAGTCGAATGGAAACCTACCAGAGGAAGGGGCTCCCTTCTGGGTATTTTAGCGCTTCTACTTACCAATCCGCCTGCCAAGCGTAAGCGTTATGGCCATTCCCCCCGTGTTTGGGAGGCACGTTCCAGTGGACGTGTGCTGATGTTTTTTTTAATCCCGTATCCGGACTTAGAGAATAGAAAAGCATTCGTTTCGACACATACAAGACCAAACAGAACAAGGAGCTAAGTTAAACAAATGTTGGCCATCAAATCGACGATCTTATGTATGTGTGCTGATAAGGAATCCACCACAGGTGCCCATAACCTCAGGACTTCGAGACCCAAGGGTTACCGTGATCTGTCAAAATTAGGTCACAGTCACACAAATTCACGTCAGTGCATAACTACACTTATGACAATTATTTAATGCATTAATTAATGTTCGGTATGCGACTCAATCTCTCACTTATCCGGTTTTTTATTCCTGTATCCCATCCATAGTGCTTGATAAACTGTTACCTACTTCAGTCTGAAGCAGTATACTTTAAACGACTGCATATCACACTAATATTATAAATGCGAAAGTTTGGATGGATGTATAGATGGATGGATGTTTGTTACCTCTTCACGCCAAAACTACTGAACGGATTGGGCTGAAATTTTGCATACAGATAATTCTAGGCCTGGAATAAAACATAGGCTACTTTTTATCCCATAAGTCAGTTCCCGTGGGATAGAAATCACCTTTAAACATTTCCATAGAAACAACGCGTGCGAAGACGCGGGCAGAAGCTAGTACTATATAAGTAACATCCTCAAACATATCGAATGTCATAAATTATATCTAATCATTACTTTTGGCACAAGCAAAATTGAATTGATTGTTATACAATTAAATACCGATAATTTTTTTATGAAGGCTTCTTTATAACACAGGGCGATTCTTTTTCAAGGGCCTCTTTAGATGTATGCTTGAATGACGTTTAAGCAAGCTTTCATAATACGGGTCTAAAATTACTGTCTCCTGAAAAATTACGGGGCCCGCGAACTAAACCTTAGCCCTTGAAAAATAATCGTCCTGTCTTAAAGCCTTCATAAAAAAATTGACTTATTATGACTAAGCAAACTCTCATAATACGGGCCTTAGACTTTTTGCGTTTTTTTAAAACAGCTAACATGAAAAAAATTACGTCGGACGAAGCGAGACGCGAATTTTTTTGTGGCTGTTCGGAAAATGGTAGAAGTCAAGAAAACATGCGGGTGTAGGTTCATTTTTACGAGTACAGATTGTGGGCGGGCTGGATCAAATCGCTTCGCAGGCCGGATGAGGCTCTTCTTTTGGGCCATACTTTGCACATCCCTGAACGAAGCTGTAACATAAGGAAAAGAAAAGAACGCAATCCAATTCTAAACTCATAAAACAACACCACAGTGTCCACGTCATTGTGAAAGCTTGCTGAAAAATCGAGAAAAATAGGTATCTAAATAAACTCGATGAAATACTAGTACTCATATTATAACGTCCGCAAAGTAAGAGAATTCGAAAGACAATCCAGCTTTATTAAATGAAAGCTAGAAATACATTATGTGTTTCCTAATCATAATATTATCTAATCAACCTGTATAGATCGCAGACCTCTAATTCACGGCCAAGCGAATAAAAATAAACATTAAGAAGATTGAGATTAGGCTTCGCTGAACTTGAACCCACTCTGCGCCGTTCTAAAGCGGAACCTCGTGAGATAATAAATACTTAATTTTGCATTATTTTTTATGTAACTGCATAATTTCTTAATTCATTAAATCTCAACCTTAAACTTTGTCAATCCGAAAAGGGGAATCCGTATGGCCATCGTTAAAATGGATCGATTTACATATTTTTTGCAGTTTTATTATTTTCTTCTTTAACCATTCCATTATAAAATAGATGATAAAACTTACTTCGATTCAATGGCACTTTTGCAGCATTTACAAATATTAGAGTTTTTTGACAAAAAATCGACATATTCCCAAATGCTCCAAAAGTACAATTGAATCGAAGTTTGTAACAACATAATTTCATAGAAAATGGTCTACGATTTGCAAATTACTTTCCGCTAGTTTTATTCCATGCAAAAGATAGAAAAAAAAAATTTACCGCAAAAAAATACACTCGCAATGTATATCGCACGCTCCAAAAATAATTCGTAATTAACCCGCTCACATCCGTAAACAATCTAGGAACTAAAGCTTTCAAAGTTACAATAAAAACATTCTTGATCAGGTAATTGTTAACTAAGTATTTTTGCAAGTAACGATTCTTTGCCACAAACAACAGCAAAACCATCTCTGACGTACGAAGTACAAACATCTTTATGCGAACACATTGAAGATATCAAATCGCCAAGAGCGTGTCGAACACGCTAAAGTTGGTACGGTACATATTTTAGCTTTGGAAAAATGAGTTGATAAATTGTTTTTGAATAAATTATCAAATCTTATAATACCTAGCTTACACCCCGCGGTGTTACCCGCGGTGAAATCTGATCGTTCCACAGGAACATTGCACTTTTTCGGGATCAAGAAAATTTATGGGTTAATAGCACAAACTGGTATCCTGGTACTAATTTTCATCCAGATCGGCGGAATGCCGTTTGAGCGTGAAGGTGTAACAAACATACACACACGCAACCATGCATACTTTCGCCTCTATATTTGCGTGGTATTTTTTAAAATTTTGTTTCATCAAGCAAGATATTAGGCGGCGGCGGCGCCTGATTGGTTAGATATTAGGTGCCTTTATTTTGCTTTCCTTTCGTATTGGCAAAGGTTTCGTTGTTTGGGTGGTTATAGAGAGTGACCGCTTTGTTCGTCGTCCCTGGAAGCACTAAAATCAATTGCATATCGTACAAAGAAACAAACCACAGTTGAATTACAGTATCAAATTACTGTTCTCTCTGATGTATTTTTGGTACAAATTTATTTCCGAAATCTTTTGCAGTATATATGACCGTTAAAATTAATTGTTTGCTTCTAGATAAATTATACAATAGAAGTTTGACTACCGAACTCTAAAACGGTTCGAAAAACCCGGTATAGAATAATTTAATACAATCTTGCTCAAACTACTCATTATATGTCAATCAAACTTTTTCGTCGACTAAAATTATAATAAAAACATCTTGAAAAAATCTGCAAAAACCATCGAACCTGTAGCACGTTGTGATGATGAATCAGTAAAAAATTATAGCGCTAAGAAAACATAGAAAGATAATGCCCGTCTATGGTCTGACCAAAAACAAATGATTGGCATTTTTTTTTCTATTTTCTGCGCGCGGCTTCGTATGTGTTGTTTCTATGGAAACGTAAAAAGGTTATTTTTATCTCACGGCAACTGATTTATGGGGTGAAAAGTAGCCTATGTATGTGTTATTCCACAAGAGTCCTCCATCTAGGTCTCCAACGTTCAGTAGATCTAGCGTCAAGAAGTAACAATGCATCCATCCAAACTTTCGCATATTTAAAACTAGCTTCTGCCCGCGTTGTTTCTATGGAAACGTTTTGAGGTTATTTCTATCCCATGGGAACTGATTTATGGGATAAAAAGTCGCCTATGTTTGATTCCAGGGTTAGACTTACCTTTATGCAAAATTTCAGCCTGATCCGTTCAGTAGTTTTGGCGTGAAGAGGTAACAAACATCCATCCATCCATCCATCCAAACTTTCGCATTTATGATATTAGTGGGACTTGTGATACGGTGAAAGTGGGGTTTTCCTAGAACTCCAGCTTATTTCTTTGTCCAAGGCTTTTTGATCTGGTATCAGACTACTTCCGTCAATTTTATTAAATACATATTATTATTTAACAGTAAAATACCTACGTAAATTGAACCGACCTTGCTGCATTTTAGATTGTAAATCCAAAAAGGTTTTCCCTTCTGCGTCGCCTTTGCGTTGGTTGCATCCAGATATCTGAAACATCAGCATTGCAAGATTTGCAAGTATAAATACTTAAAATCAATGAAGTATAAAAACTCGAGAAGTCAATAAAAACTCATTGCTTAAATCAAACGATAAAGTGTAAGTCATTATGCGGTACGCAGATGACATAAGTACATACATTTACATAATTTCACATTATTCCTCGGCCCTGTAAGCTTAGAAATTAGATACCGTGAAACTGTTATTTTACAATACGTAGGTAAAACCATATGACGTCAACATGTAATAAGCCGCACATCATCTCTAATCACGGTTTATTTTCTGATAACACTTAAATTCTTTTTCTATTATCTATCTTTTTGAAAGGTAAAAGAAAAATCTCTACCTTAGAACTCAATATATCGCGAGTATCTACGATCTATATTTTGTCTACTTTAAGATAAACTTCGTGTAGAAAATAAATGATGATTATTATTATCTATATGGCGGCAAGCGCGAGGGTGTCATGTCAAACTAAAGTCGACCTGCTAAGGGTCTATGTCATTTGAACTTGACAGACGCGCCCCCGCGCCGAAGCGCTCTTTTTTCAGTCTGGTTAAACGATTTTGACTAAAAAAAACGCGTCATAGTTCTCAAGTCGACGCATATAATTACAGGATTAAATGAACTCACCTGAGTGAGATTCTATCCTGATTATTTGTGTTGTAAATTCCTTATATTCACTGTAATGTAATCATTAATTCATGCCATAAATCGCGCGTCCAAAGCTGAAACACTATAAAAAAAAAAAAAACTTCCTTGACCTGTAACACAACACTAAATATCATTACGTTCAGAGATTAAATAGATGTAGGTATAGGGCCTGAGCTATGATATCAAAAATAGCGATGGGATGGGAGGGACTTTCTTATATAAGGAATTTACAACACAAATAATCAGGATAGAATCTCACTCAGGTGAGTTCATTTAATCCTGTAATTATTTTTGTTGTAAATTCCTTATATTCACTGTAGATGTTCAGAGAATTTCAAATAGCCCATAATTTTATAAAAAATCACACATTTATTAATATTTTAAGGCACATAACCCTAAAATAATCTTCTTTAAAAAACAGTATTAAAACATTAATCAACCAGCCTTACATTGAGATCAAAAATCAGACATTTCAAAAATATGCTTATTGAAACAAAGGTACTTATCAAAAATCAACAACTATGGCTAGTCTATAGTGAACATATCAATAGTCAACACTAAACTTTATTTTCTTATTTATTCTAAAGAACTACACACAGCTCTTGCAAATAAAACTTGCTCGTTTTCTTGTAAAGGTCTATTATAGTGCTTTGCAAACGTCTTTGATTTAGAGGACCATCCTACTGCTTTTAGAATGCTGTCCACGGTAAGGCCCTGTCTAAGCACTCTTGATGAGGCAGCATGTCTAGTTGAGTGCGAAGAGTAACAAGATATATCGATTCCACTATCCTTCATCACTTGTTTTAGCCATCTACTTAAAGTCTGGCTTGTGGGTCTTTTGAATGGCCTTTTAAAAGTAAGAAATAGGTGATCTAGAGAATTATCTTGTCTATATTGATTTGTTACTTTCATATAATGTAATAATGTCTTTACTGGACAAATCTCTTGCTTATCAATATAAGGCAGGGATATTTTAGACATGCACCTGCCAGGAGCTGAAGTTTTTAACACATCTGATAGTATGATGGTCACTCCACTGTCGCTCAATTTAATATTATTATATCTTATAGACCCTAAAGTTTGCACTCTCTGTCCTGTTGTGAGTGCTAATAACATTATCGTCTTTTTGGTTAATTTTTCTAAATCTAGATCTTCTAGGGGATAAAATTTTTGAAGGTATGATAGAACAATAGCAGGGTCCCAGGTAGAAGAATATTTAGGGGCAAAAGGTCTTATTTTAAAAACCCCCTTAAACCATCGTTTGATGCGGTCATCATTACCTTTATGACTCCCAATTATCAGAGATAGTGCTGAGCGATGACAATTTAATGTTTGATAAGAAGCCCCTTTATTATAAACTGTCATTAGATAACCTAGTATGTTAGGTATTGAGGCGTTAAAAATGTCTTGATTATTTAAAATGCAGAATTGCCACCATTGACGGATACAACTATCATACTGCTTCAAGCTGTTAATGGAAAGAGATTTTAGCATTATTTCTACAGCACTGTCCCCTATCATCCTCCTCTTCATTGATTGCCTGATAATATACAGGCCCCCAGGGTAAGATGTTGATATAGGGGATGTCGAATTCTGGAAGGAGAAGTTAATAGGTCTTTAGAAGGTCCAAAAGTTAAAACCTTACTTACAGCTAGTGATTTTATCAGCGGGTACCATGCTTGAGTAGGCTAAATCGGAAATATCAAAATGCCTTTGGCTTTGTCTGCCCTTATTTTTTGTAATACCTTTAATATTAGAGCAAATGGCGGGAACGCGTAAAAGTAATAACTATTCCAGTCAATTGTAAAAGCATCAATATTCCAGGCAAAGGGATCCCTGTGCCAAGCCACATATTTTATACACTTATTGTTTAGCCTTGAGGCAAACAGGTCAATATCTGGAACTCCAAAAGACTCAATAATTTTTTTAAAAATATTTTGATCTAATTTCCATTCTATATCACTGTTTGAGATGCGAGATTCAAAGTCAGCTTCTACATTATCTTTAGATTTAATATAGGAAGCAAAAATCCATAGTTCTCTATTCTCACACCATTTCCAAATCTCTTTTGCTAAACTGTTGAGCAATGGATATTGAACAGACCCCATTCTATTTATGTAGGAAATAGCAGTTGTGTTGTCAATTCTCATAAGAATCTCGCACCTTCTTAATTCTTTGGCAAAACACTTCAATGCAAAGAATGCAGCTAAAAGTTCCAGATAATTTATATGTAAGTTAACCTCATGCTGGTCCCAAGTACCTCTAGCTGACTCACCATTACAAAATGCTCCCCAGCCTGACATTGAAGCATCTGAGAAAATTTCTTTTGTAAACCTGTATTGTTTAATATTGTTAGATTTTAATAAGATATTTTCTTTCCACCACAATAAGTCTAATTTTGCTTCTTTACTTATATCCATATAGCAGTCATAATTTCCCCCATTACGTTCCAAAGCCCAGAATTTATCTTTTTCTAATACCTTAGTGTAGACAAAACCATAGGATATAGCCATACATACTGACACTAGATTTCCAAGAAGTGTGGCAAAATCTCTTATGGAACAAGAATTGATCTTTAAAAAACTGTTGACAAGGTTTAAGATCTTTTGTCGTTTTTTCCCTGTGGGGCTCAAGGTCATATCTATTGAATTTAATTAATATCCCAAAAACTCTCTAACCATTGATGGAGTCATTTGACTTTTTTCAGTATTAACTACAAAACCTAAACAGGTAAGTAAGCTGTTCACTACCTGTACATAGTTAGAACATTCTTTGTATGAAGACCCTAGACAAATCAAATCATCTAAATAAATCACAACTCTAATCCCTTGTTTTCTCAGATGCTCCACGACCGGCTTCAACAACTTTGTAAATACAAATGGCGAGGTGTTTAATCCCATTGGCAAACAATTATACTCATATAATTTATTGTCATATTGAAATCTTAAATACTTTTTGTACTTTGAATCAATTGGAACTAAATAGTAAGCATTTTTTAAATCAATGGTACACATAAAATCCCCTTTTGACAACAGCTTACATACAGTCCTTATGTCCTCTAGTTTAAAATGGGCTGTATCTACAAACTTGTTAAGACTTTTTAAATTTAAAATAAAACGGTGAGAACCATCTTTTTTAGGAATACAGAATATACTGGACACATATTGATCAGATGAAGTATTACATGGTGAAATAGCCCCCATTTTAAGCAATTCCTTGATTTCTTTACTGATAATTTTTGAGTCAGTTAAATTAGCTTTTGGCTTAGATGATTGCACTGGGCAATTTAATAAAGGAATTTTGTAGCCTTTTAACCATTCTAAAATTACAGGGTCCTGTGTTAATGTTTCCCAACATTTAATGAAGTGAGATAATCTACCTGCAAAGCATACCTCTAGGGATATTTGGCACGGCCCCTGTTTGCTGGGAACCTCTGGTTGTCCAAGGGCTTGTACGGTCGTTGAGGCCGTTGCTGATATGCCCCACGTCTCTGTTGATAATGTTGACGTCGGGGCGCATTGAAGTTTTTTGGCTGATTTTTACTTGAGCCACTGGCTCCTACGGCTTTATTAGTTGATGCTGTTGGTGTTACTTGCGGTTTTGATTTTAGGGCCTGAGAAGCTCGCTTTGGGGCTGAGAAGGACTTGATTGACTCCTCCAAATCAGAAAATAAGTTTTCATTTCGGGTATTGCCTCTAAGGCTTTCTACCAGGTCCTTATCTAGAGATGGGCCTATCAGCCTCTTTCTCAGTTCTGTATAAGTAAAATGTAAGTTGCAAATTACACGGGAGGCCTCTCCAAGCTTTTTCATAACATCTGCCTTACAAAAATCTTTTCTTGAGAGCATTTGAATTGCATAGGCAATGTCCGCAGCAGATTTGCCCAACACTTGTTGACGATCTTGAATAGTTTTGTCACGGGTTTTGACTCCTTGCAACAATACACCCTGAAGTTCTGGGTTGAGCTTGGGTGCTGTTACCTCCTCTACTAATTCGTCTGGAATTATATATGGATCTTCTGTTTGTAGTACAGAATCATGATCTGAAATAATTTTTGGAAAGAGTGAAGAACATTCATTCAAGCACTTGTTTCTCTTTCTCACAGCCAGATTGCCCGCAGGTAATCGCAGGTTCCGATAGCTATTATCCCTTCCAACGGAGGGGTACAAATTTGCATGGCAAATTGTAAGTATCAAACTCAACTTCTTGTGAAGAAGTAGGTTCGTAGCTAATGGCACAAAGGTATACTTTATGAAGGCCTCTGGGACTTCTTTCCACTGGAAAGATACATTAAGCACTGCCAAATGTAATAAGATCTCAACTTCTGCTGGAGAAGAGGAGTAAGGCCCAGACATTAACTAACCCAACGAAACCACTCCCTCATCAGTCTAAACCAACTTGCGGTGGTAGATTTTATGAAAAAATTGTTGAAAACTTTCTGAAAACTGAAACAAAACTTTTTAGACCATACCTTCTTTACTGTCCAAGGCGTCCAACCGACGCCTTTTATATTTCTCCAATTTTCTTTCCAACTTGTGGATTTTATCTTCATATTTTCTTTTCGGCATTCTTACACTACTCGATTAACCGTATTCAATGGAGAATAATCGACTTTCAGAACTTTTTAGCAATAATAAAAGTTTTTTGCAATAAAAATGGACGCAACGAAAAAGCGCGAAAGAACGAATGATATTTAGTGTTGTGTTACAGGTCAAGGAAGATTTTTTTTTTTTTATAGTGTTTCAGCTTTGGACGCGCGATTTATGGCATGAATTAATGATTACATTACAGTGAATATAAGGAATTTACAACAAAAATAATAATACTCGTATATTTTTTTATGTATGACCACGCATAACTTTTTACAGAGCAGTCCGATTTCGATAATTATTTTTTTTATTGGAAAGGGAGGATACCCCGGAGGTGGCTCCATTTAAATTTGCAAAAAAAATCCAACCCTAAGGGTAGGAAAACAGGGGATGATTGATTGGATTGATTGTTCACTCACTGATTGTAATGTTTGACCACGCATAACTTTTTACAGAGTAGTTTGATTTTGATAATTCTTTTTTCTATTGAATAGGGTATACCTCGATGTGTCATAAACTAAATTAGACTTGAATTTTAACTAGATGTCGCCACTAGAAGAATTTGAAGTCGCTTTATCCTTTTTTAAAAGACGCCAAACTATTTTGGAAAGAAATAGCCCTTATTGAAAACATATGAATTCCGATGACTTGTACAAGCTGCGTTTGTCTTGTCATTGAACGTAAATAAGGGGCGTGTATTGCCTGGCACGCGATTGACTAAATAAGTGACATTTGACATGATACTATGTGATGAGATGTCTATTGTTTTGAGCATAATGATGTGCCTTAGTCACGTCAGGTGTCAAACAACATTATGCGAACGAGTATGTAGGAATTATGTTTGGAGGGCTTGCTATGTTTTTGGCAGCTATGTGTACCTACTACCAACCAAATTTTGGAATAAACCTCCTCTGATATGCACCTATTCGCTCTTATCAGGATGGGGGTACCTAATGCCATAATCCCCATGCTGGGCAGGCGGGTTGGGAATGTTGGGATCGCAGTTCAGTGGTGGATCTGTTATGCAAGAGGCTTTCCTGCCCGCCCTTTTCCCTTAGAAATTAGTTCTTACGGTACCCGAAATTGATATTCAACCCGAATCAAAAACGTATAACATTCTACCTAATCTAGCAAATAATGGTCAATTTTAATAGAATATCAGAACCATTTCTTTCATATTTACGCCTTAAATATGAAAGAAATGGTTTAGAAGTTCGATATGATATTGCTTGTTTGCGATTAAGGCCGACCCAAATCAGCGCCACCAGTTTTTGATACCTATCATAAGCTTATTTTTAATGCGTCTATAAAAGTTTTATTTTGCATAGTGTAGGCAGAGATGCGAAGTTGCTCTTTTTGCTCACCATCGTGGCCAAAAAGAGCAGAGAGGTCGGGTTAGCGCCTTAATTAAAAAATCAATTAAATAAACTACATAATTTGTAACAGACGGTATAATAGAACTTACATATTCCATGACGTCAAGGCTTTGATATAGTTGCACTGCTGATTGAGAAATAGATTGTTGCTGTTGGTTTTCCCATCTAATTGAACAAGTTGTCTTATTTCTAAGTTAACAATCGCCAACGTTTAAGTCGGGACTCTACCTACCATAACCTAGTGGAAGTTTCGCTGCATGACATCATGTTATGGCTTTTTTCGCGTCCGACTTCCAAAATCCCGTGATAATTGTACGTAATTAACCACCTATTGTGCTAGATCCTTATAATTTTGCGGTTTTTATTGTGGTCAGCAGGTCGGGCTTGGCCGGTGTTAGTAATTTCTGGGGTTCCGTTGATCAACCGACTATGCATTACAGGCCCCCATAAAAGCCAATAAGGCGTTTAACCAGGGGGAGGCCTGCGTCTAGCAGTGGACAAATATAGGCTGTTGCGGTGAGGTGAGTTCATCAGCGGAAAAGAAAGAACTCTTTCTAGATGACTATATAGTGAACTAGCTTCTGCCCGCAGCTTCGCACGCGTATTTTCGGTATAATAAGTAGCCTATTGTTTAAGTTCTAAGTTTATTGCGAAATTTCATTTTGGAGATCCAAAGTAACAAAATTTTCATATTTCACAATCTTACGCATTTGAAATATTAGTAGGATATTGGCATTGATAGGAAATAATAGGGCTGTTCTTTGAACGTAGTGTCGTAACTGATAGTGAGAAAAAGTTAATACGAGAATAAATCATATTGCGTAACCCTCGTGCTTGGGTCGTCTCACACTTGGCGGTTTTATTCCATCTGAGATATCCGTGTCCATAACCACAAAGATTTTCTGATGTCAATAATAATCAGTATGATGATTACTGAATCACTTTGTAAGCGGATAGGCCATGGTAATAACGGCAGACTTTATGCGCCAGCATATCTAGAGAAGAACTTGATACTTACATTCATAAATAATGTATCTTTATCTACCTATATATCTGTAGATTTTTTTTCTACCTGAGGGCTTCTCGAAAGTTGTACCAGAATCCGCATTCCATTAGTGTGTCCTTCACTTTTATATTTTTGATCTACAATTTGAAAATCGGAATAGGTACTGCGTATACGACACGATTCTCGCCTGCTTGTTGGATTTCCGCAAAGATAAGTTCATTGAACCGTATTATGAAAAGCAAGGGTTTCTAATAAAAAGGGCCATCTTCACTCTAATCATATGTGTCTAAGTCATCATCATCATCATCATGCTGGTCTTTTCGGGATCCACTCTTGGATGTTGACCTCTTCCCTTATTTTCCACTCCACGATCTTGGGCCCGTCCGATCCAGTTCCGGTCTCCGTGTCTTCTAATATCGTCCACCCAACAGTTCGGTGGTCGTCATCGTCCTCGAGTGTCTGCTCTGGGTCTCTCCAGAACTCTCCTGGTCCAACGTGACGCATCCATTCGGGCTATGTGTCCTGCCCTGCATAGGTTACGTACATCGCCAAAAATCCTACTAATATTTAAATGCGAAAGCTTGTGGAATGTGAAATTTTTGTTACCTAGGCTCTCTAAAACTACAGAACAGTCAACCAATCAATATGAAATTTGGCATACATTTAGAATGTGGCCTAACTTAAAAAGTCGGCTATTTTTTTAGGGCTTCGGCACCCGGTTTAGAATAAAGGCTTTGATAATATACATATCACGTCCAACGAGAAACCAAAACATAGATAAAAAGTCCGTCTATGCAATGTTGTCTATTTTTCTCAAAATAGTGATTGAATTTCTGATGTTGTCATTGTTGTCATATCTGTTGTAAAATATGAAAATTATAAACTGAATGTTTTTCTCTAACAAAGAAAGGAAATAATTCAATAAATTGCTAAAGGTAGGTACATTCTATGGATAATATAATATTTAAACCTTCGTGTGTAAGAAGTCACAGATGTATTCGCTTTTTCTATGCACATGTTTTTTTCCGTTCACTGATGTGTCCTTTAGTAAGGTAGGTACCCTACCTACCACGCCAACGAAGTTGCGGGTAACAGCTAGTATGTATATAAAATAATTTAATATAATTTTTTTTTAATTTGTCCCGCCTCGGGACAAATATTTGTACGATCTGCAGATATTTGTTCAGGGTGTTCTGGTCGTTTTCTATGTAAAATAAAAAAAATATCTATGTACTCGTATATTATTATGTAGGTACCCATAACACAAGCTCTGCTTACCTTGGGGCTAGATAATGCTGTGTGATTTGACCAGCATTATTATTATTAACAATATAATATCGCTGGTTCTCGAATTGCAAGTGAGGGGTATTTCCTACTATGCTACCAACGCGACTCATGGCTAAACGGAACCTACTATAAGAATGCATTCTTATTTTTGAATGACCTTGTTGAAACAAAAATAGACCATCACTTACAGAACCTACGAGGTTTTTGCGATTTTGTTCGTTTTATACATAATGCAAACTCAATAACGAATTCAGTATCATCAGCTTAACCGATAGACGTCCATTCATTCACTCCTGGACATAGGCTTCTCCTAAATAATAATACGGAATTTGCTATTACTTAATATCATTATACACTCATTTATTCTTAAATCTCGTTTATAAAATACATTTTTTACTGTAGAAAATAAATATAATATCGTTATTATTATTGGGAACCGTGGACAGTGACAGTGATCACAGGGACTACTTAATTAACGAAACGATATTTGAACAAAAACATTCTCGTATTTATTTCGGATCTGTATTTGACGACAACTGTACAACTTACGTCTCGTGGCTTGCGGTCCCAGTCGACGGATTCAAAAATGTAATCCGGCGACTGGGACCGCGGTCCAGATACCTAGTGGCCCCAGTCGACGGAAGCCTCGAACAGCGGTATACGCATTGGCGGATTTACCAGCAGGCTGAGTAGGCTAGGGCGGCAGATTTTTGGAGCGGCAAATTTGGGGGCAGATTTTTTAAATTATCAT
This sequence comes from Eupithecia subfuscata, assembly GCA_963564075.1. Lineage (NCBI taxonomy): Eukaryota > Metazoa > Arthropoda > Insecta > Lepidoptera > Geometridae > Eupithecia > Eupithecia subfuscata. The sequence continues at coordinate 6,003,066 of OY751117.1, read as the reverse complement.
TTACCGAATGTACGAGTACATCATTGTGTAAGTAGCACACATTACCCTGCCTTATCATTATCAATCATGATTAAGCTTTGAGTAGCTTAGAAATATACCTAAAAACTATTTCTCGTGCAATTTCAACGAAAATGTCATGTCCTAGTTTATTTTTACAATCAAATTGTAAAAATAATCTAGGACATGACAATTGTATAGGCAAAGGCGGCAAGAACTTTACAGCCTATACCTTGAAAATGTGTAAATCCGCCACTGGGTATACATGAATGAAATACTGTGGTCATATAGAAATAACCGAGAAAATATTAATTTACTTAGGTACCTGTTTGATGCATCGAAGTAGTTTAAGGTTGTAAATAAAATCGACAGGTGCGTGTCGCCTCGCACACGGAGGGTTCCGTATCATCGTACAAAACTTTAGCAAAATAAACCCTAATACGTGGTTTTTTTGATGAATCGAAAAAAGCGAAAAGCCAACATGACGACGCAGTCACCCATCCAAGTACAGACCGCTCCCGACGTTGTTTAAATTCGTTGATCGGTACTCAACGTGGAATGCACCTTGGCCCCCTTAATTAATAAATTTATTTTATTTTTTAGATTTTTTGTTATAGCGGCAATAGCAACAAACAGCTTGTCAAAATGTCAACTGTCTACCTATTACGGTTTAAGAGACAAACATACCTACAGCAAAAATAGACCAAAAATTACATGCGAGCATTTAATTTTAATATTTATATTATTTTTATTATCTAACCTAACTAGAGATTCTTAAGGAAACCCGGTCCACCTCCACTCTCAATACCTATTGCCACGCCCTGCTAGGGTACCATTTGTATTGTATGTTAACTTGACAAGTCTTAGCCTGTACACCGAAATGTTGTATACTTATAATTTTTCATGTGTCTCACCTTTGACAATAAAGATATTCTATTCTATTCTATTCATTGTGTCTCTTATGCATTATTTAGATACTAAGACCTACAAATGTACACAATGATTGCAATAAATAAATATGAATATGAATATTTGGTATAGCGGAAAGAGAAATACAAATTCTGCGATTATTTCTGTCTACCTTTTACGGTTTATGAGATACAGTACAGCCCGCTGACGGGCGGACAGAACGGAACCCTAAAAACTAACACACAACCAAATAGAAACGCGCGAAAAATAAACTTTTTGGGGTAACATAATGAGATCTTTGCGAAGGTGACCGTTTATTCTATCTGAATGCAAGACTTCACTAACAAACGTAGCGATTCAGTTATAGTTAAACGATTCGTCCTTACCTTACCAAAGAAGATCCTTTGTAATTGCTTAGATTTTAAAATTGTAGACAATTTTGTATTCTTCAAGACCACATTATAATAGCTAAATATATTATGCTTTTAAATGAAATAACTAGAAGATTTACGTAACCTCATAAAATTTGTAATAAGTAACATAGCCTTCATCAGTACCGTTAAAAATCCTAAAACATTGAAAGACGAGGCTTCCGTCGTTTGGGACCGCTAGATAAAGGACCGCGGTCCCATTCGCCGGATTGATTTAATTTTATTATTTTTGTTCCGTCAAATGGGACCGCTCTCGAAATGATCGAAAAAATCTATTGTTCAAGGCTAATAAAGTACAGTCGAAGGAAAAAGTAGGTAGGTACCTATAGAAAGTAAAAGAACAAAACTCTTTGATTAATGAAATGACCATAATGTCCATAATAACACATTTTAAAATGACATATCTTCCGATAAAGTATCTGACCATAGTTATCTAGTACTCCTAATGTGCTCATAACACAAGCTCCACTTGGCTTAAAGCCAGACGATGCTGTGTGAATTGTTCAGCATTATTTATTTATCCGACATAGCTTAAAGAATTACCAAGCTGAAGTGGCAGTGGGAACGCTATATCTCGCGAGGAACCGACAACCGCTGGGGTAAATGTTTTCTTGAGTAGAGGCGGCGACTCGGCAAGCGTAGTGTGGGACGCCCTCCGGCCAGGTGGGATGACGATCTGCGAAAGACTGCAAGCAGAAGCTGGATGCGGCAAGCTAGAAAACAGGGCGGTATGGCGGTCATTAGGGGAGGCCTATGTCCAGGAGTGGACATATAGGTTACGATAGGCTGATGATAATGATGATTAAAGGTGATAATTCTTTCTCAACGACGTTATAGTTACATAAATCCTTAACATTGTCTCCCAAAAGTTTCCTTATGGCCGACCAAAACAGCATAGTAATTCTATCGATGCCTTCAGTTTTGCCTTCAACCTATTTGTACGCTGCTTGCATGTTAATGTAGCATCTAGATTTGGATCATGGTTCCTATTCCGTTGTTCTCGTACTTGCTTCCGTCCGATCCACCGAGGGCATTGACCTTGTATGTTTTTTAAGCTTTCTTAATTGAGCGAGCGATTAATTCATATTTTGAACATTCACAATCTTGAAGCGTCTGACGTTATTCAACCTCAGAAGCGCGTCTACTGGATCGGTATGCGAGCGTACGGAGCGAAATGATTTGTTGCTGTGTGTTGATTTATATGGTATAGCGTGCGCTGGATCGGCATATCTGCCGATACCGATGCCAGAGACCGGTATTGTTGTCACTACGAGAATATTGTGGCGGATGACGTCATCGGCAAACTCGAGCGCTTTGAAAATACCTATATTTACGATGCAAAATCAGAAACCAGTAGACGCACCCAATCATATTGTAAACTAGTTTATGCCCTTCGCGCGCGTTGTTTCTATGGAAACGATTAAATTTTCGATTGTTTGATTCCAGGATTAGAATTACCTGTATGCAAAATTTCAACCCAATCCGTTCTGTAGTTTTGGCGTAAGGAGGTAACAAACATCCATCCATCCAAACTTTCGCATTTATAATATTAGTGTGATTGTACTGACGCCTCATACGCTGCGTACGGTCTGATACCGACCCAGTTGACGCGTAACTTTAGGCTGGTGTTCACCAAAAGATATCGGATGATAAGCAAGCAGCTTCGTCAGTTAACTTCGGCTTAAAGAATTTATTCTCATTAAAAAAAAAACTTAAAAACTTAAACTAAACTTACTTCTGTGAAAAACAATCAAGATGTTTTTGCCCGATAATCTTTTTGAAGAACTTATATATGACTTAACTGCCTTAGAGGTTGTATTTAAATACAGAAAGGTCACCAACTAGGTATATGGACTGCCGAACCGTGGCAGAATGGGGAAACTGGATGCGGCGAGCTCAGGAGGCTATGCCGACGTCCAGCCGTTGGTTACTTTTTGCTGAAGACCCATCTTCAGACAGGTGGCGAGCGTTACACTAAAATTCATGAAAATGTGCAATCTTAGCATCCAGCACGCCACAGCGATTGTATGTATATTGCTACACTGGTAATTGATTGCATTGTGCTGATTTATTGGGTGATTGTTGTAACAAGTTAGTTCATAATCATCTCAGCCTGGAAGTGATCTTATTCCTTAATTTTTACTAGCTTCTCTGATTTTTGCACGTTGTATTCGAGATTCATAATCTCGAATACAAGAGTCCTGTAAGGTCTAAAGGAAATAAAGCACTTTGATATTTGATACGAGGATTTGAATCTCGATGTACCTACCATCGACGGAAGATCTGCCTTTGCACCACTAGGATGATTTTTCTGTGAAGTGACCGGTTGCTACCAACGGTTGTTGGATTTCTTTTGTTTTTAAAGACCAATGGGAGCTTCGTATTTCGTGGGTTACCTGACCAGACCCACTTTTGCATGCTAATGTTAGTAGAAGTTATTTGAAACTAAAATATTATTAACATCTGTGTAAACTACACTATGTTCAAGCAAATAAATTATCTTTATCTACGACTCATTTTATAATGCGAAAAAAGTGGGTAAAATACGAAATAACTTAGGATACCTATTTAGGTTTTTAATTCAACATATTTCATATTAATACATATGAATTACCAAGAAGTTATAGAACAATAGAAAAATAGACAAACAAAATAAGAAGGCGTGACACCAACGCAAAGCAAAAGAGTTTCGAACTGGATAGGTAGATCTTTTGCTGATGGTACCAAACGCCGTATTTCCGTCGACCCGCGCTGCTAACGTTATTTTGGCATTCGAAACTGTACACACACAAAAACCATGGAAAGTTTGTAGTAATTCGAGTATGGTCGTGTTCTTCTGGGGAAAACCCGACCCAACCCACTGCGCTGACGAAGAACGTCCAGAGTAATTAACTTTGGTTTTCGTAAAGATGAATTGTTTCATGTTTTGAAATTGACTGACTGACAATAATGACTTGAGGTTCACCTGGATCCCTATTCTGCTAAATTAAGCACTTCACTGTGACTATGATATCGTCACAAAATCACACATTTTGGTTTTCTACCTTAGATGAAAGAACTTGTAGATGGAGGGACAAAAGTGTCGAAGTTAAAACCATTCTATCAATCTCTCCGTGCAAATAGAACCCCACACACTATCTAGACTAGAGTTTTTTTTATTTAAGCGTTATACTGTAACGTGTCGACTGTGCGACGATGCCATAGTAAAGCGATTGGCTAAAAGAATTGGGCCCGTGGATCTTGCACTCTGCGATTGTCTAGTTTCATCTCGATCTCTTATGTTCGCTGTAATAAAACGTCTTCATATATTTTAAAAAGAAGAAAAAGGAAATAGGGTGATAAGAGGGCAGAAGCCTGACCAATAAAATTGAATTAAGAACATCAAAAAACCCCCCTGGAGCCTTCATATATTCTTTCCTCTCTACTCGACTATGGAATCAGTAACATGACCGCGAGCGCAGGTCTCTGAATATCATTGTCCGTCTATATTATTCTTACCGTTATTCAGATTCTCATTATATTATTTAACTGGTAGGTACCTTGGTAGGCGTGGAGGTATAAAAACAAATAAAACAAGACGGGCTCAGTTTTGCTGTTTTATTTCTTGCTCGAAATTGGCCTCCCCTAATGACTGCCATAGCGCCCTGTATACAGCTTGCCGCATCCAAAATCCGTCTTTCCCAGCCCATGTCCAGTGGACATAGATATAGACCGATCATGGTGATGATTATTTGTTGTTGACTAATGACCCGACCGCAACAATGAGAATCAAAGGCTGTGCTTGATCTGAATACGTAATTGTCGTTCTCACCTCGTTTAGTAAGGGCGCTACCATACTAAACGCTTCAATGACATCTATCGATGATATAATGTAAGCTAAGCCATTACTCCAACGTCATTAAACGATAGAGAAGTGAGATGCATCAGACGCGATGTCTGAAATATGGTCTTCCAGATTCTGTGCCTTCAACCCAAACCCTTCTCCTTATCTCTAATCCCCAGCTCGGTATTGATTGAGAGCTGTAAACTCACCAAAATGTGTCTTGCATTACTCTACTAATCTATCAACACCCTTAGTTGTCGTGGTTGACATCACGTCGTCATTTCAATCAATTATAATATCACGTGACCACAGTTGCTGTATCATTATGACGTGTTTAATCATTCTAGAATTCTGGATGGATAGGTAAACTGCCTTAACGTTATTTGGGAGTCACCAATTAGAACGTCATAAATGAACTTTTGTCGAAAACAAAGCTATTAAATGGAAACGGTTTTGCTTTGAACCTGGGGTCACATCAATGTCGCGAATATGTAGTTGCATTTAATATTTTTCATTCCGCGTATGTTCTATTCACAATTAAATTTCGTCCTCAGCATGTCTTCTGTGAGTTAGAGGACAAACAGAAATATGAAGTTCATTTTCATAATTTAACGACGAACGGAGTGATTTTTTGTGTGCTGTGATCTTCGGCTTTTGCAGCTCTGCAGACTTAGTTTTTACGAACTTCGTCAGACGCATGGGTAGCACACTGCACAAAAAAGCATGTTTACTTACTTATGATTTTTCCGAAATGAAGAATTTATCCCCGGTATTACGAATTTGTGTTGATAATACAAGACGTTGACATTGAAGAGTTCAACGCACTCTTTTCTTTATGTCTCCCTGTTTCGAAAGGTAAGTAGTATACGCACTACAAAATCCGAAACCCTTTGCGCCACTTGAAATGTTTTTTGAATGAGTCACCAATTACGAGTCACGATAAAATAAGGTGTTATTTAATATTTGTTGCCATTTACCGTAACCACACAAAATTATTCACACTTCTTTTATGGCTTTTAGTAAAAAAATGTTTTTGACTGGTTAAGATATTTTTTTTATCTTTATTATGTAATCTACTAGCTTCTGCCCGTAGAAGTAGAAACCCGGCTTCGCACGCGTATTCAGGTATAATAAGTAGCCTATTGTCTAAGTTAGGCTATGTTCTGAATGTACGCCAAATTTCATCTTGATCTGTTCAGTAGTTTTAGAGATATTAGGGTCGATTTTTCAATCCTCAGATGAACAACCAGATAGCTTTTATTCGATGAATAGCGATATTCTTGGTTTTTCAATGGTCGGATTGTAGTTAACAGCCCCAACTGAGGAATAAAGTAACCTGCAACTCTGAGGGCCAGATTAGGTTTTATCTCCTTGATAAGTGTGACTTTTTAGGTTATGTTTGGTTATATTATAAGCCGCTACCCCATAGCCGGGATTTTGAAGCGCTGTGTCGCCCGATTTGTTGCGATTTTGTAGCGCGATTCATTACCCATAGCTGCGTTTTTGGAAGCGCAATTTCTAGACGCCGCCGCCCGCCGCGCGCCGCCGCCGCCGCCGCCCCCCAAAACGGAAGACGCGGCTGTGTGTAAGATGGCATGCCTCCTAATACTAAATTTTCCGTGAACAATTATCGCAAATCGCAGGACGCGGAAACGCGGCGTCCCACTTCTATCGCGTCGATAAAATCGCAGCAGTGTGTAAAAATGTACTGCTAACAAATCGCGCGACGCAATCGCGGTTGTGGGGGGGTATTTATAAAGAGACGAGAAAAAACTAAATCTCTGGAACTACAAGAGTTACGAAGCTGAACTTTGCATGTGCGTTTCTTTTAGGACGTAGTCAAACACTATGGACGGGTTTTTAGAAATTTTCTTTCTAAGAGGGGAAACGCGGGTCAAATTGGTTTTTCCTCTTTTCAAAGTTTGTGATATTGTGTATTTTTTGATGATTTTTGTGTTTTTTTGTAATAGGTATCTAAGGCGATATTAAGACAGCAACTATTACTAAGTTTACTAAGATTTCAGTATTCAACATTGAAACGGACTCAATTTTCATTTCTTTAAATTAGTAGATTTTCAGAGAAGGAATTAAAACTTTTGCGATGACAGTGCATAGAAAAAATATTATTTGAGGTATATTTAATTGCTCCACGAGAACGAAAATGGGTCCGTTAGTTTTATTATATTTAATTGCATTATTAATTTTGAGAATGAAATTGGGTCCGTTAGTTTTATTATATTTAATTGCATTTATATTGTTTTACTCAGAAATACCTACCTTCCTATACTTTCATCGTTCATTTTAGATATCGTGATCGATATCTAAAGTGAACGAGAGAGAGAAGGATGCGGGTTCAAGTCCCGTCGAAGCCGAACATTTTTCGGATATTTTTATTTTATTTTGGATATCTTATACTCTATTCTGTGAATGAGGATGGGCAAAGGAAGGCCCCCCCTTATTTTGCTAATAAATTAAACGAACTTATATAAACCCTTTATTAAGACAAACAACACAACTTAACGACCTTAGAATTTATATTTATTATTACAAGATAATTACACGCGACTTTGCACCTGTTTTTCGTAACGAAAAACCTTACCTGACTTATTTTAGGCTCAGGTAGCTACACAATTTCATTTCATTTAAGATATGGCATATTTTGAAATAAATAAAATTAGTCTTTATCTTAGCTCGATACACAATATTTACATTATTTACATAACATAGCATATTTCAAAACATTAAATCATAAAACATGGGATTAATTTGAACTTTACAAATATGTAACCACCAAAAAACTATCTCAAATTTATATTTATTGCATGACTTCGTTAGATCAATCCTGAGTTTTCATCCTGTATTGAATAACTATAGGTAACTCTTTAGAAATCATTCTTGTTTAAAACTATGTACCTATTTTTATAACATTATCTTTGGGTAGACCTAAAATATCATAAATCTAAAGACGGTCTCTGTGCAAACAGTGTCGTAGTACCTTTGGACACTGACAGGAATTTCAATAAATATACTCGGCTAAAATATAAGTAAAATGATCTTATCTGTCTATTTATCTAATTTCCTGTTACCCTTATTGATGTTTTCACACCGCAGTAAATCGAACATGGTAACTTATTTTCGAATACAGTTCGATATCAATATCACCGTTTATTTAACCAGTCCTGTTTGATCATGTCCGCTCCTTTCTCACCGATCATTATCACCGCAGCGTTCGTGTTACCACTCACTATTGTCGGCATTACACTAGCATCTATCACTCTTAAGCCCTCAACCCCCATGACTCTCAGTCGCGGATCCACAACCGCTTCCTTGTCCCACGATGGACCCATCTTAGCTGTCCCGCACTGGTGGTATATTGTCATCGAAATATGTCTGACTTGGCACTCGATATACTCGTCCGACATGAACTTGTGTTGCTTGCAATTTGGCAGAGGTTTCGTGTACAGTCTTGAGCCAAATTGCTTGAATGGGGACGCATTTGCTACCTGCATGGCAATCTTGATACCCTCCACTAGTCTCGCTACGTCCAGTTCGTTTTCATGGTAACGAGGATTCATAATGGGATAATGGAACGGATTGGAACTCCTCAATCTTACATAACCTCTTGTATTGGGTCGCAGTAATAAAGGCATAATAGTCCATGCATCTTTATTCGCTATAGGTTTGTAAACTGAGTCGTAGATTTCATCGGTCAATCCTAGAATTTTTCTTACAACTTGTCCATTGTCTGATGAAAACCCGGCCGGTGCCATGTGGAACTGAATGTCTGGCCATAAACCAGAGCTGTTTGCATATTTAGTGTTGACAAACGCTATTCCTTCTAAGCCACCCAAAGTAGTCATCGGTCCTCTCTCATTGACCACGTAGTTCATAGTGACGGGGAAAGCTTCAAATCTGTTCTGGACTATAGCAACTGGTTTGTCAACTAGGAATGTGAGTCCACCAACGCCGACGTGGTCTTGTAGGTTCTCACCTACTGGTAAATCTTTGAGCACCTTAATGCCAACGTCTTGTAGATGTTCCTTTGGTCCAATCCCCGACAGCATTAACAATTGAGGACTATTGATAGCACCCGCTGATAGAATTACCTCTTTCTTTGCATGAACAACTCTTTTCACTCCGTGTTTTACATATTCAACTCCGTAAGCTTTCATTGTTACTGGATTTATCAGAATTCTCGTGACTTGTGTGTTTAAGGAAATATCCAAATTCTTTCGGGTTCGAACTGGGCGTAAGAAAGCTTTTGCTGTGCTGCATCTTGAACCGCGCCTGATGGTTCCTTGCGCGATCATGAATCCAGTTTGTACGGCTCCATTGATGTCTCTATTCTCGTAACCGATCTCGACACCACCTTCAACAAACGCAGCGACTAAAGGCGATCGCCACGGGGCTTCTTGCACGGTTAGATATCCTCCTCGCCCGTGGTATGCGGTCTTGGCGAGGTATGGATTCCTGTTGTCTTCAGATTTGATGAAATACTTCAGCACGTCGTGGTAACCCCAGCCAGGATTACCGAATTGTTCCCATTGGTCGAAGTCGTTGCGGTTTCCTCGGACGTAGATCATGTAGTTGAGTACACTGGATCCTCCAAGGACCTGAAATTTAAGAAAATACATATGGTTTAAAATGTTCTTAGATGTGTAAATTTTGTACCTAGTATTATTGAGGGTTAAAGTACCTTTAAACGATACTAGGTTTTATCAAGTCAAATAAAATAAACAAAGTTCCTAGCATTTACTTGGAGCACGGCTCAGTTCAAAAAGAAATAGCTTTCAAAAATGTTTGCTTCGATGTAAACTAAAGGCGCTCACGTTCTCATGCGACGTAGTCGTCTTCGCATATTGAATGTAGCCTACTATTTAATACATTTGTTTTTATTTGAAGTTAGATTCATTTTGATTTAATTTTTATTACATTTTTTATTAAACCTGTGTTGTCCTACTGCTGGGCAAAGGTCCCATTTTAATATTGGCTTTTTTTATGTTTCTCAACGACAACTGTTTTCACTAGTTTGTAAATCTATTTATTACCTTGCCCCTCGGCCAACTGCATCTATGTTTCTTGAATCCTAGGCAGGCGTAGGGTGTGGGCTCCGTCTTGTACTGCCAGTCCAGTTTCGTTAGCTGCAGGTACCCTGCTAGCGAAGGGACGTCTGTTATCTCGTTTTCATCCGGACCTGGAATTTTAGGCGTTTAATTAGTCTTTTTGTTTGTATGGAGCAAAATTTTTGTGTAATTGATACAAAAATTTGGCTGAAATTAATGAGAACTAGTTTTGAAATTGAGTCACAAAAACGGCTGATTATTACAAAGACAAGCAATTTGACTGCCAATTTTGATGTCCATTGTCAGTGGGGAAATCATGAGAGCTTTTGAATGAATTTCCGGAGCACTTACCACTTTCTAACAGAAGCACATTCCAGTTCTTGACCTCGGTGAGCCGATTTGCGACAACAGCTCCTGCTGAACCGCCCCCTACTACTATAAAATCATACTCCCTCCGAGGTTCCTTATCCAACACCCTCGATTCTGGATCATATGCATTGTAGTTGTGGTACGTCAGTGCCCCAAGCAGCAATGGTATCAGCCACAGGCCGGTCACGCTGACGGTCTTCAGGGCCGTCGAAGCCAGAAGCACGTGGATTGCCATTTTCCAAAATATCACAGTTTTCTTTTACTTTTGCCAGTATCACAGCATAATTGAACGCTTTGGTTGTTCGGACTAGTCTCTCGTGGGGGTAGGTTCTATTTGTGGCGATCTGGGGGTTTGCTTTTGCGCATTGGTTTTGTAGCTGGTGCTGGATGGCGGCAAGTAGGCATGTTATTCCGTATCGCAGTAGCTTGTGATGTCCCCGTTTGTTCTAATCTGAAACATAAATTCAAAATATTATTATCATTTTATTGGTTGAAAACAAAAGAACAACATCTTTGGAAAACAATAGATAATCGCGCAATTAGCAGCTACGTCGGTTAATTTTTACATAAGAGGTATGAAAACTTCTGTCAAAAACGTCGATTAAAATATAATGAGGCGTTTTCTGTCGAAAATAGTCCAAACTAAGGGTGCGTTCCGATATACGATTACAGTGCTGATAGCGATCACAAAATATTTTGCGTTCCGAATTACAAATCACGATAATGACATTTGACATGTGCGCTCATCGTGATTTCAATTTGTAGCATGGTTGGTGATATCACAAAATGGCGTATGTAATGACACGTTATCGTCGTCGCTCTCACGGTAATACGGAACGCGTGTGAGCGCAATGATATCGATTTTAGCCTAATTCTGAATGCACCCAAATACACCGTGCTTATTTCGACATGACATCCCATTGACAACCTTTCTCCCCTCCGTTAAAAATCCACGCCATAAACTAGTTCCAAGGTAAAGAGGGGATTTTTCCTTTTTGAGAATCGCCTTATTGTCCGATCATCTTTCCATGAAAACATGATTCAGTGATCTATGAAGTTCTATGTAATATTTTGTTTGATTTCTATATCAAAGGAGTTCTACGCCCCTGCGAGCGCGTTTATGTCTTTTCTTAGCTACAATTGAGCCATCAGTTTTTGGTATCTAATTCGTGTACTAAGTGACTTATTTCCTTTTCCAGGTATGGTGTTAAAGTCCGTTTTCGCTTTTTCGATGCTTCTACCCAGATTGGTAAGATTTACCTATAATATTAGTTTGTTCCTCCTGCTTGGAGAGCAGTAGCATAAAATGGTTCAAGTCGAAAATTTTGTTTAGATCGTCATGCGTCATAAATATATTTGAACGTGAATTTACACAACCCTATCATATGTATGACGACCCCCGTGGCGCAGCGGGCGAAGGTCTGCCTGCGACGCAGGAGGTTGCGGGTTCGATTCCCGCCTCGGGACCAATGTTTGTACGATCTGCAGACATTTGTCCAGGGCGTTCTGGATGTTTTCTATGTATAATAAAAAAATATCTATATATGTAGTGTATTGTATTATGTATATCAGTTATCTAGTACCCATAACACAAGCTCTGCTTAGCTTGGGGCTAGATAATGCTGTGTGAATTGTCCAGCATTATTTATTTATTTATATGTACAATTAAAACCAGATAGCTTCTTGTAAAGATCAACATTCCGGTTTGCAATCATCGGGCGTCTACAAGATTCCCGTCATTAAAATTACCATAATAGACATGTAAAGCAATGTTTTATATGATCGGAAGTAAACTTGCCAGGCCGATGGTATATCAGTCTTGTGCTAGAAAGGGACAACAGCTTCCTACCTGTGCGGAAGATACGATCTGATTTCCTGACATCACTCGCTCCCGGGGCGTTCGTGAAAGTAATCTATGGTTCGATCGATGATACAATACTTTTGTCTCTGTAATAAACACAAGATCTAGCATCGATCGTTGCGGAAATGGAATTGCTCTTATTTCAAAGTTGCTGGCAATATCCCGCTTGATTGTTACAGAATAGGTAAAGACACATAATTTATTAATTTACTTGTTTTTGACGTGACAACGTCTTATAATTCGATAGAGCCGGCTGCACGCACGAAAAAACATGACGTCATGCGGCGTTACCTCATGCGGCGTTACCTCGCTCTGAGGCGTTCCATGTAAGGCTTGTTGTCACGTTCAACTATCGTCAGTAAACCGATTTTACAGACAACCAATTTTTTTTGCCCATGGCTACGCACTGTGTGCTTTACCCGAATACAAATCGAGCGAGGTTCGCCCTATGTAGGCTATCAGAGACACTGGAGATTACCATGATGATAACCTGCTACTTCGCATCTGATCACTCTATACTTCAGCTCTTTGGGAGAAGTGTTCAGAATGCAGAACAGAGCAGTACGTGTCATAGACGCGCCCGGTCGTCTAATATTCCGCTCTCTGAAGGTCATGACGGTCTAATTATCTTTCATGCCGCCATGTATGCCCGTAATCACCTCACGAGTACTTAGGCGATCACAGGTAACTCATCCTATCACACAAGATTTAGTGAGATGTAGGGGAGAAGCCCCTACATCTCACTAAATCGTCGGGATTTCGCGAGAATCACGGCATCTATAATGTAATTAATACCCATGAACGATCGTTTGTTTACGTAAACATCTTAAAGATAACAAAAATAGAACAAAGACGTAATGCATTGTTTTGGGTTGGATTTATCAGAGCATGTAGTTTCGGAGTACCGCGCAAATCGTGCTTTACGCGTATGTCACAATACGTAAATACAATGAATTCTTGTAAATAATAGGAGTACAGTAATGCTGTTTGGATAAAGATTTGAATAGTTTCCGTTCCCCTTTCATCTTTCATCTACACCCTGTGCTAGTACATTGCCGGACTCGAACCTCCCCTGATAAGCGCCTTAATAGCTCCTATCTTAAGGGAGGCTTCATCTGTTATCTATACACACTGAAAGTTAGCGCCACCTCCAATTGGAATAATTACGGATTTGTATTATTCTAAATTAATAATTTCTCCGGCCAGGTGGGATGACGATCTGCGAAAGACTGCAGGCAGATGCTGGATGCGGCAAGCTGAAGACAGGGCGCTATGGCGCTCATTAGGGGAGGCCTATGTCCAGCAGTGGACTAATATAGGCTGATGATGATGATGATGATGATGATGATGATTATTCTAAAAAAAGGAAAGTTGAAGCCAAAAAAACCCTATCACACTAATATAAACAATCATACTTAAATATTAACAGTTTATCTTATGTAAACTAAATGATTTACATCGGTCGGTACTTGCTAGTTTATTTCAACCGACGAAAAACGGAGGAGGTTCTCAATACGACGCGTATATTTTTTTTTATGTATGACCACGCATAAATTATTACAGAGCAGTCCGATTTTGATAAAAAAAATATTGGAAAGGGTACCCCGAAGGCCGAAGTTAGTCCCATATAAATTTGAAGTCGGTTCATAGTATTTTAAAACACGCCAAAGTATTTAAGAAATCGTCTCTATTGTTTAATTATACATTTTGTTCGATTTCCATAAATATTAATGGAGGTCATGATTTAAATTTGAAAACAAACATTACATAACGCGCAGCGCCCCCAGCATGAACCCGAGTTATTAGGTGAAGGCCGTCTAGAACTTTCGATTGTGATGTGTGTTGTCATAATATGCCGGAGAAATTATAGAAATGTGCACTCACTTAAAAATGAATATACATTGTGTCACGTATCACGTGTACTCAGCCGAGGGGGGGAAACTGAACCTCGAAAGGGTAAACGTTAGTCCTTGTAGAAATTACGTTTCTTTGCCTTTTAGATAGATAGATAGAAAACACTTTTTTATACCACACAAATACAGGAAAAAATACAGAGTTAAAGATTATAAAAAAAAGAAGTATAAAGGGCGGTCTTATCGCTGAGAGCGATCTCTTCCAGGCAACCTTGGGATGGACTGGAAATAAAATAACAAAAAACACGGTGGCACTGAATAAATATATAGATACATAATTTAAAAAAAGGAAACAAATACTTACACTACATACCTACAGAGATTAATGATAAACTTACACAAACATAAAATAAGGTGGTCTAACTCTTTACAATATATAATGCCTTTTCTGTTCTAAAAACACTTTGTTATTAATTGTTGGTCGATATCTGGTCAGTAAGTTAAAAAGTAACTAATGTTAATAGGTTGTTTTTATATTGCAAACGCATTTCGGGGCTAAGTTTGATTTAAATGTACTTAAAGTCCATTCTGTCATCCAGAAACAACTTTTGCAAATTGGTGTAACTAAAGCTCAATGTTCATTACTCAACAATCAACATAAAACAAAATTATCAACCGGTGTTGATAAAGTTAGTAAACAACCTGCTTTTGACCGATGGTGCTCTATCGGAGTAACCTTATTATCGCAAGTGGTGCAATGGGCTAAGGCCACGCCGAAACTGCTTTCACTGCGTTATGTAATCGCCATCGGAAAGTTTACGTCATTTGACTGATCGGTATGCTCATGTGACCTTGAGGTCACTGACTGGTTCGAATTATATTAACGAATTGAGGTTATCTTCAGTGACAACAACAATGAAGTCTCGTACACCTTGTACACCTTAAATCTTTTTGGACAAATTGATTTTGTCGTTGACTGCACGAACATTTTTTTGACCCATTTCAATCAATAAAATTAATAAATCGACGACCTCAGTGGCGCAGTTGTCTAAGATCTGGGTGCGACGCAGGAACTTGCGGGTTCGATTTTCGCCGTGGGGCAGATATTTTTACGATCTGTAGGTATTTTTCGGGTTGGGTGTATTATGTATGTTAGTATAGTACCCATAACACAAGGTCTGCCTACTTTAGGGCCAGATGGCGCAGCGTGAAATGCATGCAAGTAAAAAACAATTCATTGTAAATCACAAGTAAAATTTGTATAGGTGTTGTCCAAATATTTTTCCACATTTGAATAACAATACCCAACCCGGATGTATTTTCTAAGCATACCCAAGAAATTTACAATATTTATTGCAAAGTAAATTAACTAAAAGCTCAACCGCAAATTAACTCGTACATAACAACCGTCGCGTCAGCTCGGATTTACGACTCAACCACAATGTGCGCTTGTTTTAATGCCCCATTCAATGTGTTTATGCCTTATTTTGTTCCGGATTTTCTTAGTTGCATAATTCCTTTGTTTATTTTCATAGAAATCATACGTGAGTTCAAAAACGCAAAAAGACAGCGAGTGCACGTTTGCCTTTCAAGCGTCGTTACAACGGAATATACGTCGCAGGTAGCCGCGAAACGTGCCCTCATAGAAACGCCAAATCTATCTTCAATCTTTATTCCTAACGAAACTCTATCGTCAAAGAAAAGGTCAAATGTTTCCAGATTTTGGTCGGTATTTTTGTAGTCTTTGGCAGTATTGTAAGAGTAATAGACAGTGACATAAGCATTGCGTGCGTTACGTGGTCTTCGGTAATGCACGCTAATGTTATGCAGACGCCTGCGCACTGTAAATGACAGTTGCCCGCTTGTTTCTTCTGTTCAGAGCCAATTTTATGGTTTATTGTTGGAAGCACTCTACTGGAAAATGACATTCGGGTAACGAGTTATGGTGGTCACGATTTGGTTGTCATTATTTTTGGTTGAGACTTTGTTATGGAAGTAGGGCGCATGGGCGGTATCATTGAATGGTGCTACGTGATGCACCAGAAAATAAGACAAGTTGAATTCCAAGAATACAAGTTGAAGTTACAGTTACAGCACAGCAAATTGACGGACGCGAGGTAGAGCATCATAAGTAGCATGTAGTTGTTCTTAGTCTTATTCCTGGTCTAAAACAACAAGCTAGTAGCTTTGTGATGACTCAAATACTTGTCCCATATTCAAGTAGTAATCCTAATGGTAATCCCATTGGTACTGGGACATCAAATCAGTGTTGAAACTATTATGTCACGATCAACAAGTAGTATAGCAAGTTCGCAAGGACTTGCTTTATCGCTCTGTTTCTCCAGCTCGGTGAACTGACACGGTCATTGTCTATAGTCCACGTACTCGGCGTGTCAACTCCTTTTGTAATCGGACGAACAGAATGTGTCTAAAAGAAAGAAACGGTTTTGTAGTCGTTTATTGCATATTTATTGCAGGATGTTACTTTTTAGTTGCGGACAGGGCAAAATAGCACACGTTAGGAAAGGCTATGTAGCAGTGGGCTGATACAGGATAAAAATGACGATAGTGATTGTAGAGCTAGCTAGCACATATCGCTAGCAATTTACCAATCACACTGTATAGTTTTGTACTGAAGGCTGCAAGGAAACTAATCCAAGGTTAATTCCTGCATAATTGTGATATCAAGAAAGTTGTTTGCCTTCAAATTCAAAAGTAACGGGCATTGACAAATTCATGTTTACACATCCTATAACCTGACATTATACTGTTCATTTTTATTGCACGTTCACATCTGAGCAACTGTTTGGTTACATTCTCAAGTTAATTTATCAGACGACAGAGACTTACGCTAACTTTACACAATGAAGCTTTTACGATTTGCAAGAATTATTATTAGAATTTCAATAATGGTGCTGAACAATTCACACAGCATCATCTAGCCTCAAGCTAAGCAGAGGTTGCTTATAATATAACGTGCTTAGCGTGGATATCCTCGCCTGTTATGATTTTGTTTAAATCTATTAAGAAACAAAGTCTTGTAACTTGTCTAAACGGCGATTCAGAATTAAATGTTTTAACTCTCCTTAAAATCACAAGAGTTAAGTCATTTCTAAGTTTAAGTAAGAGTGCTAAGCCCTGTTCGTAATCCGAGGTGACCCAAAGTCCTTCAATGTGGCCAGTTACTGCCTTCGCTGCCGGGTGCTTACGTAATACAACGTGTGCCGGCCGTTACATTGCAATATGCATTTTCGATAATAGTTCTCTCATGTTTAGTACTGGTCATTTTGATGTCTCTTGTCTTGAGAGTACGGATATTTCGATATAAATATTTGTTTATCATTATGATGTTTTATAGCAACTGTTATGTTTGTGCCTTGTATACTATAGACGTAATACACCGTTGCGTACTTGCGCAAAGCGCAAAGGTTTTCGTTTTCCTCGTTTACATTTTCTCTAGACCTATTTTTGTTTCTTCTTTAGAGATTTAATGATATTTTGCTCAAGCGTTTAAATAATTGTGTCAGACCCATTAACATTTCATCCAGTCCTTCCAGCAGGTTATCCAACTGCTTACAACGGCGTGTCATTGGAATGCGCCGATTATGTCATTTACCATTGGAATCGCTTTCCATGGTTATTGGGTTTATTTGCATGACCGCTCTTCAGGTGGCATTGGGGTCATAATTTGAGCTTCACGCCTGTTCTACAATTTGGAAGCTTCGCTTCTGTTAAGATTTTTGCATACACCGTCCTGGACTGACTAGTTTGTAAAACTATTTGTAGCGATTGATACGGCAGCGGCGGCTGCTACTATTTTTGGGAAACTAGACCCCGAATCGCTGAAAATTTAGAAATTACTGACATCTTCTGACCTTCAAAATAGATTTTTATTCTATTTTTGCATTTTCTCACCCTTCCTTCTTTTCTTATGATAACCGAAATCTTATGGCGGCATTCTTGTTGCATTAAACATATCTGGTATATCCTGTTTCATAACATTCGGTTAGTGCAGGTTTGCAATTATTTGGCTAATGTGTTGGTATTATAAACGTCAATTACAAGTTTAATTGTATGCTGTTTTGCAACGTTGTATGCTACGCTTCGGTTATTGATTATCCTAGGTAGAGGATATAATGTTGTTATTTTTGTAATGCGTGATCGCTAACGTCCGATTTTTGTATTTTTTTAAATTCGTACGTTGCTATAGACACGTGGACTTTGGTTTTGTTTGTTGTAATCGTTTAGTTTATATGTCAATATATTTGGCTACGTGCTACTCTGTTCTTTGTTACGGAATAAGCTTATGGGGGTCACTTAACCATGTTTTTGCCCATTTCGTTTACTTGCTCTGACGACTGGTGTTTACTTGGTTTTATACCGCACGCTCGAATAGTTAAATTTACTTTAGCGTAATAGAATTCGTGGTTTAACGTTGTCAAATATTTATTTTGGTACAAAGTTTTTAATTTGCTGGGATTGTTTGCTGCATCATGATCCTGTTTAGACCTCTTCGGTTCGTACACTTGTGCTGTATACAGAAAAAATCCCAAGGGGACTAGAATACAATGACACACACAAAATGGACTTCAGTTTAGCAGATTTTGTGCTCACGGAGGTGGCTCACGCCAAATACGGTCTGACGCTATCTTGCCGTGTGTGCTGTTAACCACGTGTGCGAAGTATCTGATTAATTCCTTCGAAACTTCGGCTTAAAATATTCGCCTATAAATTGAAGATAATATGAGTTCAGAATCACTATCAATAGTTACGTTTAACGGGAGTTTCCAACAGAAATTGGTCAGATCAGATTGTTCCACTCCTTTTAGAGTGACCCCAATGGTGACTAGGGCCATACGTACGTACATGGCTTGTTGCTGCTTTAATCTCGGGTTTTGTCTCTATAGTCCCCAGTATTCTTTATAAACAATCCCATTTTTATGGAAATTTGTTTCGTCGAAAAGTTTACCTACAAAATCGTATTAAGTTGTGGCTAACAAATGGTTGCTGGAACAAAATTTTCTACTAGAACGCATCAGGCTCACTAGATCACTGCGAAATTGTGGTCGAACAAGTCGTATAAATTATCTCTCCAGCTCATTCGCGCAACGGTTTTACAAATATTTAAATTTCTAACCCGTATTTTCCCTGTATCTAGCAAACAAGTACTTTTGCGACCATTGTACAGTACCGTTTGCTGAATGCATGAATTTGATCCCATGCTAAAACAAACATCTAATAATTTGTGCGATTTGACAAAAGCATAAACGTGAAGTTAAATAGTTATCTTTGCCTCACATTTAACCTTGTTCCGACGCATTGAACTTCACTGTATTCACTATATTTCCATAATATTGCGTATGATTACGAAGATTATGCCTAAAATCCGAACGGAATCATCTGACGCAACAATATTCTATCGTCTTTGCATAATACTGTAGTCACTGTAGATAATGCAGACGCCCAACAAATAAAAGAACTAGTTACAACGATCTAAAAACATCTGTACATTGTAACAATGTTATGAGAAAACCTGAAAATACTAAATAACGCACTTTTCTGCCTATTGGATAAGAGCATAATATCCAGTTTCTTTGACTAGTTATTAGTTATGTACTGCAAATAATACTCCGCTATTCTGTTCTTTGATTAATTAAGGACTTGTGTCTTGCAAGATTTTGTAACTTCAATTTTGTTTTAATTGTTTTGTGTGATTTGGTCATTCAGTATCAACTTTTTGATTATGCTCTGTCTGTTGATTTAGTCATTCTACTGTCGACTGTCTTTTACTCTATATACTGGTCATAACATTCAAGTAATCATACTTATTGTTTTATTTGGATTTTAACTGACTTAAGTCCGGTTTTATCATTTGAACTTTATACATATATAATAACATGTTTTGGTGTTGCGCCTGAAGCAACAATTTATATCACACATGTTCACGTTTGGAAATCCATTTAAAGACCGTTTACACAATGGCCTTTTTTGGACAGTATTGGGTCATCTAGGATTTGCTTCACTATAGTTTGATCATTATTGGTGACGAAATAAAACTTCGTCAGCCCATCTTTATCATACATTATTTCTTAAGCTCTATCAAACCCAAGGTAATCTAGTGTTGCAGTATATTTTATTTACAAATAGAAAGCTTTTATATCTTGCTTAATATTAATAGTCCTAAGCTTATAACCGCTGCATAGCTTTTCCCTTGTTTTATCGGTATTTACATCAGAAAGTACGAGACTCACACTATTAAGTGTCAAGAGTCTTTAAATCTGTTCTTGTATTTACTTGTCAATTAGTATTATATGTCTGTTTTCTTATAAACTGTTTTTGATTTGTATTAAGTGTGCAGGTTTTTTTTCAGTCTTTAGTTATCTTTCGAGATATGAAGTTGTAGGAGTACCTACCTACCAGTGGCGTAGGTCCCTAGAAGCGTGGGTTTCTTACCAGTGGTACCTATATGTAAAGTAAAGAAGGTGATATGTTTGGTCATGATGTTTTTCATCACAAGCTTAGGCACTTAGCATATCTGACAGGTGTTGTACAACGACCCGAAGTGAATTTGAATGCCGCTATGCTGGCCTTGGCCCACACTCTTGTTACGACACACGCTGCTATAATAGCTATAATTAATGGTGTAACCCGCCATCGGGTTTGTTGATCTTTACAAATACTAATAGCTATTATTATTATTAGTAAACTCATTAATATTAATTTGTATACTAATTTTGCTATGATCGTTCATTCGTCAGATACTATTGCTCTAGTGTTAGGTATTTTGACAGCATTTTTGAATGTCTGATATATGACGAATTGCTGTTAAGTTTTGCAAGTCTCACAAAATATTATATACATTTCAAATATAGGTTTTAGTACATACTAATTTAGTTAATTTTAGACTTTCTCTGTAAACGTACACTTACGCACTCACCATAAACGATGTCTTCGAAATGTTATTTATTGATATTAATTGTAATTGTTTTACAGCACTTTACATACATATATTTACTGCTGTTACACAACTGTTGAATAACTTACGTTCATTGCTGATGATTTCCTACACAACACTGAGTTTAACACTTCTCGATCCGTTGACCACACTGACTTGGTCCTTACTCGCTTATCTTGTCCAGACACTTTTATCTTCACTTGGTCCTGGCTTAACTAGCTTGTCCATTTAGATTTTCACTTATGACTATTGTGGTAGTTCTCTCACGGCTCTCAGAAGATGTCGATCGATGCACCGCCGCACTATGACCTTACTTTGTCGCCTGTAATTATAATGTGAGAAGAGTTTATTGACTAAGAAAAGTAGAAGTGAATTCTTTGATGAATTTAATGGAGACTGAGGAATGGATTGCGAGAAAAAGTATCGAAGATTGTGAACATTTTAAAATGCAGGAAGTGAAAGTAATTGATTGATTAATTTTTAAGGAAGGGCTACATATATAAAAAAATAGTTAAGGAAACCTAGCAACAAAAAAGCTAATAAATGGACTTCACGGCGAAATAGCAGTGTGAATATTAAATGCGCTATGCAATTTTAATAAGATGAAATCAAATGATGATAATGTTATCAACCAGTGACAGAATAGTATTGCCGTTTATAACAAAGACACCTCGAATCATTTTGACTAGAATCAAGCAGAACCCACAGACAGGGCTTAGACATTGCACATTGCACAGCCGTCAGCAAAGCCAAGGCCTATTGCGCTACATTACAATGTCGAAGTGACAGTGAAACCATTGGGAATGTGATTCAAGATTATTTCAATAACAAACTTTAGAGACTGGACGAAAAGTGTAAATCTTTTCCTGTCCGAGAAAGCAAAAAGGAAACAAATAAATCTATTAATAATGTTACTAAAATAACAAACAAACCCGGAATTATAACACTCAAAGATAATAAATATATCAAATTGCGATCAGTAGCGGCATTTGCGTCAATCACAAAACTGCAACAAAACGTTTCTAAAGTTATCTAACACTTACTAATTGCGATCGGTGATCAAGCAGAGTTCAAGTAAAACGAAGTTGAAATTACGTAATAGGTCAGTGTTGACTGTTTTGATGGAGCATAAAAGGTCTTCTGATCAATCACTGAATCAAAAGTTCAGGAAGAAATTAAATGTTCGAATCAATAGGTGAGACGTGTATTATCGAGAAATTGTATTGTATTGTATAAAATGATAATTGTTGAAGGTTCAGTGAATGTAAAGACACGAATTAATATCTAATCATGGTTTTGATGACACTGGACATCAATTAACGACCCAAGGAAACAAATTATTCATAGAAACTTTATGTAACCCAGAACTAGTTCGAATTAAGTCATTATCAACGCAGTAAGCACACCTAATCACACCACATATTACGAGAGACACGTAATCCAAGGGTTAAATGGGCATGAACGTGACGCAACTGCCAATTGCAACACAGGATTATTTTCTGTTACGTCCAGTTAAATAATCCTTGGAGGAATTGAGCGTAAAGTGTCACTTAAAGAGTTAGAGAATGAGGTGGGTTAGTTCACAATCACAATAGAGGTTTCTGTCAAAGATCGTACTGGTTGTTATTCGGTAGGTAGGTAACTTGTCGACTGGTGCGCGCCGCGAGTCCGCGTGTTGCACTGCCGTTTGCAAGTCTCTGGTGGCGGCTCCCCACGCGGTATTGCAAGGGATTACAGTGTTACGAGACCGACAAGACACTTATGTGGACTTGTGGGTCGGTATGGTGCTGGTTCGGTGTGTAAAGATCCTCCTGGAAATTAAATCATACCTGATTAAGACTTTAAATTTTTCAGGACTCTTATGTTATCTTTATTTGGTCGCAGTGACCTCAAAACTGGCAGGCATCTTCCAAAAATACCTTTAGAAGTCTGTGCATGGCATATCAAATGCGTGTGGTCGCTGATATGAAGTTTAAACTGTGACCTACATAAATCTATTTATGTAGGTCACAGTCACAGATCTTCTTTCACATTTTATTTGTATGTTTTAGTCCTATCCTACTAATATTATAAAAGCGAAAGTTTGTGCCGTTGTGAAGATGTTTAGCCGAAGAAAAAGCCAAAGCTTCTGAATGGATTGAACTGAAATTTTGCAGACAAAGTTCTGGGCCCGGAATAACATAGTATAGTCTACTTTATATTCCGAAAAACATACGCGTAGCCGCGGGCAGCTAGAGTCTCATAAAATATGACGAATGTTAAACTTGCTTCGCCGTTTCTACCTTTTTGGTTCAAAGTTCAAAAGTTAAACTAGGTCATCAAAGGTAAGTCGGTTAACAGCGGCGTAATGCGGCGTACATGATGTGAACCACGATGACATGGTCATGCTGTGACGAAAAACCACACCTACGTGATGAGTCGGATTGCAAAATGTGATGCGAGGTCCTAATGTTCAATTGATTCCATTCTTCGTCTTCGATTATGTAATATTAATTTGGTCACTTGATCTGAAAGACGCGAGTTTGTTAGAATATGGGGTTATTCTGACCTCGCATTCCTCAACAGCCTATATTGGTCCACTACTGGACGCAGGCCTCCTCTTGATACACACTTTATTGGCTTTTATATCATGGGGAGTAATGCCCATAATCCCCACGCTGCGCATGCGGGGGGAGAATCGCAGGTCGGTGGTAGAATTGTTCTGCGGGAGGCGCTGCTGCCCGCCCCCTGGGGAAATTCCTTAGTTGCTTCTTGCGACACCCGCGGGAGTAGTTGGGGCCTCGCATTATGAGACAGCATTTCAAATAATTTCCTAAGATTATAATGGTCCTCTATACTCCATGCACGCTTTTTTCTTTGACTAAATGAAGAAATGCAATATTTCATAGACTCTGTTCATTTTTTAAAATAGTGATGAGAACTTGTCTACTAGACAATATCGGGGCTTTCGAAAGCTTCGATATTTTGTCAAGCTGATATTCAATATTGCTATCTATTAAATATTGCAGTCTTTTATTCAGCCAAAGAAAATAAATGCGTGGACAGAGTAATAGGTATGTCGTAATGCTGTCAAGGTCATACAAAAGAGGCAAACCATTTAGATTTCTAATTTCTCTGTAGCCTTTACCGTTCGATACAACAGTTTTTTTGTGTCACACATAATATAACAACCTCATTCTAAATTTCATTTATTTGTCGATCAATCGTTCTCATTGTTACATGATGTATATTCACACAAATTGAAGAGTTGATGACCCTTTCTCACCCAGATTCAATTACGACAAATGCATTTCATTCATGGCCACTCAAATTGATCATTGTGTTGTGTACGTAACAGCCAATTTGATCCAGTTGTTACATTTCCATTTGTCGTGACTACTTAATTAAATTACACCAAAACCAAAGCATATTTGGAGTTCCACTATGATGACACACCAGATACGTCGAAAACTTAGCGGATTATGTAAGGGCCGTACTAAAAACTGGGTAATTAGGTAAGATACGATTATTCTGTTTTACTCTTGGTTGGAAAATTGTGGAAGAATGAAGTAATATTGTTATCAAGCAGACTTGATCATGAACTTATATAGTCTTTAGTTCTGCGCATCTACATTCTGCGACCAACCAGTAGGACACTTCTTGTTTGATTCATGTTACTACTAAAGCTAGAATATTGCAATTGACTTTCAATTGACGACCGATGTGCGCGGCAGGCTAAGGTCCGCCTGCGACGCAGGAGGATGCGGATTCGATTCCCGCCTTGGGACAAATGTTTGCACAATCTACAAATATTTGTTCTGGGTATTTTATAATGTACTAGCTTCTGCCCGCAGCTTCGCACGCGTTGTTTCTATGGAAACGTTCAAAGGTAATTTCCATCCCACGGGAACTGATTTATGGGATAAAAAGTAGCCTATGTTTTATTCCAAGATTAGAATTACCTGTATGCAAAATTTCAGCCCGATCTATACATCCATCCAAACTTTCGCATTTATAATATTAGTGTGATGATAGTAAAAAATATCTATCTATGTAATGTATTGTACTACTAGTTTGTGCCCGCGGCTTTGCACGCGTTGTTTCTATAAACGTTTAAAGGTGATTGACATCTATACATACATCCAAACTCTCGCATTTACAATATTAGTGTGATGTGATGTATATCAGTCACCTAGTACCCATACCACAAGCTCTGTTTGGTTTGGGACTAGATGATGCTGTGTGTATGGTCCGGCATTATTTATTTATTTAATATGGAAGATTTCAGAAGCTACAACTAGAAAATAAAGCTTCCTACTATCATCTAAAAGGCGACGTGACTTTTAAACCTAAACTAGCTATGTATTTTCGAACTGAATGGATTAAGTATACAAGGCAAATATCTTTTAAAAATCAGTTACTCTATACTCGACCTCTTCTTAAAATCCAATGTGTGTAATAAACTCCGAACGAAAAACCAAAATTATCTTTCTGGTGTCGAGTTTGAAACATGATTTCTACGTGCAAGTGTGCAAGTGCTGACAACATTTGAAAGAAAGAAAGAAAGAAAATTAATTTATTAGTTCACTAGAAAGCTTGCAACTATTACAATACTTAAACTTACTTAAGAATATTACATTAACAATAATAAAAAATATAGTACCTAACAGTAGCAAGCAATGCAGCGAACCAAAAGGTCCTATCTCAGCATAATGTTGCTCCACAAGAAGTAGAGTAACGCTGGTTTTCTGACAGGACCTTTGGCTCGTGTCAACACGGGTGGCAGACCACAGACAAAAAATAACACAACACTACTAAATAAAAATACAAAAAAGTTACTTGTCTAACAATGATATGAAGTGTATGAATAAACTATTTGCCTGTTCAACACGGGACCCCAATCTCAACACAGAATGACAGAACTATCAAACATTTTTTTTGCAAACATTTGCATTGTAGGAAAGAGCTCAAATCGACAAATGTTACAAATTTTGGGCAACATCTACAAAAATGATATTTCTAGGGTAAGTAACAGGATCATGTTTACAAACATTGTGTCTTGAGTTTGGCCAGAGTCTCGATTCTTAGGGAAGGCCTTTGTTCAGCAGTGGACGTAGGTATACAGGCTGACGATGATGATAGATTCTTATCCAAGAATCAGTTCTATGTTCTGGCGTATCATAGCAGATAACTACACCCCGGTAGTACGCCGATCGTGAGACCTAGTAAAGCCACTTCCTTGGCACAGGCAAGCGCATTATTAAAGTAGATTGCAATTTGCAAGGTTGCCGAAGAGTAAGGAAGTGTGATTTCATCCAGAAATCGAAAGTTCTCTGTGCAATGGGGCCGCGTTACGTCACGACACAATGTGTCCGCGTTGAAGGCTTTACGTTTTACGTAGTACTATATAGTTATTCTGTGGTTTTACTCTTATGCGATCGTTTATTTTTATTTATTTACCACTAATAATGTTATCGTTGTGAATACGATTTTATTTTATTTGCCACTAAGCAGATGAACTCTTGAGTTATCTAAGAGCTTGTGCAATTCGTTAAAGTAGGTAATAGCAGTAATATAATTTTACTACCGAGTACTACTAAAACTGTTACAACTAGTTACAAGTTGTTAAAGATGCGATTAAGATCACCGCCTGCCTATGTAATTATGTTAAGAATTAAGTAAAAAAAGCTTAAGAATTCAAACGACAGCTTTTTTACACTTTTATTGCCCATGATGACACCCATCTACCCGTTCCAAGGCCCATACTCTTAAAAACCAAATCGAAGTTTCTGATTCGGTTTCGTACAAACGCTAATCTTATACAAGGGGCATAAGAGTTGGTTTTGCACTACAACGACAGCGAAACTTCGATTTTCCTTTTCCGAGTGAGCCTACTCGGAAAAGGAAAATCGAAGTTGGTAGAAGCGCTACGGCGCGCCCCTTTGGGTCTTAACGCAAATGCTGGACAGTAAATGGAATATACTAACAATTTCATTGACCATGGGATGCATCTCCATGTTTCAGCTAATATATAATTATTTCCATCCAAAGGTTGCCTGGAAGAGATCGCTTCTAAGCGATAAGGCCGCCCATTGTACTTGTCTCGTGTAATGTCTCCTTGTAATGTTATTTTTATTGTGTACAATAAAGCATTTTTGTATTGTATTGTATTGTATTGTATACAGGGTGGAATTTTACTGTAGATAGAAAATTGTACTAAAAGAAAACATTCCTTTATTTTTGAAAAGAAAGAAAATTGCATTCAAAGATTTTCGAAAATTCGCTTGCCACACCCGGGAATCGAACCGACTAAAATCTGTAAAAATAACACCCTGTACTTTTATTGCATAGATCGTTAGGGTCAATAATAAGGATGAAATCTCTCTAACAAACTTAATAAATGAAATGAAAGGAAAACCATGAAATCTTAAATTATAAATTGAATGGTTCAAGTTAAGCACTTTAACTTAAATATCCATCTGTTTACTTGTGTCAGTAATTGATAATTATCATTGACGTCACTTATCCATTAAAATGACGAATTAATATTTAGATAAGACGATTGAAATTTGCACGTGTTTGTACCTAATGCAGACTCTTCTATCTTAAAATACTGGATCTCTTAAGAAATGAGTTGAATGGTTTCCCCGAGGCAGAGCGAAACCAAATAATTCTAGAGCAAGATGGTGCTCCAGCCCATAACAGCAGAATCACTACTGCCTACATTAATAACCATTTTAATACCTGGATTGGTACCAACGGCACAATCAGATGGCCTGCGAGATCACCAGATCTCACCCCTTTAGATTTTTTTTTTGTGGGGATATGTAAAAAATCTAATTTACCTACATGAAATCTTATGCAAATGTTAACGAGTTAAGAGTTGAAGTTCAGAATACGATTTTTAATATTCACCACAACACGTTATTAAAAGTTACTAGAAATGAATTCATTAGAAGAATAAATTTGTGTATCCAAGAAAATGGAGCCAATTTTGAGCAACTAATTAGCAGTTATTTGACTTTTTATTGTAAATAGGTAATTAAAATAATTTAAGAGTTTTCCTTTCATTTAATATAATAAGTTTGTTAGAGAGATTTCATCATTTTCATCCTTATAACTGACCCTAACGATCTATGCAATAAAAATACAGGGTGTAATTTTTACAGATTTTAGTCGGTTCGATTCCCGGGTGTGGCAAGCGAATTTTCGAAAATCTTTGAATGCAGTTTTCTTTCTTTTCCAAATTAAAGGAATGCTTTCCTTGAGTAAAATTTTCTATCTACAGTATTAAGAGTACTTTCCCTCCAGGTGGCATTACAAAATTCCACCCTGTATATAGACAAAACGCATTTTTAATACGAGCTAGCAAATCGTTCAAGTCATTGGTCAAGAAAAACATTGATGTTGATTTATTTAACACACCTGCAAGTAAGCTTAAACGCTTGCTTAGCGATTAATTCTTTTTGAGATAAATCTTTGATTTTGTTCTTGTTTTTTCTTAAAGTCGTCTACATTCACTGTGCGTAATTTGTTATCCTATGTAAATATCTGCGGAAACTTTTAATTGGCCCTCAGCACACATGCGCTGGCCTGTACCGGCATGTATTATGTAAATAACTATTCATAAGACCTAGCTGTAAGTTTTCCTTAAATTTTGAAAATAAAAATAAAATAACTAAGGCGCGGCGGCGGCGGGGCGCAATGGCCGGCGCGGCTCGACCGTAGCTGTGGGTATAGGGGCTGGGCAGTGAATGGGTTAATTAAATTGGAAAATGCCTATCATAATCCAAAATCACAACAGTCGATTGAGCAAGTTTATAAGTCCCACCTCTCTTTTGTGCAAACTCTTTTATCATAACTATCTTAATAACTACAGCGGTATTCTTTCCATTGTTTGATTAACCTCGTTACGTAGCTATTATGTAGCATTTGTATTAGGCAAATGTGTCGTTATTTGCTGGAAATATCGTATTCAATGACAAACAGAGGAAGAGCCACTCTGCTTTATGCAATTACTGCGATGCGAGATCGCAGTAACACAATACCGCAAGATCTGCGGAAACGTTGTAACATATTGTGTTACCTTTGATTTGTTGTATAAATCAAAGTTTTAGTAATAAGTACCTGCTTCTGATGCATGGTATAAATCAAATTAGGAAAAGCTGTTTTTGATTCGTAGCATTAATCATGGCTTTAGTAATTTAAATTTCTCATTTGCATAAAGCACAGCTTTAGTGGCTGAAGTGGCAGTTGGCCGGCCATATCTCGCGAAGAACCGACAACAGCTGGGGTAAACGTGTTCTTGAGTGGAGATCACGACTTGGCAAACGTAGTGTAGGACGCCCTCCGGCCCGGTGGGATGACGATCTGCGAAAGACTGCAGGCAGATGCTGGATTTGGCAAGCTGAAGACAGGGCGCTATGGCGCTCATTAAGGGAGGCCTAGGTCCAGCAGTGGACTAATATAGGCTGATGATGATGATGATAGCTTTAGTAAGAGCTATGTACTTCTGATGCGAGAAAACATTGAAATCATTTCTTAAAAAGATAAAAGCAAAAAATCTGAAATCATACAGCTACCAATATTAGGAGCATATTCGGCTGATACGCATCACCTTAACACTTTC
Organism: Eupithecia subfuscata; assembly: GCA_963564075.1. Taxonomy (NCBI): domain Eukaryota; kingdom Metazoa; phylum Arthropoda; class Insecta; order Lepidoptera; family Geometridae; genus Eupithecia; species Eupithecia subfuscata. The sequence goes on along the minus strand of OY751117.1, from coordinate 5,973,197 downwards.
ATGGCCCAAGACGCAGACGTGCCTCTCGATCCCCGTGTAGCGGCGACGAGTCCCTGCGGGTCGCACCGCCAAGGCTGGGCAGTGAATGCGTTAAGCTCCGCTTACTTTAGGGCTAGATGATGTTGTGTGAAATTTTCAGCATTATTTATTAAGGCACATCCCCGACTAACACTAGCGTCGCCACCTATTTATTCATATTTTTAAATCCCTTGGGGAGTTTGTCGTAAGCTTTTTTTAATGCCTATGTAATAGCATTATTTTGTATAGCTTAGTTAGATAGAGATGTGAAAACACAGTTTGCTGGCCACCAAGAGCAACTTCGCATCTCTGACTAAACTGTACAAAATAATACTATTACAGAGGCATAAGCTCGCTGTGCCCACAACTAGGCTACACAAAATTAAAATATCTTTTAAAGGGCCATGTATACGCTTCTACAACAAAACTCCTAGTGAGTTGCAAAAATTATCAGTAAATAAATTCAAACAAATTGTTAAAACCTTGCTGTGCAAAAAGACTTACTATAAAATATCAGATTATCTAGAGGACAAAAATGCTTGGGACGGGTTTTGCTCCAACTCGAAAAATAACAACTAACAGGCTAAAGGTTTCTTCGTCGCTTCTCTACTTTAGTCTTCATACCGAAGCGAAAGAAATCAAAAAATATCACTTTATTTCCGTGTCAGTGTTTAGTTTTATATTTTGACCTTTTCTAAGTGTACATTTATTGTATTTATGGAAATAAAGATTTTTTGATTTTGATTTTGATAAAAAAAGACTTATGATAAGTATCACAAACGGCTAAATGGATTTTTGAAAATTTTCGTATATAGTACCGTTAAAATAAGAATAAATAGGTGGCGGCGCTAGTGTGAGTCGGAGTATCATATTCACTTTTCCAGAAAAAGTAATAGGTACTTTCTTAACTTTATTTAATGTAGAACTTACTTTTTTCAAAACCGAGCACGTAACTCCTAACATGACTTTTCGATAACTCTCACGGTTTCAGTATTCCCCTCAGTGGCCCTAAAAAAACTCACTGTGTTTATTGATGATGTTGATAATAATTTGATTTGATTTAATTTTAATTTTTTATCATTTTAATGCATTCTAATCCGTTCTCTCAAATTATTTAATGTTAATAAGACCATCATCAAAATCGATTTCTGTATCGCAGCTTTCAAATCACCGATGGTCATGTGCATTAAGTAGGCATATAAAAACTCGATTAAACGGATTTGGGATTCCCGTTAACAGCCGTATTCGTACATATTTTGTAATCGGTTCAAACCATTCAATTTACATGAAATGATGTTTGCAAACCGGTGTAATCGCGGAACGCGTTGTTGCTTACATAACCGAAACTGGTAGAGTCTTGCCGTATTGTAGTATGAACAGTAACTCAAGTTTTTTTTTTACTGGGATATAGTTATTTTTGTCAAAGCTACAGCTGCCCTTTCCACGAAGGAGTGAGAATCTACCTTCGTAAGCCACCAAATAAAAGTAAATCTACATTTTTTGACCTCTGTGGCGCAGCGGGCGAAGGTCCGCCTGCGACGCAGGAGGTTGCGGGTTCGATTCCCGCCTCGGGACAAATGTTTGTACGATCTGCAGATATTTGTTCAGGGGTTCTGGATGTTTTTCTATGTATAATAAAAAATATCTATCTATGTAGTGTATTGTATTATGTATATCAGTTATCTAGTACCCATAACACAAGCTCTGCTTAGCTTGGGGCTAGATAATGCTGTGTGAATTGTCCAGCATTATTTATTTATTTATTTATTTATTTAACGAATTTTAAGACACCGATAAACTCAAAATAAAATATGCCAAACTTTACCTTTTATCAGATTGTAGCATGATTGTAGTTAGAAAGTATCATCTTCAAGCTTATACTACTGGACTGATCGGGGTGTGTTTTGTTATAGTCGTATCTAAACCTGGATTAAAATTAAATGCAAGTTTTTGATGTTGGCAGAAGGTAGTTTATAATAATAGTGTGATGTGAGGGTACGAATATTTACTGAACTAGATGATGCTGTGTGATTTTTCCAGCATTATTTATATATTTTATTCAATTATAGCTCTTCAAATATACAAATTCACCTTCTGCATAAATTGTACCACACTGCTGGCGTACGTGAGCTCTTGCGCATTGTGTTCACGATGACGTGAATATTAACTACGCTAATTCTTACGCGAAAACAAATTCTAGTTCACCCTATGCCTTGGTCTAGTTTTGACCTCAAAAAGTTGAGGCTTCGTTACGTGGACATAATTTAAGTTAGGGCAATATAACTTTTTAAAGATCAACGTAAAGACGACTTCACTTTATGATTTGTCTAAGTACCGGTAATAGTTTTTTGACACATTCGAAAAAAGCTTGGTACGAACTCGAAAAATAACAACTAACATGCTAAAGGTTTCTTCGTCGCTTCTTTACATTAGTTAACATACCGAAGAGACAAAATAAAAAAATTCTCTTTAATTCATATTTCTTTATTGCACAAAATTGGTACAAGTAGAACATTTACCAGGAAAAATAATGGCAAAGGCGAGCTTAACCCTAGAAAGAGTTCTCTTCCAGCAAACCTTATTGGGAGAGAGAGACAAATTTAAAGTGGGTACATGTGCTTAATCAATGGATACAAGATTTAATTTTAACCTACTTATTAAATATTTTATTTCCGTGTCAGTGTTTAGTTTTATAATTTGACCTTTTCTAAGTGTAAATTTATTGTATTTATGGAAATAAAGAGATTTTGATTTTAGATTTTTTATATATTTTTTTCATTTATTTATGTTACATAATTATTAACTTATTTTATCTTCAGCTAACATAAACCGTAATTCGGTTTGTCCGTCAGCCTCAGTCTCTAAGGTACAATATAGTTAATATTATAAATAGTTGGTACTATGTATCTTCCTACTTAAGTTGGTAGTTTAATACAGTAAACTCGTACACGAATAAAAACAAAATAAACACACACCGAAGTTTCACATCAGAAACTGAATGTAAGCCAACCAAATACTAGCGGGGTACATTTAGCCTATTTCGTCCCACAGCTGGGCAAAAGCCTCCCCCGCACCCTTCCCAACTTCTCTCTTCTTTTCTTTCTAATAATTACCCACATATTATTATTGATTGTATAGCAATCAATACGGCAATCGGTTGATTAACCAAAGCAGTTATTTCTGCCATTTCTGGTTATTTTGACTTATGGCTAAATGAAAAATCATTTTATAAATAACGAGCAGTTGATGGATTGTGTAATTTAAAAGCAAAATTATTTTTCTAATACTAACTACGTTTTTTGTTCATTTCAGGTAAGTTCAAGAGTGCAAACAACTGATAGAAGCGAGCAAAACTCCATCTGGCGGCGAGGCATGGAACTACAATACCACGTGTACTTCAACAATCGCAGACGTCAGTGATATCACTGTTGGAACCAACAACAGTGATGAAGATAGTTTTGCTACTTGGCACTAGAGGGCTCTTAAAGGTATAAAACGCGCGCTTGCGCCAACGTGCGCTAGTTCTGGTGACTACTGCTATTTCCGCTGCTCACTGATAGATGGCGATGCTAAACATAATCTAAAGATAGATTTAATTAATCCTACTGTAATCGCTATTTGTCATACGCTAGGTAAGGTTTATTATTATAATTATTTGGTTGTGATTATAGAGATAATCTTTTTAGTTCGAAAAGGTAATGTATAATATATTCTTGAATTTTACTTCAAAATAATTTAAAATGATTTTTATATTTTTTTATTTTGCTGCGAGGCCTCTTCTTGCTTCCGATAAAAGTTTCTACTTAGACTAAAATAGCTCAGGGAAATTAAATAAAACGTTTGACTTAAAATAATTTATTGATCGTTTCTTTCAAGTGCTACTTAAAAATTTACACAAGAACGTCGCAGGATATAAGAAAATATTAAACTTGCATACACATTATTGAACTTCAATATTTACAAATAAGTACTTATTATTTATAAATAACAGCCTAAACTAACCGAACTTAGGAGTAACTCGAGAACATAAAATGTTTTTGTTCATCACTAAAAAACTTCAATGTTCACTTTTCCCCTGTCATAACACAAGCCAGTCTTCCTTGATCATGTCCGATGCTTTTTCAGCTATCATGATGACGGGTGCGTTAGGGTTTCCACTTATAATGGTAGGCATGACACTAGCATCCACTACTCTCAAGTTGGCCACTCCATGGACTCTCAATCTGGGATCCACCACGGCGTCTTGATCGTGCTTCGGCCCCATTTTACAAGTACCCGTCGGGTGGTAAATGGTAAACGTAAAATGTTTAAGGCAGCACTCCCAGTACTCGTCGCTGAACAGTGTATGCTGCTGACAACCGGGCAGAGGAATGTTATGCGGTCGCGAGCCGTAACGTTGAAATGATGTAGTGTTGGATATAGCCATGGCTATCTTAATCCCCTCAACAAGTACCTTCAGATCCTCTTTATAAGCGAAGTAGTTTGGCTCTATCGATGGAGCATGGAATGGATTTCGACTCTTCAGCTTTATCCAACCTGAGCTCTTTGGGCGTAACAGTAAAGGCAGTATAGTCCAGGTTTCTGCGTTCTCTACAGGCTGATATACAGTGTTGTACACCCTATCTCTGAGATTTAAAATCTTCCGTATTTGTTCCCCGCCGTCAGAGTTTACTGAACTAGGTGCGAAGTGGAACTGTATGTCCGGCCAGTTGCCCGATGGTGGAGCGTACTTAGTATTGACAAATGCCAGCCCTTCAACTCCTTGGGTCGTCATGGGCCCTTTTTCATAGAGAATGTAGTTCATTGCCACTGAGAATGATTGAAAACGGTCTTTTTTGAACGTAACTGGCTTATTGACGACGAAAGTCAATCCTCCTAGGCCGATGTGGTCTTGCAGATTGTGACCGACTTTTAAATTTGCGATCAGAGGGATGCCGTGCTCTCGCAAATGATCGGCTGGGCCGATCCCGCTCAACATCATCAGCTGGGGCGTGGCCAACGATCCTGCAGACATGATAACCTCTCTTTTGATCCGTACTTTTATTTTTTGCCCATTTCGAACAAACTCGACTCCATAAGCTTGCTTTTTAACCGGATTAACAAGAATTCTTGTTACCTGTGCTCCGAGCGCGACGTGTAAGTTGCTTCTTTGTCGAACAGGTCGCAGGAAAGCCTTCGCTGTGCTACATCGACTACCGCGCCGCATTGTCGCCTGGGTCAACATGAAACCTGTCTGTTTCTCCCCGTTTACATCTCGATTTTCATAGCCAAGCTCCATTCCAGCTTTAATAAAAGCGACCGACAGAGGTGTTCGCCATGGTGCTTCCTGAACTGTCAGATAACCACCGGCCGAATGATAGGGTGTGTTGACCAAGTACGGGTTTCGATTATCTTCCGATTTCATAAAGTACGGCAACACTTGATCGTAGGACCAGCCGTCGTTACCGAGCGCCTCCCACAGATCATAGTCGTTGCGGTTGCCTCTCACATAGACCATGGCGTTGAGGACGCTGCTGCCGCCAAGTACTTTGCCTCTGGGCCAGTTGCACCGGTCGCCGATCATCGCCAAACAGTAGGAGCGGTTGTGCGAAGGCTTCGTCTGGAACTTCCAGTCCATCTCCGAGAGTTGCGTGTAGCCAGCCAGCGCGGGGATGTCTGATATCTCGTTCTCGTCTTGGCCTGCCTCTAGGAGGAGCACAGTCCAGTTTCCTATCTCGGATAGTCGGGATGCGACTACAGCGCCGGCTGAACCGCCGCCCACTATCACGAAGTCGTATATCGGCAACACCTGAAAATAAAGAGAAAACCAACATTAGAATTTTAATCGTTTTAGTTATTAATAGTACGGCTTTCATTGAAGAAATTATAAGACGTACCGCATGGATATCCGATACATACGACTCTGGGTCGTATTGTTGGTATCTGAAGTACGTGATCCCGAGTGCCAGGAGTGGTATCAGCCCCAACACGGTGATGGGCGATGGTGCTAAGCTCACCAGCGCTCCTGCCGCCTCCATCCTTATAACAACTCATCTAACGCTACACTAATATGTACAACTTATCCTACTAGTCTTATTTCTCTTATATCCAGTCGGTTGCTTTCTTTTTTTGCTCGTTTTCAGACAAAATTTTAGGAGTATAATTTCTTATGCCTGTATTTTTAGGCGTGGACCCAGTTTTAAGTTTAGTTTTTTCAGCTTCGCTAAGGTATTCTTTCAACCTTGCGTTTCTGAGTTCCTCTTTCTGAAGGTCAAACAGTTGAATTTTGTAACGTTTCTCTCTTGGAATCTTCACTGGCTTATAGAGTTCTTTATTGATATCTTTGTAATGATCGTTTTTGTACAGAGAAGTGCAATAGTAGTCGCTTTTAGACGATCTGCATTCGCAGGCACTTGAACCGCTTCGGTAACCGCTGCTTTCGGTAGAGCTGTTATCGCTTTTGAAGCTGTCTGCGCTTCTTCTGGCTTTGTGCCGTTTGTAGTCTTTGTCGTCGTAGTTACTCGATCGGTAGTCAAGTTGGGAGCTTCTAAAGGCCGCTTCGTCGTACTTCTCCCTGTACCGACTCACTTGTCCGACGCTAGCGTGTGAATACGACTGTTCTTGACCCATTGTGAGATGCGCGGGCGCGCTCCCGCTTTATCTCAGTTCTGTAACAATTAGACATTCTAATGTGAGAATGGTTTTACGACAACGATTATAATATCTGTTATTATTCGAGTTTGCCTATTTCCTGATTTGGGATTAGGTGTAATAGGCCGACACTGTTTGCACCACATACAGTTCTAAGTATCGCTAAAATTCTCAAATAAATAATCGACTTAGAAGCACATCCAATGCAAACTATTGGATTAGGCCAGTTCTGAGAGCTCTAATTGGTAAAGTCCGTGAAAATCGTTTAGGTACTTACTACCTACCCAAAAAGAGGGTTGTAAGAAGATGTTAGAAATCTAACTGAATTAATAAAAAACAGTTATTAGCTCCATACTGTGATAAGATAGCAACAAACTATTTTGCAGATTCTTGCTGCTTGGTGGTGTAGTGTAGAGTTAAATTCTAATTTAAAATTATACATGGGTTTGATCCCCTCTTATAAATAACAGTATCGGTCTTAACCGCTCAATTAAGGTCAGTGAAATTACACTACGTTACGTTTAGTGAGTTGTGAGTAAAAGAACTGTACCTCAAGGTGTTTAACCTTGTAGGTACAGTTCTTTTCCTCACAACAGCTATTGTCAACGCGAGTTTTGCGACCCCAATACCTGCCTAAACTCTCTGTTTTAGTGCTGTGGTTATTAATCACGTAAGCTTATAGGGGATAATTTGTACGCGAGTGAAGTTTTATTATTTTAACAGTTGCTAGAGACTTTCTCCGGTAATTTGCCTACACCATCAGATAAATAACTCCCGTTTTATTCTGTTACCTCAGAAAACTTGCGGTCTTGTAGGAATGAACTCTAAGATTTCACTTTTAAAGAGTTTAAAATGGTTAGCATTAATTGCTCCAAAGTGCTAACACATGACGGAACCACTGTCGCTTTTATCATTAGGAAAGTTCAAATACGTGTGATTGTAGAGATAGGTCCACGTATAGACCGGTCTATGTTTGAGGTTGTGTTTGGAATAATGTGTGATGTGTCGTTGGAAACACTGATTACGTGGATGCTTAAAAAAACTGAATTTGTCGGACTTTAGTACCTGCTGTCTGCCTAGTAATGGCCCTTTTCAGAAACTATTTTAAACCATTTTCATTCTTTCACAAAAAGAGACCGATGTAAAAACATCACGGGCTCTTATTATTAAATATTAACATATTTGCTAAATGCTAATGCACGGTTATTACTGGTTCCAATTATAAAATGATTTTTTTATGAGCATTCCTAATTAATTATAACGCGAGTACGTAATGAGTCTAATATCATTAGAATATCTTCTAATAGAAAGTAGAAGTATTACAAAAGTTGCGTAATTTATTTAAAAGTTTCCGGAGAATCAATTGGAATTATAAATCAAATATATTGCTTTCCGAGACATGATCTTTGTCAATACTCATCTTGATATACTTTCTCTTATTATTATAATTTTACAACTGAGAAAGATGCATCTGCTTTTAGACAATCTAAGCTGCAAAACGTATGCAAAAAGCGTGTAATTCAATAACTACGATGTATCATCTTTGAAGTTCAAAGTAACGTCTCTAACAAGCGTGGTAAACTCCTTTGTATCAGATTGTTCTTGAACGAGAAGTCGTTACATTTTCATTCTTAGCTCTCACGAAATAGAGAACGAGACCAATGTTAAAAACATGACGGGCTCTTTTGCAACTCTTTAAGTGCTTTATGTCCATCTTCAGACAAATATCCTTGAAACAAATATTTGTTTTTCTTACGCTCGCTTTGCTTTCAAAAAGGTTTAAAGTGATAATTGCGTTATTTGTATTAATGTTTGTAATATTTTTATTTATTTTTATTTTGACAAGCTTTGGAGCATTCAAATGTGAATCTAGGTCCAAAAGCTTTTAAAGTATTTATATGAAAGATTTATTTGTGGGCGATAAACCATTTTCTTGTCTTTTCCCACGTGGAGTCGGCTCAACATGTTTTCTTTCTTCATTCACTTTTATCAGCCATCATCTCAACACACACTCCTTTCTTACTCATGTTATATTTGGCACAACACATGCATTTTTTATAGTTGCTTTACAGATTACAGTAAGTACATAACATTCTTCCCTCATGCGCAATAAATGTTTTCATCAATACGCATGTCCATATTATCGATGCGCGGAAGCAACTTAAAATATTTCAATCTAAACATCGCATGATCAAATACAGTTCCGTGACTAGTCTCGATTATGTTCTGAACAAATGTAACTGTTAGACTCGCGTCGGACCGGTCTGAGTTTCCTGTCGAGAGCTCTCCTATACTGTAGCAGTACTAGTACTACGTAAGACGAAGGTGTGGGCTAGGTATAGTTTCTATTACAAACTAAACTGTCCTTATGAGGCTGTAGTTCCAAATATTGTAAATATTTTTGATAATATATATCCATTTCCATTACATCTATTTACGTAAAAGTTCAATCAAAATATATTTCAAAGTGGGATGATAACGTTTCGACATGAAAAATTCTCTCAAGTATATTGAGAAACGGTTAAAAAATCTAGTAGATATTTACACAACTCAAACCAATAGACTTATGAAACCGATGTTGACTCCGCTGGTCAAAATGTATGTTTGTTTATGAGTTTAGTGTAGTGCTTCCAAGAATTCCAAGGACTATTACATGACACCGAGACATCTTCTTAATCGAGTTCTTTAGAATCGTATTCTCTCTTTTATAGATTCTCTCAGAAGTTAATGATAGATACCTGTTGATACCTTGACCTCAATAAAAAGAAGAGAAAGGTAACAATTTAAAAGAAGTGCAACAAGTTTTTGAAGTAAAGGTTAAGAACCTTTTGATTGACCCTCATTTTAACGCTTTACGCTTGATTTATGTATTTTAATATATAAAAAATTCAACATCCAGTAAATCTACTTTCGACGAAACAATCAACTCTTAAGATACTCGTAGCTAGAATGCTCTGCGTGTCTGCGATACCATCTAGGACTTTCCCAAATTGCTATCAAAGTGAAAAGCTCGGTGAAGTTAGAACCGGAATACTTGACTTTTAGGTCAGGAGTCTAAAAGGTCATTCTGCAAAAGCGCTATAGCTCTTATAGGTTTCAACCCATGTTATTAGCCGTCTTAGAGAGTTTACTCACGTATATAGTAGTTCATCTTTCATTCCTTCAATACGCTTATCATTGATAGGAGTAATAACATAACTATTTATATTTTTCTTTTTTGGAAAAAAAAAATAGACTTTGTTTCTTCATATTCGTGTTCCTTTACGTATATTCTTACATTCCGTAAAGCACGTAAAGCCGTTGTTCCTGCGCTTGATCTCTCCCCGGTCGTGTCGGTGTGCCGTCCCATCGGATTATGAGAGTGAGGGATAGAGAGTGCACCTGTGTTTGCGCACACACTTGTGCTCTATAATATGTCCTGCACATCTGGCTGGCTAGTCTCCGATAAGACTGGCCGCTGTGGTCGAAGTTCGGCTAGGAGGACATTATTACTATTATTCTTCTTACATTACTTATTATTATTAATGTAATTATATTTGAAATGTAAAAGTATAAAAAATTGTTTTATTATTTGAAATATTAAACATTTGTGAAATGTTTTATCGCGTTAAATAACGCAAAAGTGCGTGTAAAAGAACAGGAATAGGAAGAAACACTTCTTTTTTAAGAAAAATAAAAACGAAATTCAAAAAATCATTATTCACATGTTGATCCCTTCGTAATCCGGAATCTCCCTCTTTCGGCTCAGTACACGTTATACGTAGCACTCTGTGTTACTACGTAATTGAAGTAAGATTCACTTTGTGCCTTTGTTCCCTTTGCCTACTCACATAATTCATATTGTAATGGTTCTGAAAGTGCCACTCTTCAGTTCCCATCACGTTATCTATCGCATCTGTATGTTGCCCCATTCACAGTATGTCGCACAATAAAGACGATTTCAAAGTTCTGGTCGCACCACACCCGGTAGCAATTCGCTACGTGAAATGCATCACGATGACGATGAGCAAGAGATATTACTATTCAGTGGACAGCCAATAGTACGCAGTTACAGGACTACTTGATTCTATGGATCGAGAACTTGCATTTGTAGGAAATAGTACTAAACAGTGATTTGTGATTCAGTTACAATTTAATACAGTAGTATCAAGCAAAGTAATCTATACAATTTTATCTGGTAATAGTAGGTTCTCTGTCATCGTTTGTTGCGTACAAATACGTAGTGGTTTCAAAAGCATTAGTTTACGCATTCGATACCGGAAGGTTGTATGGTTCATTCTTCCATTGGTTATTTTTGACGTGACAACGTCTTATAATTCGATAGAGCCGGCTGCACGCACGAAAAACCATGACGTCATGCGGCGTTACCTCGCTCTGAGGCGTTCCATGTAAGGCTTTGAAGTGCAAGCGAGAGCGCTCGACATCCGTCTCTCTCCTACTTGAGTGAGCGATGCGTCTGCGTGGATAGCTGCTATACTATAGTACATTTACATGTTTTGATCGAGTATCAAATGCTACCATTCCATCAGTATTTTCTTAAGACGTTGCTTTAAGACGTCACGTTCAACTACCGTCAGTAAACCGACTTTACAGACAACCACTTTTTTTGCTTGATAATTTTTCACCAGGCTACAAAGATCCTGAGCGTGTACCAAAAACACGATTTTCAAAACTGTGTCATTGTACCGTATTCTGAATCGATTCATTCAGGCATAGCCTGAATAATAAATTAGATATCTTTATTCATGGCAATCATTGGTCTCACACAATCACGGCTCGAATCAATTCAAGTTTGTTTGTGTCCAGAAAGGACACAAAAAAAAATTTAAACCGCAAAATTTGTTTTTATTGATGTACGTGTCTGATCCGCTCTGGGCGATTTTATAATTGTATATTTTATAATTTTATAATTGAAGATTCATTTTATTGTTACGAGTTCGGTTTGACCACGAAACCAAAAAGCGTTGTACCTATCTTTTTCAAACTATTCTAATGAATATTACGTAATCCTATTACGGCTGCACCCACTGTACGCGAGCCAAGTAACATACCTCTAGAATTATAAACGTGTTCATTAATTCCACGTCGATTCCGTTGCGAACTTTATTTGGTTCGACGAGATCACCAAGTGGGGCATCGACATCGTTACCAAGAGCCTACGTGCGACGGCGACCGTCTCCACGACCTGTGACATCAGCGTCAATACCAATCCTATCATCAAGGTCGTAAGGTACATTGTCGGATGCCGTAACCCAATCTGCATTGAGAACTATCGCCGGTGATTGATTCGTGTCCACAGGGAAAGCTGACTACTCGGCTGTTAGTTTTATTTGCTCAACGCTTAGTATAGTTAGAGGACGCATGCGCGTACGCACAGTGGCGTAACATCACCGAATTATGGATGACACTCTCATTTTCTATTGACACATTAATTTAGGACTCATGCATAGTCTTACGTCATAATACACAAGATGTCAATATTTTTGTAACATGATAAAAAAAAATTGGTTGTCTGTAAAGTCGGTTTACTGACGATAGTTGAACGTGACAACGTCTTAAGAAAATACTGATGGAATGGTAGCATTTGATACTCGATCAAAACATGTAAATGTACTATAGTATAGCAGCTGTGACGGATGTCGAGCGTTCTCGCTTGCACTTCAAGCCTCACATGGAACGCCTCAGAGCGAGGTAACGCCTCAGAGCGAGGTAACGCCTCAGAGCGAGGTAACGCCTCAGAGCGAGGTAACGCCTCAGAGCGAGGTAACGCCCTATGAGTCATGTTTTTCGTGCGTGCAGCCGGCTCTATCGAATTATAAGACGTTGTCACGTCAAAAAAAAATCCATTTCATTCTTTCTAAAGGTAAAGCAACAGAGCAGTTATTTTATATGTATCTTGATCACGTTAACACGATCCTAATTATGTTAATACTAAATAGAGAACTACGCATCGACGATCAGTAGGAAGGTGGATTAAGTATCTGTAAATTCTTCCTTATAAAAATGAGCTGGTATGTTTGGGTTATTGATAAAACGTGAAAACTACTCGCTCGTTTTTCTTCTGATAAAGATTTTCTTGAAGTCGAATATCAGTCTCAGCTTGTTTGTTTGCATAGAAATTTGGAAAAAGGTATAGACTTATGTATTTTTACTATATTCTAAAAATACCTTTCTGTTAAATTGTTTCTTTTTGTCTTCGAATTATTTGAGACTCTTCATCACCATCACTGGTCTTAGCGTTCTCTAATGCCGCTAAGTTGTGTCAATAATTCGGTCAGATCCGAACTCAAACACGCTGTACTGTCAGTTTTACCCCACAATTTCTTCTCAACTCAAGCCTATGGTTATAATAACCTGTCGTGACATTGCATGCCCTTTGTAATTACCTCGATAAAGCACCTCTAGCTTTTTTTCGAAAGAGCCATTATCTCAGCGGGTCAGCTAAATAACGGTGTCACTGGGTGCGAACACAGATGCTCGCTGGCATTTGACAACGGTATTTTATTATGCTAGTTGTGTCTCATGTTTTGCAATTTGCGTATAAATCTGACCCCTCCTTTATTCATAGAAGGGTCATTGTGCAAAGGCACGTCTGGTTTAGGTGAGCCAATCTTAAAATGGTAAGCCAGTAAAACGCAGAACAGTGATTTCACTATAATGGACTATAATGGACTGTTTCACAATTCACACGGGATTTTGTTCCCAAAGCCAACTTATACAAACCATGGCGCTATAAAAATATATCTATCTTTATATATTATATAATGTATCAAGTACGTAATATCAGTTGTCTATTACCCATAACACAAGCTCTGCTTAGCATGGGGTAGATGATGCCGTGTGAAGCGTGTCCAGCATTATTTATTTATCTCTTTGATTACATGTTTTTCGTCTACAAATGAGCTAGAGTTTGACGTGAAAGGATCAAAACCAAACAAAAAATAACGGTATGTGGCGGAATCCGGTCTGACCGGTCGCTTCCTTGATAGCATAGCGGAATCATTCCTGATTCTATGCCTATCCTATTAATTCTACTTAACTCGTTCTCGTTTGATGGAGCTGAAGATTTTAAATTTATTGTTAAGTTTTAATATTTTAGGTTTCGCATTTAAAAAATTACATGCAACTAACTAACACTAGGTCATTTGATGAATCTAATGGTATCTGAGAGGTTATATCACGAATAACAAATTTAGCAAGCAGTTATGAAAATTCGTGTCTGTCGAAAGGTATCTTGATTTTTCATCACAAGGAAGTCATCATTTTGGTTATGTTCATTGCGCTATTATTTATTCTGTGGTTCTTGTTGAGCTACTAGCATTAATACATAAATTAACGATTATCTGTCTACAGATTCTGTCTAAGAGCATTCAATGTTAAATAATTATTTTGGAGGTACAAAAGTTACTGCTGTGATTATTTTGCTGGTATCGAGCATTAGATAGTTAAGTATACCTTTTGAACAAAACGTTATTCGAACCTACATTATTTCAAGCTTTCCATCATCGAATTTATTCGGAGCACGAAGCATGCTGGCTTTGTAGAATAATTGATTGCCACATGTCTTGGCTATCAGAAATTCCCCTGATTCCAGTTGGACTATTTTAAGTAGGTGGTAGAGTAGGTAATTGCATTGCGGGTGATTGAAAAACGGTAACTATAGACTCGGTTAGTCTAGATTTGGTGCAAGCTTACATAGTTGATCAGACCGTAATTTTGTATACGCAGTAGCCTATTGGAAGCTAGACTTAGTAACAATACACTGTAAGGACATTCACTCAAACTTTAGCAATGATACAAGTTTTACCGATTGCAATCTCCCGCACCTTAAGCAACAATTTATCTTGCTAGGTAATTACATGTTTAGCGAAATTAGAGAATGCAGTTACCTTGGCCCCATTTTGAAGTCCATATAATTACAGGATCCAAAAATCTTTGTATTGATCACTCACTAACAATTTTTATGTTAAGCGAAATTAGAGAATGCAGTTACCTTGGCCCCATTTTGAAGTCCATATAATTATGGGATCCAAAAATCTTTGTATTGATCACTCACTAACAATTTTTTGGTATCACTGTTCACAGATTTTCTAATCACTCTGTGGTTTAGGAGTGTTTATTTGTTGGTTATACTGGTCAATGTTGGATCGATAGAAAGTTCCGGCGAGAGTGTGATCGGACGCGACCGTTGACGTGGTTCGGCTCGCGGCAAGTGATTCCGCATCTCAGCCGGTGCTCGCCGTTGCTACAGTGGATCTGTAGCTTTAGGGGACGGAATTCATTCATGTCATTCTCTTCTAAGTTCTACACCCTTGTGAACTCAGATTTAGTTTGGTTTGTAGGTATGAATATCGATTTAATCATTGTATAGTTTACAGTTGTGGTCTTAATGTGCACGCTCATGCACAGTAGACTTTAGTAGTATTAGAGAAGATGGACCAAAACAGTTGAAATTATTATAATATTGACTTTGAATTGACATAAAAGATAGTATGACCATGATGGTGACGGTCAGTATTATTAGAAAATAAAATAAGAGATATTACGTACCGTAGGGGAGAACAGGAAGCATTCATACAGTTTTATTTCAAGCCTCATAAAATAAAAATAATACCTCCTTAGTTATACCAATATATTTTCAATGCCACTTTATTAGCTATCTGGCTACAAAATTAATATATTTCAGGACTAGCTTCTGCCCGCGTTGTTTCTATTGAAACGATTTGACGTTATTTCTATCGTATGGGAACTGATTTATGGCATAAAAAATAGCCTATGTTTGATTCCAGGGTTGGACTTAACCTGTATGCAAAATTTCAGCCTGATCCGTTCAGTAGTTTTGGCGTAAAGAGGTAACAAACATCCATCCATCCATCCATCTTTCCATCCAAACTTTCGCATATATAATATTAGTGTCATGTGAGGTGATAGTGTGATGTGATATGATTAATACAAACTAACATGGCTAAGCTATGGGAGTTTTTCCAAAAAATAGGAAACGTATGAAACCACCCCACACGCGGGGTGGCTTAGTACATAGGTTACTCTCCATTTTCTTGTAACCTTGAGTGCCAAATGCTGTAGGCATTTAGTTGCTGACGTACTGGAAGTAGTGGCTATTCTGGATCATGTATTACGTCATCTACTGTTTGGTTCTATTGAAGGGGTCTCCACCACACTTTCGTGCTAACAGCATTTTATTGCTAACGTACTCGGATCTATAGCTGTTCTGGATCCTATCTCATGTCTTTTATAAAAGTATTGTTTGGTTTTTACGGTAGGTACATTTTGTACTGTACGAATGTACCCCACTTATATGTTATGTATCTCAATAAATATTTTTATCAAGTTAAATAAAAATATTCTTTGAAATTAACCCAAAAAGATGTTCACATGACAAACTAGGGCATTGTTCAAAAAATAACCATGAATCAAATAGAGAGAAAACTTACTACTTACTAAAAAATCCATGGCAATGTGAATCCAAAAATTACTCACGAGAAGCGAAAACTTATTACGGCTTGTCGCAACAAAGCCAGCAGCCACATTGCCTCGCTATGTGTATAGACGGGATTCACGCACGCGAACGCTCCAACATGCTTAGTTTTCTTGATAATAGCTGGTGTATAAAAACTCCCGCTGTATGAATGCTACCTGCTCTCCCCTACATGCTTTTTAGCAACCAATCTTTCAAAGAAAACTTTTTGCCGACTCTATCAGACAGCGCTGCAGCGTAGCGTTACTAGACAGTTTTTACTTCGTTTATTTTTACAAATATTTCCTTTTCTCGCAATTATTTCGCTAGGAAGCACGTTTTCTAAATTTCATTTTATTGCGTTTCGAGCAAAACTAACCATACTTTAAAAAAATGTAAAAAAGTTTTTGTAGTAGGTAAGTAGTCTTTATTTACAAAAAAAAAAAACTTTTAATTCTTAGCACAAATAAAGGGAAAAATCCGAAAACAGTAAAATTTGATGATAATTTACAAAAAAAAAATACTTTTGATTCTCGCCATGGACCAAAACCAATAGGGTAATTCCCGTTTACTATCATAAAATTTGGTAAGAAGCAAGGTCATATAGCACAAATAACGAGAAGAATGTGAAAACCGTAAATTTGTAGTAAAAAAAAAAAATTATTCCCTCGACCACAATGTACAGGGTACCTACTTCATGTTAACCTAGAATCATGATATTTGGCAAGAAACAAGGTCTTACACACGGAAATAGAAGTTAGGGTGGAAGGACAATGCAACAATAATCATATAATGCATTACAAAGAAACAATTCGTTTGATTGGTAGTTTAAGTTTAGTCAAAACTACCCAACGTCACTGATTTGGAAATAAACCTTGACTTCTACAGATAAGATTTATTTTACTTTAGCATCAGAACGTATTTACGGTCTATAGTAACCAAGCATTCGATTGACAAGTTAATTCCGCTACTTGACCATAGATGGCGGTATTTTCAGTAATCGCAATTATAAACTTAATTTCCTCAGACTTAAGATTGACATTCGCGTGATAGGTCAACCATCGACTGCTACTCGATTAGAGCTGCACCAGGTAGCACATTGAAGTACATTATCGATATCGATAGATACCCGATTTTTTGTTCAATTCGCAAAAAATTTTACTTGTTGGTAGTTTATTTACTTACTTGGCACACAAAGAGCTGTATATTTTAAACCATTTATAAATAGACACAGACAGGCAGGTAAAAATAAATGTAATGTTGTTTATGCCCCTGAAATAAAACGTATTTATTAGGAAACTGGTGTTTGGAAAGTTTTATGTTTAATTTTAGTAAATAGTGTATGTGAACATTTATATATTTAAACTTAACGATTTTCAGTGATACAAGCGCTGTATGTTTCGTAATTGTATATCTATATCTTTTATTTGATATTTTGAAATCGACTTCCAAAAAGTGTTCAGAGCATATCGTGCTTGATTTGGTTGGCATCCAATTAACTCTACCCGTTGCATCTATCCATTTCTCTTTGACGTTTGTATCTTTGGGAAACCTACAAATATTTAAGATAAAGGTTAGAGGACCTAATGATGTCAATTTAGTGACTTGTAATCTAAATACTAAATAAATAATTAATTTACATAATAATACTAATAACTTATTTAACATTAACATTAAAATTTGAAATTAAAATTGAATTTCTTGTATCTATATCAATCGACAAAATCAACATCCGACTTGACTACATCACTAATTGAGTAGCGAAGAATAGAATCAATCCAAAATCAACTTTATCTTAATTGCATAAGGTTGATTTTGACTAACCCTTCTATTAAATTATTGACAAATTGAAATAAAATAAGATTTTATTACAAAACAATAAAAACCGTTCTCCCCGATGGTACGAGACACCTCCATTTTGAAGATTTTTTCTCCTACTATCATTTTTACACGCTAAAATCGAACAATACGGCATGATTACGGAAAAAATGAATTGGTTGCGAGACTAGCTACTCCACGCGATGTTAGAACCCGACTGGGGTCGAGTAAGCATAACAACGTGTACTTGTGGCACGCGTGCCACGCCCACTTACCATTTCCCCTTACTTTAATTTCCTTAGACTCGTAGGTACTTGGCGTTTTATTTTATATTATGTTACTTGATATTTCCGCCAACAGTACTTACCTAAACCGATTTTGCTGATTTTTTCAATAATGTATGGAAAATGATCCCGAGGTTGTCCTTTTATTTTTTTATATTCCATATTATATATTCTCAAAACAAATTACTGTTTTTTTCATGCGTGCCTGTCACTCTTTTTAAAACATGTATTTTTTTCTAACTGCGCCTCGCGGCTTCGCACGCGTTGTTTCTATGGAAACGTTTAAAGGTGATTTCTATCCCACAGGAACTGATTTATGGGATAAAAAGTAAAACGTCTATGCTTGATTCCAGGATTACAATTACCTGTATGCAAAATTTCAGCCCGATCCGTTCAGTAGTTTTTACGTGAAAGAGTAACAAACATCCATTCATCCATACTTACAAACTTTCGCGTTTATAATATTAGTAGGATTTAGCCTCTTTAATTTCGATGTAAATTTATTTTCTTATTAGTTAATAGAAATTCTTATACGTGGATTTGTCTTATTTCTGCATTAGCAGAATAACATTAACAGATGGTTACTTTGTTGCTAATGTGGTTTTACTACATACATAGTCGGAAACATGATTAAAACTAGCTAACACTCTCTTCCATATCGGAAGTGAAATACAGTCTCCCTCATGTCGAAGAAAGCATGTTCCTCGTTTGTTTGGTTTAGATGATAATTATGATTTGTTTTGTCCCTCGCGTTTGCCGTGGCAGTCCCGCCGTCAGAATAGATATACCCATTTAACTCTGCCCGTGGATATTGTAATGGTAGGGAACCAGCTTCCCTCTGTGTATTTTAACACCTCTACTGCACCACCTTAATCACCAGTCCGTCTTCCAAGCGTAGGTAGTGATTATGGTAAAACCCATCCACCCACCACCGCACCCCCCTTGATGGATTCACTTAAAAAAAACCGTTGATGTATGTGTGCTGATGACTTGCATTTCAATCTTCATATTCGAAGTAAAATATTTATTTATATATTAAAAATACTTACACTATTTTTACAGGGGCCCCTAATGCAATAGTGTAAAAAGTCTATATAAATTATAATAAAAAAAATTAAAATTACATGAACTAAAAACTAAAATTACACAATAATATCGTCGGCTTATTGCAAGAAGTCATTAGTCGCAAGAAGTCACTAACTGCGTTAGATATACCATTGAGTTCGTCTCGATGAGCTCTACATTTTGGTAAAACTCACAAATTTGTAGCTCTTCAAACTTAGAAGTTATGGCTTGGTTATAAAGTCAATAACTGCATTTTTGGTATATCTGGTTTCATAAAGTTCATTAACTTACATTAATAAATTTTAACAAAAGAAAAAAAACACAATTTCCATTTTTATTTTCATACGTAACTCATTTATGTGACTTAACAACATTTTGAAAGTGCTTTTACGTTCACAAACGTTTGAATAAGTTTTGCTTTAATTCATTATTTGCACCTTAACCAGTTTTGTCGTATCGTATTTTTGGAAAATAAAAATACTAACGGTTTTAAATGACTTCTATCAAAACGAGTAGCGTCTACACTGAGTTTTTTATTTTTTATTGAATCCATTTTTTACACATAATTACTTTTTTCGAAACATAATTAATGGTAAAAGAATACTATTCGCATTAAATGACTTCTTTCAGATCAAAGTAACGTTTAAAGGTACCATCACTATTGGATTGGTAAATTAATTATAGGTCGTTGACAAGTTTTTGCTAAATTATTATGTTAAACTTAATACAAGACTGAAATCGCTTGAATGAAGTATTGCTTTATTAGTGATTTTTGTTATTGTAAAAATAACAGGTAAATGTCAGGTAATGACTTTTGCACACATACATTTACGTGTTGCTATGCTACTTATGATACCGCGTGCCGTGTGACCGGAGTCGCGGAAGCGGGGCAGAGGGGTATTTTGTTCGGGGCCGCTCGCGCCTCTGCCGCGCCGCGTAGTAGTTCGTTCTTTCCGGCCCCTGTGGGGGCACAGAGCGGGGCATCGAGGCTTGGCCTCTTTACCCCGGCATCAACTCGAGGGGTGACGACTCCTCGGTCCTTGGGTTTCGCTAAAAAATTATTTTATTTAGCTTGTTCATCATTTTATTTTTTTATTAACATATTTGCATGTTTTTTTCTTTTTTTTTTGTTTGGTTTGGGTTAATTTTTTTTTAAATTAACACACGGTCTATCCGGGGGGTTCCGCGGGGGTGAGGTCCCAGGGAAGGGCCTCCACGGGCGGTCATCATCTGGGGGCCGGGGTTGGTAAGGCGGTATTTGGTGAAGGTGGGCTTGGTGGCCGTTGTCGGCGTGGTCGTACATTCGACGACTGTATTGTACGACAAACTCGTCTATGGATTGGATCTGCGGGTCGCGGGCGATGACATCGTTCCTGACGTATTGGCCAGTGCAGATGCTCAGAGCCACGTTTTGTAGCCCCTGGAGCCGGTCCCTGCATATGTGAGTCGGGATCGGACTTAGCCTTTGTAGACCCACACTTTGGTCCTCAGTGGCAGGTGAGATCCCAGGACGGGTCGGAGAACGGTCGGGCGACGCGCGCTTGTTGTAGTGCGCTGTCAACCTTCGGCTGCATCTTCAACGACCTGTCGATCCCGAAGCCGAGGTACCGGATGTGCGGGCTCCATGCCACGTTCTGGCCCCGAAGTGTCAGCTGCGGTGGGTGGCCGATGCGGCGGGAAACAAACAGCGCAGCCGTCTTTCCCACATTGACGGCCATGCGCCATTTGTCCAGCCAGGGCGGCAGGATGTTCAGCAGCCACTGCATCCTGCGGGCTGCGATAGTGGGGCTGGTGGAAGACGCAAAGAAGGCGCTGTCGTCCGCGAACAGCGCTAGCGACACATCCCTCTCCCCGGGGCGTAGGTGGCCCTCCAGGGTGGGGATGTAGTCGGTATAGAACGCGTATAACGCTGGCGACAGGCTGCTACCCTGCGGTACACCAGCAGAGATGAATCGAGTGGAGGATGTGGCACCTTCAACTGCGACGAAGAACCGCCGGTTGTCGAGGAAGGATGCCACAATCCTGATGAGAGCTGGTGGACTTGGGGTTTGCAGGAGCTTGTACAAAACGCCGGGGTGCCCAATACGGTCGAAGGCCTTTTTTACGTCCAGAAAGACCCGGACGGTGCAGCGCTTGGCGTTGTGCTCGACTGCAAGGTGGTGCAGCACCCTGGTGAGCTGCAGCGTGGTAGAGTGGCCACTCCTGAAGCCGAATTGCTTCGGGCGCGGCTCGATAGTTGGAGCCAGGCGCCCCAGGAGCAGGCGTTTCAGGAGCTTCCCCACTATAAGTAGTAGAGAAATGGGGCGGTAGTTGGCCGGGAGTCGGTGATCCTTGCCGGGCTTGGGTAGCACGATGACCCGTCCTGTCTTCCAGGATTCCGGGAAGTGGCCCGTCCGGAGGATCCCGTTGAAGAGCCGGGCGAGTGCGGTGACTCCGCGGCGAGGCAACTGTTGGGGACTCCGTCATAGCCTGGTGCCTTCCGTCTGGGTAGACGGAGGACGGCCTTCCGCACCTCGGCAGGGGAGATGAAGTACTCCCCGTCTAGGGGCTGTGTTGGGCCAGACAGGAAGTCCCTCACTGTGTCCTCGACCTGGTGGTGGTGGTTCAGGGTTTCAAAGGTGGCGTCGGCTGCAACGGGGTGAGACGAGAACTGCTCCGCGAGCTGCTCGGCCAGAATTTCGACACGGTCGGCAAAGCGGCCGTGTCGTATGCCCACTGCTGGACCGAGATGGGAAAACCCCATCTCGGTCCAGCAGTGGGTAAGTTGTTGCCGGCTGCCGCGTGAGCGCCCTATTCAGCGCGTACTGGTTATTGTCCTGTTCGGAGGCCCGGTCGATGATTCGGTCCCAGGTCTCACGCCAAACCTGTGCTGCGGCCGAGAGCTCGGCAGATATCGGGTTGAGTCGCGTCTTCAGTCGCGGTCAGCGGGAGCGCGCCCACTCGCGCTGGAGTTCGCGTTTCCTCTCTAGGTGTTGGGGGAGGTCGTTGCGCTGGCCTTGGCGCCTGGTGATGGGTATGGAAGCGGCCGCCTTAGCCTCGATGATGCGCACCATCAGCGCTGAGGCTTCAGATTCTACTTCTGCAGGCCTCTGCAGAGGTCCGACGTCCACGGACTCCAGTGCCTAGGCGTACGCGTCCTAACGCCCTGGGACCGGGTCCGCGGCCAGGTCGAGCGTTATGAGGAGGGTAGATAGGATAAGAAGGTTTTCAGGTAAAGCTCAAAGTCTGTTACTTAATATTTTCTAATCTAAATAATAGTTTACTTAATCGTTTCCAACCTATTTATGTGTTTATAACTCTTTGCTGGATAGCAGAATTATTTTCTAAAAGCTTAGAACGTATTTTTGACTGATTCATGTGCCATTATTACTAATTTTAGGTATGTTATTAAGTGTTTTCGACAAACAATGTAATTTGTTTAGCTTTTAGTGATAAAAGATGTTTTTTTATGATTATTTTGTCTTTTAATACTCGAAAGAGGCCACTAATAACTTCGTTGCGGAAATACTTAACTCCAGTTTAGTCAAAACTTTTTATCGCAAGAAGTCATTATCATTGCATTTTTAGCTTTTAAAAAAATTGCAGTGGTTGAATTTGTACTGATTTCAGTTAATTATAAAATAATTACATATCTCTATATATTGGCGTTTAAATTATATTGATAACTGTCGTAGTTTTGATGATATGGGCTCTTAAAGTTATAAAAACTTTAAACTGCTTTTGCCAAACTTTTGGATTTGTCGGTTAATGACTTCTTGCAATAAGCCGACGTCGTCGGCTTATTGCAAGAAGTCATTAGTCGCAAGAAGTCACTAACTGCGTTAGATATACCATTGAGTTCGTCTCGATGAGCTCTACATTTTGGTAAAACTCACAAATTTGTAGCTCTTCAAACTTAGAAGTTATGGCTTGGTTATAAAGTCAATAACTGCATTTTTGGTATATCTGGTTTCATAAAATTCATTAACTTACATTAATACATTTTAACAAAAGAAAAAAAACACAATTGCCATTTTTATTTGCATACGTAACTCATTTATGTGACTTAACAACATTTTGAAAGTGCTTTTACGTTCACAAACGTTTGAATAAGTTTTGCTTTAATTCATTATTTGCACCATAACCAGTTTTGTCGTATCGTATTTTTTGGAAAAAAAAATACTAACGGTTTTAAATGACTTCTATCAAAACGAGTAACGTCTACACTGAGTTTTTTATTTTTTATAGAATTCATTTTTTTACACATAATTACTTTTTTCGAAACATAATTAATGGTAAAAGAATACTATTCGAAGGAAGTATTGTTTTGTTAGTGATTTTTGTTATTGTAAAAATAACAGGTAAATGTAAGGTAATGACTTTTGCACACATACATTTACGTGTTGCTATGCTACTTATGAGACCGCGTGCCGTGTGACCGGAGTCACGGAAGCGGGGCAGAGGGGTATTTCGTTCGGGGCCGCTCGCGCCTCTGCCGTGCCGCGTAGTAGTTCGTTCTTTCCGGCCCTTGTGGGGGCACAGAGCGGGGCATCGAGGCTTGGCCTCTTTACCCCGGCATCAACTCGAGGGGTGACGACTCCTCGGTCCTTGGGTTTCGCTAAAAAATGCATTTATTTAGCTTGTTCATCATTTTATTTTTTTATTAATATATTTGCATGTTTTTTCTTTATTTTTTTGTATGGTTTGGGTTAATTTTTTTTTAAATTAACCCACGGTCTATCCGGGGGGTTCCGCCGGAGTGAGGTCCCAGGGAAGGGACCTCCACGGGCGGTCATCATCTGGGGGCCGGGGTTGGTGAGGCGCTATTTGGTGAAGGTGGGCTTGGTGGCCGTTGTCGGCGCGGTCGTACATTCGACGACTGTACTGTACGACAAACTCGTCTATGGATTGGATCTGCGGGTCGCGGGCGATGACATCGTTCCTGACGTTTTGGCTCGCGCCAGTGCAGATCCTCAGAGCCACGTTTTGCAGCCCCTGGAGCCGGTCCCTATTCGTCTGGGAGACTAGTGAGTACCAGGCCGGCGCTGCATATGTGAGTCGGGATCGGACTTAGCCTTTGTAGACCCACACTTTGGTCCTCAGAGGCAGGCGAGATCCCAGGACGGGTCGGAGAACGGTCGGGCGACGCGCGCTTGTTGCAGTGCGCAGTGACACATCCCTCTCCCCGGGGCGTAGGTGGCCCTCCAGGGTGGGGATGTCGTCGGTATAGAACGCGTATAACGCTGGCGACAGGCTGCTACCCTGCGGTACATCAGCAGAGATGGATCGAGTGGAGGATGTGGCACCTTCAACTGCGACGAAGAACAGCCGGTTGTCGAGGAAGGATGCCACAATCCTGATGAGAGCTGGTGAAGTTGGGGTTTGCAGGAGCTTGTACAAAACGCCGGGGTGCCCAATACGGTCAAAGGCCGTTTTTACGTCCAGAAAGACCCGGACGGTGCAGCGCCTGGCGTTGTGCTCAACTGCAAGGTGGTGCAGCACCCTGGTGAGCTGCAGCGGGGTAGAGTGGCCACTCCTGAAGCCGAATTGCTTCAGGCGCGGCTCGATAGTTGGAGCCAGGCGCCCCAGGACCAGGCGTTTCAGGAGCTTGCCCACTTTTAGTAGTAGAGTAATGGGGCGGTAGTTGACCGGGAGGGGGTGATCCTTGCCGGGCTTGGGTAGCACGATGACCCGTCCGGTCTTCCGTTGAAGAGCCGGGCGAGCGCAGTGACTCCGCGGCGAGGCAATTGTTGGGGACTCCGTCATAGCCTGGCGCCTTCCGTCTGGATAGACGGAGGACGGCCTTCCGCACCTCGGCAGGGGAGATGAAGTACTCCCCGTCTAGGGGCGGTGTTGGGCCAGACAGGAAGTCCCTCACTGTGTCCTCGACCTGGTGGTGGTGGTTCAGGGTTTCAAAGGTGGCGTCGGCTGCAACGGGGTGAGGCGAGAACTGCTCCGCGAGGTGCTCAGTCAGAATTTTGGCACGGTCGGCGGGAGCAAAGCGCCGGACTCCATCTCGGTCCAGCAGCGGGTAAGTTGTTGCCGGCTGCCGCGTGAGCGCCCTATTCAGCGCGTACTGGTTATTGTCCTGTTCGGAGGCCCGGTCGATGATTCGGTCCCAGGTCTCACGCCAAACCTGTACTGCGGCCGAGAGCTCGGGAGATATCGGGTTGAGTCGCGTCTTCAGTCGCGGGCAGCGGGAGCGCGCCCACTCGCGCTGGAGTTCGCGTTTTCTCTCTATTACCCTCTTAAGGTGTTGGGGGAGGTCGTTGCGCTGGCCTTGGCGCCTGGTGATGGGTACGGAAGCGGCCGCCTTAGCCTCGATGATGCGCGCCATCAGCGCTGAGGCCTCGGATTCCACTTCTGCAGGCGTCTGGAGAGTTCCGACGTCCACTGACTCGAGTGCCTTGACGTACGCGTCCTCACGCCCTGGGACCGGGTCCGCGGCCAGGTCGAGCGTTATGAGGAGGGTATATAGGATAAGAAGGTTTTCAGGTAAAGCTCAAAGTCTGTTACTTAATATTTTCTAATCTAAATAATAGTTTACTTAATCGTTTCCAACCTATTTATGTGCTTATAACTCTTTGCTGGTTAGCAGAATTATTTTCGTAAAGCTTAGAACGTGTTTTTGACTGATTTATGTGCAATTATTACTAATTTTAGTTATTTTATTAAGTGTTTTCGACAAACAAGGTAATTTGTTTAGCTTTTAGTGATAAAAGATGTTATTTTATGATTATTTTGTCGTTTAATACTCGAAAGAGGCCACCAATAACTTCTTTGCAGAAATACTTAACTCTAATTTAGACAAAACTTTTTATCGCAAGAAGACATTATCTTTGCACTTTTAGCTTTTAAAAAAATTGCAGTGGTTGAA
Organism: Eupithecia subfuscata; assembly: GCA_963564075.1. NCBI lineage: Eukaryota > Metazoa > Arthropoda > Insecta > Lepidoptera > Geometridae > Eupithecia > Eupithecia subfuscata. Next base: position 5,947,051 of record OY751117.1, on the reverse strand, counting down.
TTTGTACTGATTTCAGTTAATTATAAAATAATTACATATCTCTATATATTGGCGTTTAAATTATATTGATAACTGTCGTAGTTTTGATGATATGGGCTCTTAAAGTTATAAAAACTTTAACCTGCTTTTGCCAAACTTTTGGATTTGTCGGTTAATGACTTCTTGCAATAAGCCGACGATATATAAACTACGAGCATACCCCATCACTAGACACCACTTCGTTGTGGGTGCTCTAACTGGGAAGGTGCCGTAAATGTGGTGCCATTAAAATTGGTGCCCTAAATGGGAATACTTCCTTATATTATTCACAAAAGCAACTCAATTGACGAATATTAATACGAAAAAAAGGAATTATGCAAACGAGTTTAATATACCTAGCCTATTAACAATTCCGTCCTCCTCTCTCTCTCTCTCCATACATATTGTGTGCCCAGCAGGGTCTATAGTGATACAGTAATAATGTGGATTGTATTATTATTGAGTACAATATCTCTAACTCTCCACTATGTCATACCGAGTGGATTTATCAGGAAGGCGTTTTTATGTTGAATATTGTATTTGAACCCCAGAATTTATTATAAAGCTGTCTAAAAGTGATCTATGTTTTATTTCAGTAGTTTAGATAATGCGAGGACGAGCTTTTTTATGTATAATAATACATTCTTCATAATTAATTTTATTTATGAAGAATGTAAAATAATATACATAAAATTGTTAATTCTGTCCAAAAACATCATGTAATAAGTAAAACGCCAATTTCATGCTCTCCGTGTATGACACTGTATTTGCTTACGGAAAGTGAAATTGTAATGTAAAGCTAAAGCTACTTACATGTACGGGTACGAGCAACGTTATGTAATTTACGTAACTTACGTAATACCGTATCATCGCATAGCCTGCCCTTTGCTTAATTGCAAATTACAATAGTCATCCGATAAGATAACTTGGAACGTCTAATTAGGTCAGTAGACTTAACTATATTACTACACTGGCTGCTGCCCGCGGCTTCGCACGCTCTTTTTAAGACCAGGTATTCCTGCTTTAGGAGGCGTATGGAAAAACGCGCGCCTGCCAAGCCGCCGCGCTCATGTTTTTTTGTAGTTATTTAAACATAGTGATTAAGAAAATCATTTTATCAAGTCAAAATCTGCGAAGTCGCTTAGAAATACTAAGTGTCTTTAGGTGAGTACATAAATAAGTAACATATCTGTAGTTCGCCAGTCATAATATTGAAAAATCATTAGAAAAAGGGGTAACTTTGGGATTCTTTTCTATCGAGTGAAGTTCATTAAATCTTGTAACTGAATGCGACTTCCATATATCCTCCATATATAATCACAAAAGTGCGGCCTCTGCTTCGTCCTCGGGATACCCATAGCAAAGCGTGACGTCACTAGCCCCCACTGCCAACTTTGACGCCCTTTATTTTTGTCATTACCCTATTGTCTGAAAGGAAAACCGATTCGGTGGGTTTTTCATTTCGATTTCTTTTAAAATTCATATCATAAAACCAATGTTGTATATTTCGCTAATTTATCTCTATCGTTGATTAATTATCAATTTCCCGCGGGTGTCGTAAGAGGCCTCTAAGGGATATCAACCGGGAGCGGGCAGCAGCGCCCCTTGCAGAACAATTCTACCACCGAACTGTGATCCCCAACCCGCATGCCCAGCGTCGGGATTATGGGCATTAATTTTTTTTTAAATTCATTTATTGGAGCTCCAAGCATCGGTTCTTCCTTAACGACACCAGGGATTTTATGGTTTTTTAATACCTCGATAACTCCTCGATACAGGCACAGCCTAGTGAGGAAGCCGACGAAAATCACTATTGAAATTCACTAAGCAAATTATGTGTTTTAGTTTAAATTCTTAATAACTAAATATGCAGTTGTAAATCGAGGGCATGATTCCTTTCACGACTTTTCTCTAACTCTCGTGGTTCCGGATTTGGCCATCACCGCCCTTCTCAAAAAACCACCCTTTATAGATTTTTATGTATGACCACGCATAACTTTTCACAGAGTTGTCCGATTACGATTAAAAAAAGTATTGGAAAGGGTATACCCCGAAGGTGGTCCCATTTAAATTTGAAAAAAAAAACCAACCCTAAGGGTAAGAAAACATGGGATGATTGATTGTTCACTCACTGATTGTATGTAATGTTTGACCACGCATAACTTTTTGCAGAGTAATCCGATTTTGATAATTCTTTTTTTTCGATCTTTTTTTACGTCGATGTGTCATCAATCTAAATTAGACTCGAATTTTAACTAGATGTCGCCACTAGAAGAATTTCAAGGCGGTTTATCGTTTTTTTACACACGCCAAATTTTAATTTTTACTTAACTAGGGATACAATGTTCTACATATTTTTATGTAAACTGAATTAACTAGAAACCTATTTAAATCCTAAGTAGGGCGTACATAGTAACAATAACAAGGTTGAAGCTACATATTTTTATGTAAACTGAATTAACTAGAAACCTATTTAAATCCTAAGTAGGGCGTACATAGTAACAATAACAAGGTTGAAGCAACACGTAACAGTGCGAGTAACACTTCAACGCATGCTTGTATTGACTGCATTAATTCGCGATTTCCGATTATTACGGACGGCGCTGTACACTCGCCGACAGAAGTATTTTACATTTTTTTTAAGGTTAAAATACTTGATGTTTCTTAGTGAAATGTACTGGGTGTAATGGCAATATAGCAGTTTTACTTGAGCCGCTAACCTGACATAAATCAGCGCCACCACCTATTTTATCTTATTATTATGTTAAACGAAAGATTTTGCAGTTTGTGATACCTATCATAAGCTTATTTTTAATGCTTCTGTAAAAGTTTTATTTTGTTTAGTTTAGGCAGAGGCGAAGTTGCTCTTTTTGGCCACGATGGTGAGCAAAAAGAGAAACTTCGCAACTCTGCCTACACTATACAAAATATATCTTTTACAGAGGTATTAAAAATAAGCTTATGAAAGGTATCATAAACTGCAAAATCGATTTTTGAAAATTACTTTGTTTAACATAATAATAAGCTAAAATAGGTGAGGGCGCTGATTTGAGTCGGGGTAGCGGCTTAAATTTATTTGAAAACTATTCTAACAGGCCCTTTTATGATCTCGACCTGACATTGAAGGGAGAAGCCCTTTGATGTCTTTGTAAATAACGAAGTTAATAGTTACTTAATTAACGTCAAAACATAAATATTTAACAGGAATGAATTCCATGACTTTAACAGGACTAAGACGACACTGTAACAAATATGGCGAATAGCACATAAAAGTCGTTCATAGCATTATGAAACGAAGCCACTTTTGATTTTGATAATCCGCACTGGAGGACCTTTTCTCCACATGTTAAACTTTTGGCTGCGAGTGTAGTTACTGTTATGTTCATATTGGAGTATTTGTCATATTGGCTTAACGTCATAATGTAGGTCAAATTACCGGATTTGTTTTTAAGATTATGTTTTTATTTTGACGATGCGTACATTACATTTTCCTGCATTATTTTGGATAAAGCACGTGAAATTTACAAAGCTTTGGCATATGAAATTTACAGAGATTGGGATCGGCATATCTATGTGTAAACAATACCTACTAACCATAAAATTTGTCTGATGGCTTTTTATCAGGCTTTTGCTAACATAAAATTAACTTGTTTTTGCAACAAAGAACGCATCCCAAGCAGTTAAGCCTTAGTACTCGCAAATTCACCAAAACAATTAGGTAAGTAAATAAGCGAAAATATAATGCTTTTCTTCGTCGATCTTTGCTATCTTCCTTAACGTGTGCGTTGACAGCTCTAAGCTCATTGAACTTCCAGTTTCACTGCTGCTAATATAAGTTTGACCACTCGACAGATCAGCCTCACACACTAGATTAAATTCAATGCTCACCAAAATATTCTCCTTAGCGAAGCTCTTAAGAGTACTCCAGTTGTTTAGTAAACTACCAGGCACAGCACATGTTGGTCCACGGAAAGCGAGAGTGTGTTGCGTACGCGAGCCTCGCGACCACTGCGCGCGCGCAGCCGACGCAACTCCTTCTCTTGATCTTAGACCGGTGTTACACTGGCGTGACTGCTGTTTCCGATACTGATAACAGATGTATGTACTTTACATTATTGTTTGGAAAGAACCTTATTTTCTTTGAATACGTCGCCAAAATCTTCATGGAGGTAAGTAGTTTCAATGAGTTTATCAATCTGAGTAGGTATCTTTTCATACGATAAAACAAAATATTAATTCATTTTGTATAATGGGTTATAGTTCAAATTCTAAAACGACTGTAGTTAATTTCCCTAATTACGAAAAATTCTAAACTCTTCTTACGTTTTTCTTCTCCGTAAGCTGTAAATTTTCTCTAAACTTCCTCGGAGATAATTTCGTCTAACTAGGCTGCGTATGCTTGGTAGACTGTTAGGCTGGTAGGTGAGTTATCTTTTAACGTACCTATTTACGTAATCACCACTTCCTAACATAAATAATAGTATTCTCTCCCGGTACGAGTATAACAACAGTCAGCGCATAAATGGCAGCGGGACTGCAATAACATCATATTTTATCATTATTCAGTAGGTACCTTTTTCTAAATAAATTATTTTGTATATGTAATTGATAAAATATGATCTAGCGGATAAAGATCGAAGCGGGATATTCTATGCGGGCTGTCCCGCATCCGTGCCCTAAAGAATACAGCGGGACATGCTATCCCACTGTCATCTTTAATCCCTTATGTCAATACAGGAATCAATGCCTACAAGTTGCCATTATTGGAATGTGGTAGGAAATGAGACTAAACATGGAAATATTGATTGACTACGATTGCTGCGTTGTGCTTGCCGGCAAATGAACGGCATTTGACATACGAGTATATACACCGAGAGATCATTGCCAGCTTACTGTTACACACGTTGCTTGCAAAGTTTATTTATTTAAAATATTGTACACCTATACAGGCACACCTAATGCGATAGAAGTTGTGCGTTTAGGAGATGGAAGGACGAACTGGAAAAGACTCTTTAAAAATAGTGGCCACAATAAGGTAAAACTTCCCACTTTTACCTTGTGAAAAAAAAAGATGATATTGTGTGAATTGTCCAGCATTATTCATTTATTTTTCTAAATAGAGATTCCCCTATTTTGAAGTAAGTAAATCAATGATGAGAAGTCTTCGGTAAGACTCTACAGGTTTGTTGTAATAATTACAATATAAATAGATACAAACTCTTACAATAATAGACCCTTCGTTTCGTTTTTTATAGCAGCGTAGCTACAGGATTCGACATTGAAAAATACAAACAACACACACAATCCAATGGTATAGAGTTGTTTTTGACTTGCACTAACTTTTACTAGCGCCTCTAACTAAATCTAAAACCTCTAAAACAAGATCCTTGTTTTCTTTTTCAATTGTCTGCAATTGATTGCCACTTATAACACAGACGTCATGGTCGTCTCACTCTAGTTACAATATTGTTGGTAACACTGCGAAATGTGGCATTGCTGTATCAGTTCTTCAAAATACTTCCTGTATCGTAAACAGGAGTTGTAAAAAGAGCTCCAATATTGTTGGCAACACTGCGAAATGTGGCATTGCTGTATCAGTTCTTCAAATACTTCCTGTATCGTAAACAGGAGTCGTAGAAAGTGCAATGATTCACATGATCTTGATCGTGTTATATGTGCAGCGAAGATACCATCTTCGCTTCGGTATTGTAAGGGAAAGTCTGTTTGTTTGTATATTGTTGTTTGTAGGAATTGAACGTTGCGGTTGGAAATCTATGTGCCAGGAAGTACGGAATGAAATAAGCAGTAAAATCATTTGTGCTTTTCGATTTGCATCAATTGGGTATCTATAACATCGGAAACATTTTCTAATCATTATAAAAGCGATTTCTAAAGCGCCAGGTTATTACAGGCATAATATAAATGACCCCACCACCCCAACTCTTCCCGCAGGTGTCGTAAGAGGCGACTAAGGGATATGCACCGGGGGGCGGGCAGCAGTGCCTCCTACAGAACAATTCTACCACCGAACTGCGATCCCTAACCCGCATGCCCAGCGTGGGGATTATGGGCATTACCCCCATGAGATAAAAGCCAATAAGGCGTTTATCAGGGGGAGGCCTGCGTTCAGCAGTGGACCATTATAGGCTGTTGTGTTGGTGGTGGAATATAAATGATGGCAGTGATTCTTTTTAAAATAACTAGGCTAAAAATGTTGCCGTCATTTTTACGTTCGATAAAAAACGGACGCCATCATTTTTAAGGTTTGTGCCAATACAATCGACACTAGTTTATAAAAAAAAATTATGATTTTATAATTTGAAAAATTATATTAATAAGATTTACTTACTAATGTACTTACTACTTACTAACTACTTATTTACTTACTAAAATACTAAATACTTAACCCTTTTGTATGTAATGCTTTAGGATCTAATCAGACCTTATTTTATTATGTAGATTTAGTTGAATTTATACGACCTGCCCTGTTGCTACGGCACATGAAATATAGAATGAGAGGCATCGTATGAAGCAACAGTCTCGAAGTAGTGATGTTGCGTGAGAAACGCCCCTTAACATGCAGTTTCACGCCTGTAAAATTTATTGGATAATGAAACTTTTCGCAAAATGTGCCTACTTTCTTTGTTCTGCTTTTTGGTACACTTCTTCGTATACATTACATTACCTATTACTTAGGTGTAGCGCTGTTTCGCACCGCAGGTTCTCACCACAAATTCATTTTTGCCGTTTCATACCAAAAAATGTCAGCGTTTCAACCCTGTACCTTCGCTCCGTCCCAACTTGTCCAAATGTTCGTTTCTTCTATCTCAATTTATATGAAACGTGTTTTTGATACTATTATGATATGGAATAGGAATCTTCATAAATAAGATCTAGGGCGTATTAAAGTTGGAATAACATGCTAATCAGAATAATTACAAACAAAACGTTTTCTTTATTTTGGTACCTACTATGTATTTTCTGGGGTCCATTAAATCCAGGAAGTAACAATCGAAAGAAGGTCCTTTGACTAAATATTTAAACTCATGCGATCTGAACACATTATTATTAGTACTATTTAACGGGTAGTTGTCGTCATCCCGTGACCACGACAATGAGTAAACCTGTTGAATCGTCGGGAAAAATAGCTGTATACGCAGTAATACCCGTTAAATAGTACAAATAATAAAGTCTGACTATAAAAAAGTATTTTGTAAATAATTAACACATACAGCAAATTACTTTTTCAAATCATTCTCCTACACACGTAATCACGTTACCTATTCAAGATTTTCAGCATAAATAGGCCGTCTTTTAATTGGAAATCTAGCTATCGGCGACAGAGTGAAAGTGGTACAGACGTGGTTGATATCAATTGGAACAGAGTGACGGAAAACAGATCGCTGGCTGTGTTGACTGGATACATAATTGGAAATAGGAAAATCGATGTACCCATGATGTAGGTATATCATGATAGAAACTGGTTATAGTGTACAGTCACAGATTAGATAACGTTACTTGGTACAGTGTCGTAGATAAAGAATAAAAAAACATCTAGACTCTAGAACTAAAGGTTTCTGCATAATTAAAGTGATTTTACTCGCCCCGGACGGAACGGGACAATTTTTACATAGGACAAAAGAAAAGGCGACGCGACGGGGTCGCGTCCACGCTCCCGTCGCGTATATTTTACACATATTTTACTACAGTATTTTTGTATGTAAAGATATTTAGAAATTGTCTTGTTCGGGACGAGTAAAATCACGTTACCGTGTGCAGACCTAAAGCATGTGCTGGGTTAGAATTATGAGGTATTCTTAGGCTGACTTTTGAAACAAGTTCTAATATCAAGTTCAATCCTCAATCGGTTTTGCATTCTTGGAGGCTTTGCTAGCGCATGATCCGGATTGGATTATATGAACTACTTTTTGCTCGATTTCGTCCAAACTTATAACTTGGAACCAACGCCAAAGTGAAAAACTATTTTCTAGACTAACACAGGTCGTGAAACGCGAGAGTCTTCTTGTCCACACAAACTTTTTCGACGTAAAAATCTACGGTTTACGTTGTCGCTGTGTAGGTATCGCCGCTGGATTGTAGAATTTTTTTTTTGTAGATTTTATTGAACGATCAATGTTCAACAATAAAGCTAAAACGTCACTTAGCCATCTCGTCGAATGATATTAATTTCGTATTCCCAACAAATTAGACTTTGTTTTGCAATTGGCCTAGCCATTCTACAAACGGGCAGATACGGGCGACATAGTCGCCACGGTCGTCAGTATTGTATAGATTACTGTAGAAGCTAGTTGACTTAGGTTCTCTAAGCAAGCATCATCTAAGTTTCTAAGCAGGCATCATCTTCTAAGTTTTTTCGAATATACCCTTCGGAGTCCAAGTGAAACTAACAACCGACTGTCGTACATTGTCTTGTTTGACAATAATAAAACTTGACTCACAGTTGGTCAAGACAAGACGGCATTCTCGTCAAGCCTTGTTGCAACTACAATGTAAACTCCTATTAGTTTCTAATATTTTATTAGTACATAAAGTCATAGAAACTTCGTTACATAATATTACTACTTCCCGGTTCAGTTCTGTAGGGGAGAAGGAGGCAGCTTTGAACAGGGGCACCTTAGAACAAACGAGTTTACGAGGTTAGTTCTGGGCCAATTGTGGCGAAAATTGTATTTATAACACGGCAGTACCGACCCCCATGTCTGTCATTAGTGACGCACATGTGCGCGCGCGAAAAATTGAATAATAGGCCATATCTGTTTTCGGCACCCCGAAGTAAACATTACGGAAAAAAGCTGTAAGGGTGTTGATGAAAGATTTGAAGACATTGGTAAGCGGAACTTGATTTATTGTATGGATGAATTCATTTTAAATATTTTTATACTCTAGTTCACCAGCATTGAGTGGTTTTTCGAAAATAAAATTACAAGTTAATTTCTTCGAACCCATTGGGGCAGATTTGAATAAAACAAAGGGGGCACTTTTGAACATGTTCAAAGGTGGCTCAATAGATCCATCACTAAATTATAAGTGCGAAAATTTGTGTGTTTCTTTTATATGTGTTTGTTTGTTTCAAATTTGAAATCTCTTTGTTTAAACTAGGTCAATAAAACTAGTCGTTTATGTTCAATAGTGCTCATATTAGGAACTAACCCAAAATAACTGATTTTATCACAGGAAGTGTACTTATATTATTGTCTTCTATAGTGATTGCGCCTGAACGTAATTTAATCTGAGTTTAGATTTAGAAAGTAAAACTGTGTTAATATTATAATTTTTTTTTAAAGTTACTTTTTTATTGTTTTTTATGAAAAGTTTATTACTTCAATATTTAACATTTGAATAATTCACATAGTTCCTTTAATACTGTACGTAACATCACATAACACAATCATTTTAAATAACTTTACTTACTGAAAATATACATAAACAATTATTTATTTATTTATTTACTCAAACTTGACTTACAGAATGCATTTTAACAATTTATTTTTTGTTTAAATTCATCAATTCAAAGGTGCCCCTGGTATGTTCAAAGCTGCCCCAGGAAAGGGGCAGCTTTGAACATTTGAGTTACTTCACTAAAATATCAATTCTGACTAAACCATGTAAAAATTTATTATTATTTTAATTGATTTATGTAGCTAAATCATCTAAATGTCTTTAATAGCAAAAATAACTAAATAAAAATAACTATATTAGATATTACAGACTCTAATGTAAAAAATGTTCAAAGGTGCCTCCTTCTCCCCTACATAACGATTACAGATTTATAAGTACCATAAACTGAAACATTGTAATGTTAAATTATGTTACGTTGCGTATAGTACAATATACTATACTACGATTACGGGAGAAATTACTTAGCAGATAAGCATAACTAAAGGGTAGAAAACGTATCTAACGTCCTTTATAAGTAAACATAGTGAATCGACGACCGATGTGGTCGCTGACGCGGTGGGCGAAAGGCGGCGGCAGGCGGCGACGCAGGGCGGGTTCGATTCCCGCCGGGATTTCCTGGGACGATCTACAAATATTTGTTCCGGGTGTTCTGGGTATTTTCTACGTATAATAAAAAATATCTATCTATGTAATGTTTTGTTTTAAGTATATCAGTCATCTAGTAGTATCCATAACACAAGCTCTGCTTAGCTTAGGGCTAGATGATGCTGTGTGGATTGTCCAGCATTATTTACGTATAAAATAATTTAAAAAATGTAAATACAAGGGACTTCGGTATTGTAATATTTTTCAAAGTTTAATGTTACAAAGTGGTAGACCCACTGTAACATTAACGATAACAGACAATCAGTTCAGCGTCTGTAAATTCTGTGATCTGTCAGTTTTTACGGAATTTTGCACGAAAAAGATAGAAGAAAAAAGCCAACGCTCTTTACTTTGTTAGAGTAACAATTAGCTATGTCTGTCTTGATTCCCTGCTAAGCAGCAGGGGGACCAGACAGACATAGCTAATTGTGATATTGTTTAAACCAGGGATGACCTTTGCCAAGCGGCAAAGGCCATCCCAGGTCCATCCAGCCGTTTCGATGGTAGCCAGATAGATTCACGCTTTGGGGTTCTTATATAAAAGACGGTAGGTCTATTATTCAAGAACTCAATGTACTAACTACTAATACTAATACAAGGTCTGCTAAGTTTATTTAATATCTAGAGGATAAAAGAGCTTGGGACGGGTTTTGATCCAACTCGCGAAATAACCACTAACAGGCAGGTTTCTTCGTCGCTTCTTTACTTAAAACTACATACCGAAGCGACTGTAAACCAAAGTATCACTTTATTTCCGTGTCAGTGTTTCATTTTATAATTTTACCTTTTCTAAGTGTACATTTATTGTATTTATGGAAACAAAGAGATTTTGATTTCATAAGGGCTACATGATGCTGTATGAAATGTAGAGCATGAGGTTGTGTTTTCCTCCTATACTTTCTTCATATTTTTTTTTCTTCTCATGTACTTGTTTGTTTCTCATGTGTTTGTATAGAAGTGACACCGCTTTCTTTGTGTTCGTAACTGCATAACTCTAAATCTAAACTATATGGCTATTTTGATAACCCTAGTGTCTATGTAAACCTAATTTAGGATTTAAGGCACCATTAACCAAAGACATAATGAGAATTTTGTCTGCATTGCCGCGCTGTATGGCAATTCTGATGCGATCTTTCATGTAATCTCAGAAAGAAGAATACTTACACTAACTGCTTGCTCAGCCTAAACGGCCCGGTTTACATAACGATAATCACAACTAGTTAAAAACTTCCTCTTAACACTGGATGTGACCTAACTACGAAAGTCGGGCTATTATTGTCGCAAGTAACCATGACTAATGTTATTTTTGTGTTGCAATCGTGTTATAACATCTAACACAACGAGACCTTTGCTCGATGCTTCCTGTACCATGTGACTAATAATTGCATTTGTGGTTAATAAATAAAGTAAAAGTAAAAAAAAAGTAAAACATATTTATTGCAGCAAATAATTGAGTACTTGCATAAGATTGATAATTTAAAATCATTAAGGGATTAAACTGGCCTGCATGTTTTTTATTTTGCGATCACTTGTTCGTAAAACATGCCACCTGACATTTAGATTTGAAGAAATTTGAGTTTAAGAAGAGATGTTTAGGTTATATTTGTGTATTAGATGTTATTTTTACATAACCTTGTTTTATTTAAACACTAGTTTCTGCCCGCGACTCCATCCGAGACCTAGACAATAACTGCTCATTCCTACATATTATTACCTAGTCGTTACGCAATCATAACGTTTTGCTATCAAGACGATAAGCTATCCAGACACTTTGCCTTATGCGTCATTTTACAACCAAGACTTTCTATAATTTGGTCCTAAACTCTATTAGTCATTTTACAACTTCGTCGTTATGCCTTAGTTGTCGATCGTACAACTAAGACATTCTACTCACTAGGGCATTCTGCAAAAAAGGCATTGTGCTTACTAAGGCACTATGGAATTACGACGTTTTGTTTACATAGTCGTTATGCAATCTAGTCCTTACGAACCTAACCCATACAAATAAGAACAGATGGACTTAATCTAAAACACATGATACATTCTATGGATAATTTTGTACATAATTTGCTGAGCGACTTACAACAGTGATTTTCGTCGACTTCTTCACTAGGCTGGGCCTGTATAGAGGAAGCCAGACTAAGATAAAGATAAGATAATAAATAACAAGTTAGTTTATTCAGGCAGTCAGTGCCATTTTTACCATAAGGGCACACGGGGCAAGGGCCCAGGGCCCCCATCGTCAAGGGGGCCCAAAAAAGCCTACAACAAAGCGACTTTCTGGCAACCCTGAGCAGTGACAATCCAATGCACACGAGCAACACATAGATACACAATTGCTTTTTCGAACCATCAAAAAAATAAGTTGTTTCTCAAAAGAACGAAATAGCTTTCTACGATGGTACGGAACCCTCAGTATGCGAGTCGACTCGCACTTGGCCGGTTTTATTATACTTTCCAACAAGGCCCCAAATTCTTGTGTGCCCCGGGGCCCCGGAATGACCCAAGACGGCCCTGCAGACAGTCATACATGAATTACACAAAAAAGTACACAAAATAGTCATTTTGTGTTGGAAAATGAATAATACAAGCAAAGTTTAAGAGTTTTGCAGCCATTCAACAGATTCCCAACCTAAAAGTCTAAAGAGTTTGAAAGAGGTTAGCTAAGAGGGACTGCAATTCAAGCGGTTAGTTTCAAGAAACGATTGTTTGATTTATTGTCTCATGGTAAGATTGGTAGGTAAGTGATAAGTTTCGTCTCTGAGTAAAACACTCATTATCAAATAGGCGCTTTCAGCAAAAGGTTTGTATCATCACATCCTCATCATCATCAGCCCTTGTCGACCCACTGCTGGCATAGGCCTCTATGTTTATGCCATTCGCCTCGGTCCTGTGGTAATCTGGGTTTGTATCCTCGACCTCGACGTCGACAGCCTATATTGGTCCACTGCTTGACGCAGGCCTCCCCCTGAAAAGCGCCTTATTGACTTTTATCTCATGGGGTGTAGTGCCCATAATGCCCACGCTGGGCATGCGGGATCGCAGTTCGGTGGGAGAATTGATATAGTGATAATGAACCACTAAAAATTCACAAAATTTTTGTTCAATCGTTAAGTGCCATAAAAATGCATTTAAATTTTTCATTTTCAAATTTCGCGCGTAATTTGACGCAATGTCTGACAAGCACTATACAAATCTAATTGAGACACTTCAAAAATGGGTGTAAAACCCTATTGATTCTTTGTGCCGAAAGTAGAAAATAATAGGTTTTGAATTGTTTGGCCGAGAGTGTAATACATCTCGACCTGTGAGAAATCATCCAATGAACAAATGAATACCTTGTTTACATTGCAAATTAATCGGAACAGCTGTTTTTCACAACCTCTGCTCGTTAATAATGATGAGTTGTGAATTAGTCTAGCATTATTCATTTCTTTGTTCTTTAACTAAGAAGCATAGACGAATGATGTTGTAATTTACGATGATCCAATGAACTCAATAATAAGATTAATAAGTCAGTAAGTAATAATTTTTTTAAATAATATTAGTAGGACAGAAGCCTTTATTCACAAAAAAAACTACACTAGTATTTACAATTGAAACAACTGAGCTAACTGCAGACTGTTGCAAACAATCTACAGGTAGCACAACTGATCCATATCAATACCAATCGGAAGCGTCTCCAAAACGCTGGCTGCATTGCCACCCTGTATGGCAATGCTGATGCGCTGTGCCAGATACTCACCAGCTCTCGGGTCACGCGTCGCTTCGACCAGACGCTCAGATAATTTTTGAATAATAAGTAATCCTTGATTTTTAAACCAAGTACTAACCGGTGTTACAGGGCGATATTCGCAGCGAGCATGTAACATCAAAAATCTGTCTCGTTGCTTGTTACGAGTGCTTCTTTCCCCGTACTGACTGCTCGAACGCTCGCTGTGTAACACGTTACATAACATCCCGTAAAGCCAAGGTCAGTACCAGGCTTTAGATACAGATCACAGTATTTTTTTTTTTGGAACGAAGTACCTTATCGCGCGTTGTGAAAGGTTTCTAGACGGAAAAAATTCATACGAAAAGTTGTAACGACACTTTTTGACGAAGAGAACCGAAGTGACGACCGCAGCCGAGTTGAGCCGAGGTGCGCTTCGATTCGAACAATCGTGTGTTCCGCTCACTCGCGCAACGTGTCATTGGAGTGAGCGTGATATATCAGTTTTCTGCGGCCTGACTGAAGATGACGCGAGGACGCGAGTTTAATCGAAAGGAACATCGTTCCATCCGGGTGTCCCTTGACACCTCTCAAGTTTTTTTAATTTGCTTTTGGTGGCTTTCGTATCACTGCGGCCATGATAGGCCTATGGTGATCGCCACTTTGTGTGTTTAGCCTCGAAGCAGCGGCGTTCACAGTTCGCCACTAACCCGTGCAGCTGCTAGGAACTGTAGGATTTTCTTCGGGGTGGAGTATTTTAGCTCGTGCTTGCAAGCAGGTGCTTGCCCAGATGGATGCTACGTTTTTGCATCAGTGCTCCGCACTCTCCTAGAAGATGGAGAGGCGTTTCCTCCGCCTCCTCACAGAACCTGCAGGATTGTCTGTCGCTTAGCCCCAGTTTGAACATGTGCTTGTTGAGGCGACAGTGTCCAGTTAGGGCTCTTGTCATGATGCGAAGATTGCTTCTGCTTAGCGCTGGGATTCGGTTGGTGTACCGTTTACCGAAGGCTTTTATCAAAGATTTTGAGAGACATCCTAATGCCACCATAAAATTTAACGCGTATACAGGGTTGTTCATAATGCCTGCTGTAACATGTTATATGACACTTCAAGCATAGCTTATAGTTCCATGTATTTACTTGCATTATCGCCGTTGCATAATTTGACCTCAATAGTAATATAATGTAGTTATAAGATGACTCCGCAAATCTGGCCACATTTATTGTTTGATACCGTTTAATGCACTGTCCATTTTAATATACGCCTAGTGGGATTTTGATTATAATGATGTGAAATGTCAAGAGAGTTGGGCAATGTAAGGCAAAGTTAAATAAACATTCCTAGTCACATCCGAGTTGAAACTAGGTATAGTCCAGTCAATGAGTGATCAAAAGACCCCTCTTTTTGTTGGGTGCAAAAGTCCAAAGCAGAAAGTGATGATGAAGTGAATTCATCATCATTATTGCGGCCTTTCATAGATCCATTTCTAGACGTAGGCCTCCACCACGTGTGTAGTATGTCGTAGAAATAAGAATAGAATACGTTTTGATTAATAATAAAGAAATACAAAATACAATAAATACCAATCGCCTCCACTCCGGGCGGTCTTGAGCCCTCGACATCCAAATTCCATATTCGAAAGTACTGGTGCGATTTTGGTAATTGTTTCACAGCTTCAGTATCCTCGAGTGACGCAGATATTTTGTACCTCATGAGCGAAGCCGCGGGCAGGGGCCAGATGCAAAATATGTATTTAATTACAAAGATAGATGTTTTATTAATTATTTATTATACAAAGAAAATACCCAGAACACCCGGAACGGATATTTTCAGATCGTACAAACATTTTTGTCCCAAGGCGGGAATCGTACGTGCAATTATTAAATTTTATTCTGGTAAGAGGTCCAATAATCGTTCTTTAGAAAAACTATATTTGAAACTAAACTTCAAAACTCTTATAGGCTTAAAGGCTTTTAAAGGCTCTGCCCCGAATTAGCAGTAGGTGTGGGAGTGAAAGATCGTTCTTCAGTACTTCATTGGGTTCTGTACAAACGTGGTTTTTCATTTTGTATCAAACGTGATTTAAGTACAAAAAATGAGAAATAAGACCTGTCGTGATCACGAACGTGTTCGTGATGATGAGTAGAACCTGAAGTTAACGCAGTGTTTGTACCAATAACCCTGTATAGAAAACTAGTTTATGCCCGCGGCTTCGCACGCGTTGTTTCTATAGAAACGTTTAAAGGTGATTTATATCCCATAGGAACTGATATATGGGATAAAAAATAGCCTATGTTTGATTCCAAGATTATAATTACTTGTATGCAAATTTTCAGCCCGATCCGTTCTGTAGTTTTGGCGTGAAGAGGTAACAAACATCCATCCATCCATCCATCCATTCATCCAAACTTTCGCATTTATAATATTAGCGTGATAGTAATGCGTTTAGGCGCTGCGCAAACGTAGACACTTTTGTTTCCAGTTACCGACACCGTCCACATTTTGATCGTCAATCAGTATGTGTTAAGTATCATCGCAGGTACTGGATGATTTCATACTGGTTCTATAGAAATCAAATATTCATCGGTCGCTTGTATCTAACACAAGACACAAGCCCTGCCTTAAACTTTACTTCGAGTTCCAGACCTGTCCAGCAGTTTTGTTTGTTTTATCCGCTAGGATGCCCTGTCAATATTTTTATGACATAAATTATGTACCTCCAATGCCCATGTCAAGTATTTATTGACATGCGGCCAACCGCTGACTTGCCCTGTCAAGTACTAGTTGTCATAAATTATGTACCCCAAAATGCCCGTGTCAAATATTTGTTGACATGGGGCCAACCGCTGACTTGTCGTTGAATTTTATTTAATCCTTCTGTCTCTGTTTGCTTAAGGTTTATTTTATGTATCTGTCCTGCTTCTGCCTGAAATGGTCTACCCAATGCAGCCAAAACATTAAACTGTGCCATAGAGAAAAAAATAAATTTTGTTGATGTTTCGAAACTTTGAGTGGGCAACTTCATACTTACTAGCGCAGTGTTGTTGTGATTTTCAATCTCATTGTTTTAATAGTTTTATTGATTGGATTTACGTGGTGTTTTCGATATTTAGACGGTAAGTTATCTATTAATACATAGAAGGGCTTGAAAAGTTCTATGTTACTTGATAATTGTTTTTTTTGTACTGTATGGTACGTAGAACAAAAAAACTGTAAAACGAAGGTGATTTCACTGTGTGAATGAGAACTGTTGCACTAATTTATATTTTTCTCAGTAATGGTAAATGCTATTGCTATGTTTTCTATTTATGTTGTGAGAATAATAATCTACTTATGTTGTATTACTTTAATTGTAGGCCTAACTGTGGTATTTTCGCATTTGTGATATGCTAAGTTTCTCTAGAATTACGGCTCGCGCCGCCAGATTTCTGTGCAAAATTAAAGGCCTGTAAATAAATAATTTTGTATGGGATGGTATATGGTTTTATTTTTTATCCTATTATATATATATTAAACATTGTAATTTAAAATAAAACACCATAGGTCATCGCTTTAATTTTTGAAATATGATCGTTTAAACACAAGCCGTGCCCGAAAACGCGCTATCTCTGTGTTCAGCGTATCATAATTCTACACCGTAGTTCAATACTAATAAACAAAACACTTAAATACAAAGCTTCATTTATACACCACATAAAAAACATAACACTTGATAGTGTTACAATAACAACTTCAGACACAATGAATGGATTTGTGAAACCCTAACCGAACGGCGCGGCGCGGCGACAGTTATAAAAAATGACGGGACACTGTGGGGTATGCGATAAGCGCCCGTCGGGGCAGGCGAGCGGCAGGTATAAAAATTACCGAGGCAATGTGGGGTGTGCGTGAAGAGCGCGTCCGGGCATGTGAGCGGTTATTGACTGTTTTAATTTTTCTATCTGCTCCATCTTTTGTCAGTGCACCGAACGAAACACCACTCGAACGATCGTGGTTCTTTGTATGAGTTATTAAGGCGGCTTTAGTACGATGTTACTTTCTCTGCAGTTTCTAGAGCTTTTCGTTCCAGTGCATGACAATAGATGTCACGACCAGCAATAAAGATTCGTTATCGACTTTGATATCCTATGACATTATCTTAATCCATTCACTACACCCAGTCTCAGCGGTGTGATTCAAAGGGCCCTCTTTGAATCGCACCGCTGCTGAGGCTGCTTTGTGCTGCTAAACATACACATGTGCTTCGTGGGCACTGAAAGTGTTAGAGGGCAGTTGCGCGCTATTTTGTAGGATAGGAATAGGATTTCGCGTTCATAGAAGAGGGACAACCTTTTTGCAAAAGGCGTAAGCGAAAAAATCAGGTTTTTTTTTACAAGAACTTACACTACTAGCTTACAGGAACCAAATATTAATGACTGACTATGAATTAATGAATGACCAACTATGAATCAAAGGAAAAGGCATTTCAATAGCCCACAGGGTTCTTGAGATCTCGACCTAATTATGTATGAAACAGTGTAACTTTCATGATTCTGAAAAAAATACATTGTATTTTTTTTTCAATTCATTTTTCACATTAGACCAAAGAAATAATGTTAAATTTTGTGTATGTAATTGGAGTTTTTTAATGTGAGTTGTGGTGTTATTAATGTTATTTACTATCATCAACTAAGTGAATTATAACATTAAGAAACAAAAATAAATTCGGATATTTAAATAAATCTTTTATTATTCTTCTAATGTGAGTAGTTTATGGGACAAAAAACTCTGAAAAAAGGCTGAGGCACTTAATAGGAGACTATAAAAACTAAAAAATAAAATTATTAAGTACCTTTTTGTACCATATCTCAATGACACAATATTTACATATCCACGGTCAAACAAACACCACCAATGAAGTATTATGGTATTATTATCTACTCCTATTACCTACATAATGATTTGGCGGCAAATGCGTCCATTTACTCAAATCTCAGACAAAATAATACTAGCTATAACTGAATTGAGAGTAAATTGTAACAAATCATGGATTGTGATGTGGTTTTGTTTTTTCAATTCCTGAAATCGCTATTTGAAATGAGTTTTTCAGGATTGATAGTGCACGGATGGTGCATGCCGCCCCCTGCGGAACAATTCTACGACCAAACTGCGATCCCCAACCCGCATGCCCAGCGTGGGGATTAGGGGTATTACCCTCCATGAGATAAAAGTCACAGGCGGTAATCAGGGAGAGGCCTGAATCCAGCAGTGGACCAATAAAGGCTGTCGAGGTTGAAGAGGTTGAGTGCATGGAGGTCAGTATTTATTTTTAGGTAAATACGGTTTTTGTCCATATTAATAATTTTCTACGTAGACTAGACTTGTATAACATAAACAGACAAAGCGTTTCACACCATTTCCATAACCTACCTGACCAGACTATATCATTCCAAGACTTTTGGTAACACTATCCATAACATAATTTCTAAATCATGCTAATTAAAAGTCTAGTCATCTTTTGGCCGTACAGAGTTTTTTCTGACTATCCCTTAAACCAACAAGTTCGTATTTTTTACAGCTATAGGATCTTCTCCTTCTTTTCTTTGTGATCCATGTCTCTTTGATCATATCAGCACCCTTTTCAGCTATCATTATTACAGGTGCATTAATGTTTCCGTTAGTAATGGTTGGCATAATGCTAGCATCTATCACTCGGAGTCCCTCAACACCATACACCTTTAGAGTAGGGTCTACAACCGCCAAAGGATCACTGGCAGGCCCCATCTTAGTCGTACCGGAAAGATGGTAAATAGTCATTGTGTACTGACGAATGAAACAGTCCCAATATTCATCGGTGAAAAGAGGTAGATGTTTGCAATTCGGTACAGGCTTACTGTGGAACCTTGCTCCTAATCTCTTCAAAGCCGTCGTTTCACCAACTGCCACCGCCGCTTTCACACCTTCTCGTAGAACTCCAACATCATCAGGATGAGTCAAGTAGTTGTGAATCATTATTGGGTAATCTAAGGCGTTCTTGGAGCGTAATTTTATAAAACCTCGACTCTTCGGCCGAAGCATCATAGGAAATACTCCTAATACATCCTTGTTGTTTATTTCGGAAAACACTTCGTTGTAAAACTCATCTGTGAGACCGTGCGCCTTTTTCACTTGTGTTCCACCGTCGGATGGGGTGGAAGCAGATGTCATCATGAACTCGATGTCAGGCCAGTCCTCCGTGGCATTGGCATACTTTGTATTAATAAACGCAACAACTTCCAAACCAATGCTTGACGTTAGCGGTCCATCCTCGGAAACGGCGTATCTTAACGCTGAGTTTATATTAACAAGTCTGTTCATCACTAAGCTGATAGGAAAGTCAACAAGAAACACGATCCCACCAACCGCTATGTGATCCTGCAAGTTCTTTCCGACTCCAGGTGAGTCGTGGATGACGTCGATCCCAACTTCGTTTAAGTGGTCAGCTGGCCCGACTCCAGAAAGGAGCAGCAACTGCGGTGAAGCAATAGCACCCGCCGTAAGAATTACTTCTCTTTTAGCGTACACCACTATTTTTTCACCACCTCTTAACAGTTCCACTCCATAAGCTCTTTTACTGTTCTTGTCGATTAATACTTTTGTGACATGGGAAAAAAGAGATACGTGTAGGTTCTGTCGCAGACGAACTGGTCTTAAGAAGGCTTTTGCAGTAGAGCACCGACTTCCCCTTCGCATAGTGAATTGGTACCATGCGTAGCCTGTCTGTTGAGCGCCATTTATATCTCGGATGTCGTAGCCCATCTCTTCTCCAGCTTGAAGAAGCGCTGCGCCAATCGGTGTGTTGTAGGGAGCATCTTGCACTGTCAGATAGCCACCTGAAATAGAAACAAATATATTGGTCTTAAAATTTAGGTTTTAAATCTGATGAGTAACGTAATATTTATTTTATACTAGTTTCTGCCCGTGGCTTCGCACGCGTGGTTATTTCTATACCATGGGAACTTATGGGATAAAAAGTAGCGTATGTTTTATTTCAGTTTTATTTCCTATGTTTTACCTGTATAAAATTTAGCCCGATCCGTTCAGTAGTTTTAGCGTGAAGAGGTAACAAACATCCATCCATCCATCCATACATCTAAACATCCAAATTTTCGCATTTATAATATTAGTGTGATATAGGTAGCATAGAGACTAAATGGCTTAGGGACAAACCGAAATACGGTTTAACTTAGCTGTGAGTATTTAGGTAGGTACCTACTAAAAACACAAATAAATGAAGAAAAAACAACGGTTGTAGTCAGTATTATGATCAGTCAATCAATATCAAAATAAATACTTAGAGAAGTTTATTACCTGTTCTGTGATGTTTCGTATCCTTTGCTAAGTAAGGGTTACGTTGATCTTCTGATTTCTTGAAGTACGGCAAAACATCTTCAAATCCCCATCCGGGGTTGCCAAAGGACTCCCATTGGTCAAAATCTCGTTTGTTTCCTCTAACGTAGAGCATTGTGTTCAAAACTGAAGAACCACCAAGGACCTTGCCTTTGGTCCAACTGCAGCGTTTGTCGATCATGGCCTGGCATGCGGTGTTTTGCGGTTGTGTGCTGAAACCATTAAGAAGAGATTAAAGCCACAATACATCAGTTTCATCAATTGTGCTTTGACGTATTCTATGCAGTCTTTTTTTGTGCAAAACTTTGTACAGAATTTATTTCTCCACAGTTAAATATCACGACACGCACATTATGCAACGCAACAAAGTTATTAGTGTCATCTTAACGCACAATTTTTCAAGCTTATTTTCAAACAATAAACTTTTAGGTAATCGAATATGTAAGGCGCAACTCACCGATACTTCCAATCTAATTTGCTCTTGTGCAAATACAGAGAGAGTAGAGGAACATCACTGATTTCTGTCTCATGTCCACCGGCTTCAAGCAACAGGACATTCCATCCTTCCACTTCAGATAGTCTGTTAGCCATAACGGAGCCTGCCGAGCCTCCGCCAACCACGATGAAGTCATACGATTCTCTTAGGTATTTCTGGTTGAACGGCCTCTGCTCGGGATCCAGAAGCTCGTAGTTGTAGTATGCCATGAGAGCAAGCATAACAGGGATGAAGGTCAGCTTGCTAAGACCGCCTATTGTCAACGCAGTCTTTGCGGCGGCAGCAGCCACTGTCAGGAATCCCATCTTCAATCAGTTTTGCATTCTCAGGGTCTGGAAAGAAATAAAAATCTTAGTAATTTGTTCTTTGTCCAAAATGTCTTGGTCAACTTTTTGAATATCAACAAACCAGAGTTAACATTTTGGAGTAATAATTGAACATGTTTTTTTGAACATCCAAGTTGCACCATAAAACAAGAAAAAGAACGGGTTTGCGACAAATATTGCAAGAACTGGAGCATGCTTTATTACAACTAAAGCGTTGACGTCTTTTTGTAATAAGTTCTATACCTTCCGGGATATTAAAGTTGGCATAAATTATGCGATTGTGTTGTAGAAATTCCTCATGGAGCTTCTTTCTTACCACCTGATAATGATGTCCTGGGTAGTATTATCCAATTGTCATACAGTTTGTATACGTATAAAGATATGGTAATATACAGTTTTGTATTGAGCGCGGATGCCTACGCATGACAGCCACCTCAATGTATTATGTAACGCTTATGCAATATTTACCTCGTGTCGTGTACGTTTAGTGACAATACCATCTTTAGAAATGGGTGCTCTAGGTCAAAGAGTGTCTATTATATACCTTTGTCGATTCTCCGCTGACTGTGCTTCCCAAACGTCTTTACCGTATAGATTTCAAAACTCTACCAACCAGTTAAAAGGAGTAATCGAAACCTGTAGGAATATTTTACAGTTATTTACGAGTGTATTTGGAGTATTTCAGGGGTTTACACTTATTCATGCCTCATCAACAATCACACGTCGATATCTATGAATATCGTGAGAATTAGAGCAGTTGGCTAACACGCTCATTATACTTTTAATTGTTATCAATCAATTGCTTGTTCAGATTTCGTTATAACAAGATGCTGGAACGGAGTCTTTAGAATACCTAAATTATCAACAAACAAAATTGTATCTAAAAACAGATAAAAAACTACGGGTTCCTGACCTACATTCACTTACAGTTCGGAATCAATCTATCTATTCAAATCTAATACTACAGAACTTTGCCATGATATACGAGTAGATAGGGTATTTGATAGATCAATATGGAAACAGGGATCATCATAACCATCTTAGCAATACTACTGCTTCGTGAGCTTGCTTAGGGAGACGAGATGGGCCATTTTGGAACCCTAATCGAGGATAGGGATTCCTATTTAAAGAGTGTAGCATACCTCTTGGCAAATATATCTATGACTATTGATGTTATATGGTTCGCCAAGAAAGACTATTGAGTATGGACATTAATTCGAAACAAGACATTTTACTATTGCAAAATCACTTTCCTTCATTGCTAATTGCATTGACGTTGGTTTAAATATGATTGCATAAGAAAGTTTCGGGTAGGCGTGCAGGTAGGTCGATATTCTGATATCTAATAATTTGTTTTGAAAAAACCCAAACTGACTTTTCATTAATATTTACACATTTAAGTTTTACAAAAGACAAATACTACCTCAAATAATAATAATACTACAAATAATACCTCGGAAATATTTTTTATAAGAATATCTCGGGATCATTCTCTATAGAATCATCAGACGAATATACATAAAAAAAATACATATATCCCAACATAGAACCTCTTTCTTTTTTCGAAGTCGGTTAATACGAAGTATATATTAACATTATTGTAACGTCAATAGGCTAAGTTCCTGTCATGTTATATCTCCATGGTCAAATAAATAAATCAATAAATATTCGTTTCGTAGTAAAAATACCTTTGTTGAAAATAGTGATTATACAATTTGGCTTTCGAAGTTGTGTGTGAAGAAATGGTGAACTAACTTACTCTTACCTGTAGATTGTTTGCAACAGTCTGCATTTAGCTCAATTGTTACAATAATAAATACTAGTTCTAATTTGTTTATATATATATTATTTGACTGTAATTTTCTTTGTCAATAAAGGAAGTAGGTACTTCCTACAAATATTATAGTAATTGCGAAAGTTTGTGAAATGTGAAATTTTTGTTACCTTGGATCTCCAAAACTACTGAACAGATCAATATGAAATTTGGCGTACGTTTAGAGCAAAGTCTAACTTAGATACTTACTAATTATACCGAAAATACTCGTGCCTAGTACTAAGCCGCGGGCATCACTCTATACATTTGGGAATAATTACTGCCCCGCCGGAATCTGTCAACTTTTGTGCATAGATATTCCCCCACATATCTAATTAATGTGTTGACTTGAGTATGGGAATCTAGATCAATTCCCATAGCTCGTTGAACTGTAAAAACTTCGTGTTCATGGGACAAACATAGCAGCTGGCTCATTTCAATCGAAGACTAGACACCAAGCCCCGTTTCCTACGCATGACTGCAACCACGTATTTACATGAACAAACATCCTTAATAGCCTCATTACCTGTCTTTAGAGGTAATTGGCATATTGTCTACATTGTTGATGTTTGTATCCAACAGTCTAAAGAGCTGGTTCACCTTGTTCACGAGAAATAAAGATATTTATTTTGCCAGAACATATGTAGAGACAAATTGACACATCCTACTAATATTATAAAGCCGAAAGTTTGTGAAATCTGAATTTTTTGTTACCTAGGGTCTCCAAAACTACTGAACAGATCAAGATGATATTTGGCGTACGTTTAGCGCATGACCTAACTTAGATAATAGTCTACTTATTATACCGAAAATACGCGTGCGAAGCCACGGGCAGAAGCTAGTATAAAAATAAACCTAAAATTAACACAAAAAACTGACACAATCGGTCGCTATGGTAGAGCAGATCATACCATAGAGCTGGTCTTTCGTGGAAATTGACTGCTTTATATATCAAAACTGTCTGCAGGATCAACGAATTGCTTAGAATTTAGATACCGAGTGAGCTAGATCGAACGCTCAAAGCCTATGTTTACAACTTTCAAGTGTCGAAATACTATTTAAGTACCTTCAATCAGGCAAGTAGGGTGATTTTGTTAGTCCAAGGTAAGTACGCTCCGTGGAAGTTGCCTTTTTAGCATGACTTTCCGGCCTAGTGCATATTTGTACTCGGAAACGTCAAAAAGGAAGGCGCCTAACGCTCCGGCGTCGCTTTTTAGGAGAACTTGTCCGAAATGTGATGAAATAATGGGCCCAAGGTTTTAGTGACTGGATAATATAAGTATGGTTTGTAAATAGTCAATTATCAGTCGTCCACTGTCGAAAGTATACGTTACAAAGTTGAAATCTTAACTAATGATCAAAGCTTGCGCTTGCGCATGCGATGCGAATGCATTTTCGTTAATCGATTCGTTGTTGTAAAGTTTCATCAATATTTTGTTTGTAAAGTTTCATTCATATACTCGTGATGTACTCTCATATACGATTCAACCAACATAACAGGGTAGGCCTGTTATGTTGAATCGATGAATAACAGATATTTGATGTAACAGTTGGCTATCAAGGTCGCTGTAGCAATCTCCTGCCTAAGTTATTACAGCACTCTCAAGTAGAAAACTCACAATGATTCTGTGTGTGTTTACAGAATCATTTTGAAGATGCAAATATCTTGTACAATTGAAAAGTTAAACTAATCTCATACGAGTCACTAATGGATTTGATTGATACCTTCGTCGTCGGGTAACGAACTTATCGAACCCTATTATTTTGATTGTGCTTTTATTTTTATATAGGTACTCGAAGAAATGTATTTGTTGGCATCTCATGCCATCAGCGGATAATTATGCGTTGAACTTTGAACATCTACCTAGATGCTAGGACGTGGTATGAGATTTATTTTTTAGCGTAAGTATTCATTTGCATTGAGACCGAATCTCTACGCTAAGTTCTGGTGGAGCTTCTGTGTACTGTACAGTCACGGGCTGTTGATTTTGTAGATAATAAAGTGTTATCTTAAGGTCTTGTATTGTTTAATCTTAGCAAAGTGCTACTTGTATGTGTATGGAAAGAAGTTGCGACAGCATATTAAATTCGCTTGCGACAACCATGCATTGACCTCGGGGTATACCAGGTAAGGGTTTCAAGGAAAGAATGTCTAGTAACCTCAGCTGCGAACGTT
Organism: Eupithecia subfuscata; assembly: GCA_963564075.1. Taxonomy (NCBI): domain Eukaryota; kingdom Metazoa; phylum Arthropoda; class Insecta; order Lepidoptera; family Geometridae; genus Eupithecia; species Eupithecia subfuscata. The sequence continues at coordinate 5,921,077 of OY751117.1, read as the reverse complement.
ATAGTTGAACATACATATTACCTTGGGGATGTTTCAGAAGATGTACAATACACACATCGAAATGTTGAAATATAACAACGATTTAAAGCAGTAAAGCCAAGATTTGATAGTAAATTCGTTTTGCATTTGGCAGAGAACTAAGCTTTCAAATTAAACTTTACATTAATTATAGTCTGTACAAAACTTGGCTGCTCTATAACTAAGTCTATAGGCCCATAGAGCTTTGATTTGAACTGCCTTCCAATAAGTCCCTATAATTTAGATGTCGTGAGAAGTCACATGATCTGTTCATGTTGTGAGCATTTTTGCGCTCTTTTATTTTTTCCCTCTAAGGATGCAGAGTCGTAAGAATTTCTTAGAATGCCGTAATAGTTGGATGCAGATGGACTTCTTGGTTCATATGATTCACAGTTGCGTTGTGAAACTTTCTGCAATAGGTATCTATGAGTATTTAACCACTAAATCTGAAGAGAAAGGAAATAAATGCGATCTAGCTAGTATTCAATAAAAAGCATAGATTTACACATAATTTTACAGAAAATGGTCCAGGCATCATGTGATAAATGCGGGTATTTTTCAGAATTCTTTCTGTACTTATTGTCATAGCACGACAAAGATACCCAAATTCTTGTGAGGATGAGTACTTTTGTATGAGTGTATGTAGGTACTCTCGATCCAAATAATTTTACGGAAAATAGTGTGGCACCATGTAAAAGCTACCGATCTTTTCAGAATTCCTTTATTTGCATATTTTTATCTCACGACAAAGATACACAAATATGTAGGAACTTGTTAAGGTGAGTAGGTACTTCTGTCTAAATGTACTCTCTATTAAAAGTAAACCATAGAATTGAGAACAATCCCCATCAATGCTTGAACTCACGGTTTACTTACTGAGTTATGTTATGTCATCTAGTTTGACTTTGCAAATGTGCGTGATTCACCAAGATTATATAGTTTTAGGCGGATCGATAACGAGAATATCATTGAAATCCTGTTTAAGTCTTGGACTTGATAGACTATCAGTTCAATGATATTTTCAGAAAGCATCATTTCTTGGCCCAAATTGAACCAAACTTGTATTATTAGTACCAGAAGAAGTCAGTCTTAGTATATTTCAAACATTTAATGTAGATATAACATTTAACCGGTCGGCCAGGATGAATTGCATACAAAAGCGAGCCCGCACGGGCCGTACGTGAAACAAGTTTAAAATATTACAGTATTCTCGTATATTCATATAAAATACTGGCCTGGAGAAAGCTCATTACGAAGCTTCCGCGCTGCGAAGAGTGCAATCTATGTACTGTTCAAAGCTTATAGGTTTTTGCCCTATGAACTCGGTTTTGCAATGACTATCTTTCCGTATCAATGGGCCTTTCACCAAAATGACCAATTTAGGAACACGTCCTATTAGTAAAACGATGAAAAAGTATGCTGGTGTTTCGTTTGCAGAACAGTTCAGAAATTATCAGAGCTCTCCAACATTCGCACGTATGTGCTTTAGGAAATTCCATAAATATTTTGTAAGTAAAATCTTTAATTTTCTAAAGATTCAGCCCTTTATTTATCTAAACAGTACCTTTTATATGAAGAACTAAAATTCCAAACAAAATTTCTACCTGGAACTGATCACCACATTCACTCTCCGCACAACACTTCACAACACCACTCACTAGCTTCACAGGCGCGTTCTCAGCGGTCCGAGGAGACACTGCCTCTGCTCGCGAATGTAGGGGTTGCACAACGACAGTGAACGGTCAATGTTAATGGGCTACCGGTGATTTGGGACAGGACGGTCACGCTATTAACTTTTGGTGGCTAATTTAAGATTATGACCTTGACTTACCTCTTGTCGAATTCCAGACATAATACATCTTCAGTATCAGATGACCATAAATGTAACGGTTTTTATTCAAGCTTTATTGACTACGTACAAAGCCAGTGTCAAAATGGTCATTATACAGTGGTAAATGAAATGAAATAGTTTATTTTAACTTCGGAGGAGGGCGTTGTCATCTGCGACACAGTTTTTAAAACTTCTGCAGATGGCATCGTTTCCATTTATAACCATGTCCATTGTTTTGGTTCCTAAATAAACGATTTTTATTTAATTTATTTAATTTGGTAACAGTGGACACAATTTTTTCCCAGCAACAATAGCATCTCAGCCAAAAATAATTTGAAATTCCAGACAGAATACATCTTCAGTCTTTATAGATGACGTAGTGCGTACAATGGTGTTGGTTGCTACCACAGAAATCTTAATAACAAGGCACTAGAAATGCTGAGTACCATCCGATCTATCAGGAATGCGTGTCGCCGGCTCGCCCCCTCTACTACCTTACCACTACATACACAGACAATAACTACGGAATTACGGCTACGCCCATCCAAAAATGCAGTGCAAACCAAATTAAGCCTTATGCGTAGGTGCATACGTTCGCTTACTCACACATTAGTGACAAGTTTGCATTTGTTGTCGTTATGACGTCATTTTAATGTAATCTACCCTAGTGCTGGGCACGAAATATCAGGTCACGTACCTATCGTACTGTTATTCTATGACTAGGGCATTGTACTAATAAAATAAAAATATAGTTTGTACTTCAATATTCATTTATTATTAACTAGCGACCCGCCCCGGCTTCGCACGGGTGCAATGCTTATACTAAATATACCTACTGCAGAATTGGTACTCCGGCCGATACCGCAATCGCTATGTCCCTGTCATTTTAAATCTGTAATATCTTCGAAAATATTCATTCAAATTACATGCTGTAAAGGGCAATATTAATCTATATTAAATGCACAATGTATCTAAGTTACTTAATTGGATAAGGATTAATGCTGTACTGCTTAAAATCGCCTCGTAAATAAGCCATTATTTCTCGTAAAAAGTAAAGGATAAAAAATGGTTATTGTGGGTTATCCCTAAGAGATAGACATATACTATCGTAGACTTTTTTTGTAGAACTTTTTAAGTTGTAAAATACTGTAGTACATTATTCTGATCTATCTCGTAGGGTTCAGCCAGCGTTTGCAATGTAAGGCATCCGGTAGCACTCTCAAAAAGGGGGGTCTTGGGAGGAACGGGGGGGTAAAATTTTTTTTGGAATCGAAATCATATGACCCCCTCTATACAACCCCCTAAAAATTTTTCATCAGTGTGACTCTGCTTGGCGCCCCCCTGGGGGGCGGTGGTTCCGGGGGGCAAATCTCAAAAAGTCGAAATTTTTCCTAGGTCCGGACACCCCCTACATGATTCTGCAAAAAAAACATACCTCCCCCTCCACCATCAAGGAGAACAATTATGTCAGTCAGTCAGTCAGTGGTAATCGAGCTTTATAGATAGTTAGTTATTATGATAATAAATCATAAATAAACAATTTTAATATAACATCATATTCCTAAAATACTATGTTAAATTATGCAAAGTTGTTTTACAAATCACAACCAAGGTAATATTAAGGATAATATTACCGTGTCACAACACTAGCTCGCGACCGAGTTCTGCGGCCGTACCACGATAGGAAATCGAGCGCGCAACGTTATCGTTCACTGTGCAGTACATTGCTTTTTGTAATGAGGTACCTGGCCGATGTTGACAAAAATAAGAGGCAATGTATAGTTAAACGTGATAATAAGAACGGTCGACTGTGACGTTCGTATTACTTTTAAAGATTCTATAATTTTAAGGAAAAACGGCATTATTTAGAAAAAGCAATACTTACCGATGAAAAGATATTCCTTTATTAATATAATTACAACTTGTGGAAGAATTTCCGCAATGGGAAATGCTGCAACACACCATTTTTACACACGCACGTTTCGAGAGCAACTGAACAGCAACGAACGCACTGGTGGCGTGAGAGTCACCTGAGCGGCGACAAGGTCACGCGCGCTTACGATTTCTAGTGCCTTGTTATTCAGATTTCTGTGGTTGCTACAGTGAGTACGATGGTAGAAATGGACACAATGTCTTTCTTACCGATAGCATTTCAGAGAGCCCTTACAATGATTTGAACTAGTTCAAGTAACTCTAATTATATATAATAATCAAAGCAGTTTCATTCGTGTAAACTTTATGTACTACCTTACAAAGTAGAGCATTTGTACACAGAAATGCTTATCAAAAGTTTAGCTTCTGACGGTTTTTAAACACTCACCTTTAGCCGGGGCGTTGTTCTAACCACGGGAGCATGTCATATTAGCTCGATTTTTTTGTGACAGGAACACGTATTGCCACCATTAACACTCACATAATCCAGGCAGGTTTCCGTCCGACAGTATTCTACTCAGGTCATGCTCCTCATCAAGAGCGCTGGTAATTAATTCTTTAATTCAAGGCGCCCTTTGAAAGTAGGTACATTTGGTTATATTGACGAGGCCTTGTCTGTCTAATTGCCACTTTGCTTAGACCTAGATTTTAAATAATATACATTTTTGTTACATGCCAAAACATAGAATATTCAAGTTAATTTACGAATACTTGGAGATGTATTTGTATGTTTTTGCTCTGCTGGCAAAACGTATAAACAGGATATTATTTTTAACCGACTTCGAAAAAGGAGGTTTTTCTATGTTCGGCTGAACTTTATGTTCCCCAATTTCTCAGTCAATTGTAGACCGATTTTGAAAATACCTTGCCTAGCCTTGGTATTTATACCGCAAAATTTAAAAACAGTGTAATATTAAGGGATTCGGAGACGGTTTTTAGTTTTCAAAACAATTTAAAACCACGTTGATTGATGTAACAAAAAGGCGGACTAAACTTATTAAGAGATGGTTATGCGTACACTAAAAACAAATGCAATAACGACGTTTCGACCCTAAGGCTCGAATAGCTTTATGCCTTCCTTGCTTCAGACCAATGTCGGGGTATGTCACACTCTGGCTATGCTTAAGCCTCATTATACCTAACTCTCGTTATGCCTAAATTGTGATATGACTTAGGCTTAACGCGAGTTAGTTGTACTGCGTATTAGGTATACACCGCGTAAAGGCTCTAAAACACAACTTTCGTTGGTTATGTGGTTTCGTAAATATTTCTGCAGCGGTCGATCGTTTACCTTTCAGAATGACGTTAGTCGCTGTGCTCACGTACGCAAAAACTGTTGCAAAACGAACAGATACTGATGGTGCTTCTTGATAGATTGATTTTATTCATTCGGAGATTGACATAAATGTTGCAAGAAATCATAAATAGTTAAAATCATGCAAAAAAAGAATTTATGATGCCCTTCGGCCCATGACTTCGCACGCGCCATTAACCAACAAAAAGTAGCCGGCTAGCTATGTAATTTGGATCAAGTTCTTCGTGTATACGCTAAATTCAGAACTTGGTTAAGCGCGTCTCGATTTCATATTCATATTATGTTTAGTGCAGCACTACTGAATGAGATATTATGTAGGTAACAAACATGTTCACAAACTTTGGCCTTTTTAATATTCGTACCATATCGATACATTAAAAATATTTATAAATGGTGGTTACTGGGTACTTACGAAACAAACAGGCAAATACTCCACAACGCACTTCGTTGACTGCAAGATCTTGAATAAGACAAGACGTCCATCCTTCCACTTTACTAAAAGATTAGAATAACAAATGACAAATGTCTTAACTATGTAGTTATTGTCCTGTCCCAAAATTGATTGGCATTCGTAAAACTTCCACGGCGTTTCGTAAACCAGGCGAAACATGAGTTGCCTTCGTGTGATGCAAGAGTCAGCACCCTTGACTCGAAACTCGAACTCGACTACGTGTGACTTTGTGGCACTTGTCCCGTACTTTTCTTAGCTATCGACTGGGTTAAGTTAAACCAACACATTTTTATTCACGTAACATAGGTAAAAAACACAAAAAACCATAGTTAACCAGTCAATTTTCATTGTTAAAGAAAACAATCCTAAGAAAATTTATTTACTTTGTATTGATTTGTCTTGCATGCTATATGATAATTCAGGTCTTGGTGTACATAGTCCAATTCGTGTGAATTGTTCTATGCTAAATTGTAGCCTGTTCCGGTCAATAGGTTAGGTGTGAAGAGGTAACAAACATCCAAACTTTCGCATATACAATACAATACAATACAATACAATAATTTATTTACTAGAAAACATATTACATTTAGGCACACTTATATATTATACAGAACAGAAAATTAAACCTAATAAAATAAATTAATGGGTATAATATCTTTTATTAGTGTGATTTTAACATCGAATAAAACGTTTATAATTGAACACATTGCGTACTATACAGTTATTCTGTGACAATGCTCAAATATTACAGTAAAGAATTCTGCAGTAAAGATAGCAAAATTTCATAATGTGAGAGATCATCGAAGCGATGCCAAGGCTACTCTTGCCTGATGTAACTCTTCTAGTTGCTACTTTCAATTGGGCGTGTGTGTAGTTAAATTATTTCGTTAATCTTAATTTTGAAATTATTTAACTATTTTTATCAATTACTTATGCTTTTAGGTCAGTAAATTTCAAAATTATTAAACATCTTATGAAAATAATTTACTCCACAACAACTGAAAAAGTTTAAGCTACAGTTCACTTCTATCTCTGTAATATTTGGCAATAATATCGACTGCCTTTTCACCTATCACCATGGTTGGTGACATTGTATTGCTACTCGGTATCGTAGGCATGACACTAGCATCCACAACTCGCAGATTACGAAATCCGTGAACCAATAAGTTTTCATTAACAACACCATCGTCTGGGCGTCGACTCATCTTGGCTGTTCCAACAGGGTGGTATATCGTTGTTGCCATATGTCTTATGTAGCATTCCCAATATTCAACCGTCCCTATATTTTCTGTGCATTCTGGTATATTTAAAGTTAACATTTCAATACCCAAAGCTTTAAAACTATCAGTATCAGTTAGCGTAACTACAAAATCTACAGCTTTTATTAATGTTTCCAAGTCTCTTCTATCTGTAAAGTAATTGGCAGTTATTAGAGGTTTTGTTTTGGAGTCTTGTAATAGAACCTCTCCTCTAGATTGAGGATGAATCAGAGTCGGATATATGCCTAACAATCCAGTTTTCTTATTTAATTCAAGAATTTCTTTAATAATTTCGTCTCTATAGCCTACTCCTTGAAGATATGGAGCTATAAATTGATCATTTTTAGTAAAGTACGCGTGGTGAAATTGTACGTCAGGGAAATCACTCGAATTATCAGTACTTAAGAAACCCATAAAATCTGTAATGCCTATGTTTGAAAACGGCCCTGTTCGTGTCAACATATACTGGATCATATAAGTAACAAGATCTTGCTGGGTAAGGCCTGTGTGCAAATTTGTTTTTAGATATATCGGCAGTAATACGTGGTCTTGTAAATTATGCCCCACTGAAAGGTTTGCCAAACATTTAATTCCAAAAGATTCTAAGTCCGTCGCCAAGCCTATGCCAGAATTCGTAAGTATCTGCGGTGTGCCAATCGAACCAGCTGACAAAATAACATCTTTCTTAACACTTACATTTTTGCTGATTCCACTTGCGTGGTGGATTTCTACACTTTTTGCCGTTTTAGAGGTTTCATCTATAAACACCTTCGTAACTATGGAATTCTTCATAATATGCAAATTGATTTGCCCGCTTAAGTATATTTTAGCAATATTTAATCTCTGACCATTCCTAGTCAATAGTTTGGCCTTTTTTGTGCCAACTCTAGCTTCGTCATCATTATTATTCGACTGAAATCCTAACTGATTCCATGCTTTTCCGATGATTTCATCCCATGGGTTGTTGTGTACCTTACAGTCATCAAAACGTATTTTATCTTCAATTTTCTCGAAGTAAGACTTCAAGTCTTCATAGCTCCATCCTGTCACTCCATTCTTAGTCCAATTATCGTAATCATAAGGGTGACCTCGAATGTAGAGCATGGCGTTAATGGACCCTGATCCTCCCATAGCTCGACCTTTGCTCCAAATGCAGCTATTGTTTCTGAAACCCAAGCAGCTTCTCCCATCAGGTTTTGTTTTGTAATTCCAATCGTTTTTTCCATTTTGATTCAAAAACATCAATCCCGGAATCTGAAACAGTTAATTAAGCTTTACGTTTCACTTTGACTTGAATAAAACTAAAAGCAAGAACTGGTGTTTGCTCCTCTTACCTCACTGTCAAACCCCGGATCTTCTCCACTTTCTATTAAAAGCACGGATTGAGAAGGAAATTTCTCTGCTAAACCGCTCGCGACTATCGATCCTGCTGTGCCTGCTCCAACTACTATGAAGTCGTAGATTATTGCTTCTGAAATCATACACGTATGGTTACCAGAATTCAAAGCATTACCATGTCATAAATACGAGTTGTTTATATGGATATAGCAGTTTCAACGGGACAGAAATAACCTTAAAACGTTTCCATAAAAAAAACAAGTAGGTCTTTGTTGGCTTGGAGTAACGTTTCTGTAGGCTACTTTTTATTCCGGAAACAATGCGTGTGAAGCCGCCAGCAGAAACTAGTGCTTTTAAAGTGTTCTTCAGATTCTTTATTGATAAATACCGTCAGTATTCCGAAGAATGTCGTTGCTATTATCTTTTGGCCAGTGTTGGTTATCTACTCTGCCACAATGCGCTGCAATTACAGCAGTAACTGCATTTATGAACAGAGCTCCACTATTGCCGGAGAAAGCGGCAGGACACGTCGATGCTATTGCTCCTTCCAATGTTTCCATTTTTAATTCTCATTACTTGGTACTCCTATTAACAAAAAGTAAATGAGCTTATCAATAAAATGTTCTTATATTTACCCATTGAATTCGCCTTCATTAAATTTATAGCAATCACAAACGTGATAAACCTTACCTTGTAATCGCATTTATAAGTTGATCTTTGATGGAGTTCAAGTAAAATAAAAACGTATTCACTCTTGTGCTAAGCAACAACCGTTGCTGTCTCTATTCTGGAACTGAATAACTTTTGAACAGGATCACCCTCAGAGCAATGAGATATCTTATTTTGAACTAGTGTGTGCCCGTGGCGTCGCCCGCATAGAATTCACACTTTTTTAATTTTTTTATTTTCCTGCGCAACCCTAATTCTAAAATAAAGGTGACCTAAGTTATAAGTAAAATTCATATGCATTTAGTAAAAAGCTGTTATTTTGATATTACAAACAGACGCTTCATTTTATTTATTTGTGTAGATCAAGTTTCTATTCAAGTTAGTTTTCTTTGTTATGCTAAGATGTCTAAGGTTACAGTGACAAATTAGTTAAATGCATTGTGCTATTCACGTCTATCAAGTTAAGCATCTAAAACAGGAGTCGATGATCATTTAGGTGCCTTAGATTATACATATATGAGTGACTTTAGTAAATGTTGTGTTACTTTGCTGAATCAGAGTTTCTATCTATAAGGTACATAATATGTGCAGTGACACGTTGACTAAACCTATTAGATTATACTCTGTATTAGAAATGAGGTAAGTAAATAAACAATGGGTTATAAAATAAAAAAAAAAAATTTATTCAAATAAGTAGGTACTGGAGTAAATATAACTCTAATAAATTAAACCACAACTTCATACTTAACACCGTCATAGTACAGCCAAACCTTACATGTCTTCTCCCCTTTCGGTTTAGTTATATCTTTCGTCTCGTAATACACGGGGCCTTTGTCTTCGTACTCGTACGTACCAGGGTAATAATTATGATTGTCCGGCCGGTTCTTGTATGGTCTTTTCCAGTAGTTCGGCTTCAAATTATTCTGACCATAAAATGGGTAGTTTGCTGCCACCGATGATGGCTGAACTGGAACCAATTGACCACGTACCACACTTGGATACCAATACGGAACTGAATTCGCGTAGTTTGGGTAGTTTACCATCGAAGGATCGGGATAGTAGTCTTGGGCATTTGTGTCGAATTCGTAGACAGCTCGGTTAGAGTCGCTGTATGAATCGTGTTCAGGTGTGATTCCTTTTGTCCGTGCTTCATGCTCTTTTGGGATAAGTGACGTTTTCTTATTCTCGTTGGTTTTAGGCTGTGTCGCAATATTACTAGAGCCTATAACACTTTCTGCAGCGAAATAGGTGAATAAGTTAGTAGTCTCATTGAAAAAGTCAAGTCTAGTCTCTTTCTGAGTTTCACCTTCTGGGTTCTTTTCTTGGCTTTCATATTCCGCAGGACAGTTACTGGCTGGGTTCGGCCAATCTTCTTTAATCATATCAGCTGCTTTTTCGGCAATCATGATTGTAGGAGCGTTTGTATTACCACTCACGATTGTAGGCATTATACTCGCATCCACGACTCTAAGATTCTGAATGCCGTGTACCTGAAAAAAAAAAGTTTTACTTTCAATATCCATCCATACTAAAATAATATACGAAAGTAATTATGTCGAACACCTTTTTACGGCTAAACGGCTCAACAGATCTTTATAAAACGGGCAACTATCGCTTGGAACACAGACTTATCTAGATAAAAGTACCTACTGAATAGTTATTCTGCGGTAAACGTGTGCGAAGCTGTGACTAGTTCGTTTTATGAAATTGATCTCAAGAATACTCACTCTTAATCTAGGATCGACAACCGCAGCAGGGTTATCCGCTGGCCCCATTGCACATGTTCCAACAGGATGGTAAATGGTCAGAGTGTGGTGCCTTGCCTGACACATGAGGTGCTCATCAGACATCAGCTCATGTTCTGCGCAACCGGGGTTCCGGCGAGGGTTAGGTCTAGTGTTGAGTTGTTTTAGGGCTTCTTGTGTCGTTAGTTCATAGACTATGCGAGCACCTTCAATCTGAAACAAATTGATACAAAAGGTCAAAAGGTTTTTCAACATATTCCGGAGTGTCTACTGTAAAAAGACGAGCAACTTACTAGAATTTTAATATCTTCGGGGTCCGAAAAGTAATTAGGAACAATTATAGGAGGAGACAAAGGGTTCCAGTCGCGTAACTTTATGTAACCTCTACTTCTTGGTCGTAAAAGTAACGGAACAATGGAAAACGACGATTCGTATAAGATTTCTTCGTACAATTCAGCGTAGGTTTCGTCAGTCAGCCCGTTCGCTCTTTTTCCAAATAAGCCACCGTCCATGTTGTCCGCCGTTGGTGCTATAAATAACTGAATATCTGGGTAATCATCATTACGGTCTTGGTATTTAGACTTCACAAACGCCATTGCTTCAGCTTCCATCATGCCGTATAGTAATCCTTTCTTTTGCATTGCAAAATCTGTTAAACTACCAATGCCCAAGGCAGTTTTTATGTTAAAACAGTAGTCTGAGCCGTTTTCGTACGGATTATCGAATAGAAATGAATGCCCGCCCATTGCCACATGATCCTGTAAGTTGCCTCCGACACCAGGAAGATGTCTTATGGGGTGGATGCCAAGCTCCATCAAGTGGTCTGCATCTCCAATACCAGATAACATAAGCAACTGTGGCGATTGAATAGCACCGGCAGATAAAATGACTTCCTTACTCGATTGCACAATGCGCTCTACTCCATCCTTTACGAACATGACACCGTAAGCAGCCTTATTTTTGTCCATCAATATCTTCTTTACGTATGAACGAGTACTCACGTGAAGATTTGGCCTTTTTGCTGCCGGCCTCAAAAACGCTTTAGATGTGCTGCATCGTAAACCCTCACGCACTGTCGCTTGAGAACGAGTGAACCCAGTTTGATATGCGCCGTTAACATCTAAAATATTATACCCCATTTGCTTAGCTGCTTCTAAGATTTTTCCCGTTATGGGTTGTTCAAAACCGAAGTTTTCAACTGTCAAAGGCCCACCTGTAGCATGGTACAAATCATTTTGTAACTCTGGAATCCTGATATCCTCGGACTTCAGAAAATACCGAAGCACATCATTGTACGCCCAGCCGGTATTGCCCAATCGCTCCCAGTTATCATAATCCCGCTGGTTTCCTCTAATATACAGCATAGCGTTGAGCACACTAGATCCACCAAGCACTTTACCTCTCGGCCACTTGCACTTCCCGTTTACCATGCTTAAACAATATCCTTCATTAGGCTCCGTCACGAACTGCCAATCACTCGAAGACAGTTGTAGCGCCGGAAACATCGCCGGGATTTCTGAAAGCACGTTTTGATCTTCCCCGGCTTCCAGCAGTAACACTTGCCATTCAGGATTTTCAGTCAGCCGATTTGCTAAGACCGCTCCAGCGGATCCTGCGCCTATTATGATGAAGTCGTAACATTTGTGCAGTTGCTCTAAGGGACGATCCTTTATCCTGTTCTCGATGTCTTCTATATCAGGTCGGTACAGATGTATCGCCATACGTAGCACTATAAGAGTCCCTAGTCCTGGTAACAATCCTAACGTGATTCTAGTGTTAGAAAGAACGCCTTTCACAGCTAAATTAGCTTCACTTGACATCTTGTCGGAAGTTATATCTCGTAAATGACGGTAAGGTTCAGTCGTACGGCAGACGATTCTTTAGTACCTTGAATAGTCAGCAATGTTATTGTTGAGAATATAGAGCTAAGACGTTTCAGAAAAGTAACGGTAGATGCTTTTAAAATCGAACGTGCTTTTTATTTTCAACCGACGAAAAACGGAGGAGGTTCTCAAGTCGACGCGTATATATATATAATACTAGCTGCGCCCCGCGGCTACGCCCGCGTGGAAATTTAAAATTATCACTTAGGGGTATGAAAAATAGATGTTGGCCGATTCTCAGACCTACTCAATATGCTCACAAAATTTCATGAGAATCGGTCAAGCCGTTTCGGAGGAGTATGGCAACGAAAACTGTGACACGAGAATTTTATATATTAGATATATTTTATGTATGACCACGCATAACTTTTTACAGAGTAGTCCGATTTCAATAACTCTTGTTTATTGGAAAGGGCCCCGAAGGTGATTCCATTTAAATTAAAAAAAAATCCAACCCTAAGGATAGAAAAACAGGGGAGGATTGATTGTTCACTCACTGGTTGTAATGTTTGACCACGCATAACTTTTTACAGAGTAGTCCGATTTTGATAAAATTTTTTTTTGGACACTTGAAGAATTAGGAGTCGGTTTATCGTTTTTTAAAACACCCAAATTATTTATGGGGTATAAACTATCCACGGTCACGGATTCACGATGGTGGTTGACAGGATTTAGGCCCAACCTTCTTCTAAGGCGACAGTCCAGGGTGCCGATTGGTAATAATCCCATTAAACGTTATAGGTACTGCCAACTTAACTGCATAATTAATTTCCCATATCTGTTTTGTTACGCACTTTATGCACAGCAAAACATTAGGTACATACGTACCTACCTACTGCATGAGTAGCCTATTGTACAAAACAAAATTATCGAATTTGACATAAATAAATCAAATGATAGCCATAGCCTTGCATGAATGAGCGCAACAGAAAAATCGATTTTTAGCTAAAAAGAACTACTTTTCTGGTCTGTTACATAGTAACTCTACATATTCGTATCACAAGTGCGTCCATTCAGCATTTTAAATCACGGTTGTGTAGCGTACCGCCGTTGATTCCAATCGTTACGAAACAAACTGCACATCTGACCTACTTATCATCAATGGATCATTGTTAGCGAGATCACAAACAAACGTGTTGCAATTAATCATTTTAATCGTTATTGGTAGACTTATAATAGTCTTAAACAAGTGGAACAACTAATAAATAAATTAAAATAAATAGTACTTACAAAATATTCAAACACTCTTGCTTATAATACTGATAAATTATCTCTTTAGTTTGTACGCTTTATGATCTCCGCTGTCCTCGTTCGTGTACAAATGGTAATGAACAATTCGAGCTACTTTCTTACTTGAAAACAACCAATAGCGTTCTCTATGGCAGGCACAAAACACTTTGTCCTCAAGAACACGAACTTTCTTTTAAATATAGTATCTAGAAATCCGACGTTTAAGCCAGAACTCTTTGATCATATCACTGCCCTTCTCTCCAATCATTATTATTGGAGCGTTGGTGTTTCCACTCACTAGATTAGGCATTATGCTACCGTCTATTACTCGTAGCCCTTTCACTCCGTACACCCGTAGTTCATTATCGACGACTGCCTCCTGGTCCCAGTAGGGACCCATCTTGGCAGTGCCCACGGGATGGTAAATAGTACATGTGTACTGTCTGATCATGCATTCCCAATATGCGTCGGTGTACCGTTTCACGCTGACGCAAGCAGGAAAGACGTGCGGGTTCAAAACTGAACCAAGTCTTTGGAATGCCGTAGTTCTAGATAACGATACGGCAATTTTAACTCCTTCTACCAATGTTTTTACATCCATCTCGTCTGTCAAGTAATTTGGATAGATGTACGGATAATCGTAAGGATTAGCACTGCGTAGCTGAATAAATCCTCTGCTTCTTGGCCGTAACAACATAGGAATAACACTCCAAACATCTTTGTTATTGATAGCCCGAAAAACGGCATCGTAGAATGTATCTTTCAATCCGTGAATTTTCCGCAGCTGCTCTCCCCCGTCAGAGTTAGTGGATCCAGAAATAAAATGGAATTCAATATCTGGGAAATCATCTGTTGCATTTACATATTTGGTGTTAACAAAAGCCAATCCTTCCACACCTCCCATTATTGTTAACGGTCCTTCTCCCAAGACAGCATACTCCATCAAAGTGCTCATTGTGTGCAGACGATGCTCTACTATTGAGATCTCCTTCTGGATCATAAATGCCAGTCCACCGAGGCCTATATGATCTTGAAGATTCCTTCCCACTTTAAGATTCTGTATCAATGGTATACGATGCTTCGCCAGCTCTTCGCTAGGGCCTATACCAGACAGCATCAGTATTTGCGCCGAATTGATCGTACCCGCAGATAGAATAACCTCTTTTCGAGCTCTCACTCGATGAATCATTTTGTTTCTCACGAACTCAACCCCAAAAGCTATTTTAGTCCTTGGATCTATGAGCACCTTTGTAACATGTGAATGCATAGAAATGTGCAAGTTTTTTCTATCCTTTGCCGGTCTAAGAAATGCTTTAGATGTTGAACATCGACTGCCTCTACGTAAAGTACCTTGGGCGACCATGAACCCCGTTTGATTCTCTCCATTGATATCTCTGTTCATATATCCCATCTCTAGTCCTGCTTCTATAAACGACGACACCAATGGCGTGTGGAATGGAGCTTCTGCTACAGTCAAATAGCCCCCTGTACTATGATACGGTGTCTCAGCCAAATACGGGTTCTGATTATCTTCAGATTTCTTAAAGTAATGCAGCACGTCTTTATAGCTCCATCCTTTGTTTCCGAGAGCTTCCCATGAGTCGTAGTCTCTTTTGTTTCCTCTAAGATAGAGCATGTAGTTGAGAACTGAGCTTCCGCCTAGGACTTTACCGCGAGGCCAGTTGCAGCGACCGCCCTCCATGGCTGAAAAATATAACAAGTATATTGAATAGGTAGTAAGTTAAGTCTTTCCGTATAAAATAAACCGGACGCGCACACAGTTCCTAGTGATATTTTTCCCTTTAATATTGAACAGTATATAAAACTAAGTCAGCCCCTTAAATTTTATACCAAGTTCTTACCCAAACAGCTGGTTCCTTGGGGTTCAGTCTTGTACTTCCAGTCGAGTTTGCTTAGCTGTAGATACCCAGCTAGTAGAGGTACGTCAGATATTTCCGTTTCATCGCCACCAGCCTCCAGTAACAGTATTTTCCAGTTGCCTACTTCTGACAGACGATTTGCAACAACCGCACCTAGAATTCACAGAAACAAGAACTTTAAGTCCATACTAAAAAAAAAACTTCGTAATCTATTTACGCTACTTGAAGAAGTTTATTAGGAAGTTAACTGTTTCTTGTTCTATGTAACTTGGATGTAGCTTGTATACGAAACGTTTAGGAGATATAAGTATGCATGCCTTAATTATTATAACCCACAGTACGATTTTACCTTTTGCTGAGAATAATTCCGAATTTTATGCCATCACCTCGGTTTCTTACCGCATGCCCGCGACATGGAATATATCGTCGATCTATTAGACCTCGTCTTTTCTTTTACCCCTATCGTATACGCACTAGCCGCGGCAATTTTCCTTATTTTACGAGTATTTTAAAAAGTGTCGATATACTCACTGACCAGCAGAGCCGGCTCCCACTATGATGAAGTCATAGTCCATCTGTAGAACCCCATCATCAACATTCCCTGGTCGTCCCTCTGGGTCCGTCTGGTCAAACTGATAGTACGCTATGGCGGCCACCAGCATTGGGATGAACCATGCCACCTGAAGTTAGAGGGTAAATTCATTTGGCTGGGAAAGCGAGCAATGAGACAAAACACGAGGCAATTTGCCTACACTTTGAAATAGTTTTACGGCAAACCATTCCTCCTAGATAGTAAAGCCCTGGACAGACGGCATGCATTTAAACTTTAGCTGCAATCGGGCTGTACGGTAGGTTTGCAGTTTTATTGCAGTCGTACTAACTGCATTCAAACTGCAAATTTGCAGTCGGAGTGCAGTTTAAGACGAATAGTAGGGTGGATAGTGGCGCCACTACATATTTAATTTTATAATTATGTTATACAAAGGAATCGTCTACGCGCGGTCCGATTTTTTGATAATTCCTTTGTATAACGTAATTATAAAATTAAATATGTAGTGGCGCCACTGTCCACCCTACTATTCGCCTTAAATGCAGGCCGTCTGTCTAGAGCTTTAGTTAGGGGATGCTTTTATACGTAATGCTACGGTAACGCCTGATAAAAAGCAATCAAGGAGGGCAACGCACGCACTGGCAATTTGCAGTAGTACTTATTTTGTGATCTCTTAGGTTGTAGTTACCTGCGTACCTGCAGCAGCGGCTATGGCAGTCCCAGAGAGGACGTCCGCAGCCGCGTTCACTATCGAGCTCATCTTGTCTCCTGAAATAATAAAACAGTTTATTAATGCCAATTGCTATAGCAAAAGCTGAAGGTCTAAGGTGAACCTTTTCGCTGGACAAAGCGAACCTCTTCATGCTAATGCATGGTAAAACTAGAAGTGTTTTACCGTGTATTAGCATGAAGTTCCAAACCCCTTGTCTCGGTAGACAAGGGGTTTGGACATCATGACATAGGACGAGTAATCGTAGAAAAGTACAATAGATCTACTTAATGATGATTATGTAAAATTTTCGGGAAAATTTTCGTAATCTACTGCAATCTTAGAAGTAGGTAGGTAGCCCATTATGTAACGTAATAATGCAGTTTGAATGGTGAGATTAACTTTCTCGGTAGATATCTCAATCTGCGTTTGCCGTGTGACAGTTTGGTTTCCCATTTCATTATAGTTTTATTGTTGTAGCTGTAATGCGGAATAGACAAATTCTTTACTATCTGTTTATTTGTTTTGTGTTTCTTTGGCTACATCCGGGTTTTCCAATAACATCGGTGTGAGTTTAAATATTCATAATCATCCGGGTTGAAGCTAAATACTGATTATTTTTGTTCTTGTGTGTATTATATATTTGATGTGCATTCGTCATTGTATTTGAGTATCCTGCATGCATCGTAAGACCGCTTGGTTCAAAATACTGACTTAAATAATATCTAACTATCTAAACCCCAGTATGTGCGCTAAGTAACGCTACGCCTTGCATGTTTCATGTATTCCTACTAACACACCGCGCATAACATGACGATAAATGACAGGCGTCGCGTGCGCACGTTAATCGATATCCAATAGGTAATCCGACGTTTTTATAGACAGATAAAAGTGAACGCAATACTGAAGTCTATTGATCATCATCATCATCAAACCCACTTCACCCACTGATAGGTCTCCAACCTCATAAGCTACTCCTTACGGTCCTACTCTAGCCTCATCCTGTTTGCCCCTGCGTCGTTCTCAATTTCTTCTGCTTGTCCATAGATGATGTCTATCATGCCCAAAATAATCTAGTTTTAATCTCAGATCTGCAGATATTTGTTCAGGGTGTTCTGGTCGTTTTCTATGTATAATAAAAAATATCTATCTATGTACTCGTATATTATTATGTATATCAGTTATCTAGTACCCATAACACAAGCTCTGCTTACCTTGGGGCTAGATAATGCTGTGTGAATTGTCAAGCATTATTTATTATTATTATTTATTAATAGTTGGTCTGTCTGTTTTTGCTTGTTGTCTAAATGTAATTTCAATATGTATATAGATTACCGTCTAGTGACTAGTTATTCACTATCCCTTAATCTTATCTTCAAGTTGAACCTGCGAACCAACGTTGTCGACTGTCATATCTGTTTTAATGTTTCAAATTAAAATGTGAGTTCTATTGATTTTGTTTAATAATAATCAATGAAGACGTAAGCCTCAGTAAATTTCTTTCCCTCGACTCTAACTAAGCAGGTTTCTGAAGTTCGACGTCGTCTATTATTTTTATATAATTTTTATACATGTTCATTTTTCAATGGGATTGTGAGTACCTTGTTATAATTGACAAAGAAGACGTCAGCGTCAGTAAAAGTTTCCCTAGACAGATCTAGCTTCATCTTTTATTACTGTCCGTGATCTTCATACTTCATTCAATGATACCTATAGGATTTTGATTTTCATTGACCTTTTTTTTAATCGTCAATGAAGAAATCATCCGGTCCCGTTAGGCTCGCAGGTGATCGGTTGCGCAGGTCACTGTTTAACGGTCACCTCAATACCATGGCACACTTTAGGATTCTCGAATCATACCGTATTTAGTGACTTTATGTGCGGATTTGCCTATATTTAATCTGTCCGGATACAGCGACTTATGTAAATATGGCGACTGGTGTAATTATGGTCATACTTTATTTAAGGTAAGTTTGTTTAACTTTTGGCAGGTTAGTTAGGTAGGTACTGAAATTTGGTTGTGCCTATGCCAGATAGGGAGTTTTTTTGTAGTTAAAGATGTTTATTAATTCAATAATGAAATTATAAATAGCAAGATACTACTGAGATGTCAAGACGGTAGTCGGGGTGGCACCAGGCGCTATACATTTTATATTATTTTTATTTATTTGGAAGACAGACAGTACCTAGATATATAACGAGATACAATAAGAATTTTCTTAGACCACCTAAAACAAATTTACACATAAAAACTGGTGAACAGACCAAACAAACCTCGTGTGAAAATTATCTTAAAGGAAAGTGCGAAATGTATTTAAATACATTTTGAATCATTGTCCTTTTGAATAATTTTCTTCTTCTCATCATCAGAAAATAGTCATTACAAAAGAAACCACCTCGTGATATTGACCGATGATGAATGAGGAGTGCTTTGATAATAATCTTATTGTAACCGCAGGCAACATACATTCCAACTTATTATCTAAATTATACCATTATACTTGTAACTAAGAATAGAACTCACATGAAGTTCACACACAAACAAAACAAAGTATGTTCTAATTCCGTGTCATCGACTTGCAACAACTTAAGAAGCCACTTAAGTAAATTGTACTAAGATACTTTTACTTAAATCTCACGAATTGTTTAATTCAAAGGAACGGAAATCAATTGAGTTGCAAACGTCTCGTGCAATTTGCATTTAAAGAAATACATAGTTTGCGTGATTATGTGACATTTAGAATCGGGCTTTCGCGATGACTTTGATGGATCTTTTACGCGTTACACAACAAATTACATATAAATCATATCTACGACTGTTCAACTGTGTGCAACCAAGCAGGCGTCTGCCCATAAGATAACACCTACCTTCTCCTCTACTTTTCAGCTGTATTCTCTTATGACCAGTTATCAATTTAATTTTCCATCGGTTGTAGGATCGCTTAGGTATACCTACAGATATCGCTCTCGTGGTAATGACGTGATCCCAACCAATAGGATTTAATAATTTGATTTAAAATAGGAACAAGGGAATGGAACAAAAAATGTATGGAATTGTGCACGAGCCTTTTAAAACCACTCAACTATATTTCTGAGATTGACGTTAAGGGTTAACGTCGATTAAAGTTGTCATAGGTTTCAGGAGGTTTTAAACCTCCTGAAACCGGTGACTATGTAATGTTTGAATTTTCAAAAATCGATTTTGCCGTTTGTGATACCTATCATAGGCTTATTTTTATTACCTCTGTAAAAGTTTTATTTTGTAGACAGAGATGCGAAGTTGCTTTTTTTGGCCACGATGCTGAAATTATGGTGAGCAAAACGAGCAACTTCGCATCTTCGGTATCACAAACTGCAAAATCGATTTTTGAAAATTAAAAATAAGATAAAATAGGTGGTGGCGCTAATTTGGGTCGGGTTAGCGCCTTAATTTGCTATTTCGCCTTTTTGCTATTTACTTTTAATAATGGCGTCTACGTGAGTCTACGGACCAAAGTCGGCGGGCCGCCGAAAAATTTACAAAACACTGTTAGCTGCCAACTTTATTTGTACACTGAAATGGCGCGCCAACTCATTAGGCTGTGTCGCCGAACCCAATGTGTAGAAGTCTTATGAGTAGATTGGAAACTTCTGTTGTTAGACAGAATGAAAAAAGAACTTGAGAGAGGCTTATAACTAAGAGGGTAAATGTAGAGCTGTTATCAGACCCACAAATATTTTGTTGTTAGAAAGTGAATTGCGCGTTGAGCCGTGTCTGAACATTTTGTTTGTATAGCAAGCGTCCAGAATACCAACGAGTTCCGGTGAAAATGGACCATTATGCAACTTATACTGTGCCAATTACTTCGACCCACGTGGAATATTAATTTGAAGACCACTTGGTCCATAATATACAGGCTCTACCGCTTTATGACAATGATATAACATGTAATTGGTGATTTGGTTGTTGTCTTCATTTCAGTTTTATCAGCTGGTCTATTCAGAGTTATTTTCGTCACTCGTTGCCTGCATTTTCATTCATTTTTTTTAACCAAAAGCGACGAAAATAGTTTGCGTGATATAACTAATATATAAACCTGCTGGTTTTACAGACTTCGAATAACGAGGCTGTGACTCACAATATATTTTTTTAATATCTCTGTATATTTTATTAAGTTGTTACTTGGTATTATGTACAAATGTTAAATGTAACTTCCTACGTTATATTAGTTTTAAGTCTGAAGAACATTTCGTTGATTTTTTTAATGCTAAGCAATGAACTTTTATAGTTACTAAAGATGCTAAAAAATATATTGATCTTTATCAATCAATGAATCAAAAACGTTAATTTGCAACTAAAACATAAATTAAATAAACCGCAACTCAATTATAAAAGAACACAAAATAACTATATACGATTTAATATAATATAATATTATTAAACTTAGTTTTAGCTACAATATGATCCCAACTCAGCTTATGCAGGTGTTAAAAAAAACCTGCGCTGGTTTTCTGCTGGGGCCTATAGGACCTAGGATAATTAAGAGTATATTTGATAATTAAGAGTACATAAATTGATAAAAATTGCAACACAATGCCTAACAGAAAAGTACCATACATAGTTGAAGCATCTTTCGCTTGAAATTAGTTTCTAACATTGAGTCACATCACCTTTTGACACTTAGCTTATCTTATTAGAATAATAATAATAATCATTTATTTCTACACAAAGGTTCTCTTAAAGTAGACAACAATAGACATTTGGTATATTATATAGATCGAACCTGTATTGTGAAGACTGGTGCCTGATGTAGGTTTAGTAAAACCTGTATTACAGGTCACCAGGGCTTTACTCCACGGACTCGTACAGTACCATGTTTTCAGTAGGTATACCTGTCTTAGTAGACTTGGCTTGTATTCGAGATACAGATAGAATAAAAATAATAAAGGTTTTATGAACTAAAGCTAGGTGTACAATAGAAAATGCATAATATGCCTGCGGTTACAATAAGAATACAACGAAACTTACCTTTTGTCTTTTAACTTTCACGAAAAACACATAACACTGTTAAACTCACTTTATGCATTTGAGACACTTTTCTGAACACTATGGATATTACCTATGTTATTATCTAGTGTGATACTGGTTTAAAATCAATGTTAAAGTTATTGATTATTAATTGGCCTGCTCGCGAACAAAACTAATGAAACAGTCTCGTATCGTGCACTCTCTAGCATTTCAATTCTCCGGTGTGACGGCTACTTTCTTCGATGTACGATTACCGACTCCTGCGCACGTAGGCCGACCAACTGTCAGTGAAATGGTGGGAGTAGTTGGTGTTGTTCCTTTTTTGGAAACGCTGAAAATTAGGCGCATAGCTTCTAGGCGCGTGCTATGGGTCGCGGCGATGGTCAGTTTTATCAGGACACAAAATATACGGGCTTTAGTATCTATAATACTTCTTTGCAGACGTGTAATGAAAAGAGTCGTTGATGAGAAGTAGAAACTGAAATTATGGTTAGCCATAATTTTCCCGTTAGAGTTCCTAACCACGTTGAGTTTGTGGTCTCAGTGAGAATTCACTACGGGAATTATTTTAACTCTGTACTCTTCCTGTGGCTGCTCGTTATCTCAATTTGTTTTTAATGATTTTATCGGGTATTTATCGCGTACTCTTTGATGTTATTTCCCCGGGTGAGTGGGTGTAGTATGGAATTAATAACAAAAGGTACGCGATAAATACCCGATAAGATCATTAACTTTGTTAACAAATCGCGAAGGTTTAAAAATTTCAATTTGTTTTGTGATTTCCATTCAACCTTTGTTTTAGTTATTCCTTATCGATAGACAAGGTACTCTTTCATCACCTAGTCTCACGTATTAAACAGATAGTGACTTATCGATTGACTTTCTGACGAATCTATTTTTAGACGAGGTAAATTATAGGTACGTAGGTATAATTGTGTTTTATTTGAATTAA
This sequence comes from Eupithecia subfuscata, assembly GCA_963564075.1. NCBI lineage: Eukaryota > Metazoa > Arthropoda > Insecta > Lepidoptera > Geometridae > Eupithecia > Eupithecia subfuscata. Next base: position 5,898,307 of record OY751117.1, on the reverse strand, counting down.
AACGCACAAACGCAACGTGCATGCATTTGGACTCAAAAGTGGTTAATTAAAAAATTCAATGTTTTCAACTAGGCTCACCTAGGCACTTGACATTTTCAATTTGTTGCCCTGCCTAAATATTGTGCCCCCGCCGGACATTTGTTCCTTAAAAATAATGCATCGTATGGACAAGCTCTAAAAGTGAAACAAAAGAATTTTATTATTATTTTTCATTAATTTTATTGATATTTGCAAGCATTAAATATTTGGACATATTTAAAACTAGTTTCTGCCCGCTTCTTCGCACGCGCTGTTTCTATGTAAACGCTTTATAATTAATTCTATCGGAACTGATTTATGGTATAAAAAGCCTTATTTTATTCCAGGCCTAAATCTACCTGTATGCAAAATGCAATTTCAGCCTGATCCGTTCTGTAGGTTTGGCGTGAAATGGTAACAATAACAAACTTCCACCCTATCCATACATCCAAACATCCAGTCTTTCGCATTATAATATTAGTGTGATGTGATTAGGAACTTTGTATAAACATATTTATATGTAATATAAATATAAATATTATGATTATACTACTCTTCACACTCGATCTCAGCATATTTCCATTACTTATTTTTTTAAGAAAAGCATGATAGTTCTGTTAATATTATCTGTGTAATATCTAAGCTACTTGTTATCATATTGTGTACTGTTATATCAGAATAAACGTATTTCATTTCATTTTACTCTTTGTATGAATAAACGAGTTTGTCTCGTCACAACCGAATCACTACGACATGATTTTCTCTAAAATCGTGACAATATTTCACGGCAACTGTGCCACCGACAATGAAAGTGAATTTGGTTATTAATTTATCTGTGTAATATCTAAGCTACTTGTTATCATATTGTGTACTGTTATATCAGAATAAACGTATTTCATTTCATTTTACTTTTTGTATTAATAAACCAGTTTGTGTCGTCACAACAGAATCACTACGACATGATTTTCTCTAAAATCGTGACAATATTTCACGGCAACTATGCCACCGACAATGAAAGTGAATTTGGTTATAACATACAACGGTCGAGTGGATTCTAATGGAACCCGCAGATTGCTATATTTGCCGGCTGAAGTCACGGTACAATGCAGTCATAAATTAGTTAATTATACCGATACTCTGTATTGATACAGATACAATTATCGACGATGCTGGCTCTCAATTATATAACACCTATGTTCCAGCCAAATTGGATGTTATCTGTAAACAAACAGTTACTTAACCTGAAATTCACTGTGTTGCCGCGCATACGCAATTTAGGTTAATTGTCGATTTGTGATCTTTCCTTCAATAAAAATGGCTTACAATTATAACTGAAACTCGACGCCAGGCGTGAGCTTTAGTTTTTTGTGTCTTGGTTTGTTTACAAAAGTTTAGCATCGAGTTTCGGTTGTGTAGTGGTAACTGGATTGTTCTATATTAGTGGTCTATGCAGTTCTGATTAACTTCAGGCAAGGAAGAATGGCGGTTTTACCTTTCCTACTTTATTTCCAGATTTCCTACTTAAAAACGTTCTCTAATAACAACGATCTCGGGAGATCGCTTACAAATAAAGTCATTTATTTATTACATATTCTACCAGCAGTAGACTGGTAGTGTATCTTGGTAAATTCAGGAAGGAAGATCTTGTCTGCTGTACCTTTTTTTTTAAATTATTCGGCGTGGAAATTTGTTTACGAATAAACTGGTCTGGGAGGACCAGAATTAGTAGAATTGAGTCCCACCTCAACGCCCTGAGAAGGACGTACTACCCACTAAAACCTCTCCGGTGTCCCTCTCTCGCCGTTTTCGCCGAACCACGGGAACACTTAAAACTTACCGCGGCTCGACTGTGTCCCCTCTTCCTCCTACACATGGCCGGAAAGCCCACCACTCCACACAGTCGCCGACCCCACTCTTCCGTCACGTTTCCTTCCCCTGATTAGGACACGGACAGGACAGACACAGTTGAATCCGCGAATGTCGACCTCTGTGCCCAGATGGGCATTGTCGCCCCATTACCAGGTCTGGGTCTCGCGTTTACTGTCTGCTGTACTGCTGCCACAGGCTCTACCAATAACTGAGCTTAGTCACCCTCAGGCAGACGAAGAATAAGCTAGGTCGACCTCTCAAACCGACATGGTTATTTCCTTCGATGGTAGGTAGGTACTTCATGACTCATATCATCGTTCTTGTAACCTTAAAAAACAAGCCTCTGTGGATCATACTTTTCACAGAGTAAGATTTGCCAGACATTATGCTTAAGGATTTTTATAATGGAGTAGAGACAGTTCTTTTCTTTCAAATGGTGTCTTACCAAAGTATTTACTGCTGTTCCTTCAATAATTGCATACAGGTACTACAGCCTGATCTCTATACTATAATTATGTATGTAAATACATAGTTTAATTTTGGGTAAGGTTGCAGCTTTAAAATTACAAAATACATGTAACTTTTGCTGAGGGCTATTTATAAAGTTTCCCTTGGTAACAAAATACATTAAGGTTTAAGATGCTTCAGTGGTAATGGACGCCTAAAAAAAAATTCTTTCAACTGATTTAATACATAAAAAAACTATATTGAAAGCTGTATATATACTAAAGCTATATCTTACAACGGAAGCGCTAAAAAGAAAGTGCAAGGACACTTCCAGCTTCTAAGAAACAACCCGTTAGTTCCGAACCCGTTCGGCACCTGTTCTACTCTCCCTTCGGGGTGACTGCCCTCGCATTGTGATAGGAAGTCATGTAGGCCTTGAGGAAAACGTGGTGGAAGTTAATGCTGATGACTAATCCTGGAACTTTCTAGAGTTCGCGGAAAGAGTTATGTAAATGGTTTTGAAATTGGACACACTGAGCGAGATACAAGTGACAAATAAGAACATGGTCTGTACAAAACAAGGTTTGAGTGCTGTGTTCTAGATTTTTATATTCCATCAGCAAAGGTATTTGAACAACTTCATGAGCGAGGGAGTTGCTCACAAAGATTTTGATCCTTAAAAAAAAATCTATATCCGAAAACGAGTTTCAAAATTTAGTTGATATATTTGATCTCTATAAAGATATGATATATTTTGATTTCTAGTGTACTAGATCTATCCCAACTATTTAAAGTCTAACTTGCTAGTTTGACGGATCAAATTCTGACTCCTGTCTCACACATTAATTTGTCTGCAGGAGGATGCTGCGGCGCCTCGACAAAGAGGACCATCGTGGGAGGGTGGGCGTGGGCCTGGTGGCTGGTCACAGATGTGCAGAGAATCTCCCTCGAGGTAAGTCTTATCATTATTTCAGCCCGTTATTAACTAGCACCCACTGCTTTATAGACATCATCTACCATAGCGACATTGCTGTGTTCGGAAAGTAACTAGTGTCTAAAAACCATAAACTGAGCTGTGCAGTCACAATGCCCTTTTACAGCAGCTCTATATAGTAATGAATTTTATAATCATTCTATTTAATTTGATTATTGACAATGCCAATTTACAGCAGATAGATATTAATTTCTTTGTTGTGTTTTACTATAATTATTTATTTTGTCTTTTTAGTTATTTCTATTATAATGTGAATTGTAGATTGACTTAACCAAGTGCGCCTTGTGCTCCTACGGCGAATAAATATATGAGTACATGAGTCGAAAAATATATAGCCTAAAGGAGTGTAAAGACATTTTGTCAGATGTATGTGTATAGTGAGTGATACATACGGCTATTTATTACCTCCTAGCATGAAAAAAACTGTTCCTGACGACCTCGTTCATTCTGAGGACTAGAAAATGATATATATGAATCATACAATTTGTAAAAGATTCGAGTTACAGACATTTCAAACATTTTACGCAATTGATGTAATTTTTTTGGAACAAAATAGTTTTATAATACTAGAGGATCGCCCCGCGGTTTCACCCGCGTAGTTCCCGTTCCCGTGGGAATTTCGGGATAAAATATAGCCTATGTCACTCCCTGAAAAGTAAGCCTCCTAACGGTGAAATAATTTTTCAAATCGGTCCAGTATTTTCGGAGCCTATTCAATACAAACAAACAATCAAATCTTTCGTCTTTATAATATTAGTATAGATGGACGTTGGTACGTATTTTAACCTTTTCATTTTTATTTGACTTCATTTTAATTTAATTTCTCTTCCATCTCCAGGTTATGACACTTAATCCGATGTGCGAGTACGTGGAAACAGCCCAAGGCGTCCCCCTGACGGTGACTGGAGTGGCACAGTGCAAGATCATGAACGAAGACGAGCTTCTCACCACCGCCTGCGAACAGTTCCTGGGCAAGAATGTCAAGGAGATCAAGATGACCATTCTGCAGACGCTTGAGGGCCATTTGAGAGCTATACTTGGTAAGTACTACTATACTAAGTCTACTGAGATGCTGATATTATAGATGAATGAATCATGCTAATATTATATATACTATATACTATAATGCTGATATTATAGATGAATGAATGTCGGTTTATCCATGCTAAAACGCAGCTGTCAAGTAGGTACAAAGTTTTCTTCAAGGAGTTAGGTTGGTTAGGCTTAGAACCTAGGATAATACCTGATGATAATGTACAATACACTCATAAGCGAGATGTAAATGCAGATCGCTGTTTCTCCCCATCTAAAATCAGTCTTAGTACTTTTTATAAAGGTACTATTACTATTACTACTACCCAACTAATTGTCAGTTTGGCAGACAGAACCATTCGCGTTTTTTGAGTAGCTAACCATCCCACTGTTATTTATGCCACCTATCTGCAGCGAACAGAACTAAAACGCCCGGAGCAAACGAATGAAAGAGTACCCCTCTGTAAAGTTTTTTCACACTGTGTTCGTGGTGAGTTAACCGAGATGGCGCTAGCAGTAGCGAAAACTTCAGCTTTGTATCTCAACGAATGCCCAAGGTGAAGTTCATTATCAGAGTCAAGGTCTAATTGATTACTATTCATTATTATTGCATTGATTGATGTAGGTGTGATTCTTATTGTTATCTCCGTAATGTGGTTATTGTGTTCCCTCTAAATAAAGCAGTGTTAACAGTTGGCTGTTACTAAGGTGAAAGGTCAATTAATTGCAAAGTACGTTGCCTCTTAAGGCTACGACTAACGAGTCGCTCATCTTTCCATACAAATGTGGAAGCGTACAAAGCTACTACGCTGTTTGATGTTGATCATCCAAAACTAAGGTTAATATCAATTTATTTCGTCATTATCTATGTTTGTTTTGTATGCACCCAAAACTGTAAAAAAGTATACATTTGAAAAATACAAGTTTTTAAACTTTCGTATTTCAACACTGATTTTAGCCCAACTTTGGGCGAAAATAAATAACATACTTACGGAGAAAGAAAACTCTAAAATAAAGCTCGTACCGACATAGTGTAGTTATTCAAAAGTTGAAATAAATTTATCTTGAAAAGATAATATATTTTCAACAGTTTTTCTCTAATTACCCTTGTGCTAAGACTGTTCCCATTTTTTTAAGCAGCCGTTTCACGAATAAATCATCGTGCATTTCATTCTAGCCCGGGTATATCTATTATGTCAGGTGAGGTAGCATACACGTAGGCCGCGCCTACTGATTAGTTGGCCCAGACGACTTGTGTAGCCCTAAGAGCTCTTTTTCGAGTTTTAGGAACTTCTTCACTTTATCAGTCGCCTGCTGATGCTGGTTGGAGTACTACTAAATAACTCGTAAACAAACTTTAGTTGCGAAAGCTTTTGTCAGTGCTCTTATCGGATATCCGCAGCCCCAACTGTTTGGAACTTTCTTATAAACTCACTTGCCGGTTTGTTTTCAATTTTCTGTAGCCGTCGCACGGGAATTGTTGTTTAGGGTAAAATATAGAAGAATGACATCGCTTGGTCATACATTGCGTAAATTATTGAAGTTGAAGGAATGAATTTCAAAAATATTACGCATTCGATGACGATGTGACGTAATTTTTCTCTATTCTACCCTAGACAACAATCTCCGTGCTAGGCCTACAGAAACAACATAAAGCCTTCAAAAATAACTGGAATCTAAATGCTATCAAATGTATAGTTTATTCTAAAGGTCGACCCATAGATATGTCAACCTTATTATTTTTCATTGGCATGTTAGGTACCTTCGATTTGCTACGATAAAACCTTAACTCGGCCTTACCTACCATTAATTTCAAATTTATTATCGATCAACGCAGCTTAATCATAGTCTCTAGTACCTACGTAAGTAGGTAGTCGGTTCTAGAAACCATGATATTTTTTTGTAAATCAAGGGTGATAGAAGCAAAGAAATATAAAATATTTCACGACACTGGATCATCGGAGCAAGTCGCATAAGTTCGAAACAATTTTTGCCGTTGACAGCTTTAATTTATTTCGTCATTTGTCCGCTTTCGAAATCGCGTTTGCACCTGTTTCGCACCGCGCATCCATTTTTTGCAGTTTTGTTTTTAGTTATTATCTTGCTATTACCTTGATGTTTTCTGTTATTTTTATCAGTTTTCATTTAGTTTTTATTAAATTTACATGAAGACCATCTACAAAAAAATCTTGTAGGTATGTATTCTTCAATCGGGTACCTATAGATACTTGGGATATTTTGTTTTTTATTTTATTTTTACCTCTTAGGGATAACAAACAATCATACTTAAATATTAACAGATTATCTTAAGTTTAAAATTAAAAATTATATCATTATGATATTTAAAAAAATTTGATAGATATATTATATCTCTATTGCACCATCAGTGCTCGCTTTTCATTTAGCTTTTGGAACCATGCTACGTGCCGAAAAACGAACACTACATAAACCATCCTTCGTGGATGTAAAGGCCATTGATGATGATGATGATTGCACCATCAATACCTACACAAAACAGTTAAACAAGAACTTACTAGATGTAAATCATACAACTCAAGCAAAACCTTCTAATGTTGCAACGAAGTTGTTTCTCGAACCACTTTTACTGCTGCCGAGTGTTTGACACCAATGAATGCTGTTGATTGCATTATGCAAACACCATAAGGTCAAACTGGTTATGGACTAGTTGAACTTGACCGCAGTTCTGGAGGTCAAGTCGAGATCATGATTGATGAGGTTTCCTGGAGAAAATTTCTCGAAACTGCGGCTTGTGTTTATGTTGCTACTTTGTTCAATTCTAAAAGAACTTCTAGCGTTTGTTAACCGGTATAAATTAAATTAAATTCATTTATTAATTCAGACAACACAAAGGTCTATAGATTACAGTAGTAAATGTCACACAGTTAATCACTACATAGTATAAAACAAAGTCGCTTTCTCTGTCCCTATGTATGCTTAAATCTTTAAAACTACGCAACGGATTATGATGCGGTTTTTTTTAATAGATAGAGTGATTGAAGAGGAAGGTTTATTTTGTATAATAAAATAATAGTAATAGTAGTATTTTATTGCACCTGTGCGAAGCCGGGGCGGGTCGCTAGTCAAATAATAAATGTAAACAGTCATACATAACACAATTTGTTTGTGTAATCTTCGATATAATAAAATGAAATACGTGTGAACTGTATTAACAAGGGGCTGTATTCGTGGACAAAGTAATGCGAGTACATCAGTCGGTGGCCGTAAGGGAATGTGACGTCGTCGGCCGGCGCGGGTGCACCGCTGGTGTCGTTCGGCTCCGGTCGGCTCGTGTCGGCGGCTGGGGCCGGCGTGGTGGGGATTCGAAGCGGTTGTCTCCGACACAATTATATAATACTAGCTTCTGCCCGCGGCTTCGCACGCATATTTTCAGTATAACAAGTAAGTAGCCTATTATCTAAGTTATGCATAGTATTATAATATCTGTGGTTAGGCTATGTTTTAAATGTACGCCTATATTAATGTTGATCTGTTCAGTAGTTTTAGAGATCCTAGGTAACAAGAAATCACATTTCACAAACTTTCGGCTTTATAATATTAGTAGGATAATATAATGTACTAGCTGCGACCCGCGGCTTCGCCCCCGTGGAAATTTATGTTTCTTAATTTTCAACTTTCTTAATTTTTTCTTTCATAAGAACCTTCTCCTGACAATAACAAACACAACAAAGAAAGAATTAGCTAAATCGGTCCAGCCGTTCACGCGTGATGCCGTGACCAAGGAAAACGGGTTTCATTTTTATGTATAGGTATACACTCGAGAGCAATGAATCCGGGTCACTCAAAAAACTCGTAAATTGGAGTATTGAAGATTGGTCGAAAGTTATGTTCTCCGACGAATCAAAATTTATGCTCTACAAGCACGATGGAAGACACAGAGTGTATAGAAGACCAGGGGAAAGATTCAAGCAAGCATGCATCGAAGAAAAAGTAGCCTACGGTGGTGGGTCTGTACTTGTGTGGGCCGGAATTTCCTCTGAAAGTCGCACAGAGCTGGTGATCATAGAAAACGGCTCTTTAACTAGCGTAAGATATGTGGAAGAAATCCTCAACGAACACGTTGGTCCATTTATGGTCAATTTGGGTGAGGATGCTATATTTATGCATGACAATGCCCGACCTCATACAGGTAGGATTGTGAATGACTACCTTCAAGAGATGAACATTACTTGTATGGAGTGGCCAGCGCGCAGCCCGGATATCAACCCGATCGAGCATGCTTGGGACGAGCTAGGGAGATGCGTAAAACAACGAAACCATCCCCCAATCACGCTTCCTGAGCTCAAAATTACTCTCACAGAGGAATGGGAGAATATTGCCCAAAATCGTATAAGGAACTTGGTGTACAGCATGCCAAACCGCGTAAACGCAGTAATGGAAGCACGAGGAGGTAATACGAAGTATTGAAATTCAAGAAAATCATCATAAAGTTCAAAAATTTCATGTTTCCTATTTTTGTTTTAAGGAGAGATCAGCAGTTTTTTTTCTTCTTGTAATTTTGTGTAAATAAAATGTATGGTGACTCATATTTTTTTAACTTTCATTTAAGGAGTATTAAATTGTCTATTAAATACAATTTATTGCATTAACCTAGCATTCTTACTTTCCGAGATTTTTTGGATTCTTTGAGTGACCCGGATTCATTGCTCTCGAGTGTAGATATGATAAAAATCATTTATTTTTCTCTCACAAAGGTTATTCGATATATAATACAAAGGTTATGTTTACAGAATAGTGATAGACACTAATGTTAACCTGCTTTGTGAGAGACTGGTGCCTGAAAAGGGTTAAGAAACCGGTATTACCAGGTCACCAGTGCTCCCGCTCCGCGGATCTATCAGTAAATTTACCCAATTAATTTATATAATAAATTTGTTTGGCACAGGGGGTTGATCAGGGTTGACATCCAGTGTCTTTGCAGTTTACTTCAATGTCTATCAGCCAGAATCCCTATCAGACTGTTGGTGCTGCCCAGTATCCTGCGATTTATAGATATTATTTTATTGCGAATCACAGCGTAAAAGTCCTTTACGTGTGTCAGCAAACATGCCAGACCCACTACAGTCTTTGCTGCCCCACCATTGCTCTAGACAAATTATTATAAAGGATACGTAGGGCACAGTATAAGTAACCCACAATGTATGGTATAGAGTACTATCTCGGAGTCTTCAAATCCAGGGTGAATTAGTTCCTTCTGGGAAAGCGTCCTCCATCTTAGGCCACATCTTCACTTTCTCAAGTGAGATGGTAATCAAACGCTTTACCATTTACAATAATAAAAAAGCTGCATATCATTCCGAGAAATCGAGTTGTTTTGTTATCAGAGTTCAATGGAAAAGGAACAGTCTCTTACCAAGTTTTCTTGGACCTAAGAAAGGTCTTTTCAGCGTACCTAAATAAGATACATTAAGAATTTGCTATTTCTACAACTGGGCTACTGTTAGTTTCATTTATTTCTTATTTCCTTTATTATGTCAAACCAATTCGTGGGTTTAAGGCGCTACCCCGACCCAAATCAGCGCCACCACCTATTTTATTTAATTATTCTGTTAAGGAAATTTAAAAAATCGATTGGCCAGTTTGTGCTTCCTATCATAAGCTTTTTTTTAATGCCTCTATAAATGTTTTAGTTTGTGTAGCGTAGGAAGAGATGCGAAGTTGAAAATAAAACTTTAACAGGGACATTAAAAAGAAGCCAGGTTTACCTGCTCGTGGTTTCCCAACACGTAAGTGAACTACAAAGTAGCATTATAAACATTGATAAGACCTTAACACACATGGAAATGGAATCCTCCGTGTCGTCACTCCATTGCATAATCTGCCGCAGTGACTCACGGAAACCACTGTTATACCAACCTTGGGCAGATATCCCTTGGAACTTGAATAAACAGTTACCTATGCTACCTCTACCGTCTTTATTTCTTTTGTAGGTCAACCGATTTGAACACGATAAGCGGGTAATTTTCTAGAAAGTTTGTTTAATCTCTTAAATTACATCTTTAGGTGTATGTTGAGCCATCATGTTCGCTCAACCGCTTGCTAATTCCGAGGCGGTTAAATCTTGTCTGTCTGAAAGTATAGATAGATGATCTTTAAACGATGTAGTCTGGCTTGAATGATGTGGTCTGGCTTGAACGATGTAGTCTGGCTTGAACGATGTAGTTTGGATGAACGATTTAGTCTGGCTTCCTCGATACAGGCCCAGCCTAGTGAGAAAATTGACGAAAATCACTGTTGACATTAGCTCAACAACTTATGTACAAAATTACGTATTTTAGGTTAAGTTTATCTATCTGATTTTATTTTTTATTATTTGCTGCACTAAATATTTTTTAATTTACTTTGAATTTACTAGATAACTCTTTATTGTAGGTACCACACAAATACAAATTACAACACGACTCTATGTAGAACTGCCGAGAATCGCGGCATTACATAATTTGATGTTCTTACAAAAACTCAACAACTGACTTGGAATTACTTTATCACACTATACACTGTATTTTAAGATTTACGGTACAAATAGTAATCCCTCGGAAGTCACATTTTTACGGAGCACCCCGGAATTCTCATTCGCATTATCTATACAAAACCAAAAGAATCATCAAAATTGATCCACAACCACGATTAATTGAGAAATCGGTGAACATACATATGGTGAACCTCCTCCTTTATTCGAAGCCAGTTAAAAGGGAGGCCATACCACTATGAGCGATTATGATACTCGTACCATTTTTTATTGTATTGATTAATTTATCAAAAACAGAGGCATTATATACCTACAGGCTCGGTCTAGAGTGAGATCCATCGGTAAAATCATAGTCTCTTAACCCTCAGCAATATCATGTATCTTAAAATGGTCATATAATGTTCATCATCATCATCCGCAACCCGACTTCACCCACTGCTGGGTATAGGTCTCCAAACTTTTGTGCCACTCCACACGGTCCTGCGCCAATCTCATCCAGGTTCGCCCTGCGGTGTTAGAGATGTCATCTGCCCATCTTGCCACTGGACGTCCAACGCTTCTGTACCCAGTTCTTGGGCGCCATTCAGTTAGCGCTTTATATTTAATTTTAGTCATATAATGTTACCTCTACCTATCTATTTAGCGTGTTAATTATGTTTCGATTCTTTTATCAATATTATTTCTCTATAAGTAGTTCTCATCAAATCCCTGTGTAGAAATTTAGTTTCAGCAAACTATTCAGTTTTAGGTAAATTGCTCAGTTGAATGGCTGTACTAAGCTTCTATTCAAGACAGTCTAATGAGGGCTCCCAAGGTAAACTTGGTCCAGGGACAGGTAGTTTGACTGGTGCCGTAATTGCTGGAAATTTAATTTTATACTCAAGGCGACATTACTGAATTTTGCTTGCAATTTTCTCTATCTATTCTGTTAAGAATTTGTCTATATATTTAACATTTAGAGTTCTTCTATCCCTCACTATGTCGTTTTTTTCATCCACGAAGGCTGGGTACTGTTCGTTTGGCGGCACATACGTAGGTAGATTTCTCATTTCATATGTAAAGTACATATGGAATGTGAAATCTATTATTTTAGATTCTTCTTAATCCTTCATCGTGTAGTTTGTCCTATGTTAATGTTGCTCGGAAATATGAAATGGGAAGCGCTGTTATATACTCACACTGATACGATCCTCCACTTATGCATCAGTTCCAATGCCCACGGTGTTCTGGGTGTTATCTATGTACAATAGAAAAATATATGTCTATGTGTAATGTATTAAGTATTCAGTGATCTAGTACCCATAACACAAGCCCTTATACTTTGGGACAGATTAAGCTGTGTGGTGCCGGCTTAGAATTTGCACCACCCCAACTCTTCCCGCGGGTGTCGTAAGAGGCGACTAAGGGATATCCACCGGGGGCGGGCAGCAGCGGCCCCGCAGAAAAATTCTACCACCGAACTGCGATCCCCAACCCGCATGCCCAGCGTGGGGATTATGGGCATTACCCCCATGAGATAAAAGCCAACAAGGCGTTTATCAGGGGGAGGCCTGCGTCCAGCAGTGGACCAATACAGGCTGTTGAGGTTGAGGTTGAAGTAATGTTACTTTTGGGGCTAGATGACGCTGTGTGGATTGTCCTACATTGTTTATTGTGACCTCGTCAAGCTACAGGGAAATAGATTTAACTGCAAACCCATGCTACATTCTCACGCAAGCCATTACTGGTAATAGCATGAAATCATAGTGCGGTCTACCCATTGCGACTGCAGTTGAGCTTAGCAAACTAAGAATCTATCTTTTTAGAATGAGGATCCGTAACGTTTTTAGTTGAGAATGCAGATTTATAGAGCTAAGAAATCCATAACACACAGTGCAAAAAATATTGTTCTACGACAAAAGTTTACGGAGTTATGACCAAATTACTAGCGAAGCTCACTGAGTGACCGCCGCAGGTGCGTGTGACGTCACTTGCTCGGTCGTTGCCCGTTAACCGTAGGCAGATTTCAGTTTTTAGTGATTTACTCCGAAACTATAAGTTTGGAAAAAAAATACACAACCAAATAGACTCATTTTTGAGAGACTCATCGAATGGATTTTGTTTTAAATTATTATTCGTAGGTAGTCCAGGCTTAGAAAAAAGGTAGGTATGTGATGCCATGATGCCTCTCGTATACCATCTCGTGTTATGTCGTGCCGTCCTCTAATAATCTTGACCAGCCAAAGTAGATTGCTCGTCACTGCACGTCCGATATAGGGCTGTAAAGTTCACCCAACCTGTCTTAATTATTCATGCAGTCTCCCAGGATCTACTAGTGACCGAACCTGGATCGAGGGAAAATCTAACTTTGTTGAGGGATACTGTCTGCCCTGCAGGTTTCTTGTTATCCTCGTAATGGCCCTATTTTCAAAGTATACGCTTATTAACATAGAAGCATAATTTAGATGCGATGCTAACAATTTACCCTTCGTTAGTTAGTACCTACGCTAATACTTAACTGACGTTTTTGAAACCTGCATTAATTACAATTACTCATTTTTTGCCAATCCTGTGCCACGGCTTGGTAAAGGACTCATTTTTCGCTGTTTGCCATTCAATGCATCAGCATCCTCATCCCATCCTGGGCTTTAGTTGAGTAGACTAAATATTTTTGTGCAATTTAAAATTAAGTTTATTATCAATTTGTAACCCCCGACGCAAAAAGAGAGGGGTGTTATAAGTTTAAAGTATCTGTCTGTGGTATCGTAGCTCCCAAACGGATGAACCGATTTTCGTTTAGTTTTTTTGTGTCATAGATAATTTTATCCCGAGTGTTCACAGCCATGTTTCATGAAAATCTATCAGGAGGGTTTAAATTTTGTTCTTGTTAATTATTAGGGTAGCAAATTACTAACGAACTCATAAATCATCGAGCTATTTGTAAATGTATTGTTTTGTACATGTTCTATCTATCTATGTCGTACAGTGCCATGTCGGAAGTGCAAATGCCTGCATACGAAAGCGGACACAGCTGTCGCCTTCAATATAGTCCACACACACAAGGCTCTATTGTACATATACTCTTGTTCCGGTTTGAAATCAGTTGTAACACGGTACCCCTATAACGTTCCATGGTGTTTGAAGGTGGACCACGCCATAAATTGACTGTCATGATCTAGGAAGTCGATTTGGGCCAGTGACTTACTCTAATTTTAATGTAACCGTGAGTTTTGATTTTATATCGACGGCCGTATGCTTTTTAGAGAGATTATATATAATACCGTAATTTCGGCCGTTTTGTTTACCTGTCCTTCGTTATGTCGTAAACCTTACCACTTCCGTCCTCCTGTTTGACGGGGCCTGTGTCGTAAAATACCTAGTATAGTATCATCGCTCTAATTCGAGACAAATAGCATCATCACATCAGCATATACTTAAATTTGTCCAGCAGTGTGCATTGCTGGAAAAATGCCTCTTCATGAGCAAACCTTCGCATCCACTCTGCCAAGCATTCCCTATTCGTCGTTCTGAACTTTGGCATTTCATTCATCCACTCTAAGGGCGATTTGTCACCTTTTTGTGAGGAAACTAGCTAGCGAGTCGTAACTTCGATTAGTCATGCTTTCTCTGGAAGTGACGTGAAAGCCTCTCTTTCAAAGAGCTCATTTTGACTAATTGGTTACCATAAAATAGGGTCTACGTAATTCTAATAGTCGTAAAGCCTACTTTTATTATTTTCAATAAAGCCTAAAGCTTCGGCCAAACTTGCGTGTCAAACACGCGAAGCTATAAGCTGAAAATGCCTGCAAGATCCATATACAATGTGTCTGGTCACCGGTGTCGGAGACTTTGGGGGCCATTTTGTTTTCTGTTGCCTCGAAGCACGGGTGCTTGTACTGATTATGATATAGCTACCCATGTAGAGGTCTTAGGAAGACGATAGAGGACTCATTTGATAGCCTATAATGTAGACAATAAAACAATGTTAATATTGTTGCAATTTCTATTTTATAATAGAAGAAAAGAGAATTTATAAAACAAAAAAATAGTTTTTTTTAACTTTTTTTTTGTTTTATAAATTCTCTTTTCTTTTATTATAAAATAGAAATTGCAACAATTGCTTGCTTTATTGTCTCCATTATTGGCTATCAAATGAGTCCTCTATCGTTTTCCTAAGACCTCTACATGGATAGCTATACCTTAATCAGTACAAGCACCCGTGCTTCGAGGCAACAGAAAACAAAATGGCTGCCATTTTATCATGGAGAGAGAAAAAAAATAGGGATAGTGATTTCTCGATAAAATTTACCGTATTTCACCCCCCCAAAGTCTCCGACACCGGTGACCGGACACATTGTATATAAATTCCATATCTAAATCCATAGAAGTAAAATTCTGTAGATATGTTACCTACGTTCTCCCAGCGCTTACTCAACAAATGGCCTGTGTTGTGTTACACCTAAATGCCAAGACACGTTATTTCCTGCAAAAGATTGAATGAAGGTAGTAGGTATATTTACCTACTTATTGAACAAAGATGGGAAGACGTACCAAGAGCAAAGTGCGACCGAGACAACAATACGCGCGCGAAACTTGAACGCCGGCGGCGCCGCCCCGGTCCGACTATGACTGAGGTGGAATAATTGGACCTAATTTGAGCGTTCCACTTCCCAATCTCCCGAATTCTACTTACATCGATGGCTAGTCCCTTAAAATAAATAAATACAAAAGAAATTTTAAATTAAACTATCCAGCAGGTGTTTCTCCAAACCCGAACTTGGGTGTCCACATTTTTGTGGGCGGCTCGCAAAATTAAATATTTACTTATTAACTTTAGACGGCTCATGACTTATTCATTTCATCTACATTTTAACCCAGACATTGCGTAGACGTTCTTTTACTCAAAACGTTCTGTGCAATGAAGTTTTCCTTTTCAAAATGAAATTGTTGAAGTTTGCAAGTTTTTGACCTAAAAGGCATTGAACTGAAATACTGTAAAACCAAGCTGGTAACAAAACAACATGCCAATAAAATAAATGTTCCGTTCAAATGCACTTTTACCGTAAAAGTCTTCCAGATAAATAACAAGCGAAGCTGCGGGTATTATTACCTGATAGCAAAACATAGGCTACTTTTTATCCTGTTTTTTTATATCACTAGTGGGCTAGTACCACGCGTAAAAAAAAAAAAAAAAAAAAAAAAAAAAACATGGCTGGTTTAAAGATTTATTGTAAAATCCTTATTTATGCTTGGATGGTGGTTGTGTTGCGTGACAACGAATAAATCGGGGTAACATTTCTTATTTATTACCTATACAGGCTTATTGAAAAATATTGAAACTTTCGGTTCTTCGCGAGGTATGATAGGTATAACACGTTTACCGCTGGGGTAAACGTGTTCTTGAGTGGAGACCACGACTCGGCAAATGTAGTGTAGGACGCCCTCCGGCCAGTAGCGATGACGATCTGCGAAAGACTGCAGGCAGATGCTGGATGCGGCAAGCTGAAGACAGGGCGCTATGGCGCTCATTAGGGGAGGCCTATGTCCAGCAGTGGACTAATATAGGTTGATGATGATGTTGATGACGATGATGATGATTGGGTAGACGTTCTTTTTATTTAACTCAAAACGTTCTGTGCAATGTTGTTTTCCTTTTCAAAATGAAATTGTTTTTGACGAAGTTTTTGACCTAAAAGGCATTGAACTGAAATACTGTAAAACCAAGCTGGTAACAAAACAACATGCCAATAAAGAAAATGTTCCGTTCAAATGCACTTTTACCGTAAAATCTTCCAGATAAATGACGTGGCTGGTTTAAAGATTTATTTTAAAATTCTTATTTATTCTTGGAGGGTGTCTGTCTTATTTTTTACCTATACAGGGTGATTAGAAAATATTGAAGCTTTATAACATCACTAGCTTTTGCCCGCGGCTTCGATCAGGCTTTTCAAATCCTTATTTATTCTTGGATGTTAGTTGTGTTGCGTGGCAACAAGTAAATCGGGGAACATTTCTTCTATTTTACGTATTCATTTCAGGGTTATTAGAAAATATTGAAACTTTATAACATCAATAGCTGCTGTTCTATCTAATTCGCACGCATTTTTCCGGGATAAATAGTAGCCTATGTCCTTTCCCGAGATACTGTCTATCTCCTTGCCAAATTTCATTAAGATCCGTTGAGCCGTATAAGCTTGAAATGGTAACAGACAGACAAGCAGAATTACTTTCGAATTCTTATTATGAGTATGGATATCTATATTCACAAAGAAAATTACAATGCAATAATAGAAATAAATTAGAACTAGTATTTACAATTAAAACAATTAAGCTAACTGCAAACTGTTTCAAACAATCTACAGGTAGCTCAACTGATCCATATCAATTCCAGTCATAGTATGGATTGATTCCTAGCAAACTTTATGCAAACTTGGATACAGAGCAATTTGATAAGAGAAATTGGATATTACAAAACTTCCATCGGGTTATATGTCCATGACTCAGAAAGGACGATAGCCCTTTGTGGAGGCAATATACATAGGTATGTAGACAAACAGCAACATATACACGCTTGAAATAATATAACAGCCTGTTCTCATTCTGTACCGACAGCAAACACACTTCCCCAAGAACTTACTAAATAAGAACATTATGCAAGCCAAAGTTATAAAAGACAACCGATGTGGCGTGGCGGGCGAAGGTCCGCCTGTGGCGCAGGAGGTTGTGGGTTCGATTCCCGCCTTGGGACAAATGTTTGTACGATCTGCGAAAATTTGTTACGGATGTTCTGGTCGTTTCTATATATAATTAAAAATATCTATCTATGTAATGTATTATATTATGTATATCGGTCATCTAGTACCCATACCTCAAGCATTGCTTAGCTTGGGGCTAGATGATGCTGTGTGGATTGTCCAGCATTATTATTATAATATTATACTATTATTAAATGGTGCTGTAACGTCACTCGCTCGGTCGCCGCCCGTTAACCGTAGGCAGATATCAGTTTTTAGTGATTTACTCCGAAACTATAAGTTTAGGAAAAAAATTGGTTGTCTGTAAAGTCGGTTTACTGACGATAGTTGAACGTGACAACGTCTTAAGAAAATACTGATGGAATGGTAGCATTTTTCAAAAGAAAATTTTATTTTTGTCAATTATAGCATAACCTACAATCGCTGCACTAGCGGACCGATGCTATTCATTTTAATGATGAAAGCACGAATATTCGACAATATATCACTGAATATAATTAATATCGAAAGAATCATTACCTTTATCGCTGTAACTATCGTTGCTATAAACAATTGACACCACATTCACTTTTCACTGCACTTGATACTCGATCAAAACATGTAAATGTACTATAGTATAGCAGCTGTCCACGCAGACGCATCGCTCACTCAAGTAGGAGAGAGACGGATGTCGAACGCTGCCGAACGCAAAGGCCGATTGTGCTTCTTTGTCGCTCGTTCCGCGCTCTCGCTTGCACTTCAAGCCTTACATGGAACGCCTCAGAGCGAGGTAACGCCTCAGAGCGAGGTAACGCCGCATGAGTCATGTTTTTTCGTGCGTGCAGCCGGCTCTATCGAATTATAAGACGTTGTCACGTCAAAAAATGACAGAGCCAAATAGAGTCAGTTTTGAGAGACCCATAGATTTTATTTTTGTATATTTGTTCATTCGATGGGTCT
This sequence comes from Eupithecia subfuscata, assembly GCA_963564075.1. NCBI lineage: Eukaryota > Metazoa > Arthropoda > Insecta > Lepidoptera > Geometridae > Eupithecia > Eupithecia subfuscata. The sequence goes on along the minus strand of OY751117.1, from coordinate 5,879,766 downwards.
CTCAAACTGAGTCTATTTGGTTCTCTGATGGTTTTCCTAATCTTATAGTATCGGAGTAAATCAGTAAAAACTGATATCTGCCTACACGGCACGCTACGCGGTCACTCAGTGAACTTCGCTAGTAATTTAGTCATAACTTCGTACGTAATTGTCCGATTTGAATAATTTAAAAAGATTATCGTTCTTCTAGTTCTATTGAAATTGCTATAACGTTGCGGATCCTCGAGTTAAATGCGATGAATTTGTTGATTTCGTTACTTCACAGGCATACAATATTAAGAAGTCTATGTGTTTAATTCTGAAAAAGTATTGTTTTCCCCGGACTTTCTTTAACCTACTTGTCAACATTGAACTGAGCTTGTGTTGCTAACCGTACCTAGATTGCAACGTGCAACTGATCACGTAGGCCCGAGCCCCCACCCCGGCCTTTAACCCGGTAGAACTGCAATACTAGGCACCGGTTAAACTGGAGCAGAACACCCTGTATAACTTTTTAGAAAATGCCGCAATCATGACGTATAAAATCTGGGCTTGCTGGCGAAACACACGAAACATGCTATAAATTCGAAAATTCTCTAAGATTTAAAGATCAGCCAGCTAAGTCTTAACAGCCATGAAGTTATTTTATCTGGGTGTTTTCTATGTACAATAAAAAATATCTACATTATCTACCTACGATGTAATTGTGTTAAGTATATCAGTCTAGTACCCATAACACAAGTTTATCTTATGATCATCATCAGCCTATATTCGTCCACTGCTGGACATAGGCCTCCCCTAATGAGCGCCATAGCGCCCTGTCTAGCCGCATCTAGCATCTTCCTGCAGTCTTTCGCAGATCGTCATCCCACCTGGCCGGAGGGCGTCCTACACTGCGTTTGCCAAGTCTAGGTCTCCACTCAAGAACACGTTTACCCTAGCGGTTGCGGTTGTTAAAAATTTGTGTAATATTCATTCCGAAATGACGAGCCTGCTACTATACATTTATTGTTGGTGAAAATGAATTCATCGTTCATAGTTGATGAATAATTTCAGCATAATTGATAATTGATTTTTATTGGGTATTTATCACGTACTGTTCAGAATTGGCTATCACCTTTTTTATAGGTAAGGTTGCGACTTGTCTTTGACGTATCTGACATTCGTGACTCTGACATTTCTCACGCCGCGTACGTTTATGACCGTTAGGTTTTCCCGCGATTTGAAATAAATAATGTCATTCCTTCTTGGATAGTCGAGTTGAAAGTACACGATTTTACGCTTTTTTTCGGTGTATTTATAATTTATTGTCGTTGTTGTAATTATCGTAAGAAGGCGATACGGATTTGTGCGGTGCGTGTAATTGTTTGCGTTTGACGTGAATTTCGACGCTGTACGAGACTCCACATATTAGCTCTACTGCTCCGACCGGCCCCTCTAAGCTAACGCTAAGCTTGCCCGCCCAGTGAAGTACGGATCTCCAAGGTATAGTTTTAGCCGTGACGCCCCGAGGAACCCTGGAAAGAGCTGAGTACTGCTACGCGCCCATAATTCAAAGGTTAGTGGTTTTTCGTAACATCCTCGATACACCTCATTCACACAATTCACGCCTACTCTCATATTCTCGCTCCAAGATTATAATCACTTTCGTTGCATTTGTGTCGACACAATTTCGGAGTCACACAAACATTCATTACTAAATAATCTACAGTCCATTTATCCACCATTTCATAAATCTAGCAATCGAACACGTACCTTTTGTTATTATTTCCCCTACGTTTCTACCGAGTTACTCACGTTATACGCGATAATTACTCAATAAAATCATTAATTATGTCAACAAATCGCGAAAGGTTACACATTTTCCGCACATACGTGTAAAATCTTTGCTTAGTTATCGTTCGAATTAATGTTATTCGAACTTTGAAACCCCTTTTAGACAAATTAAAATTGAATACTTACAAGAGTACTTGTAAGAATCATGCCAATGCCTAACCTAACATAATTATTTAATAACTAGCTGCGCCCCGCGGCTTCGCCCCCGTGGAAATTTATGTTTCCAACTTTCTTAATTTTTTCTTTCATAAGAACCTTCTCCTGACAATAACAAACACAACAAAGAAAGAATTAGCGAAATCGGTCCAGCCGTTCACGCGTGATGCCGTGACCAAGGAAAACGGGTTTCATTTTTATATATATAGATAATATATAAAAATTATGTTTATATAATCGAATATTAGGATGTACATCAAAACATGATCATCTTGTGCGGTCCAAATTACGTCTCCATTTGCGTATGTACATGACGTTAATCTAATCAGCGCATTCATAACATTTTTTGCGAATGCTTAGCGATGTTTATAATTAAAAAATATAAACATTCGAACTTTAAAATTTATCACGTTTGTAAATTACTCCCACTGATTATGTGCGTAAAAAAGTATGAATATGTCATACTTTTTTAAACCTATAAACAGTACTCTACACCGCTTTAAATGTTATTGCTCTAAAATACACTTTCCATTAAGATGAGATTAATGTATTTTGCTGCTTTAGGTTTAATAAACGTCACTAAAACTAAAACACTGAGCTTCATAATCAACTTGAACTAATCTGCATAAAACAAACCTCAACGCCACAAAAGCTTTTAAGCTCATTACCAATTTCACAGCTTTGCTGTTTCATAGAAGCTTAGCAAATTACTATCTTGCTTTACTTCATTTGTATTTAGGGTTTCACCTGACTGCAATAATCGCTAACAAATTATCACTTAGGTACTCACTGCTGTAGCTCAGCGAAGCGACTCAATATGAATCTTGGCCTCCGACACAAGACCCTCCAGGCATCTCGGTTCTGAGCTGTCTCTCGCCAGGTATTAGCGTCAAGTTCTTGGAGCCAAGTCATCTTGCAATAACTTGGCTCCAATACCCCGACATCCAAATTGAAAATGCGCAAATACCATTTTCGTAATCCTTGATAAACAATGCATACATCTTTCACCTTTTGATCGCTTAGAAGATCTGACCTCAATATCTTAAAGGGGTTTGCCTGATAGTGGTTAGTTTATGGCTGCTGGCCTAGCCTAAGGTTTTGTAGGCGTCGTACCCGATAAGAAAGCCCGTTTTACCGTCTGTTATCATGGGTCATCTATCCGGCGATGCCGCCGTAAGCGGGTCTTATCCTTCGATACACCAGAACGCCGCCGGTTTTTGTTCTGATAGTAGGTGATTTTCAGCAAAATTAGTTTTTTATGAGGAAAAGTTTAGGTAAGAAAATAATCATCTTTGAACCGAAGTTCAGTTATATTGTAAATATCTATTTTAGCGCCCAAGAAAACAGAGTCTTCTGAAACGAATTTCAATCAAAATATAGACTTAATCAGCTCTGAGCAAGTGTCATTTGTGCTATTTTTGCACATTACCCAATTGAGTGTCAATTGAGCAAATTCTGTCCTAAACCGGCGTCATCAACCCACGCTTTGCCAAACTTATGTCACCTTCAAGAACCGGTTGGAACCGGTGTTTCAGTTCTCATTTCCTTTGATGGATAGGTAGGTAGCGCCGTGATTGCCAGGTTTTTCCATTAATGGCGGGCAATGAACTTTGCGTCTATCGTTCCGCTAACTTTATGGTCAAGGTCAAGTTAAACCAGCTCAACTAACAGCCAATCTTATGGCCAATATATTTGACCAATGATTTGACGCTTGTCCATAGAGCCTAGTTCCTAAGAACCCAAAATGATTGACAAGAGAATTTGAGTTATGATTTATCATTCTGGTCAACTCATCTTTGTTCAAATCATTCGGACCGAGGTAAAACGAACCCCAAATTTTACACATCAAACACGCCTTCGCAAGAGTTTTGAATTTGAACATTGATTAAATACTTTGAAAGATGACCTAGATTCGAAAAACCGGCTGTAAATCTTACTAATGTACCAGTTATTAGTGATTTAATAAGCAAATCAGATTTGTGTTAAAGCGTTCCGAAACAAACTACTTTTGAATCCTTTATTCACAAAGAAAATTACACTAGTAATTACAATTGAAACAAGTGAGCAAACTGCAGACTGTTGCAAACAATCTACAGGTAGCTCAACTGATCCATATCAATATCATACGGAACCGTCCTCAAGACGCTGCATTACCCCGCTGTATGGTAATGCTGATGCGCTGTGCCAGATACTCACCAGCTCTCGGGTCACGCGTCACTTCGACCAGACGCTCTTTTGAATAGAATCTGGTTGTTTTAAGTAGGATTCCGGTTTAGCATCTGTTTTGAGGGGCACGCCAACCTTGCCGTGTCCTTGGTCATTAGCTCATTTCATACCAATAAAACAGGTTTCAATTTAGATAGCAATGCTTATAAAAAGTTAGCGTGGTGATGGGATAGAATTTTTTTGTGCAAAAATTTTAAGTGGTGGAGATAATTTTTTAATGGCCAAGTGTTTTTGAACTATATCTTGTTAAATAGCGCCTGAAGTCGCCTAAAATGATTAAGAATTCACATAATATGTTATTGCAGATGTTGTACAAAATGGTAATCTGAGCTTCATGATGTCATGTGCAAATGTTGTCAGAGTCAAAACAAATATTTCTACTGTCGTCATTAAACGCCTCAACCTGTAATTATGCAGAAACGTCTAAATATAATAAAACCGGTTTATGTCAGGTAATTTAAGGTGTCTAATGGCTTTTTCATGCAGAGTTTTTATCTCTGCTATGATAACCATTTCAAATAATGTAAGAGATCAAAAAAATTGCTAAATCGTTTTCACAGAACAAATTTTAGGTTTCTTTTATGATTTTCGGTCTTAAATACGATAAGTACGCTAGGTCTGAAAAATAACCATCCACCATTTCCACCATCTCGAATTTTAACTACATAAACATAAAATGTTTTTATGCAAAATGCGATGTGTCGATCGTATCCATACTTTCTATTAGAAATTAAATGGGCCAGTGCTTTGCCCTAGAACAATGTCTATAACCTCACAATAACGTTTCCACGTAGAGTATACCGTAAACTATAGTTACACAGTTCAACAAGGTCTGAGAGTGGGGGGAAACTTACAGTCTATATTGGATACCGACCGACCCGCCGCGCCATTCTTTCGCGACTCTCCGAAGTTAACGTACTCCAATTACCATTCATCCAATTTATTTACCAATACACGACGATAAATTAAATTATTTCGGAAGTTCATCAAATCTATTTTAGAAATTGGAGCGAGCTCGCGTATTCAAAATACCTAGTGTACTCACGCGTCAAGGTTAAAACCGGCGTTGTTGGTGTTGTAGCATATTTTCGATAGTGTTTTGTTTTTGATGATGCTGTGACGGAATGTGTCGGATGCTCGCGTAGTGCAGTGTCGCAAGTTGCGTTCAACAAAGCCGTAGCCATGGCTCTAGTGTGGATGAGTGCTTTTAATCTTGGCGTCACCGTTGTTGCGAGTTTAGCTGTTATATCGAGGTAAGAAGATCTATTTTCCTGTGTTTTCCAGCTAAGCACAAAGCAGGCTTTGTTTATTTTATACCAGGTCAGCAGCTTTTTATGTCCTGTTCTACTCGACGAGAGAAGCTTGTTAGTCTTCTTAGCTTCAGTGTTATTGTCTCTCTTTCTGTATTTTTCGACTTTCTAGGAATGTTTTCCCTAATGTTCGTAATATGTGTCAGTAACCGTAGTGCCTAAGCTAATACGATGTTCAAAATTAATAAGTTTATTCAGCCGCTCTATGTTACCTAAATATTGAATCCCAATGTTTGAGCCAAAGTAGGTATAAACCACAACGAATTCGAAATCTTACCTTGATATGAAATTGTTTAATAGTGTTCTTGATGTGATGGGCGTGGTAGCGTTTTGGTCTATTTACAAAAGTAACAATTCATTATGAATGTAAGCGGGTTAACTACGAACCTATTTTGTGTTGGAAGAACACCAACGTTTCATCCCTTAACGAGGGACTTCATCAGGGTTCTTCCAACACAAAATAGATTCGTAGTTAACCCGCTTACATTCATAATGGATTCGTCAAACTACGGAAGTTTTTATAGTAAAAAAGTAACAATGTTAATAAAATATGGAATATCTTGGGCTACGCATGTAGACACAACATAATTGTGAAACATCAATGTTTTTGCTTTTAAAACAATGTAAGCCCTCTCTATTCTCACGGGACAGATAAAAGTGAAAAAAGTTTTTAACTTTTTCCTTTGTAAAATAATAATGCACAAGTATTTATATTTAATGTTTTACGAGCTACTGCCCGCGGCTTTGCGAGCTTATTTTTCGGGATAAAAAGTAGCCTAAGTCCGTTCCCGGGATTCCATCTATCTCCCAGCCGAATTTCATTGAGATCCATTCAGCCGTGAAAATGTAACATACAGGCAGAGATAATTTCTTTTTATCTAGCCCCAAGCTAAGCAGAGCTTGTGTTATGGGTACTAGATAACTGATATACATTACATAGATAGATTTTTTTTATTATACATAGAAAAACATCCAGAACACCCTGAACAAATATCTGCAGATTGTAGAAACATTTCTCCCGAGGCGAGAATCGAACCCTCATCGCAACCTCCTGCGTCGCAGGCGAACCTTAGCCCGCTGCGCCACAGAGGTCGTAACCTATCCATACTTATATTTTGTAATATAAGTATGGATAGGTGGTTTAAAACATAACCCTCCTTTTACGCAGTTGGACAATAAAACAGTTCAATGCTTCGTATAAATGAATCCTTGCTCCCAATCCAGCTTTCACGTATTTCTATTCGCTCCAGTCAAATAAACAATTTTGACGTGCTATGTAACATATTGGCGGAATAATTCTCGTTTCCCGTTGCAAAGTTATTCCTAGTTTCATTGTTTTTGCACTTTCATACACAAAGTTTCACAGAGTTTCAGAGTGCAGTTGAAAATGCGTGTAATTTTATGCCAGCCGGTTGCCTGCGGGCAAATTCAAACGTAGAGAGCAAATTAAACTTGCAGTTTATAATCATTTTGTTGCTTGTTTTATTGTTTGCTACCTAGTGCTTAAATGTTGCACGTCTTCTTGTCCTTATCATAGGTAGAGTCGGCAGAACATGTATTTTTCTTCCACTCTCTATCAGCTGTCATCTAAATATACATATATTTGGAAATAGTAACTAACATTACTATAATCACAACGAAAATTTCAATGAATAGCTAGCTCAACTCATCCATATCAATACCAGTCGGAAGCGTCCCCAAGACGCTGATAATAGTATAATAAGAAATAATTATTAATTATATTCATTTAATTTATTTACAACTATAGGAACGCTAAGTGCTCCTTTGCGTTCCTATAGTTGAAAATAAATGAAATGAAATAATATAATAAAAAATATGTAATGTGTATTGTTTTATGTATATCAGTCATCTAGTACCCATAATACAAGCTCTGCTTAGCTTGGGGATAAATGATGTTGTGTGTTATGTCCAACTCCCAACTCTTCCCGCGGGTGTCGTAAGAGGCGACTAAGGGATATCCACCGGGGGCGGGCAGCAGCGCCACCAGCAGAACATTCTACCACCGAACTGCGATCCCCAACCCGCATGCCCAGCGTGGGGATTATGGGCACTACCCCCCATGAGATAAAAGCCAATAAGGCGTTTATCAGGGGGAGGCCTGCGTCCAGCAGTGGACCAACACAGGCTGTTGAGGTTGAGGTGTTATGTCCTGCATTATTTATTTATTTATCTCTGTTCACACATTTCTTACGCATGCCATCTTCCACACAATCCATCCATTCTTTGATTTTCCGCTTCTCTTATATCCCTCGACGTTAATACCTATCTCCTCTTCACAAGACATAGCTTACATCTGGAACTATGATAATTATTTTGTCTTGATCTGTTATTCTTATTCTGTTTGAGGCCGTTGCTCGTTCTAAGATTACCTATGGGAAATCAGTGGCCTTCTCGGAAAAATTCGCAAGTATAAAATAATTTCCACGACGGAGATACATCAGCTGGATTGTCTTTTAGATTATAATGTTATATTTTCCTTTTTCGATTTCAGCTGATACAATTCCTTCCTTGGACTTCTACCTTGAGGTAGATATACAGTATAAATAGAGGTTGTATGCAATTGTTTGAATTCAATTATCTTTTTGCAAGACCACTGAAGGTCTTTGCCATTTCCTTCTGAAAGACGTCAAGGTTTTGCCAATCTAATGAAGCAATGATAAACGACAAAAAGAGGACTTTCTAAAATAGGATACCTACTTGTCGAACACCAAATGTACGGCATTTCGTCAATTCGATTTTCGTTCGAGTACTGGCCGTTATCTTATACCTCTATATAAAATTCTCGTGTCACAATGTTAGTTACCTTACACCTCCGAAACGGCTTTACTGATTTTTACCAAATTTTATATGCATATTCAGTAGGTCTGAGAATCGGCTACTATCTATTTTTCATACCCCTAAGTGGTAAGAAAGTTGGAAACATAAATTTCAACGCGGGCGTAGCCGCGGGGCGCAGCTAGTTATGTATAGTAATTTAGCAGCTTGCCTGGAAGCAATTAAGCACGTCTCGTAACACCAAAGAAATGCCACGTTAGTTTCGCGATTTGTGATAAATTTCATGTTCTATTTATACCTTAAATTCCTTACAAAGACACGCTATGACCTCAGGCTGACGTAAGCGCCTGATGCGCTGTGCCCGTGAACTTGACTGGCGCTATTTGTTCAAGGCGTGCCACTAATGGAATTCTAATCTGCATTGTACTTCAATGAAGATATTGGTGGGTGTTAAGAATTTACTGTAATAGGTAATTATTATTGTAACTTAAATCTCTGTTTCTTAGTTTGCCCTGGCTCTGTACACTTAATTCTAGGAACGGTAAACATATTATTGTAAACAGGCCTCCCGCGACACAGGCTTGCCTCGTGCGGGGACCACCAGCAACTGTATGGTCGAAATAAGATTTCTGGCAAATAAAATATTTTATCTTTTTTATCTTATCTTTATCTACTCTTACATAAAATAGTAATTTACTTCTAGAGTCGATTTTAGTAGCCTTATGGTAACACTCGTGTTTGATGTGTCATAATTTTGGTCTGTTAAATGCCTACTTAAAAATCGTACCTTATCATTAAGATTTCTATGGTCAAATCTCTTTTGCTCGTTGCACTTCAATCAATGTTTGTGCTCTTGATAAACATAAGTATTCACGTAATTAATACAGTCCTGCACAAAAATAACATTTTTTAATCTGCAACAATGTGCCTTTTGCTTTCAAACTTCAGGAAAATCATTAATGCCATGTCAGGAAATGCTATTATGTTTTGCTGTACTTGCGACAGACACAGATTATACAATGGTCATAATTATTAGAGGCTCAGTGTGTATGAAGGTTGCGACTGCAATATATTGAGTGAACGGATTTGCCAACTAACTAATCTAGTTCATTTATCAATGTGTCATTATGAGGCTAACCTTACACAATTCTCTGCAAGATGCAGAATATAATACGAACTCACCTGTTTACATTGGACCCACGCCATCTGCCGGTTTTGGTGTCAACGGCAAGGCGAACTAATGGACGAAGATCAGGGGCAAAGTCAAAGTTGAAAGGTTACGTAACCGCGAATCTTAATTGAGTGACTCATTTTATCAACTGACCAACCATGGTATGTTAATGGTGATAATTAAATGAACACAACAACAGAATGAGAGAAACATATGGTCAAATCTTCAAATCAGTTGAAGTGTTTGATTTTAATTCCTCCTCATCAAGTGGAATATCCAATAGCATGGTCTCAAAATAGCGTCAAATAACAATCAAGATATGTATTTAAGATCCTACTATTGCAATGATCAAATCAAATTTTAGATTCCATATTTGGTTCCAACTATCAATTGACTCCTTTGACAGGGTTAAAAGGTCTAAGATCGCCTCACATCTACGCTCTCCTCGCCCATTTGTAACACTGACTTTTCACAATTGAAATAAAATTAAAACCAATTCTTTGTTTACCGCGATGGAAATGTCACGTCGCGTCGGTCGGATGATCAACTTCTGAGAATAGGAAAGCTCTGCACAATAACTATCTGATTCAAGACTGACATTGATTATAGCGACTGACATTTCTGATCTGTCTGGCACGAGTGGTGTAGCTTTGGGTTGTTGTGCATTTGCCACAAATCAGTAAGCTCTACTAATATTATAAAGTCTTCGTGAAGATGTGTTTTTGTCATGAGACAACGCCAAAGCTACTGAAAGAATTCGGCTGTAATTTAGCATGTATTAAGTTTTGGAACTGGCATAATATATTTTTTTATTTTTATAGAATACTTTCTGAATTAATTATAGAATACTTTCTGTGTCAGAATATGCGTTTGACACCGCGCGCAGAAGCTGCTCAAGTTTAAATATAAGCTTTTCATACCAGATATTCCCCATAACTACAGAATAACTATACATATAGTACTGACGCATAATAAGATATTCTCCTCAGGGAATTTCCGGTGTATATCCCTGTGTGGATACGCAATCCAATCATTTTACACCGGCATAATGAAAAATCAATTTATATTCAATATCGTTTCTGTTTCAATTTCCGGTAATGTGAGTGCGAGGTAATCTTCACGCAGTGCCATATATGCATAACAATAACAATTCTGAAGTGCATGTTATTTATTTTGGAAATGAGCAGCAATTGCTTTGATACAGTTTATGATCGTATGATTATTATGTTTGGCATAAAACGAAATAGAAGTGCTGATTACGAACTATAACCCTAACCGAGTAATATTCAAGTTTAATTTAAAGTTACCACATAAATTTTACTTACATAGCGACTTTATAGAAGGTTATGCCAAATCAGACCTTGGCCGGGTTCAGCTAGTAAAACACAATAAAGACATAGATGATTTTTGTTTGTAGGAGAACCTTTAACAATATAGATAAAGTGAAAAAATATGCATGGGATCCCCCTTTAAAGCAGAACTTACGATTTTATGATACGTTTATGAAGTTATCATTTTCTTAATTAACATATATACTTCACGAAACATAGCTACGTAAACCAGTCTGAAACATAAGTTTAGAGTCGTTGCGATGGTAGGAACTTGTGAATTGCATCGTCTAACTTCACTCAACTTTAATTGGTTCCTTCGCTTGTACGGTCTCTGTGAACCGGGGCTCTCTGTCAAGATTTTCCTATCCTTGGTATTTTCAACTTCTCGCTATTGTACTGCGAGAAGCATTTGTGACCAAACGGTAGCATGTGACAGATTTTCACATGAAGTCGTGGGCAATTTGGTATTTTCCTTAAAGATGAAGATGTTGACTTCCGAAAATGTTGAATACTTAAAATGTCAACAATTTCAACAGTCAGCAGTTAGCTCAATTGTTTCAATTGTAAATACTAGTATAATTTTCTTTGTGAATGAACTGGCTTTTACCTTAGATCCACTCTTAAAATGTTTTATTCTCACGATGTGTGATAATTTTCCATAGTGTTGAATTTTCACAATTTCTTCAGAAATATGTTAATTTTTGTGATCAAACATAACTAAATTATGAATACATCTTACACTAATACGTACGTTTTAATGGCACTTACCAGATTCTTAAAATTCATGATAGGTATAACCCAAATAAATAATGATATTTCAAACTTACGTTGAAAATGAAAAGGAATAGCACTTTCTCATTAATCATTATGAATTTAAGCGGGTTAACTACGAACCTTGTTTGTGTTGGAAGAACGCCTTTGCTATACCTATCTACCTAATCATCATCCGTGTAAAAATAAAATAAATAAATAAAACCTTTACTCGGATATTTTTCTTACAACTTAGCTATAAATATATATCATAAATATCATAATCTAAACCTTGGCATTGGCCTCTTCCAGCTTCTTCCACGTGTCCCTATCCCTGGCAATCCTTGGCCATATCATTCCAGCTACAGTTTTAAGTCGTCTTCCCATATTTTAAAAGGTCTTCCACATTTCCTTTTCCGGTTTTTAGGCTGCCAGTTTGTTATGATTTTTCTCTATCTCTCAGCTCTATCATCTCTATAAAGGGTGGCTTAATGTTCGTTTGGCGGCATTAACATAGATGGATTATAAGGCCTTTACGAAAACGACACCACACGCCTTCCTGATGTATACCGCAATAAATACGCCTCAACAATGTGCACAGTGGCTCTACCACGCGTTTAACGTTCTCAGCCGTTAGGGATTCACGCTCCAGCCTGCGTTACTTCTTCTAGGGCTACTAGCCTCTGCTATTGATTACCTACCGCTTATAAACTTACATAGATGGATTGTAAGGCCCATATGTAAACGACAGTCACATTATCTAACTTCTGAACCCTCAATAAATACGCCTCACCAATGTGCACAGTGGCTCTACCACGCGTTTAACGGACCGTATTCAGCCATTAGGGATTCATCGCTCCAGCCTGCGTTACTTCTCGGGCTACATATTTAATCCTAGCCTCTGGTATCGATTACCTACTGCTTATAAACTTATAACTTATTTAATCCCAGCATGTGTGGTATCGATTACCCACCGCTTATAAAATTACATAGATGAATTGTAAGGCCTATACGTAAACAACAACCACATCTACTAACTGATAAGTACCTCAATATACGAGTATACATTCCAACAATGTGCACAGTCAGTGGCTTCATCACTTGGTTTAGTGGAGCTAACTCAGCCGTTCCTTTATGGATTCATCCGGTCCAACCTGCGTTACTTCCTCTAGAGCTACATATTTAATCCCAGCCTGTGTGGTATCGATTACCTACCCCTTATAAATGTACACAGATTGATTGTAAGGCCTATACGTAAACGACAACCACATCTACTAACAGATAAGTACCTCAATATACAAGTATACACCCCAATAATGTGCACAGTGGTTCCATTATTTGGTTTAGCGGAGCTTACTCAGCCGGTCCGTTACGGATTCATCCGGTCCAACCTGCGCGTCTCCCATAGAGCTATAGGTAACTCAATATATACGTCTCCTAGAGCTATAGGTACCTCAATATATACGCCCCAACAATGTGCACAGTGGCTCCATCACTTGGTTTAGCGGAGCTTACTCAGCCGTTCCGTTACGGATTCATTCGGTCCAGCCTGCGTTACTTCCTCTAGGGCTACATATTTAATCCCAGCCTGTGTAGTATCGATTACGGTTCGATTCTTGATTATAAACTTACAAATATAGATTGTGAGGCCTATACGTAAACTACAGCTACAGTACCCACCAGATGTATACCTTAATAAATACACCCCAACAATGCTCTACCACGCATTTAACGGTGCGTACTCGACCATTAGGGATTCATACGGTTTCGCCTGCGTTACTTCCCTAGGGCTACATATTTAATCCTAGTCTCTGTGGTAACGGCTTAGTAGTAACAGAGATAACTTAACCCCAAAGATCCTAGTAGCCTACGTCTTAACCCTTACTAACGTGCACTAATAATAGAATTATAGTCACTAAGGGTTAAGTTTACAGAGATAATTCAAGTCCAGTTCGCTAAGGGAACGGTTTGGTTAAATACAGATCTGGATTTAGCGATTCACTTAATATTCTATCAAATTGATGCCTTTCTTCATCTGTACTATTAATTATTACTAACGTACACTAATAATAGAATTATAGTCACTAAGAGTTAAGTTTACAGGGATAATTCTAGTCCAGTTCGCTAAGGGAACGGTTTGGTTAAATACAGATCTGGATTTAGCGATTCACTTAATATTCTATCAAATTAATGCCATTCTTAATCTGTACTACTAACTACCATAAAGTTGGTTATGGGTTATCTCCGGACCTTCTACTAGCCTGATTCTCCAAATAACAGGTTAATACCCTGAGCGCTTATACCTTACGTTTCCAGGGTTGTTATATTCTTTGATTCAGGTACCACGTGAACGAAACTACGTGCATAAGCGAGTTCACGAATATACCTATCACACGAACAGGCAATGTTGCACAGGTGGTCTCGTTTTGTAAAAGCTGATGTCTATAGCCATTGTGCCTCGTTACAATAAAAGTACCTATACATCCATATGCATAATGCCCATGTACTCGTACATACTGCGGCGAGGTGCATTCATGCAAGTATTGCGAAACTCAGATCGATGACTGTATTGCGATCTGTGTCAGTATACAGGGTGGGGAAATTTTTACGACTTTCATTGCAGCTACTTGCTTTCTTTTTAAAGTGAGGTTTTGTTCTAATTTGGTTATTTAGAAGAAAAAAATAACTGCGTTTTGGAGTTTATGAAAAAAATTACAGTGTCTAAATACTACAATAGTTTGTTGTTTTAAAAAAACAAGTTGGTCTCAATCGACTACCTATAGGGAACAATTCCCAAAGTAACTTACCAAATCAAAGCGTAAAATTTAGCAAAAAACAAAAAAATGTTTCCCTACATTTTCTAAGGAACGAGTCGATTCAGACAGAAAACAGGGCGCTATGGCGCACATTAGGGGAGGCCTATGTCCAGCAGTGGACTAATATAAGCTGATGATGATGATGAGTCGATTTAGAGCAACAACTTTTTACAAATGGCGTTTTTATGCTCTTTGTAAATATTTTCAAAAATCCATAGTACAGTTCTTTTTCTCCAAACAACTAACACAAATTCCTAAGAACAAAACCGTATAACTTCAAAAGAAAAGGTTCTAGCTGCCCTGAAAATTTTGCCCCACCTTGTATACCGTTCCATATGAATGTTTGTTTCACTGAATTCATCAGTAATTTCCAATTATGGTGTGTTGCACACTGCTACCCACTCGGGCTATTATCATCATCATCATCACTGTCCTCTTTTCATCTAGAAAGAAAGAAGAAAGAAAGAAAGAAAAGACATTTATTTATAACAACAGTAGGTAAGTACAGAAAAAAAACACACTTATGGGGTATAGGTACCTACATAAAGTTGCTATAAAAAGGCCCTAACTCAGCATAATGCTGGCTAAGCTCCCGTAGGAGGCCTAGCCAGCGCTGGTCTTCCGTTAGGGCCCGTACAAATGTTTACCCATGTTATAAGAAGTTTCGATTCATTTAAGGCTACTTTTGGAGCAATTTAATTTATATGAGTCTTATTACTAAAAATCAATATATACTTATGTCGGCGCGAGGACGTTATTTCAATAGGATAATATAGTTTTGAGAGTTATTTAATTGTTATTGTCGGCCGGGCTAGAATTCACTCTTGCTCGAGTCGTCGGACGGAACGGACCTCTGCTATGGAATAAATCTACTGCCACAACAACTTCGTGTTTTCCTTCCCGTGTTTGGATCCCGGCGTGACGAGGATGCCAGTGACGTCAACACTGCTGACGTCACTCTTTTCAAAAAGCGTATGGAGGGTTCTTCTCCGTCATATTATATATGTATATTACCAAAAGCAACATTATATCATACTTTATTGTAATATGGGTTCATAGAAAATGATCTACGATTTTTGGAAAACTACTTTTTCGGTAGTTTAGTTCCTTGCAGAACACAAAAAATATTAAAAACCGCAAAAAATAGGCGCAAATCTGTATCAGATTCCGTGTCGATGACTCGGTAGCGGAGAGTCTGAATAGCCCTGCAGACCCAGGTAGTACCTGGGCTTTAGGTAAGGTGATGGAAGAATGGGGTCGGCGAGTGTGTGCATCGGTGGGCTCGCCGGCCATGTATAGGAGGAAGAGGGGACGCCAGTCGGGCCGCGGATGATTAAATGTTCCCGTGGTTCGGCGAAAATGGCGAGAGAGAGACACCGGAGAGGTTTTAGTGGGTATTACGTCCTTTTCAGGGCGTCGAGTCCCACATAATTCTGGTCTCCCCCAGACCAGTTTATTAGTGAACAAATTTCTTCGACGAGACAAAAAAAAAAGGTAAGGGATAACGGTTGAGTTGATAAAAAACAGTCAAAATTTCACGAATCCATAATTATAAGAATTCAAGATTCTAGGATGGACAACCCAGAGGATTTGCTTGTATTTTTTGTAGTTGGACTAATGATACCGTGAGTGGTGTATTATTTGTACAACTAGTTGAACTACTCAGTTGAACTACTGTATCGGAGGGGAGTATCATGGTTAGTGGTCATACATTTTCTTAAGGGGGTACCCTACCTCGTTATTGTGTGAAGAGGATAGGCATAGGATTTCGCGTTCACAGGAGCGGGACAGAGCAAAGCGGCGTAAGCCCAAAAATCAAGTTTTTAGTAGTTATTTGCTCCCCACAAACATTAGAATAGTTAATTGAAAAAAAGGCAACATATAAAATGTTCTTTATACTTAGTTCAATTACTATGCTTAATCTCAAGATCGTATCATCTGTATTTATTGAGAAATTAGGGTTTTAGTAAAAAATTAGAGGTAACTTTGCGATTTTTTTCTATCGAGAAAATTTTATGGCATCGTGTTATCGAAACATATGATCGATAGAATAAGTCCTGAACTTTACCATATATAAATTTCAAAGTTAAATATTTAGTAGTTTGGAAGATATGGAGGTCCGACGGAGTTGAAAATAAGCAATTTGAGGTACTATACCCCCTTAAGTTGTGACCACAAGTACAGAAATTAACTAATTACATTAGTTATACGACTTCATAAATCTCTACCTTGGTCGAAATCTGACCATTAATCTAACGGAGTGGGAGTCGAAGTTAAAGGAAACACAAAAGGAGTTTTAGCATTAAACTTCATCAAAACGGACTTGCGTTCAACCAAGGTCTCTTTAAACATTAAAAGCGTATTATGTAAGATAGCTTTTAGCTTTGTGAAATTTAACTGAAACTCATTTTCTGTTCGGATGAGTTCTTTGCATTGGTACTGATTAAATACAAATACAAGATAAAAGATTTAGACAATTTGCGAATATACGAATGGAAGATTATAAATTTGAAATGCTTATTTAGGTTTACACGTTAGTGGCAAACCGGCAAGTACCATACCATATTATACCATACCATATCGGCCGGAGAAGGGTTGACATTCGTCTTCAGAATGATTTAGGTACTGAATAACATCAGCCGTGGATCCTTGTCGGGTTCCATTACCCACACTGCTTATTTATCCCTATACCCGGCCTTTGTCATTGTCAAAAGAAGTCCAAATATTCGTTTATTCCATCCAGTCCTACAAGTAGTTCGATAATCTAACTGTTTGGACAAAAATATTCCAAATTGTTATACTGACTAATCGAACTTTTTGGATACGCAGATTTTATTCCAAATAGAACTACTATAAATATTACGGTACACTCAAGTGGGAAAAAGATCCGCCCAGTAGGTACTTTACATAGGTATTAATATTACCCTCTCAGTTGGCAAGAGGCCATAATATGGCTTGTCAAATAAAACCGTTGAGTGGCAAGCGACCATATTATGGCCGATTTTCCGTTTTTTTTTGTTGTTTTTTGTTTCGTCGAATTTATGTACTTAGAGTCAACTTTTCAGCCATGTCAATGTCTTAAAAGTTGACTGACAGTGTCAAGCTGACGTTAAAACATAAACTAACCAAGTTTAGAAGAAATTTAAAAAAAAAATCGTAAATTTAAAATTGAAATCTGACACCCGCGCCATTTTTTTTATCGTTTTTTCTGAATAAAAATTAATTTAAATTAAATGGCTTGGAAATGTGTTCTTTTTTATGTTTAGTGTAATAATATGATGGTAAATCTCTAAAATAAAACTCAAACTGGACATAAAAACGGTAAAGTTTTTATGATTTTTTTAAAAATTATTAAAATTTTACCATTTTTCCGCAAGTATAATTTAATTTTAATCAACCTCATTAATTACGTTAAACAACATCAGAATGTTTCCACGCTGTTTTGTAGGAAATTTCATGGAGAATCCAAATATATATAGATGTTACGAGGTGTTAGTAGATAATAATCAAGAAATAAGCGAAATAATGCATTGTGATGCATTTCCGCGGATTTTCCGCGATTTTTGCGGAAGTACCTGCCACTCAACGGGGTTAGCGGGGCGCAGGGCGTGCCACTTGAGGGGAATACTTGAATATTTACCTTTTTGTTATGTTATTATCAATCCTTTTTGAAGAACCACTTAATTGTGTTTACTTTTGAATCGACTTCCAAAAAAGGAGTACGAGGGTTGGGTAAAAATGTCACCAGGTAAAATTGTCATCGTATAAATTTAGTGTAACTTTGTCATCGCTCAATTTGTTTTATTATTTTTAGGGCAAGTGTAGTGTACCTATTCTATGTTCATAGACTATAAGTATGGTCTATGGTTCTATGTGGGTTATGGTTCCCTTTCCGGCTGCCATGTTGGCGTGTGTGAGAAAAAGATATCTGTTTGTAATGTGTTGGATGTAACAATAAAAGTGTCGTGCCGCAGTACATGGTCTTTAATTAAATAGATACATTACAGCAAGTTTGTCACTGCCTACTTTTAAACCGCTACAGTACCGAGTAGGTTCTATGTTCGGTTTTATATATGTTTTTTATTACATACATATGTCCGTCGATTTCTCCGTGATTTATGAACCAATTTGGATGATTATTTTGCAGTTGTATAGAAGATGATCCCGAGGTAGTCATATACAAAAATAAAAAACATTCTCGGGGGATTAGTACCTATTTATCACGCTAAACTTAAAAAATCAGTTTTAAACTGAGGGATTCTAAGTCAGATTTTAGTTTTATCAAAACAATCAAATCATACTTTTTTACTGTCCCCTTGAAAGATCTTAAAAAATTATCATAATTCGTTGTTAAAATGTGTGCCTTATCTATCTTTAGAACCTATGACGCTAACGCTATAAAAACTGATGGATTTCCAATACAAAGCGAAAGCTTCTAACGAATAGCTATTAGCTAAAATCTCGCACAAATTCTGCGGGATATCACGCGAAGATATTGGCTATCGATGTAATTGTTTTATGTAGACTATAGAAATAAAATTGAACTGTCCGTTTGAAATTTCAAATTAATAGCTTTTTACTGAATTCATGTGAAAGTATCCACGGTACTTATAACAAAACATCACATTTTAACTTTGTTGTACGTCTGTCTGTCCGTGTCGGGTAATCTCTAAAACGGCTGAACCATTTTACAGGAATTTCACTGGTAGATAGCTGATGTTATAAGGAGTGACTAAGGCTCATTTTTTAAGAAAAAAATTAGATAAATAATTTAATTTAAAGCCTAAAAATATGAAATAGTGAATTCTAGTCAAGCGAAGCGGGGCACAGCTTTTATGCTCTAAAAAACCTGTGTTTATGTTTAGTCTGTTTGAATTTAGCTTTGTCTACCGCGATAATGCAAAGTGTTTTACGTTAGTGATGCATGATGTTTTACATTAGTGATGCATGATTTACATTAGCGACTTCGTAGCCCTTTTTCGGCTAAAACATGAAATTTTTGACAACCCTAGCATGATCGGAGTTTTGGGGAAGTTGCCATCTGACACACTCTATTTTCATTACTTTGCGGATATTTCAATAAAATGGAGAAATGGCAATAACTGACATCTACAGACATGGTCCTAGATATTTTTTGCATGTACTATCATAATTGCACTAACCTGAGACCTGCACATTCAGCTCTGCTACCACAATTGTGTAAGAAAAATGTTAGCACATGTTTACTCGATCTCACTTAGAATTGCTATACTGCAATAACTATTAATGTCGAACAGTTGAAAAATATAAAAAATGCTACCAAAAACAACGAAAACATTCTCCCACAAAAACCAAACTTGTTTATGGATAGAATTATGAGTTATTTAAAATGTATCCGAATTTATTACTGTATGGGGAAGTTGCCACATCTTGGCAAAGTTGCCTCGCTCTACGGTACGTGTAAAAAATGTGAAGCTCCGTTCGTCATGTCTGTTACTTGTAGGTTACCATCATCAACTTTTAGCCGTGACTGTTCCACAACAGGGCAAAGGCCTCCCTTTTCTCCCTCCAATACTCGCAATCTAACTCGGCAAAACGCCACTTTCGATCACAGTACATTTAAAAAATTTATTCGTTATTTCATAGGTCCTTGACTTGAGTTAAATTTTTCAGCATAATGTAAAATTGATGAAAATAATTTATAACATCTCGTTTTTACCAATAATAAACTATCGTATATTTTCTTGCAGAGTTCCTATAACGTTTTCGTATTTTTATTAAATTACACAACAAGTCTTGCTTCCCAAGAAACCAATTTATCTCAGATTTTAAACCAGTTTGCTATTAAATTGCTTTGGTCTCGGATAAAAGTGCGGCGAGAGCTCTAGTTAATTAGAAATGCCATTACGAAAGACTTTGTTGATTAAAATGTTCATTGTTTTGTAGTAGTTCATCCAATAGAACAAAGGAGTCAAAATACCTATTAAATCTAGTCAATGCTGATTTATCTATTGAATTCGCGATCCTTTTCATCAAACTACGTTATTACTTCTCAAAGTAATAAAAATCCTGAGTCTAGAAATCCCTTTGGAAGTCGCAGCTGACAGCACTATCAGAACAGAACATTAATAAAAAGGATTCTGTCCGTAATAGCTTGGAGTGTATCGTAAATTAACTTGTGTACCAGTACCACGTAGCGTAGATATAACGAATCCGGGATCTGAGAGGCCTACTCAGATATTAAAAATCAGATCCAAAACTCTTTATTTCCATAAATACAATAAATGTACCTACACTTAGAAGAGGTCAAATTATAAATCTAAACACTGACACTGAAATAAAGTGATCATTTTGATTTTCGTCGCTTCGGTATGTACAATAAAGTAAAGAAGTGACAAAAAAACCTTTAGCCTGTTAGTTGTTATTTTAAAGATATTATTGAAATTTTTATTGCTTTACAATTAATATATCACCACCAACGTGATGAACCAAAGTTATCGACATAGCTCAAAGAATTAGCAAACTGAAGTGGCAGTGGGCCGGCCATATCTCGTGAAGAACCGACAACCGCTGGGGTAAACGTGTTCTTGAGTGGAGACCACGACTCGGCAAACGTAGTGTAGGACGCCCTCCGGCCAGGTGGGATGACGATCTGCGAAAGACTGCAGGCAGATGCTGGATGCGGCAAGCTGAAGACAGGGTGCTATGGCGCTCATTAGGGGAGGCCTATGTCCAGCAGTGGACTAATGGCTGATGATGATGATGATGATGACCAACGTGATAGGTATGTTATCCAACTTTATGTGAAGCTGTTAATACAGTTTTCGGGTGAAGATATGTTTGTAATCATCACAGAACAGCAAACTCGCACAATTTTTATCAAGTTTTTTTTTTATTATGTGTGCGTGTCAAATCTCAGGCAAAAGCTTTTGAAAATAATTTGTTCTTTTTTACAAAAAGTAAAAACAGACTTCAAATACGCTGTTTTTTATGTTTACGGGGCAAATACTAATTCCACAGGAATTCTCTTTTAATGAACCACCCCGGGAGTATATTATATAAAAGTGAAAGAAAAACAATTGAGTAGTAGGTACATAAAAATAAACATACCTACAGCCGAACTGACAACCTTTTGTTTTTGTCGGTTGAAAAAGATTTATCAATGTCCATCACAGATCTGAAATGGTATTGTCCAAAACAATGCATTATTAAAAACCAACCAAAACCAGCATAATAATTAATTAGATACGTAGCCATCAAATTGAAACAGGAACAAAGGGTTTTCACAGTAGGGCGAGCTTTTCAGTACTTAAGGACCGTAACTGGCCCAGTCCCGCCGCGGGCTCCGCGCGCGGTGGTCTCCACTGCAAGCTCTTATTCACGCGGGAACCCACAGTTCTACACGATTTTATACGAAAATCTGCAATAGTATTGTATTAAATTAACAAAGTATTGTATTAAAATTATCTAGAAATGAGTATTGCAAGCTCTCATCACTTTGAGGCTAGATAACGCTGTGTGATTGTCCAGTTATTTATTGTTTGGTTTTGTAATGATCATGCTAATATGCAAGTGAAATAACATCATCATATAAAAAGTTTGTAACAGGTATGCTAGTGAAATTGCATCGGAAATTTAATGTAAATGTACAAAAATTCAATATTTGCAGTTTTGTCGGTTAAAATAAGCATAAATAGGGTTAAAATGTCAGTTGCGGGAATTCGTAATGTAAATTTTATACAATGGTTGCGGGAATTTGTAACACACATAAAACTAGATACCTACTAGTGTCAGAATCGCAAATTATCGAAATAAACAAGCAAGTAAACCAGTCTTTCTTCCCTTCAGTCTGTTTTCTATCTCTGCGTTAACTCAATAATGAAAGATAAAACTAATGCGAATTAGTGTTAATTGCTTTTAATGGATCGAACCTTTTAAACCTTTTCTCATTCTTTGTATCTTTTCGTTAGAATAAAATAATAACATTTCCATAAGTAGGATATTCCATCTGCATACCCTAAAAGCTCTTTATCATTGTTTGGTTACTGTGTTTGTACGGTAAAAGGGTCTCCGTTTGGTTTGTAATTTGACTGAGTGATTTGCGTCGATTGCTTTCTAAAATCAACGGTGCATAAAATTACTCTACCAAGTCCTTCTTTTGAGACTTTAACTCATACTGGCTTTGAGACTTTTTCACCTTTCATCGTAATTCTCTTCTAGTCTGCAATATTTTACGGTGAGTTGAGTCTGTTGACTGAGTTTTCCACTGGTCTGTTGGCATAAGAATTTTATCGGTTTCTTTGCTGACTGTGCACTCAACCTCAGAAAGATCTAACGTCAGTAATTAAGTTGAATTTAGTGTGCACATTATTGACAACTTTAAATGCTTAGATATGCTTATCAGTTATCTAGTACCTACCCATACGACAAGCTCTGCTTAGCTTGGGGGTAGATGATGCTGTGTGAATTGTCCAGCATTATTTATTACCTACTAGCTGCGCCCCGCGCCTTTTAAACCTTCATATTTTTTTTTATATATTTTATATATATCAAAATTGTGAATCTAAACCATTCCCAGATCCCCTTAAACACACACAAAAAATTTCATCAAAATCGGTCCAGTCGTTTGAGAGAAGTTCAGTGACATACACACTCACAGAAGAATTATATATATAAAGATTATTACCTATTATAAATGCGAACGTTTGAAAGATTAGATGTCTGGATGTTTGTTACTTCTTCACGCAAAAATTACCGAACGGATAAGGCTGCAGCTTTCTATTGATGCAGTTCACGATCGGTCTTAACATATAGGCAACATTTGTCTCGCAAAAGAGTGCGAAGCTGCGTCCAGGAGCTAGTATAGAAAATTGAACTTCAGGAAGTTCTATGTTTTTGGCTAGGCTGAACGCTTGGATATATCTGACGCTGACTGTACGTAAGATATTCGTCTCAATGAATATTATGACCGAGTTGGTCGTTGGAGTTTAATGAGGCGTTGCTCCAATGAGCAATGGGCAATGAGCATGCATCATCTCGTAAAGATATTGCTCGAAGGTCGCGGATGTCACTTGCGACTTGCGGCTGATAGATTTTGTAGCAATAGACGTATTCAATGGACGATTTGTTGATAGATTTATATAAGATAAGATAAACTTTATTTTGTAGCTGTAAAATATAACATTAATATGTACTAACACGAATTAAATTAGTAACACCATTTAAACTACATATAGGTACATTTAATAATACTCACATATAAAATACCTTAAAGTTACAAAATGGCGTTCGACTCGATTTTGCTCTTTTTCACTGGGAGGTCCCTAAAAATATGGGAAAAGATTAAGTGAGGACAGCAATAATGGGAAAAACTAAATCCTTCCTTGGACGTTACAATGGTCATTGTTATTTTATTCCCCTATTCTTACTATAAATCCAGGTCTTAGAACAGGTAAAAATACGGTAATGCTGTGCTTATAACTTTAATTTCCAAAATATAAAACAAAAAAACTATGTTTAGAGCTGTTTTCAAGTAGTCAAGTAGGTATTGGTTTTTCATGTCACACATAGTCTTTCACTGTAGGCAGATGCCTATAACGAAAAACTATAGAGTAAGTAAACAATAAAACTTTTAAATCCATCATGGTTATTAACACTAAAGTCATCATGAAGCCGGTGGTAGTAGTAACGTTCGTAGCAAAAGACAAAAAATGAGGGTAGATCGATATATCTGCCAATAACAACTCACTCGCAGTGCCGTCAGTTATTCCGTGATCATGGCGCATGAAACTGTGCCGAAATATTGGAAAGCTCAAAACTCAAATCATGGGAAATATCCCGTTGTTAATGACTTAAGTAAACAATGACCCATGAGTTAGTTACAAATGATACTTCATTGAGAGTAAAGATAAAAATATCGTTGCGAAGCATATAAAAAATCCCTTTATCTATAAGAAACGCGAAAAGCTACGAACAAAGGCGTAAGTATCTCTTGAACGCCTTTGAAGTATACTCATAAAGAAAGTCGCGAGGCCAAAAGGCTTCACAAACATACTTATCCTAGCTAATCCCAAACATCAATATCAACGAAATGGTTCTGCAAAGAGTTTATAGGGTGTTGCAAAGGGTGTAGAACATTTTCCTATTAGTTTGTATTAAGTTCATAGATGATTGTTTAATGTATTGATGGTGCAATAAAGTAATAATCTATATATGTGTACCATATAATTTCGGTAGTGAATTTTCACAAATTCCATTGATTGCTCGACTTCACTACATAGTATAAAACAAAGTCGCTTTCTCTGTCCCTTTCTCTGTCTTATGTATGCTTAAATCTTTACTACGCAACGGATTATTTTAATAGATAAAGTGATTGAAGAGGAATGTTTATATGTATAATAATAATAATAGTAGTTAAAAATAAACCTCACCAGACCGAACAGCAAAATCACACAATTTGTATCAAGATTTATTTTGCAAAGAATGAGCGTTCCATGTTTGTGATAAAAACATTATTAAAATTGGATAAGTACCAAGTAGTACGTAAGTAGTACTCGTTAGAAGTTGGTAAGTTGGTAGGTTTTTTAGACACCCCTTAGAATACGATGGGTACTCGTATATCACAAAAGAAATATTTTTTTTGTTTTAATTTACTTTATTCACATATTACAGAAAACAATCGAAACATGATATTTTGGTAAAAAAAAATATCACTAAGGTACACTAGATATACTAGATTATATTCCTAAACATACATGCACAAAATTAAACATAGAGCAGTAAAAGCAACCATATTCTGTCAAAAAAATGAAGATATTTCTCACTTCAACTGAACATTAAAGCTACTCAATGCCTCCGACTAGAAATAAAAGGTTTCCACGATAAAAAAATCCAAAACCACTTTCCTTACAAAAGCAGCTCGACTATGGCATGAATACTCGTAACGTCAAATGTCAAGCCCTTAAAAAACTGTGTCAAGGCATCTGCTAACATTTGAAAGTGAGACATATAACACAATGGATGTTTTGAAGAATTTGACCTCATGTCAAGTGCAGTGTATTTGAACTAGTTTAGTAACCTAAATGATCAATCAGTTTTTTTTTGGCCGTTTTCTCGTGGTCCTACTATTTTATCCTACTAGTAGGACCACGAGGGAGACCAGTTTCTGTTCGTCCTTTTTATACCCATGTCACAAGCTCTATGTCAACTGAAACTAACTAATAAAATAACGGTAGGTTGACATAACACTTTTATTATAACCGCATTAGTCGTTTTGAAGCTTGGAAGTAATGAAGAGTGTCCGCCAATAACATAGTAACACTTGAATAGTATTATTTCTTAAGTCATATAATAATCCAATATTGGTAAGAATTTCTCACCTACCTGTGAACAAACTTTTAGATATAAAATTTGAACCGTAATCGTCCTGTAACATTGTTTAATATTCTTTTCAGTCGCGTTTTGTGAAAATAGCCTTCAGTATTTATTCACATACCTACTCATTGAGTGAGCTGTTAATTTCTTGAATATTGTTAAAATAATATAAATAAATAATACAAAATAACATAACCCACGCCTCGCGATTAAATCTGTGAGTGTTTCTAAGTTCTTAGCTTCGAAATCTTATAGTTATACAGCAATAGAAGTATTATTCATAAACGTTGTTATTTTTTATTAATAAATGTGCAAAAAGCATATTACATAAAAAGGATTATGGGTACAAGATTAATTCCATCGTATGTCGTAGGCAGTTTTCAGGGTAATTTCGAATTCCAACATGCAAAGGGATGACAAAAACGGGTCACGGAAAAACTGGGTAGCAATTTCTCTTTTACTTCGCAGTTTTAAAGAGATGAATTAAATGCATTTAGTTGGATATGGTGTAGAAGCTTGCAAGAAAAGTGCTCGAAATATCGAGCAAGCTTCTAAAGGCTTTATAATACTTCTTAAGAAATTAATTTTTTTTCTGCTTCTAAGGAACGAACTAGTATTTTATCTCAAATTGAAAATGTAGAGTCGTGTTTTCAAATGTATCCTGTGGGGTTTCTAAGTTTTTTTTCTTTACCCCTTAAAAATAACATGAAAAGATAAGCGGTCTATTTGCGTCAGAGACTTTTAAACAGATACCTACTGATCATGCCGCCTCGTTATCACAATCACATTTATATCATTCGCAATGTAAATAATGATAAGCCTACATTGCGATAATCGCTCTTATTGCCACTGCAATAGGATTTTAGGAAAATCATGGGGTATTTTGATAAGAATACTCAGATTTCCGTTATATGTATGCTTTATGGATCCTGAAAGATTTTTCCGTATTAATCGTTTGAGTGTCGAAGTGAACAGTTTTTTAGTGTGTCGACTCTATAGTGAACATAAAGCAATCCGTAGAATAAAATATATTAAATAATCGATCCGAGATAAGAAAGTGCAACTGTAGCAACTGCTTAATCAACGTACAGTGGCGTTCAGTCATACATAGGTAACCTCCTAACACGTCACGCCTCGTAATTACATTAGTTTTGGTTTTATAATGTTAATTCTCTTGTTGTTACCCGCGACGGAACGGAGACGGTATATGCGTTTAGGGTTGTTTGTTTGTACAATTTTTTAAATAAAACAACTCGCTTTCTTCATTCTACTAAAAAATCTTGTATTAAGGGCGTATACAACCTCAAATTGCTTATTTTCAACTCCGTCGGACCTCCATATCTTCCAAACTACTGAATATTTAACTTTGAAATTTATATATGGTAAAGTTCAGGACTTATTCTATCGATCATATGTTTCGAAAATACGATTCCATAAAATTTTCTCGATAGAAAAAAATCGCAAAGTTACCTCTAATTTTTTACTAAAACCCTAATTTCTCAATAAATACAGATGATACGATCTTGAGATTAAGCATAGTAATTGAGCTAAGTATAAAGAACATTTTATATGTTGCCTTTTTTTCAATTAACTATTCTAATGTTTGTGGGGAGCAAATAACTACTAAAAACTTGATTTTTGGGCTTACGCCGCTTTGCTCTGTCCCGCTCCTGTGAACGCGAAATCCTATGCCTATCCTCTTCACACAATAACGAGGTAGGGTACCACCTTAAAATATTTATGTATTAATAGAAGTTTACTTCAAATTAAACAGGGGGGTTACCTTTTGATGAACGTCACTGTAGATATATCACTATATCTATAAATAAATAATGCTGGACAATGCAAGTCATAATCAAGTAAACACGTTGTACAAGTTTCAACAAGTTATCTGAACCGGTAATAATCATAAGCAAAACAATATCCGTCAAGCATTCTATAAACTTACAAAGTTATTACAAGTAGGTACTTTAAATCCACCCTGGGTATAAGACCACAGTTTCCATCCCATCTGTCTTGACTGCAATCTCTCAGACCGACGACGTAGCTCAGTTGATATATTAAACGCCTACGAGAGTCAGCAGTGTTACTTTTGTAATATTTCTAACGTACACAATTCGAATTGTCTCGTGAATACTTTAAAGGAAAATAATAGTCTATTACTGAAATAAATACATTTATTTTATTCATATTTTAATTCTTTATTTAACGCTTTGGTTCTCTTGTAGGTGTACAGTGATTTGTCGTGATTTATAAAAGCGTATCAAAATATATAACCAGATTAGTAAATTTTATCTTAACGTTCGTAATTAATTGTGCAACCCTTATCAATTATTTGCGATTTATCAAACGAAGCTGATATGTACGTACTTAATTTGTTACTATTGTTGAATTTTATAACATTGTTTTAAGCGATGATGCCATCGTTGATAAGATAAACAATGGACTAGTTTGTTGCGTTTTTAAATGCAAATTGATTGATTTATTGTTATTCGCAACATGTGCTAATTTTATTATTGTTTTGCGATGGGATTCAATTCAAGGTTACATAGGACAGATCGACCAACTAGCACACGCAGGTAACATAGACGCAATCGACCGTGCACGTCCCGTACCTACGTACGAAGACATACATTTTTCTTAACAAAAATGTTGCATTGTTAATAAAAGCGTTTCGTTCCGGAAACATCATATTGAACCTTTCACACAGCAATTACCAATATTTATAATTTCCGTTTAGCTTATCGGGCAAAGAAATTGCAATCAGATACTTTCACGCTATCAACTCAAATAATAGGTTACTTATCTATACCAAGCTAACTGTCATGTCAAAGAAGTGTAAACAGTGTGAAGACCAGTTTGTCTTCCAAAATATCAAAGTAAACTTTTTGTGTATTGTACAAAGTATCAAAATGTATAGTGATTTGTAAGTGTAGTGATATAAATTAGCAAGGATGGAATATCTTCGTTTCGTGCTGGTGCCGCTATCGCTAACCATCTGCATCACGAGTTTTAACGTTAAAAAGTGAGTACCAGAAGATTTCATAGCCCTGGGTTTGGTTTCTCGATAATATCGAGTCGTCATAGAGACGTTCCATTTTTGTATGGGATTTCCATAGTTCAGTGTCCACACGCTGGAGAAGCTGTTTAAAGATGGATCGTCTGGATAACGTCTACTTCTGAAGGTATTCAGAAGTAAGTACCAATACATGCTATGTCTGTAATACTTGAACGCAGCAAGCTTTGTGCTATTTGTAGCTGTTATAGCCACTTGAATCGAATGCAGTCATCAAACCTTATGCGTTCTCCTCTCTGTTGTAAAACGTTGGTTAACAAGAGAAAAGTTTACCCGTTTTTAAAAGGCCTTAAACTTTTAGAAACTATTGTATTCGGAACTAGGCAACCATGTTTCCTGAGAGGGACATCTCATTTGCGTACGATCTAGTGGTAGTACGTAATGAGACGTCCCTTTCTACACTATGTAGTCTACTTTCTATCTACATCTACACAATACCTACTGCCTCTTTGATGCGGAAGTTATCTACACTTTGTAGTCTACTCTCTATCTACCTCTACACAATACCTACTGCCTCTTTGATGCGGAAGTTATCTACACTTTGTAGTCTACTCTCTATCTACCTCTACACAATACCTACTGCCTCTTTGATGCGGAAGTTATCTACACTTTGTAGTCTACTCTCTATCTACCTCTACACAATACCTACTGCCTCTTTGATGCGGAAGTTATGTACGCTTTCTAGTCTACTCTCTATTTACATCTACACAATACCTACTGCCTCTTTGATGCGGAAGTTATCTACACTTTGTAGTCTACTCTCTATCTACCTCTACACAATACCTACTCCCTCTTTGATGCGGAAGTTATCTACACTTTGTAGTCTACACTCTATCTACCTCTACACAATACTGCCTGTTTGATGCGGAAGTTAAATATGTCTTTTGTTCGGGTAATTGATGTTTGAGGAATTACGAGCTGTGATTTTGGATTAAGATTTTAATTATGGATAGGTAATCGTTTTCCCTAATCTGGCCTCGACAACTGAAAATTAATTGCAGATAAGGAATAATACCTATTGCCCTGTTTTTGGCATGTTTCATATTGTAATTAGCAAATTTTAATTAGTTTTCAACCCTTGTCGGCATCAAATAATTAACCTCATAAAAATGTGTTACAGGAACAAAACTGTCTTAATAAAATTAAATTCGTTACCAATTTATCATTTTTCTGATTATTTTAAACCCACGAAAGTTATGCAACTGGGGCAAAGGGTAATTCGAACGTAATACGAAGGGACTCGTAAATGATAAACTAATTCGAATTTGCATATTACTCTACAAACAATTGAATTCAGGAAACGATTGTGACACCCGAATTTATGATATACGGGGACCCCTCGACCACCCAAATATGTATAACGCTACGAAATAGCTTTAGACACAAAGATTTTAATTTTCCGTTTCCTGTAAGAACGATAAACTAGTATATCGTACCTACTGTGTGGCTGGAGAAGCCCCACGCGTCGGATCATTCTTAGTAGTTTCACAGTTCCTATCGATTCTTCAAAGGAATTACTGTGACAAGTTAAGCCTTTAGCATTTTAAAACGCTACTATTACAGCATGGACGTATAAACGTTATATGCTGAAATAAGTGCCCAGAAGGT
The DNA here is from genome assembly GCA_963564075.1 of Eupithecia subfuscata. Classification (NCBI taxonomy): domain Eukaryota; kingdom Metazoa; phylum Arthropoda; class Insecta; order Lepidoptera; family Geometridae; genus Eupithecia; species Eupithecia subfuscata. The sequence goes on along the minus strand of OY751117.1, from coordinate 5,849,359 downwards.
GGTAATTTGCGTACATATTTGATCCTACCTACCTAATCATGCCCTGTCCTACTGGACAGTTTCAGAGAATATATAATAAAACAGTACCTACACAACACAAACGATCCACGAGGTCTACTACCATTTTTTTTTTTACTACCTTCATATTTCGTTTTTAAAATTAGGGCCTTCTGATCCAGTTTGTCCATATTCTAAATCGCACCTTATCGTTGTTACAGGAACTCTTACTGTAGAAGAAGTGTACAAGGACAGAGACCAGTTCGCGGGTCTGGTTCGCGAGGTGGCGGCGCCAGACGTCGGCCGGATGGGCATCGAGATTCTATCCTTCACGATCAAGGACGTGTACGATGACGTACAGTACCTGGCCAGCTTGGGGAAGGCGCAGACGGCGAATGTAAAGAGAGACGCGGATGTAGGGGTCGCCCAGGCTAATAGGGACGCTGGGATACGGGTAAGGACTGCTGGTAGAGAGCTCTATGTCTCCTGGCTACCTGGAGCCGGGTGGGCATCGAGATTCTATCCTTCACGATCAAGGACGTGTACTATGACGTACAGTACCTGGCCAGCTTGGGGAAGGCGAGGACGGCGAATGTGAACAGACGCGGATGTAGGGGTCGCCCAGGCTAATAGGGACGCTGGGATACGGGTAAGGACTGCCGGTAGAGAGCTCTATGTCTCCTGGTTACCTGGAGCCGGATGGGCATCGAGATTCTATCCTCCACGATCAAGGACGTGTACGATGACGTACAGTACCTGGCCACCTTGGGAAGGCGCAGACGGCGAATTTGAAGAGACGCGGATGTAGGGGTCGCCCAGGCTAATAGGGACTCTGGGATATGGGTAAGGACTATTGATAGATAGCTGTGTGTTCTGGTTGGTCAGAGGAAGAGGATGAACGGTTGTTCAGTCTAGCAGGAATGTTATAAACTTTGGACATTATGCTCCATGTCTTCAGGAACATTGGTATATGCTGGGGATATGGGTTTGATGAAAGCTATTGCCTGCGGTAACTTCGTGAACCTATTAAGATCCCTTAAAGATGCTTTTTTTGGTCGGAGTTCGGCTGTTTGTACCAGCAAGACCTCACGCATAATGGACAAATTTTGAGACTAAAAGCGGAAATGAGGTCCAAGAATAAACCGAATTGCAGTTTATCGTTGTAAATCTTCAAAATAAATGTAAGTAACGAAGTGTGGCCTAGTTCAATCGGCTCGGAAATAACGAACGGCTCGGAAATTCAGTGTAATCCACCAGAAGCCGATTAGTTTCTGTCAGCCGTCTGTCAAGTTGTCGGGTAACTAGGGCTTGTATTACTTTTTAATCTACTTTGCTGTAGAACGCCCTAGAGCAGTGTTGCCAGAGCCAACCCAGCCCAGGTTGCCATTTGTAGGCCCAAATGTTGCCATTTGAAACCAAAGGTTGCCATTAGAAAAAATCAGTAAAAAAAACTGCGTTAAAAAACAACGAAAAATAGCACACCTCGGTTTTTCGAAGTTTTTCGAGTCACTCACACACACATTGGATTGGTGAATTCCAACTCAATGAAAAATAAAATCTAAAAAATATAATCTGAAAAATAAGCAGCAATAATAACCTTTGCCTATCCTGAATTGGATGAAATGAACATCTATCTAAAAAATAATAAGATGGCAACACTTTCCTTCTTTCATTTGTTTGACATTGAATAGGATGAACAGACCAACCAATTTGTTTGATGCAACTGAATGCAACTATATAAGTACCTACCATTTGCCTAGTATTATGTTTTAAGCATTTTTTGTTTTTCAAATTATTTAAAGAGTAAAACACAGATCGCGCTTGTTGAATCTTGCTTGACACTCGCGCCGCGCGCGAAATGCGCGGCAATACTGACAGGAGTTTTGGTGTAGACGAATAAATTCTGAATACAAAGTAGGTAATATTCAGAAATGTTACTGAATTTCATTAATATTGATTTAGTAAGTAATTGTATTAAAAAAAAGCATAGGCTGAAATTTACATTGTTTGAGACAAAATCTGAAACTCGAAGACAAAACAAAAACACTCTTTGCAGCCAAAATTACCTACTTAGGTAGGTACCTTTCGTCGATTTTAATTATGAGCAACGTCTTATTCCTATCCTAGGGAGGTACCCAAAAGGCTGGGAAGGGCTGATAAGGAATAATGAATGATGATGATTCAATCAGTAAAATTGATTTATCAAATAGATCTTTATGTAGTTTACGATTAAAACAATAAAAAGAGAACTTTCCAGTAGATTTAAAAACAAAAGTACCATACTATGGCCACATTTACAAGGCGAAGATTCGTCTTCGCGTTGTCGCGACAAAACTTCGTTTTCGTTCTACGACGAAGTGTTTGGCCACATTGGAATTACATCGATGATTGGAAAAAAACTTCGCAACGTCGCGATAATCCAAAATATCACGATAATTCATTTTACGAAAAAATGGATGCGGCGATTGCGCTCATGGCGTCATAATTCATGTTTTTTGTGATTAGGTTCTTTAGGATTCCACAAAACAGGCTCAGCTTCGTAATTTTTGATAAATTACAAAATTCGATCAATTTTCCACTCCATATAATAATAATAACACAAATCAGCAACAATACCTACGTGCACACCGTTCGGCGGGGCGTCTCGCTGTCAACAAAGCGCGCGCGAAGTGTAGCCAACCGCACGAACTTTTGTCGCGACAAAACCCTTTGATGTCCGGCAGTAGGATTGTGTCGTTCATGAACGAACGGCTCATATGATCCGGATCACGGGCCGCTCGTGATTGTTCCGAACAGTTTCGACGAAAAGACCCGTTCATTTCTACGTTCGGTTCATTGTGAACGACTGAGACGCGCGCCGCGACATAACGCAAAGATCCGCTGCGTCTTGCTCTCGCGAGGCCGTAAGTGGTGCGTGCGAGTAGGATAGGACACATTCTGTGGCTTGTATCATCTACTCACAGCCTGATTAAAAGTAGATACCTTAAGGTAACGTAATAGAGTCTGTTGTCGCAGTATGGTACTTAGGTATTCATTCCTTTATTCCTTACCAAACATTACGTAGGTATAACACGCAGAAGTTAACTAGGCACCTCGTGCCTAGAAGTTTACTTGGCACCAGGTGCCAAGTTGATTTCTGCGTGTTGTACACAACTGTTTTCTTCCTATAATAGTAAAAATATTACTACTGATACTTGATACTTTTGTTCCAATTTACTTGAAACTTTAAAGACCTTCCTTACAAATAAATGTTTTAACTATTTACCAAAATACCTATTTACATTCCATACGAAAACCAGTTAGCAACCAAATCGATTTTATACTGACAGACGAATAATACTTAATCATAATCGATTTACCCGATAGCCCGAGAGAGGAGGCTATTATTTTTCGAGTAGGTAGGTACATGTAAGTACTTGGGCATCTAAGTAGGTATGTAGGTAGGTACCTACTGTACGTACCTACTACCTAGGTAGGTTAGGTAAGTAGGTACCTCTATGTAAATTATTTACCAACAAGGAAACCCGCTTGCACAAGTTCATAAAAATATCAAGCATAGGTAGGTAGGTATTAAATCAAAGTGAAATGAAAGCTGATTGAAATGGTTTAGCAATAGTCGGATAAGCTTTGTAAAGTTTTGGTAAGTACCTACCTAGGTAGGTAGGTAGTCCTTAGGTATTATTTCTAAAGTAGCTTTCCTCAAAGTCGTCGCATCAATCAATACATTTTTTAGTAGCCTTGGGATCCTTTAGGAAGATAAAATTTATAAGAAAAGCATCAGACGAACGAAGGTGTTATTGTAGGTACCTAGGTAGGTAACTAGGTATTAGCATTCGACACAGACAAACCTCACCTCAAATTAATAAGCTTAGCTACTACCTATTCAATTGCCTAAATTAAATTCTCATTCAATTCAATAGGTAGTAGCCGTGGTAGTAGGTAGGTACCCAGGTACCTAATTGAGTAGGTACCTACCTAAGGAGTTATATATTTTTCTGTCGGACAACATTACCTACTTGCTTGAGTTTTTTTATAGCTCAGTATCTAGTACCTACCTACCTAGTAGGTATCTCGCAATTTGACCATTTTAGACGCACCTGCCTAGGTATAATAAAACGACGGTTGTTGGAGGCACGCAAGATAGGTAGATAAGTATTTACACATCTTTCTACCTCCTGTGAGGAAGATATACTAACGAAGATATAGGTACATACCTACTAGAAGAATCTAACTTGAGACGTTATAAGTAGGTAAGTACCTATCTCAATTCAGATCAATAAATATCTACCTACCCAGCAGCGAGTTTTTACTCTATGTACCTACCATAATTTAATGATAATTGGATCATGAATGATATACCTAGACCGAGAATTCGAAAAGATCCACCACAGAACCAAATCCAACCACAAATCCAACCAAGTCAGTAACGAAACGACGCGCGACGCGACGACACGCAACGAAACGAACCGATCTCGCACAGGCTCAGATCAGTCAGTCACAAAATCGAAAAGATCCGCCGGCAAAAACAATCATTCAAATGAACGGATCATATGAACCGGATCATTTTCTTAACGGGTCGTGACTGATATGGATCTTTGTGAATGAACGAACGACACACGCCTATCCGGCAGTTTACCGACAGCGTCGCGAAGGGCATTTGTTGTCGCGATGATGCTTCGTGACAGGACGAACTTCTTGGCCAGACTGGTCGCGACAGCGCAAAACTTCGCATTATCGCGATAGTGTGGCCGTAACATTAAAAATCACGAAAAAACTTCCTTTGCACTGCACACAGTGCACACTGCACACAGACACACACATCCAGTTTTATTTTAGTTTACATAAAATTACTTTTATTTCTAGCTTCACCAAAATAGACCTTTTGATTGTGGAAATACGGGTACAATTTGTTTGTCTACTAATTATGTATTGTTTTCATTTTTGGGAACAAAAATGCGTTCAAGATTTTGATTTTGTTCAATTCGATGCGTTCAGTTTATCTGCGAAAGATATTCGATATTTTCTTACTGACGATCGCGCGACAAGTCGAAAAGTTGCCAAAAAGTTGCCATTTGAGCTTGGTTGCCATTTGGTTGCCACGAAGGGTCAAATGTTGCCAAAATGGCAACCAAAGTTGCCAAATGGCAACGCTGCCCTAGAGAGTCTAGCGGCTTGAATTTTTAGTTACAATTTTATGTAGCTAAATGGAAATAGGTGTAGGTACAGAATACACCATTGTTTAGCTGGTTCGAATTTCCTTTCTCGCTTTCTTTAATATGATGTATAACGACTGACGCAAAAATTTCGTACAAGTAACGTATCCATCTACTTTACTCCTTCCGTATTTTCTTTTTGACACATTAATTTTTATTTTAATGAATATGTTGATTCTAAATAAAAGTAAAGTCATTTAGACGCCTGAGTGAGTATATCTGTAAAATAATACAAATAGTTAAGTAAAATTATTAAACCTTTAATTGATACGATTGCACCAGATCTAGCTTTTATATTCAATGAATCTATTGATTGTGGCGTATTTCCTGATCTAATGAAATGTAGTAAAGTAATCCCACTATTTAAATCGGGTAGTAGGTCTGACCCCACTAACTTTAGACCAATATCAGTACTGCCAAGTTTCAGCAAAGTTTTTGAAAAACTTATTTTACATCAATTGCTTAGGCATTTTAATGGCAATGACCTGCTACATGGTAAGCAATTCGGGTTTACTCGGGGCAGGTCAACTACTGATGCCGGTGTAGAGTTAGTATCGCATATTTTTGATGCTTGGGAGAAGTCGCAAGACGCTTTAGGCGTTTTTTGCGACTTGTCAAAAGCGTTCGATTGCGTACACCATGAAACATTAATCAGGAAACTACATCACTATGGAATAAGAAACACCTCTTTGGGTCTTCTTACATCTTATTTGAGTGATAGGATACAAAGAGTTGACATTAATGGGAAACGGTCTTCGGGGTCTGTAGTTACAATGGGTGTACCGCAGGGTTCTATCCTCGGTCCTTTCCTATTCTTAGTTTATATTAACGACCTGCCTCATCTTGTCAAGAATAATCACGAGATTGTATTGTTTGCTGATGATACTTCATTAATTTTTAAAATGATGCGACAAAACACAAATTTCGACGATGTGAATAATGCAATCTCAAAAGTAGTTCATTGGTTTAGTGTCAATAATCTTTTGCTAAACGAAACCAAAACAAAATGTATTAGATTTATTCTACCTAATGTTAAACAAGTGAAGGCTGATGTAAACGTTAAAGGAGAAACTTTAGAAATAGTAGAAAGTGCCGTATTCTTAGGAATCACCTTAGATAATAAACTTCAATGGGGCCCACACATAGATAAGCTATCGAAGAGACTCAGTTCTGCAGCGTATGCAGTCAAAAAAATCCGTCATCTTACAGACGTGGATACATCTAGACTTGTTTATTTCAGCTACTTCCATAGTATTATGTCTTATGGTATACTGCTGTGGGGGAACGCTGCAGATATTAACACCGTATTTGTGCTGCAGAAGAGGGCTGTTCGGGCTATCTATAACATGGGTCCTAGAGAATCTCTACGTGATAAATTCAAAGAAATAAACATAATGACAGTACCATGTCAATATATCTATGAAAACTTATTGTACACTCATAAAAATATAAATCGGTTCCCTAAAAATAGCGATAAACAAATTTTTAATACCAGAAATAAACATAAACTCGCTGTGCCCACAACTAGGCTACACAAAATAAATGTATCTTTTAAAGGGCAATGTATACGCTTCTACAACAAAACTCCTAGTGAGTTGCAAAAATTATCAGTAAATAAATTCAAACAAATTGTCAAAACCTTGCTGTGCAAAAAGGCTTACTATAAAATATCAGATTATCTAGAGGACAAAAAAGCTTGGGACGGGTTTTGCTCCAACTCGAAAAATAACAACTAACAGGCTAAAGGTTTCTTCGTCGCTTCTTTACTTTAGTCTACATACCGAAGCGACAGAAATCAAAAAATATCACTTTATTTCCGTGTCAGTGTTTAGTTTTTTATTTTGACCTTTTCTAAGTGTACATTTATTGTATTTATGGAAATAAAGAGTTTTTGATTTTGATTTTGATTTTGAAAAAATAATAAAAACCGATTACTTTCAACTTTTTCATAAACAAAATCGTTTGTCATAAAAAATCGAATCGGTAAAGGCATGTCCTTTGAAACTATTTGATTCTCAGTCGACTGACAAAAAGAAAATAATTGCGTAGACGGAGTAGGTTACTCGATAGTTATTCTTAGGTTTGGTTTTGTTGAGCCGATTTAATCTATGTTTTGGTCAAACCATGAAGCTTGTATGTTTGTTTTTTTATTTTTTCGAAATGACTACAATGCTGTTGACCGCAGATGGCCATGACAGCGTTACCGGACTTTGTGTTTAGCTTCTTTTGTTCCTTTGTATTCATCTTGTGATACTTGTTGCAGGAAGCAGAATGTGAGAAGAGCGCCATGGACGTTAAGTACTCAATGGATACCAGGATTGAAGACAACACGCGTCTCTTCAAGCTGCAGAAAGCGCAGTTCGACATGGAAGTTAATACTGCGGTAAGATATTATGGACAGCTTATGCCCGCGGTTTAGATCACCTGGTACCTTCATAACACGTAGATTATAAAAATAAAATATTGATATATATTGATTGTCATCGTACGATTTGGTATCTATCTAGCTTGACCTTAACAAAATGACATACTTAACCCTAAATTTTCTATTAGGGCACTGCGAGTCAAAAAGGTAAAGTTTTCGTTTACATTTCAGAAAGCCGAAGCAACACTAGCTTACGAACTGCAAGCCGCGAAAATCAAGCAGAGGATCCGAAACGAACAAATACAAATCGAAGTCGTGGAGCGGCGCAAGCAAATTGAGGTTAGAACTCCATTTCAAACTTGAGAATTTATCGGAGATTTTATTTATCTTGACTTTTGAATTTGTTTTTTGTGGAATAACCTTTGCTTGCCACTTCCTATGAGATTTACTGGTTAGGTACTATGGGAATTTACTGGAGCTATGAATAAATATTTCGTCGGAAGTTGCTAGTGTCACTTGGCAACGACTTTTATAGGCCTTAAAAGGCGCTATGCAGACAGAGCACCTATTGCGGCAACAGGCAACTCGCAACTAGCTAGTTTACATAGAAACTTTTTCTTAAACTGTGCCTTTAAGGTAACACAAGTCATGGGCCTGAACTCGTCGGTAGGCGCGGCCTAAATGTATGCTATCTCACCTGACATAGTGTACAAAAGGCGCGCTAGGATGAAATGATTAATTCGTAAAACGGTCGCGTAAAAAAATGGGAACAGCCTGTTAGGAAATGGGCTATTATAGTAAAACTATTGAGTGATCTTTTCAAAATAAATTTATTTCAACTTTTGAATAACTAAACTATGTCGGAACGCGTTTTATTTTAGAGTTTTCTTTCTCTACTTATTATTTACTTTAGCCCAAAGTTGAGCTAAAACCAGTGTTGAAATTTAACGTTTAACGAAAGTTTAGAAGCTTGTATTTTTCAAATGGCGTTTCCATTTAAAAAATACAAGTATTTTCTTTACGGTTTTGGGTGTATACAAACATAGATAATGACGAGATAAATTGATATTATCCTTAGTTTTAGATGGTCAACATCAAACAGCGTAGTAGCTACCTTCCCACGTTTGTATGGAAAGATGAGCGACTCGTTTAACCTTAAGGCGCAGTTAAAGAAGTTTAAGCGTTTATTTAAAAGTTATTTCAACTAAAGTTGCTCTGTCAGTTCAATGTTAGTTGCGAACAGCTAGTTGCGAATTGCCTGAACGTTGCCGCCTTGCCGCAATACGAAGATCGAAGTTTGCATAAGGCCTAAGATAACTTTTTTGTAGCATTACACAATGTTTTTAGCTCATGGGGGGTAGTGCCCATAATCCCCACTCTAAGCATGCGGGTTGGGGATCCCAGTTCGGTTGTGGAATTTTTCTGCAGGAGGCGCTGCTGCCCGACCCCGGTGGATATCCCTTAGTCGCCTCTTACGACACCCGCGGGAAGAGTTGGGGTGGTGCAAATTCTAAGCCGGCACCACATTGCACTTCTATCTATCAACTTCTATCTATTTAATCTTAAACAAACCATTCCAGGTGGAACAACAAGAGATCCAGCGTCGTGAAGAAGAGTTGATAGCGACGGTGCGCCTGCCCGCGGAGGCCGAGGCCTACCGTCTGCAGACCATCGCCGAGGGAAAACGGTAATAAACTATGTCTCACAGGGTGGGCTGGTGTAAGGTATCTTGCAATTAGCCTGGGGCCTGATTCTGCTAACCAATCGCATTACTATGGCAGTGGTATAGTCGCAGATTCGTCCTTAAATGAAAGAAACTCTAGACAGTTCGTGCGGTGCTATTTCCGCAGAAAGATTGATAGAATATTATCTCATTGGACACTTTTGACACGCGTCTCTCCATCTGTAGTTTCTTTATGAAAGGTAAAATGCCAAAATGACACATTTTGGCATTTTGGACCGACGATATGATAGTTCAGGTGAAGCGATTAGTTTCGTGGAATTAGGGCCCACGTGTGTCCCTCTGCTGGGCAAAAGCCTCCACCTGGTTGCTCCACCCATCCGTCCTGAGCCAGCTGTCATAGATTCATCCCGCCATCGTTTCCTCCGTCTGCCACGGCGTCTGACGCTGTTGGGGCTCCACTGGGTTATCATCATCCTCTCTCTAGGTCTAGCCCTCAACTACCAGCAGGTCGCTCTTGACCGGTGTTTGTCCAGGGTAAAGTAGAGAAAAATGTCATTCAATGGATGACCATGATTTGGTAAAGGCGTAAAAGGAGACCTCTGGATGGATACACCCATAAAAAGAGAACCTACTAAGTACCTATCGCCTGTAATTGACTGTTTTAACCCCTCAAATAGATGGGTGTTGTAATTATAACATGTGTACCATACCAGTGGCATCTTAGCTCCCAAACAGGTAAACAGATTTTTATTTAGGGTTTTAGGGTAAATAAAAATTCTTTATAAATAAGTTATCGTCGCAGATATTATAATACAAAACGTAAAAATAATCTATATCTAAACCTATTTGTTGAAAATCGGCGCAGCTACTTTAATGTACGTAATGTAATGATGGTTCAAAGTAAAACCGTCGAAGGGTTTGTGAATTTCGGCATCATATCTAAAAACTATATTCTCTCTCTTCCAGCACCCAAACAATAGAAGCAGCTAAAGCGGACGGAGAACGCATCAAAGTCATCGGTCTGGCAGAGGCGACAGCCATCGGCGACGTCGGGAAAGCAGACGCCGAGCGGATGCTGGCCAAAGCAAAGGTCTACAAGCAGTACGGAGATGCGGCCATCATGGCGTTGGTGCTCGAGGCTCTGCCTAAGGTAAACTGTCTAAATATTACTCCGTCCTTAGTACAATATCATTGGATTGGTCCGGCAGAGGCATCGAGCACATACCCATTAAAGATACTGCGGATGTACCGGTCAGGTGGTTGACTATTTGCAAAAGACTACAAACAGATGCTGGATGCGCTATGGTGTTCAATAGAGGATGCCTATGTCCACAATTGATTAGCATTGCCTGATGATGTTGGTAAAATAAGAACAGATCATGAGGTATATTACAAATGGTGGCCCAAAATTCACGCAAGATGATAGAAAACACACGTATTTTATAAAAATTGCAATATTTTAATGATTTTATCTTGGGTTATTTCCAGGGCCGTCTTAGGCCATGCCGGGGCCCCGGGCCACACAACAATTTGGGGCCCTGTTTTAACGTATAATAAAACCAGCCAAGTGCGAGCCGACGCGCACACGGAAGGTTAAATAGGAGCACATCATACCTACTAATAGAAAGAACGGTGAGCGAAGCGAGCCACGAATTTTTATGTGACAATAGGTGCGGCGGGGGTGGCGAGCTATCTCAAGAGTAGATCGGTAAATTCTATTTAGCGCCCCTTGCCACCTAGCATTCACCGCTCCACACGCTCTACTCTAGGGTTTCACATAAAGGCCACAAAACTCAAATACTAATTGTCTGATATAGTGGAGGTATGTTTTTGTCGAGTAATTCAGGCGCGGTCCCAGGGGGGGGGGGGGGTCACGGGGGTCATTTGATCAGCGCAGAGGTAACGTTACTTACCTATTTTTAGTGATCTGGCTGGTCCATCAATGTCAGTTTGTATCAATCCAAATAAAAAGCACAAAATTGTTACTCAATTAATAATCTCCGAGGTCACTTTGTCAACTAGCGCAAAAAATTAGTAGACGCTCGCTGATAACATTTGTTCCTTCTAACTATGTTCCAAAGCTCGACCCCGCCCCGCATTAGGTCGCTTTGCCAAATTTTCTAAAAAATTGCGCAATATCTAACAAAAACCAAAAATTGTCGCAGCAAGCTCTGCTAGCCTCTGATAGCATTCTGCTGTTTCGATAAGCTTCTGGCTTGCTCTAGTGCGGGACTCCTCCTCCGTCAGGTGCAACTGCAAAAATCTAATACCAAACAACTCACACGCACAGCCAGATCATAAAAAATTTCGCGGCTCGCTTCGCTCTCCGTTGATTCCATATGGAGTCTAGTCTGTTGTCCTTATATTTGGTTGTTATTCGACAAACTTAAAAATTTTTCATAGCTCATTAGTTAGCTTCCTTGTCTTGCACGAACCTCACCAATTTTAAAAAAGGCTGCGGCTCATTCCACTCACTGATATTTATATTTTTTAGGTTTTCAACATATTTCTTAGCCGCTGCATACTTTCAAAATTTTTAGAGCTCGCTCCAATCGCTGTTATTTATTTTCTGAACCAGTTTGTGACCACCCGAAAAGTAACAAAAATTTCGGCGGCTCGCTCCGCTCGCCGTTACCTCTTTTTGGATTCCTAATTTTGGTTTACCTACTTACTTGTTTCTGGACTGGTTGCGGAAACCAGTCCAGAAACAAGTGAGTAAGTAAGTTTAGTTTATTTCCCTTGCTCCACTCGCCCCTATTTATATTCAAAGCTTTATATCCACCACCACAGTCTTTTAAATTTTCGGGGTTTGCTTCGCTCACTATCATTTATTTTGTTAACAAACATCAGAAAAAAAACCTTTACAATTTTTTTGAGGCTCGCTTCGCTCGCCGTTACTTAAACTTACTATTGTTGGGAGTTGGGGAGGGCGATGTCATGTTTGCGGTCAATATGCAAAAAACTGCAGAAAATATAACGGAACTATTATATTTTTGCGACTCGCTCCGCTCGCCTATACTATTTTCTACATTTTAGCAAATACTATCGGCGGGTAACCACCCGAAAAAGTAACAAAAATTTCGGCGGCTCGCTCCGCTCGCCGTTACATCTTTTTCGATTTCTTTTTTGTTGATGTCCCTTGCCCTGTTCGCCCTTATTTATATTCGTAGCTTTATATTTACTACCGCAAAGTCTCGTAAGATTTTCGGGGCATGCTTCGCTCGCCATCATTATGATAGCGAGCGAGAGTAAGCAAGAATAGTAGCAAGTACTCTTGCTTACTTTTCTTCAAACATCAGAAAAAATCTCGACAATTTCGAGGGTCGCCTCGCTCGCTATAACTTAAACTTACTATTGTTGGGAGTTGAGGGAAGCGATGTCATGTTTTGGTCTTCAAAATCACTTTGCCCGCCACCACGAAACATTATCAAAAAGGTAAATTTTTCGCGGCTCGCTCCGCTCGCCGAAAAAGTTTAGCTGTTCTGGCTGGGGCCTGCAACCGTCTGCAAGTGAATTTGTGGCTACGGCCCGCACCAAGCGTGACCGCGGTCGCAGCCCAAGACTTTGGGGGGCCAAAGTCTTGGGCTGCGACCGCGCCTGGAGTGATTCTTCTTTAAGTATTCTCTGGCTGTGTGAGCGAGTAGTCGTTTTCACCCCCTGGTGCTTGGTGGAATGGCGGCGAAACACGGAACTACATACTACATACATACACCTACATATATAATAATAAATAATACTCTACAATATCACTATTAATAGTAATACTAAACAATTCACATAATATCATAAGCTAGCCCTAAGCTAAGCAGAGCTTGTGTGTGGTGTGTGTAGCTTGTGTGCATTGGATTCTCACTGCTCAGGGTTGCCAGAAAATCGCTCAGTTGTAGGTCTTTTGGGGGCCCCCTGACGATGGGGGCCCTGGGCCCGTGCCCCGTGTGCCCTTATGGTAAAGACGGCATTGGTTATTTCTAAATAAGAATTTCGGGTTAATGGCCTCAAGGCTTTGCTGGCACGTGCTCACTCATTTTCGGAAATTTTACGTGACCTTTTTGCATACATGGCGCTAATGCATGAATTTCGCTGATACAACGCTCAATTATTTATTTATTATTTATTTATTTAATTACTCAAACTTGACTTACAGAATACACTCCAAAACAATATCAATATCCTCCTTTATGTCTTGTGTAGTTGTGGGCTTGCTTGTTGGCATAATAAACTTTAAGCTGGGTAGTGACCGGTGTTACGGGCGTAATGTCCCGTTCGCAGCGAGCATGAAACGATACCAATATTTATAAAGTTAAGCAATGCGTAATCAGGTTGCTATATAGTGTTCAACAACAACACAATAACAAGCTGTGTGGTAGCTTAGAATTTGCACCACCCCAACTCTTCCCGCGGGTGTCGTAAGAGGCGACTAAGGGATATCCACCGGGGGCGGGCAGCAGCGTCCTCTGCAGAACGATTCTGCCACCCAACTGCGATCCCCAACCCGCATGCCCAGCGTGGGGATTATGGGCATTACCCCCATGAGATAAAAGCCAACAAGGCGCTTAACAGGGCGAGGCCTGCGTCCAGCAGTGGTCCAATACCGGCTGTTGAGGTTGAGGTTCAACATAACAACAATGTTAAATAATGTTTGTCCTATTTGTTTCATTTATTTTGTCTCATAAGACACTTGTGTTTATTTTTCTTTTTCTTTTACAAATTAAGTTATATATTTTTTTTTTTTTTATCTATCTTAAATTTTAGCTTGCAACATTTTTATCGCTTGTTATGTTTGCATATTTGGGTAAAATCTAGTTCGGAACAACAATCTATCTACTTTATTTTCTTAAGGCGCTACCCCGACCAGTTTGTGCTTCCTATCATAAGCTTTTTCTTAATGCCTCTGTAAAAGTTTGATTTTGTATACTTTATGCAGAGTTGCGAAGTTGCTCTTTTTGCCCACCATGGTGGGAAAAATGAGCAACTTCGCATCTCTTCCTACACTATACAAACAAAAACATTTATAGAGGCATTAAAAAAAAGCTTATGATAGGAAGCACAAACTGGCCAATCGGTTTTTTGAATTTCCTTCGTTTAACGGAATAATAAGGTAAAATAGGTGGTGGCGCTGATTTGGGTCGGGGTAGCGCCTTAAGGATCTTACTCTGTTTTGTGAACTATTAAATAAATTAAATCCGTCTCGTTGCGAGCGCCTTCTTTTCCCGTACTGACTGCACGAACGTTCACTGTGTAACACGTTACATAACACATTACTTCCCGTAACACCAGTCAGTACGTTACGTACCCAGTTTTAGACTTTAAAAACCTCCAAATAAAAATTCTAAAATCTGGGCGGACAATGCGCCACACCAAAAGGAGTCTGTGCCAGCAAAGCCGTAAAGCCATTTGCCCAAAATTCTTTCCAACAAATAACCTTATACTGTTAGAATAGAATAGAATATATATTTATTTAGCACACAAAACACCGAGGGAAAGTAAAAACAAAACAGAAAAAGTAATACTAATCACAATTATAGAGACTGCATAAAACAAACATCAAAAAAGATTGAAAAAAAAAAGATCTATACCTATGTACGTGTAGAGTCTGACTGATGAAAGAAATTGGTCTTTCCCTAGTGCGTGGCTAAACAGGTCCAGCCTCAGCTTAATGTCGCTACCGCCCGAGGACGGAAACAACGCTGGTTTTCAGTCTGAACCTCTGGGTGACGTCAAAGACTGATAACTCCATGAATCAATAAAAATTCCCCATGTTTATTTAAAAAAATGTATTTCCTGTGTTTTCAACCCAAATTACTTTTGCGTTAATTTCGGGACATCGATCGTTTACTGAGACGAGTACACATACGTTGGCTAAAAGTGGCATGCCGTATAAAGATGCAGTTGTGCTGCATTTACTAAGCTCCTGTTCAAAGTACAATTGTACGTGTTTTATCTTAAACACATATCTTAATCCTTTTGAGTCACGCAAACATGATGCACATTTATTCCTATCAAAATTGTCTTATCTTACAAGGTAATGTTAGGTTGTGTGTTCCGCTTTTGCATGTGTTGCTATCAGTAAATTATATGAAGTTGCATCATAATAATAAAATCAAAACGCTTTATTATTCCTCAAGTTATATACCTAATTACATGTGAAAAAAATATTTGCTTAAAAATAAAATTACTTAATGGCTTAGGACTCCTTCTACGGTCTCCAGATGTAGCCATTTTTTTGTATCTTCTGTTTTCCTTTGTCCAGGTTTTCTCCCCCATTTCTACTATCTCGTCTTGCGATCTTCCTTGTGGCCTTCCTTTTCCCTCTTTCCATAAGAGCCTTTTAAAATTTTGGGGATTTGCATCTTAAATTACCTATGTTTAATAGGGTTACGTTAATCTCTTAGTAAAGTAGAAAAGTGACCTTGATTCTTCAATCTGACATGATTTTGATGAGATTATCCATCGTGGCCATCACACTTCACACTAATATTGTAAATGCGAACATTTGGATGTTTAGAAGTATGACTGGATGTTTGTTACCTCTTCACGCGATAACTACTGAACGGATCGGGCTGAAATGTTGTATATACGAAGGTGTACATTGTGTTTTACTTTAAACTAGGACAGTATTAGGGCACCTACAACCCAAGAAGGTACAAAATCAAAATCAAAAACTCTTTATTTCCATAAATACAATAAATGTACACTTAGAAAAGGTCACAGGAGGTCTGGTTATGGGTGCTCCCATACTGTCTCAGTTAAAAATAACACACTGTGAAACATATGTTTATTGTGACACATTGGTGTCAATTCTGATGTCGCCCAAACTAAACTAATTTGAAAGCACTAAAAATGATGCCATCCTTTGTATTTTGATCGTAATGATAGGGACGGCAACATTCTTCGTCCTGTCAAATAAGTTTAGTTTAGTTTTGGCGAATTGACATCATTATTATTTACAATAAATTACCGGAAGCATTAAAAGAACTAAATGGAAAAATGGAAAAAAAAAGAAAAATGTTAGAACCAAATAGACTTTTGAGAGACCCATCGAATGATTTTTTTTTTTTCATTTTATGGTCTTTGAAAACCGAGTCTATTTGGTTCTGTATTTTTTTCCTAAACTTATAGTTTCGGAGTAAATCACTAAAAACTGATATCTGCCTACGGTTAACGGGCGGCGACCGAGCGAGTCACGTCACACGCACCCGCGGCGGTCACTCAGTGAACCTCGCTAGTAATTTAGTCTTAACTTCGTACGTAATGGTCCGATTTGGATAATTTAAAAAGATATATCATTCTTATGTCGTAGAATAACGTGGATACTAGTTCTATTGAAATTGCTATAACGTTGCGGATTCTCTTTACTAAAATAGATAAAAGATCTGACATATTGTATAATAATTTTGTATTCTTGCAAATAAACGATTGATTTGACTTAGTTTGCGTTTTCTAACTGATGCTCTATTCCCATTTCCAGATCGCAGCAGAAGTGTCCGCCCCGCTGGCTAAGACCGACGAGATTGTGCTGGTGGGCGATGGTGGCGCCAGCGGAGACATCGCGCGGCTCGCCAGCAACGTGACGCCCGCGCTGAGGACTCTCACAGGGTTGGATCTCTCGCAGGTGTTGCAGCGTTTGCATCCAACCACGCGTGGTACGGACTATAGAAAATTTTAATATGGACGGATGACTAGTAAAACTATCTCAATTTTTAATAGATTCTAGATTCTTGAGCAACGCACTATTTGAGACTATTTTCTCAAAAGTTTGTGCTAAAACTTATCATGTAGGCTACAATCTACCTCCGACAAATTCGACGACCTCTGTGGTGTAGCAGGCGCAGGTCCGCCTGCGACGCAGGAGGTTGCGGGTTCGTTTCCCGCCTCAGGAGAAATGTTTGTACCTACGAGCTGCAGATATTTGTTCAGGGTGTTTCTATGTATCATAAAAAATATCTATCTATGTAGTATAATGTATTAAGTATATCCGTTATCTAGTAGACATAAAACAAGCTCTGCGTGGGGCTAGATGATGCTGTGTGAATTGTCCAGCATTATTTAATTATTTAATTTCGATATTCCTACATATGTTTACTTGAGAAGGTGACTGTAAAATCAACATTTTCTTGTTTATTAATCAAGACCTTACTTTTTTTCGTCTAGTTTCTTTCATATATTTTACTTCTTTTATTTTTTTTTCTAGAAGACCCATCAGCTAAGACCGCGATGAAGAAAGAAGTGCCAGCGTTCTAGGGAACGTCAGTACACGCCGCGTGGCTCCGAGCGCTATACCGGCAGAAATTAGAACTACGCGATACGTAAAACAATGTAAATCAGTGTAAATCAATGTTGTGTGACTTTTGTGGTTTGAAGTTAAATATTTTCGAGTTAAATATTTAAAAGTTAAAAAACGTTGTTTCGGATAGTTTTATAGAGTAGGCAGCTTTTCTATGGAGACGAGTCTTTTATGGCCTTAGTTCGAGATCTAGAGACTATCATGGTTATCATTGGTGTCAATTCTGATGTCACTAAAACTAAACTGAACTAATTTGACACCACTAAAAATGATCCGGTCTCTTTTATAACAATCGACATAAAAAGGATGGCATCATATAAAGTGCTGTCAAATTAGTTTAATTTAGTTTATGCGACATCTGAATTGTCACCGTTATAAGCATTGATGATGGTTTCATTATGAATGTAAGCGGGTTAACTACGAACCTAGTTTGTGGGACTCACCCTGATGAAGTCCCTCGCTAAGGGATGAAACGTCAACACAAACTAGGTTCGTAGTTAACCCGCTTACATTCATAATGAATTCGTGAAACTACGAAAGTTTTTATAAAAAAAATGTATGATGGTGTCAATTCAGAAGACATCAAAACTAAACTAATGTGACAGGACTAAAAAGGTTGCCGTCCCTATTAAAGAATAGTGATCAAAATAAAACGGATGGCATCATTTTTAATGCTGAATTAACTTCTTTGTCACTGCCAATATGTGTCTGGTTTGTCACTTTTCTGTCAGTGTCCAGGGGGCGAGTCTTTTTGACGTTAATAACGAGACGTGATCGTGACGTTTCCTTTTTCCATACAATTACATACCTTATATGTACTATATTTATTTACAATTGTATTGTATTGTATTGTACAGTCAGCTGCACAGACATGTATACACTTCCAAGGTTTAACTTTTATTTTACTCGGGACTTTTCAAATAAAAGGACATGCAAACGTTTTTCGTACAAAGTAGTCATCGTACTTCGCCAGAATGCGGTACATAAATTATCACAATTACTATACACTTACTATTTAGTCAAATTGAAAACTTGGGAGTGTATACATATTTTTGCAGCCGACTGTACATACAGCGCCCCTGTGCGGACAGGAAACTACGCAAATCCTATACAAAAAGCAGACGTCACGATCACTGTTCGTTGCTAACGTCAAAATGGCAGCCTCAGTTCATGGGAATTTCGTTGTCATGGAATAGAGGCGTGGTTCCAATAATTAAATTAGTTTATCTTTGACGAAATGTCAAACGCATGTATTCCGTGATGGAACATTCAACTTTGCAAATATATCAGGAGACTCAAAAAACCACAAATCATCATAAACAACCAGTGTTAAGTATTTTTGGTATCAATTTTACCAGAAAAGCTGGGTGCTCTGTAAATGTAAAAGAATATCTGCAGGGATAGTTAGGTATCTTCCACTAGAGATATCTGGCATGAATCTAAAAAAAAATAAGGCTAAAACTAGGGTTGACGCGTACAGGACCGAATCAGTAACGGAGCCCTATTTTGTTAAACTAATTGCTTCACTATGACAGTGGTATCGTCACAAAATAACGTTTGGGTATTCTACCTTAGATGATTGAAACAAGAGATGGAGGGACACACTTCAATAGTGTCAAGTTTAAAACCATTATATCAATCTCTTCCTGCAAGTACCTTTTTTTTGTCTCGTCGAGGAAATATACTGGAATAAACTGGTCTGGAATTATGTGGGACTCGGCGCCCTGAGAAGGACGTAATACCCACTAGAACCTCTCGGGTGTCTCTCTCTCGCCATTTTCGCCGAACCACGGGAACATTTAAACATCCGCGGCCCGACTGGCGTCCCCTCTTCCTCCTATACATGGCCGACGAGCCGGAGTTTCCTTAACCCTTATAGGACCAAGTGGTCTCCTTGATCCATGTTCCTCCTGCCTTCAAGTGGCCCAATTAGACCGCGGACAAAGGGTGAATTTAAATCGTATTAAACTAAAAATTGGACTCATTCTAATTCTAATTCTAATGAGTGGGGGAACTGGGATCTGCACTGACATCTCGCTTTGGAGTGTATTGTGCATTGTCTCCCAATTGGACTCACTTCTCAATAACATTGGTATTGCTCTTGAATAGATAGATAGAAAGATAGCCTTCAAAGGTTAATCTAAGGATTCTACGTGACGATTCCGCGACGATTCCATTGCCATAGTCAAGCGATCGGTTGGCAGAATTGAGCCCCTGTTCGATACATAAGATACCTATGTAGATTCTCGATACTGGAAGTTTAGCGGCTAAGAGTGCTTAATTGCCGCGTCAACCTTATTTGTGCGAAATTCATATCACACTAATAATAATGCGAAAGTTTGGATGTACGGATGTTAGTTCCCTCTTCACGCCAAAACTACTGAAAGAATCGGGCTAAAGTTTTGTATAGACGTAGGCCTGGAATAACACATAACTACATAAGCTACTTTTCATCCCATAAATCAGTTCCATGGGATAGAAATAACCTTTATACATCTCCATATAAAAAACACGCGTGAAGCCGCGGTCAGAAACTAGTGTACAGTAAATCACAATGTAACTTGTAAGTCCTTAGCTATATAGCAAAAGAACAAAGTTACCTACCCACCTATATTTACCTCGTTCGATCAATATGTAAGTGTAGCACAAGAGTTATATAAATAATAATGTTATTTTGTTCTGTATCTATGTTATTATTTCGTTGTACGCAATTTACGCGCAAAATAGTTTTCTTAGTATTTCATTTGTTTATTTATACTTCTTGACGATAGTATGATTTTTTTATGATTCCAATCAAATGCTATAAAGTATAACCACTTTCTTTATGTGCTTATTTTGAGATTAGTACGGTTTTATTATGCGAATCATTGTGTATTAATCATAGAATTATATCTGACATTTTATTTACTCTGTTCCATTGTTTTTTGTCATGAAAAATATTGGAATCTCATTTTGTTATTAATATGATAATAAAACCAATGCATTTGAATCTAAGTTTTTATAAGGTCTTGTGTAAGAGTTGATCAATTCACCTAAATGATATTTCATAGAATCTTACTGTAGCCATGAAGTCTATATTTTCAATAGATGATTGTATTTTAGATTTTATACTTTTAGTACATCTTAGAGTAGGAAGTAATGCCTACAATTTTATTAGTATGACTTATTTGGTCCTACTCTTAATGTACTTTAGTAGTAAGAAAATGTGTACTAAAACTGCCTTCTTCGAATTAGAACCTTATCTAAATTAGACTTGAAATTAAAATCTTGAATAGATGGAGTAGGATTCTCGGCCAAATAACATCGCTCAAAAATCCAAATGAAACATATTTCGGCTATGATTAAAAATTTAAATAGAAGGTGTAATAATTAAAAAATATTAAGATGATTAAAATAATTTCTCGCAATAAGTCCCTTATTTCAATTCTTTCTTCCAATTTCTTTGGGTTATAAACTTGATTTTGTTATTTGGATATTTTTTATTGATGCATCACTTATCAAATTTACTGATCATTTTAAGATACTTTACATATTAGCACATTACTAAGTTTAGTTGGCTAATCTGTTACACCTTGCCACCTTTGGACACCGATTTGCTCAAACAATCAAGACGTTTGCAAGTCCTTTATTTCCACACTACAGGACTCTAGGCCACGTCAGATATTTGAAATATCTGTTCCATTGTTTTTAGAACGATAGACCAGATATTTGAAATATCTGACGTGGCCAGATATTTGAAATATCTGACGTGGCCTATTGACACTACGTACTATTCACATACTTTGATATTTTTTTCTAAATACAGAGTGCCACGAAACATGTGTAATAAGCCGAAATTGGTGATTCTGGACGACGAGGGGCTCAACTTGCGAATAACTATTTTTTGAATTTCGAATATTTTTTTAACACGAGTATGAAAAATTATTCGAAATTCATTAAATCGTTATTCATAATTTGATTTCCACGAGCTCCAGTATCACCCCCTTTCGTCTAGTACACATATATGGCACCCTGTATATCAACAACATCGTTGTCTACGGTTTGCCCTGATTGTTGTAAGATATCGATGGAGTGCCATGCAAACAGAGGCAGTGCCGTAGTAAACCGATATGATAAGGAACTGGACTACTTGTTATGTAGCTAATTGCATCAAGAAAACTAAGTCAGAATGAAACGGCATTTTTACTACTTATTTGTATTATAATTTACTTACTTCTTCATCGTGAGTAGAGATTTCGCGGACGATCCGTATCCGTTCCGAATCCGTGAAATAACGGATCTTAGTAACGTAAGTAGTTCTACCTACTTTGTAAATAGTAGATGCCTACAATTAAAGCCTCTCCCCCAGGTGCGTTGTTATCGGTCGATAATATCGCATGCGATATTGCAGTAACTGTTTTCAGTATATCTTGTATTAGGACGGCCATGAAGTTACACACTGCGGTATTATCGGAGCAATAGAGGTAGGGCGCATGCGTTTCTGCGTCCTGCGATATTCCGTTATTAATCTATCAGAACATTTTGTGTTAATGCATACGATCTTACACACACCTGCGTTAACACTTAAAAAAAAACACTTGATTAAAGTAGTACCTCATTTGGTTTTACCGTTTGGTATTCTAATTAGTAGCTATTATACATGTCTGTACGATACGAGTCCTTTTTTTTGTTTAATAATATGAATATTACAAATGACAAATACGAGTATATGACATATGACAAATATGTTAAAAAATATCGGACTATAAAAACGCAGGTCTGTGCAAGGGACGCATTATCGCAATAACGCGTGCGATATTATTGACAGGTAAAAATGCACCTGTGGGGAGAGGCTTTATTGGATATTGTGCAGATCTATAGAACATACTCCTTATATATTAGAACATATCCTTTTCAAATTAGTGAATATAATTCACTGATTTGATAAGGATAGTGGATTGCAGACCGAAAACTCAGCTAAGGTAGTTTTGGCTTAGCTTGCAGATTTTTTATACATGGATGCTGACTGCAAACTAAGCAAATTAAGCTATTTTGTATGAAAACGCGAGCTAAGCTAAACCAAGTTAGCTTAGCTTTCGGTCTGCAATCCGCCTAAGGATTGTGTGCTAGGTATTACTATTTCTTGCGCAGTTTATCAAACCAAATTGCGAGATGTTTATAAGTTTTAATTTTGTTGGACAGACGCCATTTTGTAATAATATCACCTTTGACTACTTATTTGTGTGTTTAAATCCTAAAGATAAGTAAATTATTTATAATGTACTATCTATTGCATGAAAAATCTTTATTTTTGAATAAAATCAATGTAATTTTGGAAGACTGTATTTTTCTTAGACTTTTCTTAAGACCAAGAAATCAAAAATTATCCCAAAAATTTTCGACTTCGACGTGACTTGAACCCGAGGATTTTCTCAAGACACGTTAATTGCGTAAGCATTAGTAAGTCGAATTCTGTTGTTAGCGGCAGTGAACGTGATAAGAAAGTTAGGGTAGGGCAGGTTAAATAAGATTATACTCGTAGTTATCTATGTACGTACATGTCACCACACCATTCGAGGAAAGTAGTACCTAGGTACCTACACAGGCACAAGTAGATACCTAGATAATAAATGAGGTCCAATTTCACCGTTGCTATTTCATTACCCTTACTAAATTTTTGAAAATTCCATGCACTGTCCAGCCGATTGCCGATGCGCGTTGCTTTAGTTTATTATCTTAGTTTTGTTTACAAAAAAACCAACCTTCATAGTTGTAAACCTTTACAGAAATAAATAATTGTTTTTTTATTTATTTCGGGTCGCCAGGGACGTGCCGCAGATAGATGGAATCGAAGAACTACATGTACGTCGTTGGCAATGAAAGTGTAAAACGAGATCAACGCATTTTACCGACATAAGTTGATCCGGTACAAACGTCAAACCGAGTTCAAGAATTGTCACGTCACACTAACTAAAGGTATTACGAATTTTAGTTTTGTTAATCTTAGTTTTAGCAGCAAGCGGTGAAATTGGGCTTAAATGTATAGAGCATGAAATGATAACATCATGTGGATTTAGATAAAAACTGCACTTTGGCAAAAACATCGGTAATCCATGCCGATTATTTCGGTTTAATGTAATAATATTTTTTTGCACCTACACAAGCATGCTACTTTGCTTGCGTGGCAGAAGTAATTTTGTCATGCAGCAGATGGAAAATTAAAGATAAAATAATAATCATAAATATATATAAAATATATATTATAATAACAAGGTACCTAATTTGCTTTTGGAGAAAAATCTTTTCTCTTTTCTTTATTGAGATCACTAACATCATTACAGATTTTATAACACCAAGGTGATGTGATGATACTATATCTACGACGACTGCTGTGGCGCAGCGGGCGAAGGTCTGCCTGCGACGCTTTTGTCGGTTGCGGGTTCGATTTCCTCCTTGATACAAAATGTTTGTACGATCTGCAAATATTTGTTCCGGGTGTTCTGTGTATTTTCAATGCATAATAAATATATATGTATATATCTATGTAATGAATGTAATACAACAGTATTCGGTAAGCAGGTATACCTACACAAGCTTTGCTTAGCTTGGGGTAGATGATGCTGTGTGGATTGTCCAGCATTTTTTTTTACTGGTATCACGATATTACCTATCGATTTAAGATAATACAAAGATAGTACAACGAAGTATAGTGTTATCTGAAGAAGTATAAGTAATTACTTATACTTACTTATAATTACTTTTGGTAGTCCTGTATTACCAGACATGGCAAATTCTGTTTAAATAGATTCAGCCGTTTTTCCGTACCACCGGTGCCGGCTTAGAATTTGCACCAACTCTTCTCGCGGGTGTCGTAAAAGGCGACTGAGGAATATCTACCGGGGGCGGGCAACAGCGCCTCATACAGAACAATTCTACCAACAAACTGCGATCCCCAACCCGCATGCCCAGCGTGGGGATTATGGGCATTAACCCCCAAGAGAAAAAGCTGATAAGGCGCTTAGCAGGGGGAGGCCTGCGTTCAGCTTTGGACCATTAGGGGCCGATTCACACATATCAGTGTAGTCACTGTTCAGTATCAGTGAATCTCCAATTTGGTACAGAATATTCACGGATCGATGACGGACCGACAACATTCTGTACCGAATTTGAGATTCACTGATATGTGCGAATCGGGCTTAAGGCTGTTCAGATTGAGGAAGAGGTTTTTCCGTGACTAACAGACATTCTTTCATTTCAAAGTATTTATACAAATACAAATTCGCCAACTACTGAAACAATAGGCACCTTCCTACACATATCAACGAAGAGCAATAAAGATCGATTACCCACCACAGATTAGGTGATAGGACCCCCCTTTAGTTTAGTTACAGAGTTGCCAGCGCATAAAAGGCAAAGTGAGGCGACAGTCTTCTCATTTGTCGAGATCCACTGCAGAAGAAGCCCGCACGATGGCGTTCTACGGAAAGGAATACACTTTGTACAAGGATGAGAACTTTGACGCCTTCCTTCGTAGTAGCGGTGAGTGACTTTTGAAAATCATTATTCAATATCTAGGTGAATCTACTATCCATTTATGCAATTCTATGAATTCCATTTACCGCGAAAATTAACGACTTTGGCGGGACTTAAATCCGCAACCGTTTTACTCTGTACGGGAATATGTTGCCAATTTCACCACTGAGTCATCCACCTTTCTAGTCGAAAATCTATGAGTTTTTTAACTTTTAACTGCCGAACCTCGGTATATATCTACCTTAGGGCCAGCTTACACTATATATTTACTTTGAAGCGAATACTTTTGAAATAATTTACTATACAATAATATCATGGGGAAAAATTACTTCAAATGATGGTCACGACAGGTATTCGATATTCTATTTATTTCAACTAATAGTGGAAACTGTGATTTATCGAATCTGATGAACACCGTGACTTGGATAGTGGACTTGGACTTGGACTAAGGATATTGTTGTAGATATTTTGAACACACCTTTTTCCTACTAGGTACTTAAATAAAACCTGATCAAAGTTCTTATTCACACTGACAATACGTTAAACTGACAGTATTGTAAGAAACTTTTACCATAGGTACAGCTAGTTTAATTTTTTTAATTATTATTATTTATTAATACAGTTAATTACACAGTTAATTTTTTTTTTAAGGTAATTTTATTCACAAAGGAAATTATACTAGTATTTACAATTGAAACAATTGAGCTAACTGCTGACTGTTGCAAACAGTCTACAGATAGCTCAACTGATCCAGTTAATTACATTAATTATAATTAATTATTAGTACAGTTTTTAGTGAATTTCGCCTGTATTAGTTAAATCAATGAGAAAAAAAGCTAGCATTGTTTTTTGAATGCATGTCTCGTATTTAGGTACATAAAAACTTTACATCGATGATAATAAAATTGATAACGACAGCTCATGAGATCAATTGATTTTTGACGTAGACTGTACGTACCTACCTATCAATTTCGTCAGGCCACATGTCTTTACAAATCATACGAGAAACATTCAATGGGTTAATAGATACGAGCTATAAAAAGCTAATAGATATCACACGATCCTTTCTGGCGGACAATTTGTATCGTGGCCCTGTTTTAGCTAGAAAACCATAGAGTACAGATAGAGTAGGTTACTTCCTTTATGCAAGAAGTCTAGTCCCATAAACTCTAGGTTCTATATGTAATTTAGATAGCAGATAGGGAACTTTGCGCATATTGTAAGCTAAGTACCTATTTGCTATGAATAATTGCTAAAAGAAACTTTGAATCAAAATTGTAGTTTGGATCGTCATAATGTTGATTTAAAAAAAAAAAATTATTTCAATAGACTCGAAAACGACAGTTTATTCGTAGATTTTTTTTAGCGTGGGTTCATCCCAAATGGCTATCTACAAGGTGCAAAACTTCTTATCTTTTAGGTTCTTGTAGGTACAACCTAGAAAATCGTAAAAACCCGATTTTTTCTTTCGAGCGTCAGAAACCACTTTAAGTTAATAATTTCATGCTATGCTAGGCAACGAGCTTCATAAGTTTATTACTTCGTGATATTAGAATCAATTAAGTACTGACTAAGTTTTTTGACCAGGTAAATGACTTCCTTAACTACATAATAATGTAGCTAGGTACCATATTACCTAGGCTATTGTGCTGAATATACTTTGTACCCAGACAAACCTATGTACAAAGTACAACCAATTATTAAAGTTAAACAGCGTGCAAAATACAATAGGAATATTGTGCTCCTAAATGTATTTTAGAACTCCTATGTCTGTACAATTGAAATTGTTTCAATAAAAATCCTTCACTTAAGCTTCTAGGCAACTTCTATAGATACCTAGGTACTCAAGCCATTCTCCACATAGGTACCTACAATGTTTGTGAACAACTCACAACACAAAAATCCGGATTTCTCTGTTTGGCTTCGAGTTTGAATATAAATACCTGTCAGTATTAGGTATGTAGATACCTATTGTAGGAAATGGCTCCAATCTACAATCAATGATATTCTGATAAAAAAATGAAGAACTAGAAAGTTTTTTTAAAGTTATGGATGGGATGTTTACAAACATTGTATGTAGAGTTTGGCCGAAGTGTGGTTGTATTAGTGATTCAGGCTGAGATGTACCTATCATTTTCTCAATTTAATAAGTTTCTCAATTAGCATCGAGCAAGATATTACAAAAACCAACAATTGTTGATGATCTGGTGGCGTGAGCTAAAGTCGACGAATTTAGTTTTCACATTACTGAAATACTTACTGACTGCTACATACAATATAACATGCCCGGCATATTCTGCGCAGTCGACTGTGACACCATTTTCTAATAATTAGACAGTACCTAGTAGTAGGGGATTTTATGTTGTTTTATTTAGTTCACAAACTTAAAATAACAATCAAATTGATAGTAATTGATTGCTGTGTGGTGCCGGCTTAGAATTTGCACCATCCCAATTCTTCCCGCGGGTGTCGTCGACTAAGGGATATCCACCGGGAGCGGGCAGCAGCGCTCCCTGCAGAAAAATTCTACCACCGAACTGCGATCCCCAACCCGCATGCCCAGCGTGGGGATAATGGGCATTGCCCCCCATGAGATAAAAGTCAATAAGGCGCTTACCAGGGGGAGGCCTGCGTCCAGCAGTGGACCAATATAGGCTGTTGAGGTTCAGGTCAGATAATGGAAACAAATTATAATATTAACAATTGAATCAATTGTTTTAGGCAACTGAAGATTTTATATTCTTGAACACAATCTTACTTCCTACTAATATTATAAACGCGAAAGTTTGTAAGTATGGATGGATGGTGGATGTATGTTTGTTACTCTTTCACGTAAAAACTACTGAACGGATCGGGCTGAAATTTTGCATACTTACCTACAGGTAATTTATGGGATAAACAGTAGGATTACAATTGTTATCCTACTTTTTATCCCATAAATCAGTTCCCGTGGGATAGAAATCACCTTTAAACGTTTCCATAGAAACAACGCGTGCGAAGCCGCGGGGCGCAGCTAGTAATTCATATACCTATCGAACAAAAATAATATTGAGTGCTAAAGTTTGGTATGGGATGGGCTGAGCAGCAGCAATCAAATAATCAAATCAAATCGTTTATTTCTGACAAAATCTATAATATAAAAATGAATCGCAAAATGTGTTGGTAAGCGCATAACTCAACAACGCCTGGACCGATTTCGCTAATTCTTTCTTTGTTGTGTTTGTTATTGTCAGGAGAAGGTTCTTATGAAAGAAAAAATTAAGAAAGTTGGAAACATAAATTTCCACGGGGGCGAAGCCGCGGGGCGCAGCTAGTGTTACAATATAATATGGAGTCCGATGGATACCGCACTAGCATATGCTGTATTACAGGATGCAAGACTTCTCCTAATAATTATCAATTGTCTTTCAAAAAGTATGGTGCTAAGGTGTGATATGATAAGGGATGGGCTAGGCAGCAGCAATCAGTATCATTATTCTGAAGCCTAGCCTTTTAACTACCTGCGTGATTATAATATACTTAGATAAGATTGACCTATTATCGATAAAACCCGTTGCGTGTCTTGTTTTGGCACGTTGGAGGAGATAAAAGGAACTGCACCTGCAAAAATATCCATTTCATTTAAACATTTTGTGCAAAACAAGTTCAAACGAAAGCCAAAGCAAAATGTCTTTCTACGGTGTTGAATACAAACATGACAAGGACGAGAAGTTCCAGGACTTTCTCAAAGCAGTCGGTACGTAGCATAACATCTAGCATATGAGCAATTTGTTTGGTGAATACTTGGGCTTTATATTTCGGTAGGTAGAGATAAACCGTTCTAAAAATGCACGCAAAACAAAACAAAATACAATCGGCGTGCATTTTTAGAATGGTTTATCTTTTACATAGGTAGGTCTTTAAGCACCTTCGTTTGACCATTACACCGTTAGAGTGTGACTTATTTAACAATGGCGATCTGCGAGCTAGCCGCGAATTCGCAGCGAACACGCCGCGAATTCGCACGAATCAAATCGCTCGTATGATAACTGAAAAGGCTCTTACCTACCACACCTTTTATCTATTTCAGACCACTTAACAAATAGCAATCAAGTAGGTTGTGATAAACCATTCTAAAAATGCACGCCAAAATGCACGCCCCCTTCACTAAGCGTCATACAGTCGGCGTTCATTTTTAGAATTACTACTACAGTTACAGTTTAGTATGAGGTAAGAACATTAAATTTAAACTTAATAAAATAAAAGTGAAACTAAATTAAAATGAAGTTAACCTAGTATTTGTAGTTTATTTATTTTTTGCAGATCTGTTTGTCAATCGGCAAAGGCCTCCTCCAACCTTTTCCATTCGGATCTTCTTGAACGACTCTGTTCCACATCACTCCAGCAACTAGCCTCATGACCTCGTCCCACCTCTTCAGAGGCCGGCCTCTTCTCCTTTTGCCTTCTCTGGGATACCATCTTGTTATAGTTTTGCTCCACTTGTCGTTGCCTCATACATATCATATGCCCAGAGTATTGGAAGAGAGAGTATTTCTTCCCACTCTCCGGCTAGCTTACCACTTATTCATTTGTCTTTTGACCAGACAGTCCATTTGCCAATCTCATGTGACCCTATCCTCTCGGCTGTGCATCTAGTTCGCATTGTGCATTGTACCCTCATTGAGCCAATTGCATCTCAATAGCCGCATTATATGAGCTGCTTCCTGGCTGAGATATTATTGTAAAATCGTTATAAAGTACGGTACAATAGCTTTGCTATGGTATCTGACGATCAATAAAGATTTTAGAGGTCATTCTTAGCTTGGTAACAGATTTTGATAACAAATGAATTATATGTACCTACTATAGGCCCAATTTTTCCCGTTTTTTTGACTCCTACACACATAAATTCTATATTGGTCTTGTATAGGCCGAAAGGGACACATCCCTACATACAGTCCTGGTAAATTTTGTTAAAAAGGGTTTAGTCAAATTGGACGATAAACGTCTTTGGTCAAGAAATAAGCAAGCTCATGATTATTTGGCCCAATAGGAGATCTCCAATGTCACTATGAACTTGATTAAATGGTTGTTTCTGCTATTAATTTTTTGTGAAAATAATAAAGTCAACACACCAAAGACAACGGCGAGGTCAAGCGCAGGACCAACGGCTTAACGTGCTCCGAGGCACGGGGGTATAACACCGTCAACTTTCTAACTCCGTTAGGAGTAAGTTAATGTTTCCCCCCGGGGGATCAACATTAACTTCGCGGGGGTGGAACGCCAGCAGGTCGGGTGAACTCAAGGTCGAATTGCTTTAGTCGAATTGTTACTACTCGAAATGTTTTAATTTTAGTTTTTAGTCGAACTGTTATAGTTGAATTGTATTAGACGAATTGTTTTAGTCGAATTTTTCGTAGATGGTAATGTTACGTTGGTGAATATTAACAATAAACTATTAAACTATTCCAGGCGTCCCCGAAGACAAGATCGCCCTGATGACCCAGCATAAGCCGTCGTACAAGGTGACCCAGAGCGGCGACACCTACACCCTCACCTCGACCAGCCCCTCGGGGCCCAAGGTGGTAACCTTCAAGTCTGGCGTCGAGTTTAACGATGTTATTGGAGAGCAGAAGACACCCGTACGTAACCCTTGACACCTGAGAATAAATAGGCGAAACTCTACCACTCGCAGGCCCGATCAGCCCTTACGAGAGTAAAAGTTGCGGGGACCTAGATTAATTTTCACGTGAATTCGGTTGGTCATACGTTTTACTTGAACTGAAAGCAGTGTAGTACGAATATCAACTTCGTAAAGGGTTGAAATCATGTCCTAATCTTGGTCTAGATAAAACTTTGATTAGGTATATGAAGTTTTTGGGGTTGCCATAGCTAAAAACGTTAAAAATCAAATACCTAATACTTAGTTGCTGCTGCTGCTTAATGCTGTATGAATTGTCCAGCATTATTTATTTATTTAGTTTAAAAAAATTCGATTCACACAAAAAACGGGTTCCAAGTTCCTATCATCCCATCAACATGATTGTCTGAAAGATGTGGGGTCAATTCCCGCCGCGAAACCAATTTACCAATTTATATTAACTTTCACGGTCATGATTTTGCGACAAATTACCTATTTGACATCAAGCGGGAAGTACACAACAATTATTCGTGATCAACAAGTTTATTTACAAAGAAAATCGTGATCAACAAGTTTATTAACTAAAAAATTACAATCAAATATTAGAAATAAATTCGAACTAGTTTACAATTGAAACAATTGAGCAAACTGCTGACTTTTTCAAACTTATCTTCAAGTAGCTCAACTTAGTGATCATGTATTTATAATGTTATTTTTATATCTATATTTTTTTTTATATTTTCCCCAGGTGAAGACCACGTACACAGTCGACGGCAACACCATCACGCAGGTCGTCAAGACCGACCAGGGACAGGGAGTCTTCAAACGCGAGTTCAACGGAAACGAACTTGTTGTGGTAAGAATTTTCATTAGGATAGTTCATAGTTTTTTATTCATAACAGAAAATGTCACATGTCAAGCCGACAGCGCCTTATTCCTCTCTTGTACAATCAGTCTGTACCCTCTT
Source organism: Eupithecia subfuscata (assembly GCA_963564075.1). Taxonomy (NCBI): domain Eukaryota; kingdom Metazoa; phylum Arthropoda; class Insecta; order Lepidoptera; family Geometridae; genus Eupithecia; species Eupithecia subfuscata. The sequence continues at coordinate 5,817,717 of OY751117.1, read as the reverse complement.
TCTCTTTAGTACAATCTTAGTACATGCAGCTTAGGCTAGTCTCTGCCCGCGGTTTCGCTCGGGTGTTTCATTTAATTTAAGGGATAAAAAGTAGCCTATGTTTCCAGGATTAAAATTACTTGTATGCAAAATTTCAGCCCGATCCGTTCAGTACCTAACTTCTTTAGTTTTGTCGTGAAGAGCTAACAAACATCCATACATCTAAATATCCAAACTTTTGCATTTATAATACTTATTAGTGTGATAGTGACAGATAAACAGTACTTTTGTAGGTACTGACTGTACCAACCCACTATCACAATTATATAATAATAATAAAAACTTATCAATAGGAATATAAGTACCTATTGATAAGTTTTTTGGCTCTAATCGTTACCTTTACAAGAATGATAACAATTGTTCCTAAAAATGATAACAGGTAAATAAACTACCAAATAAATGACACATTTGTAAATTAAAAGGAATTAAAAACTTGTGAAATCATTTCGCCGAAAATATACTCCAATAAATGTGTCAGCTTGATATCAGTAGATAAGAAGGTACAAGCTTTAATTATTTTGAAGCTAGGAAAGTGCGGATGATATCTACATTATTTATACAGTATATTGCTGAATATATTGGTAATTTGACAGGTCTATTTTAAAAGCTAGTATATCACGCTTAGCCTTATAGCGTAGTCTCGGTCTACCGACGGGTCTTTTGGCAGTCCCGCATAGGCCTTACACCGTTCACGCACTAATGTTTAGAGTAATAAAAACAAAATTCCCGGATAGGTACGTCTTCTCGAGTTGGTAGAAAGGAAATTCTATTGTAGGTTCCCCCTCCGTTCAACAATCATTTATTAGGGGGGCTTTATTTGGAACTTAACTTAAAGACAGCACTGCCCTGAAGTATCAGTGTGTGTGTGTGAGGGAGGGTTGTGTGTGTGTGTGAGTGCGTGCTGACTCCCAGCCAGACTCATCATCATCATAATCATCACCAGCCTATATTAGTCCACTGCTGGACATAGGCCTCCCCTAATGAGCGCCATAGCGCCCTGTCTTCAGCTTGCCGCATCCAGCATCTGCCTGCAGTCTTTCGCAGATCTTCACCAGCCAGACTGATGCCACTTAAATAATTTTTCGTGGATGAAAAATAGGTCAATGATGATGACGTGGATTTAAATGGGAGTGATCGGTCTTTAGTTATTCATTGGGTTTCGGTTTTTTTTGTATGGGAGGTAAATTACATAAAATTTTAAGGATTGGCGGAAAAACCTGGCGTTTTTACAGTCATTTTCGAAATGATGGACAGAATCTGCAGTTCTCGCAGTATCAGTGAAATTTTACCAATAACAATGTAGATTTTTAAAATACCTGCCTAGTTAAGTAATAATTAGGTCCACGGTATTAATTTTCTGCTTTAAAGTAATTATTTGTGATAAGGTACTTCACGCTTTGATAAATAATATAAATCATAAACCTAATCTAATTAGCTGAATCTTATTGCAAAGTGCAACGTGTAGATAAATACACTGTTTCTATCCGGTTGATAAAAGGATTAAATAATACATAATTAAATAATAAATACACTAAGATGTTAAAAAATTATCAAACAAAATGAAACGTTTTTTAGTTTAATGTCTATAGTGACCGTGGTAGGAACCACGGTCACTATAGACATTAAACTAAAAAATAAAATAAATAAAATAGGATCAAACCAATTTTACTATTCGTAATTTACCCAACTTCTCGGCATAGGTGTGTACTGCATGTAATTTTACCTTTTCCAACAAACATGCTTGACGTTGGAAATGGATACTAGATTACTGATATACTTTATACATTACGTAATAACATGTCCCGAGGCGGGAATGGAACCCGCGACCTCCTGCATCGCAAGCGGACTTTTGCCTGGTGCGCCACAGGGGTCGTTGAAATTATGTAGTAGTTCCTCGGATCGGACGGACCTTTCTTAAAGGAGGTCTTCTTCTTTTATTATGATGATACCTAATTTATGATCGTTGTTTCAGACCATCACCAGCGACAACTTCGACGGCGTCGCGAAGAGATACTACAAAGCTTAAGTCCATTAATTTCCTAGCTTAAGCATTCCTCATTAGCGGATAAACCATTATTTATTAAATTTTATAAAATAAAATGTTTAAATGAATAATTTTGTTTGTTTCAAATGACTCTAGCCCTATAGTTATTGATGTCAAATAGTAGCCCACTTTGATCAAAAATGTCTATCGCACGCTACAATACAAGACATTGACAGCTACGCGACGTAGCGCCTGCTATGGAGTGTAGCAAGTTCTACGAGGAATTGCTACGCCTTGTAATGTAGGTAATTGCTACGGTGTGTAGCATATTGTGCTACGAGTGATAGCTACGAGTATTACCCGTAGCATGTTCTACGAGAAATAGCTACGCCGTGTAGCACTTGCTACGTCACGACGTAGCAATGCTACCCGTGGCATGCAAAAATTAGGTATGATCCCACAATTGTTATGAAGCAAGTAACCTAAAAATTAGGATATTTTTATGGGTAATTCTCATTTTCACCAAATTCAGTGTGACCACCATTCTTTTGATCTGTGGAATCTAATTTATGGCACGAGTTATTTTAGTAAAATGTAGATGAAAAATACAAGCCACAAATTTTTATTTAGTGTCAAAAAAGTCTCTTCCGTGTGATCATATACACGGAAGAGACTTTTTTGACACTTTTTTTGGCCCCGTTTTTGTAAGAAAAAAAAATCAGAAGTCCTTATTTCTGTATATTAGTAGTACTGTATATTCCCTTTTGAAGTGAACTAATATTTACTACGTAAAATAACTCATTAAATAGTACAATGAAACATTTCACCCAGATTTCAATATGAACCATCATATCGAAGTTTGTAACGAGTTTTTTTTTTGTCACTTCCGTGACCTATGTCACACCCCGCCTAAAGAACCAGAAAGTTTTAGTGGACTATGATATCCCAGCTTCCAGTTTACTCCTGCGATGTTGTAATCGCTCCAAGAAAATTGAAGTAAAAATTCTATGCTCAAAACTCATCGAGCATAACTATCACTCGCGTGGCGGCTATCAGAAATAAGGGATTTTAAATTTTGCAACTCCGGATCTGTGATTTAATTGCGTTCATACATCAAAAAAAGAAATCTAAATCACTGTGTACATGTATGATTTTAAACTTATTAACAAAAAAAGTCACGTCTGTGGAGTCACTTAGGTACATGGGTTCCATGGACACAGTGAATTGTTCATGTGACATGTGTGTTATGTGTTCCCCTAGGCAACCCCATCAATCGGGGTGCAAACTTTCTCCTACCATAATTTAAATTGAAAAGACGTGTTAACTTTAACGTAACTTCAAAAATGAGAATTGGTACCCTTATTATATGATTCGATTGATAAGGGGTTAAAGTATGAATTTGCCGAATTGTACTGAAAAATTGAAATTCTTTAATTTTTTTTTTAAATTTAACATATTTTTTATAAATGGCAATAGCCTTTATTCACAAAGAAAATTGTACTAGTGTTTACAATTGAAACAAACATAATTTATTTAACCAAAATAATTACCATTATTATCTATACATTGCTGCCATCTAATAGGAAGGTCATTTATTTATGCCTTTGGGATAGAACCCTGGTGATCTAGATTCGACAACCTGTGTCGACAAAAGCATTTTCTACTGCCTCCTGGGAAGAAAATTTTTTAACGCGTAGAAAATTGTCCAAATCACGAAAAATATGGTATTCCGTTGGAGCAAGGTCTGGCGAATGCGGAGGGTGACATATGGTTTCTAATTGCAGTTGAAAATAATGAATAGTTGAAAGTAATCATGAGGCACCCATTTTTCATATTTTTTCATTTTATTGATTTGACGCAAATGAGTCAATATTGTTTATAAGGTAACGTTAAACCATGCCGCTAATTCACGGGTAGTTTGGCTCGGATTAGCTTTCACCATCTCTTTCAATTCATTGTTATTCACCTGTGTGGGCGGTCTTCCACGTGGTTCGTTCTTCAAAGTTTCCATCACGAAAGCGTTTAAACCAAAATCGCACGGTGCGTTCATTAGCAGTCCCCTCTCCAAACGCAACATTGATATTGCGAGCTGTTTCTGCCGCGTTAGTTCCGCGTCGGAACTAACGCGGCATATTTAAAAATCACTCAAATTTTCGAAGTTTCCATCTATCTTGTCTAAGCTGAATAAAAAAACAACTGAAAGTCGATAATCGAATGTTGCACATTTTTTAAAAGAAGAACCTCATAGGTACCTACCATGTGAAAAAGTTTCGCTCAAAAATACAAATCATGAAGGTTCTATGTCATTTCGAAGTACCTATTACAATAAAACGGCAATTTCATAATTAAACCCCTATTATGTTTGATAGTTACGTAGAAAGATCAAAAACGTGGAACTATGAGATTACAACTATCTTACGAGTAGACCTGCTTAGACCTACGTCAGTAAAAGTGACTAATTATATGGATCAGGTAGGTAATGAATGAGTCACTTAATTAGTGACTAATCATTACCTACTTATAGGTACTCGTATTACCTACTATGGATTTTGTACCGACCTAGAAATGAATTGTCGCTATGTACAGCAGTGGTGGCATAGCGTGGGGTAGCACTTAAGGCGGTTTTTGAGTCTACGGTGGTAGATAAAAAGTTATAAATATAAATAACGGCGAGCAGAGCGAGCGGAATTTTGGATTTTGATGAAAAATTAGGAACACTAAAAAGATCCGCAACCTTTTTTGAAATTGGTGAGGTATGACAAGGAAGCTAAGATAATGAGCTAAGATTTTTTTGAAACGGTTAAAAAAAGGAGGACAACGACCCTATAGAATCGAATTTTCATCCCATCTATTCGAACAAAATGGGTCATTCTTGCGCACGTACCTATGACTGTGATGAAATGACTTCTGAATTGGGAAAACTATACCTAGGTATAATGAAAAAGTTTGAACGCAATTCGCTTAATGAAAAAAGCGCGCCTGCCGACGACGCGGCAATGGGCGTTTTTCCATTAGCCAGCCCGGCACCGGCACGGCACCGGTATGGCCGTGCATCGGCACCGGCGCCGGAGTTTCGTTTTTCCACTGCACCGGTGTCGATGCCGGTTTACGCGCGGTGAGTGGCGTCCTCCTACCCGTCCCGCGCACTCACACACGCACACGGCTACAATTCATATACAATACACATGCAATTTTGCCGGGCCGGCACGGGTGGGAAGCTTGCTACCCCGGCGACGGCGACGGCGCCGGTAGGACTCAATGCCGGGCCGGCGCCGGCGCCGTTAAGTCAAAAAGCGAGTCATACATTTTCATACATTTCTGCTTCCCCGGCACCGCACGGCGTCGGCGCCGCCGTCGGCGCCGGTGTCGGGCCGGATAATGGAAAAACGCCCATTGGATAACCAAATGTCAAAAAATACGCGGGAACTTCTTATTCGTATTATATTAGGTAGGTACTTTATATCAGAAGATCACAGACAATTTTAATTTGATTCACACAAATTGAATAAGAGAAAAGTTCTAGCGGTGAAAGTAAAATATTAGCACCAGAATGAAGGTTAATATTTGTCACTACTAAAAGCATCTCTTATTTATTTTGCCACACGTTACCAAAATTATTTAACCTCGAGCGAAGTACTTTGAATCCCTCGCTCCGCTAGGTACGCTTACGCTTCTTCGCTCTGGATTCAAAAAAATCGCTCTCGCCCTAAATATATTATTTTGGTCCCTTGCGACACAATCTAGGTACTTACCTACCTACCATTTTTTGAGCTTGGTATCCGAGGCGGGCCGCCCAGCCGTAGGTACTTCATCCATAATTTCGCATTTATAATATTAAGTGAGACTATTTATATCGATCAAGGGTAAAATACTTTTCATCCTTGAAAAATCTCAAAAGGGTATTTTATACCAATTTAGGCTACACCTAACAAATATTATTACTAGTCTGTTTTACTTCGTTTTAACAACTAGCGCCATCTAGTACGAAACTGAGCAGGATCAAATTGTACTTTGACTTCATTTTACTATCTTTTTAGCGAGTAAGTATGACAAGTAAGAAATCTAAGCCGAAGCACAAAATCGACCGATAATTTTTATCAATCCATTGATTTCCTATCGCTGATCACCACGTAGACTATTTAATAAAAATATAAAACAGCAGTGGCATCGTCTGTGATTTTATTTGCTTCTATCACTTCTGTGTGCACAGATCCAAACATCAAAATGGCTTTCTTGAACAAGGAATACACACTGGCCTCCCAAACCAACTTCGATGGTTTCTTGAAATCTGTCGGTGAGTATTTTTTGCATTTCTTTTTGTGTGATCATTTAAATATTCTACGTCTATTAGGATTAGTACCCAATAGGGCTCACTGACTTTCAATCTAACTACCTAGGTACTGACCTACTTAAAATATTACTGAACCTGTTAGCTACCTTTGATTTGATCGTGGCGCAGCAGGCGAAAGTCCGCGGCGCGACGTAGGTGGTTGTGGGTTCGATTCTCGCCTCGGGATAAATGTTTGTACGTTCTACAGAAGTTTGTTCAAGGTGTTTTTATGTTTAACTAGGCTATATTTATTAGCGAACTACTTTATGCCTGCGGCTTCGCACGCGTTGTTTCTATGGAAACGTTAAAAGGTGATTTCTATCCCATGGGAACTGATTTATGGGATAAAAAGTATATTTGATTCCAGGATTAGAATTACCTGTATGCAAAATTTCAGCCCGATCAGTTCAGTAGTTTTGGCGCGAAGAGGTAACAAACGTCCATCCATTCATCTATCCATCCAAACTTTCGCATTTATAATAATTAGTGTGATAAAAAATATCTATGCAGTAATTATATCAGTTATCTAGTAAGTACCCATAACACACATTATGTGTCACACGCTCTGTGTAGTCTAGCTTGGGGCTTTCGGGCTAGATGACACTGTGTAACAGATCCAGCATTAAAAAAATGCCTGTGTAGGTATGTACCTGCTAGTTAATAAGGGGATTCTTCAAATTAACTACTAACTACCAACTATGATAGATTCTGCCAAAATAATAAATAAATAATGCTGGACCATTATCTAGCCCCAAGCTAAGCAGAGCTTGTGTTATGGGTACTAGATAACTGAACTGATATAAGTACATAATACAATAAACTACATAGATAGATATTTTTTTTATACATAGAAAAACATCCTGAACAAATATCTGCAGATCGTACAAATGTTTGTCCAGAGGCGGGAATCGAACCCGCAACCTCCTGCGTCGCAGGAGGACCTCGCCACAGAAGTCGTCGCTATAATTTGTGTTTTTGTTTTTAGATACCTATGTATTTTTAAAGTACCTTACGACCTAGCAAGCAGATGTCTTTAGACCCGCATTTAAAAAAATTGCTGTCATCGATCGATGCTCGACTAACGATTTTCTATGGCAAAATCATTACTCAAGTATAGATCAATGACCGAGCAGTTTCATATGGTCCTTAGACACGATCCTAGACGTAACGCATTGGAAAACTATGTACCTATCTATGGGCCTCAGACACGATCCTAGACATAACGCATTGGAAAACTATGTACCTACCTAAATACCTGTTAGGTACAAATAGAATTGAATGAGAATCTTATGCCTGTGTTTCACATCAGGTCTCCCTGAGGATGCGATCGCCAAGTACATATCGTCCAAGGCCACCTCCAAGCTGACCAAGGACGGAGACAGCTACACTCATACCTCCTCCGGACCCGAGGGAGTCAGGGCGACCACCTTCAAGTCTGGTGTTGAGTTTGAGGACACTGTCCAGGGTACACCAGTAAGTACCAAGCATTTTGTATAGGTAACGATGTTCACTGTCCAGCCTCGGCGGTGGGACCCGCAAGGGTGCGCCGCCGCCGCCGCCGTTACACGAGTCTGGGAGAGATCATCTTCGCCTTGGGCCATGAAAGTGTTAGTTTAGTTTAGAATGGAAAGATGGACAAAATAATTAGATAGGTAGGCACCCTAAGGTTAATTGAGTCCTTTTAGCTAACTGCAAATTCGTCTTTTTTCTTAGTAAATTACTTTATCAGAAATGACCTACATAGTTTGTCGTTTAATTAAAAAAAAACTAGTTTCTATGAAAGTGAATTTAACTGAAGTGATTCAGGTCGAGTCGTTCATCTTTCTATACAAACGTGGAAGGGTAACTACTACGCTGTTTGATGTTGACCTTCCAAAACTAAGGATAATTTTATCTTGTCATTAGGTATCTGTTTGTATGGGATAGGTACTAAGCATGGAGGCTTATTCCTAGGCAATCGGTAAAACCTACAAAATAAACGGCTACAAACGATGCTGATTATGTCAGATAATACGATAACTATTATAAGATCGATGCATATAAAGTATTTCTGAAAGAAATACTTGTCTTAAATCTGAAGATAGGACCTACGAGTAGGTAATGATGTTAGAAGTAAGCAGGGGGCGTAAGAGTTGCCGAGATATAGGTAGTAGGGCTTGCAATCTCTGTGGTTTTTAATTTATAAAACTCTGGAGTCTCGGACGCAATGAGAGCTTTAACTCCGAGACGAAACTGCCGAAAGTTCCGAACCGAAAGTGAAGAATTTCCGTATTTACAAGACCTTAGACTAGCTTGAAAAATTAGACCAATTTAGAGGTTTCAATGTAGACAAGGTGCTCTAATGATAATTTTGCCTGATTACAGATTAAGACTAAGTACACAGTGGACGGAAACACAGTCACACAGGAGGTGAAGGCTGACAAAGGCTCTGCTACCTTCAAGAGGACCTACAACGGAGACGAACTTGTTGTGGTAAGCATCGAAAAAGTTACCTAGGTACTAATAACAAAGACCTACCAGGCTAACCGTAGATAAATTTTTAAAATCTGATCCTCTTTTGTTTTCCTAATACCTACCTGGATTTGTGACTACGGTCGTCAGAGATAACATCTCTTTTTAATTGTCTTTCTTTTCATACACATATTATGTGTATGAAAAAAAAAGACACACGCGCCAGCTTTTACAAAATGATCTATACTGAAACCACTAACGTTTATTCATTTGGCTTGAAAAATCCTAAGCTCTCAGACATGTCAAATTTTAAACTTTAATTGATTAGCAAACAAATAGTAACTATTTTAACAGAATAATTAGGTACCTATATTCATTAAGAAATGCCTATTGATTCTTTCTACAGTTCAATTTTTTGTCCACTAATGGATGAAGTAACCACTAGCACTAGAATTCTTATTAATTACGCAAAGAATACACAAAGAATCTTTGATTATTCCTTTGTATGTGGTCTAACGTAGGTAATAAGAAGAAAAATAAGGAGTAGGTACTGTCGCTTGCACCGTCGCCGAATGGACGGCTAGACAGACGGTAGCTTAGGCGATAAGATAGCTAATGCAATGTGTGGTGTGGTCAACCTAAGACAGACAAGGGGATAACATTACTTAATCTCTAAACTTGGAATTTACCTCTAATGTATCTTTAAACACTTTAAAACAGTTTACCTAATTGTTTTGCTAATTATGTTTCTCTCGTCTCTATATAGACTAGATAAATACCATTCTTAAAGTTTTTCATTTTGTTTACAGACAATCACCGGCTCAGCATTCGATGGAACTGCCACAAGAACATACAAAGCTTAATTTTATGTTTTTTCTTAGGTATTTATTAAATTTTTTAATGTAAATAACAAAGTTTTGTTTTATTCATCTACTAGACATGACCATAGTATAGTAAATCGTAGTAGGTAGTATAGTCTATTAAAGACATATAGCAACAGTAATTACTTATTACCTTATCTGATCTATTACTTACATAAATACCTACATATAAAAACTAAATATCCACATTTAGTTGATAAAATGATAACACACACCTACATGCACCTACATAGATAAAAGATTAGAAATGATTGCCAAATGAAAATTGATAAAAGCTGTTGAAAAAGGGTGAGGCACATTATGTCATGGAAAAACCTGAAAAACTGATGGCTTCATGATGATAAGATATTAATATGAAGTTATAAATATTATCTTAAATGATGACTCACTGGATTATGTATCTATCTATGTGATATCTATCTGTATAGAATTTGTACTCCAATAAATATAAATACAGGTTGATTCTTAATTTCAGTTAGCCTTAGCATTTTGATAGTAGTGGCATACAGGGTTCAAATTAAGATGATTGTAACCAAAGAACAACACAAATAATGTAACTATATAGGCAATAAATCAAAACTTTCCATCACTAGGAGCACAAGTGTATGGTGAAGACATTGCTGTAAAGACATTGCCGAGAACACATTAGGTATTCACTGATTAAAACATGTTTTAATGAAGCAGTGTCCACTTTTCACCTCTGGGTTAAGCTTAGACCAACATGATAGAACCAAGAACTGTCTACATTACAACTAAGTTAAGATCACAGATTAAGCACTTAGGGTTGTCAGACAACAGCTCTATGCGAGCAGTTCGATTACACCACCAGCAAGCTAGATACTCATTATTTTCAATAGGAGTAAATGTCAGCGAACAGAACATGTTCAGATGGTTATTACTACAAGTGAAACCTTGTAATTGTTCATCACAGCCTTGACAAGTGTACTCAAAAACCATATCACTCAGTTCTGATGTGTCTATACTGAGAATATCCCTCAACGTTCTACTGTTCTTCTGACAGTAATGGTCTAGAAAATTGAAAGATCCTATGAATATTTCCTTCTCAAATCCATAGAGCTGGCCTTCAGCTAGACGTTTCTCATTGAATTTCCTGAATTGACTCTCTGCATGGATGACCTGTATTTCTTCTTTGATCGTGTCAATAGATTCTTCAGGTATGTTTTCTAGTGGATGGATTTTAGATATACTTCTCAGATTTCTGTAGAATGTGATGAAAATAAGATAAAGTTTCAGGTAGTAGATATTATTGCAACCTTCGTCATATAGGTCACTGTAGGTAATAGATGGTGGTTCTTTCTGTTTCATGCATTTGTACCGCAGCAGTTCTACAACATCCCAGTAATTTGTCAGCTTACATGTTGGGTTTTCCAGAAGTAAACTCACTAATGACTCAAGCTTTTGCAGCGTAGTTGCAAACACAACATTGACTTTAATTGAATCTTTCCTAAATGTCACCTTCCTGTCCACTGTCACCATTGTACAAAGTACACCATTTTCTGAGAAGCTCATACTGTACAGTTCAGCAGTTGGATTGCTATCTTTAAATTCTACTAGTAGTATGTTAACATCAAACTTCCCATCTTGCATTGTGATCACAACTTTGTAAACCTGAGAATTTACTGTGGTAAGGTAAATTTCATCTCTTGAGTTGGTGATGCATGTGATTCGGTGATCATTTATGTTGTGAACAAACTGCCCGCACACTTTAAAATCCTTATCAATCATCAGCATCAGAACATGCCTGTGTTTATTGCAAATAAGTATTATCTTGTCGCTTATTGTAATAAGCTGCATGTGTCTTGATATCATAAGGTCTTTGTCTTCCCAAATCATATGCGAGCTTAGATTCTCTACTTTATTGTCAGTTATTGTACACTGATATAATATTATCTGACCATATATATTTGAACACATTAGAATGAATTTGCCCTCTGGTAATGACATCCATTTCATAGCAAGGATTTCACCTACTCTGTTCTTCATTGATCCTTGAGAGTCTGCGGTGATACCAGCATCACTGTGCTGAACGAGCCAGAATCTTATGGTTTCATTTTTCTGAGCGGTGGCAAGGTAGCAGCATTTATCACCCACTAAACTTGGGGCCCAGCACAATGCAGTTGAAGCCAGTGTATGAACTATCCCTTTTAGTTCTACAAATTCTCTTGGCTGCCGTAGACTAGCATTTGCCAATGATGAACTAATTTCAAGCTTATGTATCCACTTGCCATGGTTGGTTATGTACAGGTCTACCACACCAATATTGTTCATCACGGCAAGTGCTGACTCTTCATTTGGCAGGAGACCGTGTGGAGACCATTCGAAGGCCACGATACTAATCATTTCCTCAACCAGTTGAGGGTTGTGAGGCCACATAGTTTGATCCAAAATCATTTCGGTGTAGTCGATGTTTCTCATTGAACTGTTTATTACCTTGTCCGTGAACAGTTTGGATGGTGTCTCGGATTTTCTTGTGGGCAAGAAACTTTGTATACAGTTGATTCTTTTGTCTAAACTCGCGCTATTGTGTGTAAGTTGAAAGAAATGAAGACCTTTTGGTGTTCTCACGGCTAACGTTGAATTGTGCCATAAACATGTTCCCTCTTCATTTTTATTTATATTAATTAGATAATTTGATATTTCGTAGAGCGTTTCTCGTCCTAAATTTTCTGTTTCACACATTTTGCAGGCATTTAAACTGCAATGCAATGCAAGGTTTGTTTTTGTTTTGGAAAAAGTGAAGTGACAAACCTTTGGTCACAGATTATCATCATCAGGGGTCTTCAACATTTCGTTTAGTGAAATGCGGATAAGAATCGAACTTAAGTTTTTTCTGCTGGCTTCAACGTCGAGTGAGACTTCACTCGAGTCATGTGTCTTCGCTTTGAAAGACCTGGTCTCTCATAAGCTGTTCGTTAGCCGACTGGCTGCGATGGTCTTCTTGAGTGAGAGCGTCATTGGGGAGTTCCAGCAGCTCCCGGGGAAGTGGTCACCAGGAGAGTTTTGCATCTGGCGGTCTTGAGTGCAGGGGAGCAAGTCCGTTAAGGTTAGCGTGGCGGGAGTTGTCCGCACGATCGTACATTTTGCGCGCCAGGTTTACCACAAACTCCTTTATTGAGGGTGTTTGCAGGTCACGTGCGATAACCGTGTTTCGCACGTATCGGCCCGCGCCTGTACAGACTCTAAGAGCTATAGTTTGTTGGGCTTGAATCCTCTTCTGGTTGGTTCTCGAGCACAGGGCATACCACGCCGCGGCGTGGTATGCCCTGTATGCATACGCAGCACCGGCGCGTCGGTGCTGCGTATGTAAGGCGTGAGCGGATGTAGGTTTTGTACACCCCGATCTTCGTACGCAGCGGCAGTTTCGATGTTAGGACAGGTCGAAGCATGGCTCGGGCAGCGCGTGTTTGCCTTAACGCGCGCTCCACCTGTGCGGTCATCGTCAACGATCTGTCTATATTTATGCCTAGGTATCGGACTGAGGTTTGCCAGTCTAAGGCTTGTCCTCGCAGTTCCAGTGGTGGTAGGACAGTGCGCTGTCGTGTGACGAGCAGCGCTGCCGTTTTTCCAGCGTTGACTGCAATTCGCCATCTATCAAGCCAGGCTGGGAGAAGGTTTAGCAGTCGCTGCATCTTGCTAGCGGCTGTGGCTGGGTTTGGTGAGGAAGCAAAGTAGGCGCTATCGTCAGCGTAGAGCGCTAGTGTGACATCATCTTCTCCAGGTGAGAGTTGATCTTCCAGAGTCGGTATATCATTTGTATAGAGTGCGTACAGTACTGGAGATAAGCAACTCCTTTGGGGTACTCCAGCTACGATTTTTCGAGGTTGCGATGTTCTTTCTTCAACTGCTACGTAGAAGCTTCGTCCACGGAGAAAAGATGCAACAACTTGGATGATGGCGGCCGGTGTGGGAGAGGCGATCAGCTTAAGAATTAGACCAGGGTGCCATACTCGGTCGAACGCCTTTTCCACGTCTAGGAAAATCCCAACTGTGGAGCAGTTGCTGTTCAATTGGTGGGCTAGATGATGCAGAATCCGTGTGAGTTGGAGAGTTGTAGAGTGCTGGCTACGGAAACCAAACTGCTCTGCTCTGGGTTCTATATGTGGTACTAACCGACGAAGTAGAAGGCGCTCGAAGAGTTTGGCAGTCGTCGCAAGCAGCGTAATTGGTCTGTAGCTGGCGGGGTATCGCCGATCTTTTCCAGGTTTCGGGAGTACGATGACTTTTACCACCTTCCAGATGTCAGGGAAGTGGCCGGTGCGCAAGATGGCGTTAAAGAGCATGGTAAGGGCGGCCACGCCTCTTCGTGGTAGGTGACGAAGAGCGGTGTTTGTAAGGCCATCGTCTCCTGGAGCTTTTCGTTTTGGCAGACGGAGTATCGTTCTACGTACTTCAGCTGGAGAGATGAACTCTCCTCCACTGAGTGTCGGTGTCGGCCGCGCGAAGAAGTCACTTACTGTAGTCTCGATGGTGGCATAGTGAGCAAGGAGTTCCTCAGTGGCGTTAACTGGTATGGGGTGTGGTGAAAATTGCGTCTCCAGATGATTTGCCAGAATTTCGGCACGGTCGCCTGGCGCAAATTTTCGTTGACCTTGTTCGTTTAGAAGTGGGTATGTTGGGGTTGGCGCATTGGTCAGCTGTCTATTGAGAGCGTGCAAACTAGTCTCTTTTTCCGCTGCCTCGTCAATCCTCGTGTCCCAAGTTTGTCCTCGCCAGGTATCCACTGCTTCTGCTACTTTTACTTTCACAGATTAGTGCTTTGGTGCTTTCCGATTCCGAATTACAAATACAGCGCCCCGTTACAACACTGACTGACTGACTGACACGTCTGACACTGACTGACTGACTGAACCAGTGTTGCCGGCAGTCAAAATGAAAAAGCTCCGATCCGAACGCCAAAATGGTCCGAAACATGACAAAAAGATCCATTTTACAAAGTTTGTGTAAAAAAAATTGGTTGTCTGTAAAGTCGGTTTCCTGACGATAGTTGAACGTGACAACGCAGACGCATCGCTCACTCAAGTAGGAGAGAGACGGATGTCGAGCGCTCTCGCTTGCACTTCAAGCCTTACATGGAACGCCTCAGAGCGAGGTAACGCCGCATGACGAGGTAACGCCGCATGACGTCATGTTTTTTCGTGCGTGCAGCCGGCTCTATCAAATTATACGACGTTGTTACGTCAAAAATTACTTGTCGTAACGGGGATATTAAGTCTTCCCTAGAGATTTTATGTTGCTTCATCTTGATGAACTTTAGTAAACTTCGCTTATTTTTGACGTGACAACGTCTTATAATTCGATAGAGCCGGCTGCACGCACGAAAAAACATGACGTCATGCGGCGTTTCCTCATGCGGCGTTACCTCGCTCTTTTCTTAAGACGTTGTCACGTTCAACTATCGTCAGTAAACCGACTTTACAGACAACCAATTTTTTAAAATACATTTTATTTTTACAACATTTTTAAATATAGATAGGTACCTACTTATCTGAAAATATAATAACAAGGTAGGTATTGAAAAGGTTGAAATACTGAGATAAAAAAATATTAAATAAATGTCCTACACTCAAATACATTCATGTAGAGCAGACGAAGCGCCCAACTCTGTCGCCACGCCACGCGTGACGCGAGTGAAGGAAAACGTCCAATTCAGAAACTGAAGTCTGTTATCATATCAAATCAAATCAATCTGTCTGATTCCCTACGTCACGCAATGAGGGCTTTTCGGATGACGCTGTATGAAACTCAAGTGTCAAAAATCTGCCAAAAAACGAGAGAAATTGAACTGTCACTGCCGTTAATACCTTCTCTTCTCTGCCCCTGTGTCATTGCGGTGCGTTGTATGTTTGCGATTTTGGTGAGACGAGAAGGTGTAGAGAAAAAGAACTCTACGTTCTTCGATTCTCTGACCCTCGCTCACCCACTGGACCTCGATTCCTCGCTTTTCTGATTGACCCTCACTCTCCCACTGGACTGGACCTCGATTCTTTTCGAACTACTTTGGACTACGCGTAGGTAATTTGGACTCTGCCTACCATGAGCAAAGATCACTTCGAAGAAGACTTCGCGCTGGTGCAGTCCGTCTGATGTCAACCTTACATGATGTACCTACTATTTTGAATGTACTATTTGAATTAATTCTGGGTAGGAACTTAATTAAGAACTCTAAATTGAGAAGTCTTTTTTTTTGACGATTATTTTCTTAATCTATTGATAGATTCGTATATCGTCATACCGTATAAAGGGATGCATCAGTGTTGCCACGGGCCCATGCACAGAATATAAACAGATGTCTGGCAAGCGTGTTCCAAGAGCAAGACCCTATATTTAATCTGAGAGCAAGACAAAGTACACGAGGTGGTGGGGGGAAGGTGTTGCCATGTAATTTTGTTACCCCGATTTTAGCTTCTTTACTTCATGGATTGAATTTGCGATTAACAAGTTCAAAAATTTAGGAATTCAAATTCAGAACAGGGAATTCCGCAAAACCTTTGTGTACCTTTCTATTCTAGTAGGTAATAATTATACAAGGCGGGCGTTCCACGGCCATGCCACGTGCAAAGAAGTATCTCACTGAAAGTAGACTTCATTTTAAATTTAAAAACAATTTAAACTGCTTTCAAACATTCTTATATAATCGCCTGTCTGAACCGAAAATCGAAGAATTATTTTTCCAAACAACATAGCATCTTGAATAAAAGGAAGACCATGAAATTTTAAATTTATTAGTAATAATTACGTTTTGTTTACAATTTATTTAATGTGGTCTTCCTTTTATATAAGATGCTATGTTATCTGGAAAAAATAATCCTTATGATTGAGCCTTTTGATCGCCTGTTTTTTTATTTGGCGGGCTCAATTCCCGGTTCTGACTGGCGATTATTCAAAATCTTTGAATGTTTATTTTTGTAATTTTGTTTATGTCTTCTTTCTGTTAAATTTTCTATTTACAACATTTAACAACTTAACTGTCCGCATACAATGAAATATACAACTACCCAACGTTTATCATTTTTTATTTTCTGATGGATTTTTCATTCAAATTATACGAAAAAAAAATCAACGAAAATTATTGTTTTTATTATGATTATTTTCTTGTTTTTTGACTCGTTTTGACTCATGGACGTGAGATAAACAAAAACAATTGCATCAACAAATGAGTCACAGATGACTCATTCGTTCATTGTGAGTCATAATGTGTGTGACTCATTGGACAGTTAAGTTGAAAAGCTACTTTTCCTCCACGTGGCATGGCCGTGGAACGCCCTGTATAAGAATGGTTTATGCACTTAAACCATTCAAGTGGTGGTTTTTGGTCCTTCTTTTTGTTACAGCCTGTAAGTATAAATTCTCACTAACGACTTAATTAATGTAATTACCCTGTTGTGATTGTAACAGAACAAATAACAACACTTGGACCCTTATTTTGTGTAATTGGTTAAATTGAATCGTTCTAGGAATAAATAAAAAAATGTGTACTTAAAATAAGTACGTTTGCAGGAATGGGTACACATTTAATTGAGGTAGGCATAGAAGTAAAACAACGTTTAGTTGGGTATAATTTTTTATGTGTAGGCACTTATTACGAGATAATAATATGAGTAGTCTAAAATTATTTTAGAGACTAGAATATAGAAAAATAATGTAGTTTCTAAAAAAAAAAAAAAAAAACTGTCAGCTAGCCTACTTATTTTTGCTTGAATTTTTCAGAAAGAGTTTTTCTACGGCTTTTGAGGAGCTTTCGAGCTCCAGGGCCGGCGGTTCACCACCTAGCGCGCATCAGGTATTGTTTTCCAGGCCGGGGACAAACTCAGCGCAACATAAATTGAAAAGGTGGATCCTCTCTTTGTAGTTTGTTTACGTTGGTTTTGACAGAAGCTTATTCTTTGTTATTTTTCTGTCTACAGTAAGGAGGGCGTTTGCCGTGGAGCCCGGGCTACCACGCGTGCGCCAACCGCTGTCATCCCGCTAGTTTATTTAGATTTGTAAGAATTTTATTTACATTTGTAAGTTTTATTTACTGTGATAATGCAATGCACGCAACCGGTGATTGCAATTAGGAATGTGACGGAGACCCATCCCATCGTGTCTGTGCAGCCTCTTTTAGAGTGCACACAATGTCCCCGGGCTCGCTTTTTCAAGGGACAGAGAGGCCTCAAAATCCACCAAAGCAGAATCCATAAGGATCCCAATATCCCGCTGTCTGCTCCGGTTGCAGTAGCGGTAGATGATTTGACGCAAAATTCGGATTATACGGCCGATACACGCCCTTTTTGGAAAGTTCTAAGTGAGTACAAAGCTACAACTCCTATTTTTAAACGAATTCCTCGAGGTGCCCGCATCTCTGTCGCTTCCGCTCTCTCAGAGGCCATTAGGAATGCTGTATCAAAAAACACCAAGCGAGCTTGGGAGCATTTATTAGTTTTCCCTTACAACGTACTTCATGTCAAAAAAGATACGGCCAACAAATCATCAATCACGGTTAGAATAAAACAAAATTGTGTTAGGTACACTGCACGCGAAGGACAGCCTATTTCAATTGTTGATCAGGACACACAACAAAATTCGAAATCTAATCAACCATTGGCTGAGTCTACTATATACAGACTTGTAGAGAGTAAACTCAGTGATGGTGATATTAAAGGTGCCTCTCGCATTATGTTTTCAAATGACACGATGGCACCAAATGACGATGCTACCCTCATATCTCTTGAGAGTAAGCATCCATCCGCAGGGGCCAATATTCAACTCCCCGATCCACCGGAAGAGAGTGATGTCGCCGTGGACACGACCAGCGAGGATGTGCTTAAAGCTGTCACATCATTTCAGAGTGGCTCTGCCGGCGGCCTGGATGCTGTGACTCCACAGCATCTAAAAGATCTTCTATCTGGCGGGTCTGGCCATGCAGGTGAAGTCCTTCTGAAAGATTTGACATCTTTGATCAACCTGATGTTGTCAGGCCGAGTCAATAGCGAGATCACAGAACTCCTTTACGGTGCGAATCTTTGTGCACTCAAAAAGAAGGATGGCGGAATAAGACCCATAGCCGTGGGCACCACCTACCGCCGCCTCGCAGCTAAAGTCTGCTGTCGGAAAGAAGCCGACTATCTAGGCGACTATTTCCGACCAATTCAGCTAGGCTTTGGTTCGCGAGGTGGATGTGAGGCCGCAGTACATTCCCTTCGTACATTTTTAGACCAAAATTATGGGGAGGTAATTCTGAAGGTAGACGTTAAAAACGCCTTCAATTCCGTAGACAGGGGCGCCTTGCTAAAAGAAATTAAAGACAAAATTCCAGAAATTTACCCATTTCTTTGGCAATGTTACGGTTCGCCATCAAAATTAATATACAGCAATAAAGTCATTTCGTCCGCTGTTGGCTGTCAGCAGGGCGACCCTCTTGGTCCGGCCATATTTAGCCTTGCCATCCAACCCATAATTCAACGTCTCCAATCCAAGCTTAATGTTTGGTATTTGGATGATGGAACATTAGGTGGAGAAGTGAACGCAGTTTTTGATGATCTAAAAATCATCACAGACGAATTTCGACAAATAGGTTTGGAATTAAATTTTTCAAAGTGTGAGCTTTTTATTTCGGACTCTTGTGTAGACAAAAACAATATCATTGAGAAATTCAATACATTAGTCCCCAACATTACAGTTGTTGATAAATGTTCACTTCGACTCCTTGGTTCACCAATTCTTGATGAGTCTTTTCAGTCATTTGTAGATGAGAAAATTCAAAATTTCCACAAAAATTCGGACAGACTGCTCAAAATTAATAGTCATATGGCTTTTACAATTATTCGGTTCTGTCTATTTGTACCTAAATTTACGTATTCTTTGAGATGTAGTCAAATGTGGAAACACAGCGAGCTCTTGGAAGGCTTAGACAACATAATAAAGAATACATTATCATCGGTTTTGAATATCGATTTAGATGACAAGGCATGGTCGCAGGCCTCCCTGCCTGTCAAATTGGGAGGCTTAGGTATACGCAAAATTTCAAGTGTAGCCCTACCAGCGTTCTTGTCTTCTGTCTACAGCACTAGTTCTTTAGTTGAAAAAATTTTAAATCATTCTCTTTTGGTCCCACCTGGAATGTCATTGAAAATTTCATTTTTAGACGAAGCTCGAACGGCTTGGCATAGTGCTTGCCCCGATGCTGCTCCCCCAAAATCACTTTTGTCCCAACGGCAATGGGACGAGCCTCTGTGTGAGTTGACACGGAACTGTTTGTTACAAACGTGCTCCAGCTCTGCAGATCGTGCCCGCCTCCTGGCCGTTTCTAAATGGGAGTCAGGACATTGGTTGCAAGCATTTCCTTCATATAACACTGGTACTTTATTGGATCCCGTAACTTTCCGTATCGCAACATGTCTCCGGTTGGGTGCAAGGTGTTGCGCGCCTCATCAATGCCAGTGCGGTACTGCTGTCGAACAGCTTGGTCATCACGGATTATCGTGCACTAGGGCCGCTGGTCGGATATCTCGCCACGCTAGCCTTAACGACATCATCCGGCGGGCCTTTGTCACCGTTAACGTACCAGCTATTCTCGAACCGAATGGTCTGTTGCGTGACGATGGTAAGAGGCCCGACGGTATGACACTAGTCCCATGGGAGTTGGGGAGGCCCATTGTGTGGGACGCTACATGCGTCGACACACTTGCGCCTTCCCATCTTCCGAGGACATCCGTGAGGGCGGGTGCGGCGGCAGATTTGGCCGAAGATCTCAAGAGGCGCAAATATGCAGGTCTCGACAGAGCCTACACATTTGCTCCCCTTGGAGTCGAGACCCTAGGTCCGTGGGGTACCGAGGCTCTTCGGGTTTTCAAAAAACTATCTGAGCGTCTGGTCGAAGCGACGCGTGACCCGAGAGCTGGTGAATATCTGGCACAGCGTATCAGCATTGCCATACAGCGTGGCAATGCAGCCAGCGTCTTGGGGACGCTTCCGACTGGTGTTGATATGGATCAGTTGAGCTATCTGTAGACTGTTTGCAACAGTCGGCAGTTAGCTCAATTGTTTCAATTGTAAATACTAGTATAATTTTCTTTGTGAATAAATGTCTCAATGTAGTTTCTTAAATTTATATTTTTGTTTAGAAATAAATTCTTACTCGTCAACCTATTAGTCGAAGACTTCGAAATTACACTTTTGCTAATTAATTTAATCTAACGCTTTAGATATTGCTAAGATAACCATTAATTCGAGATTTAATAAGTGTATTGAATTAGACTTCAGATTAAAAGTGCACAGAAGACAAACTTAAATGCCACTTTTATACTACAATATTATTACCTAAATCACTGCCTAATTAGTCAAATATTTATGGTCTGTTATTTATCATATAACACTAATATTATAAATGCGAAAGTTTGGTTGGGATGGCTGGGATGGATGTGATGGATGGATGGATGTTTGTTACCTCTTTTCGCGAAAACTACTTAACGGATCGGGCTGAAATTTTGCATACAGGTAATTCTTATCCTGAAATTAAACATTAGCTACTTTTTATCCTATAAATCATTTCGCATGGGATAGAAATCAACTTTAAACTTTAAACATAGAAACAAAGCGTGCGAAGCTGCGGGCGTAAACTAGTAATAAATAAATTTGATTGGTAGAAATTCGGCAAAAAATTTGATTGGTAGGTAGACTAAAGACAGAGAGACTCTGTTTGAGATAAACTTTCTCTGAGTCTCAAACAGACTTTCACCCACTGTGGCACAGAATCATTATGTGATTTATGGGTGATTTATGGATGATTTATGGGATAAAAGGTAGCCTATGTTTGATTCTAGGCTTAGAGCTACAGCGGTGCAAAATTTCAGCTCAATCTGTTCAGTAGTTTTGGCGTGAAGACGTAACAAACATCCATACATCTATCCATCCAAACTTTTGCATTTATAATATTAGTGTGATTTATTTTACTTACTAGCCTTTGAACAGCATAAGGGAACAGATAAGTTCGCTGTTTCTCTTGTATCAATAGATTTTCATGAAAATGTTTGCTACTTTATTCTTGAAGATTGGGAACCCAAAATGGGTTTCCAATCTTTGCGACCCGTGGCTTCTATCCGAAGCAGACGTAGGTCGTTGTTTTCAGGAAATCTGTCACAAATAAAAACATTTTATGATATTGATAGACACTGTTGGTATTCAAAAATATTTCAATGCGCCATTTGGGGAATTTTATTGTCGAGTGCAGGCAGCCCTAAATTTCCGTTATGTTTTACGTTTAAAATTATGTTTTACGTTCATTTGAAATAGTCTACTATTTAAAATGAACGTAAAACATAATTTTTGACCCTTGTCTGTATGTAGGTATGGAAATCTAAGAAGTAAATGTTGAACCTTTTTATAGGTATTCAAAAGAACTTGTAGGTACTTACGAGTGGAATGATAATTTCGGCACATTTGCTTCACCGTCACATACACATCCGAAAACACTGCACTGCACCGCACCATCGTTGCTTCTAGTTTTTATTGTTATTAGGTGCGGGGACGTCCACAGAAACACTATAGGTAATAACACATTTACTTAAGGCGCTACCCCGACCCAAATCAGCGCCACCACCTATTTTATTAAATTATTATGTAAAACGAAGGAATTTTAAAAAATCAATCGGCCAGTTTGTGCCTTCTATCATAAGCTTTTTTTTAATGCCCCTGTAAAAGTTTTATTTTGTATACTTAAGGCAGAGATGCGAAGTTGCTCTTTTTGGCCACCATGGTGGGAAAAAAGAGCAACTTCGCATCTCTTCCTAAACTATACAAACTAAAACATTTGTAGAGGCATGAAAAATAAGCTTATGATAGGAAGCAAAAACTGGCCAATCAATTTTTTGAAATTCCTTCGTTTGACATAATAATTTAATAAAATACGTGGTGGCGCTGATTTGGGTCGGGGTAGCGCCTTAAGGGCCATTCATTTATTTATTACGTAAGACGAATTTCGCTAGTTTTTGACCCCCTCCACCCATACCCCCTGTTTAATATTTATAAGAGCTCATACACACGAGCGGCACGATGTCGACGGCAGATGCAACTTCAGCCGTCGACACCCGTCAACGGCAGCCGCCGACGCGTCGACGGCTGCCGTTGACTTGTCAACATCGAAGCTCTGCGGCAGCCATCGTCGACTCTCTTTGTACAGGAGCCAGTTGCAAAATGAATTCCGAAGAAGAAACACTGTTATTGCTTTTACTCCGTCGACGTTTTTTTCAATTAAGGATTTATTTTGGAAATCACTCACAATATCTTCACACACAGCCGCCCATGCTCTGTTTTTAATTGTTTTGTTACTGTACTCTTGTAGTTTATAATTCCAAATACAAGCATTTTTCTTTACTGCTACAATCAGCAATTCCACATCAATATTCTCACTGGAGCTCATTTTACAAAACCGCGACGCGTGCGCACTCCTGGACTATGTGCAGTCCACTGACAAAATGGCGGACGCGGCACGCTACAAACACAAACAACTGCAAGCGACGCTATTGGTCGACGGCTGCCGTCGACGCGTCGGCGGCTGCCGTTGACGGGTGTCGACGGCTGAAGTTGCATCTGCCGTCGACATCGTGCCGCTCGTGTGTATGAGCTCTTACGTAAGAATCCAAAGGAAAAAATGAATACACGTTTGGTTTGTTTTAATGTTTATTTTTCAAAGTAGGTAACAATTTTTAGAAATGTTTATTTGTACTTACAAAGGTAGGTACCTACTAATAATTTTTAAATAGCAATAACACAAGCGGGGAGTTCCCGGGAGGCGCAGTGCGACTAGTGCGAGTGGCGCGGGTCCGTTGTTGCCATGGAAATGGAAATCGTTTACCTATAGGTACGCATCCGAGCGAATCTCGGCACTCGCGCGGTTGTCCGCGCTTTTTCAAAGTATAATTTTAACTTTGCGCAATCTTACGTAAGAACTATCGAGATCCCACCCCCTCCTTACGAATAGGAATAAAAAAAATATTACCTACAGGCGCCAAATCAGAGGATGTGGAATCTATAAG
Organism: Eupithecia subfuscata; assembly: GCA_963564075.1. Lineage (NCBI taxonomy): Eukaryota > Metazoa > Arthropoda > Insecta > Lepidoptera > Geometridae > Eupithecia > Eupithecia subfuscata. Next base: position 5,793,999 of record OY751117.1, on the reverse strand, counting down.
GCTGTTATTTCGGTAGTGTTATAAAAGTTAAAATATTTTATCCGAAATTTCCCGGGAAATGATTTTGGATTTCCCGGTTCTTAAATCGGCCAAAATATTCGGGAATTCCCGGGAATTTCGGGAACGAGAATTCCCGGGACTAAACCCATTAGGGTAGCTATTAAGCTACAGCCTTACATTTACAATTTCTTGACATTTCGTGGCGTTACTATTTCCTAACCATATCCTGACGTACATATTTTTGGCTATGACTCAGATAGCATGCTTTATTACAAACATTGCAGGCAAATGGTTTCTCCTGTGAGTTTTCATATGACACACTAAATTATATTTTTGAATATCACAAACATTGCACATGAGAATTCACACAGATTTCTCTCCTGTGCAGGCGCGGTCCCAGGGGGGGGGTCACGGGGGTCATGACCCCCCCCAAAATCTTAGTTTAGGTACTTAAAAATTGCAACCCACAGCTTGATGATTATATTGTCCTATTTACTTACGTTACATTGATTATGGTTACCAACGGCAGCAAAATAAAAAATCGCGGCTCGCTCCGCTCGCCGATATTAATGTTATTTGAGCTCTGTGTTTTGATTAACACAGAGGCAACGCTCCCAATTGTATTGGTCTGGCTGGTCCGCTATTGTCAGTTCGTATCAATCCAACCACCACAATAAAAAGCACAAAATATAACAAACAATCTGCGAGGTCACTTTGTCAACCAGTATAACAAATTAGTAGACAACAAAATTTTCGCGTTTTGGTCTGGATAACATTTGTTCCTTCTGACTGTGATCCAAAGCTCAAAACCCGCCCCGCTTTAGGTCACTTTGCCAAATTTTCTAAAAAGTTGCCCAAAATCTAACAAAAATCAAAAATTGTCGCAGCTCGCTTAACCTAGCCGGCAACTTTAAACTGTCTGCCTCTGGTCATGGGCTCATCCCTCGTTTGAGGTCAGTTTTCCAAAAACTCCAATCTAACGAAACCACTAAATTATCGCAGCACGCTCTGCTTGCCTCTGATAACATTCTGCTGTTTTGATAAGCTTCTGGCTTGCTCTAGTCCAGGACTCCTCTGGAAAATATCTAATACCAAACAACTCACACGCACAGCCAGATCATAAAAATTTTCGCGGCTCGCTTCGCTCGCCGTTGATTTTATATGGTGTCTGGTCTGTTGTCCGCATATTTGGTTGTTATTCGACAAACTTTAAAATTGTTCTTCACACTAATATTATTAATGTGAAAGTTTGTATGGATAAATGGATGGATGGATGTTTGTTACGTCTTCACACCAAAACTACTGAACAGATTGAGCTAAAATTTTGCATCGGTGTAGCTCTGAGCCTGGAATCAAACATAGGCTACTTTTTATCCCATAAATCAGTTCCCATGGGATAGATATTACCGCTGTTATTTATTTTCTGCACCAGTTTGTGACAACCCGAAAAAGGGAACAAAAATTTCGGCGGCTCGCTCCGCTCGCCGCTACATCTTTTTCGGTGTCTTTTTTGTATTTCTAAATTTTTGTTAATCTCCTTTACTCCGCCCGCCCCGATTTATATTCATAGCTTTATATCTACCACCGCAAAGTATTTAAAATTTTCGGGGCAGGTTTCGCTCACTCTGGCTTACTTTTCCCCAAACATCAGAAAAAATCTCCAACATTTTTGAGGTTCGTTTTGCTCGCCATTACTTATACTTCCTATTGTTGGGTTGGGAGTTGGGGGAAGGGATGTCCTGTTTGCGGCCAATATGCAAAACACTGCATTTTGCGGCTCGCTCCGCTCGCCGATAGTATTTTGTCCTTCTCTGTTTTTGGTCCAGTGCTTGACACTTGTTTAACATCATTTTGCTCGGGTAGTTACCCGAAAAAGTAACAAAAATTTCGGCGGCTCGCTCCGCTCGCCGTTACATTTTATTCCATGTCTTTTTGTATTTTAAATTTTTTGTTGATGCCCTTGTTCCGCTCGCCCCTATTTATATTCATAGCTTTATATCTACTACCGCAAAGTCTAGTCTGGACCTACTCTTGCTTACTTTTGCCCAAACTTCAGAAAACATCTCAAAAATTTCGAGGCTCGCTTCGCTCGCTATAACTTATACCTACTATTGTTGGGAGTTGAGTATAAATTTTCCGCGGTTCGCTCCGCTCGCCGATAAAGTTTAGTAATTTTCAGTGGGGTCTGCAACCGCCTACAAGTACATTTGGTGCTACGGCCCGCACCAAGTGTGACCCCCCCCAAAGTCTTGGGCTGCGACCGCGCCTGCTCCTGTGTGAATTCTCATGTGTCGAACTAAAGCACTTTCTCTTAATCCTTTGTCACATACATTGCAGGCAAATGTTTTCTCACCTTCTCTCCTGTGTGAAATTTCATGTGAGTAACTAAATGATGTTTGCGATTAAATTTTTTATCACACACTTTGCAACCAAATGGTTTCTCTCCTGTGTGAATTCTCATGTGTTGAACTAAAACTCGTTTTTGTCTAAATTCTTTGTCACATACATTGCAGGCAAATGGTTTCTCCCCTGTGTGAATTTTCATGTGTTGAACTAAAACTCGTTTTTGTCTAAATTCTTTGTCACATACATTGCAGGCAAATGGTTTGTCTCCTGTGTGAATTCTCATGTGATAAACTAAAATATTTTTTTGTCTAAATTCTTTGTCACATACATTGCAGGGAAATGGTTTCTCTCCTGTGTGAATTGTCATGTGTTTAAGTAAATCACTTTTTTGTCTAAATTATTTGTCACATACATTGCAGGCAAATGGTTTCTGTCCTGTGTGAATTCTCATGTGTTGAACTAAATGACATTTTTGTCTAAATTCTTTGTGACATACAGTGCAGGCAAATGGTTTATCTCCTGTATGAATTCTCATGTGTTGAACTAAATCACTTTTTCGTATAAATTCTTTGTCACATACAGTGCAGGCAAATGGTTTCTCTCCTGTGTGAATTCTCATGTGTTGAACTAAATGACATTTTTGTCTAAATCCTTTGTCACATATATTGCAAGCAAATGGTTTCTCTCCTGTGTGAATTCTCATGTGTTTAACTAAATAACTTTTTCGTATAAATTCTTTGTCACATACAGTGCAGGCAAATGGTTTCTCTCCTGTGTGAATACTCATGTGTTGAACTAAAAATTGTTTACGTCTAAATTCTTTGTCACATACATTGCAGGCAAATGGTTTCTCCCCTGTGTGAACTCTCATGTGTTGAACTAAATCACTTTTTTTTCCAAATTCTTTGCCACATACAGTGCAGGCAAATGCTTTATCTCCTGTGTGAGTTCTCATGTGTTGAACTAAATTATTTTTTTGTCTAAATTCTTTGTCACATATATTGCAGGCAAATGGTTTCTCCCCTGTGTAAACTCTCAGGTGTCCAACAACATGACTGTTAGAAGGAACTTCTTTCACATCATTCTCTCGATTGCTGTTATCTTCTAATGGTAATTGACATTCTGTACCATCTCCAGGGGCAGACTCAACCTCCAGCAATGTATCCTGATCTGTGGTCACCTCTTCTTTTATCTCAATACTAGGTATTGGTTCATCTTTGATAGTTGTACAACCATCAATGGTGTCTAATGGTAATTGACATTCTGTACCATCTCCAGGGGCAGACTCAACCTCCAGCAATGTATCCTGATCTGCGGTCACCTCTTCTTTTATCTCAATACTAGGTATTGGTTCATCTTTGATAGTTGTACAACCATCAATGGTAATAGACTGCACAGTGGTCACAGACAACTGTTGTTTCATTCCTAGCTTGAGCTCTGTTATATAGTCATGAGTAGCCTGAAATAAACAATTTGTTATTCATTATACAAATAATGCAAAAAATATTTAAAACATTAATTGTACTTTTATGCAGTGGATCCAAACAGACTACACCAAAATAAAACCGCCCAAGTGCGTGTCGGAATTGCGCTTCTAGGGCCTATGGAAATAGTAAACTCCAACAAAGGAATAAAGGATTTTTTGTAATGTTAAAATGGTATTTCATTGTTCGTACTTCAAATAATACATTGCTTGTTGCCATGTAGTAGGTCAGCAGTAGAAAAGTTCCCCAAGGGATATGATTTTCTTCCGAGAAACAATACATATTTTTTTGTGAAATGTGTTACTACAAATTTTCAGATTCATCGAAACAACTGACTCGCAGTGCCCTCAGTTATTTTGTGATAATGGCGCATGAAACCGAAATATTAGAAAGCTCAAAACTCAAATCATGGTAAATATCCCGTTGTAAATGACTCAAGTACCTAATAGCAGTTAAAAAAAATGGAGACATATCGGGATTGAATAAACAAAAATTACTGGACTGGATAACAGATATGAAAATGTTTCAATCTTGGTGTCTCCTCTTTCTGCTAGTACTTTGTGTGATTAAACTATTGAACCTACCTTTCATTCCTACCTATACAAACCTTAAAACTGGATAGACTAAAGTGATTATCATCAAAATCAAAACAATCTGATTTAAATCACATAATAATTGGATGTTTTTGATTTTTTTTTTAATAATCTTGATTTTTATTGTACTCTTGTATATCCTTATTAAAAGAAAGATGGCAAAGCCTCCACACAACAGTGAAATCAATGTGCATACGTGTAAACAGGCTTTTAGTAGTATTGATAGCTTAAGGAATTTGTTGGTACCTCAAAACCTTTATCATAAAGATGGCTTAAGATCTTTTCAGATCTGTGAGCCATTTGGGAGAAGGTGTGGCACCTCAGCAGCTTCCAGTAACAAATACGGCATAAAGCTCTCGGCCTTGCATCTTCAGAGTTGAACTGAAAAAGAAAATGCTATTTTGAAACAACAAATTTTAATAGGAACATGATTCTGGCACACCCCCAACACTCAACCATTTCTCCACACAAAAACTGCATCTGCCTGCACACATGTGCTCATGATAACTGTGTTGCGGTACACATAGGGTCACTTCATGAATGTATTGTGCGAGTGGGACAGTTGAGAAATAGCTCAGACATTGACAATTTCACTGCCCACAGTGCACATGTATTGTTCTAGCACTGTTTGTAGCTGCGGTGACAACGCGTCGTCGTTGCGGATTGCATTGCAGAGGCTGGGCAGTGAAAGATTAAGACATCTTGTTTGTATTTTACACTCACAAAAGGTTAAATTAAGGAAATACCAACAAAACACATACCTCTATAAGGATAACAAAACATTTGGAAACACAATGCAAGGATTAGGTATGCTATACCTGCCTGAAATTTGATGGGAAATTAAGACGATGCCAACAAAATCCAAAGGTAGGAAAGTATACCCATTTCTAAGGAAATGTATGTAATTCAAGGATTTTGCTACCTATTATTGTTATTATTGTTGTTCTGGTCGTTTCTATGTTTAATAAAAAATATCTATCTATGTTATGTATTATATTAGGTATATCAGTCATCTAGTACCCTTAACACAAGCTCTGCTTAGCTTAGGGCTAGATGATGTTGTGTGGATTGTTTATTTATTTATTTTTTAATGAAGTAAATAATTTAAAAATGTGTGCTTAGAACAGGGTTGCACCTCATAAAAAAGAAAATACTGAAATACCTATGATATGGTATTTCAGTATTTTCTCGTGTCTTACATTACAAAGGTTAGTAGGTTATTATACCTTTAGTTAGCCGTGAAGCCCTTTTTATGGAAAATTGACCATTAACCAGGATATTTACCTTGCTCTTAGACAATGTTTCGTAGACTTCTAGGAGTTGGTTGTTTTTTATGCAATGCAGTGTCGTATTGCCGTCGAGGCAAACTCTACACACAGAAGACATTCTCCTGGTTTCTTTCACTACACACCAAATTAAAAAGTAACCAGAGCCACCCTTCGACTTGAACTTATTCAAGTCAAAGAACTACAAACAACCTGGAATTATTAAACTCAAAATTTAGTAATTATAGAAGAAGATATTAAAAAATACAGTAATTCCTCTCAGTTAAAGTTAACCTAAACACAACACTGACTAGTGATGTGCCGAGTACGGCTTGACTCGAGTCAGACTCGATTCCTGCTTAGGACTCGCCTACTCGAATACCAATTTATTATGATTCGAGTACGCCGGACTCGATTCCGGTACTCAGGTCATACGAGTATTATGCGAGTCTAACTGACTCGAGTCTTGTATTCGAGTTAGGTTGACTCGTTCATATCATCTCTTTTTACCTAAGCAATGAAGTAACGCCTTTTGATACAAGTTTGAACCTGCAACTTTTAAGGCCTCCACAGTTCCACACACAGACGCCGCCGGAGAAGACGTGGAGGAGGCGGAGGCGTGCGAGTTGGATCTGCTATTGTATCATATGAAAGACTACCACGCGAATGCTAAGCGGTGCACGGCCGTGAACTCGAGTCTAGGACCCGAGTCTTGGACTCGAGTCTAGAAATTCGAGTCAACATTCGAAGACCAACCAATAGAACTCGAGTACTTGGCTCGAATACCGGAATCGAGTCATGATTCGAATACCGCTTAAACCGACTCGAGTCGACTCGATTCACCAAAACAGCGACTCGGCACATCACTAACACTGACTTTATGTGTGTTGTGTCAAATTCAAATGTCATTGTACCTATGTATCATTGTTCTGTGAATTAGATTTGACAGAGTAAACGTCAGTTTTGACAGAGCGCTCACAGTGATTTCAGTTTGTGGGATGGTCGGTGTTATCGCAAAACGGCGCATATCATGACGTCATCTATGACGTCACACGGGACATCGTTGTCGCGCTCACTGTAATTTGTAACGCTTGTGAGCGCGCTATTATCGATATTAGCGTAACTCGGAATGCAGCCCTTGCCAAACGAACCACCATGCTTTTTTGACTTTGACATAACAAAAAGTTGACTTGACATCTGAAGAATGAAGCTACGTATACTATAAAGGAAGAAAGAAAGAAGTTGAATACCCAGATTCGGATTCGTAACGAATACTCTGACAGAGAATCAAACAGCGTTGCCACCTTGGTGATTTTATCACTAGATCTAGTGATTTTTTGGAGTATGTTAGTGATGACTTGAGTATTTGATGTTAATTTCAACTCGATACCTCCACGCGTTCCTGAGAAAAGAGGGTTGACAGACGGACAAACAGACAGACAGACGGACAACAAAGTGATCCTATAAGGGTTCTTTTTTCCTTTTGAGGTACGGAACCCTAAAAAAAGACTTTTATTCACAAAAATATCGATAAGAATGGGAAACCTAAGAAATCAAGATGTGGTTATGGCCTGTAGCAAACGATACTACTACAGCCTTTTGAAATTTTTACCAAAAAGACATATTTACAAGAATTGGTGACATTAAGAAACACAGAGTTGTGTGTATAAAAGAAACACAAAAACAAATATCTATCTAGCTTAGTATCATAAAATTTGCTATTAGATATCAGTATTATGTTGTGTTTTTAGTTTCTTATTTTCACAAATACATTATTTTGTACCTAGCGTGTAATTTCATTTTAAATTATCTAGTGATTTTTGTCCAAAATAATATCCCGAAATCTAGCGAGTTTTGAGACCAAATCTAGTGATATTTTTTTCTGCAAGGTGGCAACACTGGACTCAATCAAAGCTCTAAGAATTAGCCAGCTGAAGCACAGATTAGATAACGGCTGAAGTGGCAGTGGGCCGGCCATTATCTTATCTCCCGAAGAACCAATAACCGCTGCTGGGGGAAACGTGTTCTTATTTATTTATTTATTTAAACCTTTATTGCACTGAGGTACAAAGGGTGGGCTTAATGCCGAGGCATTTTATACCTGCCAACCAAAAACACATGTTTTTACAGGGGGTTGGCGTGCTAATACTTAATTTATTACATATAGATAACTAATTATTATATATTATAATTACTATATATTATAACTATTATATATAAATATATATATATACATAACTAAAAAGAGAAAACCTACTAAAGCATAAGCATAGCATCAACTATCAACGAGAAAACATTTGGTGTAAACTAAACTACCTATTTTTAAAACCTCTTGAGAAAAAGCGTGCGCACCATTTGTTTGAAAGCATCTCTTGTATCTGCCTTTCGAATGTCCAGAGGCAAGTCATTCTACAACCGCACTGCCTCTACAGAGAAAGAATTTCCTATACAACTTTTGCACGCGCAGTATCGCTACCGTGCACTCCACCGCGGACGCGAATTGAACGCGTTGGTTTGGCCAAGCCTTTACACAACAACTGACCGCCACCGCGCACGCCACCGCGGACGCGAGCTGAACGCGTTGGTTTGGCCAAGCCTTAAAGGAAACAAGGGCAACCAGCAGACGAAGGGCAGAAGCTTCCTCCAGTGTATTTTTAACACATCATAACAACAGCGGACACCAATCCGCCTGTCAATAGTTTATTCATAGTGTAGATATTTATTTATTTAATCTCTCTACTATTGACTCATACCATTCGTAGCATAAGTACCTACCTAACAGAAAAATCACATTTGAAAGATTAGGTACATAGATAGTTAAAGGTTTAGGTAGGTCTATAAGTCACACACACTTAGAATATAAATTTACTTAAAACATTTTGTGGTAAATCTGGCGCGCAAAATGTACGGACAACTCCCGCCACGCTCACCTTAACGGACTCGCTCCCCTGCACTCAAGACCGCCAGATGCAAAACCCTCCTGGTGACCACTTCCCCGGGAGCTGCTGGAACTCCCCAATGACGCTCTCACTCAAGAAGACCATCGCAGCCAGTCGGCTAACGAACAGCTTATGATATGAGAGACCAGTCTTTCAAAGCGAAGACACATGACTCGAGTGAAGTCTCACTCGACGTTGAAGCCAGAAGAAAGAACTTAAGTTCGATTCTTATCCGCATTTCACTAAACGAAATGTTGAAGACCCCTGATGACTAATATTACTGTATGTCAATGTCATGTCATGCCGACATGCCAAACAAAACAAAACAAAAGTCATAACAAAAGCACGTTGGATTATTTCGTTCATGGTTCTAGTAGTTTTTGATTTTGTTAGTAGTTTCTTTCATCCTAAATCAAAGATTTTTCGTGCTTTACTTGGCACTAAATTATCGAAATCAGACTAATGTCGATAAATTGCAATAACTCTCAACATGGGAAAAAATAAGTACAATGCCAAAGCACGGCAAGTTGTAAAAACGAACATTGATGATACACAAACAAATGAAGTAAGTTCGGGCTTTTTTATTTTCTCCAAATTTGGAGCGTATTTAAATCAACTACGCATTACCCTTGTAAAAACTACATGGCACTTGGGTAGGTACCTAAGTTATATGCACAGTTAATCGTTCCTTTCTTTTATATAATTAGTTAATTTATTTTTAGATCCAAGTTGACTTCAACAAAACAGAGTATGGAGGGTCTGATACCAGCAATCTTTTGGTCTTACCATCCAAGAAGAGGCACACAAACATTGTTGCTGAGAAAAAGGAGAAAACCAGATTTCTGTCAAAAGCCCAGAGGAAAAGATTGGAGAAAGTAGTTGACAAGAAAAAGAAGAAAGAAAATGTAAGTTAGTGAAGTTTTCAATTTCGTTTCTCTTCTAAAAGTGTGTTCACTGCCAAGCTGCAGCTGTGACCAGGAGGGTGTGTAACGGGTCCACCGAGAACAGCATGTGTCTATGGCATGTAAAATTTTAATCATAAAAAAATATGATCTATTTTCAGAGAGCAGCCCTACTTGAATCACTGTCGCAAGTGCAAGCCACTCCAGAAGAAGTTAATCGTTTGACTGCTATTTCTGCTATGCAAACCATGGGCTTGCGCAGACTCAATGAATACAAAGATACTGCTGCCAAGGAAACTGTAGACGTTAATGAGGATAAGAAATTTAGTAGTATAGCTGGTAAGTAATAAAAAATAAATCCAAAGACTACTCAAATCTAGATATTTGCCTGAGTAACAAACTTCACATTGCTCTAAGTGTCATGCTTTTTCACAGAAAACTCTGATTTTCAAAAGCACTAAATTCCAATGCTGACTGCCGACTGTTGCAAACAGTTAGCTCAATTGTTTCAATTGTAAATACTAGTATAATTTTCTTTGTGAATAAAGGGCATTGGGTAAGTTTGTATGGAGTCGTGGCGTTGTTTTTTTTTTATGCGGCCACTGATGGAATTTGTGTTGAATTTAAGTACTACACCTGTATATTCATCATAAAAAACAAAATACGCCGTAACTTATATCGGAGCCGAAATATTCGACTTTGAAGTTGAGAACAATATCATCTAAGTTAGTGATAAAATGCACTTTAATTTAAAGAATACTATTATTTTATGTATGGAACGAGTAAGTTATGAATAAAAAACATGTATCCCATCAATAATAGTTTATTTCTAATACTATTTATTATTATTATTTATTATTGTTATTTATTATTGTTATTTATTATATTTATTATTTATTTACGCACGCAAACAACACGAAAGTCAGATGGTGAGTAAAGAAAGGGTCGGTTGTCGAGTTAAGATCATTTTATGACTTTTAGCCATTCGATATCTCGCTTCCGATATATTTTAGATAGTGGCTGTAGTAATGAAAGTTGCTCATTTTTGAGAGTACTAATTAATGGCAATAGTTTTTTAACTGGCCGCGGACCATCAAAAACAACGCCACTTTTACCCAATGCCCTTTCTCAGCTAAATTCCAATTTCCAATCAAGTACAACATAGCTTATGGATACAAAGTTTCTTCACTATAACTCTTCACTCATAAATCGAATAATTTGTTTCAGGTGCCAAAAGGCGTTTACGCCTTCTTAAACTAGACAAGGCAGATAAAATAAAGAAAGCCAAACATGACCCCAATGTTGTAAGCCTTGAGCAATCCTCTGAAGAGGAGTCTTCCTCTGAATCAGAAGATGATCCTGAAGTAGTGGAAAGTACTGTTAGTGAACTATCTGAAACGGGAGGTAAAACACAGGATGATAAGGTTGAAATTTCAATAGAAACTGAATCAAGTTCTAAGACAGAGAGTGAAAAAGAAGCAATAGAAGTAGAACCAGAAAGTAAGAAGGACAGAAAAAAAGTAAGTAAACAGAATAAAGAATCAAATATCCAAGTAAAAGTTGAAGAAAAGAAACCATTGCTATCTCATGAAACTGTAATTGTGGAGGTGAAAAGGGATCCTAAAATACAAGTGTCAAGGTTGAAATTGCCTATTTTGGGTGAGGAACAGAGGATTATGGAGCTGATCAATGAGCATGAGTTCTTAATTGTTGCTGGTGAAACAGGTAATTTGTATGATACTTCTTGTAATATGACTGTTTAAAACACAAGCTAATTTTATCAAATTTTTGATGGTTTGACTACTAAAGTAGTTTAACTTGTAAGCAAGCAATAGAAGACCCATTATTCTTTGCGTAAGCCTAGATCCAATAGAATGACACATGTGAGTTGTGGTTCGCATCGAAGTTTTATTTGCCACTCACAACCGTTAAAAGTTACAAAGACAAAAATTTCACTGTGTATTAACAAAATATTTACCCACAATTCTATTACTTTCAGGTAGTGGAAAAACCACCCAAATACCGCAGTTTCTATACGAAGCTGGCTACGCCACGCACAAGATGATCGGTGTGACGGAGCCCCGGCGTGTCGCCACTGTGGCTATGTCAGCGCGCGTCGGCTACGAGCTAGGCTTGTCTAGCAAGGAGGTGTCATACTTAATGCGGTTTGAGGGAAATGTTACCAAAGATACTAGAATAAAGTTTATGACTGATGGTAAGTTCCAGTTAGGCTATATTTATAAGTACTAGTTTATGCCCGCGGCTTTGCATTGTTGTTTCTATGGAAATGTTTAAAGGTAATTTCTATCCCATGGGAAATGATTTATGAGATAAAAAGTAGCCTATGTTTTATTTTAATCCTAGAACTACCTTGTAGATTCCTTTAGTCAGCTCGAGCTGAGTTGGAGTTTCGATTCTTACGTTGCACTATCTTCACACTAATATTATAAATGCGAAAGTTTTTTAAACTTGTTACTAGACTGGTTTCCGCAACTAGGCCACAGGTGGGCCCTTTTTTCGTGTTGGGTGGGGGGCTGCTAAACTAACCACCCAATGTCCTCTAGGAAAGCCAGCAGCTCGCTGACGCATCAGCGCAGAGACGCAGACGTGCATGCCTCCCTAGGCGTCTTCGGTGTCCCAAGGTATTGTAGTTGTTGGGAAGCAACGCTATCGCACTCTATAAGCACATGCGCGGCCGTCTCCTCTGCGTTCATGCACCCTCTGCATAGGGGGCTGTCCGTGATACCCAGATTAAATAGGTGTTTGTTAAGCATGCAGTGTCCTGTGACAACGCCGACGATATGCCGGAGTTTGTCACGCTTCAGATTGAGGAGTTTTCGGGAGAATCTCGAGTTTAGAGCCGGGGAGGCCTCCTTCGACTGTCTACAATCTGGAATACTTGTCCAGTAGTCTTGGTGTTGTTTGGTTGTATGTTGACGGATCCATGAGCGGTCTTGACTGAATGGTAGGGGGATTATTGGTTCGGGCCCTGCCGGTTGCCGCTCCGAACCCCTCTTTGCCAGTGCATCAGCTTCCTCTCGATCCGCTGCGTCCTTTTATCCACTGTAGAGCGACTCTATTGGACTCACTTATTTGTTCTAGCTAACAGGTGGTCCCATGAAATAGAAATAACCTTTAAACATTTCCATAGAAACAACGCGTGCGAAGCCGCGGGCATAAACTAGTAGTTTGTGTACGAAGCTGGCTAGGCTGCGCCACCCACAAAGTGATCGGAATGACAAAGCCGCGTCGTGTGTTAGCTGGTATTTGAATGATCACAATCCATAAACAAAATGTAATCTTCCAGGTGTTCTCCTCAAAGAAATCCAATCAGATTTCCTCCTAAGCAAGTACTCAGTGATCATTATCGACGAGGCTCATGAGAGAAGCGTTTACACAGACATACTACTTGGACTTTTGTCCAGAATCGTACCTTTGAGGCGGAAGCGAGGGAACCCACTGCGACTTATTATAATGTCTGCAACATTGAGGGTTGAGGATTTCACAGAAAACACGAGGCTTTTCAAATTGCCTCCGCCGGTTATCAATGTAAGTTACATTTCATTACGGATGTAAGCGGGTTAACTACTAACCTTATTTGTGTTGGAAGAACACCAACGTTTCATCCCTTAACAAACTATGATAGTTTTTATAGTGAAAAAGTAAGTTACATTATTTTTAACCAACTTATTAAGGGAAAAGTTTCTATGCTCGGCTGTAAGAATAATGTTTTTATATGTAATTTCATCGAGATCTCTGTCAATTATGAACCGTTTTTGAGGATTCTTTACCGTAAAGTATCCCGAAATTGTCCGATAAAAATTCCCGTGGTATGAGTATTTGTACTTGTCGCTCAAAACTTAATAAAAACAGTGTAAAAATTAAGTAATTACAACGCTGTTTTTCGTTTTTTTTTAAAACAATAATTATTTAGATTTGGAGATAAAAAACCGCATACCTAGTACCTAATGTATGTAGGTACCTACATACATTAGAAATGGTCTGAGCAGTCTGAAGGTTTTTGTGAATTAATTTCTAAAACTAAAGTAAGTTTAATTCTCAAAATACCTTCAAAAGCAAATACTGTTTTTAAAAGGACAGTGGTGCCAAAACTAAACTAATTTGACAGCACAAAAATTATGCCATCCCTTTTATTTCGATTGTTATGAAAGGGAAGGTATCATTTTATTGCATGCTGTCAAATTAGAATAGTATAATTTCGGCGACATCTGAATCGACACTAGTATATTTATCTACTGTGCTAGTGTATAGATAGTTCCCAGCCGGTCACACATGAACGATATAAAAGCGCAAGTTTAGACTTGCGCAAGTACCTATACAGTAACAACTTAAACGTGGGACACCGTATGTTGGAAGATAATTGCACAAGTTTAGATAGATAGATGGTTTATTTGGCCGAGGCACAAATGACAGTTCCTTCCGTAGGATACTAAGTGTTCAGTAGTGGCGAGGTAATAGCGCAAGTAGGTATCTAAACTTGTTCAACTTTCGATTCCGAACTTGTGCTTATTTGAGTTTGCGGAAGTTTACTTAGAGTGTGGCATTTTCGCCTTCAAATTCAGTAGTGTCGTCTCAGGCGCCTGTGTGCACGTCTCGCGGTCGGTTTCGCGCCAAAATGTTTAGCAACAAGAGGCGTGAAGTTCGACAGAATTTGGAGGAATTTATCAATATTTATAGGAACGAACCATGTCTTTGGCAAATGAAGAATAAAGATTACCATAACAGGGTTAAAAAAAGAGCTGCTTACAATAAGTTAATCGAACAATATAAAACAATTGAACCGTGCGCAAACCGAGAAATGATTGTAAAAAAAATTAATGGCTTACGTACGAATTACCGAAAAGAAAAGAAGAAGGTAGAAGAGTCCATACGATCTGGAGCAAGCAACAATGATGTTTATGAGACCACATTATGGTATTACGACCTGATGACATTTCTGGATGATGACCACGGAACACCAAGACCTCCTCTTTCAAATATCAAGGAAAAAGAGAGTTCTGAAGTAAGTACATTTACTCAAAATTTAAATTATTATTACTTACAAGCTTTTATTTGAATTCACATGTACCTATCTTGTAGCTAAATCTGATAGCCGGCAACAGTTTCCATCCATACTATACTCCGGACAAACTCAATATACCTACAATGTATGTAAACATTGCCCCCGTACTTATTCTAAAAATCACTTTCTTGCTGTTGATTTTTTCATAGAAGTTGCATTACTGCAACTGCTTTGGCTGCTGACAATTACTTTCAAAGTCGATGCCCTAAGATCCTACGTCCACGGATCTTTAATAATATTGCGTAATAAAACAATTGCGCAATATTATTGAAGGTGTAGTATTGAAAGATTGCACAAGGTTGAGCGAACTTAAATTTTATTGCGCAATATCATTTCATTGAAGCGTGTAGGCGTAGTATTGCGCAATATTGTTCACTCGACTGTTTCTAGCGGGCGCGACCGGTCGTTACATTTCGGTCGCACGCCACCGCGCGCTAACTAAAAGTGGCTACACACCAGGGATTTTAGATGCCAACTCAGGAAATATGACATCAGCCTTTCAAAATTATGGTACTTTATAATAAAACTATTTTTTTTTTATTTGCTTTTGGTGGCTTTCGTATCACTGCGGCCATGATAGGCCTATTGTGATCGCCACTTTGTGTGTTCGCCTCGAAGCAGCGGCGTTCACAGTTCGCCACTAACCCTTGCAGCTGCTATGAACTGTAGGATTTTCTTCGGGGTGGAGTCTTTTAGCTCGTCTGGACTAAGCAGGTGCTTGCCCAGATGGATGCTACTTTTTTGCATCAGTGCTCCGCACTCTCCTAGAAGGTGGAGAGGCGTTTCCTCCGCCTCCTCACAGAACCTGCAGGATTGTGTGTCGCTTAGCCCCAGTTTGAACATGTGCTTGTTGAGGCGACAGTGTCCAGTTAGGGCTCTTGTCATGATGCGAAGGTTGCTTCTGCTTAGCGCTAGGATTCGGTTGGTGTACCGTTTATCGAAGGTTTTTATCAATGATTTTGAGTGGCTCATGCCCGAGGAATTCCTCCAGAGCTTGGAAGATTCCTCGTAGCAGGAATCCAAGAGTATAATATAATAAAACTATGGTACGGTTTCTAAAAGTCTTACACGGGTATTATTTGGTTTGACATACACAACTTTTTTAGTTCCCAGTCGGCTAGGCAAGGCATGTAAGTAGGTATTTCTACTCGGAATATCGAGGCAAGTCACAGTTCGAAGCTATCATAATCTATCTCATCATGCTAAGGTTGGTAACACTCAGTGGTTTTACACTGCAAGTGCACTTTCTATATTTCTGGGTCTGAAGTCTCGCTCAGTTTGCATAGTGTAGAAAGAGATGCCCTCTATTTCGACGCAGAAAGACACTGTTTGTCATTTAGAGCTCTAACGGAGAGGACAAGCTAAAGTAAACTTTTTTGCCTTGAAACAAGAATCTAAAATGTATTGCTTACTCTCATTAACAGCAGAAACGAAACGTTACGTTCGTTCGTTCCATTACACGACAGAAAAGCTTTGATGATAGAAAAGTATGGTACATAAAGCGTACCATAATGGAAGTACTATGGTATATGGTACGAAGACCTGGATTATGGTACGATGGTTTCGAAATGCTATATTATTATACCATGGGTTAAGGTACCTCCGCTTACTGCTCTATCCAAGAAATCCCTTCTGTATTCTTTCATGCCGCCCCGCCATGCTCGAGGGTTTGCCCCCATGTGACTCGCTATCTATTGACTCAATATTCTGTCTGAAAACAGCGTAGATATATTCTACCAAAACATGCCGTAAGCCATGGAAATGGCACAGATTGTTATTGAGACAAGATGTTTAGATTAGTATTTAGTAGATATTAGTATGTTTTATTAGTATGTGTATTACTTGTATGTACAGTCAGCTGCACAGACATGTATACACTTCCAAGGTTTAACTTTCATTTTATTCGGAACTTTTTAAATAAAAGGACATGCACACGTTTTTCGTACAAAGTAGTCATCGTACTTTGTCAGAATGCGGTACATAAATTATCACAATTACTATACACTTACTATTTAGTCAAATTGAAAACTTGGGAGTGTATACATATGTTTGCAGCCGACTGTACCTAGATATAACATCGCCTTAGGGCTTAATAAAAAAACCTGTAATGATGTTATTCTCTCAATAAATAAATAAATAAAAATAAGTAACATCCTCTTCTGATTGTCGAAACTAAAAATAAAATAAGTGCCCATTATTGTTTCAGGAAAATGAACGAGAGTCAGAGTCACAAGATAGTGATGATAATTCTCACGCTACACCTACCTCTGCACATTCATCAATTCAGCCTAGACCTCCCAAAAGAAAATCTACGCCATCATTGGATTCGACTGATTTATCTAACGAAATATTACAAACAGTAATAGAGTATTTCAAACGTCCTTTTGCAAATGACGACCGATTTGACGTCTTTGGCAAAATTGTCGCAATGAAATTGCGTTGTCTACCGAAACAGCAAAGACTGATTGCCGAAAAAATCATAAATGAAACGCTTTTTCAAGCGGAAATGGGTGACTTGACCCTCCAATAAAGAGAGCCAAACCAGCCACAACAGTAAATTCGTCGCAACTCCAACTGAAGCTGGGTTTGCTCATCACCACCTGGACAGGTACCCAAGGCTCGGCAACGGTCGTAGGTACCCGACCCAGCACGCCCAAAGGTTGCAAGCGGTACAGCGGCGGCTCACGAAATCGAAGGTGAAACTGGTTCACGTGATGGGGCCAGCCAGCCTTCCGGAGATTATTACCGCAACTCGATCAACGCAATCCTTTGAACACAAGCTGAAGAACTGGCTTATCGAGCAAGCCTATTATAGAGTTGACGAATTCTTTTATGAAAATGATTTTACGGTGTAACATTTACACCTTATTGTTTATTTAAATTATTTTTATGTTAATCTATTGTAGAATTTATTATTTGTGATGTGATGATGACCAATAATTTTTATTTTTTATTATAATAAATAAAATAAAATAAAAAGCCTTTTATTTCTTGAATTATTAGTTACATAAGAAACTTGAAAACACTGACCTATGTTTATTCTAAGGTTTCTAAATTATTATTTATAAGTTTTAGCACTTAGGTAGGTATCCTTTTCTCAAGAACCCCTCTGGTCGAAGGTGAAGGCCTCCTCAAGAGATTTCCAGGTGTCTCTATCGTTAGCTGTGTTCATCCAGTTTTTGCCAGCCACTTGAATTATGTCATCTGACCACCGAGCATTTGGTCTACCTCTGTTTCTGTTGCCTGTTGGTCCTGGCCAGGTTGTTAGACGGTGAGTCCATCGATTGTCTGTCATTCGAGCTATGTGCCCTGCCCAGCGCCACTTCAGTCTTTGTGAGTATTGTAGAGCATCGGTGACCTTTGTTCGTGATCTAATGATTTTGTGGTTTATCTTATGGATTTTTCTTATTTTCAAGATACTTCTCTCCATACTTCTTTGGCACGATCGAATTTTGATCTTCATTCTATAAGTAAACTTCCAAGTTTGGCTGGCATATGTTAGTGAAGGAAGAATACAGGAATCCATGATTCTCTGTTTAATTTTCATGGGCATATCACTTTTCAGTACTTCCTTAAGGGACCAGAATTTTTTCCAAGAGTTTGCAACTCTTCTTTCTATTTCATGTTCATTGTTCTGTTTTTGAAATGATATTTGTTTGCCTAGATAAGTGTAGGAATCCACATATTCTAATGTTTGATGTTCAAGATGGATAGGATTTCTGGTACTATTGGTCATAATATTTGTTTTGTTTCGGTTAATTTCTAGACCCACTTCTTTGCTCGCTGTGTTTAGGGTATTTATCATTGATTGTAGCTCTGTGGTATTTTCTGACAGCAGGACAATGTCGTCGGCAAATCTTAGATGGCTTATAAAATCGTTATTTATTTTCAAGCCAACTCTTTCCCATTTTAATTTTCCAATCACTGATTCTAGTACGGAGATGAAAATTGTTGGAGATATAGGGTCTCCTTGCCGGACTCCTCTTTTGATACTTATGGGAGGTCCAGTTTTATCCAGTTTTATTCTACTGGTACTGTTGTCATAAATGTGTTGTAATATTTTTATATATTCAATTTCAATACTTTGTGAGTGCAGGGATTCCCAAATAGCGCTGTGAAGTAAAGTATCAAAGGCTTTTTGATAGTCAATAAATACCAGGTAGAGCGGTCTCTGAAACTCTTGGTACTTCTCTATGAGCATCTCAACGGAGTGGATATGGTCCACTGTGGAAAAACCTCTTCTGAAACCAGCCTGCTCTATGGGTTGATGCTTTTCAATGGTACTTCTGATTCTCTTTTCTACAATTGATGAGAATACTTTGTATAGTGTTGGTAGAAGACTTATTGGCCTGTAATTACTTATACTGTTTGGATCTCCTTTTTTGTAGAGTAATATTATGTCAGATTCTGTCCATTGTTTAGGGGTAGTTGCAGTTTGCAGGACTTGGTTGTAGAGCCGCGTTAAGGGGCAGATAAGGTATGGACATGCTAATTTTAGGGCTTCGTTGGTTATTTTGTCGGGACCTGGACTTTTATCTGACTTTAAAGTTGCAATTATTTCAGTTACCTCTGATTCTTCAATTCTCTTTATTGTCGAAGGTGTTTCCCATACTAGAGTTATTTTTTGATTTGATGAGTTGTATAGGTTGCTATAGAAGCCTGTTGCAGCTTGTAGAATATCATTTCTATTGCATGTTATCTTGTTTGAAGCTTTGAGGCCTTCGATCCAGGTTTTGTGTGATCGCAGTTCTTTGGTGGCCCTTCTAATGCTGCCTGTTTGCATGATATGTTTTACAAAAGTATTTGAACGGTGAATTTTATAATCTGTGCGGATATACTTGCTTACGAGCTTGTAGAGAGCTTTTAATTCATTCTTCATACTTCTTGATTTAGGTTTTATTTTTTGTAGCTCATGTCGCCTTGTCATCAGTTTTCTAGTGCGGGCTGAAATAACTTCAACATTTGTTTTTTCTTCTGAAGATCCTTGTGCATTTTGGAGGCTGCTGCTAATGGCAGACACAATTTTATCATATAGATTTTGTACTGTGCAATAATTTTTATCTTCATTTAGGTTTTCTAAGTAGCCATGAACTGATTCTTTGTATATTAGTATTTCTTTTTCATTTTTTAGAGTGCTCTTGTTGCTACTGTAGGTACTTCGGCTCTTCTTTGAAAACTGCAAGTTAATAGTGGCTCTTACTAATCTATGATCAGAAGGATAGCTTAAGTTCATTACTTGTATGTTTTGGACGTTTTTATGCATATTAGTTAGTATATAATCCAGTTCATTTTTTATAATACCATTGGGTGACCTCCAAGTCCATCTCTGGCTAATTTTCTTTTTGAAAAAGGTGTTCATGATTGGTAAGTTGTTTTCAAATGCAAATTCAATTAGTTTCTCGCCTCTAGTGTTCCTGCAGCCAAATCCGTGCATTTTCATTATTGGGTTTTCTTCAGGTTTTGGCTGTCCAATCTTGGCATTGAAATCGCCCATTACTATAACATTTTTAGTTGTAATTTTTAAAGCCTTATTGATAGTGGAATAAAAAAGCTCAATCTCATGATCGCTAGCAGAGTCCGTTGGGGCATAGCATTGTATGAGACTAATTTCTGTGCCGTTGATGTCAAGCTGAAGAATTGCCACTCGCTCCGAAAGACCTTTGAATAATACAATGTTTTTCTTATGGCATTTCTTCACAAGGAAACCCACTCCGTACAGGCCTGGAGTTTGTCCTATGTAGTAGAAAATGAAGTCTTCATGTT
Organism: Eupithecia subfuscata; assembly: GCA_963564075.1. Classification (NCBI taxonomy): domain Eukaryota; kingdom Metazoa; phylum Arthropoda; class Insecta; order Lepidoptera; family Geometridae; genus Eupithecia; species Eupithecia subfuscata. The sequence continues at coordinate 5,773,624 of OY751117.1, read as the reverse complement.
CTTCAATTGAGTTACCAAGTCGTCTTATTTCTGAGAGCCCAATAACGTCGTAATTCACATTTTTCAGGGCTTCATGTAGTTCTATCAAGCGTGAGAACGATGATAATGTTCTGACATTGTATGTTGCCACATAAAGTAGGTTTTTATCCATCTTTTTGCAGTTTTTTATCTGATGAGGGTTTTGGTCTGAATCCCCCACGGTGACCAGCCGGCTTGGGGGAGTTTTTCCATGTTTGAGGTTAGTTTTTATTGATTGTTTCGAGGGGTAGTTGGTGCTGTTTTCAAGTTTTTTGACTTAATTATGAAATTCATCATATTGGTTTTAGATAGTTTAGGGGCCGGCGGCGGCGTAACAATTTGATTGGGTGAAGTGCTTGGGGATCTCTTTCTTTTGTCCCGGCCATCTTCTTGGGGATCCTTGATAATGAGTTTATCGCCCCTGATAAATGCAATGTTACCTTTCGCCCTTTCATCTTGCAGTTTTGGAAGTAATTCCTTTCTTTTTTCAAGCGTTTCTTTCGAGTAATCTTCCTTGATGTAGATGCCATGAGTTGAAGATTTGCGTTTTTTCCTCAATATTTCGTCTCTTTTCCAAGTCGTTGTGAAGTTTGCCAGTATTGGTCGAGGATTCTCCCCCTTTTTTCCCAACCTGTATGCTCGGCTGATTTCAAAAGTTTCTATTTTGGACTCTGTTTCGGCTTCAATAATTTGTTTCGTTTTTTCTATCAGAGACTCTTCATTAGACTCTTCCACTCCGAAAATTAAAAGGTTGTTTCGACGCCTGCCATTTTCTATGTACTTTATTTTTTCTTGTAGATGCTTGACCTCGTTTTTTAGGGTTTTGTTTTCCTCAACAATGGAGTTTAGTTTTTCATCGATTTTTTCAGAAACACTTGTTATGACGGTTTCTGTGATTTGTACTGTTTGTTTGGCCATTTCTTCTCTTATTTTTTCCAAGAGAATTCCCATATCGATGCTCATTTTTAGGGAGTTTTCCTATAGCTGGCAGTACTCGAGATTGGAACGTCACTTTTATCTGACAGTACTTTGACGAATGTGACAGATATGTAGTACAGCACGTCGTCAAGACCTTCTTGGACGGAGGAAAAAACCGTTTTTTTTTTTTTTTTTTTTTTTTTTTTTTTTTTGTCAAGTGCCGAACTGCCGAAGCCGGAGCTTGTCGGTGATTGTGGCTTGATGTATGAGAAATCAAGTATGAGAAATCTAACCTCTAAATTCCGTAGATTTTTGGTGAATCTTCAGATTTTCTGCTTGGGTGTGTAGTTTATATCTGCGTTAATGCCTCGAATGATCTTTATGCAGTTTCCAGTGCTTGTGAAGTGATTTACACGGTTCTTCTATTTTTAATTCACGGAACGATGTACACACAATGTTTACTTTTCGACACCGAGCTACCCTCCAGCCAGGACACTTTTTATTATTACATTTTTTATTATATAATTCATTTATTGGTATACTTTGTGAACAATTTTCATTATTTGTACTTTTTATAACATGTAACACTGACGACTGTAACTGTAATTGACGACCTCTGTCGCGCAGCGGGCGAAGGTCCGCCTGCGACGCAGGAGGTTGCGGGTTCGATTCCCAGTTCCGGACAAATATTTGTACGATCTGCAGATATTTGTTCCGGGTGTTCTGGATTTTTTCTATGTATAATAAAAAATATCTATCTATGTAGTGTATTGTATTAAGTATATCAGTTATCTAGTATCCATAACACAAGCTCTACTTAGCTTGGGGCTAGATGATGCTGTGTGAATTGTCCAGCATTTGTTTATTTATAACAAACGTTATCAATAAATAATCTCAATCTGAACCAGTGGACACAAACAGTGTGAAAAAACTGGTTTTTCTTGTATTTTCTAGGTTCTACTAGTAATTTATATAGCAGATATGCAGTTTTGCGCGCATTGTAAGCCATTTGCTCTGAATCTTTGCTAAAACAATTGAATCAATTGTAGTATTGGAGTGTAGTGTAATGTACGACGTCACTCAATGATTATTAGAGATGAGGAAAATAGATTTATATTTTATTAAATCTCTAACATATCGGATTACTTACGGAGAATCTTTAGATAAGAAAATAGATAATCATTTTATGTTAAAACAATAAGCTTAACGAATTACAATGATAAGGAATTCATAAATCCAAATTTTCTAGTATGAAAAGCGTGGTTTTTCATCAATAAACATGCAGTACAGAACCAGAGTCGTGTTATTTACTCTACAGACCAACATCATTTTAGGAGTATAATGACATAATCTATAATATAAAAATGAATCGCAAAATGTGTTGGTAAGCGCATAACTCAACAACGCCTGGACCGATTTCGCTAATTCTTTCTTTGTTGTGTTTGTTATTGTCAGGAGAAGGTTCTTATGAAAGAAAAAATTAAGAAAGTTGGAAACATTAATTTCCACGGGGGCGAAGCCGCGGGGCGCAGCTAGTAAATAAATAAATGAATAATGCTGGACAATCCACACAGCATCATCTAGCCCTTAGCTAAGCAGAGCTTGTGTTATGGGTACTAGATGATGTTTATTTTAGTAATAAATCTAGACTCCAAAACGATAATTGATTTGTAGTTCGTTGTAGCGCGGGTTCTTAGAATATGCTTCACAGTCTGCGCAAAACTTCTATCTGCTACAATGTAAATTACTCGTAGAATCTATTTTTTTCACGTAGCTTTGATGATAATATTGAATAAACTTTTGTAAACCAAATCTGAAGTGTTTTACTCTCCTTGAAATAATCTTTCCGCAGTTCTTTGTTATACTATTACAGGTTGAATTTTTTGGATGGGACACTAAGGGCAGGTACCTACCTTAACCGGTGTAGCCACAATAAAATGGCCTGATGAGACTATTTATATGTTTTAGAGAAATTTTCGTGTCCATTCACAGATATAAAAAAATGTACAGTTACCAAGATAATCAGCATTTTACACAAAATATTTTTTATGCCAATCGATCCTGATTCTTGTACTGATCAAAAACTTATAAAGGACTAACTGAGATTGGAATACTATAAAGTCAGAATTCACAAAAATCTTTTCCCATACGTAGAAAACACCCAGAACACTCGCAAAAAATATCTCCAGATCGTACAAAAATTTGCTCCGAAACGGGAATCGAACCCGCAGTCTTCAGGGTCGTAGGCAGACCTTCTTCCGCTGCGCCACTGATACTACTGATATAGTTAAATATGAATCCAATAATTGAAATCGTTAAAAACTTTCTGTCAGTATACGAATTTTCAAAATCGGACCAGCCCTACCTTCTCACAAACTCATAAACAATCAAATACACTCGAGAGCAATGAATCCGGGTCACTCAAAGAATCCAAAAAATCTCGGAAAGTAAGAATGCTAGGTTAATGCAATAAATTGTATTTAATAGACAATTTAATACTCCGTAGAGTGTATAGAAGACCAGGGGAAAGATTCAAGCAAGCATGCATCGAAGAAAAAGTAGCCTACGGTGGTGGGTCTGTACTTGTGTGGGCCGGAATTTCCTCTGAAAGTCGCACAGAGCTGGTGATCATAGAAAACGGCTCTTTAACTAGCGTAAGATATGTGGAAGAAATCCTCAACGAACACGTTGGTCCATTTATGGTCAATTTGGGTGAGGATGCTATATTTATGCATGACAATGCCCGACCTCATACAGGTAGGATTGTGAATGACTACCTTCAAGAGATGAACATTACTTGTATGGAGTGGCCAGCGCGCAGCCCGGATATCAACCCGATCGAGCATGCTTGGGACGAGCTAGGGAGATGCGTAAAACAACGAAACCCTCCCCCAATCACGCTTCCTGACCTCAAAATTGCTCTCACAGAGGAATGGGAGAATATTGCCCAAAATCGTATAAGGAACTTGGTGTACAGCATGCCAAACCGCGTAAACGCAGTAATGGAAGCACGAGGAGGTAATACGAAGTATTGAAATTCAAGAAAATCGTCATAAAGTTCAAAAATTTCATGTTTCCTATTTTTGTTTTAAGGAGAGATCAGCAGTTTATTTTCTTTATGTAATTTTGTGTAAATAAAATGTATGGTGACTCATATTTTTTTAACTTTCATTTAAGGAGTATTAAATTGTCTATTAAATACAATTTATTGCATTAACCTAGCATTCTTACTTTCCGAGATTTTTTGGATTCTTTGAGTGACCCGGATTCATTGCTCTCGAGTGTACCTCCCGATTTTTATATCGAGAAGGCCATAAACTAAAAGCTTTCATATCTAATTTCGAATGGTCTCGAACAATGTTTATTGTAATTTAAGATAATTAAAACCATCAAATACCGCCCGATTTTTTTATCGAGACCGCCACCCACCAATAAACTAAAAGCTCTTATATCTAATTTCACATGGTCTCCACCACCGAACAATGTATTATGTTACTTAAGAGAATGATAATAAACATGTATTTTTCACATCAATAGATAGAATCGCGACAGTACCCGGTAACAACTCACTTCAACAAACGCACCTACAGCGATTACTTGAAGGAGGCTTATAGGAAAACTGTGAAGATCCACACCAGGCTGCCGGAAGGGGGCATACTTATCTTTGTGACCGGTCAGCAAGAGGTAAGGATGTTGAGGAATATGTGGAACTACGTAAGTCGCAAGACGCAGAACGGAAGGAATTTTTGTATGCTTTGCTACGTAACTACGTAGCATAGGTGCACTATGTAACAAATAGCTTAAATGTAAAGAATATTTATTTTTCAAAAGAAACTTATTTCACTTATCTGAGAAAATATCTTAAAGGTACCTATAATTCGAGCAACCAAACAATTTTTAAGTAAGTAAGGTAAGGTAGAAATCAAAGTCGAGATTTAAAAGCGTATTTAAGAGTTGGTTGCTGTGTGGTGCCGGCCTAGAATATGCACCACCCCAACTCTTCCCGTGTCGTAACTCGTAAGAGACGATTAAGGCATATCCACCTGGGGGCAGGCGCAGCGCCCCCTGCAGAATAATTCTGCCACCAAACTGTGATCCCCAACCCGCATGCCCAGCGTGGGCATTATGGACATACCTCCCATGGGATAGCGCTATCAGGGGGAGGCCTGCGTCCAGCAGTGGACCAATATAGGCTGTTGAGGTTGAGGTAAGAGTTGGTTAATAAGCTCTCCTTTAAATCGTCAAGACTCAATGTCTTTAGTCAAACTTGGTCTAAATCTAAACTAGCGATATCATTCTAGGTAAACTATCTAGTCAGGAAGCTGAGAGCTGCGTTCCCGTACCGAAAAGACGTGGACTACTCCAAGCAGATTAGCAACAAGAAAACTGTGACGGATGCGGAAGCGGCGCTTGACTCGGAACCGGACGATATCGATTCTGACGATGATGCGGTAAGTCAGAATTATTAGAAAATTTACAAGCCGAGTAAGCAAATTTTCTTCACTTTAGTAGTAAGAAAAGATCTGTCCGTCAATAATTCAAGCCATGACTGTGTTATACGGACATCGCGAAGCATATTCATTGGTCTCTTTATATTAACCCCATATTGAAGTATCAATTAGTTACGTTACACTTTGTGTTAGGGTCACATAAATGTTTATACATGGTGCCAAACAACTTGATCGGTCCAGTTGATTCGAGAAAACTGGTTGTGACCGAGGTACAGACAGACACACGAGTGATTCTATAAGGGTTCCGTTCTTTGTTCTAATGTACGGAACCCTTAAAAATTTACGAATATGCAGCGTTCTTTAATATGCCTCACGGCAGTCATCATCATGTTGCTCATGCTGTAAAACATTAGTAATAAACAAATATTTTACAGAATGACTGATGTAGGTAGCTAATTGACACTAATAAAATAATAATAGAAGAGTAGATAAGGAATACAAAAAAGATAACTGAAAACTGAAATGAAATAAGTTTTAATATTTTAAAAAACCTTTTTTAAAAACGAACTTTTATTGCATTGTCATCCAAATTAAACGTGTTTACAAAATTTCAGCTCAATCGGTTGAATATATTATCTGCTTCAAAATTGAGTTGCAAGATTCCACCCGTACAAACATAGTTTGCACATTGCAAGTTAAATAAAAGCTTAAAAAATAAATGAATTCGAAAATAAATTTTACTGTTTACTTCACCAGGTTGAAAGAGAAATGAAACGAGCGCGCAAAGCGCGTAAGAAAGCCAAGCAGAAGTCCAAAGCGCTGCCTAAAATAAACCTGGATGATTACGATATGCCAGAGGACGACGGTCAGGCGGATCTCGTTAATGATGATGATGACAGCGAAGGACATATCTCGGATTCAGGTAACCTGGAACTTTAGGTTTAAATCAATCTTTATTTTCAGATAGCAACGGTCCATAAAAAACACAAAATTACAAACAACATAGAAAACAAAGAAAATAAAATAAACGCCAAAGAAGACTAATATTTATACGCGAAAGTTTGTAAGCATAGATGGATGGATGGATGTTTGTTACTCTTTCACGTAAAAACTACTGAACGGATCGGGCTGAAATTTTGCATACAGGTAATTGTAATCCTGGAATCAAACATAGGCTACTTTTTATCCCATGAAACAGTTCCCGTGTCATAGAAATCGCCTTTAAACGTTTCCATAGTAACAACGCGTGCGAAGCCGCGGGGCGCAGCTAGTATATAATAAACTAGCTGCCGCCTTCGCCTTAATATTATAAATGCTCTCGCATTTATAATATTAGTGTGATAAACGCTAAAGATGTTTATTTCTATTAAAAACAAAAAGTGTTCGCTTATGATGAATGCTTAAGCTAATATTATTACGTTATATGCCTTATGTATAACTTAGGCTATAAGTATATATTTTTTTTTTATTTTGTTATGAACATGCTTATGCTAGTACATTCCTTGATCTCGTTAGGCAAGCTATTAAATACCTGCACTCCCTCGTAAACAATTGTTTGGCGATGGCGAGAGTCGGACTGCGGTTGTAGGCGACCTCTTGGCGACAACGGCCGAACAACAAGGCTAACGTGTCAATAGAGGCGCTATCACCGATAAAACTGAAGTTAGTAAAAACCTAACTAAGCGCTTCAATGAGTGACCGCTAGATGTCGTTAAGATGCAAAAAGTGACCATTCCTAGATCGCGCAAACGCTGGATTCAGTTACAACTGACCATATAGGAGTTTCCGACATCAACTGTCGGTCGAAAGACCACCGGGCTCAGTGGACCAGTTCAGAGGAGATCTCCCTCTGTTCCTATTTGGGGGAAATCCACCTTTACCCCCATAGCGGTGATAAACATACTCAATGATAAATTGTGGTGTTTTTGTTTAATTTAATTTTAGTTAAACTTAGCTCAATACCTCAACCTCAACAGCCTGTGTTGGTCCACTGCTGGACGCAGGCCTCCCTCTGATAAGCGCCTTATTTTCTATTATCTCATGGGGTTAATGCCCATAATCCCCACGCTGGGCATGCGGGTTTGGGGATCGCAGTTCGGTGGTAGAATGTTCTGCAGGGGGCGATGCTGCCCGCCCCGGTGGATATCCCTTAGTCGCCTCTTACGACACCCGCGGGAAGAGTTGGGGTGGTGCAAATTCTAAGCCGGCACCACACAGCTTTTTAGGGTACATGCATGTTACATCAAAAAAGCTATTTTTTTTACCTTTTCTCTATTGCTATAGAAATATTTATTTTTGTATTTTTTGATGTTATTATTTTGAAATTTACTCATTGAAAAGTAGATGTTTTAAATCTCAATCGCAAAATTTCGAAACGCAACGCCATTGGCAAGACGAACGTGACGTCGCTCTTCACATTTTGTATTGTCATGGGCTTTGGCGGGATATCATTTTGTATCATTTCGCGGTTGCTTAGTTTATTCTGTGAAGTATTTTTTTTTTTAAATCTAAAAAACAAGCGCCACAGAACAAGGGCCAATATGGCCGCGTTTTTATCACCCGTAACTGAGTGCAGTTTGACCTTTTGTTTATTACCTTAATAATTTAAAATTAAGTGGGTGTTACATTTTTTTCAGTATATTATTAACCAAAATAATTTGAAAAATCTATGCCTATTGCCGTGGTAGTCTCGAAGTCCGTGAGAATCGGACCCTCCCACTCAGCCTGTGGGTGCCGTATATAACCTGGATTAAAACATAGGTACTACATTTTTTATCCCTAGGACCACGCGGACGAAGACGCGGGCGGCCGGTAGTTCTAACATAATGCGAGGGTATGTTGTGAGAACTCATTTTAATGTTACATGTGAGTAACATTTTCAGATATCGTCGCTGTAGTTTTATGAAATAATTGAGAAAAGCAAAATCGCAAGAAAAAGCATATTACTGTTTTTTGTGACAAAAATGGCGATGACTTTTTTGTTAACACAAAATATGAGTAATGTTACATATGAATGCCATGAGAGTTAGTTCAATTAATTTGAAAACAACAGTTTTAGCCGTTTAAATCTTGAAAAGGTAACAAATAGAGAGTCACAGTTACATACAGCATTTAAAATAAGATTTAAGATAATTTTTATTTGTTCACAAGAAAATACACACATCGATAAAAAAGAATTAAAAAGAGAAAAAAACAACGTGGGACCAAAAGGTTGCCACTCAGCGTGTGCTGCAGGAGCTCGGGGAGCAGCTGTAGCGCTGGTCTTCCGTGGCACCATAGCGTAGAGCGCGTCACTGGCTATGGACACAGTCTTTACAATAATGTTTGGTGTCCAACTACTTAACATAAATTACTCATTTAGTAAAATTTTATAAAAGGTAACAAAACATTTGCGAGTCAATGACACAGGTGATAAACTACAATAAATTTTAGACATGACACATAAATGGAAATAGAAAAGTAAAAGAAACAAACACAGAAAAAATAAATAAGCATACAAAACAATCAAAACATAAACCATGATCGACCACATTAATGCGAATTACATTGAAGATTTAAAATATATTTTTTTAAATTGGTGAAAAATGAATTTGAATTTCTAAGAGGAGGTGGAATATTATTCCAGCATTTCGTGGCAGCAGCGTAACGAAAGCTGCGAAATGCGGTCGATCTATGGCTTGGACATATTAAATAACATATTTACACAGGATATAGGTATTTAATAATGGATCCTCTGTTTCAGACGCCGAGGAAGACAGCCTCACAGCCTCAATAAAAGCCTGCCGACAACCGCTATGGGTGCTCCCTCTATACTCCATGCTAAGCGGAGACAAACAGGCACAAGTGTTCGCCCCCCCGCGCCCCGGCGCGCGGCTCTGCATCGTTAGTACAGACGTCGCTGAGACGTCGCTCACTCTGCCCAACGTCAGATACGTCGTGGATACTGGGAAGAAGAAGATGAAGTTAGTATACGCTGATGTTTAGAGCATATAAGAATCTATAGTGATCTCTATATACTCCATGCTAAGCGGAGACAAACAGGCACAAGTGTTCGCCCCCCCGCGCCCCGGCGTGCGGCTCTGCGTCGTTAGTACAGACGTCGCTGAGACGTCGCTCACTCTGCCCTACGCCAGATACGTCGTGGATACTGGAAAGAAGAAGATAAAGTAACTACTCGCTACTGTGTATAGTTTTATGGGGTTTTATACGCAACGTGTGCTAATAGCACCCTATTACCACAGCCTACCTGTATCCATACAGTCGTTCGACGAAGGCGTTTTGACAGGGCTATCGTGCGGGGGGCAAGGGACGAGACGGGGGAATGGCTCACCCGAGTAGACTATAACGTGTACCTCAATACTCGGGTGCTATTTTTCAGGGGTGACGCAAAATTTTATTGCTATTATTATTACTTTTAAAAATGGTGTAGAGATTGCACGTCATCATCTTATAACAACCAAGATTTACGTTTTCATGAATGTCCACACGCGGAACAAAGGTAAATTAATGAATGTTTGTACGATCTGGAGATATTTTTTCAGGGTGTTCTGGATGTTTTCTATGTAGGTATAAGAAAAATATCTATGTATGAAGTGTTTGTAAACTTTGTATTGTTTAGTTTGTTCATTGGTTTCTTGGATTTTGTAAGTACCTAGTTATAATATATTTTGCTCGCCGTGACGAGGCAGAATGTATAGGACCTAAGTTTTAATCATAAGACCTTCTGTACACCTACATTTCGACAAAATAAACGATTATGATTATGATCAGTTAAGTATCTAGAACCCATCTGCTTAACTTGAAGCTAGATAATGCTGTGTGAATTGTCCCGCATTATTTATTAATTTGTTAGAACAATGGGTATCGTTTTCGACTAACTTGAGGGCGTCAATTACGAATATAGGGTTATTTTTCAAATCCAAGATGGCGGGTATTTATTGATTTCATATCTTACTCATGGGTATCGTTTTTGACTAACTTGAGGGCGTCAATTACGAAAATGGAGTTATTTTTCAAATCCAAGATGGCCGATGTTTTTTAAGTTTTACTAATAATGAGTACTTACTTATCGTGTTTGACTAACTTAGGGGAAATTTTAAAGTTTGTAGACGGGATTAATGTTTCTAGGATGAATGTAGATCCTGCGATCCTACTCGCACCATACACTGCATGCTGAATGCGAAAAACGTTTTAATAATTTTCAGATGCAAATTATGAATCGTAGCTTAAAAAAGACCTGATTTAGTTGGAAGAATTTGCAAAACCCTAAAAGATTCATACATTTGCAGTTTGCATTTTGAAAAGGATAAGTACGGGAAGAAATTATTGAAGAAAACATCATCAGCATAATCATATAAGCCCATTGCTGGACATAGGCCTCCCCTAATGAGCGCTATATCTTCGCGCCTTGCCGCATCCAGCATCTGCCTGCAGTCTTTTACAGATCGTCATCCCACCTGGCCGGAGGGCGTCTTACACTACTGGCCGGAGGGCGTCCTACACTACGTTTGCCGAGTCGCGGTCTCCACCCAAGAACACGTTTGCTTTTTTAGCTAATTTGTTTGATGGTACACGCTCATACGCTATTAGAATAATTTTCATTTTAATTTTTTTGGATTACTTTTTATTAATAATTAATTTATTTGGTAATAATGTGGATGATGGTGTTGATCTCAAATAAGTGGTTAATTAAGTGTGTAGGGGTTCCTACAGTTATAAGTTAAGTTATTAGTTAAATAGTTAGAGGGAAGGATAAAGTACGAATCAAACCCCCGAGTGCTAGTTCGACACTGATTTAATGTTCGTAAGTAATTGCACAATAATACTTAGGTAAGCAAATCGGTGCAAAAACATGTGTTTGAGTTGGTGAATCTGCTTAGCTAGACATGACCTAATTCATTGACTTTACCTATCGTGCGTGCGGTACTCCGTACATTCTGCCGGCCGAGAAGGTAACAGTCAAATCACTAAAGTTAACTTAATGCTATGGTTCAAATGTGTTTGAACCTAAGTTAGTAAGTAAAGCAAAAAGAACATGTAAGCTAGTAAAGTTATGTAAACAATGTAAGTAGATAAAAATTATGTAAATGTAAAAGTAGATAATAAGTAAATTAAATAGTAGGTAGGTAGGAACATAATGAATTCTTAAATATTTCATCACTGCACTACACTACACTGTTATACTGTCACTGGAATGTCCAATCTTAACGATGGAAGTCGTGGTCGGCCCCTCGGAGTCAAGTCGTCGAGCTCGAGGTCCATGACCGCCGGCGCCGCCGCTGCCAGCGCCATCGGCACCGTCCGCGCCGCCCGCGCCGCTGCAGCCCTTGTGGTTGAAGTCACCGGTGCGCTATTGGTTGGCGTATTGTGAGCCTTGTTCCTGCGCCAGCGTCTCCATATCTTCATGAGTTTATTAATCTCCTTTACGTCTTGCTTGTGGGCAGGTAAAGTCAGGTCAGAAGATAACTGTCTATAGAGAGATTTCAATTTTAGCTGGTTTGTAGAAAAATCCTCGTCTTTGAACATCTTGTTTTTGTTATTGTGAAGTTGTTGAATAGTTTCAGATTTTGATTGACCCAGACATTGCTTGATATTGGGTTTCATAGGAATAGCCACTTCGTACTTGCCTGTTGCTAAGCGCTTTGTATGAGATTTTTTGTAGTTCTCGTACTGGTTCATTTGTGTGAGTTCATCAGCCTGCTCACTCCTTTCTTCTAGTTCCCAATGTCGTGATATTTCATTCGTGTTCTTGACCACGACGCGACAGTTGAATGTCTTGACGCTTCCTGACAGTATCCAGCCCAGCCTTGTTTGTTGAGCGATGGGAGCCATGTGCGGGCCCTTGAGTAGACCGCTCATGAGTATCTCTGAGTAAACGCTGGCATCCAGAAGTAAATCGATAGGTTTGGAGACATTATACTCAGGGTTGGCGAGTTGAATATGTTGCAGGTGTGGCCATGACTGTCTGTTGAAGGACACATTGGGTAGCGGGTTTAAGACGTGCCTAATAACCAAAGCTTGTGTAGTAAAATCATAGTCCTTGTAAATCGATTGACATTCAAGTGTGATGACTGCCTTGCCATATTTGGATCCATTTCCGATGCCAGAGACAGATGCGTGGTACCGCTGTCGGGGCAAGCCTAACATCTGTGCAGCGTTTTCGGATATTAAGGAAATCTGGGAGCCTTGGTCCAGGAGAGCTGTTAAGGTGATGTATTCACCGTCCGCGGCCTTGACCTTGATAGATACGGTCGTAAGTAAAATCTCCTCATCATCAGTAGCGACGTGATTAACGCTGTGTTGTTTGTTATGTTGTTGTGGTGGTGGCGTTTGAGATTTCGCAATACGAGCCGTAGGTACGGACGATGACCCGGCCTTGATTGTGTTATTCGATAAATTGTCAGTAAGGTCGCTATTTGCGTATGCCTCATGTAAAATCGTATGATGATGCTTATAGCAAACTCTGCATGTTTTCTTCGATGTACAAGTGCTGTCATTGTGTGAGTATAAGCAATTTTGGCAAATATGCAATTTTATTACGGTCATTAGCTTCTCGTCCGGTGTTAATTTTATAAAATTGGTACATTTATATAAATAGTGGTTGTTGTTACACATAGGACAACTGATTGAGCATGCCGCGCTAGCTTGATGTTCCTTGTATGCATATTTACCGTAACGATATCCACCCTGCTGCTGAGAGTTAGGCTTGTTGACCTTCTGTTGATTGGCCTTACCAGGTGACGAATCTCTCTCCTTTTTAGTATGTATAGGCTCCAAAGCTGTGAATTTTCCCTCCAAAAAGTCCATTAGTTCAGATAGTGTCGGTAGATCACGTGGCGACTTACGTGCTTCCTTGTAGTCTCCGTGTGTTTCGGGGTCTAACTTCTTTGAGATGAGGTGAACTAACAGCGGGTCCCAGGTACTTGTATCGATACCCAGGTTCTGTATGGCGTAGAGGCACTCTCTTGAAGTATCGAAAAGACGTCTGATTTCGTGTGCAGTCTGTTTGTTAGCTGCTGGCTGATTTAAAAATATCTCTACCTGTTTAGTAAAGAGCAACTGCGGGTTGTTGTATCTGTGAGTTAGTAGTTCCCACGCAGTGTCGTAGTTGTCTGCAGAGATATGTAGATGCTGAATAAGACGCTCAGCATCCCCACGAACTCTTCCCTTTAGATGCTGCATCTTCTGGGACTTCGTAAGTAAGTTGTTGTTATGTATACTTTCCACGTAGAGGTCGTAGAAAGTAGGCCATTGTGTGTAGTTGCCAGTAAATGTTGGTATCTCGATTTGAGGCGTCGATTGTTGAAGATGCGATGTTGAAGCCAGCTTGTTGTTTAATGTCCGCTTGATCTTCTTGTATGCATCCTCGTACGAATCAAACTCACCATCATATCGAGCATCTGATCCTTGTAGAACGTTGTCAATTCGCAAGTGCAGAGAGTCGATTGCATTCCATCGCTGCTGTATTGTACGCAGCTCATCTTCGATCTCCCATCTGTCGCGTATCTCGTCAACTCGTAGTCGGTTTACCTGACGGTTAAACGCGCGGAAGTTGGTTCTCTGTAGTGACAGCAACTCACTTACCTGCCCCAGCGAAGAAGTAGTTTGCTCAAGGGGCGGTGGCGGGGCCGTCGAGATGGGCCTAGGTGATCGAGTAGGCACTTCTTCGGCTGATGTCCCCGGCCTTGGTAAGGGAGATAGAGGTGGTAGAGTATCACCTGCACTCGCAGCCGCAGGGGTGAAAGACCATATCTTAGTACGGACAGATTCGTAGTAGATTTTCATTTGCTCGAATTGATTTTCAACGAAGTAAGGATCCCTGTCATTTGTAAAAGAAGACAGCTTGTTGTTGTTAGATTGAAAGTCTTCCCACAGCTTGCCGAGGGTATCCAGACGTTCATCCAGGTACCTGCGGGTCTTCCGACTCGCAGAATCCTTGTTAAAGTTGCGTTCTAACTTCTTGATAGCGTCAACAATGTCGTGTTGGCGCTGAAGTAAAGTCTCCATGTTGTAGTTTTAGTTTGTAGTAAGTAGGAGATGTAGGTAGGTACCTAGGTAAGATGTTCAGTACTTACCTGTTACTAAGTACCTGTTGGTACTCAGTGTCCTCGTGAAATTAGCACAACCTTATGCGCCTTCTCAATGACTGGTGGAACCCGCTGGTGGGAAGCCAGTCAACCGATTCGCAGTCGCACGTAATTCACTAAAACACTAGAGCACGTTTCCCTGTTTGGTATCAAACGTCGATGATACTTCACAGATTAAGGACAGTATCCCGGTTGTAAACCGTGTCTCCCGAACGTCGGCAGGAGGCGGCCACGGTACTGGTAAAAAGTTAGGCTCGAAGGACCAAAAACTATCCGACTCGAAGGACCAAAAACTATCCGGCTCTAAGGACCAAAAACTGTAGGGGTTCCTACAGTTATAAGTTAAGTTATTAGTTAAATAGTTAGAGGGAAGGATAAAGTACGAATCAAACCCCCGAGTGCTAGTTCGACACTGATTTAATGTTCGTAAGTAATTGCACAATAATACTTAGGTAAGCAAATCGGTGCAAAAACATGTGTTTGAGTTGGTGAATCTGCTTAGCTAGACATGACCTAATTCATTGACTTTACCTATCGTGCGGTACTCCGTAAAAGTGAATAAATATTCTTTACTTGTGACAACCCTAGTTCTAATACTCTGTCGCGTGTCTTGTCGGGATTTACCGCAAGATCAAAGGCGTCAGCCTACTGTATGTTTTACTTATACTGTGCTGTTACTAAGGCTACGCCGTTTGTCTGTCACAGGTTTCTATCTCTGTAACCGTAGTAAATGTAGCGAGTCTCATATTTACGTAACGCTTTGGTCGCTATCAGAAAAAAAAAGTAGATATGTAAAGAAGTCCACCAAGTCTTACAAGAATTCTTAAGTAACTTGATATTTATGATGTGGTACGCAAACCATTTCTTTAGTTTAGTGCACGAATCTGCCTCCTACTAATCAGTTTATTATATTGGTCTAGTAAAATAATTTGCTCCTTTCAGAGTATATGACCACGTAACAGGCGCAAGCGCATGGCGCGTAGTCTGGACCTCCCAGGCCAGCGCCGGCCAACGTGCGGGCCGCGCGGGCCGCACCGGAGCGGGCCACGCGTACCGCCTCTACTCCAGCGCTGTGTTCCAGCACGAGTGTCCCCCGCACTACCCGCCGGACCTCTGTCGGCGGCCCGTGGACGACCTACTGCTCACTATGAAGTGCATGCACATTCACAAGGTACTCTATACTAGTGTAGTAGGAGCTTAGCTGGCAACGTCGCACGTGATGTGACGCTGTTTTACGCAACTTAACACCCAACGCTATTTATCTTTATTTTCGCGTAGTGCTGGCAATGTTACGAGCTGGCAACGCAGTAGCATCTTCTAAATTGTTTCATCCTTCACTGTGATAACCCGCTTACTAAGAGGTCTGATAAGCAATTTTCACTCGCAAATTATTTAACCGGTAACAGCCTCGATATCTGCGGAGCTATGTTTTGGTGAAATCAACCCTTGCTTCAGTTTTCGGTCGCTGGAAAGTGCGACACCTTAAACGTTCTCAACTTATGCTTATTCCAAGTACTTAATTGTATATTTGTTTATATGTTAACAAATGAATATTAAGTTATTGTTTAATTGTTTTATGTATTGATGCTGCGATTAAGTAATATGATATAATATATAATATGTTGATAATAAGTATAGTAAGTTAATAGTAATATCATTCCTATTTTTTTTTATTTTTCATTTACTATATTTTTCTGCTGTATGTACGACGATATCCGTGGCGCGGCGGGCGAAGGTCCGCCTGCGACGCAGGAGGTTGCCGGTTCGATTCCTGCCTCGGGACAAATGTTTGTAAGATCTACAGATATTTGTTCAGGGTGTTCTGGATGTTTTCTTAAAACGTGAAACCTCTTAATAGCCTTCTGTTTCTATTTTCTTAATTTTTAATTTCTTGTTGTGCTGTGTTGCTATGCTGTGGTTTTCCTTTAATAAATAAATATTTTATTCTACTTTCAAAGCAATAAAGATCCATAAACTTTATTTCTACTGCCAATCTATATAGACCTTTGTCTTTAATTTCAGGTAGTAAACTTCCCGTTCCCGACCGCACCGGACCGTCTACAGCTGCGATTGGCGGAGAAACGTCTAGAGGTGCTTGGCCTTCTAGAACCTCCATTCAACAAGGACAAGAGAAAAGACGAGGAGGAAGTAAGTTTATACAAATAAATGTTTTAGTTGGCTAAAAGTAAATGTGTGAAAGTCTGCCCTCGGGACTGCCGGCCAACTACAACCTGGGTATCTTCAATACAAGAGTTAATAAGTGTCTTCTAAGCCTTATTCGGCCACACTGTAACCAATTAGGTGAGATTGTGGTCAGTTCTTTTCACAATACAAATTATTTAAAAAAAATTAGTAGTAAAGCCTCTACCCCACAGCCGCGATTTTGAAGCGCGTCTTGTGTAGCGCGATTTTTTGCGATATTTGTTCGCAGTACATTTTGTACTAAGACGCATACGATCGTACACTGCTGCGATTTTATCGACTCGATAGAAGTTGGACGACGCGTTTGGGGGCTTACAAAAACGCAGCTGTGTGTAAGGAATCGCGCTACAAATTTGCAACAAATCGCGCGACACTTGGCTTGAGATTTACAATAAAAAGTAAACTGTAACACCAGGACCGCTAAGAGTAGCACAGATTAAAAGAGGCTAGAGCAGTGAAACGACGGGAAAAAATGTCAATAATATTCACTTATAATATTCACAGGTACTGAAAGTGACACCTCTAGGTAAAGCGGTGTCGGCCTTCCCGATTCTACCTCGCTACGGCAAGATGTTAGCGCTGAGTCATCAACAGGGCCTGCTGCCGTATACTATTGCATTGGTCTCGGCGCTTACGGTACCAGAGGTTAGTACTCTTGAGTTAGTCCTGATCAGCACATACGTACACTGGCTGAACATGCTATCCCAAACTTGTATAAAAAGTAAATCCGTTTTGGACCGTAAAGTTTGATATGTAACATATTTGAATTATTTTAATTAAGGGCTGTGGGCTGTTTGTTCAATGCATTCACTGCCCAGCCTCGCCGGGGCGGGGTGGTGCGACCCGCAGGGGCTACACGGGGGCGGAGAAGGGCTTCTGCGTCTGGCCATGAATGTGTTAACCAATCACTCTAATAAATATTATAAATGCGAAAGTTTGGATGGATGGATGTATAGATGGATGGATGTTTGTTACCTCTTCACGCCAAATCTACTGAACGGATCGGGCTGAAATTTTGCATACAGGTAAGTCAAACCCTGGAATCAAACATAGGCGACTTTTTATCCCATAAATCAGTTCCCATGGGATAGAAATAACCTCAAAACGCTTCCATAGAAACAACGCGTGCGAAGCCGCGGGCAGAAGCTAGTAAATAAATAAACAAGGCGGTTTCACCATAATCACCACGGTAGGTAGGAGGATTGGTGATCGCGGCAAGCGTGTTCAAAATACACAGAAAGGAGCTGTTTCCCTTCCTCTAGCTAGTACATCCACGGCCTAGTTGGAGACATCGATTCTTGGCCCGTGACCTCAACCTCAACAGCCTATATTGTTCCACTGCTGGACGCAGGCCTGCCCCTGATAAACGCCTTGTTCCCTTTTATCTCATCGGGGTAATGCCCATAATCCCTTGGATATGGGGTTGGGGATCGCAGTTCGGTGGTAGAATTGTTCGACGGGAGGCGCTGCTGCCCGACCCCCCGTCAGAAACCTTATTCGTCTCTTACGACACCCGCGGGAAGAGTTGGGGTGGTGCAAATTCAGGCACCACTCAGTAGACCAGTAGAATCCTTAGAATTAATAAATGTCCCGATTCTACCTTGCTTTGGCAAGATGCTAGTGTTAAGTTATCAGCAAGATCGGCTGTCGTATGCTATTGTATTGCTTTCTACTTCTTTTCTTTATTCTTCTTCTTTCTACTTCTTGCATCGGAAAAAGTGTACTCGACTACACGTGTCATTTACAGCCGATATGATCCCACCACCGACCGGTGGGATCATATCGGCTGTAAATGTACGCCGTCCACTGTTTACGGCAATTTCCTTGGTTCTGAGCATCACAAATTCAGCCATTCCCAGAGACTTTTACCAACAGTAACTGTCTGTGTTTACTCTACTATTATAATATCCCCAGGTTATGTCCGGTAAACCGGACTGTTGGCCGGCCACCGGGCATACGCTGTTGCTCGGCGATCCGGGAGTGTTACTGCGAGCGGTGGGCGCGGCAGAGTACGCGCATGTTAAAGGAGAACACGACGCGTTCTGTGCTAAATACGGACTGAGGGATAAGGTATGTTTCTCTAGTACATTCTACATGTAATGTCCAGTAAGACAAACAGTTTTCCGGGTACCGGACACACGCTGTTGCTCGGCGATCCGGAAGTGTGCTAAATACGTACAGGAATGTACGTTCGACTCGGAGATAAGGTACAATCGACTCGAGGATAAGGTGTGTTTGACATACGGTGACGGCAGATAGCATTAGTTTGCAGTATTTGTTTGTATTAGAGTACTAAACCGAGTCTGGCGTGCGATAATTCGTGCAATTTTCAATCAATATGCTTGATCATTTTGGCTACCTATCTTTAGATTGCCAAATATTTCTTTCAATATTGAAAGGCAATACCAGAGATCTATTGCACATTGCGAACGGTCATTGGATAAGGGGTCTAGGGATAGTTATATTTCCTTAAGAAAATATATGCAGACAAAGTATTGCTAATTAAAAAACTCTCATTCCAGGCTATAAAAGAAATCCGAAAGCTTCGCAAGCAGCTATCCTCAGAAATCAACCTAAGCGTGCCCGGCGCGGACGCCGTTATCGACCCAGAGATGGCGCCACCCGACGATAGGCAAGCGAGGCTGCTAAGGCAGTTAATACTGAGTGGTTTAGCTGACCAAGTCGCCAGGAAGATACAGCTAGAGGAGGTCAAAGAAGGTAGAACTATTTGTATGGTAGTCAATTGCTGGATATAGACTGCCCCTAATGTTCGCCATAGCAGCGCTGTCTTCAGTCAGAGTGCCTCATTCAACATCTGCCTGCAGTCCTTCACAGATCGTCATACTCATACTCATTTATTCGCCGTACAAGGCACACTTGGAAATGTCGGTTTAAATATACTTATACTTATTGACGGCCTCTGTGGCGCAGCGGGCGAAGGTCTGCCTGCGACGCAGGAGGTTGCGGGTTCGATTCCCGCCTCGGGACAAATGTTTGTACGATCTGCAGACATTTGTCCAGGGCGTTCTGGATGTTTTCTATGTATAATAAAAATATATCTATCTTATGTAGTCTATTATATTAAGTATATCAGTTATCTAGTACCCATAACACAAGCTCTGCTTAGCTTGGGGCTAGATAATGCTGTGTGAATTGTCCAGCATTATTTATTATTTACTTATGGGTTACAATTGTAGTGCTTCAGTTATAATTCAAAGCCGTCATTCCACCCGGCCATAGGCTGTCTACACTTGTGTGTAAGAATAGAATAGAAAATACTTTATTGCACACTTAAATCTAAAAGAAACTATTTACAACAAGACAACTTAAAAACTAAGCGACAATTGGCGCATCGCGCAAGAGCGATCTCTACCAAACAACCGTGCATCTCTCGACATAAAATAGGTAGACGTTAAATTGTTATGTTAACAAAACGTGCAAGTTTAATAAACATCTTACTCTAAGTCCAGAGTTCACCAACAGATGGTTAAATTTTAAACAGTTCTTTTGAGGATTTTGACACGAGTTTTCATGCATTAAACGTCAAAGTTAATCAATAAAGCTGTCTAATTGTCCGATTATCATTTGGTGAACACCAGCCTAAGGTTCATTAACAGATAATCGGACAATTAGGCTGCTTCGTCGGTTGCTGTTGACGTTTAATGTATGAAAACTTTTGTCAAAAACGTTAAAACAACTCTTTAAAATTTACCCATCTGTTGATGAACTCGGGTCTTAGTGTGCCGAGGCTAACGCCGTTATAGACCCAAAAGTGGCGCCACCGGACGACACTAAAGGGAGGCTGCTAAGGCAGTTGATACTGTGTGGTTTTGCTGACCAAGTCGTCAGGAAGATACAGCTAGAGGAGGTCAAAGGAGGTATAACCATCTTGTACATCATCATCATGATGTCAGGCCATTGCGGGACATAGGCCTCCCCTAATGTGCGCCAAAGCGCCCGTCTTCAGCTTGCCTCATCCAGAGGCATTATTAAAAGTTTTTACCTGTGTATTTTTGTTTCTGTATGTGACATGGTAGCTGCCAATCAGTACGCATCCTTTATTAAGTGGTGGTAAACATGTAGTTAAATTATTATTAAGTCTATACTTAATATTATAAAGAGGAAAGATTTGATTGTTTGTTTGTTTGTTTGTATTGAATAGGCTCCGAAACTACTGGATCGATTTGAAAAATTCTATTACCATTAGAAGCTCACATTATTCCTGATGAACATATGCTACTTTTTACCGCGGGAAAATGCTTCATTCCTACGGGAAAACGTGTAATAGGACAACGGGTAGTCAGAATGCAGCTAGTTTGGGTGCACGTGATTCCCTTGGAAATTTCAAACTTTTCGGACATAAACGGCTGTAACTTTTGAGTGCGTTGACTTAGAAGTTTTATTATTAGTATTATTTAACGGGTATTTAACACGTTTATTTAACTATTTCTCACGACATTTCAACAGGTTAACGCGATAAATACCCGTTAAATAGTACTTATAATAATCTCTATACTTACCCGATTTTCAAAGAAAACCCGTAATTTCGAGGGTGGTCCCAGTCGCCGGAAGAAAAATAATAAAATTAAATGACGACCTCTGTGGCGCAGCGGGCGAAGGTCTGCCTGCGACGCAGGAGGTTGCGGGTTCGATTCCCGCCTCGGGACAAATGTTTGTACGATCTGCAGACATTTGTCCAGGGTGTTCTGGATGTTTTCTATGTATAATAATAAATATCTATCTATGTAGTGTATTGTATTAAGTATATCAGTTATCTAGTACCCATAACACAAGCTCTGCTTAGCTTGGGGCTAGATAATGCTGTGTGAATTGTCCAGCATTATTTATATAAATCGATCCGGTAACTGGGACCGCGGTCCCATTACCTAGTGGTCCCAGTCGACGGAAGCCTCATTGAAAAATTAGGTTGTTGTGACCAAGTTCCTCGTGATTATATCAATACAGTGCTTTTTCTTACTCGAAACAGCCCTTTTGAGTTATTTGCTATATAAAGTGACTATAATTCACTTGTATTGTTTTTGCAGGTGAAGACAAGCGCAAGTTCAAATACGCGTACCACGCTGGCCAGTTAGAAGAACCGGTGCATTTGCACTCTGAGTCTATTCTCAGGAAGGTCATACCCGAGTGGGTTGTTTTTCAGGAGGTAAGCCATTTATTTAGAAAGCAAACAGGAAGACCAAATGCTGTAGGTATACGGTTTATCACTGAGAACCAAACCAAAGACGAAAATGTCCGTCTCACTGTGTACTAACTACAAAATCCATACCATTTATAAACTAGTTTCTGCCAGCGCGCCGCGCTCGTGTTTTTAACCCCCGACGCAAAAAGAGGGGTGTTATAAGTTTTATGTGTCTCTTTGTGTAGCTGTGTATCTGTCTGTGGTATCGGAGCTCCTAAACGGATGAACCGATTTTCGTTTAGTTTTTTTTGTATCATAGATAATTTTATCCCGAGGGTTCTTAGCCATGTTTCATAAAAATCTGTTAAGCCAATAAACGTGGGCGGTTTTTTTTTAATTTTAATTTTGTCTTGTTTGTAGTTATTTAAACATAGTGATGAAGAAAATTATTTTATCAAGTCAAACTCTGCGGATTTATTTAGAAATATTCAGTATCTTTAGTTAAGCTCAAGAAAAGTAAAATATCAATAGTTCAGTCATAATATTGAAAAAGCATTACAAAAAGGGGGATTTGTGATTTTGGTCTGCCGAGTGAAGTTCATTAGATCTTGTAACTGAATGCGACTTTGACTAGACTAGATCCCAGAATTTTAAACACTATTTTCTATGTCTCAGATAATTTTAAAAATCATAACGTGCGGCCTCTGCAGGAATACCAAGGCCTAAGAACTTTTTGTTTTGTACTATTTACTACAATATTTTTTTTTACTTTGT
Source organism: Eupithecia subfuscata (assembly GCA_963564075.1). Classification (NCBI taxonomy): domain Eukaryota; kingdom Metazoa; phylum Arthropoda; class Insecta; order Lepidoptera; family Geometridae; genus Eupithecia; species Eupithecia subfuscata. The sequence goes on along the minus strand of OY751117.1, from coordinate 5,751,035 downwards.
TTTCGAAGTAAGTACCGATCGCTGGTCATAAACAGAACTTTATTGTTATAGCTGTACGAGACTGGATCTGAAAGCAATAAGAAGATGGTGATGAGAAATGTAGCAGCTATAGAGCCGGAGTGGCTGCCAGTTTACGTACCTCAGCTGTGCAATCTAGGTAAGTTGCTCCACACCAGAGATATAATAATACTATACTAGTAACCACACTAATCACATCATACATATCACACTTCACACTATAACATCACATCACATCATATCACACTTCACATCACATCACACTAATATTATAAATGCGAAAGTTTGGATGGATGGATAGATGGATGGATGTTTGTTACCTCTTCACGCCAAAACTACTGAAGGAATCGGGCTGAAAATTTGCATACAGGTAATTCTAACCCTGGAATCAATCATAGGCTACTTTATATCCCATAAATCAGTTCCCATGGGATAGAAATCTCCTTTAAACGTTTCTATAGAAACAACGCGTGCGGAGCCGCGGGCATAAACTAGTATAATAATAATTCTGTCGAGCGTGTCATCTGGGAATCATTCTGGGGAGACCCTCCGTCATATACTTTCGGGATGTTCGCACCTTGCTAACTCCCAGTACTTGCACAGACACAACCAAGTAGGCAAAATTATACACCAGCAACTTGCTCTCTGATATGGCATTACTGGACCTGAAGTTCCGTACTATAAGTACACACCGGCGCCAGTTCTCGAAAACGGCACGCTCTATTAGGACCGATCTATCATTACAGACAGGACTAATAAATATTATTATTTTATTGCTTGTCATGTGTTTTGTGTACCTATCTTCTTAGCCTGTGAGCACCCACTGCTGGCCTCTCCGCTGGTTGGAGAGTTCCATTGCGTGGCAAGCGACCAAAATTTGGACGATTTTCGGCTTCTTTTGTTTCGCCGAAATTAGGGTACGGAGAGTCAACTTTTGAGCCAAGTTAATGCTCAAAAGTTGACTGAAACTTTCAAGCCGACGTCAAGACCATAAACTAACCAAGTCAAGAAGAAATTAAAAAAAAATAGAGAAGAGAAGACCTCCTCTATAACCATTCTGTCTGGTATATTTGTGTAACTAATAAATAAGAAAAAAAACAGGTTTTTGCTAGATTGTGCACCTCAACAGCTTATATTAGTCCACTGCTGGACGCAGGCCTCCCCCTGATAAGCGACTTATTGGCTTTTATCTCATGGAGAGTAATGCCCATAAACCCCATAATCAGTTCGGTGGTAGAATTGTTCGAAGGCGCTGCTGCCCTCGGAAATCCCTTAGTCGCCTCTTACGACACCCGCGGGAAGAGTTGGGGTGCTACAAATTCTGGCACCACACAGCAGATTGTGAACATGTTAAATTTATTTCTTTATTATTTTCCAGGGGAGCCCCTATCCGACCCTGAGCCTCGATACGACGACAAGTCGGGGCGCGTGAAGTGTCATTTCAAAGGCACATTCGGGAAGGCTGGCTGGGAACTACCGACCGTCGAGGTGGATTACCCGGACAAGATAGAACGGTATCGGTAAGTAATGATTTCCTTATATGAAACCAGCAAGAGCCGGTCCTTGCAATTTGATTTGTGTAGATTTTTTTAACGACGAAATCTTTGTTGAGAAAACTTTTAAACAACTTAGGTACTGACCTAAATTACGCCTTACGGTAATTCCACCTACGTTAGCCACAACTACCACACTAGACATCGTCATCGATTAACGCTACCCAAAATAAGATTAGCGAAAGCACAACACAAAATTGACTACATAGGAGTGAAAATCTACAATAATCTACCGGACTCTATAACTAGTGCCGCGTCGACTGCAATATTTACGGACAAACTGAAGAGAATCCTAGTGGACAGGGCATACTACTGTTTAGAAGAGTTCTTCGATGACAAATTTGTTGACGCCGATGTCTTAGATCCACACTTACAATTATAATAATATTTAAACACTATTGGTATCTAAGATTACCAAGGACAATTATTTGTACTTAGTTTTTACATTATTCTGTACCTAGCTAAGTTAGTTTGACGTGTAAGAACATTTTCTTATAAATAAATAACTGAACTGAACTGAACTGTTAAACGGAACTAGGGACTACTACGGAGCTGAAGCTGCGTTCCTACTGCCGCGTATCGGAACCGAAGTTCATTCGAAATACACTTGACCGTCTAATGAAATAAATAATGCTGGACAATTCACACAGCATCATCTAGTCTCCAGCTAAGCAGAGCTTGTGTTATGGGTACTAGATGACTGATATATAGATACTTAATACAATACATTAAATAAATAGATTTTTTTTATTACATATAGAAAATACCCACAATAATTAAATAACAATATAGGTACTTACTTCTTAATAAATTTACGTTTATCGTTTCATATCTGCTGTGTGGTACCGGCTTAGAATTTGCACCACCCCAACTCTTCTTCCCGCGGGTGTCGTAAGAGGCGACTAAGGGATATCCACCGGGGGCGGGTAGCAACGCCCCCTGCAGAACAATTCTACCACCGAACTGCGAACCCCAACCCGCGTGCCCAGCGTGGGGATTATGGGCATTTCCAATAAGCCAATAAGGCGCTTATCAGGGGGTGGCCTGCGTCCAGCAGTGGACCAATACAGGCTGTTGAGCTGGACTTTTGTATAACACAAGCACTTTGCTTTTTTGAGATGATGATGTGCTAATTGTCCAGCAATATTTATTAATTCATTATTTATTTCCAGATGGTTCGCGCGTTATCTTCTAGAAGGCTCCGTGTTCCCAAAGCTCCGTAAATACAACAGCAGCTTGCTGTCCCCTCCGTCCACCATGGTCAAGTCCTGGGCGAAACTGCAGCCGCGGACGGAAGCACTGCTCAAAGCGCTGGCGATGAAGCGGGCTGGTACCAAGCAGGCGTTGGCTGATACTTGGGAAGAGAATAAGCAGTGTAAGTTAAAAAAAAAATACAAAGCAAAGTAAGCAGAGCTCGTGTTGTGGGTACCAGATAACTTATATACAATATATCACAGTATTATTATAAATGCGACCGATTGGATGGATTTATGGATGTATGTTGGTTTTGGTTACTACTTAACGCATTCACTGCCCAGCCGCGACATGGGGGTAGAGAGGCACGTCTGCGTCTTGGGCCATAAAAGTGCTAACGCCAAAACCTACTGAACTGATCGGGCTGAAACTTTGCACAGATGTAGGTAGGACCTGGAATATAGCTTACTTTTTATCCCACAAATCAGTTCCCATGGGATTGAAATAACCTTTGATCGTTTCCATAGAAACAACGCGATCGGCCGATGCGGTAAGCCGCGGGCAGAAGCTTGTAAAATATATGCACCTGGACCGGAACAAAGCCTGCAGATCGTACAAACATTTGCCTCTTGGCCAGAATCGAAACCGCAATTCGCCAATAAAATAAATGAATAATGATGGTTTTTTTCATATCATCTAGCCCTATAGTAGGCAGATCTTGTGTTATAATAATAGTGGCCAGAATACAATAAAAGATACCTACATACTTAATCCAAATCAATGTTAGGTATGTTGAATTTTTTTTATTTTTACCTAAGTGTGTATTTAATTTGCGTTCTGATTTAATTTATCTATGTTAATGTACTTAGGTACCAATTTATTTTTGTGGTGACATTGCATTTATTTAATCTTTTTGTATTTTGATTTATGTGATAATTTTATTTTATACTAGTTTATGCCCGCGGCTTCGCACGCGTTGTTTCTATAGAAACTTTTAAAGGTGATTTCTACTCCATGGAAACTGATTTATGGGGAAAAAAGTAGCCTATGTTTGATTCCAGGATTAGAATTACCTGATTGCAAAATTTCAGCCTGATCCGTTCAGTAGTTTTGGCGTGAATAGATAACAAACATCCATCCATCCAAACTTTCGCATTTATAATACTAGCTGCGCCCCGCGACTTCGCACGCGTTTTTTCTATGGAAACGTTCAAAGGTGATTTCTATCCCATGGGAACTGAATTATGGGATAAAAAGTAGCCTATGTTTGATTCCAGGATTAAAATTACCTGTGTGCAAAATTTCAGCCCGATCCGTTCAGTAGTTTTGGCGTGAAGAGGTAACAAACATCCATCCATCTATACATCCATCCAAACTTTCGCATTAATAATATTAGTGTGATTAGTGTGATTATTGTTTAACTGTAAATATTCCGACAAAAAGTATTGGTTGGTGAATAAAATAACATATACGATAATAACATAACATAATACAACCTTAGCGCGTTTATGCACTAACTGGGTCTGAATTCTCGCTCAGTTTGCATAGTGTTGAAAGAGATGCCCACTATTTTAATGCACAAAGACAGCTATTAGCCATTTAGTGCTTTGAACGGAGAAGTAAAATCCGAAATGAACCTTTTTGCGTTAAAGCTAAAATCTAAAATGTATTTTTCCCGGTCCAGAAAGATATGCCAGTCAGACTGCTGTACTTCACTCATAGCCAAAAAACATTTATTTTGGCTATGAGTGAAGTAACTATAACGTAATAATATACATTGAATTGTCCAGCATTATTTATTTATTAGTGCGTGTCTGTGTGTGGCCACTAAACAAGCGTTGGCTGACGCATGAGGAAGATTCGCAAGAACAATTTTAAATGTAAAATAGTCTCATAAGTTAACGTAGAAAGATCCAATCGAGTGTTATCAAGTTTGAGCAAGACCACACGATCCTTTTATGATAAAAATGGTCGGTAAGTGCAATTTAAACACTATAAGATCTTTAAATGACCTTTGAGAACAAAACGGGGCGTATCTCTTTTTTTTTACCCGCTGGCGTTGTTTTTTAGTGTTTCTATGGTTATCTCTTTTTATTACCTCAAAGCGTCCAAACGGCTGCGGAAGCGATTTTGATAAAAGATATATGACAACTGCTACATTTAGTCGACCGTCGCAAATACATTTTGCGAGAAAAGGAAAAAGCTGGGACCAAGCATCGATCTAAGTAAAAAAGGGAGATGAGATTCTAGCTTCTCGAAAGTGGAAAGCTCAAATTATGTGTAGTGTAATTAGGTACTCCTAATTCAGTCATAGTTGGACTGGGGCGTTCGTGATACGAAGCTTGCTACGACGTACTCTAGTGTGATTTATTGACTAAAAGACTACAGCAACGCCTTCGTATTTTTTCTTTATAATTATTGTTTGGGGGTAAAGGTGGATTTCCCCCAAATAGGAACAGAGGGAGATCTCCTCTGAACCGGGCCCGACCCATCTGGTCCACGGAGCCCGGTGGTCTTTCGACCGACAGTTGATGTCGGTAACTCCTATATGGTCAATTGTAACTGAATCCAGCGTTTGCGCGATCTAGGAATGGTCACTTTTTGCATCTTTCTTAACGACATCTAGCGGTCACTCATTGAAGCGCTTAGTTAGGTTTTTTACTAACTTCAGTTTTATCGGTGTAAGCGCCTCTATTGACATGTTAGCCTTGTAGTTCGGCCGTTGTCGCCTAGAGGTCGCCTACAATTGCACAAGATTGGAAATGTAACTGTGTGCGAGTGTTTGCCTCAAAGTTATAGGCTAGTTAGGCCAGGCGCTCACTCAACGTAAGCGCTGCTGGGAGAACGTATATCTACAGATTTTACTTAGATCTATGGGACCGAGAGGGTTTTTTTAAAGTTTTAATAAAATAGATAATTTGCAATACTACCTTGACCTTAGTACTAGTTATAGATAATGTAGTTACGATGGAAATAAATCTCACAGTAGTTCGTATAACATAATTGTTACGGTTCATTTTTGACTAGCTATATGTTATTGTTTCAGATTTATTGGATGAATACCTAAAATGGCTGCCGGAATCAGCACATAATGAAGTGTCATTACTGTGGCCGCCGTTGTGATGTAACTAGATTAAAATTATGTATATAAATTAAACTTATAAGTGCCTATAACAGTAGATAAAACAGCTAGTTAGGTACCTATGTGACATAAACATATTTTTATGACTGTAAATAGTATCTGCGGTTGTTAATATAAAATAGCGAAATAATTAAATTGTTAATTGATTTTCAACTCTTTAACCCCACCTGACGACCTATGTGGCGCGGCGGGCGAAGGTCCGCCTGCGTCGCAGGAGGTTGCGGGTTCGATTCCCACCTTGTGACAAATGTTTGTACGATCTGCTAATATTTGTTCCGGGTGTTCTGGGTATTTTATATATATAATATAATAAAAAATATCTATACAGGCTGATTTTTTGAGAAGGGCGATGATGGCCAGGTCCTAAACCACGAGAGTTAGAGAATCGTCGTGAAAGGAGTCATGCCCTCGATTTATGAGAAAACAATAACTGGATATTTAGTTTTTTTAAACCTTTTACTTGTGACGGAAATCGATACGAATAATTTTTCAAAAAAAAGACAGCCTGTATTATTGAATCAATGGATTTGTGTTGCTGATAAGGATCGATCTTTGCAAAGAAATGTATTACTTAAAATGAAAGGAAATAACAAATTTTCACTACCTATTTTATTATTTTTACACGGAAAAAAACTTACCTCCTATTCAAACTTTTTGGTCGTTATGTGTGAAACTCATTTGTCTCATTAGCGGGATACTGTGGTGATACTTACAAATAAAAAAAGATTCGTTATTATGTATATACCTATTTGAAAGTAGAATTCCATTCATGTTTTTTCGAATAAAGATGATCGATCAGTATTGAGTTGCAGAAACCAACCTATCAGCAACAGAATCCTTTGGTTCAGTAATACCAGGTGTCTTTTTTGATAAATCATTCGGGTCGATTTCCATCAAAAGTAAAAGATAAAAAAAAAACTAAATATGCAGTTATTGTTTATTTATAAATCGAGGGCGTGACTCATTTCACGACTTTTCTTTAACTCCCGTGGTGTAGTTGGTTAGCACATTCCCGTACTGGAGGAAGGATGCGGGTTCAAGTCCCGTCGAAGTCGAAGATTTTTGCGATATTATTTGATTTCTTTGAAATTAGCCAAATTGCGAGGCTTACGCACTCTAATAACAAAAAAACCTTAGATTTTGAGCAACGCGACACCTCTCGTCAAACGAACTAAACGTAACTTTAGTGTTTGAACAGGATTGGATAAACTTCAATGTTTCCCCTGTAGGTGGAGCTAACGTCGGAAGAGTCCGTAGAAAGCTGCAAAAATTTTCGACTCCTACGTCACTTGACCTCGTGGTGTAGTTGGTTAGCACATTCCCGTACAGAGGGAAGGATGCGGGTTCAAGTCCCGTCGAAGTCGGAAATTTTTGCGATATTAGGTATTTGATTTCTAAGGAATTTTCTGGCGAGTATCTGGAAGTCTATTTCTGAGCTTTGCATGAGAACTAGATACCGTAAGGCACAGTTAATTGGCATAGTTCATGATTCATATCTCGCTATAGATTCGTCGAAATCAGCGGGGCTGCCAGCTTGACGTCAAGATAGCAGCCACAGTGAAAGACCTATATATCTCCTAAAGTACTTGGGCACTATTTATTTTACTTAGGGCATCGGAATCACTATTTCATGACACATTTATTGGCATAGTTGAAGCCACCAAATTCCATGACGGGGCTGCTAATTTGACGGACACAGTAGACCCGAGAGCTGGCGAGTATCTGGTGCAGCTCATCAGCATTGCCATATAGCGGGGCAATGCAGCCAGCGTCTTGGGGACGCTTCCGACTGGTAGTGATATGGATGGATAGTTGAGCTACTTATAGATTCTGAGAATGAAATAACCCCTACCTGTAGAATAGAAGTACCTATAGGTTATTTAATTGTCAGACTGAAGACTGCTGCAAACATACATCTAGACTCTAGATTGTTTTCAACAGTCTGCAGTTAACTCAACAGCTTACATTTTCTTTTATTTAGTACTTTTGTTGGTGGTTAGTACAAAGTTACAAAAGGTTAACAGAAGTAAAGATTTATTGTCAGACCTTTTGATCTCGGGTTAAGAGGTAGGTATGATAACCTTTGCATTTCATATCAGTTTATATGGACACTTTACAGTACGAGTACACATTGAAAATTTAAAGGGATGACCAATGAACCATTTCGAAGAATTACCAAGCTGAAGTGGCAGTGGGCCGGCCATGTCTTGCGAAGAACTGACAAACGATGGGGTAAACGTATTCTTGAGTGGAGACCGCGACTAGGCATACGTAGTGTAGGACCCCCTACGGCCAGGTGGGATGACGATTTGCAAAGGACTGCAGGCAGATACTGGATGCGGTAAGGTGAAGGCAGGGCGCTGTGACGCTCATTATCCCTATGTCCAGCAGTGGTCTAATATAGGTTGATGATGATGAGCACAATAGAGCGCCAAACGCTTACTTGCCTACGACCGGCGACCCGACCAGTGCTAATTGGTGTAACTACAGTTAATTCACATGATTTATGAACAATAAAATAAGATATTATGATTGTCTAATTTCTAAGAAATGAAATATCGTAAAAATTTTCGACTTCGACGGGACTTGAACGATTCCGTAGACTTCGACGAGTCCGTAGAAAGTTGCAAAGATTTTCGACTCCCACGTCACTTGACCTCGTGGTGTAGTTGGTTAGCACATTCCCGTACTGAGGGAAGGATGCGGGTTCAAGTCCCGTCGAAGTCGAAAATTTTTGCGATATTATTTGATTTCTTAGAAATTAGAAATTAGCCAGAGTGCGAAGCTTACGCACTTTAGTAACAAAAACCTTATATTATGATTGTTTTGCTACAACCGGAGAAAAGCCAAGATGATGAATTTTGTCTGTCACGTGTCTAGTTGAGTTGACTACATTTATTTTACTCCGAAAACCTGATTTATTTTGCATTAAAAAAACTATTTTAATTTCATTCCACAACTCTCAAGACTGTCATGGCGTCTTAAATGACGTCACTTTTTTCAAAACAATTGTTTGTATAGGGAGATTTAGTTAGTGTGCGGATCTTTTTGGTGGACCAAAGATCCGCTCGTTGAAGGTGTCGATGTTTTTGGTCCTCCGCAAAAATGATGTTTTGAAAGACGTGACGTCACACTTTCTGATTGGTGTTCACGGTCACTTCTTTGTGACTTAATGTTAATCCCAATTTTTTTCGGATTTACTTTTGATAAATATTTACAATAATTTTCTTTAGGGTTCCGTACCTCAAAAGGAAATAAGGAACCCTTATAGGATCACTTTGTTGTCCGTCTGTCCGTCTGCCAACCCTCTTTTCTCAGGAACGCGTGGAGGTATCGAGTTGAAATAAACATCGCCCGAGCCATCGAGCCTCGATATAAATTAAACTTCTAAGTCATCGCAATCAAAAGTTACCGACGTTTATGTCTGAATATTTAGAAATTCCAAAATATTTTTAAAACCATAAACTTTTATATTATTCACTAAAAAAATTACTTATAATTCTCACCATGGACCAAAACCTATAGGGCATTCCCTGTAGAATTATGAAATTTGGCAAGAAGCAAGGTCCTATAGTACAAGTAAAGGAAAAAATCCGAAAACAGTAACTTTGTAGTTTTTCACAAAAAAATACTTTTAATAGGTACTTACTTGCTATGGACCGAAACCTATAGGGTACTTCCCGTTGACCTAGAATCATAAAATTTCGTAAGAAGCATGGTCTTATAGCACAAATAAAGGGAAAAATCCGAAAACCGTAAATTTGTAGTTAATTCACAAAAAAAGATTGTATTCTCGCCATGGACCAAAACCTGTAGAGTACCTACATCTCGCTGACCTAGAATCATGATATTTGACAAGACACAAGGTCTTACGGAATATATACGGAACCGTTAGTGTCCGAGCCGACTCGCACTTGACGTTTTATTGATCAATTGTTTTGTCTTTACTACGTAGGTATCATTAATAACAAACTGTACCTAATCCGTCTGATTTATTCTTAGTGGACACAAGCTATTAGTGTTGTGACGAACGAGATAATCGATGCCCCATACAGTATACGTAAATTACTGAAACTTTTTGTTTTTCGTGTACTGGTGGCCTACTTTCATTACAGAATTTCGTTTTGTTTCTTTCGACCGGTACTCTAATAAACGGAAATTTCGTACGAAGTTAAGCTGCTTCGTCAGCGAAGTTAACTGTATGAAAAAACAAAAAACAATCGCGCCTGCTTTTACGAATTTACTTGTAAGGTATTAAGGGTCACGTAAAATCAAACTGAAATATAGTATAATATAGTATAATAAGTATAATATCAAGAATAACTGGGCATTTTAAGTATTTTTACCTTATTGATATTCTGAAAAAGTATTTTTTTTTCGGTTTCTATCAAAATTTGCTATCAATTCGAAGCTTTTAAGCTTTTTTGCCTTTTTCTGGCCACCTAGTTATAATAAGGGCCAAATTAAAATTATAGTTTTTGCGTTAATGGTGGCGTTTGGATATAAACACAAAATATTATTTCTCCCTCAGACTGATTACTAATAATTGCGCTTTCAATTCATCTTGATTCAGAAGAAAAACAACAATGGACCTTATTACCGACCGAGCGCGGCGCCGCCACGCGCTGGTGCAGACCTAACATCTGCGTCGGGCCATGAAAGTGTTAAACTAACAAAACTCGTATAATGCATGTATCAATTAAAATAATCATAATTATTAAACAAGTTATTCGTTACACTAGGTAATACTTATAAAATAAAATATGGTTCTTATTATCCTTATATTTTCTTCAATGAGCTTCTAATAAGATGATAATCTTTTTACGTCTCATATATAGTAAGGCAACAGGCGGCGTACTTATTGAAAAAACACCAAATTGATTGGTATATTTTAAGTAGCAAAAGTTAGTGTAAACCCTATAAGACCATGAGACAAATTCCACAATATTCAATGTAAAATTTATGAATATTGATGTAATGATTAAACTTCCTTTGATTAGTCCACACGATATAATCATTTTACCTTAATAACAGCATATTCTGTAAATAACCGTCTTTTTTACACACAATGATCCGTTTTCGTGAAGACGTTTTTTTACTGTGGAGTGATCCATGCCAATTTTGTGGACAGGTTCGTCGCTCCTGACAAGATGGCGGATCCGAGCGCGACGCAATTTCGGATATCAGCCGTGGTAATGGTCCTTTATAATGTGTGCGTGACTAGAGTCTAATAAAAATGTTAGACTTAGAAGTGCGTTTTCAGAGTAGTGGCCCTTGTTGGCCGCCGGCCCTTAATACCCGCTCTCGCGGCTACTGCACCACTCAGAGCGGTCGCGTCAACTCACAAAGCGATTATTCAAACAGGATATATCACTTGTGTAGCCAATTTACTTCACTTGCAAACACAATCGCTACGCCACTATTTCAACATTTTGGTGTAAAAATGTTGTTTTTACTTTGTATTAGTTTGTTATTGGGTATATGTGATAGTGCAGCGGTAACACAGGATTTGTTTAGGTTAGATATTATACATTACAATGATTTTCATGCTCGGTAAGTGAAACTTTTTATTTTTATTAAATAGTTTTGGATGTGCCCGGATTAGAAGAGCAATATTTGGTTGTAAGAATCATGTAAAGCTCTTTGTTTGTACCTTGTTTATGTACCTAATATTCTTGTCCTAAAATAATATCACATCACACTAATATTATAAATGCGGAAGTTGGATGTTTGTTACCTCTTTACACCATAACGACTGAACCGATCGGGCTAAAATTTTGCACTGATGTACCAAACCTGGAATCAGATATAGGCTCCAATAAACCAGTTCCTATGGAATAGTACCTACCTAAGGGAGACCTTTAAACATTTCCATAGAAACAACGCGTGCGAAGCCGCGGGCAGAAACGATTAGGTAGTTTTTAATAACAGTACATCGACGAAAATAAATTAAAGAGAGACGTTACGACAGAAGTGCAATGAGCGGCCTTATCGCTTATAAAACATTTGCCTCATCAGCAAATAATGTTCAGTCTAATTGAGGCATTTGTGTTCCAAAAATCACTCATATTTTGTATTAACCTACTAATATATATTATGTAGGTAGGTAGATACTTATGTAACGTTAGATTTTTCAGCTACAAATATCTAAAGTTTATCTTATCTGTGTACTATAGGTTTGTCATTGCCGTCTCTACAATGTCTATTATTTTTCGTTATTGATTGGTCCTACTGATTATCAAAAGATATTTTTCAAAATGTTATACCTACCTACGTATGACGACCTCTGTGGCGCAGCGGGCGAAGGTCTGCCTGCGACGCAGGAGGTTGCGGGTTCGATTCCCGCCTCAGGACAAATGTTTGTACGATCTGCAGACATTTGTCCAGGGCGTTCTGGATGTTTTCTATGTATAATAAAAAATATCTATCTATGTAGTGTATTGTATTAAGTATATCAGTTATCTAGTACCCATAACACAAGCTCTGCTTGGCTTGGGGCTAGATAATGCTGTGTGAATTGTCCAGCATTATTTATTTATTTATTTACCTATAACTCTAAAGGTGAGTAAAGACAAGAGCATTTGCTAGGCTAGAACATTACAGTGTAACATTAACATAACGTTCTTACGAATGATACAATATAGACTTATGTTCAGTTTCCTAGATGTAGGGTCGATGTAGGATCGTCAGGCGCCGCGAGCGAGCATTTACCATTTTCCACCATTTCTTTGTGACTTGCGTAATTTTCCCTAGGCCCGCGCACCTCATGGCCCGCTGTCTCTCGCCACCTACGCTCGTCCCTCGATAAAATGTTACACCAAAACCATCATTGGTTTTTAAAATCAGGTTGTAACAAAACATCGAGCAGCATGTTCGACGTGTGCTTCAAGTAAATTTTAAAACAGCGAATGCTCGATGTTTGAGTACCTATACCTCGAAAGCCTATATTGGTCCTCTGCTGGACGCAGGCCTCCCCCTGATAAGACTATTATCTCATGGAAGGTAATGCCCATAATCTCCAAGCTGGGCATGCGGGTTGGGGATTGCAGTTCGATGGTAGAATTGATCTGCAGGGGGCGCTGCTGCCCGCCCCCGGTTGATATCCCTTAGTCGCCTCTTACGACATCCGCGGGAAGAATTGGGGTGGTGTAAATTCCGGCACCACACAGCAGTATGAGTATAGACTAGAGTCAATACTCACCTTAAAGTTACTCTTCTAAATCCCAGGTTCGAAGAAACATCCCTATCCAACTCCATATGCCGAACCAACAACAGCAAATGCATAGGCGGCTTCCCACGCCTATTCCACCTCATCAAGACACTCCTTGCACAGAAACCTGATGCGATACTCCTGAACGCAGGAGACAACTTCCAAGGGACATACTGGTTTACGACCTTGAAGGGCTCTATCACTGATCAGTTCTTGAATATGCTGCCACATGATGCTCATGTAAGTTTGAAATGGTCACGAAGTATTACAGTAGTAATATTATAAATGTGAAAATCCTCTTGAAGTTTGGATGTGTCCTCTTCACGCCAAAACTCCTGAACGGATCGGGCGGAAATTTTGCTTAGACGTAGTTCTGACCTGGATTAACATAGGTCTACATTTTATCCTGGAAAACGCGTACAAAGCTACGGCACAGATTAGATAATCTAATTTCGGTTATGGGTAGGTATAAGCCAGTATGGAATAAATCTAATACTAGCTTCTACCCGTGTAAGATTATTCCCGAGTGCTATCTACATAGCACTCGAGAATAATTTTTATGGAGGTTATTATGTTTAAATAATCTCAATAAATATATTGGTTTCGAACACTCAACATTTTCCTCGGAATGGCGGTCAATATTTCTGTGGTCAGAGCTTTTGAAAGAAAGGAAAAACAAAGGCAACACCTTTGCTCAGTAGTGGAATCCCATGAGCATTTAATGGTAGGCTATTTCCAGCAGTGAGACGTAGGGTTCTTCAGAATAACTAGACTGGGTTAGAAGACATTCCCAATCCACCTGCAAGGCATGGTGGTAAGCCCTCCTTTGGGGAGGTACCTAGCTACGTTCAGCAGTGGAGTTACGTGCGAGGAGAGAAGGCCTCATAATATCAACTGGTCTTCCATTGTCTTTCTAAATATAGTCATTCTTTTCTTTTCAAGGCCATAGGAAACCACGAATTCGACGACGGCACAGAGAAACTAGCAGAATTCATATCTAAGCTCAGAGCACCTGTCCTAATCGCGAATATAGACACGTCGAAAGAACCTTCTCTGCAAGGGAAATACAAGCATTCCACCATTGTGGAGAGAAAAGGACGGAAGATCGGTATTATTGGACTGATTACTGAGGATTTGTCGGTAAGTTTTGTTGCATGTTTAGTTTTTTAAAACGAATCAAATACTACCTATATTACGACGACCTCTGTGGCGCAGCGGGCGAAGGTCCGCCTGCGACGCAGGAGGTTGCGGGCTCGATTCCCGCCTCGGGACAAATGTTTGTACGATCTGCAGATATTTGTTCATGGTGTTCTGGATGTTTTCTATGTATAATAAAACGTGAAACCTCTTAATAGCCTTCTGTTTCTATTTTCTTAATTTTTAATTTCTTGTTGTACTGTGTTGCTATGCTGTGGTTTTCCTTTAATAAATAAATATTTTATTCTACTTTCAAAGCAATAATGATCCTTAATAGTGCATTTTAGATCCAAGATCCATAATAGGCGTGTAAATCGACGTCTTCAATTCATCCCACTCTCAGGTGGCAGTCCATAGCGCGCCGCAAAGGCACATTTGCGTGGCAGGGCTTCCACCAGCATGCTGGCCGCCAGCGCGGAAATGGAATGTGTGTGATGCATTATATCGCTGATTTCTTGATTGTTATTTAGTAATACCTGGTAACATCTATGTACAGGGTGTTTGGCACATGAAGCGACATGATTTTGGGGGGGGTCATGTGCTATTTTTCCCCGTGAGACCCAATGTCCTAAGTCTCACGGTAGTCTAGATAAGATTTTTTTTAATTTTTTTGGAAACTTCCCGAAATCTTGCCTATAATAGTCCTAAAAAATTTTTTGTGGTTATAATACCACAAAACAAAGTATGCTTGTATCCTAAAATGTTTTCTTATTCTGAATAAATAATTACTTGTTATAATTCATATCAAAATAAAAACTTTTTCTTTTGACGACCTCTGTGGCGCGGTGGGCGAAGGTCCGCCTGCGACGCAGGAGGTTGCGGGTTCGATTCCCGCCTCGGGACAAATATTTGTACGATCTGCAGATATTTGTTCAGGGTGTTCTGGTCGTTTTCTAAGTATAATAAAAAGAATATCTATTCGTATATTATTATGTATATCAGTTATCTAGTACCCATAACACAAGCTCTGCTTAGCTTGGGGCTAGATAATGCTGTGTGAATTGTCCAGCATTATTTATTTATTTATTTATTTATATGAATTCTGTCTGAGCATTCAAAGTGGTAAATCGGTGTATATTATGAAAAGTGACCACTTGTAAATTCATTAAAAAAAAAACTGAAATTCATTTTGAGTTTAGCTTTCTTCTAAAAAGTTCTTTACTTATTACCCTTTCCAACGATATGCTACATGGCAGAAATAATACATCAGGGGTCGACCTAAGAGATACTCTGTTGAGTTTGTTGCTAGGTTCAAGATAATGAAAATACGTTTTAAACACGTCTAAAGTTGTTTTTATTCAATTAAAATTACAAAGTTTGCTCGAATTGGCAGCCACCACACCTTATGCATGCACGACACCTTTTTCTGATTGCTGAGATTGTAGTTAAAAGCCGCATTTCCTCTTGCATTTTTACGAATGCGGTGTTTATTCGTTTCACTAAAATTTATTTTGTGGGCACCTCTGTTGCATACTCTTACTCTTTTGCAAGTCCCCATACGTAGAAATCTAGGGGTGTCAGATCTGGGGACCGTGCTGACCATGGAATGGTATTTGTGTGTCCGTCTCTATGTTTGGTCGTCCCCATGGTTGGTCAGTTGAAATATTGACAGAAAGTATATTACTATTGCTGCTATAACAACAAATAATAAAACTATCATAAATTTAATAATTAATAGGACCAACGTACATGAAACGTTGAGTACCGATCGCTACGGTACACTACGCTGGGCGCGGTCAGTTTTTGTATGGGTGACTGCGTCATGTTGGGTTTTTGATTTTTCGATGCTTAAAAAATCTGATGGGATTCTTTTGTGAAATAGTTTTGTTCTATGGTACGGAACCCTCCGTGTGGAAGTTGAGTCGCACTTGGCCGGTTTTATCTCTATTCTGGCTTGGCTAGCATTTTATTTTAATCCAATATTGTTCAATTTATTTCTATACAAAATTTTATTGCTTGCCTCTATACGGCTTTATAAATTTTCGCCACAATTTTATGACATTTATTCACTTTGGTTTGACTCTTGGTTATCAAACATTGAATAAAATTATATTCAGGTTTTTCAAGAAAGGCATTACTTTTCTCTACATATAATTTTTAGAATTATATACTTATGTGTAAACTCATCAGATGACTCCATTGCATTGTGCCGCGCACTAGGTTTTATTCTTGCTCGCTCATGCCAGCAGCGGTTCTACACACAGCGGCAGAGCAAAAGAGCTTTCATTGTTTAAAAAAAGCACGTAAGAGCCTTCTTTGGAGCGGCCCATACAGTCATGCAAGCCTCACTTTAAGAAACATAAAATACTAACATTAACTGGTTTATACATTTTTAAAATCGTCTAGGCTTGCTTTGTAAAAGAGCATGTATCATTAGTTCACCAGTATAAAGATAAACATAACTCTGTTATTAAATATAGAGAACCTAGTAATCCTTTATTGCCTCACATAGTGGGAAAGTGGTCTATATTATGACTACTTATAAGTAATAATAAAATTCTCATAGAGAATTGCCATTTAATAAATATAGAACAAAACTGTATGTGGCTCATAGAGAAATGTTTTTATGTGAAATCAAAAACTGAATTTAATATTCAATATATTTTCTAGTTTTTTAAGAAGGCGTATTGCGTGCCATTTTGTGAAAAGGATAGGCATAGATTTTCGGGTATATAGGAGCGGGAGCATACGTTTTTGGCATACGCGCAAAAATGATGTTTTTGCTTATGTACAAGAACATTTGCTTATTTACAAAAAAACTACAACTCATGAAGAAACTGTATTAAGGAACCAAAGATTTAGTAATAACCTACGAATGAAAACAAAAATATTTTCGATATAGGTACCTCAGGGTTCCTGAGATCTCGAATTCTCGACCTTCCACCCACTATCATGTTTTTTTAGTGTAATTTTTTTCGCAATAGTGTTTTCCAATTAAGGAACCGTAGAAAAAATGTAGATTATTATGTAATTAAGTAGGTATCTACTTATAGTTTTTATCACGGGGATCCCGTGAGTACTGAAATCATAGAAATCTAAATAACAGTGCCTTCTTATTTAGATTTCTATGACTGAGACCTATGCCTAGTTTGACGAGCAAACCCGCTAGGTTCGCCCCTTAAGTTAAATAATGTACGTGTATGTAATTAAATAAATAATGCTGGATAAGTTACACAGTATTATCTAGCCCCAAGCTAAGCAGAGCTTGTGTTATGGGTACTAGTTATCTGATAATACTTCCTACAATACACTACATAGATAGATATAGTTTTATTATACATAGAAAACATTCAGAATTAATAAAGAAACTGTTGTTTCCAACTTATTTTTTACTAAGATCTTTTTAAGAAATCAAATAATATCGCAAAAATTTTCGACTTCGACGGGACTTGAACCCGCATCCTTCCTTCAGTACAATAATGAAGGTTAGCACATTCCTGTACTGAAGGAAGGATGCGGGTTCAAGTCCCGTCGAAGTCGAAAAATTCTTGCGATATTATTTGATTTCTTAGAAATTACCCTTAGTGTGGGGTTACGCACTATAATAACAAAAAACTTTAAGATCTTTTCGTACACAATTTCAACGATAAAGAATCTTTATCGCTATCTATTGGACGTTAGTCACGAGATGTGATCGTCACGTTTCCCTTTAGTATGGGATTTGCGTAGTTCTTTGTCCGCACGATAGAGGCGCTGTACCAAATTGTATGTGTTATGTATAATTTACGCCACACACTCTCGCACAGTTTATATTCGTATTTCAGAACTTGTAGAACCGTTTTCTAGCTATCCCATCTCGTCGCCACTGCTAAATCACACTAATATTATAAATGCGAAAGTTTGGATGGATGTATAGATAGATGGATGTTTGTTACCTCTTTACGCCAAAACTACTGAACAGATCGGGCTGAAATTTTGTATACAGATAATTCTAGGCCTGGAATAAAACATAGGCTACTTTTTATCCCATAAATTAGTTCCCATGGGATAGAAATCACCTTTAAGCGTTTCCATTGAAACAACGCGTGCGAAGCCGAAACTAGTATTAAATACACGTGTGCTTTATACCAAGACATTTATTGGAGAGAAACCAAACTAACAGCTGTGGTGTTGCCACATATCACCTTATACATAACAGTATGGATGAAGGAGACGACACGATCACGTCTCCTTAATAATGACAAATAAATAAATAATGCTGGACAGTTCATCTAGCCCTAAGCTAAGCAGAGCTTCTGTTATGGGTAGAAAGGTTATTATACATAGAAAACATCCAGAACACCCTGAACAAATATCTGCAGATCGTACAAACATTTGTCCCGAGGCGGGAATCGAACCCGCAACCTCCTGCGTCGCAGGCGGACCTTCGCCCGCCGCGCCACCGAGGTCGTCATTATACTTCCTGTATTCTAAGTTTGGTTTCTCTGTATTGTTTCCTGTCTTTGTGCGGTTTAATAAAGTATTTTCTATCTATCTCTATTTCAGACGTTCTTGGACACCGGTAAAGTGATCATAACCAATGCTAGTGAAGCCACTAGAAGAGAAGCGCTGGCTTTGGAGCAGATGGGAGTTGATATCGTCATTGTTCTTTCTCATTGTGGATATGATGTCGATAAGTAAGATTTCTGGTCAGGCTGTGTGGTGCCGGCTTAGAATTTGCACCACTCTTCCCGCGGGTGTCGTAAGAGGCGACTAAGGGATATCAACCGGGAGCGGGCAGTAGCGCCCACTGCAGAACAGTTCTACCACCAAACTGCGATACCTAACCCGTATGCCCAGTGTGGGCATAATGGGTGGGTCTCCATGAGATAAAAGCCAATATGGCGCTTATCAGGGGGAGGCCTGAGTCCAGCAGTGGACTAATATAGGCAGCTTAAGGTATGGTAAGGATCTATCGCTCTTGACCCAAAAACGGCTAAACAAAACAGGGTCGTTATTTAGGAGATATGCTGCATCGAAATTTACAATACAATACAATACAAATACACTTTATTGCACACCAAGAAAATACAAAAATAAAAATATACGTAAAGAGAGATACATAGTTGTACAATGGGCGGCCTTATCGCTAAGAGCGATCTCTTCCAGACAACCTTGGGATGGACACGAAACAGTTGTGCTTGTAAAGACGGTGGCGTATTACTTAAATATACAATACACACATAATTATAATACATAATATAAAATATACTAATATATATTTAATATCTTTAGGTAAGTATATTTATAGTAATACTAACTCCTATGGTCCGCACTGTGAGTGTGTCGTGGCCTCAAATCACATCCCACTAATAATATAAATGCGAAAAGTTCCCATGGGATAAAAAATATCCTCAAAACATTTCCATAGGAACAACGCGTGCGAAGCCGCGGGCACAAACTAATAATTCATTATTTATTGCATGAATCACATCACATCACACTAATATTATAAATGCGAAAGTTTGGATGGATGCATAGATGGATGGATGTTTGTTACCTCTTCACGCCAAAACTACTGAACGGATCGGGCTGAAATTTTGCATACAGATAATTCTAGGCCTGGAATAAAACATACTTTTTATCCCATAAATCAGTTCCCGTGGGATAGAAATCACCTTTAAACGTTTCGATAGAAACAACGCGTGCGAAGACGTGGGCAGAAGCATCCATCCAAACTTTCGCATTTATAATATTAGTGTGACTAGTTTATGCCCGCGGCTTCGCACGCGTTGTTTCTTTAAACGTTTAGAGGTGATTTCTATCTCATGGGAAGTGATTTATGGGATAAAAAGTTGTCTATGTTTGATTCCAGGATTAGAATTACGAGTATGCAAAATTTCAGCCTGATCCGTTCACTAGTTTTGGCGTGAAGAGGTAACAAACATCCATCCATCTATCCATCCATCCATCCATCCAAACTTTCGCATTTATAATAAATAATAATGCTGGACAATTCACACAGCATTATCTAGCCCCAAGCTAAGCAGAGCTTGTGTTATGGGTACTAGATAACTAAATAACTAAATCATATTAGTGTGATGTGAAGTGTGAAGTAAAGTAACTGACAGAAATTTCACTTTACAGACAATTAGCCAGAGACCACGCTGGTTTTATAGACGTGATAGTTGGGGGTCACTCTCACTCGCTTCTTTGGAACGGCAACTCGCCCTCTGGAGAGCCCGTGGCGGGGCCCTATCCTACCATACTGGAGGGAAACAACAAGGTTAGTGGTTAGTTACAAGACAGGGCAGGGACACAAGATGGTGGCGCGGTCCATCGGAGTTCCCAGGCCTATCGACTACCTGTGTCCCAATCGGGGGGAGGAAAGGTGACGGAAGAATGGGGTCGGCGAGTGTGTGGATCGGTGGGCTCGTCGGCCATGTATAGGAGGAAGAGGGGACGCCAGTCGGCCGCGGATGTTTAAATGTTCCCGTGGTTCGGCGAAAATGGCGAGAGAGAGACACCGGAGAGGTTTTAGTGGGTATTTCCTCCTTTTCAGGGCGCCGAGTTCTACATAATTCTGGTCCCGCCCAGACCAGTTTATTCGTTAGTGAATTTCCTCGCCGAATAAAAAAAGGCCTATCGACTACGCTTTGAGGCCGGCCACTCCGGGGAGTTGTTTAGTGGGTCGTCGAAGTTTGTCTTCGACAAACCCACATTACCCATACCTACATGCAGTCTGGTAGGTTCTGTGTATCTGTTCGCAGACTTTTCCCCACGAAAAAAAAGTTGCACAAGATAGTAGTCGTGGCCGGGGAGGCCGCTTCGTAAGAATCGACCCCTCCAACTCAGCCAATGGATGTCGTAAGAGCCGATTACGGAACCTACCAGAGAAAGGGCAACAGCTTCCTTTTGTGTATTTTAACACCGTCACTGCAATCACCAATCCGCCAACAAAGTCCTACGTTTTTACCACAAAAAAATCGTGGTAGAAAGTCAAGTCGTGTAGATATAAACCATTCTAAAAATGAACGCCGATTGTATGACGTTTAGTGAAGGGGGCCTGCATTTTGGCGTGCATTTTTAGAATGGTTTATCTCTACCTATCTTACCGAGAATGAATGTGATTTAAAAAGGCACGAAAAATGTTACAAAAATAAATTATTTCGTGCCTTTTTAAACAATTTTGTGACAATAGTTCAGCAGTCAATTTTAAACATTCTGGACTGCTTCACTTCGGTTCCTTCAACATTTTTTGAATTTTATGTACTTACATATTTACTTTAATTTGTTTTTATTTGTGTTTTCTTATAATTTTGTCGTATGTGTACCTATGTGAGTTACGCCACGACTCATGCGTCTCATTCTGGCGTCGTCGGTCGACAGAAGACCAGCGCTATGGCAGAATACATCCTGCCATAGTATCTGCTGAGTGTTGGCCATTTCTTTTGTTATTTATATCTTATACTTTTATATTAACATTTATCTTTTGTATGTGCTATGTATGTATTGGTTACAAAATAAATGCATTATTACTTTACTTTTACAACAACAAAAAACAACTACAAAATTAGATCTGCCTTAGTTGCCTCAGTTGAGGCAGATCTAAAACCAAAACGCTTCACAAGCGCCTTCTAATTTTTCAAGTGGCGACATCTAGTTAGTTCTCCGAGAACTTAAGTCAAAACAAAAAAAAATCAAGTTTTGCTTGATTCTTCGAGGCAAACTTTCGTTGGCAGTTAAAAAATGTTTTAAAACAATAAAAGTTATTTGTTCAGCAAGACAGCAAGAGAGCAAAGTTGTTTGTTGTTGTTGTAAAAGTAAAGTAAAAATGTAAAGTAAAGTAAAAACCCCAACTGGGGTTCACGTAGGTATTGTTCAGTACAAATTTTTAACTTCTTTGATATTGTGAAGAAATAAATCTGTTTTAATGAATGAAATGAATGAATAACCGACGTTTTTCATTGTTAATTAAACTGCGATAAAATTACTCACGCTAGTCATAAATTATTCACGCATGTAGAGTGCGCGTATAGCTTACCTAACTTAAAAAAAATTGGTTGTCTGTAAAGTCGGTTTACTGACGATAGTTGAACGTGACAACGCAGACGCATCGCTCACTCAAGTAGGAGAGAGACGGATGTCGAGCGCTCTCGCTTGCACTTCAAGCCTTACATGGAACGCCTCAGAGCGAAGTAACGCCGAATGACGAGGTAACGCCGCATGACGAGGTAACGCCGCATGATGTCATGTTTTTTCGTGCGTGCAGCCGGCTCTATCGAATTATAAGACGTTGTCACGTCAAAAAAATAAAACGTCAAGTGCGAGTCGGACTCACGCACTAAGGGTTCCGTTTAATTGTAAGACCTGGTTTCTTGCCAAATATTATGATTCTAGGTCAACATGAAGTAGGTACTTACCATGTATATTTTGGTAGAGGGTGAGTCAAAACTTATTTTTTTTGGTTAATAAACTACAAATTTACGGTTTTCAGATTTTTATCGTTATTTGTGCTATATGACCTTGTTTCTTACCAAATTTTATGATTATAGGTAAAAACGAGAAGTAGACCGTAACAATAGGATTTTATCTATAGCAAGAATTAAAAGTATTTTCTTTGGTGAATAAACTACAAATTAACTGTTTTAGGATTTTTTCCTTTACTTGTGCCATAAGACCTTGCTTCTTGCCAAATTTTATGATTCTACGTCAACGGGAAGTACCTACCCCATAGGTTTTGGTCCATGGCGAGAATCAAAAGTAATTTTTTTTTAATAAACTACAAATTTACTGTTTTCGGGTTTTTTCCTTTATTTTTGCAATAATGCCTTGCTTCTTTGACGACCCCTGTGGCGCAGCGGGCGAAGGTCTGCCTGCGACGCAGGAGGTTGCGGGTTCGATTCCCGCCTCGGGACAAATGTTTGTACGATCTGCAGACATTTGTCCAGGGCGTTCTGGATGTTTTCTATGTATAATAAAAAATATCTATCTATTTAGTGTATTGTATTAAGTATATCAGTTATCTAGTACCCATGACACAAGCTCTGCTTACCTTGGGGCTAGATAATGCTGTGTGAATTGTCCAGCATTATTTATTTATTCTTGCCAAATTTCATAATTCTTGGTCTACGGGAAATACCCTATAGGTGTTGGTCCATGGCGAGCATTAAATGTATTTTTTTAGTGAATAAATTACAAATTTATATTTTTCGGATTTTTCCCTTTACTTGTGCTATAAGACCTTGCTGCTCACCAAATTTCATGATTCTAGGTCAACGGGAAGTACCCTATAGGTTTTGGTTGCATGTGATTCCCTTGGAAATTTAGCAGAAGTTAGAATAACATTTTTTTGTTACCAGGTTCTGATAGTTCAAACATCATCGTACACGAAATACATGGGGAATCTGACGGTTTTCTTCGATGGCCAAGGGAATTACGTGAATCATGAAGGAGATGCTATTTTTCTGAATAGATCTATTCCTGAAGGTTTGTTTGATATCAGCACTACTTCATAAAAAAATGCGAAAGTTTGGATGTTTAGATGGATGGATGTTTGTTGCTTCTTCACGTCAAAACTACTGAACGGGTCGGGCTGGAATTTTGCATACAGGTAATTCTAATCCTGGAATCAAACATAGGTTACTTTTTATCCCATAAATCAGTTCCCATAGGATACAAATCACCTATAAACATTTCCATAGTGAAGAGGTTACAACCATCCATCCATCTATCCATACATCCAAACTTTCGCATTTATAATATTAGTGTGATAGCGAGAGCTTAGATGTTTGGATGTTTGTTACCTCTTTCAGTCAAAAACTACTGATCGGATCTCGGTGAAATTTTGCATAGTTTTTTTTCTTGACCTGAATTAACATAAAGGCTACTTTCTAACGCGTGCGAAACTGCGGTCAGAAGTTAGTGGTTAATAAAATTAATTTACCAATTTTATTAAAATAAGGTGCCTACTCATTTCAGATCTCCAAATGAAAGAGAAACTGCAACCATTCGCATCTACGGTACACCAAGCGGAGCAGCAAATAGTTGGGGAGACTGTTAGCGCGATGCACCGTGAGGATTGCGCGCTCGGGGAGTGCACACTCGGGGACGCTCTCACGGATGCTATGGTGGAATATGTGGGTTTTATTTTTATTTTTAACCTTTTAACTTATTCCGAAGTGACATAAAAACTGAATCGTTCCTATCATTCCGACTCCTTTTAAGTCGATTACTGCTACGTCGAGTCATTTAACGCAGAGCGCCGCCTGATTACCGGCACGTCGACTACGCTTCAACTTTTCGTTATGAGTTCTCCGACGTCGAGTTCTTTGATAGCGAGCTTTATAACGTCGAGCGTGCTCTAGTCTTTCTCCGTCGACTTTCTTATAGTGAGGGTGTATGCACTTATGCAGCCATTCTCGTATATGGTGCACCAACCAAGCGTGAGCAGCATACAGTTGGGGAGACTGTTAGCGCGATGCACCGTGAGGATTGCGCGCTCGGGGAGTGCACACTCGGAGATGCTCTCACGCATGCTATGGTGGAATATGTGGGTTTTATTTTTATTTTTAACCTAACCTAACTCATTGCTTCTGTCAAAAAGCGCGTTTCCAATAACCACATTATTTAGTCTCGTAAAAGAAGCAAGGATTGGGTTGCCTTGCCACACAGTAGTGAGTTACCAGGGGCTACTAAGAATTCTACGTTTGGTATATATAAGGGTATATAAAGCTACGAAAAGCGACTCAATTGGTAAAAAAACGTTACTCGAACTTATTTCGAAGTGACATAAAAACTGAATCGTTCCTATCATTCCGACTCGCTGAGGCATTGAATTGCCACATCATGATAGTATACTATCTCAGCTAGAATTCCAAATTGCCCTTGGTAACTCTGAATGACTTACCAAGGGCAATTTGTAATTCTGGGTTTAGTAACAAAAGCGACTGAGTGGCTAAAGAACGTTATTCGGGCTAATTAAACCGGGCTGTGGTGGTGCGTTCATAACTCGCTACTGACCCTTGCAGCTGCTAGGAACTGATTTTCTTGGGGGTGATGTCTCGTAAAATCATTTACAACGGGATATTCACCATGATTTGAGTTTACATGATTTGAGTTAGCATGTAACTGTGCCGAAATATTGGAAACTCAAAACTCAAATCATGGTAAATATCCCGTTGTAAATGATTTTAGTGTTAATAACCATGATGGATTTAAAAGTTTTATCGTGATGTCTCGTAGTTCGTTTGGGCTGTGCAGGTGCTTGCCCAGATGGATGCTACATTTTTGCATCAGTACTCCACACTCTCCTAGCAGATGAAGAGGCGTTTCCTCCGCCTCCTCGCAAAATCTTCAGGACGCTGTGTCGCTAAGCCCCAGTTTGAACAGTGCTTGTTGAGGCGACACCAGGAGCGTGTCCAGTTAGGGTTCTTGTCATGTTGCGAAGGCTGCTTCTGCTTAGCGTTAGGATTCGGTTGGTTTAACGTTTACCAAAGGCTAACGAGCGCCATAGCGCCCTGTCTTCAGCTTGCAGCATTCAGCATCTATGCCAGCAGTCTTTTGCAGATCGTCATCCCACCTGTCGTCATAAACTACGTTTGCCGAGTCGCGGCAAACGTGCGTGGTTGTACTCGGCGACCTTATAATAGATTATTAATTCTTCAATAAAAACTCCTAGCTTGACGAATCACACTAATATTATAAATGCGAAAGTTTGGATGGATGTATAGATGGATGGATGTTTGTTACGTCTTCACGCCAAAACTACTGAACAGATTGAGCTGAAATTTTGCACCGGTGTAGCTATATGCCTGGAATCAAACATAGGCTACTTTTTATCCCATAAATAAAATCCCATGGGATAGAAATTACCTTTGAACGTTTCCGTGGAAATAACGCGTGCGAAGCCGCGGGCAGAAGCTAGTTTAGCATAATCGTAAGCATGTTTACTATGAACGGTGTTCTTCTAAAAGAATCGAATAATCTTATAATCTTTTTGGAATGTCAAGGTCAAGTAGCATGATACCGTGAATTTCCCGATTTTTTTGTATACTTAAATCTAGTATAGTATTATAATATCTGCGCTTAAATATATAAATCGCAGTTTCACTTTTCACTTTTTGCATAAAAAGTCAAAGAAACCAAACCTGTAAAATAAATGCAAAGTTCACTAACTTGGTGCATCAAAATATTCAAGGATTAAAAAGTAAATTACTAGAGTTGGAATTGTACATGAACGCTTTTCATATTGATATCATCTGCTTAACAGAACACTGGCTGAAAAGCTATGAGCTCATGTTCAATTTCAGTAACCACCAGGTTGGTAGCTCTTTTTGCAGATCACATGCTATTCGTGGAGGCTCATTAATATTACTAAACAAATTAATGAAATTCAAAGACCGTAAGGACATAATATGCTTATCCGTTGAAAGCCACATTGAAGTAGCATGTGTAGAGTTGGAGCAAATTATTGTAGTAAGCGTATACAGCCCACCATCAGCTTCCTTTGAAATATTTGAAAAAATTATGGATGATATCTTATTTAAAACATCAAAATCTAATAAAAATCTCTTGGTATGTGGAGACTTTAATATAGATCTTTTAGAACTTTACCCCCTCAGTAGTAGACTAACTAATTTATTTAACTCTTATAATCTAAGGCCATTATTTATGGAACCTACTAGAATTACTGAAACTTCAGCAAAATGTATAGATAATATATTTGTTTGCCAAAATGATAAATTTATTAGTAAAAAAATAATAAGCAATTTAAAATCAGACCACTTAGGTCAACTAATTCAATTAGACATACAAGTGAAAAATAATAATTGTAAAAAGAAAATAAAATACATACCTGTGACCACAAGTCGATTTGAACGGTTGAAATTGGATTGGGATTCTAAGCCATCACCTAATTACTCACATAACAACCCAAATGAGTCGTATTGTAGTTTTTTTTATAAATTCACCAATGCGTTCAATTCAATATTCACATCCAAATCGATTATGGTCTCAGAAAAACTTAGCTTTAGTGAGTGGGCAACAGTAGGTATACATAAGAGTAGACAAACTTTGTATGAACTATATAGTGAAAAACAATACAATTTTAGCCAGGAGTTCAAAGAAAAAGTAAAAAATTACTCAAAAATGTTTAGAACAGTTTGTCAAATAGCAAAATCAAATTATATAAGCTCCAAAATTAGAAATAGTGAAAATGTCATAAAATCAACGTGGAAAATAATTAATAGTGAGACTGGAAAGGTCAATACCTACGTTAATGATTACAATTTAAAGATAAATGATTGCACAATCAAAAATGACATTGAAGTAGCCCAAGCTTTTGAAAACTTTTTTACTGACATTCCAATCTCTACTACGAAGTGTCTAAACTCTTCTCAATTAATCGCTGAGTCATTACTCATAGAAAATGTACCTAAATGCGAAAATAAACTTAATTTCAACTATGTCGATGAAAAAGATATTAAAAAAGCCTTCAAACTTTTAAATATAAAGAAAACTGCAGATCTCTGGGGCATTTCCGTTAAAATTATTAAACCTTTAATTGATACGATTGCACCTGATCTAGCTTTTATATTCAATGAATCTATTGATTGTGGCGTATTTCCTGATCTAATGAAATGTAGTAAAGTAATCCCACTATTTAAATCGGGTAGTAGGTCTGACCCCACTAACTTTAGACCAATATCAGTACTGCCAACTTTCAGCAAAGTTTTTGAAAAACTTATTTTACATCAATTGCTTAGGCATTTTAATGGCAATGACCTGCTACATGGTAAGCAATTCGGGTTTACTCGGAGCAGGTCAACTACTGATGCCGGTGTAGAGTTAGTATCGCATATTTTTGATGCTTGGGAGAAGTCGCAAGATGCTTTAGGTGTTTTTTGCGACTTGTCAAAAGCATTCGATTGCGTACACCATGAAACATTAATCAGGAAACTACATCACTATGGAATAAGAGACACCTCTTTGGATCTTCTTACATCTTACTTGAGTGATAGGATACAAAGAGTTGACATTAATGGGAAACGGTCTTCGGGGTCTGTAGTTACAATGGGTGTACCGCAGGGCTCTATCCTCGGTCCTTTCCTATTTTTAGTTTATATTAACGACCTACCACATCTTGTTAAGAATAATCACGAGATTGTGTTGTTTGCTGATGATACTTCATTAATTTTTAAAATGAAACGACAAAACATAAATTTCGACGATGTGAATAATGCAATCTCAAAAGTAGTACATTGGTTTAGTGTCAATAATCTTTTGCTTAACGAAACCAAAACAAAATGTATAAAATTTACTCTACCTAATGTAAAACAAGTTAAGGCTGATGTAAACGTAAAAGGAGAAACATTAGAAATTGTAAACAGTACAGTATTCTTAGGAATAACCTTAGATAGTAAACTTCAATGGGGCCCACACATAGATAAGCTAGCAAAGAGACTTAGCTCTGCAGCGTATGCAGTCAAAAAAATCCGTCATCTTACAGACGTTGATACTTCTAGACTAGTCTATTTCAGCTACTTCCATAGTGTTATGTCTTATGGCATTCTACTGTGGGGGAACGCTGCAGATATTAACACCGTATTTGTGCTGCAGAAGAGAGCTGTTCGTGCAATCTATAATATGGGTCCCAGAGAATCCCTGCGTGATAAATTCAAAGAAATTAACATAATGACAGTACCATGTCAATACATTTATGAAAACTTGTTGTACACTCATAGAAATATCAATCAATTCCCTAAAAATAGCGACATACATAATATAAATACTAGAAATAAGAATAAACTCGCTGTGCCCACAACTAGGCTACACAAGATAAATGCATCTTTTAAAGGGCAATGTATACGCTTCTACAACAAAACTCCAAGTGAGTTGCAAAAAATATCAATAAATAAATTCAAACAAATTGTCAAAACCTTGCTGTGCAAAAAGGCTTACTATAAAATATCAGATTATCTAGAGGATAAAAAAGCTTGGGACGGGTTTTGCTCCAACTCGAAAAATAACAAATAACAGGCTAAAGGTTTCTTCGTCGCTTCTTTACTTTAGTCTACATATCGAAGCGACAGAAATCAAAAATATCACTTTATTTCCGTGTCAGTGTTTACTTTTATATTTTGACCTTTTCTAAGTGTACATTTATTGTATTTATGGAAATAAAGAGTTTTTGATTTTGATTTTTTTGATTTTGCTGTACTAGTTTGCTGCCGTACTAATATACTTTTGTAATATTTCTAATGTATCTTTTTATTTGCCTATAAGTTTGAGAAACCTAATCTGAGAAATTCTTTACAGGCGAAAGATCACGTCGATTCAAAAATTCAATTCATTGCAGTCTGTCAAAGAGGCAATATTCCAGCAAATATAGAGGAAGGAAGTAAGTCAACCTTTTTTGTATATTATTGAAATTCAACGATAATTTGTAGTTTCTAACGTAATGAGTTTCTTCCAGACATAACTAAAGGCATGATATTTGAACTGCTACCTTATGCGGACCGAATACAGCACTTTGAAGTTAAAGGGAAGCAGATACGAGAAGCGCTTGAAATTAGCGTCAGTAACGCCACTTCAATTCACCCGTTTTCTGGACCGTTGGTGCTGCAGGTTTCAGGTAAGGACCTACCTATAGGGTGCCACATAACATGTGTTTTAAGCTGAAAGGCGGTAATTCTGGATCCCGAAAGGATCAACTTGTTTTTTTTACAAAACGAATATTTTGTGAAAAGAATTACGTTTTTAGGGGCGGGGTTTTTAGGGGCGTTTTTAGGGTTTCGGAAACGCAGATCGGTTTCGAAACACTTATGGTCTCGCTTCGTCTGTCCATTTTTCCCTCCTTAATAACTCAGCAACTACCGCAGCTGTCGCTTCGTGCGCCTGTAGGTACAGATTAAAAAATAAACAAATGAAAAAAAATTAAAATAAACATTGAAAATTTTCCATGCAAATTGTGAAGCCGAAATTTTAAAATAGTTTTTGATATTTCTGTAGATTTCATACTTTTTATATATTAAAAAAAAAGTCGGAAAAATACCCCCCCGTATATTTTATACCTAGGAAAAATATACTTTGAGAAGTTTGTATATCGAACACTTTTTGAAAAATGGTCAAAAACGGGGAATAATTTTCAAAAAGGGGGGCTACCTCACCGCGTGGGGTATCAAATGAAAGGTATCAATTCGTAAATTTCAAAACAATTTTTTAAATTTCTGTACGTTTAATACTTTTGAAATTTTATAAAAAAAGTCCAAAAATTGACCTAATCTCCGAAGTACATAAGCAGAACGATCCATCTTAAATGTAGTTTGGTACCTGCTACTTTTAAGTAGGTATTCATCAAATAGCGATGTCTCTAACTGGTACCTTACCGGTACCGTACATATTTGTATGATTGAGGCACGGAGCGCAGATGGTATGGGTAATGGATTTGACAGACGACGCCAATGGTGTTCGATAATTTGTTTCTTGATCATGGACATACTACGAATTTTTGTTTTGTTTTGAGGTTTAATATCACCTTTTGAGTGAGGAAAATAACATGTCTGTGTTACATATTTCGCAACTATCTCACTCGGACAATCTACACTAACATTATAAAGAGGAAAGATTTGTATTTTTGTATGTTTGTTTCGAATAAACTCAAAAACACCTGGACCGATTTCAAAAATCTTTTCATCATTAGCATGCTACGTTATCCTTGAGTAACATACTACATAATATGTAGTATATATTAATATGTTTAAAAAATAAATTTACACCCGTGTGAAGCCGGGACGCGCCACTAGTGTTTTAATAAAGTGACCCTAGAGGTCACACACACATTTGCACGTGTAGGGCAACACAGTTGCGCATGTATGTGCTGAGACGCGACTTTTGTATGGAGAAAAGGTAGTGTCCGGGGTGTGGTAAGGTAGAGTTGTTCTATCTCACGAAGTCCGTCTAGCTCTGTAGTAGTGAAGTGTACCTTAGTTGTCTTGGTGACGGTACTCGCTACCAAAATCTGACGTGAATACAATGAGCACTAGTGACCCGGACCGCGTCTCGGGCGAGACTGATTGCTTGAAGCAATCAGTCTCGCCCGAGACGCATTTTAGTGTGCGTAAGTTCAGAAGCAATTTGCTTCTGAACTTACGCACACTAAAACAATGTGTACATGCATTCACTGTGACATACATAGCCCAACGGACATCGTGAGATAGACAGCGCATCAGCATTGACATACAGCTGCAGCGTGGCAATGCAGCCAGCGTCTTGGGGACGCTTCCGACTGGTATTGATATGGATCAGTTGAGCTACCTGTAGACTGTTTGCAACAGTCTACAGTTAGCTCAATTGTTTCAATTGTAAATACCTACTAGTATAATTTTCTTTGTGAATAAAGGCTATTGTCCACCTTATAGTAATAATAATAATAATAATAATGCTGGACAATTCACACAGCATTATCTAGCCCCAAGGTACCTAAGCAAAGCTTGTGTTATGGGTACTAGATAACTGATATACTTAATAATATACGAGTACATAGATAGATATTTTTTATTATACATAGAAAACGACCAGAACACCCTGAACAAATATCTGCAGATCGTACAAATATTGGCGGACCTTCGCCCACCGCGCCACAGAGGTCGTCAGTGAGATAGAACAACTGTATATCATTCCAAGATAATGTTTTAGGTCTACAAGTGACATACAACATGGATCTACCAGAAGACAAGCGTGTGATGTCAGTATTCGTTGGCGGGAAAGGGTCAACCGATCCATTGAACGACGACCAGACATACCATGTCCTTGGACCACGTTTCTGGTTGGGATATCCGGTAAGAGAATCAATATTTACCCTCAATATTTATTTTGTTGATATTTTGGTGACCTCGGTGGCGGAGCGGGTAAAGGTTCATCTGGAATGCAGGAGGTCAAGGTCAGGTCAGGTTATTTGTTTAGAATTACAAAATAAGCACCTAGACTAGTTAAATTTTAAGCATTACGTTTTACCTACCCGCACTTTACCCATTGGCACATGTTCTACTGGACTAAACATGCTGACAGAGACCGAATATCCTGAAAATTACCAACTTCTGGTAATTTTCAGGATATTCATAATATCTGATTATTGACGAAACGCTTATTCTGTTATGTATTTCTGATACATGTGGCATATAGTGGCCGTTAACAAGAGAAGTTTTTATTGAATTGGAACATCTGAGACAAACTTTTTTTATTAAAACGAGTTTTTATTAAGTGTTTAATTTTCTTAAACACTTAATAAAATTTAATTTGCTTGTCAACACTTTGCATGCCCATAGCGGCCTTATTTACCTAGATCTCACGTAAATATTGATTTTAATAGTGTGTACGTCTGTACGTACATGACAGATGTAATACTATTCATATAATCTATACCTTACCATAGACAAGACAAAATTAAAATTTTAAATAACCCGCCGACGTTTATTGGCTGAACAGATTTTCATGAAACATGGCTAAGAGCACTCGGGATAAAATTTTCGATGACACAAAAAAAACTAAACGAAAATCAGTTCATCCGTTTGGGAGCTACGATACCACAGACAGATACACATAGATACCCTATACAGATACACAGACAGACACGTCAAACTTATAACACCCCTCTTTTTGCATCGGGGGGTTAAAAATAAAGGCTGACGGACAAACTGAATAACGGTTTATGTTAGCTGTAGATAAAATTACTTAATAATATGTACCGTAGCATACTTCAATAAATGGAAAAAAATTGTAAGCCATGTTATTTCGTACGATAAAAGTTACAGCTCTAAATAGTTCAAATATCGGAAAAAATCATAACATTTCTATAAAAATTCTTTGAAATTTCTCAGAGACTTTTCAGGTTTCGAGCTATTGCTCTTTTAATACAAATAATAGCAAACTATGGTGAAAGTATTCTGAAATTACAAATCATTTTGATACTACGTTTGTATGGGAAATTCATCCTCCAGACCCGACGTCTTCGGGAACGTGTTCGTAATGCTGGGCATAACCTGCAGTTCACGTTCAGTGTCAGTGAATTACTAATAACCCTGTATATAACTTATGTGTCTTATACATGTTTGTTTTCCTATTAAAATGTAAATGTTTCACGACCGATGTGGCGCGGCAGGCGACGGTCCGCCTGCGACGCAGGAGGTTGCGGGTTCGATTCCCGCCTTGGGACAAATATTTGTACGATCTACAAATATTTGTTCCGGGTGTTCTGGTCGTTTCTATGTATATTAAAAAATATCTATCTATGTAATGTATTACAATATGTATATCAGTCATCTAGTACCCATAACACAAGCTCTGCTTAGCTTGGGGCTAGATGATGCTGTGTGGATTGTCCAGCAAAAAAAAATATAGTGCGTATTTAGAACGAATGTTCACGAAGGTTGCGGGTTCGATTCCCGCTGCGGGACGGGACAAGTATTTGTATGACCGAGTCTTTGAGTATAAGTATTATGTACATCAGGCATCTGGTGCAGGTAAAGACAGAAATTGAACTCGATTTCCTGCAATAAAAAAATGCATTATTTTCATAATAATTTCTCTCAACAAATTGGTTACGATAAAGGTCAAAATTTCAATAATTTACCAACAAACAAACAAATCAGCTCAATATTGCATGCAATAACAATGCAACCAATCCTTCGCCATCTCACTTCCTTCGATCCCCTCTGATTGAAACATCCTGTATAACAGAGATTATTACAACATCCTGCTCTGGAACAACCCTATTTACTTAACACATCTACGGCCCAAGCTGCTGATGCCCTTCTCCCCCACCGTATAGGGTCGCACCGCCGAGACTAGGCAGTGAATGTGATATATTAAACAATGCACTCTATTCATTATCTTTAATATATGTATATAAATCACGTGTCACGTTGTTTGTCCGCGATGGACTCCTAAACTACTTAACCGATTTTAAATTAAATTTGCACACCGTGTGCAGTTTGATCCAACTTGAAAGATAGGATAGCTTATTCAGGGAAGGTTTAAAAGGTGAGAGCGGTACGAAGTTCGCCGGGTCAGCTAGTCTATTATAATTATAATAACACAAGCTCCGCTTAGCTTGGGGCTAGATAATGCTGTGTGAATTGTCCAGCATTATTTATTTATTTATTTATTTTTTGTTTTCAGATGTTCAAAATCAAAGTAAATCCACAAGACGTGGGGAAGGACTTCGATATATTCGAGTCTTATGTCAAAAAGCACACGCCTTTGAACATTCGTACTGATGGCAGAATCGCTTTCGTTGAAAAATAACCTGCAATGAGTTATAAGTTGAATTGGTTCGATTCACGTAAATGCAAGATTAAATTGATTGTACAACTAGATTCTGCGCGCGGCTTCGCACGCATATTTTCGATAATGCCTATTATCTAAGTCAGACTATGTTCTAAATAAACGCCAAATTTCACCTTGTTCTGTTCAGTAGGTTGGTAACAAAAAATTCACATTTCACAAGCTTTTTAATATTAGTAGTTTCGGCTTTATAATATTAGTAGGATTTATTATATTATATGTATAGTATATGTAGGATAGGTACTCCAAAATTACGTACCATTAAATAAAAGTTGAAATATCATACTTTCATCGAAAATCTACTTTTCCACTTGTTTTTTCCTTGAAAAACGCAAAAAAAATTAAACACTGGAAAAAAACTTAAATCTTGCGGCAATGTGAATCGGTCAAACTTCAATAAGTACTGGTTTTATATCAATTACTCAATTAACTTTATTTTTGGGTTGGCACGGCCTAGGCTTTTCTCAGGCAAGTTATTTATCTTGGCTATTTATTTATGTCAACATTTAGTAACATTTAAAACATTTAGGTAAAGTTACAATTTATTTAATTTATGTCTACGTAATAAACATTTATATATCATCTAATAATAGTATTTTCATTTTAGTTTTATCCTTGTTTGATATGATATCATCATAATTTGGCTAATGTTATTCATTACTCAATGTTGTCATTTATTGAGTAAACATTATTTACTTACATTCATAAAATAATTATACTTATGAGTACATGAAATTAAATGTATAAAATAATTTTTTATCAAAAACGCCGTAATTTAAGATACTGGAAATCTTATACAGAATTATTTTTAAGAACAGTAAATTTACTTTTACAATCCGTTATTTTTCTAGCAACTATCAAAACAACCTATTCTTAAATCACAGATCACAAAAATACCAAACACGTTCGACATTGATGTCAATTCTGTCGGCACAAAAACTAACCATAACTAATTTGACTGTAATAAAGATTCGTCGTCCTTCTCTTTCATCGTCAAAATCTCAGCCGATGGCCGTCGACTGTCGGACAAAAGTCTCCCCTGAAGACCTGCACAACGGCTCCTGCACCACCAGCTTCCAGCGGCTTACAATCTTCACCAGGTCTTAGGCGGGGGCCTATTGCGGGGCCACGTGGGCATACGGTATGTAGTCACCCCTCGAGACCTTTACGCCCCAAACAGAGATCGGTTCTGTGCGTTCTGTGAGCTATGAAGTGTCCCGTCTGCCCTCGTAAAAAATGGTGCATCACAGCCTACTTAATATTTCGAAAATAAATTGTAATTGTTTGTTGTGTGGCTTTCATAGCCGAGAGGATTTTTGGGTAAAAAATGCGACAAGCTATTGCACTTAGTTCCGCTTCCACATACCTCCTGTTATCCTATGGCACACGTTCTATCGAATATCCTGTGTATCCTCTACGCTTGCCATCCATCCCCAATAAAAAAACTATCAAAACAAAGGACAGCATCATTTTAAGTGCTGTCAAATTAGTTAAGTTTTCGTAGCAACTGAACCGAGACCGAATAGATAATGAAAGGTAAGCATCGACACTCATTAATGCTTCAGTATTTATTCGGCCTTGCTGAGAGTAGGTCGCAATCGTAAAGAACCGCGAAAAATATTTATATGAGACACTGATATCGGCTTTTGGTTTAAGGTTAATTGTGTTGTTACTGTGTTCGTAGAGGTAATTCACTATACTGTACCTAGCTTATTGTAGGAACATAGGTAAGCTATAGAAATATTGACTTTTATTGTATTTAGGGCAAGTTCGATTGCTTAAATATTCATTAACGTCATTGAAAGTGCTTTGTTCAATGACGAATTATTCAAAGTAATCGTATAGATTTTAAACTATTGACTACTTTCTTAGACAATATGGTTGTAAAGATGTTTTTGTGTGTGCTGGTGTACAGTGTTTATGTTAATGGATTTGCTCTACCGTTCGAAGGGTTGTATCGATTGGACATTATACACTACAATGATTTTCATGCAAGGTAAGAACATTGTTTCTGTTTCATAGATGTATGTAAATGAGATTTTAACATTATTGAAGACTCAGGGGCGCAGAGGCGAAGTGCCGTCTGCGACGCAGCAGGTAGCGGGCTCGATTCTCGCCTCGGGACAAATGTATATTTATTCCGGGTGTTCTGGGTGTTTTCCATGTACAATGATGATAATAATAAAAATGATAATGTTGGACAATTCACACAGCATTATCTAGCCTCAAGCTAAGCAGAGCTTGTGTTATGGGTACTAGATAACTGATATACTTAATACAATACACTACATAAATAATTTTATTTTTATTTTACTTTAGACGATCGCCTCGCGGTTTCACCCGCGTAGTTTCCGTTCCCGTGGGAACTTCGGGATAAAATATAGCCTATGTCACTCCCTGAAAAGTAAGCTTCCTAACGGTGAAAGAATTTTTCAAATCCGTCCCGTAGTTTCGGAGCCTATTCAATACAAACAAACAAACAAACAATCAAATCTTTCCTCTTTATAATATTAGTATAGACTAGAAAACATCCAGAACACCCTGAACAAATATATGTACAACAAAATGTTAAAAAAAATATGGCATGTAATGTATTAGTACGTATACTTATCGTATATATTATGTTACCAGACTAACACAAGGTCTGCTTAGTTTGGGTGTAAGTATATAATTTTATTGATGTGGATTGTCCAACATTATTTATTTATCTATTTCTTACCCCGACCTTGGGAAGTTTGAAGGCTATCTAATAATCCAAGACTATATTCCTACTTGAGACTTTCTGATAAGAAAACTCAGTTTTTAAAATACGTTTGTTTTACATAGCTTAAATACTTTTTTGTACTAGTTCGATTCGCGATATATTTTTAGGGGTTTTTAATATTTTCTGCATAGGTACTACAAAAATGGAATTTGTTAAAACATTCATAGAAAAAAACAGGCACAAACAGCCGAACATAAAACCTCCTTTTTATTGAAGTAGGTTAAAAATGGGTTAGGATTGCTTGTAAACTACTAAAATGTTAGATTTATTACTTGTAGAAAGCAGATACCTAATATTATAAACCAAATAATTTCGCGCCATCGCGAATCGTACCAGCGCGTAATAAGCATTTGGTAAAATACATAAGTACTTAGTTTTTATTTCTAGAAATGGTCTTCAGTTTACTTACTTAATAGATAGGTGATTATCTCGATAATTCATATTTTTTTTTGATTAGTACCTTTTTTCACAAAGAAAATTACAATCAACTGTAAGAAATAAATTACATTACTAGTATTTACAATTAAAACATTTAAGCTAACTGCAGACTGTTGCAAACAATCTACAGGTAGCTCAACTGATTCATATCAATACCAGTTGGAAGCGTCCCCAAGTCGCTGGCTGCATTGCCCCGCTGTATGGCAATGCTGATGCGCTGCGCTAAGTACTCACCAGCTCTCGGATCACGCGTCGCTTCGACTAGACGAATAGATCTTAAACCGTGAAATTCCTCGGTACCCCACGGACCTAGGGTCTCGACTCCATGGGGAGCAAATGTGTAGGCGCTGTCGAGACCTGCATAATTGCGCCTCTTGAGATCTTCTTCTCTTAAGATAATTGAGATAATGATAAGCGGCTTTGTATATCTAGGTGTATGCATCTATAAGGGCGAGTTTACACTTTGTGACCAACCATAAGATGTTACTTCCTTCGGTTGTTATCATCACTTAAAATATTGTAATCCAGACATCATAGTGTTCACTACTCATTATAAATGATAAGCTATAAGTATTCTGAGAATGTTTAAAATGTTGAACTTTAACATTTGTTTTCACAAAAATCTATCTGAGTGATCTTTTTCGTTATGGTGTCTGGTAACGCATGAAAGAAAATCGAGTTTTTAGTATTTTCTAGGTTCTGCAAGTAATTTAGGTAGCAAATACGAAGTTTTGTGCACACTGTAAGCCATTTGCTATGAACCTACGCTAAAACAAACAACAAATCAACTAATTTCTAAGAAATCGAATTATATCGCAAAAATTTTCGACTTCGACGGGACTTGAACCCGCGTCCTCCCCTCAGTACGGGCACAGGTACGGGGATGATGTGATAACCAACTACACCACGAAGTCAAGTGACGTGGGAGTCGAAAATCTTTGCGACTTTCTACGGACTCAAACGTCGTTAATATAATTCGATTTCTTAGAAATTAGAAATTATCCAGAGTGCGAGGCTTACGCACTATAATAACAAAACTTAACAAATCAACTGTCGTTTTGGAGTTTGTTGACATTAAGAAATTCATTACGTAGGTATAAACCATTCTAAAAATGCTCGCCAAAATGCACGTCCCCTTGACTAAACGTCATACAATACAATAGGCGTTCATTTTTAGAATGGTTTATCCCTACTAAAATCAATATTATGTCGATCTCGATAGACTTCAAAACTAAAATTGATTCTAAGTTTGTTTTTAGCAAAGATTCATAGAGAAAGGCCTAAAATTTTCGCAAAACTTCTTAGCTGTTATCTAAATTACTTTTACAATTTAGAAAATAGTAAAACCCGATTTTTTTACGCGTTACCTACCTACCACCTTCAAGCTAGGTTCACTATGACTAGATTCACATTAGTAGTTTGTATTGGGGTGCCCCAACACAACCTACTAATGTGAATCTAGTCATACCCTTGACCTTGTTATTAATAATATTCACCACCGCCAGATTCGAAGAAACTTCCCTCCTTACCGCAACATGCCGTTTCAACAACAACTCCTGCCTCGGCGGTTTCCCGCGCTTATACCACGAGGTGCAAACCCTGCTGCGGGAGAAACCAGATGCGGTGCTGTTGAACGCAGGGGACAGTTTCCATGGGACGTACTGGTACACGCTGCTCAAATGGAACGTTACGCAGGAGTTCTTGAATCTACTGCCGCATGACGCTCATGTGAGTTTATTTGTTATACCTAAGTCTTTTACAGGTATTTGAGTCTCTAGCGGTAAAATGACGATATAACGAGAGTCGCAGGTCAGGAAGTGAATAATTCACAGAAGGAGGCTGCGGTCTTTTCTCTGGTAGTTCCCTTAATTGACTCTTACAACATCCACGGGCACAGCTGGAGGAATCAAAACATACACCGCGGCCTCGATGGATCTGCCACGAGGTACAAACACGGCTGAGTGTGACAGAGAGAAAACAGATGCGGTGCTGTTGAACGTAGGGGACTCTTACAACATCCACGGGCACAGCTGGAGAAATCAAAACATACACCGCGACCTCGATGGATCTGCCACGAGGTACAAACACGGCTGAGTGTGACAGAGAGAAAACAGATGCG
Source organism: Eupithecia subfuscata (assembly GCA_963564075.1). Taxonomy (NCBI): domain Eukaryota; kingdom Metazoa; phylum Arthropoda; class Insecta; order Lepidoptera; family Geometridae; genus Eupithecia; species Eupithecia subfuscata. The sequence continues at coordinate 5,711,138 of OY751117.1, read as the reverse complement.
GTGCTGTTGAACGTAGGGGACAGTTTCCAAGGAACGTACTAGTACACGCTGCTCAAACGGAACGTTATGCAGGTGTTCATGAATCAAATCATACACCGGGACCTCGATGGATCTGCCACGAGGTCCACGAGGTACAATCACGGCTGAGTGAGACAGAGATAAACCAGATGCGGTGCTGTTGAACGTAGGGGACAGTTTCCAAGGGACGTAGGGTACGGCGTTGTACAATGAACCGGGGAAATTTTGGAGGCCTGTAGTTTATACATTTTTACCTTTTGTTATTGTTTTTTTCTCTTTTATCTTATGCAGAATTTATGCGACTATTCTCTAACTCAGCTTTGGTTCATTGTGTCCACTAGGCAGTACACCAACCACCCTTCACCACCTACCTTAATATTAGTATTTCTCAATTTCAAAGCATGGCAAATAAAATAATGGTTAGTTTTTATGATTTTCTTTATTATCTAGTGGACCAGTCTTATAAATATTAAAAAATAACTATAAAATTACACTTCTGAAGTGTAATTTATTTTTAATTAAAAAACTCATAAATATAGGTAGGTACCTATAAAGCTAAATGCTACGAGTATTATTAAGAGATTCAGTTCCTTTTGTACAAAACACTATAATTTAACTTAGTTTTAACGAATTATTTTAAGAGTATCTTAATCAAAAACATTATGTACATCAGTACACTTCAGTTCAGTGAACCATGGTTCAAATCAAATAATATCATTTATTTGTCGAATACATTATTACAGGTACGTGTCAGATCTTATGACTAGAGTGATGTCAAATGTATTCAACCCGCAAGCAGGTGTGCACATATTAAATCGCAGTGATTCCAATCGTTAAAATAATCAATAACGAAAATGATCAAGAATAATACAATCGAAGATAAATAGTTATCAAACAAATAATTAAATAACAATCATAGTCAAAACATAATAAATTATTCTACTCAAAATTAAAATATTCATTTACACTATAGAAACATTTGTCAAGCAGCCACTTATTTAACTTTGTTTAAATAAATTACCATTGAGTTCTTTAATAGATTCTGGTAACTTATTAAAAATAATGATGCACACATACTACAGTTACATTATTACTCCGGAGTTTAGGAAAACAAGACCCGTCAAGTGCGAGTGTAACTCGCGCGCCGAGGGTTTCGAACGTTTGTGAACAAGTAGGTATGTAAGGTACCGGTTAGAGACTTCAAAATTTAATAAATACCTAAAACTAGTAGGTACCTACATTTCAGATAGATCCCTCTGCATACTTCGTTGATCCCTATCAAGCAAGGTAAGGTAGCGGTAAATTTTTCGACTATTTTCAAAGTATTTCAAAAAGTATGAGACCCACAGAAAATTTAAAAACTGTTTTGAAATGTACAAATTGTTACCTTCCATTTGATATCCCATTCAGAGAGGTCGCCTCCCCTTTTGAAAAAAATTTCGACTTTTTTCAAAATATTTCTAAAAGTTTGAAACCTACAGAAATTCGAAAAACGGTTCTGAAATGTACAAATTGATACCTTTCATATGATACCCCATTTAGTGGGGTAGCCCCCCCTTTTGAAAATTATCCCCCCCTTTTTTGTCAATTTTTCAAAAAGTGTTCATTTTTCAGACTTCTCTATATTTTTCCTGTAAAATATAGATCTATATCTACAAACGCTCCATACATTTTGAATGGATCGCTCTGTAAACTTCGGAGATAGAGGGGGGGGAACGGGTAAAATTTCGACTTTTTTCAAAATATTTCAAAAAGTATGAAACCTACAGAAAATTAAAAAACGGTTTTGAAATGTGCAAATCAATACCTTTCATATGATACCCCACTCAGTGGGGTTGTCCCCCCTTTTGAAAATTATCCCCCCCATTTTTGACCATTTTTCAAAAAGTGTTAGTTTTTCAGAATTCTCTATATTTTTCCTGTAAAATATAGATCTATATCTACAAACGCTCCATACATTTTGTAAGGATCACTCTGCAAACTTCGGAGATAAGGGGGGGGGAATGGGTATTTTTTCGACTATTTTCAAAATATTTCAAAAAGTATGAAACCTACAGAAATTTTAAAAACGGTTTTAAAATGCACAAACCGATACCTTTCATATGATACCCCACTCAGTGGGATAGCCCCCCCTTTTGAAAATTGTCCCCCCCTTTTTTGACCATTTTTCAAAAAGTGTTAGTTTTTCAGACTTCTCTATATTTTTCCTGTAAAATATAGATTTATATCTACAAACGCTCCATACATTTTGAATGGATCACTCTGCAAACTTCGGAGATAAGGGGGGGGGAATGGGTATTTTTTCGACTATTTTCAAAATATTTCAAAAAGTATGAAACCTACAGAAATTTTAAAAACGGTTTTAAAATGTACAAACCAATACCTTTCATATGATACCCCATTCAGTAGGGTAGTGACCCCTTTTGAAAATTGTCCCCCCCTTTTTTGACAATTTTTCAAAAAGTGTTAGTTTTTCAGACTTCTCTATATTTTTCCTGTAAAATATAGATCTATATCTACAAACGCTCCATACATTTTGAATGGATCGCTCTGCAAACTTTGGAGATAGAGGGGGGGGAGCGGGTAAAATTTCGACTTTTTTCAAAATATTTCAAAAAGTATGAAACCTACAGAAATTTTAAAAACGGTTTTAAAATGCACAAACCGATACCTTTCATATGATACCCCACTCAGTGGGGTTGTCCCCCCTTTTGAAAATTGTCCCCCCCTTTTTTGACCATTTTTCAAAAAGTGTTAGTTTTTCAGACTTCTCTATATTTTTCCTGTAAAATATAGATCTATATCTACAAACGCTCCATACATTTTGAATGGATCGCTCTGCAAACTTCGGAGATAAGGGGGGGGGAATGGGTATTTTTTCGACTATTTTCAAAATATTTCAAAAAGTATGACACCTACAGAAATTTCAAAAACTTTTTTGAAATGTCGAAACCATTACCTTTCATTTGATACCCCACTTGACTTTGTAGGTTTCTTTTAAAATTTCGACATCTCAATTTGTATGGAAAATGTTCAATTTCATTTTTCATTTTTTTTCATTTTTTTTTCTTAAAATCTGTACAGGCGCATGAATTGTCTTACTATTTTAAATTTCAAGTTGATCGCTGCGGTAGTTGCTGAGTTATTAAGGAGGGAAAAAAGGACAGACAAAGCGAGACCATAAGGGTTTCGAAACCGATCTTCGAAACCCTAAAAAATGACTCGTCGTCACACGCACCCACGGCGGCGGTCACTCAGTGAACTTCGCTAGTAATTTATTCATAACTTCGTACGTAATGGTCCGATTTGGATAATTTAAAAAGATATATCTCATGAGATTGATTGATTATAATTTGAAATTGTATAATTTTGAATCATTTCTATGCATCTATTTTAATTTATTATTACTTCTAAAATTTAATGTATTTATTTTTATAGATACGAATATGACGTGATAATCTGGTAATGTACGAAAAAAATGATGCTGATTGATTATTATAGGCATGTTTGCTAAACAATGATCTTAATTTATTGAAGGAAGTTTGTTCTTATTAATTTATTTCGGCTGTGTGGTGCCGGCTCAGAACTACCCAATTCTTCCCGCGATAGAGGTGGCTAAGGGATATCAACCGAGAGCGGGCAGCAGCGCCCCCTGCAGACTAATTCCACCACCGAACTGCGATTCCCAACCCGCATGCCCAGCGTGGGAATTATGGGCATCACCCCCCATGAGATAAAAACCAATAAGGCGCTTATCAAGGCGAGGCTTGCGTCCAGCAGTGGACCAATATAGGCTGTTGAGGTTGATACATTTAACACAAGCTCTGCTTAGCTTTGAGGCCAGATGCTGTGTGAAAACAATACAATAGAAAACTTTACTGTACACCAGAAAAAATAATATTACAAAGAGACATTACGTAAGACAAGTACCTACAGTAAAATTATTACATTTGTCCAGTCTATTTATAAATCTTTTAGGAGTGTTTTCCTTATAGATAAATAAACGTTTCGAGTTTGAACATAATCGCATCTGATATTATGACGATGTTGCTGACGACTTTTTACGAAAGTCTCGAAAACACCTAATCACCTTGAAAAGTCTCTGATTGTTAATTGGCAGGAAATACATAATCCAAGCGATTTTTAAACAAAGTCTTATTACACTTAATGTCAGCTGAGAAAACGAGTAGGACTTATTATTTTAATTCCACGCTACAATATTAGGGTAAAACAATTTAGTAACAATTCCGCGCAAAACCTCTGATAAGATCCAACAGAATATCATTCGTGTGTAAACAAATTGCTCCCACTTGCAATCAGAGAAGGTAAACAACAGACTTCTCTCATTGCAAGTGGGAGCAATTTGTGGGAGGGCGGGCGTTACACACTAATTTCATTTTGTTGGATCTTATCAGAGAAGGGTTCGTGCCTCGTTATCGAGAAGGGGGTTTGCGCGGAATTGTTACTAAATATTGTTTTATCCCAATATTATACAATGGATTTCCGCAAAGTAACGCCTAAATCTATTATTTATCCCCGCTACAATTTAGTCTTCTTAGGATCATAGTCCGCTTACAGCGAATCGAATCAAATTTTCTATTATTTATCCCCGCTACAATTTAGTCTTCTTAGGATCATAGTCCGCTTACAGCGAATCAAATCAAATTTTTTAAGATTTTGTTAGAATGGACTGACTACCTCCACAACACAACATTTCTCTTATCCCACTGCTTGGCAAAGGCCAGTCCATACACTTCCAATCTTCGCGATACTTAGCGGACTTTTCACAATTCTATTAAGATAAAAAACGTGCGCATTTGATCAAAGACAAAGGTCATGTGTATCATATTTTAGATAAAATAACTGTAAGAATTTGTCAATATTAGAAAACATATGCCATAAACGTGTCTGCATGAACTTACATAAGAAATATCAGAAATCTGAAGATAGTACTATCTATAAGAGTAACATCGATAAATACGATACTAAGGCGGATGTGATGACCGGCAATGGCACACCAACGACCCATTGTTACGAGTACCTTAGATTATCTTGTGTAACGAAGCGTGAACTTGACTCTTGTCTTCCTGTACATGCAAGAGTTGACGAAGATTTTTTTGTCATCCTTGAACCTACTCGTGAAATCACGCTTTACAATCAAATGGGTAGATAAATCCAGTCTAGGATGAGTCATTGTTGATTACATATGATGAGTTATTGCCTTTTTGTTGGGCTGTAGCACACACTGTACCTCCTACCTATTTGTAAACTTTTTAAATTTGTGCTACTTATTTTCTTCTATTAGGTACTTTTTTATTATTTTTATCCTTGTCAGCTCATTATATTTTTTGTAAAATGTTTATAATCATACTACCTATGTAGTACTACGATTGTCGATTATAAACATTTCTAAGAAATCGAATTATATCGCAAAAATTTCCGACTTCGACGGGACTTGAACCCAAATTTTACTTGAAATTATCCAGAGTGCGAGGATTACGCACTAAATTTGACTTGAAATTATCCAGAGTGCGAAGATTACGCACTATAATAACAAAAACCTTAGATTAGAAACATTGTTGCAGAAGCAAATAAATGTTTATCTATCATTGTCTAAGGCACATTTCTCCAGAGTCATTAGGATTATGATTGATTTTCTTGACAGAGATGATGAAAACGAAATATCCATGACACTCCGCGCAGAGGAGTAAAAGTAGCTTACGACTCGATAAGAGGTAGAACATAGAGTAAAAACTCGCATAAGAGGTAGAAGAAATGCGAATCCTTTGCTTAGCAATGTGACAATCTATACTTACACTAGTTTATGCCCGCGGCTTCGCACGCGTTGTTTCTATGGAAGCGGACAAAATTGTGAATCTAAACCATTCCCAGATCCCCTTGAACACACAAAAATTTCATCAAAATCGGTCCAGTCGTTTGAGAGAAGTTCAGTGACATACACACTCACAGAAGAATTATATATCAAAGATTTGTCTCACCACCTTTTCCACGCCGAAAGGGCTGAACGAATCTTAATGAAATTTGGCATTGAGGTAGATAGTATCCCGGACATAGGCCTCTTATCATCCCGGAAAAGAGCGTGCGAAGCCGCGGGCAGAAGCTAGTCACACTAATATTATAAATGTTATGTGTATGTAAAGTTTGGATGGATGTATGGATGGATGGATGGATATTTGTTACCTCTTCACGCCAAAACTACTGAACGGATCGGGCTGAAATTTTCCTGGTAATTCTAATCCTGGAATCAAACGTAGGCTAGTACTTTTTATCCCATAAATCAGTTCCCATGGGATAGAAATCACCTTTAAACGTTTTCATAGAAACAACGCGTGCGAAGCTGCGGGCATAAACTAGTCATAAATAAATAAATTATGTTGGACAATCCAAACAGCATCATCTAGCCCCAAGGTAAGCAGAACTTGTGTTATCGGTACTAGATAACTGATAATATTGGCTGTTAATAATTAATAGTTCAGTGTTGAAATGGGTGGATAATATCGCGAAATTTGCAGAGCAACACTTCATCAGAATAGCACTGAATTTGCAGAATAGTTCGGAGACCCATTATCCCATACCGAAATGACTGAGTGGTGTGTACGAGTATTAACTGAAGTGGTGTACATTAGAATTGAAAAAAATTCTGTTGAAGGGGTGTTGCTAGAACTCAATAGATGATTTTTTTAAGAATGACAAAGTATTATGAAATTTTTGTGTTTTCAATCACATTTAATTTATTATTACTTTTTTTTCTCAGTTTGACATCATTTAATTTCCTTTTTATTGTTTTATGATGTTTTTATCCTTAGAAGAAGACACCAGCGAGTTTTTACTCTATGTTTTTATCTTTTACCTTATTGCTTTTTTATTGTGTGTTTTTTAAAATCTATTGTGTATGACATGTTTCTAAGAATAAGATTCCAATGTAATAATTTATAAAAACTATCGATACGATTTTATAATTGTGAATGAATAAAGAGATTGTGATTATGATTATGATTATTATGTTGTAGGTAGATGATGATGATGAAGTAATATATTTTTCCTCCCCCTTTTCAGGCTCTAGGCAACCATGAGTTCGACGACGGTCCAGAAGGTCTAGCGCCCTATCTCAAGGCTCTCAAAGCACCAGTGCTGGCTGCCAACATGGACTCAAGATTCGAGCCGTCTTTACAAGACCTCTACCAACCACATGTGGTGGTTACGAGAAACGGACGGAGGATCGGGATTATAGGACTGATTACTACTGAAACGGAGGTTTGTAAAATCATCATCATCAATCTGTATTAGTCCACAGCTGGACGTAGGCCTCCCCTAATGAACGCCAAATCGCCCTGTCTTCAACCATGAGTTCGACGACGGTATAGGAGGCCTAGCGCCCTATCTCAAGGCTCTCAAAGCACCAGTGCTGGCTGCCAACATGGACTCAAGATTCGAGCCGTCTTTACAAGACCTCTACCAACCACATGTGGTGGTTACGAGAAACGGACGGAAGATCGGGATTATAGGACTGATTACTACTGAAACTGAGGTTTGTAAAATCATCATCATCGACCTATATTAGTCCACAGCTGGACGTAGGCCTCCCCTAATGAACGCCATAGCGCCCTGTCTTCAACCATGAGTTCGACGACGGTATAGGAGGCCTAGCGCCCTATCTCAAGGCTCTCAAAGCACCAGTGCTGGCTGCCAACATGGACTCGAGATTTGAGCCGTCTTTACAAGGCCTCTACCAACCACATGTGGTGGTTACGAGAAACGGACGGAGGATCGGGATTATAGGACTGATTACTACTGAAACTGAGGTTTGTAAAATCATCATCATCGACCTATATTAGTCCACAGCTGGACCTAGGCCTCCCCTAATGAACGCCATAGCGCCCTGTCTTCAACCATGAGTTCGACGACGGTATATTAGGCCTAGCGCCCTATCTGAAGGCTCTCAAAGCACCAGTGCTGGCTGCCAACATGGACTCGAGATTCGAGCCGTCTTTACAAGACCTCTACCAACCACATGTGGTGGTTACGAGAAACGGACGGAGGATCGGGATTATAGGACTGATTACTACTGAAACTGAGGTTTGTAAACATTCCACCAGGCTGAAGGGCGTCCGACATTTCGTTTGCCGAGTAGCTGTCTCCGCTCAATAATATGTTTACCCCAGCGGTTGTTGGTTCGTCGCGAGATATGGCCGGCCCACTGCCATTTCAGCTTGCTAATTCTTTGAGGTGTAAAAATACAAAGTACCTACCTACCTAATATTAACACCAGTCGGAAGCGTCCCCAAGACGCTGGCTGCATTGCCACGCTGTATGGCAATGCTGATACGCTGTGCCAGATATTCACCAGCTCTCGGGTCACGCGTCGCTTCGACATGTCATGGATGGATAGATGATGATGGATCAGTTGAGCTATCTGTAGACTGTTTGCAACAGTCGGCAGTTAGCTCAATTGTTTCAATTGTAAATACTAGTATAATTTTCTTTGTGAATAAATTTATATCACCTAATATTTGTTAGATTAGCTAAAGGGAGAAAAGCCTTAAACCCTACAAAAGGAAAATCTGTGCGTTTACCAATAACTTTAATATTAAGAATACATCGAGAAGACATTAAAGTCCTCGCTTAGTCACCACCTTCTTAAGACATTTTATGTCTACAGTGTCTAAGACTCGTCATGTTGAGCTATTTTCGTATACTAAGAATAGAATAAGAATATGAAAAAAATAATTTACTACAACAAGCACAAAAATAATACAATCGACAATAACGACGACGTCTGAATTGACGACCTCTGTGGCGCAGCGGGCGAAGGTCTGCCTGCGACGTAGGAGGTTGCGGGTTCGATTCCCGCCTCGGGACAAATATTTGTACGATATGCAGACATTTGTCCAGGGCGTTCTGGATGTTTTCTATGTGTATAATAAAAAATATCTAACTATGTAGTGTATTGTATTAAGTATAATCAGTTATCTAGTACCCATAACACAAGCTCTGCTTAGCTTGGGGCTAGATAATGCTGTGTGAATTGTCCAGCATTATTTATTTATTTATTTATGCGAAACTGCGCATGGTACAGAAGATTGCGTAATTATTTATTCCTTCTGTTTGACACCTTAAAATAAGCTACTGCGTAGCCACTCGCGCGTACTTCCGGGAATTCATAAAGATTTTGGTACACCCTCTGCCATTCTTAAATTCACATAATTATTTCCATCCAAAGGTTGCCTGGAAGAGATCTAAGCAATAATGCCACCCATTGTACTTGTCTTATGTAATGTCTCCTTGTAATGTTATTTGTGGTGTAAAATAAAGCATTTTTATATTGTATTGTAAAAATCACAATAATAATAATAAATAAATAAATAATGAATAATGCTGGACAATCCACACAGCATCATCTAGCCCCAAGCTAAGCAGAGCTTGTGTTATGGGTACTAGATGACTGATATACATAATATAATAAGTACATTACATAGATAGATATTTTTTTATTATCCATAGAAACGACCAGAACACCCGGAACAAATATTTGCAGATCGTACAAACATTAGTTCCAAGGCTATTATTGATTTTATGATTTTATAGTGAAACCTCTGCATTTTCAGCAACTGGCTTCCCCTGGCAAAGTTGTATTTACAAACCCCGGCGAGGCAATGAGGAGAGAGGCAATGTTGCTAGCAGACTATGGTGTCGATGTCATCGTAGTATTGTCTCATTGTGGATATGAGGTGGATAAGTAAGTATGGAACCATTTTACACTAAAATGTATGCATTTTAGTGATCAACAAAGAAACATACAATCAAATAATAGAAAGAAATAAGAACTAGTATGACGACCTCTGTGGCGCGGTGGGTGAAGGTCCGCCTGCGACGCAGGAGGTTGCGGGTTCGATTCCCGCCTCGGAACAAATATTTGTACGATCTGCAGATATTTGTTGAGGGTGTTCTGGTCGTTTGCTATATATAATAAAAAGTATCTATCTATGTACTCGTATATTATTATGTATATCAGTTATCTAGTACCCATAATACAAGCTCTGCTTACCTTGGGGCTAGATAATGCTGTGTTAATTGTCCAGCATTATTTATTTATTTATTTATTTATTATTATTTATAATTGAAGCATTTGAGCTAACTGCAGACTGTTGCGAACAATTTCAAGCTCAACCGATCCATATCAATACCAGTGGGAAGCGTCCCCAAGACGCTAGCTGCATTGCCCCGCTGTATGAAAATGCTGATGCGCTGCGCTAGATACTCACCAGCTCTTGGGTCACGCGTGACCTATGACCAGACCGCCAAAATTAAAAAAAATCCGGAGAATCTGAGTACCCCACGGACCTAGTGTCTCGACTCCAAGGGGAGCAAATGTTTAGGCTCTGTTGAGACCTGCATATTTGCGCCTCTTGAGATCTTCGGCCAAATCTGCCGCCGCACCCGCCCTCACGGATGTCCTCGGAAGATGGGAAGGCACAAGTGTGTCGAAGCATGTAGCGTCTCACACAATGGGCATCCCAAACTCCCATGGGACTGTTATACCGTCAGGCCTCTTACCATCGTCACGCAAGCTAAGATGCATGAATCACACTAGTATTATAAATGCGAAAGTTTCGATGCATTTGAGTAAAGGATGAAAACGCTGTTTAAGGTCTAAGCAGGTCTGCCGATTAAGCGCCACTGTTTTCGCTATATTATTTTATGATCTTGGTGATCATTTAATGTGTCAATAGATTATAATAATACAAGTTTCTGCCCGCGGTTTCTCACGCTTTGTTTCTAAAACAGTTGAAGGTTATTTCTAGCCCATGAAAACTTTGATGATTTGTGGAATAAAATGTAGCATAGGTGTTATTCCAGGCCCTACATCTACTTATGCAAAATTTCAGCCCGATCCGTTCAGTAGTAGTCGTAAAGAAGTAACAGGCATATTAGATTAGGGGTTAAAGTATGAAATTGCCGATTTGTACAGAAAAATTTTAATTCGCTTTTTTTTAAATTAAACATATTTATTTAATCAAAATAATTACCATTATTGTCTATTGTCTATATATCATTGCTGCCACCTAATAGGAAGGTCATTTATGCCTTTGCGATAGAACTCTGGTGATCTAGATTCGACAAACTGTGTGAAAGCATTTTGTACTGCCTCCTGGGAAGAAAACTTTTGATCACGTAGAAAATAAAATTGTCCAAATCACGAAAAAAATCGTAGTCCGTTGGAGCAAGGTCTGGCGAATACGGAGTGTGACGAATGGTTTCTAATAGAGTTGTAGAGAGAGAGTAGAGTAGAGTCATATTTTTTATTTTATTGATTTGACGCAAATGAGTCAATATTGTTTTTAGGGTAGGTAACGTTAAATCATGCCACTAATTCCTGGGCAGTTTGGCTCGGATCGGCTTCCACCATCTCTTTCAATTCATTGTTATTCACCTGTGTGGGCGGTATTCCAGGTGGTTCGTTCTTCAAATCAAAGTTTCCATCACGAAAGCGTTTAAACCAAAATCGCACGGTGCGTTCATTAGCGGTCCCCTCTCCAAACGCACATTGATATTTATTTATCTTTGGGAAACTAAAAGCTTTAGATCTAGAAGATTAAACACATAATATTAGAAGAATTAGGCTAAGCAGCTTCAACACATAGTAAAAGAATAAATTATCCGATAATATTATACCAACACAAGTTACAGGAATTCAAAGATTATACAGATTAAAGAGCCCTATCAACCGTTCAAAAGGGGATAAGTAATATTGTGAGCTGTTTCTGCCGCGTTAGTTCCGCGTCGGATTTCGTATTCAAAAATAACTGGAATTTTCCAAGTATCCATCTTTCTTGTCTAAGCTGAATAAAAAAACAACTGAAAGTCAATAATCGAATGTTGCACATTTTTTAAAAGAAGAACCTCATAGGTACCATGTGAAAAAAGTTTCGGTTAAAAATCTCAAACCATGAAGGTATGTCAATTCGAAGTACTTACCTATTACAATAAAACGGCAATTTCATACTTTAAAACCCCTATTACATCCGTCCAACCATAATTATTATAAGTGTGAATTTTGATGATCCAACAGACCACATTAAATCATCCGGTATCTGATCGTCCATTGTTTGAACACTTTGAACCGACATGACAGGGGAAGTCGGCGATTACTCACTTGAGGACAATTGAGGCTGCGTTCCGTTTCTCGCTTAAAGCGCTCAGGCGCTGCACGAGCTATGCGCGCACGAGGCCTCGTTTCGTTTTGTCTGAGCGCGCTGGTGCGCACGATGCGATCGTTGAAACGGAACGCCAAAAATTTGATCTTCAAATCATGTCGGAGTTTAGTCCAGTTTTAGCCGCGGCGATCAGTGCATTTGACTCTACAAATTTACGCTGGAAAACAATGGCGTCCTAGTTCACGTCCACTTCTGAAATTTTTCTTCCAAATGACGTCACCCATAGTAACGCAGGACCTGCCTTGTCTCGAAAGGTGAGGCATGCGCTCCAATGCGTGCGTGCGGTGGGGCGATGTGGGCCTTCCCGTGCGCTCTTTCAGTGCGCTGAAAGTAGAAAAGGAACGACTTCATGCGCGCATGAGCGCTTTAAGCGTAAAACGAAACGCAGCCTGAGTCTTACTCGCTATTATTTATCAGTTAACCTTTAATGCGTTTAGAATTAGAACCAACCAGTAAGAGTCCTCTAATTTGTGCCCGATTCCGAAAGAAAGAAGAAACGAAATATAAAAATATTAGGATAAAAACATTCAGTGTCTAACAATTCCGCGCAAAACCTTCTCTCTGATGAGATTCAACCAAATGCATTCGCGTGCACCGCCCTATCTCCCACAAATTGGCATGTCATGCAATCAAAGATTGTAAAAAACAGACTTTAGCAATATTAAATTGCCAAATCACTTACCCTTCAACTTCGAGCACATACCCAATTTAACTGTAGAAAAAAAAAATTGGTTGTCTGTAAAGTCGGTTTACTGACGATAGTTGAACGTGACAACGTCTTAAGAAAATACTGATGGAATGGTAGCATTTGATACTCGATCAAAACATGTAAATGTGCTATAGTATAGCAGCTGTCCCCTCAGACGCATCGCTCACTCAAGTAGGAGAGAGACGGATGTCGAGCGCTCTCGCTTGCACTTCAAGCCTTACATGGAACGCCTCAGAGCGAGGTAACGCCGCATGACGTCATGTTTTTTCGTGCGTGCAGCCGGCTCTATCAAATTATAAGACGTTGTCACGTCAAAAACCACACCAACAATACAATACTTTACACTTATTGCACACCAAGATAGAGAAGAACAGAAAAGATAAACACAAACATAAAAACATTGCACAATGGGCAGCCTTATCGCTAAAAGCGATTTCTTCCAGGCAACCTTTGGATGGACACGTATTGTGCAGGTATAGACGGCGTATTTGTTGCTGTTTCAGGTCGAATGAAATGGAGCGCATTATGAGCGAGAAAGCGCGTCTAGCCATCAAATACAAAGTTGCTATGTATGTAGGTGAAGACGTGTTCTCGGTACTAGAAGAATTTTTTGTATTTTTACTATTGTTTAATACTTTCCGATTCATCAATATACATATACAACGTGTATCAAAACATGTGTACTATGCCGAAGGGGGGGGTTTCAGACCCCAATGGTGATCAGTTGTGGGGGGGAGATAATTAAAAATTCCTATTTTCAGTTTCCCATACAAAAAGTTCTAATTTCCTAGTGCCTAAATAAAGTAACAACCCTATCCGGGTAACCTATACCTACCTATAGGTAGGTATAGGTTACCCGGATAGGGTTGTTACTACGATACGATAGAGGTATACCTCTGCAGGTATTTAATGGGCGTGGGGGTGTGGTTTGATAGATGCCGACAGTCAATTAGCGAAAGAGGGTGGTTCTCAAAGGTATAATTTGTTCTATGATTGGCGATTGGCAACCGTTTGGCAAAGTCCGACCGCCAATCAAATTTAGGCGCCTGCCTCTGAGGATCATACTGAGGTCATTGTCCCAAGTGCAAGAAACAGCTGACTTTAGGGTTTCACTTCGTAAAAAATCAGCGGTTCATGTTGAAACTTTGTCGCAGTGTTTTTCAGAGATAGCAATCGAAATTCGAAAAGTCGTTGAACAAAAGTTGTTCCCCGGGGGGGGGGGGGAGGGGGGGGGGAATTCTTTGCCACAAGCTCCGAGGTCTTTCGATTTCAACCGACACGACCGAGAACGACAACTATATCTATTAAAATTTCTCTTATTTCTGACCGCTGTTCGTCCTCCATCACGCACCGACCGACAGAACCACTTTGAACCTGCAGAATCAACTAAACACTGTGTGAACGTTCTGAATACACTTAACACTTGACACCAAAAAAACACGTTAACTAATCACTTATCACTCGCACTTGCACTTAACTAAGTGTAAACCAGCTATTAGACCAAATAAATAAGTTATGATAAGTACCTAGATATAACATCGCCTTAAGGCTTAATAAAAAAACCTGTAGGTAATGATGTTATTCTCTCAATAAATAAATAAATAAATATTTATTTTTCAGGGAGATAGCTCGTGACTATGGGGAGAACGTAGACATTATAGTGGGAGGACACAGTCATAGTCTCCTCTGGGACGGGGATGCCCCCTCGGGGGAACCCGTCGAAGGAAGCTACCCTACTTTTGTGGAAACCTCTGATGATAAGAAACACAAGGTACATAGTTAAATTTAGTGTTTTAAGGTAGACCAAGATAAATCCATGGTAAGTATACCTAAACCACGGTATATACGCTTATGCCATTGAAACTGAAATTAAACCCAGACGCAAGAAGAGATGTACATAGTGTTGTACCCCAACTCTTTCCGCGGGTGTCGTAAAAGGCGACTAAGAGATTTTAGACTCCTGCAGAACCATTCTAATACCGGACTACGATCCCCAACCCGCATGCCCAGCGTGGGGATTATGGGCACTACCCCCCATGAGATAAAAGTCAATAAGGCGCTATTGATAGCTGCGGTAGTTGCTGAGTTATTAAGGAGGGAAAAAAGGACAGACAAAGCGAAACCATAGGGGTTTCGAAACCGATCTTCGAAACCCTAAAAAGATTTCTTTCTTTCTATATTACAGGTATTGATTGTGCAAACGTCAGCGTTTACAAAATACATGGGCAACCTTTCAGTATACTTCGATTATAAAGGCGACTTCGTGAAATGGGAGGGAAACGCTATCTTCTTAAACCGTTCCATCGAAGAAGGTATTTTATCTCAACTTGTTTAATTGTTTAATCAACTTACTTGCTTTTATATTGCATAGTTTATCCAACAGTTTCAGCAAGAGCCCACAATGGGCGCAGCAATATTATTATCATAAATACACATATTAGCGAAAGTTTACATAGATGGAAAATTCTTTATTGCACACCTATCAAAATAATTTACAAACAAAATAAACAACAAAAATTACAAAATATGTAGCAATTGGCTGTCTTATCGCTCAAGAGCGATCTCTACCAGACAACCGTGGATGGATAGCATCGTTGGATTGAAAATGGGGATCTGTGTGCATTGTTATGTAGCTAATATATATCATATCAACTTACTGTTTATCATGCAATTTTTTTAAGTATATCTGCGGAAACATTTAATTAGCCTTCAACAGACATGCACTGGTCTATCCAGGCATGTTCTATAATGTTCATCTGAAATTTGTAAACCTAGCTGTAAGTTTCTCCAAAATTGTAAAAATAAAATAAATAAATAAAATAGAATATACAAAAACCGACAAAAATTACAAATATACCTAAATATATATACCTACATATACATACTTATATAAATATAGACATACATATCTATCTATACTAATATTATAAAGAGGAAAGATTTGATTGTTTGTTTGTTTGTTTGTATTGAATAGGCTTCTAAACTACTGGACCGATTTGAAAAATTCTTTCTCACCGTTAGGACGCTTACTTATCAGGGAGTGACATAGGCTATATTTTATCCCGGAATTCCCACGGGAACGGGAACTACGCGGGTGAAACCGCGAGGCGATTGTCTAGTATTTTATAAAGGGAAAGAAGGGTGTGGTCAGTGACAGTAGGACAAATAGTGTTTATTAGACGAATGAATATTAGTATGTAAATGTGTAGTGTGTGTTTGGTGGGACCACGAAAAAGTTTTGTCCCACCAGTGGGACATCGCAGTGGGACCACGGTTCCGGAGTGAAAAATACTGTGTCGCAGATCCCAATTCCCCGTCTACGGAACAAATATTTTTAGTCGAATTGTTAAGTAGAATTGTTTTAGACGAATTGTTTTACTCGAATTTTCCGCAAAGCCAATTCCCACTGTAAATAATTATTAATTTTAACTTCTTCAAATGAGGGTTTATTATTATTATTACTAGTAATATTATTATTTTCTTTACTTAATAATTATTATTTGGTATCCACTATGTTATGTATCTATGTATCCTATCTTCCTTTCTATAGCTACTCCTTCTAATTGATTGAGTACTGACGACAGGCATATCTTTCAGTGTTCATTTTCATTTTGTAATTTTAGTCATTGTTATATTATAATAGTTTTAGGCACGTTACTCATTTTCTTTTATGTTTTAATTAATTAGTTCAGTTAGTAATTATTTATATTCTACAAGCGGAAACTGTTTTAGCTTTATTTGAAACTTTTTAAACTTTCGCGATTTGTTAACATAGTTAGTGATTATATCGGGTATTTATCGCGTACCTTTTGTTTTATTTCCCCTACGTTTCTACCGCGTTACAGCGATCGTGGTCACGGGGCGACAAAAACAAAACAAAAAGTACGCGATAAATACCCGATATAATCATTAGCTTTATTTGTTTTAGTTTTATGTATTGTTATACAAGCATTGTAAGCTTTTTGTTTCGCAAATAAATTAAAATAAAATAATATAATAACACAAAGTGCAGAAGCCAGTAATCTATTAATTTGTTTCACAGATGAAGACATCAAGCAGAGATTGGAGCCATACGCTATACAGGTCCACGAGGCTATGAACACGGTAGTGGGTGAATCAGCATCGACGCTGCTTTTCCAAGACTGTGTGTACGGGGAGTGTGCGCTGGGTAACCTTATCGTTGATGGCATGGCCGATTATGTAAGTAATAGCTACATTTCACACTAATAAGTATTACAAAAAAGTTTAGAAAATGAAACTTAAGTTTTGACATTTGACCGATGGATGTTTTTTTCGTGTACGGAAAAATCGAATTGTTACTAGTTGAAATGTTTTTAGTCGAATTGTTTTAGACGAATTGTCTTAGACGAACTTTCCGCAAAGCGTTTTTTTACTGTTTACGCCAAAACTACTGAAACGGAATCGTGCTGAATTTTCTCTTAGATATGTTCTAGACCGTATAGGTAACGTCTATCTGAAGTTTTTGGCAAAGCTGCCATAATACATTATTTGCTCCCCTTGGAGTCGCGACCCTAGGTCAGTGGGATACCGAGGCTCTTCGGGTTTTCAAAAGATGATCTGAGCGTCTGGTCGAAGCGATGCGTGACCCGAGAGCTGGTGAGTATTTGGCGCAGCGCATCAGCATTACTGTACGATATAGGGGCTGGGGAGCTCATAGATACTAGTTAAACGGTCGCTGGTTGGTTCCACACTGTTTTATTGCACTGAGGTGACGCGCAGTGTTGCTTGCCCTAAACGTTGTATTTTAGGGGTTGTCTCAGAAACTCAGATAGTTTGTGTACAGCACAGTGTACAGAGACAAACGCCGCAACGAACGCGAGTGACCCTTATCACAATCGTATAGAGTACAAAGTTACTTCACTATTAACTAGCTAACAGTGAAATTATTTTGGACGTTGTCTGATTGTGATAAGGTTCACTTTGTTCATTTTGAGATACTCTATCTATAGGATCTATGTCTATGGTACGAAGTCTAATGTAAATAAGTTGTCAATATGAAAATTATCGTATTTTTGCGTACGATCCATGAATTAGGATAGTATATCGTACTTAATGACTAATTATCGTACAAATACGATAATTATCGTACGAAATCCAACACTGGTGACGCGGCTGGTGCAGGCACGCCCACATGCGTAGAATCTTACGACTACATACGTAACAATTGCCATACAGCGGGGCAATGCAGCCAGCGTCTTGGGGACGTTTCCAACTGGTATTGATATAGATCAGCAGAGCTACCTGTATATTGTTTGCAACAGTCTACAGTTAGCTCTATTGTTTCAATTGTAAATACTAGTTGTAATTTATTTCTATTAGTTGATTGTAATTTTATTTTTGAGTAAAGTAGGTATTAATACATTATATGTGATTGAAACTGCTATTTAGTCGTTTCGGCGTGAAGAAAATCCCGTTATAATATGGGATAGCTTTTGCCGATAGGAAAAGACTGATATTTTGCATACATGTAGTTCAAGACCCGGATAGCATACGACTATCACACTAATATTATAAATGCGAAAGTTTGGATGGATGGATGTTTGTTACCTCTTCACGCTAAAACTATTGAACGGATCGGGCTGAAATTTTGCACACATGTAATTCTAATCCTGGAATCAAACATAGGCTACATTTTATCCCATAAATCTGTTCCCATGGGATAGAAATCACCGTTAAACGTTTCCATAGAAACAACGCGTGTGACAGATTTCAATAAACAAATCGAATATTTTTCAATCACAACATTGAAATCAACTGCCACCTAGTGGAAATAGGTCGAGTCTACGGATAGGTGACGATGCAATGTAAACACCGTGCACAAAATAGTATCTCTGAAATGTAACAGATGTCGCTATTATCATCTGCATTTGTAATGAGAACGGTTTTTGTGGGTGTTTAGCAACCTTATTTATTTAATCTGTATCAATATAGTAGCAGATAATATTCATAAATCATTAATTGGATAAAAGAGAAGTTTTGTTAAGTTATAATTTCTTTAAATAAAAGTTTGGTATACGATTACGTCAGTTAAATCGGAAATATGATGATAATGGACTGATTTTGTATTTGTTTACTAATTAAATAAACTTATATGTAACAATTCATGAAGCAGATTATATTCATAAATCGTTAATGTAATTATGGATTACCGTTGTTAAATTAGAATCTATTTAAATATAAGTTTGTAATTATCGCTTCATCAGCGAAATCCTGAACATGACGATAGTAACCTCTGGGAGATAATGAACCCATTTTGATGACCGGCAAAAGGCTTAGAATAAGTTTCAACATGGGTTTACCATGTTATTTGTTTCGAAAAGGGTTAGATTTAGAATAAAAGTAGATCTGAATGCTGATTGGCTCTGGTGATTCAACAAACATGACCATATTTGGATAGGAAAGAGAATGGGTAGGCCTTGGAGAGGCAGTATAAAATAGAAACATAAGCCAGAACGGGATTCAGTTTGTGTTGTGCAGTTCCAGAGACAAAGTTAAGTAAACCTTCGTTATTATACTCCTTATGTATCTTTCCATGTACACGTACAGGTACATCTACAAGTACCTACTTATATTATTTCTCTTTGTAAATATAGCTTCCGAGTGGAAACTAAATAATAACTGTATGTACCAACATATTACTGTGTACTTTGTTAAACTGAAGTAGTACCTATGTAATTTAATACCTTCTAATTACTATTGTTTTCATTCTTTTATTGTGTGTTGATTTAGCTTCAACGCTTCAAATTAAATTCACAAGTACCTTCATTTGTATTTCTTTTTGTATTATGCCAATTAACATAATTATTATTGAGTACTAGAACTATGTCTTATGTTTTTGATTGATGGTGTGCTTTTGTGAAGATACAATATAGCCAAGGTGCTTAAATAGTTACTACGTGTTGCTTTCTTTCCATACAAATTCGGTAAACCCATGTAGGATAACAGTAAGTAGGTACCCTCCGTACCTACTCTTAGTAACCCCATGTAGGATAATAGAACTATGTCCTATGTTTTTGATTGATGGTATGCTTTTGTGAAATTACAATATAGCCAAGGTACTTAAATAATTTACTATGTGTTTGCTTCCTTTCCATACAACTTAGATTACCCCATGTAGGATAACAGCAAGTAGGTACCCTCCGTACCTACTCTTAAGTTTAAGGATTATGGAAGATGGTGGTTCTATATAGTTTTCAGAAGCTTCTCGTACTTATCCAGCTCCCCATGTTGGATAACAGTAAGTAGGTACCCTCCGTACCTACTCTTAAATTTAAGGATTATGGAAGATGGTTGTTCTATATAGTTTTCAGAAGCTTCTCGTATTTATCCAGCTCCCCACGTTGGATAACAGTAAGTAGGTACCCTCCGTACCTACTCTTAAATTTAAGGATTATGGAGGATGGTTGTTCTATATAGTTTCTAGAAGCTTCTTGTATTTATCCAGCTCCTCATGTTGGAAAACAGTAAGTAGGTACCCTCTGTACCTACTCTTAAATTTAAGGATTATGGAATATGGTTGTTCTACCTAGTTTTCGGAAGCTTCTCGTATTTATCCAGCCCGCGAATTAGTGATCAATGATTGACTGATGACTACAGTAGTATTTCGTTTAATGCATTTACGTAAGAATCCTAAGAATCATCTTGGCTACTTCGCAGTTGTGCAGTATATATAGCAATAGTTACTCGAAGACATACAATCTGTCTAAGGAACCCTACAAATTTTAACATCAGAATTGGGATACCTACATCCTGACTTAATAACTAATCACTTTTTTTTTATTTCAGTACGTTTGGGCCATCATTCAACGACTTCTGCATAATGAATCGTGATGCATTATTGTCGACCCATCTCAAGGAAGACGAAGTTACATTGACCGTTTTCGACCCCTATGTGACCCCGGTGGGCCAACACTTAACGACTTCTTCACAGCAAGTCATGATGCAGATTCATCAACCTGTTACAAGGACCATGACGTCACATTGACTTTCTTCGACCTTGACAAGAATGCCTAGGTATAGCAGGTTGGTGTAATAGATATGTAATAGATACCCTCGTCAAGGAGTTTACATGGAGCAGCATCAGCAACAGCCAAACCGGCAAGGCCCCCAAGAGCCCTGCTTCATCCTGTTTGAGTCCTGAAATGGAACCCTCCAAGGGCAGCAAATGGGACGAATATTCATCCTTACATAAAATTTAGCAGAGCCGTTTGTTTGCTCCTCAGAATCTGTAGAATCGTACGATTTATATGCAAGATAAGTTTTTTTTTTTAGATTATTTAAGTAGTGCCTTTACTGAGTCACATTTGACTGAATTGATTTGTGTTTATAACTGTGCAATTTCTGTGTCTATATTTTTATCAGTTCTGTGTCTATTATCTATGAAAAGCCGGGGATCGAACAAAACTAAAGACGCATAGATTTTGATCTAAATATCAGGGGACACAAAATCATAATCTTTTCATAGTTATCCAGATATATATTTTGCTGTGGACGAAAAGTTGTTGATTTACTGCAATAATTGCACTGTGGCTTTACCGTATTAAATCATTTTATTTGTTAAGTCTAGTTCAGTGCTCGCTGGTTGCATTGTGCTAGCAGTTACCAACTACCCACATTTAAGTAAAAAAAATGGTAGGGTTGCAGCAATTTACTTTTGATATTTTTGATATTACTTTTCAAGTCTTTTCATCATTATCAAAATATTTATTCAATCATTATCAAATATTCATTTTAACGTCAATTCTTTTGAGAAATATACATCGTCAACGATTCAAAACAAACATTGTCGATTGCAGGATTTGCATTATATCTAATAAAAATGGTTGTTTTATGGTTAATAGAGAGTAGTTAGGCTAAGGTTACTTTAACACCAAATTATGGCGTTGAGTCTAACGAAAGATCAACATTGATCAATTCCGCTGTATCGGAGCAATGTTTATACCAACCCCTTATGTCCATAAATGGACAAAAACCTGTTTCTCTTTCTTTTGAGATTTATACTTTTCACATAATTCCATCTGCACTAATAATTTATAATATCGACCTCTGTGGCACAGCGGGCGAAGGTGACGCAGAAGGTTGTGGGTTCGATTCCTTCCACGGGAAAAATCCTTGTACGATTTGTAGATATTGTTCCGGGTGTTTTCTATGTATAAAAAAAAAAAGAACGAAATATGTGAGCAATGTATTGTATTTAGTACTTGTATCAGTATTAAATATACCTGTTGCTAGTATCCATAACACAAGATCTGCTTACTTTGGGGCTGGATGATGCAGTGTGGATTATTAGGATATTTATAATTCTTGTCATAAAATCTAGGTAATATTATCAGACAGTCTAAGTATATTCCAGTTTAGATAAAAATGATTAGAACACCATGGTGTCCACTGGTACAAATGGACCAGTAGAACGATGCTCACCACGACTGTTGACATGTTTAATACTTTTGTGCCTACTGGTTCGTCAGATTGGCCAGGCGGATTGTGTGATATGGAAGGATACATAAAATTATTTGAACTAAGGTTGAGACATCTATATCTTTTTTTACTCTAATTAGCTTACAAACTTATTGGTTGTAACGAACATTAGCCACTACCTTAACAATCATTTTTCCGTGTATTCAGTGTCACTGTGCTAAGATTACTTTCTCTCAATGATTTTAATCTTGATAGCGAGGGTAATTGCTCTCCAGCATTTACGTAGGTACTGAAATTAAAAAGTAATTTGTCAGTAAACACAATATAACAAGTAATTTATGTTTAGAATGTTGGGACCATAGGCGATTGAACTCCACGTTTAAATAACCCTAGGAAATAACTTCTATTCTCTTCCATGAGGTGGAATAGAAAATTAACTTCAATTTTTATAAAAATAAAAAATACTTGGCCCGAGAAAAATACCTTTAATAAAAACCTGTAGATTAAAAGGTACAGGGAAGTGATGAATATGGGCTATGGCTTGATATGGAAAATAATACTTTGCACCTATTTAATAACATGTCCATGGAAGGGACAAAAAAATACAAACTCTAAAAAAAAATATTAAATCTTTATTGTACACAAATAAAACAATACACAAAAGTTGACAAATTGAAGGACATACACAAAAGCCAGCTTAACCCTACATAGTTGTGTTACAGCAAACCTTTTGGGTAGGTATGGAGAAAAGTAGGGCAATAAATATGGATAGATAAGTGTACATATAAAATAGAAAAATTAAATTAAAGGTATATAATAAATTGGTTAAACAAAAAAAAAAATTTATAAATTCAAATATGAACAAAAAAAAAAAAAAACATAAATACATAGTAAGATAAAAATAAAATAAGATAAATACCTACTCATAAATAAAAATATACTAATAAATATTCTGCTATATATTTATATTTATAAAGGACATGCGAAAAAACGCAGGTTATGGCTTGGTGAATAAGATTATCATGTGTGGGAATGATAATGGTTGATATTCAAAAAGATAAAAGCCGTGGATAGTAGCGTGGATAGGGCCATGGATAGTCCAATGGATAGATATAACGGATAGTTAAAGATATAGCGAATATCTTAATAAATATAAATCATGTGTCACGTTGTTTGTCCGCGATGGACTCCTAAACTACTTAACCGATTTTAAATTAAATTTGCACACCGTGTGCAGTTTGATCCAACTTGAAAGATAGGATAGCTTATTCAGGTGAGAACGGTACGAAGTTCGCCGAGTCAGCTAGTATATAATATGTATATGTATGGATAGGTACATGGGTAAAACCGTAAGTTAAGACAAAAATTAAAATAAATGTTTAAAAAAAAACCTACGTTAATGGATCCTATGTAGGTACTTCGAGACGAAGTACATGTCAGTGTGGCCGTGACAGATTTCAATAAACAAATCGAATATTTTTCAATCACAACATTGAAATCAACTGCCACCTAGTGGAAATAGGTCGAGTCTACGGATAGGTGACGATGCAATGTAAACACCGTGCACAAAATAGTATCTCTGAAATGTAACAGATGTCGCTATTATCATCTGCATTTGTAATGAGAACGGTTTTTGTGGGTGTTTAGCAACCTTATTTATTTAATCTGTATCAATATAGTAGCAGATAATATTCATAAATCATTAATTGGATAAAAGAGAAGTTTTGTTAAGTTATAATTTCTTTAAATAAAAGTTTGGTATACGATTACGTCAGTTAAATCGGAAATATGATGATAATGGACTGATTTTGTATTTGTTTACTAATTAAATAAACTTATATGTAACAATTCATGAAGCAGATTATATTCATAAATCGTTAATGTAATTATGGATTACCGTTGTTAAATTAGAATCTATTTAAATATAAGTTTGTAATTATCGCTTCATCAGCGAAATCCTGAACATGACGATAGTAACCTCTGGGAGATAATGAACCCATTTTGATGACCGGCAAAAGGCTTAGAATAAGTTTCAACATGGGTTTACCATGTTATTTGTTTCGAAAAGGGTTAGATTTAGAATAAAAGTAGATCTGAATGCTGATTGGCTCTGGTGATTCAACAAACATGACCATATTTGGATAGGAAAGAGAATGGGTAGGCCTTGGAGAGGCAGTATAAAATAGAAACATAAGCCAGAACGGGATTCAGTTTGTGTTGTGCAGTTCCAGAGACAAAGTTAAGTAAACCTTCGTTATTATACTCCTTATGTATCTTTCCATGTACACGTACAGGTACATCTACAAGTACCTACTTATATTATTTCTCTTTGTAAATATAGCTTCCGAGTGGAAACTAAATAATAACTGTATGTACCAACATATTACTGTGTACTTTGTTAAACTGAAGTAGTACCTATGTAATTTAATACCTTCTAATTACTATTGTTTTCATTCTTTTATTGTGTGTTGATTTAGCTTCAACGCTTCAAATTAAATTCACAAGTACCTTCATTTGTATTTCTTTTTGTATTATGCCAATTAACATAATTATTATTGAGTACTAGAACTATGTCTTATGTTTTTGATTGATGGTGTGCTTTTGTGAAGATACAATATAGCCAAGGTGCTTAAATAGTTACTACGTGTTGCTTTCTTTCCATACAAATTCGGTAAACCCATGTAGGATAACAGTAAGTAGGTACCCTCCGTACCTACTCTTAGTAACCCCATGTAGGATAATAGAACTATGTCCTATGTTTTTGATTGATGGTATGCTTTTGTGAAATTACAATATAGCCAAGGTACTTAAATAATTTACTATGTGTTTGCTTCCTTTCCATACAACTTAGATTACCCCATGTAGGATAACAGCAAGTAGGTACCCTCCGTACCTACTCTTAAGTTTAAGGATTATGGAAGATGGTGGTTCTATATAGTTTTCAGAAGCTTCTCGTACTTATCCAGCTCCCCATGTTGGATAACAGTAAGTAGGTACCCTCCGTACCTACTCTTAAATTTAAGGATTATGGAAGATGGTTGTTCTATATAGTTTTCAGAAGCTTCTCGTATTTATCCAGCTCCCCACGTTGGATAACAGTAAGTAGGTACCCTCCGTACCTACTCTTAAATTTAAGGATTATGGAGGATGGTTGTTCTATATAGTTTCTAGAAGCTTCTTGTATTTATCCAGCTCCTCATGTTGGAAAACAGTAAGTAGGTACCCTCTGTACCTACTCTTAAATTTAAGGATTATGGAATATGGTTGTTCTACCTAGTTTTCGGAAGCTTCTCGTATTTATCCAGCCCGCGAATTAGTGATCAATGATTGACTGATGACTACAGTAGTATTTCGTTTAATGCATTTACGTAAGAATCCTAAGAATCATCTTGGCTACTTCGCAGTTGTGCAGTATATATAGCAATAGTTACTCGAAGACATACAATCTGTCTAAGGAACCCTACAAATTTTAACACGTGCGAAGCCGCGGGTATGAACTAGTTTAATTTTAAATAATATAATAATGCTGGACAATTCACACAGCATTATCTAGCCCCATGCTAAGCAGAGCTTGTCATTCTTTGCCTTTTTCGGGTTTTGTTTACCTTTAATCATTTATTTCTCTACCAGCTTCTGCAAGGGACTTCGCTGGTTTCGAAGTTTTCCTGACAATATGTATTTAGTATATCAGTCATCTTAGTACCCATACAGAAATAAATGATTAAAGGTTACACAAAACCCGAAAAAGGCAAAGAATGACAGTTTTTTTGTCCACAGGCAAACGAAAACACATACAACGATAATTACTTGTCGTTTTTACAAAGAGGCAACATTAAATCGACCATTACTGATGGAAGTAAGTAAATGTATTGTACCTAGCTTCACTATGCTGTGTGGTGCCGGCTTAGAATTTACACCACCCCACTCTTCCCGCGGGTGTCACAAGACGCGACTAAGGGATATGCAGAACAATTCTACCACCGAACTGCGATCCCCAACCCGCATGCACAGCGTAGGGGTTATGGGCACTACCCCATGAGATAAAAGCCAATAAGGCGCTTATCAGGGGGAGGCCTGCGTTCAGCAGTGGACCAATATAGGCTGATGAGGTTGAGGTAGCTTCATGTAGAACCTTGTCGGATTAAAGTTGCCTTACTCGACCGCATTTCGTCAGTAAATAAACGTGAAAGGCGCTTATTCATTGACGAAATGCGTATGACAAGGTACGAAAGTGCAATGCGTATGACGAAGTACGAAAGTGCAACCGCAAACAAAAGAAAAAATAAGAACCTTGTCGGATTAAAGTTGCCTTACTCGACCGCATTTCATCAGTAAATAAACGTAAAAGGCGCTTATTCATTGACGAAATGCGTATGACAAGGTACGAAAGTGCAACCGCAAACAAAAGAAAAAATATTTTACTAGTAATAAAACTTACAAAGAAGAACAAAAAAACGCAGAGTATTTTATAGTGTTCCGTTCTATTTTAATATGAAAACGGCAAAAGTAATGTGTGAGTATGTCCGACACAAATCATTGCCAAAACTAGTATAGTATTATAATATCTGTGCCAAAACTAACAGAAAAAATCGGGCTAAATCATTGCACGCATGAAGTTTCAAAGTTCTTGAAGGTGGCCCGTAATCTGGTGACGCTTAATCAACCATAAGGCAGGGTCTTGTGGACCTAAAACACGCACCAGTCTCTCACAATGTTAGCTTTATAAAACTTACATAATATTAGGATCTAAATTTATGGTAACAATTCCGCGCAAAACCTTCTCTGATGAATTCAACAAAAAGCGTACGGTGCACCGCCCTCCCTCCCACAAATTGGCATGCCATGCATTCAGAGATGGTGAAAAACAGACTTGCGCAATATTAAATTGCCAACCTGACCCTCCAACTTCAAGCTCACACACAATTTAACTGTAGAAGAAAAAACCACACCAACTACGCAATGGAAAAATCTGATCTGGATCAAGAAAGTCGTCGACTTACTTTGATGGATTATTCCAAGTCAAGTCTGTTTTTTACCTTCTCTGATTGCATGGCATGGCATGCCAATTGGAGGGCGGTGCATGCGAATACATTGTGTTGAATTACATCAGAATTTTTTAAATATTTTTAATCCTAAATATTAAAATATTTTGCAATGAATTTCAGCAAAGTTACGCCTGAATCTATCATTTATTCTCTCAACCAAGCTCTTATTGTAAGAGAAAATTAATTTAATATTAATTTGTTTCTTAGGCCAAAAGCTAGGCTTCCAAAATAAAACTTGACTTGCCTCTTATTGAAACCAGCATACTCATAGAAACTGGGACTGACATTGATGTATTCTCTCATGCTGCCCTGCTCAGTTATGTAATTATTATATTTTCAGATGTAACCCTAGGAGAAATATTCGAATTACTACCGTACAGTACTAAAGTGCAGGTGTTTGAGCTGCAAGGGAAGCATGTTCTAGAAGCTCTAGAAAGAAGTGTTAGCGATGCCTGGGCTTACGACCCGTTTAAAGGACCGTGGGTGTTGCAGGTCGCAGGTAACAAGTATTTTTTGTTTAAAGGTAAGGTAAAATTTGAAAAGTGTTGCCCTTTTACTTTTCGCATACATAATAGAGGCCAGGATTGGTTACAACTTCAAAAAAAAAAAAACGTGTCAGCTTTTAAGAATTTACCTATACTCAACTTTAACGGTTCTACAGTCACTACAATTACTTTTACAGACAGTATATTATTATTTTGTCGTGAAAAGGTAACAAACGATGTGATTTTATTTAGACCTGTCATAAAAGCTGTTCTCTTTCTCTTCCAGGTCTTAAAGTAGCTTACAACGTATCAAAACCTGAAGGTAGCCGCGTTACATCAGTCAAAGTATTGCGAGATGACGGGTCTACAGCTCCCTTGGAACCTGAAGTTAGTTATAATATAGTCATGCCGAGCTTCTTGGCCAATGGCGGCGATGGTTTCACGGTAAGTGGATGTAGTTTTGAGCTATAAAGAAATCTGGAGGTCTACTTTCAAAAATTAGCACCTGAATGTTCAAACGCACCTCAGATTTAAGCATGTCTCAAGTACGTAGCGGTTTTGTGGCAGTTTATCATTTATATCTTTCAAAAATTCGTTTGTTGAGACGTGCTTAAATCTGGGTCAGCTAGGGTAGCTGTGTGGTGCCAGCTTAGAATTTGCACAACCCTAACTCTTCCCGCGGGTGTCGTAAGAGGCGACTAAGGGATTTCCACCGGGGGGCGGGCAGTAGCGCCTCCTGCAGAATAATTCCACCACCGAACTGCGATCCCCAACCCGCGTGCCCAGTGTGGGCTTGATCAAAAATCAAAATCAAAAACTCTTTATTTCCATAAATACAATAAATGTTAGAAAAGGGCAAATTATAAAACTAAACACTGACACGGAAATAAAGTGGTATTTTTTGATTTCTGTCGCTTCGGTATGTAGATTAAAGTAAAGAAGCGACGAAGAAACCTTTAGCCTGTTATTTGTTATTTTTCGAGTTGGAGCAAAACCCGTCCCAAGCTTTTTTATCCTCTAGATAATCTGATATTTTATAGTAAGCCTTTTTGCACAGCAAGGTTTTGACAATTTGTTTGAATTTATTTACTGATAATTTTTGCAACTCACTAGGAGTTTTGTTGTAGAAGCGTATACATTGCCCTTTAAAAGATACATTAATTTTGTGTAGCCTAGTTGTGGGCACAGCGATCTTTTGTTTGTTTCTGGTATTAAATGGGCATTACACCCCATGAGATAAAAGCCAATATAGCGCTTAGCAGGCGGAGGCCTGCATCCAGCAGTGGACCAATATACATAGGTTGTTGAGGTAATCTGGGTGGCGGTTGAGTATTCGGTAGGTACTTGAGAGTAAATTCTTATGACGCGTGCGAAGGAGCAACTTCGTTTCGTGTGGTCCACAATAAAACGAAATTTTGTATTCTGTTTTCGAAAGTAGGCGTCCGAGAATTTTTTAAAACGGGGCGAAAACTTGAATGAAGCGCCCTCTATCCTACAGCGTATCAAATTAAATATTTCAAAGAAGTTAATGTCACCAAACATTAGAAACCCTTGACGATAGTTTTCTCTGAACTATCATAACGTAGAACGGCCGAACTGATTTAGGTACACCAAACATGGCTAAGGACGCACTCGATAAAGTCTTCCTTCAAAAAAGGAATAGATGATGATGATGACATCATCATCTATTCCTTCAAAACACTACATCAACAACGTTATGTGCGTTTAAGAGTTCAATGCTACAGACAGATAGGATAGAATCCTACACATACACAAACATACACACGTCAAACGTATGAAACTGCAGAAGTCATGATCATCATCTATTCCTTTAAAAAACTACATCAACAACGTTAGGTGCGCTTAGGAGTTCAATGCTACAGATAGGATAGAATTCTACACATACACAAACATACACACGTCAAACGTATAAAACTGTAAAAGTAATCATCATCATCTATTCCTTCAAAAAACTACACCAACAACGTTATGTGCGTTTAGGACTTCAATGCTACAGATAGGATAGAATCCTACACATACACAAAGATACACACGTCATACGTATGAAACTCTAAAAGTCATCATCATCATCATCATCTATTCCTTACACATACGCAACGAACGCCCGAACCGCGCAGACAAAATATTCTTTTCGCGAATACTGGCCGGGTACGACCCGTCTGTCGGCGTCTGCGCGGCCGTGTTACGATAGATATAAATACGTTAATACACACTACTGTACAGAATAATATTTTTTTGTCTGCCACGGCATGTGTCTGGCACGCTCAATTTCTGTAGATATAAAGAGCCCCAAAACATTACTGTCCTTCCGCAGTCGGACTAAAACTCTGAACAATGTTTTGTCTCCTTTTCAGATGTTTAAAAACAAAAATAGCGCCACAACTTCCATTGGACAAGACACGGATATTTTGGAGGCCTATATCAAGAAGATGTCTCCACTGAAAATCAAGACAGAAGGACGAATAACCATCAATAGTTGACTGTGAATGTTAGTTGTTTTTTATTTCATTAAATAAAATGTTTTTAGTTACAATTTCGTAAAATATAAGGATGCGCGCGTTCATACGTGTCGTAACCGTTTATTATCGTTCGACGACTATAATTGTCTCTAGCTGTTCCTATTATAACGACTCTTTGTCGTCATTGTGTCCTCGCGATTTTTTATCGTTGATCGACTATCGGATTTAGTTTCTCCCATTGGATCGTGACTTCATTTTACGGTTAACGGCAGTTGCCTTGGCGTTTTCACATCACAATAACGACACAATATGAATTGTACCGTTTTCTTATCATTTTACGACTGTCATTTTAGCTCTTCCTATTATAGCTTTGTCAGCTGACACCCTGATTGCGTCATACACGTCGACGCCGCAAATTTAGAACGTGTGCAATTTTATTTAAAATAAGTTTTTATATTTTTATGTATGTTAGAAATAAGGTATATATTCATATGGACCGTAGAATAAGTTAATAAGATCTGTACTTGTTCTAATGTTGTCTGAAATAAATGTATTATTATTATTATTATAACGACAATCTACATCGTCAGAACAAAAAGAAGTTGTGGACGACAGTTTATCGTGTCGTTCTATATCTGAATATTTCCATTTAAATACACAGTAAAACAAGCCTTAATGCTTTAAATTAAATTGCACGATTTTCTGTCGTCACGACACAGTAGGAACGCGCCCTAAGACAACAAGGTTAGGTTATAATTATAACTTTTATAGATTTAAATTAAAATACTTAGCACTTTATGAGATTTTATTTAAGTATTTACAAGGTATTTTGTTTTCATTATGGCGAACTCTGGCGCAGCCGCCTGCGACGGAGGAGGGTGCGGATTTAAGCGCAGTGTATAAAAGGAACTCGTAAATATACAATATATAGGTATTATGAGTGCACCAAATAAATGAATAAATATCGAAATAAAGAAAGAAAGAAAATTAATTTATTAGTTCACTAGTACAGCCTGCAACTATTACAATCACTAAAATATCCCGTTGTAAATGACTTTAGTGTAGGTAAATATAGCTAAATATAACAATATAGCCTGAACTAGGTAATTCTGTGTCTCAGGCGACAATATTTCTTTTATTAAATAAAATAATAATTTACTATTACGATAAAGGCATATAGTTTGACTATGTTGTTTATGGCACCATTACACAAGCTCTGCTTAGCTTGGGGCTAGATAATGCTGTGTGAGTTGTCAGCATTGTTTATTCCTACATTATAAAGGCGAAACTTTGTGCCGTTGTGAAGATGTTTGGCCGAAAACAAAGCCAAAACTTCTGAATGGATCGGGCCGAAATTTTTATTTATTTATTTATTTTTATGGAAGGCCTACAGCTTAAGGCGAATAGTAGGGGTGATAGTGGCGCCACTACATATTTAATTTAATCATTAAGTTATACAAAGGAATTATCAAAAAATCGGACCGCTGGTAGACGATACCTATCACAAGCTTTTATTTAATGTATCTGTAATAGTTTTGTTTTGTGTTATTCAATCAAAAACCTTGTTTGGAGAGCTTGGTGGCCACCAATAGGAACTAAACTCTTGAAACAAGTATCTGCCTAAATAATACAGTATAAAACTATTAAAGATACATTTAAAGAAAGCTTATGATAGATATCGTCTACGCGCGGTCCGATTTTTTGATAATTCCTTTGTATAACGTAATTATAAAATTAAATATGTAGTGGTGCCACTATCCACCCTACTATTCGCCTTACATAATTACAAAACAAGTTACAAGAATTTAGCAACAAAAAAGCCAATGAATGGCCTTCACGGCATAGGTAATGTCAGTGTGGATATCAAATACGAATAATATCAAATAAAATATCTAAAACTACCTATTTGATATTTTATTTGATATTGTTCGTAACTTTTTTTTCTAAATTGTTGAAATGAAATGATTTTCATAGATTATGAAATGGATTTTCATAGATTTTTGCTGAGTTTTTCTATTTGACAATAAACTATTGACACCTTCAGTAAATTGAAATAATATCAAAAATAAAAAGGTAGGTGATAAAAACAATGAAGTGATTTCTTAATGGGATCTTTGCTTCAGTTACGCAATTTTTTAGGGAAAATGCTATTCACTTGCAACATTCAATCATACGAATGTGTGAGTGAAGGCACTGTATTTACGTGCTGTCAAAACACACATAGATCGGTTTTTGGTTACACATATAGTTGTGCATATAGTCAAATTGTTGAATGACACTATCCCTCTGCTGAGACAGCAGCGAGTTTTTACTCTATGTATTCCATGGTTTAAGATCAGCTTACACGAGCCAGTCTTGCAACAGAAAAAAAGAATCATTTGAGGTAGGTACCTAGGTAAGTAATAGGCTATAATGTAAGTACCTTCTACGATTAATATAGAGATTAGTTTCGTTCTACAATACAGCTAGCATTGAAGAACGAATCTAATCTCTATCTATCATCCTAGGTGTTAGGTAAACTGTCACGGGCGATACACCCGCTGTGGAGGTGGGCCTTTAGCTATGAAAAAGTAATGTGAAATCCGTCGCAAGAAAACAACACTAACGCCTCCATACCACAGCCGCGATTTTGAAGCGCGGCTTGTGTCATGCGATTTGTTGCGTTTTTGTAAGTGATTTCTAGACACCGCGCGCCAAATGCGAAATACCTATCAGCAGTGTGTTAGATCGTGCCTATGCGTCTTAGTACAAAATGTACTGCAAACAAATATCGCAACAAATCGCGCTACACAAGACGCGCTTCAAAATCGCGGCAGTGAGTTGGAGGCTTAAAACCTTGATAACCCAGTGCCCTGTGCTATTTCGACGTGTAAAAACGAGTGTGTTTTGGCATTTTTCGAGCAACACAAAAAGTGTCATCGGGTAAATGAGCCAGGGAACCATGTTTTTAATGAAGGTGAGAGCAGCTGTTTTAGTAAAGCTGGTTAATTTTTATAGTCGTTTATAATGACTCATTTCAGTTTTCCCCATTCACGTTCGTTGTAATAGCGCTCACGAGGTAGCAGCACTGAATAGGGATGAACCGATTGTTTCAGGTTTATGAATACTTTGGAATATGTTCGTAAGGAGGATATTTTTTGACGTGACAACGTCTTATAAATTGGTTTGCCGGGTGACACTTCAAGAAACTGCGTTACGCTCCGCTCACGTTATTCGCTCACAATGAGAGCGAGTGAGAGGCACGCGTCCCTTCCACTCGGGCATGGCAAAGTCGTTGTCACGTAAAACTTTCGCCCGTATACCGACTTTACAGGCAACCAATTTTTTTTTTCTACTAAGGATAAACGCAAGGATTTCTTATGGATCTCTTCAAGTCCAAGGTGTACATTTAATTTTGTACAATCAATAAAGGTAATTTTGTGAAATGGCCGAAAACTAAGGGTGCAAGGAATCTATGGATGAGGGGGGGAGGGGGGGGGGGGGCAGCAGGACCGCTTTTTGTGGCGATATTTGGGGGAGTCGATGAAGGTATATGCCATTGTTTGTTAAGTCAACCGCCTTACCCACGGTGCCCACCCTAGTAAAGAGTTACCTTCTTTGAGCGGAGCGTTACGTAAGTACCTAGGTAGTAAAGTACTCCTTGATGATATGATTTGAATGAATTTATTAAACACCACTGTTGTTTTGTCACCTTCAATAACAATAAAACTATCGTAGTTTGACGACTTTATTACAGATGTAAGCGGGTTAACTACGAACGCGCGCGTCTAGAACCGCACTCACCCTGAAGATGTCCCTCGTAAAGGGATGATACGTTGGTGTTCTTCCAACACAAATAAGGTTCGTAGTTAACCCGCTTTCCGGTCCGTAATGAACAACAATAACATTCCTGGCCAAACTTCTTTCCTTCCATTCTTCGAATCCCCGCTCCACTAAGAAAGAAAGAAAGAAAGAAAATTAATACATTTATTTGGACAATACATAACACAACACATTACAATTATATATACATAAAATTTATATTATTATGATCAACATACAGGATTATAGAGAAAGGAAACACAACAAAATAAAAGAAAACAGATACAAATTAGTGATTGTGTTACATAGGCCAAAAAGGTCCCTGTCTCAGCATTATGCCGCTACAAGCCGAAGCTAGTAGCACTAGCTCTACTTTCAAACGGCACAGGATGAGTGAGCTGTTACCTTTATGAGCTGTGGAGTAATTCTTGTAAGTTGTAGGTGCGGTGTGCTCATTCATATTTCACACTTTTCTTGTCGCGAGATGGTGCTGTTTAGATGTTTACTTTAGAGAAGAATGAAAATCGGCGATGTGATGCAATACTTAGGTAAGGATCACCTCCGTGAGCAAGAGAATCGCGGACGATAGCTATACCTAACTGTCGTTGTCGTGCCACTTTATATCCAAACTACTGAACTACCAGTTTTTAAGGAATGGAACCTATTAGCATGATAATTGGCGTTGTTATGCGGTTCATAAGGTTTACCTCAGATGAGCGAGAGAATCGCAGGCGATAGGTATCTGGCGCGCGGCGCGGCATCTAGAAATCGCGCTTGCAAAAAACGCAGCGGATTCGCGCGACAAAATCGCAACAAATCGCGCGACACAAGACGCGCTTCAAAATCGCGGTGCGGCTGTGGGGTAGAGACTTTAAATGAACAAAGGTTCACAAAGTCTTGGAATAATTTGTAATATAAATAACATAATAGATAACATATAACAAATAATAATAACAAAATAAATAAATAATAACAATACTTAACATATTGTGTACAAAGTCGCAGGCAGCAGCCGCTGATCGGTTGTACAATCTAGTAGCTACGAAACTTTGAAATGATGCACTGCAATCTAATACAAGATCCGTCAAGTGCGAGTGTAACTCGCGCGCCGAGGGTTTCGCACGTTTGTCAATTATACATATATGTACTAAAGGTACTGGCTAGAGACATCGCTATTTGATGAATAGCTACCTTAGGTAGGTACCAAACTACATTTTAGATAGATCGCTCTGCATAGGTACTTCGGAGATAAGGTCAATTTATTAACTTTATTAAAAATATTTCAAAGAGTAGGTAAAATATAGATCCATATCGACAAACGCCACATACATTTTTAGATGGATCGCTCTGCAATCTTCGAAGATAGGAGGGTTGGGGGAGGGTAAAACTTCGAGTTTTTTCAAAATATTTCAAAAACTATGAAACCTACAGAAATTTCAAAAACTGTTTTGAAACGTACCACCCAATACCTTTCATTTGATACCCCAATTGGTGAGGTAGCCCCCCCCCCCTTTTGAAAATTATTCCCCCCTTTTTGACCATTTTTCAAAAAATATTTTTCCTGTTTAATATAGATCCATCTACAAACGCTACATACATTTCAGATAGATCGCTCTGCAATCTTTGGAGACAGGGGGATATAGGTATTTTTTAGATT
Source organism: Eupithecia subfuscata (assembly GCA_963564075.1). Classification (NCBI taxonomy): domain Eukaryota; kingdom Metazoa; phylum Arthropoda; class Insecta; order Lepidoptera; family Geometridae; genus Eupithecia; species Eupithecia subfuscata. The sequence goes on along the minus strand of OY751117.1, from coordinate 5,675,269 downwards.
TTTTTCGAAATATTTCAAAATGTATGACACCTACAGAAATTTCAAAAGCTATTTTGAAATGTAAAACCGATACACCATAGGATCCTGTAGGTGTCTTTTAAAATTTCGACATCACAATTTGTATGAAAAATCTTCATTTTCATTTGTCATATTTTTTTAAAAATCTGTATCTACAATGCAGACGAAATGTACCTATTATTATTTCAAAATTCAAGTTGATAGTTGCGGTACTTGCCGAGGAAAGATAAAAAGACAGGCAAAGCGAGACCATACGTTTTCGAAACCGATCTTCGATCTCGAAACCTTAAAAACTATCAAATGACCTTTGATTTGGAGTCGCAACTTTTACTAGCATCTGACGTGCGTTTGGTTATAAGTATTATCTCGTATTGCATAAGTAGCTACTTAAGTAGGTACCAATTGAAATGTGATCATGACGCTAAATGGTTTTGCTTATCTTTCTGAACTTGGCTGACGCTCTAACGGACGTCTCGATTAACTTGTTATCGAAACAGCGGTATTGAGACCACAGATTTCACAAACAGGAAAAAGATAAAAACTTCAGTTTGGTTAATAATATTATAATATAAATTTAATCTAATATCAAGCAGGCTACGTTCCGTATAATCATGTTATCTTCAGTAAATGACGCCTTTCATTTATAAAAATAAATAAATAATCAAGGGAGGTTGGTGGATCATTGAGGTGCAATCCTTTGGTGTTGGTTAAAAATGATTTTGAAATTGTTGTTTTGTGCTGTGTTGCCGTGCGTGATTTCGAATGTGTTACGGGATGCGGTGTTCCCGTTGGATTTAATTCACTACAATGATTTTCATGACAGGTGAGTAAGTCTTAATATTACTACTTCCATAAACTAGTATAGTATTGTAATATCTGTGTTAAAGGTATTAAATATTTGATAATGATATTTGGACAGTTGTGAGACTTTTCTGACAACTGTGAATGCTGAGATGACGACTGATAGAAGACATTTAGTATGTTTATGGAACATTTTTTATGTTTTGACTATGATTGTTAATTAATTATTTGTTTGTTAACTATTTATCTTCGATTGTATTATTCTTGATTATTTTAACGATTTGAATCACTGCGATTAAATATTAAATCGCCTGCTGGCGGGTTGAATACATTTGACATCACTCTAGTCACAAGATCTGACATGTACCTGTAATAATGTATTCAGCAAATAAATGATTTCATTTGATTTGAAGGGAATGGAAGAAGAAAACCGGTTGTGGCGACCCCACTTAAGTGGGAGAAGGCAAAGAGAATGTTAAATGATATTTGGGCAGTTGTGTGAAAGGCTTTTGAGCGTTCAGAATGGAACCACCGTGACGATTCTCACAAAAAATACTCAACCTCAACAGCCTGTGTTGGTCCACTGCTAGACGCAGGCCTCCCCCTGATAAGTGCCTTATTGGCTTTTATCTCATGGGGAGTAATGCCCATAATCCCCACGCTGGGCATGCGGGTTAGGGGTTCGCAGTTCGGTGGTAGAATGTTCTGCAGGGGTGCAGTGTGGTGCCGGCTTAGAATTTGCACCACCCCAACTCGTCCCGCGGGTGTCGTAAGAGGCGACTAAGGGATATCTACCGTGGCGGGCAGCAGCGCCCCCTGCAGAAATAATACTCCACTTCCTGAAAACTGAATGGTATAGGTACTTGGTAGTTACAGTTACTGCTTCATTCATAGGTAAAATTGTTTTAAAACGAAAGAGACTCTGCTTTTTTTTTTAGGTATATCAGTTATCTAGTACCCATAACACAAGCTCTGCTTAGCTTGGGGCTAGATAATGCTGTGTGAATTGTCTTGCATTATTTATTTATTTATTTATTTTCTGTATGTTTGTTAATACTTTCATGGGCCAAGACGCAGATCTCCATCTGCACCTGCGGACGCAACGCCGAATATGGGCAGTGAATGCATTAACTTTCTGTAGATATACGTACCTACCTATTGTATCTATTATGAGGTCTTTTTATAACTTTTTAATAACATCTCAAAAAAAATAACAAGGTCGCACGTGAGCCGAAGAGCTAGTCAGGCATGAATGTTATTTTTTCCTTTGTTTAAGTAATGTTTTGTTATGTTTTCTGTGTCAAGACTCAAGGCACATGCCATGAATGATGTTGTAGATAAAATCATAATATTTTGGTCTTTTCGCTTTGAAAGTTTCATAAACTGTATCAAGCTGAACGAATGGACGGTTTATTTTGAAAGTGATTTAAATTCTCAAGGTTCAATGTTATTGGAGGAATAACAAACACATTTTGAAACTAAGTACCTAGGTACTAGAGACAAGAGCACAACAAGAGCCTAGGCTCTTGTCTCTATCAAGGCCGGCCGCGGCGCGATTTGCGGAACTGAAGAACATAATTATGGAAATCGAAAAAAAATTACGCTTACGTCATTCCGAATACCTACAAGGTGACCTCAGTAAAAATCGACTAAACCACATTCTTTCCTTTCTTTTCCTTTTTATTTTATAGTTAAGTAGGCCATCTTTTTCTCCTAGAAATTATCCACACGTACCCACATAACGTTGTCTCTCTCTCCCATTAAGGTTTGCTGGAAGATAACTCTTTTTAGGGTTAAGCTCGCCTTTGCCATTTCTTCTCTAGTTTTATGTTTTACTAGCATCTGCCCGCGGCTTCGCACGCGTATTTTCCGTATATAAAGTAGCGGTGGGTTGCATACGAATTGAGCGAGTGAGCGAGACGCCTTTGGCACACTGTGCTGTTCTCGGCAAACAGCACAATGCATTGTGCCATTTGTATCCCGCTCACTCCAGTGGCGCGCTGCGCGATTTAGCGGGACGCAGATAGCACGATGACGTTTCACCTCGCGAGGCCCTCGCGCCTCGCCTCAATCGTTGCAGCACGATTTTCAAAATCGTGCGAGAGCCTCTTTTGTTCAAGTGTGCAGATACAATTGTGTTAGCACACGTGCTGAGGACTCACCTCTAATATAAAGTAGCCTGTTGTCCTAAGTTAGGCTATGTTCTACATGTACTTACACCAAATTTCATCATGACCTGTCCAGTAGTTTTGGAGATCCTAGTTAACAAAAATTCACATTTCACAAACTTTCGGCTTTATAATATGATATGTTTTATTTAGTGCATTAAAGAATCAAGAAATTAAGAATTCTTAATTTAGTCTTCTTGGGTTTTGGGATGTTTTTTTTTCGACGATCTCAGTGGCGCAGCGGGCGAAGGTCCGGCTGCGACGCAGGAGGTTGCGGGTTCGATTCCCGCCTCGGGACAAATGTTTGTACGATCTGCAGACATTTGTCCAGGGCGTTCTGGATGTTTTCTATGTAAAATAAAAAACATATATCTATGTAGTGTATTGTATTAAGTATATCAGTTATCTAGTACCCATAACACAAGGTCTGCTTAGCTTGGGGCTAGATAATGCTGTGTGAATTGTCCAACATTATTTATTATTTATTTACTTTTTTTTTGTTAAGTAGGGTTAGGGAAACCTATTTGAGTAGCAGTAGAAGCAATTTTTAAATGAATCCGGATAAAACAGAGAAATTTACTAATTTTGATTTTTAATTTACACATTTAAGTTTTAATGAGCTTTTAACTGACGGTCATCTGGTTCACGTGATTGAGATTTTGATGCAGGTTTTTATTCCTTACTAGCTTCTGCTCGCGGCTTTGCACGCCTATTTTCGGTAAAATAAATAGCCTATTATCAAAGTTAGGCTTTGTTCTAAACGTACGCTAAATTTCATCTTGATCTGTTCAGGAGTTTTGGAGATCCTAGGTAACAAAGTTCAGATTTCACAAACTTTCTGCTTTATAATATTAGTAGGAAGTAGGATCCATGTTATGGATCCTACTTATAATATCAAATTCAAAAACTGTTAATTTCCATAAATACAATAAATGTACCTACACTTAGAAAAGGTCAAAATATAAACGAAACACTGACACGGAAATAACGTGATATTTTTCATTTATGTCGCTTCGATATGTAGATCAAAGCACAGATATTATAATACTATAGGTACTACATAGTAACTAAAGTAAAGAAGCGACGAAGAATGGTAACCAAGAATGGCAACCATTATAAAACGGGTAATGACAATGGGTAGTAAGAATACAGCTAGTTATGATAATTTCCAGGTTCGAAGAAACGTCAATCAAACTCCCGGTATGTCAATCGAACGATACAGACTGCGTCGGCGGATTCGCTCGTCTAGCTTACGAAATCAGAACCCTCCTGAAGACAAAGCCAGATGCTCTACTTCTAAACGCTGGAGATACGTTCCAGGGTACCTATTGGTATTCGACAATGAAGTGGAATGTCACGCAGCGCTTCTTGAATATGCTTCCCCATGACGCCCACGTAAGTGATCTATTCGTCAGTTCTTTTACATGTATGCTAGGGGCTGGTTCAATTCCCGCCGGACTAATAATAAAAAACAAGAGTTTTATTTCAGTAAAGGCTACAAAGTACGTACATGCTTATACTAATTTCCTTAAATTACTTAACTAATTTTATGTATTGAACAGATTTATCATAAGTTAGGTACAGTATCTATATCAGTGTGTACGTACTTCGGATTAACCTTTGAGATCAGAGGATGATGTAAACTCTTACTAAGATGTATGTACTTGTATGAAGATGTTAGGGCTCTAATGTGTAATAAATAATAAATAATGCTGGACAGTCCATACAGCATCCATCTAGTCCCAAACGAAGTAGACCTTGTGTTATGGGTACATATAGATTCAATTTCAATTTATTTATTTAATTAGAACAGTCATTGAGAACCACTTACACTAACTAATTAAAATTAAATAGTATACAAATTTCACATAAAAAGTTGCAATACAATATGGATAGATGACTGATATACTTAATACAATACATAACATACTAGATAGACATTTTTTATACTTAGAAAATACCCAAATAATCTGTGGAATGTCCACTTCACTTACTGGTGTATAATTTTTTCACCACACTTTCAATAATAGTTCGTAAGACAGATTTTTAAACTCTGTTTTTTTTGTGCAGACAATCGGCAACCACGAATTTGACGATGGAATAAAGGGCCTAGCACCGTACCTTGCGGCACTCCGCGCTGCAGTAGTCGTGGCCAACATTGACACTACTGAAGAACCACTGTTAAACGGCTTATACACCCCTCACATTGTTATTGAGAGAAAAGGACGGAAGATTGGTATCATCGGCGTATCCACTGTTGATTCTCCAGTAGGTTCACCGATTCCATTATGAATGTAAGCGGGTTAACTACGAACCAACGTTTCATCCCATAACGACATACATACCTACATACATTCATAATGAATTCGTCAAACTACGTATAAAAACTACATGTTTTTTTGTAAATACATTCACCGATGTTTACTTTGTCCAAAGCTTTGCTTAGATCCAAACATCGACACAGTAAAATTTAATAGTAAAAATTTATTTGATAACTAGCTGACTCGGCGAACTTCGTACCGCTCTCACCTTTTAAACCTTCCCTGAACTTCCAGAAATATTTCAAGACCAAAATTAGCGAAATCGGTCCGAGATCGTCGAGAACGGGTGTTCTCGAGTTTTAGCGAGACAAACGAACAGCAATTGACTTTTATATTCTTGGAGTACCTTCGACTGTCTTTACGTCTAAGCTTGTATTTAGCTCATTGATTGCCTGTAATTGTTTCAGCGTTCATCAAGACCGGGCAAGGTGAAATTTTTAGAACCAGTGAAAGTGGTAAAAGAACAAGCCCAAGTATTAGCAGAAAAAGGTGTTGATATTATCATTGTATTATCACATTGCGGCCTGGGTGTTGATAGGTAAGACACATCATCATCATCAGCCTATATTAGTCCACAGCTGGACATAGGCCTCCCCTAATGAGCGCCATGTCTTCAGCTTGCCGCATCCAGCATCTGCCTGCAGTCTTTCGCAGATCTAGGAAGAAATAGGTCTACAGTACACATTACTTTGTTTTGTTTTTTTGTCTATAAGACCTTAGCTTGAATAAATAAATAAATAAGATCGTCATCCCACCTGGCCGGGGGGCGTCCTACACTACGTTCGGTACGTTAGGTAAGACACGTTACATCAAAAATGGTCTATAATTGATATGAAATGAAATAGTTTATTATAGATCTAAGTAAAATTCAGGAGATTGGGTACTAGCTTCTGGAAAGTGGAAGGCTCAAATTAGGTGTAATTAGGTCCACCCACCTCAGTCATAGTCGGACCGGCGGCGGCGCCGCACTTGCGTTCGTGTTTCGCGTGCGTATTGTTGTCCCGGTCGCACTACGGTCTAGGTGGGTCTTTCCATCTTTGTTGTTCATTAGGAGGAAGGTATACTGCAAAAGATATGATAATGAAAATAGCGTTTAGTTGTAACACATCGCAGGCCATTTGCTGAGTTAGTGCCGAAAGAACGTACTATATCCACCGAATTTTACTTAGATCTAGGTCTATAATCATCAGCAGACGTTTATTTCCTACTTCTCGGTATATATATTTCTCTATGATTGCCACTTTCCGCGGCGGTAAATAGTATGCACTATTTGCACTCCTATACGACGGCATAGTGAGACGGTCACAAAAAAAATTACCTTCTAATAAAAGATTTGAGTTTTCGCTATTACGAGGTGTACTCAGCAGTGAATGAAATTATACTGTAAATGATGATGATGCACTGTAATAACTATCACACTTCAAAAAACCAAAATATTTATTTATTGATTTATTCAATAACAAAATCCACAGCTCTTATACAAAAACTTAATGAAACTTAAACTATCTAACCTACAGCCAATAAAGGATTTACATTTTATAAGTTTGTCACAAGTTGACTATCACTAAATCTAAAATATAGCTTCAAAGCAAAGTTAAACTAAATTTGACGTAAATCAAGTTTCTAAAATGACATTTTTGTTTAAATTACAAAATACTAAGCTTAAACGTTCACATGCAGTGTTCTAACTCAGTGCATTAAGAAAACAACAAGTTTGCTAATTTTTACAACTTATTTATATTCATTATAGCTAGTTTCTTAACCTATGTGATATTATAATAACTAACTATATGTGTATAACTTATTTATACTACTTATTTAACCTATGTGATATGATATTACATAAATATACATATCCTTTAAACATATACAATAATATAAGATAACACATAGACAACAAATTATTAACATACCTAATCTAAAAAATTACTATGGACACTAGTATGGCATATACTAGTATACAAAAACCATATTGAATCTAACTGCTAATCCACCTTGATGAATTAACTACAAACTTATAATTATAACTCACTCACACGAGTGAGTTAAACACCACTCCATCTTTTTGCCCATATGTACCCTGGTCCAATTCAATTAAAATTTGAAGAACTTTACGTTATATATTATATATATAGGTATATACATATATATATATTACTGTAAAACATTCAGCACTCAAATAGCATGAAACCAAGCAAAGCAATCGATCAAGATAATCTTTTTGCATCTATTATTCAGCGTCGGAGACTTATAGACGATTTAAATGCAAAGTTAGCGCCCAGCTTCTATATTTTCCAATAAAGTTGTCTATAAAATAGAGTGCAGTGTCTTCTCTATAAACTTATAGGAAAATGTTAGTGAACATTCTCGTAATATTTTATATTAAGTATGGCTTAATCCAGGGATGCGAAATATACTACAGATAAAACTTAATAACGTCATTTGGTATTTGCTGATTTTCAGATTCAAAATGGCAATGTTTTAGCATCGATCTAAATAACAAGGGGAGATGAGGTACTAGCTAAGGTGGAAGGCTCAAATTAGGTGCAATTAGGTCCACCACCTCAGTCATAGTTGGACCGGCCGCGCGGCGTTCGTGTTACGCGTACTTGCTACGACGTACTTTAGTGTGATTTATTGATTAAAAGACTACAGCAATGACCTAGTGTTTGTTAATTAAAAATTTTGCACGAGATTGAAAATGTAACTGTGAGCGAGTGGCGAGTGGAAATGTAACTAGTTTAAACAGACCAGTTGTTGGGTAAGCGCTGGAAGAACGTACCACATCTGCAGATTTTACTTAGATCTATGTGTTTTAGTCACATATAAAATCGAAGCATTAAACATTTTATTGTAAAACTTATCGTCATTTCATAAGTTATTCTTGTTGTTTGCCGTCGTTATCGTCATCAACATCAAATTAAATTACCTATACTTCGAGTTCCTAACTACAAAACAAAACTAAATAATTAGAAATATCCTTTCTTGTACTTATCTACAACTAGTTTACACATTAACTAATTAATCGTTGAGCCCAGATTATAGGTCCATTAAGGGTCACTTCGTGCGTGTCCCCACGTAGTAATATATATAATGATGCAAACAAAGATCTATCATCTTTGGACGCAAATAATCTTTTATCTATTCATATCACACTCGCCTTGTTCTTTTCAATACGAGTTTAGAGGGACAATAAACTTCTTTGGTACCTACACGTTGAGAAAAATTAAATCATTTTTATTTAGGTACCTATACAACAAATTAGTGAACGCAGAAATGTGTTCATCAATTACTTCCTGTCCATCTTCCTATATTTTTACTACAAACCTCCTTCAGCTAATACCATATAAATAATAGATTCAGTCAGGCGTTACTTTTCGGAAATCCATTGTATAATCCTACTAATATTATAAACGCGAAAGTTTGTAAGTATGGATGGATGGATGTTTGTTACTCTTTCACGTAAAAACTACTGAACGGATCGGGCTGAAATTTTGCATAGGTACAGGTAATTGTAATCCTGGAACTACTTACTTTTGACGTGACACGTTTTGACGTGGCGTTACCTCGCTCTGAGGCGTTACCTCGCTCTGAGGCGTTCCATGTAAGGCTTGAAGTGCAAGCGAGAGCGCTCGACATCCATCTCTCTCCTACTTGAGTGAGCGATGCGTCTGCGTGGACAGCTGCTATACTATAGTACATTTACATGTTTTGATCGAGTATCAAATGCTACCATTCCATCAGTATTTTATTAAGACGTTGTCACGTTCAACTATCGTCAGTAAACCGACTTTACAGACAACCAATTTTTTATCCCATAAATCAGTTTCCGTGGGATAGAAATCACCTTTAGGTGCAACGCACACAGAAGGCGGCGAGGCGAGGGTAAGGCGCAGACACGCCGCTCCTCGCCCCCCGCCACGTCGCCCGCAGATGGGATACCGGTAAGGCGGCGTGGCGGGGGGCGAGGAGCGGCGTGTCTGCGCCTTACCCTCTCGCCTCGCCGCCTTCTGTGTGCGTTGCGCCTTAAACGTTTCCGTTCCGAACCGCGGGGCGCAGCTAGTATTAGGATATAACAATATTTAGTAACAATTCAAACGCTTTGCGTCCTTGAAGCGTTTTGCGCAGAATTGTTACTAAATATTGTTTTATCCTAATATAATACCATAGATAAGCACCATAGATATTACTTCCAGGGAGATAGCCTCGGCAGCCGGCTCGCTCGTGGATATAATAGTCGGCGGACATAGCCACAGCTTGCTTTGGAACGGACCAGCGCCTAGCGGGGAGGCGGTGCAGGGGCCGTATCCTGTAGCAGTCGAGACCCACGCAAACGCAGGACATAAGGTAGGTACTACATTCTTCATAGCTCCTTCGACAAGTTCGTTTAATCACGAAGTAGTGTTGTGGTTTTTGTTATTATTGCGTAAGCCTCGCACTCTGGCTAATTTCTAATTTGGAATCAAATTATATCGCAAAAATTTTCGTCTTCGACGGGACTTGAACACGCATCCTTCGCCTCTCGTGGAGCTAACGGCGCTTGAGTCCGTAGAAAGTCGCAAATATTTTCGACTCCTACGTCACTTGACCTCGTGGTGTAGTTGGTTAGCACATTCCGTACTGAGGGAAGGATGCAGGTTTAAGTCCCGTCGAAGTCGAAACATTTTGCGATATTATTTGATTTCTTAGTGTTGTGGTTTTCAAAACTAGCGTCTGTGCGGAACATTTCTTCAGGCGCACTTTCTCTGGATGGAGAACAACCACTAAATCGTCACGCTCGGGTCGGTATACTCAGAACCAGTCAGCAACCGAAACGTAGGTCTGCCTCCGTGTGTAACAAAAGTTGTGGGTTCGATTACCACTTGGGGCAAGTGGTATGAAGATAGCCTCCTCGGCCGCTCGCTCGTGGATATAATAGTCGGCGGATATTTCCACAACCTGCTCTGGAACTAGAAAAGTGAGACTGTGCTGGGGTCCTATTCTGTAGCAGTGGAGAGCTACTAAAACGCAGGACATAAGGTACCCCCTACGTCAATAAGGGATAAGGCACCCATTGCCTCTAGACAAGTTTCTTCACGTTTAGAATGATAATGTGCTTGACAAAACGATGCGTTTGTTTAGTAAACCTAGTGTGACTGGTACTTAAGCTGTGTACTGTTGCTTTGGTTTTTAGTTGGTAATGTATCTATAGTAATCTATACTAATATTATAAAGAGGAAAGATTTGATTGTCTGTTTGTTTGTTTGTTTGTATTAAATAGGCTCGGAAACTATTACTCATTGAAAAATTATTCACCGTTTGGAAGCTTACTTTTCAGGGAGTGACATAGGCTATATTTTATCCCGGAATTCTCACGGGAACGGTAACTACGCGGGTGAAACCGCGAGGCAATTGTCAAGATGGTAATATTTGTATCAATTGCTAACAATGTAAGGAGATAATAATGTTTATCAATAACTTCATGCAAATGTGTGGCAACTGGCAAAACGCTGTAACTGTTGACACTAGATAAAGGTTTATTGTGTCATAAAAATACAACAGTATAAGTTTTTGATTATTAAAGAAATGCAATACAATACTTTGAAGTGAAAACTCTTTAGGCGCCCTTTTTCTCACAGTGAACGAAACTCAAAGTCACGCTCGGGTCGGTTACGCTGAATCGGGCCCAGTCGGCAACTTTAGAGCAGAGTAGGTTTGTCTGAGAGCGTCTCAGGCAGGCCTCGGCATAAGGTTGCGGGTTCCATTCTCGCCGTATAAAACATACTACAAAGATAACCTCGGTAGCGGGCTCGCTCGTGGGTGTACCTAATACCCTACCCTATGTAAGTCGAGAGCTACTCAAAGGCAGGACAAAAGATACTAGTTTGCCCCTTTATAGTTCCTTCAACAAGTTCGTTTGAACCCTAGTGTCATAGATAAAATGATGCGTTTGTTTATACACGAATTAATTGTCCATAAGAAATTATTATGTCACATCTTTTGTAGGACACAAAATGTATTTTACCTGGGAGAAGCCACTGACTCCAAAATTACAGTAGGTATATACTACTTTGGGAGTCTATGGATTCATTTAGATTAATGTAAGTATGTTTACTTGTGTCAAATAAATAAATTGTCAAATTGTTTATGAATTATATAAACAATTTCCAGTGCAAAATCTATGCAAACTTTCATGCTAATTCATTCTAAAGTTTTGGCGTGAATAATTTGCAAACATACCTACTTGCATCCAAATTTCCACATTTTATACTTTTAACACAGGGTTATCAATGTGGAGTGTGAGAGAGCCTGAAGTGTCCCATAGGAGTGCAAATATCTCCCTTTATTCTGATTGCTTCTTGTTTTTGCACATCTAGTTTTGCAAGGTGCAATAAAATATGTAGGTATTCCAATGTAGTATTTCTCCTAGTCATTTTCGTTATCAAAATCCATTTGTCTACCACAAATTTATTCCTTGTGATTAATCGTTACCAATGAGGTTAGTTGGTACCTATAAGGAAAAATGCCCGGCCACCCCGGTTATTAAACATCGCTTGCCCTTAAGATGCCCCATAAGGGCATATCAATCACTACGAAGATTACGATGGGCAAGAGCGGTCAAGGGTTATAAACGTACACTGTGCCTGAATATTATGGCTCTTTCATCTTCACGAGAGATCAATCAAGAAAGCATATTATCCCACTAATAATAGAAAGGCGAAGTTTATGAAGGCGTAGGTTTTTATTTTTGTAGTCTGCTTTTACTTTTTAAATCCTTTTTAACCTGTTGATGTTAAATGCAACATCATTATTGACAATGTTTGGGAATTTAATATATGACGCAAATACTCAAACATACCCTTCCTCTTCATCATCACCCTCGCACACACACAAACACCCCAACACACACACAAATACACAGAAAATCTATAACGCCATACTTGACAAAATCAAAAGCCTTAACAATACACATCTAGATACATTGTTAATTATTTACTATACATAATTTTTATTTTGCTTATTTACTAGATACAGTACCTACTATTTTATTACATATAAGCATAATTAACATTTATTATAGATGTCATACGTTATTTATTTATTTTATTTCTATTTTTGTATATATAATTTTATTCCTTCTTTTTTTTAAGCACTTTTTTTGAAGGCGTAGGTATAGATGTGTAGATTCGAGTTTTTCACGAGAAAACTCCCAAAGTATTTAAAAAGTAAATAATAGATTTTCGAGGAATAGAAAGTTTAAGAAAAGTCAGCAATTCTTTTAAAGCTCTGCTCAATAATTGGATACGATAACCGTCTGTATTAATTGGCACAATCATAGGAATGGAGCTTTCGGAGTGTCGTTCGATTTTTAACCTTACCGTAATCTAAAAACTGAATCCCGTTTTTCCTTAGTCACGGCATCACGCGTGAACGGCTAGGCCAGTTTCGCGTATTCTTTTTTTGTTGTGTTTGTTATAATTTTCAGGAGAAGGTTCTTCTGAAAGAAAAATTTAAGAAAATTGACTCTACCGTGCGGATACTGGTGCCAACCAATAACTAAGCTAAACTAGACAGGACTAAAAATGTTGCCATCCTTTTTATAACGTTCGAAAAAACACGGATTACAACATTATTTACCCAAAACTAAGCTAAACTGGACAGGACTAAAAATGTTGCCGTCCTTTTTATAACGTTTGAAATAAAACGGATAGCAACATTATGTACCCAAAACTAAGCTAAACTAGACAGGACTAAAAATGTTGCCGTCCTTTTTATAACGTTTGAAATAAAACGGATTGCATCATTATGTTGTACCCAAAACTAAGCTAAACTAGACAGGACTAAAAATGTTGCCGTCCTTTTTATAACGATCGAAATATAACGGATGGCATCATTATGTTACTTTGGCAATATTGTTACAGGTTCTCATCGTACAAGCTGCAGCCTACACGAAGTACCTGGGCAATATCACGGTTTATTTCGACTCACACGGTGAAGTAGTGTCCTACGATGCAACGCCTATATTCCTGAACAGATCCATTCCCGAAGGTAAGAAGGTTGAGGTTTGTTTCTTCAAAGTAATAGTCTAGTGTTCGAAAAAATTCGAATTATTCCGTCAGTTAGATTATCAGAAGATATTGGACACTTATTTTTTTCTTTTTTCATTAAATTTTTTTATTAAGCGTGACGTCACACCTTGCGACGCTTTTTGGCAGGGTATGACGTCACTACCCCACTCTCGAACTTTGACGCGCTATATTTTTGTAAATTTTTGTTTGATTGACAAAAGAAAAAAATATGTGCCTTATCCAATATCTTCTGACAATCTAACTGACGGACTAAATAGAATAATATATTTTTTTACACAGGACACTACCATATTGCACAACACTTATAAATGCGAAAGTTTGTATCTTTAGATGAATGTTTGTAAACTCTTCATGGAAAATCTACTAAACAGATGGGGCTGAAGTTTTGCATTTTTTACACAGGACACTACCATATTGCACAACACTTATAAATGCGAAAGTTTGTATCTTTAGATAAATGTTTGTAAACTCTTCATGGAAAATCTACTAAACAGATGGGGCTGAAATTTTGCGGAGTTGTAGTTCTAGCTATCCCGAAAAACAAGTGCGGAGCTAGAATGCAGAACCTAGTTTATATCATGAATATTTTTAAAACAATGCCATAAATAAAAATAAAACATAGAGAGCTATTTTGATACTGCGTGAATTATTTAGCATTATTTTTATCGTTATTTTCTATCTAGTTTTTCTGTTCGACTAAGACTCCGTTTTTGGTGGACGACTGAAGCGAGGGTGGATATTCATAAGATAAAAAATAACAAACATAACAAACAACCAACAACCTTACATTGTTTAGCCAAAGTTGGGACTTAAGTTATCGTCATAATAAACCTATATATATCTATAGAATTAATAGAATTAAAACTTTAATATATTTTAAGGATGTTTTATTATTATTATTTTTGTATTTTTATGTGTGAGCCATAAAATTGATTTTCTTTCTTTCTTTTTAATTTATTTCTCTTTCAGACCCAGAAATAAAAGCCCTGCTTCAGCCATACAAAGAATCTCTCCATAAATTAATGGACGAAGTGGTGGGCTATTCGAATGATGAGCTGTCAAATAGAATGTGTAATCAAAAAGAATGTGCGCTGGGGAATCTCGTAGTAGATTCATTTTTAAATGCCGTAAGTACTTGCTTACGGCATTGTAAATTACAATCAAATCGTAGAAACAAATAAGAACTACTTACAATAGGGTAGGCCCATTTTTGAAAAGTGTCTTAATTAGATTATATAGTGCTAATGAACCACTAAAAAATTCACAACATTTTTATTCAATCGTTAAGTGCCATAAAAATGCATTTAAATTTTGCATTTTTAAATTTCGCGCGTAATTTGACGAAAAGGCTAGATGCAGTGGACACCATTTTGCTCTGTGGTCATGACGTCAGTTGGCTGTGTAAACACTTGTCTTCTAAGTTTACATAGCCGTATGACGTAATAACACGGCCACTACTATATAATAGTGTTGAAACATAAATAAAGCTGAAACCTTTAAATTGATTTTTAAAAATTTATTTTGCCACTTTATAGACTAAACTAACGTTTTCCGACTGCTTTTTGCCTAAGCTCTCTCAATAATATATTTTTAGATATTTTCTTATCGCATCCTGCTCGTTCACAGAAGGTAGACGAATAATCTACAGGTAGCTCAACTGTTCCATATCAATACCAGTCGGAAGCGTCCCCAAGACACTGGCTGCGTTCCCCGTCTGTATGGCAATATTGTTATATTGCTTTGCCATACAGACGGGGTAATTTGTATGGCTAATTTTTTTCAGTTGCTCTATGTTTTGATTTCAGACAAAAGAAACTTACCCAACCAATATTACCCAAGTTGGTTTGATTCTTGCAAGCGCAATCAGATCTTCATTGCCTAAGGGAGGTAAGTTAATATTGCATATACTTTATCAGGAAGCTTCGCTTGGATGCTTGGATGAAATGTACGAAATAATAGCTTCTGCCCGCGGCTTAGCACGCGTATTATATTCGGTATAATAAGTAGCCTATTACTTACTTCAGGCTACGTTCTAAGTGTATGCCAAATTTCATTTTGATCTGTTCAGTAGTTTTGGAGATCCTAGGTAACAAAAGTTTCACATTTCACAAACTTTCGCATCTATCTATCTTTATATATATAATTCTTCTGTGAGTGTGTATGTCACTGAACTTCTCTCAAACGACTGGACCGATTTTGATGAAATTTTTTGTGTGTGTTCAAGGGGATCTGGGAATGGTTTAGATTCACAATTTTGGCTGGACCGATTTTGATGATATTTTTTGTGCGTGCGAAGCCGCGGGCAGAATCTAGTATCTTCTTATATATAAAAATGAAACCCGTTTTCCGTTGTCATCGCATCACGCGTGAACGGCTGGACCGATTTCGCTAATTCTTTCTTTGTTGTGTTTGTTATTGTCAGGAGAAGGTTCTTATGAAAGAAAAAATTAAGAAAGTTGGAAACATTAATTTCCACGGGGGCGAAGCCGCGGGGCGCAGCTAGTCTTATATATAAAAATGAAACCCGTTTCGCGTTGTCACGGCATCACGCGTGAACGGCTGGACCGATTTCGCTAATTCTTTCTTTGTTGTGTTTGTTATTGTCAGGAGAAGGTTCTTATGAAAGAAAAAATTAAGAAAGTTGGAAACATAAATTTCCACGCGGGCGAAGCCGCGGGGCGCAGCTAGTATTTTATAATGTTAGTAGGATTAGTAGGATAGTAGGATAGGATAGTAGGATTAGTAGGATAATCAGGTTAATTAGTACTTACCCATAACACAAACTCTGCTCAGCCTGGGGCTAGATGATGCGAATTGACGAGCATTATTTTTTATTTATTTATTATTTACTATTAACCCCCGATGCAAAAAGAGAGGGGTGCTATAAGTTTAACGTGTCTGTCTGTGTATCTGTCAGTGGTATCGTAGCTCCCAAACGGTGTGTCTTTGTGTCATAGATAATTTTATCCCGAGTGTTCTAAGATATAGGATAGTTTCATGAAAAGCTGTCGCGTGGGTTTTTAAAATTTTAAATTTTGTTCTTGTTTTTATTTCAGACATAACCCGTGGAGAAGTCCTCAACGTCTCTCCCTTCACAAACAAGGTGTTGTCTGTAGTCATACCAGGCCGGTACATCATTGAAGCAGTGCAGAATACTATGAACCGCTGGTGGAATAAGCCATCTTCGACACTGCAACTGCAACGCATGCCTTGTGTTGCTGGTGAGGAAATAATTTTATTGTATCTTCTGCCTGTGAGTTGTGTGGTGCCGGCTTAGAATTTACTTTTTGAAGAACTTTTTAAGGATTTTTTTTAAAACTGCATATGTTTTTGGAACGGCGGCGTGAGCGCAAAAATGATGTTTTTGCTTATTTACAAGAAACCTACACAACTTATGAAGAAACTGTACTAAGTAACCAAAGAATTAGTAATAAGTTATTACTAAGGTTTTTTGTTATTATAGTGCGTAACCCCACACTAAGTTATTACTAATTCTTTGGTGACTTGAGTTTCTAATTCTTAATTCTCGTAATTGTTTCAGCAGTTTTGATTCAAAACAAAATCAAAACTGCTGAAAATATTACGGCAAAATTACGAATCACAATTGCTGTCCCGCTCCGATGAACGCGAAAATCTATGCCTATCCTTTTCACAAAATGACGTGCAATGCGCCCTTTTAACCTCGCCCACTCATTTTCCGCTCATTACCCTTTCGCGTACCGGGACACGCGGGAGTCAACGACAATGAGTGTGCCGACGAACTCGCACGTTCCGGGGCCAAGGGGACTCAACTGGGCCCCGAGCCGTTCTGTGGCGTACCGAAAAGCCTGGCTCTCAGAACCCTCTTGGACTCCTGCTACGAGGAATCATCCAAGCTCTGGAAGGATTCCTCGGGCATGAGCCACTCAAAATCACTAATAATAGCCTTCGACAAACGGTACACTAACCGAATCCTAGCGCTAAGCAGACGCAACCTTCGCATCACGACAAGAGCCCTAACTGGACACTGTCGCCTCAACAAGCACATGTTCAAACTGGGGCTTAGCGACACACAATCCTGCAATCTTCGCCGAGAAGGGGCGAAGGAAACGCCTCTCCATCTTCTAGGAGAGTGCGGAGCACTGATGCAAAAACTGAGCATCCATCTGGGCAAGCACCTGCTTAGTCCAGACGAGCTAAAATACTCCACCCCAAAGAAAATCCTACAGTTCCTAGCAGCTGCAAGGGTTAGTGGCGAATTATGAACGCCGCTGTTTCGAGGCGGAACACACAAAGTGGCGATCACAATAGGCCTATCATGGCCGCAGTGATACAAAAGCCACCAAAAGCAAATAAAAAAAATACCCTTTAGCGGCTTTACAGTTGTCAAACTTTTCAGGTATGAAAGTGGAACTAAACGCAACCTCTGGTGGAGTGGAGTCTGTCCTCGTGAGACATGAATTAGGAGACAGGCCGCTGTCTTTGGATGAAAACTACAGAGTTGTAATACTGGAATTTATGTATGAAAGTTTCGAGTACGATGTGAGTTTATTTTGGTTATTTTCTTTCGACGCTAAATACTCGTATGTTAAAACAAGCTAATGTTCAAACAAAATTAAATCCTCACCTCACCAGCCAATATTAGTCCACTGCCGGACGGAGGACTCCCCCTGATAAGCGCCTTATTGGCTTTTGTTTGTCTCATGGGGGTAATGACCATAATCCCGACGCTGGGCATGCGGGAGGTAGAATTGTTCTGCAGACTTAAAAATTAAATTCAATGAATTCTTTTGTTTAGACATTATACATATACTTACATATGTATAAAAAACAATTGCTGTGCGTTGTTTCGCTATAACTTAAAACAACCGGCTTGACTTTCTGCCAATTTTTAGATTTAAGTACTCAATACATTTTAAAGATAGCTAGATTCTTTAATAACGTCTTTGGCTAGAACAGTTTAAAATATTTATTTTATTATTTTCAGATGTTTAAAAAGCACGGACGGGATCTCAAAGTCGTTGGTAAAGATTACGATATTTTAGAAAAGTATATAAGGAAGGTTGGTCCTCTCAACGATGTATTGAATGAAAGACTTGCTGTAGTTACTTAAGTATACATAAACTTTAGCTTGTCGTACACCAGTAGAGCAAGCATGGGAATTGTTGTCTCGGGTAGAATAGAGAAAAATTACGTCACTTTGTCATCGAATGCGTAAACTTATGAAATTCATTCCGTCAACTTCAATAATGTACGCAATGTATGATGATGCGATGTCATTATTGTCTCTTCCACCCATCGAGCACATACCCAATAGAGAGGAAATATGGTCTTTCGAATTCCGAAAGTGATCAGTGATTTGTCACTTATAAATGTCTATCATATTAGTGGTGTGTAGTGGTGTATCTATTAAAATTATTATGTATCGATACTCCCGATCTAACAAGAAGTACCTTATTAAAATATATCAATTTGATTTAGTTATTGTTGAGCAGTGTAAGTTTTATAAAGACTCCGGGCATATTACGAGAAATTTTTTATTAATATAAAAAATTATGTTAATAATTTAAATTGAATAAATTAAAATTATTAACATAAATTTTTAATTAAATTCCAATCTAATATTACAATGCCACACTAGAAGTTAAGTATTTGATTTGTTTGCTTTAAAAAATTGTAAATTCACTATCGTTGAGGTAATTAATTTTCGCGATGCTCATACTTTTGTTTAACATTGACTATCGATAAAAATGTAAGCTTGCCCAACTGGAGTGTGATGCTTGACTTTGAGTCGGCCAATCGGAGCGCAGCGGTCGCCGCAGTGATTTGGCGGAATTGTTGTCTAAACAATATAAATGACATTTCCTCTCTATTGGGTAAGTGCTCGATGATTCCACCCTGGAGAACAGTTCCCGTGCTTGGGCAACTGGATAGCACAGCTGCCGCAAAGAACAAAAAAGTCCATTCAAAGGCTCGTAACTCGTAACATTAAAATGAATTTTATCTTGACGGCAGTAGATTACAGACAGCTCGCGGACCTTTAGTTTGCAGCTTGTGGGTAGCCATTTTGTACCTTGTATTGTATCTACTAAAATAATACATGTTTTGGTTAATAGTGTTTCAAATCCTAAGTTATATTTAGCTTGACTAGTGTCTTGTGTCTGTCTAACCTAGTGGGTGCTCCAAAAATAGCAATATAAATAAGTTGTAAACACGGTAGGTAGTTTCGCACATAGAATTTAAGAAGATAGATTTACATAGAGTTGTTGTAGTATGAAGTGGCTCGGCGTAACTGTCGTCGACTAAATGTACCTATGTAATGTATGTAGGCACGTTCATCAGTCGATATGGGTGGACCCTTAAGGCGCGAACTTGACCCTAATCATCGCCACCACCTATTTTATCTTATTATTAAGTTAAGCGAAGGAATTTTCAAAAATCGGTCTTGCAGTTTGTGATACCAATCATTAGCTTATTTCAATGCGGCTATAAAAGTTTTATTTTGTATAGTGTAGGCAGAGATGCGAAGTTGCTCGTTTTGCTCACCATCGAGGTCAAAAAGAGCATCTTCGCATCTCTGCCTACACTATAAAAAATAAAACTTTTACAGAGGCATTCAAAGTCATTTAGTACTTACCCTTATATGTTATGGGTACTAAATGACTGATATACATAAGGCATAATACAAACTCTGCTTGGTGCTAGATGGTGATGTGTGGATTGTCCAGCACTATTTATTTATGTATCATTTACTGATAAATATACTACGCGGGTGTTCTAGCTCATATAATAGTTGTAGGTATATTTTGTAAATAAAAAATAAATTTTATTGGTCCAAAATGTTGGTAATTTATATGATTTCCTGCCCCCAGAGATCTTAAGGAAAGCCTGAAATTTTCTTTACACTTGTATTTTGGAAAGCTTGGCCGAGTGCTGCTTATTATTATTGTAGTGTACACTATTGTCCCGTTTGATGAGGGAAATAACAACACAATAACACGTAATTTAAATATTGGTTCGCTGGTGTCGTGCAACGTTTATCACCGGCCACGGACACAAAGGAAGTGCCCCGTCCCGCCTGCCATGACTTTCGTTCACGCCACTCCGAAACAACAGATTGCCTTCATACTTCAGGCATCTACTTAAGGCTAGCGTCCACTAGGCGGATCGGGTCGGGCCGCATCGCAACGCAAAAATACGCCTGGCTATGTTTTGTATGAAATATCGTTTATTAGCGACGGATCGCAGCGCGGCGGGCGGCAACGCATTGGCGGATCGCTTCGCAGGCGTATTTCTGTCGGCGGTGCGCTGCGACCCGCCCCGATCCGTCTAGTCGACGCAGGCAGGCGGATGTGAGCGCACGTGCCGTGCTAATAAAAATAAATGAAAATGAACGAAGAACTGCTTATTTCTTTAGTGCAAAAGTATAGAGAACTGTTATGATCTAGGAGACCCTAGATATCACGATGAGCAGCGGCGCATGAATATATGGCAAGAAATAGCATCGTCGTTTTTTATTTTTTTGCTCTTCCTCAAGAAGGATTTGAAACCATAACATCTCTTCGTCTGAGCTGTCCATGGTAGCGCGATGTCAGTCCAAGAACGAAAACACGTCTGTAAGATCAAATCCGCTTAGGTGGTCCGCCGCGCCCCGTACAGATGGACGCAAGAGCATCACAGAACCGCGGCCCGTTCCAATGCGACCCGCCCCGATCCGTCCCTAAAGGACGCCAGCCTTTATCTTACTATATATAATTCTTCTGTGAGTGTGTATGTCACTGAACTTCTCTCAAACGACTGGACCGATTTTGATGAATTTTTTTGTGTGTGTTCAATGGGATCTGGGAATGGTTTAGATTCACAATTTTAACGACTGGACCGATTTTGATGAAATTTTTTGTGTGTGTTCAAGGGGATCTGGGAATGGTTTAGATTCACAATTTTGTTTAATTAACGCGTGCGAAGCCGCGGGCAGAATCTAGTAATGTATATACTTTATGTATACTACAATTATGATACGTTCAAGATAAATGATAGATTCAGGCGTTAAACTTTGCGGAAATCCATTGCAAAATATAGGTATACAAATATTTTGTAACTATTTTGAGCAAAACCTTCTCTGATTCAACTAGATAAAAAATATGTCGGCGTTATTCGATTTCAAATATGACCAATTCGTAATCGTAACACCCTCGAGTTAGTCGAATACGATGGGTACTAAAAAAATGTAAATAATGTGATGTAAAAACTGGAATAAAAAAATATGTCGGCCATATTAGATTTTGAAAAGAACCTCACATTTGTATTCTACACCCTCGAGTTAGTCGAAAACGACAACCACAACAAAAAGCTGGATTAAATAAATGTCGGCCACTTCAGATTTTGCAAAAGAACACCTTATATTCGTAATTTACTCCCTCTAGTTAGTGTAAAATGACAACCATAACATAAAAACTGTAATAAAAAATGTCGGCCACTTTAGATTTTGAAAATGACCGACTCAATTCAACAAAATGCAGTTTGTGTGCATCGCCTTCCAACAAATTGACATGCCATGCAATCAAAGAAGGTAAAAAAGATACCTACCTACCGTTCTAACTACTAAGTATTTTTTTAAAAAGCCATAAACTTCCTCAACATGTAAATAAATAAGGAGTTAGGTAAATTTACTCTCGCAGGAAGCAAAATGCAGAAAGATTTTACAAACTTTAACACCACACGTGAAACAACTTTGTTTTCTCAAAACAGTTTGCATAATGGTCTAGTACAAGTTTTAAGAACAATTTAAGTTCTTTTAATGTCTTGGCTTTTCATCATGATTCTCTTGCTCTTTTCCCACTTAGGGGGGGTTGGCACAACAGGTATTCTCTTTCCATTTCCTTCTATCAGTCTTTATCTCAGCACCTATCAATAATCAAAAATTCAGCATATTTATTTCCTTATACAGGATGTAACAAAAAAGAAGGACCAAACTTTCAGGCGGGGTGTAGATTCGAGCACTGAATTCAGGAAAAATATTTTACTAAAATCCCGCTCTTTAGTTTTCGAAAAATTAAATAAATAGGTACGAAATTTTCACCACATTAGGCAATAGACTCTAATGCACGTGTCTATTTGGAATTTTAAAAAATGGCCTGCGTTGCTGTATTCATCTCTTTTATAAGCCCACTAGCTGCGCCCCGCGGCTTCGCATGCCTTGAATTTTCTTTGCTATAAACCTCACGGAGCCCGAGACCTTTCCAACGAATGCAAAACCGTGGAAATTGGTTCGTGCGTTCTGGAGTTATAGCGTCAGGAAGGAAAACCCGACTTATTTTTATATAGTAGATAACATCTAAACGATGCTAAAGAGCGGCCGCCGCGGTCATTGACCCGCGGGCAGGCTGCGCGGCGTGCTTAGATATGGAGCCTACGTACAACAAATACATTCCAATTTTCCTCTAGGAGTTAAAAAAAAATAATTATTTAAATCTTTACACACGTTCTATCGCGAAAATGCATAGTTAGTTGGTACATTCATAAAGCATGCACCTACTTACTAAAATATTTCACGCCTGGCTTTTATTTTCTCATATCGTTGACTTCACATTGAACTTTAAAAGCACAGTCACCTATACATGACCAGCACTTGCGGGTCCTCAGCGCATAGGTATTTTTGTTCACTTTGTGCCTTGGCGTAGAGGACACGGGGATGCGTTTGTGGCGTGGCGCTGAAAAGGTTAAAGGGGTACCATACCTACCCACTTGGTAGGTAAGGTACCCCTTCCATTCAAATCAACGTTCTTTCGAGGGGCTGTATCGCCTGTATAAGAACTTATTTCTTACCTTATCTTCTAGTATAGTATTATAATATCTGTGCCTTATCCATTCTCGTCACTCCACACATCCATCTCAAGATTCATATCTCCGTCGCATGCACTCTTCTTTCATGCGCTCCTTTGGTGGCCCAGCATTCAGGGGATAAGTGCATTTATTAAGATTTTTAAATGCTACCAAGCTTTCTGTTCGTCTGTCAGTCAGTCATACGCTGAAGCGTATGACTGTCCAGCAATATTTATTTATTTATCCATCTCAACATTCGCATCTCCGTCGCATGCCCTCTTCTTTCATGCGCTCCTTTGGTGGCCCAGCATTCAAGGGATAGTCGCATGCACTCTTCTTTTATGCGCTCCTTTGGTGGCCCAGTATTCAGGGGATAAGCGCATTTATTAAGATTTTTAAATGCTACCAAGCTTTCTGTTCGTCTGTCAGTCAGTCATACGCTGAAGCGTATGACTGTCCAGCAATATTTATTTATTTATCCATCTCAACATTCGCATCTCCGTCGCATGCCCTCTTCTTTTATGCGCTCCTTTGGTGGCCCAGTATTCAGGGGATAAGTGCATTTATTAAGATTTTTAAATGGTACCTTAAGCTTTCCGTTCGTCTGTCAGTCAGTTCGTCTGCCACGATTCAGAGTTAAACAGCAGAGACAAAGCCTTTATGCTAAAAGCTGATTGAGTTCGTTGGATGTTATAAAGTTTTTAATAAACTTTATTAGTAACTTACTTCGTTAACAGATGGGCCCTAATTTGAGTAAAGTTTTGAATCCTTTTAAAAAGTTTTAATTCATAGCTAAGTTTGAAGGTACCCTTTAAAATACTTATTTTTAGGTCCGCTTAGGTTTCATATAAACCTAGCTTAATATCTATCAATGATTTTATTAGGATTTCGAAGATCGGTTTCGAAACCCTTATGGTCTCGCTTTGTCTGTCCTTTTTTCCCTCCATAATAACTCAGCAACTGCCGCAGCTATCAACTTGAAATGAATATCTATAAAGAAATAATATCGAAAAAAAATACACTTTGTGCGCTTGTACAGATTTTAAGAAAAAAAAATGAAAATGAACATTTTTCATACAAATTGAGATGTCAAAATTTTAAGAGACCTACAAAGTCAAGTGGGGTATCAAATGAAAGGTATTAGTTTCTACGTTTGTCAAAATAGTTTTTGAAATTTCTGTAGGTTTCATATTTTATGAAATATTTTGAAAATAGTCGAAAAAATACCATCATTTGAAATGTATGTAGCGTTTGTAGATATTTATTTATTTATTTATTTATTTATTCAATAACAAAATCCACAGCTCTTAGACAAAAACTTAATGAAACTTATACTATCTAACCTACAGCCAATAAAGGATTTACATTTTATAAGTTTGTCACAAGTTGACTATCACTAAATCTAAAATACAGCTTCAAAGCAAAGTTAAACTAATCATAAACAAGTCTTTGACGTACCTAAATAAATTTTCTAAAATGACATTTTAGTTTAAATTACAAAATACTAAGCTTAAACGTTCACAAGCAGTGTTCTAACTCAGTGCATTAAGGAAACAACAAGTTTGCTAATTTTTACAACTTATTTATACTAATTATTTCTAGTTTCTTAACCTATGTGATATGATAACACTAACTATATGTATATAACGTATTTATACTACTTATTTAACCTATGTGATATGATATTATATAAATATACATATCCTTTAAAAATATACAATAATATAAGATAACACATAGACAACAAATTATTAACTTATTCTAAAAAATAACTATGGATACTAGTATGGCATACAAAAACCATATTGAAAGTAACTGCTAATCCACCTTGATGAATTAACTACAAACTTATAACTCACTCACACGAGTGAGTTAAACACCACTCCATCGTTTTGCCCATATTTACCCTGATCCAATTCAATTAAAATTTGAAGAACTTTACGTTTAAACCCTGATTTGCTTGTGTTGAAGATGTCTATGTCATTAAATATTTTATTATAGCTTGTCTGTAGGCGCTTAACAATTGAATGTTGCGCATAGTTAGAGGCTGACTTGGACACGGCAAAAAGTTTACTTTTTGTGTGCCTAGTACGTTTACTGGGTACGTTAAAACACAAAATTTTTAAGAGTAGCTCAGTACAATCTATGTAGCCATTACTTAAGCTGTGGAGGAGGGACATGTCCGCTAGTTTACGTCGATTTTCAAGACTAGTAATGTTATGATATGGATCTATATTTTACAGGAAAAATATAGAGAAGTCTGTAAAAAGAACACTTTTTGAAAAATGGTCAAAGGGGGGGGAGGGAATAATTTTTAAAAGGGTGGCTAACCCAGTGCGTGGGGTATCATATGACAGGTATTGGTTTGTACATTTCAAAACAGTTTTTCAAATTTCTGTGGGTTTCATACTTTTCGAAATATTTTGAAAAAAGTCGAAAAATTTGCCGCTACCCCCCTATCACCGAAGCATGCAGAGAGATCCATCTGAAATGTAGGTTGGTACCTACTAGTTTTAGGTTTTCATTAAATTTCGGAGTCTCTAACCGGTACCCTTAGTACATACCTACTTGTTGACAAACGTTAGAAACCCTCGGCGCGCGAGTTACACTCGCACTTGACGGGTCTTATTTTTGTGATTGCTAAATACTTAGGTTTATTCACACAAAGTTCTAACATTTTACAGTTATTACCATCTTAAATCTTAATTATGTTTTATGTAGACGCTAGCGTTCTGTATTTTATGATTAAAATTTATAAGAAAGCATCGGATTTAGTTTTTATAACTGACAAAATATTTTTATAATATCATCTCGTTTGCTTAACACACAGGCTCAGGTACTTTAGGGCCTAGGGCCTAGTTAGGCAAAATATTAGCATTATTTTTAATTATAACCTAGTAGGCAAAGTAACAGTGTAGTAGGTATTCCTATGGAGGCCTGGATTGGTGACGTCAGCGTGCACAATTGTTTGAAAAAATAAAAGACAATCGTGTCAGCTTTCAAAAATGTATAGCTATAAGCATTTTATCATGACTCTACAAGCCACCAACAAAGTTCACGAACTGTGGTCGTACCCCTACTATGGGATGTAAATAGTAAAATTCTTGCAACTTGTTCACACAAATTGTATTAGCCGCTCAGATGTCAGCCCCTGCGCGCCGCTACCGCCATCCGTGGCAGGGCTTCCGCCAGCATGCTGCCCGCCAGCGTGGAAATGGGATGTGATGCATTATTTCGCTGATTTCTTGATTATTATCGAGTAATACCTCGTAACATCTAATCATAATCATAATCAATTTTATTGCACGAAAAATGGTATTATAAAGGTCTTAGGCTTAAAATTAGTTCACATACTTCACCATAATTCTATATATTTGGATTTTCCAGGAAAATTTCCTACAAAACAGCATGTAAATTTTCTTATGTCGTTTAACGTAACTAATGTGAATTAAAATTCTATTACAATTGCGTAAAAATTGTGATTTTTTTTAAATCATTAAAAAACTTTACCGTTTTTATGTCCAGTTTGAGTTTTATTTTAGAGATTTACTATCATATTGTTACACTAAAAACAAAAAGAACACATTTCCAAACCATTTAATTTTGATTAAATTAAATTCAGAAAAACGATAACAGGCCATATTGTGGCCTCTTGCCACCGGAGAAGTGATACTTTGCAGGACGCTCTTCGGCCAGGGGCGCAAACACGAACTTCGATAAGGATCGATGAACACCGACTTTGTCTCTGGTGTTGATAACATTTTTCAAGAACAGGTTTGCGAGCTCGGACCTCAGTAAATTTTGATAAGCCCCGATTTTGTCTCTGGTGCAGATTCTTATCAAATTTTAATATAATAATCTATAAGAGGAAATATTTGATTGTTTGTTTGTTTGTATTGAATAGGCTCCGAAACTACTGAACCGATTTGAAAAATTCTTTCACCGTTAGGAAGCTTACTTTTCAGGGAGAGACATAGGCTATTATATTTTATCCTGGAATTCCCGCGGGAACGGGAACTACGCGGGTGAAACTGCTAGGCGATCGTCTAGTATAATATAATATAATACGCACTGCCACAGAGGCACCAACTCTATCCACACCCACAGAAAAGTTGAAACGAAGCTGCCTGTCACCAAAAGTCCTGCTCTGGGTCTTCAAGGAGCTGGGCTGGTTAGGGCCTGTTTAGGCAGGTGAATGCACAATACACCTATGCGAGGTGTCCGTGCAAATCTCAGTTCCTCCACTTATAATTAGAATTCGATAATATACTAAATCATTGATTTCAGAAACTTAGAACAGTTATAGATCTTATTTTACCTACACCAGAGACAAAATCTGTGCTTAACGAAGTCAGTGCTCGCATATAGTCATATCAAGCCAACTACATATGCGAATTGTCTTGCATTTTTCATCTATTTACTTGAATATTTTCTAGAAGACTATTTACTAGAAATGACATCAGTCGCTCGATAACCCCCCCCACATTATACATATCGTCGTTGCGCGTGCAAGTATCTAGGTACGTGTTTTGTACACACTTTACACTATAAATTTCGTAACTCTATAAATATTGCATCTATCACATAGCTGTTTTTACAGTAAGTATGTGTGTATTGAAGTAACGATTAAAACTGCTAAAAACGAAAATAATTCATAACACATAGCGAATTTTGCACGCGCAACGACGCACTTAAAATGGTTCCTAAAAATAAACTGCACAGGACTGGTAGCAATAGCGACTTCTCTCGGAGGCCAAGACACACTTCGGGTCGCTGAGTCTAGGAGTAAGAGATAAACTCGTTTGCGAGTATTGAAAACTCATGGTAGAGGTGCTGATAGCAGAAGCGACAGGCCAGGAAATCTGTGTAGATCCAGCTGATTTGTCAAAGCTAGATGGTATGTTGTTGTGTGCCAGTGGCAGCATCATACGTGATAGATAATCCTATAATCCCATGTGAGTAGGTTGATTCTACCCGTGACATCGTTCATTTGGTATAGGGATATATGGAATACTAGCTTCTGCCCGCGGCTTCGCACGCGTTGTTTCTATGGAAACGCTTAAAGGAGATTTATATCCCATGGGAACTGATTTATGGGATAAAAAGTAGCCTATGTTTTATTCCAGGCCTAGAATTATCTGTATACAAAATTTCAGCCCGATCTGTTCAGTAGTTTTGGCGTGAAGAGGTAACGAACATCCATCCAAACTTTCGCATTTATTGACGTCGTGAACGTTAGTGAACGAAAGTCTTCGTTTCAGGTCTGGCCAAAATGGCGTTTTTGTCAGTATGTCCGTACTCCTCTACAGGTCGTATTTTACAACCGATCGGTATGAAACTTTGTGTACAGGTTCTATGATTTTATAGAATTTTATTGTCGTCTCGATTTTTTGATTAATGGCGTACTTCTTCCACAATAAGGCAAAAAGGCGGATTTGGAATATCTCCGCTTTAAGAGATCTGATTTTGATGATTGTACTTTTAATTGAAAGGTAATAACTTTATACTGTTCTTATAAAAATTTGATAAAGATCTGATGAGGATTTTCGGCATGACGAGCAGAATAGCTTCACAAAATGCAGTAATATGCAAGAGAGCATTTACAGTACAGCGGCACTTATTAGAACATCTTTGTAACACTTCGAGAATTATATGAAATAGCGCGGCCGCATACACCGTCGTCGTCGGTTAAATAATAAAATAACAAAAACTTTGGGCTGATGGATTAACGCCATCTATTGATACTAGGTACAGAATTTCGAGCTTTGCTGAGGAACGTAACTTAGGTACTTTGTATGGACAATTGGTCTAATGGTTGATGTGTTTGTGCAACATTTCGTTCAAAAATTCCGACAACAATCGTATCGCAAGTGAAGTGATCTGTAATACCTACCTACCTTTCCAAGTGCAGCTTACCTACCTCACCTACCCTACCCACAAACAAGATTGAATCCGTTCAGGAGAAACAGACGCCTATTCTTGCACGGTGGGCATTATTTCAAAGGTAGGTACCTAAGGAAATCATTTCATTAGTTTTGAGCTAGGTATATAATTATACCTACTAAACAATTACCCTTACCTACTTACCTACCACCTAAGGTTGGTAAGTTGCCCAATGCACACCACACTAGCGTAAACCAATATTTAGGTAGGTACCTACCTACCCATAGGATTTTTCTTACAACGCGTCCAAAAGTAAGAGGCACCGATAATTACATAGATATTAGGTACCTATAATACTTATGACAAGTTTAGCGCCATTAGAGGAAGGCTGGCGCCTACCTATGCTGGTGCTTATTCTGATAAGAGGGCACTTTTGCTCCGTGATAAGATGCTTTCACACTGGCATGGCGATTTGCAAGGAGTCACCGCCTAAAAACATGGTAGGTACATATACCTAAGTACCTTAATATCCCGTTTTATATAACTTTAGTACTTAATATAATATAAGCTACTAATATGTTGAAAAAAAAGTTAGTGCTTGCGAGGTCTACTGTTCGTAGAACTGCTAGATCATTGAACTACTAGAACATGTACAAGAACTTTTGAAAAGGTGTTAGTTTTACAAACTTCTCAAAGTAAATTTTTCCTGTAAAATAATAGATCCATATCCACAAACGCTACATAGGTAGGTACCTAGGTACATTTCAGATGGGTCGCTATGCAATCTTCGGAAATGGGGGGGGGGGGGGGGGGGGGGGTAAAGTATGAACCCCACAGAAGTTCTCATTATATAGGTACCTACCTACCTAGGTACCAAAATATCCCGTTTTAAATAAAATTACTTTAGTACAATAAGTATTTTGTAAATTAATTGTTGAAAATAGTTAGTGTTCGCGACGTCTACTGTTCGTAGAACTACTAGTAATATTAGTGTGATTCGCTGTGCCCCGCGGCTTTGCCTGCGTTGAAATCATACAAATATCAGAAATTTATTGCTGACCCCCTAGGATAGTTTTGTAAAAATAAAAAAAAACTTGAGTACCTAATTATTTACTTCATAGTTTATTTATACCGAGTTTTGAGTGAATCGAACCAAGGAATAATTATTTTCCATAGAAACTTTACCACCCTTTTTAACCAACTCAAGAGGTTTTTTTTTGAAACAAGATTAGCTTATGTGTTATTCTAGAACCTAAACTACCTACATTCCAAATTTCATCAAAATTGGTTATGTATTTACGGATATACGTGTTAACAAACATTCACACAAACTTTCGCATTTATCGATCGGAGTGAGCGAAGCGAACGAAGTTCTCATTGGCAGCTTGGCTGATTTGGTTGTATGGTAAAATAGTCACTTCGTCCAACCGTTGATCCGATTTGCGTGAAATTTAATAAATCGGGAGAATGAGCTCTAGGTACCGTAGAACGGGGTGAATAGAGACTCCAGGGTGAATAGAAATGAACGAAATACTGGTGCAAGACACTACCTGGCTGGTAGCTGTGGCAGTATCCTTAGTCCATGACTGTTGACCTCCTGTGTCAGTCGATCTGACCTCTGCAAAAGGATGTTCTGCTCCAGTATTTCGTCCATTTCTATTCACCCATAAGTCTCTATTCACCCCGTTTTACCCGGTACCATCTAGGTTAATAACTCCCCCCCTTCGAAAACCCCTCACGACGTTATTGTTAGGGCTAACTACTAGTAATATTAGTAGGAAGTAGGTTGTACACTAATATCATCATCATCATCAACCTATATTGGTCCACTGCTGGACATAGGCCTCCCCTCATGAGCGCCATAGCGCCCTGTCTTCAGCTTGCCGCATCCAGCATCTGCCTGCAGTCTTTCGCAAATCGTCATCCCACCTGGCTGGACGTCCTACACTACGTTTGCCTAGTCGCGGTCTCCACTAATATAGCTATTTCTAAAAGAGTTCAACAAATTTTACCTACATGTAACAACACCATTATTACTTCTAAATATACTTTGCTCAAATAATTTTGTTAGGTGTATCATCTACTGCCTTTATACTGCTCCACTGATGGACGTAGGCCTCCCCTGAAAAATCATTAACATCAACCAAAAGATAAATCGTATTTTAATAAAAATGAGATTAGTTTATTGCAGACAAAAAAAGACAAAACGGAGTATTGAGATCTACTTTCCCTCCAGTCTTTAACACCTTCTGGGCTCTGTTACCCCAAAACATCTGTATTACATAAAACTGTCGAATAGTGCATTAACTGCAGTGGATTCTTAAATATCATCGTTATGTCCTCAACCTCATCTCGGCTTCAACAGCCTACATTGGTCCACTGCTGGACGCAGGCCTCCCACTAATAAGCGCCTTGTTGACTTTTATCTCATGGGGGTAATGCCCATAATCCCCACGCTGGGCATGCGGGTTGGGAATCGCAGTTCGGTGGTAGAATTGTTCTGCAGGGGGCGCTGCTGCCCGCTCCCGGTTGATATCCCTTAGTCGCCTCTTACGACAAACGCGGGAAGAAAATTCTAAGCCGGCACCACACAGCTTAAAGTTAGATAAGTTATATATGAGTTATAAATTAGGTACATACATTCAAAAAATCTTACCTCGGTACCTATTTAAAATGATGTAGGTTACATTGTGCAAAGAACAGTTCTGAAAAACTTAATACAAAATCCTTTCTAAAAACCCCTTTCAAACCTAACATAGCAACCACAAAGTTTACAAGAAACGGTGTCTCAAGCAGTCTCTGCAGGGATCAAAGTTACAAACTAAACCGGGTAAAAAACGTAAAGTGACCCTTGCGTCACCCTGAGCACTGGCTGGCACTCGACGTCTCCCGCTTGTTTAGCCCCCTAGCCTTTATGCGAGCCTGGTACAAACGTTTCTTGAACTATGGTAACTTGACCTCCCATTATCAAAGGACTTAGAATGGGTCTATTAACCTAACGTGATTTCGTGTTTTAGGAGTTTGGTCGTTGTTCCATTCATAATATCTGTGGTTCTTTATGGATGTAAGCGGGTTTACTACGAACCTTATTTGTGTTGGAAGAACACCAACGTTTCATTGTCAAACTATTATAGTTTTTACAGTAATCTCTGCGGTTTTGATGGTAGTTGAATTTTGACATTTATAGAGTTACTAGCTTCTGCCCGCGGCTTCGCACGCGTTGTTTCTATGGAAACGTTTACGAGTGATTTCTGTCCCATGGGTACTGATTTATGGGATAAAAAGTAGCCTATGTTTGATTCCAGGATTAGAATTACCTGTATGCAAAATTTCCGAGAGGTAACAAACATCCATCCATATCTCTATCCATCCATCCATCTATCCATCCAAACTTTCGCATTTATAATATTAGTGTGAAGTGTGATTTATACTATAGGTAACACCGCTCAACTCTTTTTAGGTAGGTAGGAGGTAACCTCAACCTCAACATCAACCTCAACAGCCTGTGTTGGTCCACTGCTGGACGCAGGCCTCCCCCTGATAAACGCCTTATTGACTTTTATCTCATGGGGGGTAATACCCATAATCCCCACGCTGGGCATGCGGGTTGGGGATCGCAGTTCGGTGGTAGAATGTTCTGCAGGGGGCGTTGCTGCCCGACGACGGTGGATATCCCTTAGTCGCCTCTTACGACACCCGCGGGAAGAGTTGGGATGGTGCAAATTCTAAGCCGGCACCACACAGCTAGGAGGTAAAACTATAGCTAATAGCCATAACGATTGCTATTCTGGATTGCCTACAGTTTTC
Organism: Eupithecia subfuscata; assembly: GCA_963564075.1. Classification (NCBI taxonomy): domain Eukaryota; kingdom Metazoa; phylum Arthropoda; class Insecta; order Lepidoptera; family Geometridae; genus Eupithecia; species Eupithecia subfuscata. Next base: position 5,642,401 of record OY751117.1, on the reverse strand, counting down.
TTGATAAAAAGTTTCACAAGTTTTCCAGAAATAAACTAACTTGCAGGAAATTCTTTGCAAGAGTCGAAACAAGGCTAAACAAGTATATAAAATTACCGGATCGGAATTATATGCAAAATAAGTGACTTAATTCCGTGTTCTTCTGGTTTTGGATACATTTTATTTTAACCTTGATGAACTAAAAGGCGACTTACTTCCTGAGTGAGGATAAGCAACCAATCAAGACACCCACTAAATGCCCCTTTTTAAAACGCACATAGGTACTTCACATCCGGGTGGGGCTCACAAAAATTTACCTTTTCCAAATTTTTCGTAGACCTTTGAATAATGCCAAAAGCGATTTTTTAAGGTTTCGAAGATCGGTTTCAAAATCCTTATGGTCTCGCTTTGTCTGTCCTTTTTTTCTCCTTAATAATTCAGCAACTACCGCTACTACCTACAATTTTAGGTATTTATTAAATAGCGAGATCTCTTACCGGTACATTTAGTACATAGTTGTATAATTGACAAACGTTCGAAACCCTCGGTGCACGAGTTACACTCGCACTTGACGGATCTTGTTTATTCCAGGAAAAGATTTGCTGGTTTCTGTACACGCTTATATTCACAGGTTACCAGGCCAACGCAGCATTTAGGAAAAAAAATGCAAACTGTAGGTATAATTTAATTACTTATACATTTCAATTTTATTTCATATCACATCCTTGAATATTTACAATTCATAAAATCTTGTAAACGCCATGTTAACATCTAAACTATTGGAAGACGGAGGTACAAAAATAACTAAACAGGGTCATGTTTAGTTATTTTTGTATTTAAGTACAACTATTTATAACTATGTCTCGCGAACCGCCGCGTAAATCACTGAACTATGAACTTATATACATAATTAAGTAACGTAACATAATTAGCGGTAAACGCGTTTTGGGTGTCAATAAGCGGTTTTTAGTATGTTCATTAAAATCTATAGGACCACCGCTGAACAAGCCTCCCTCAAACAAGGGGTTTGGCCATAGTCACCACGCTTGGCACCTCTACCTATACTGCGATCAAACAATCGGCAGTATTGATGGTCGCAGTAGTAGAGCTGTTATACTCGTAGGATCAACGTATAGATGGATTGAGAGATAGATGGATAGATGGATAGATGGATAGATGGATAGATGGATAGATGGATAGATGGATAGATGGATAGATGGATAGATGGATAGATGGATAGATGGATAGATGGATAGATGGATAGATGGATAGATGGATAGATGGATAGATGGATAGATGGATAGATGGATAGATGGATAGATGGATAGATGGATAGATGGATTCCGATATTTCGGTATTTATCGCGTATCTTTAGTTATTATTGGGGAAAAAATAACAAAAGGTACGCAATAAATACCCGATGAAATCACTAACTATAATATCATTTATTGTGATTTTATGCATACAGGTATTGTTTTTAGGTGTAGGTAGTCTTAGTGGGTACACAATGCATAATAACCCTGTCAGGGCGCTACAATTATTTTGGGTTCGCTCTTGTTAGATTGATATACATATTTGATACTACATTTTTATGGAATCAATTAATTCAGTAATGTCATTTTTTAAATAAGTTCTTATTATAAAAGGCAAGAATAAATTTTAATAATAATTGAACTTACATTGTTAAACACAGCGCACAGCGCTCACCCGTTCCCAATACATTTTAGATTTCTGTTATAGCTGGCTGGTTTCTTTTCCTGCATTTTACATACATCATAAGATCAAGTTTTCAATTTAATAAAACGGTCACAAATTAACGTCAGATTTAATCAGACGTTAATTTGTGTCAAACTATATCAATTTAATCTATGTCTAGGTGGGTAATAAAAAGTGTCACAAAACTAGGCATGTTTATTGTGTACTATGTGTACCGAAGCGACAGAAATAAAAAAATATCACTTTATTTCCGTGTCAGTGTTTAGTTTTATAATTTGATCTTTTCTAAGTGTACATTTATTGTATTTATGGGATAAAGAGTTTTCGATTTTGATTTTATGTAATTGATAATGACATATTTACAACGTTAAATAAATTCAAATGAAATAGGTCTATGTCGTAAATTATTGTTGAGCTTCGCTTATTAGGTACCATTCAAACTCAAAGGTGCTGACAAAGTTTTATAAATCGGTTTCACAATAGGGAAACCGAATGGGTAGTTAATAAATGGGTAGGAACGTAAACCGGTTTTAATCAACTCCAGAACCGGGCTTATTAAGGTAGAATAAACTAATTGAAACTCGCTATTAAAATGAAAGTGTAAACTTTGCTTACGAAAATTTTATCACAGTTTATTAAGTTAGCAACTCATCCGGGACTCATAGGCGTCGGGGTTGCTAGTATTAAAATTTAATGGGGTTTGAAGTTGGAATTTATAAGGAGCTCTTTAAATCAGTAGCTTCATTCTAAATTTGATTTGTATTTATATAGTTATTTTGATTTGTACCTCTACAAAATTATTTTGATTTGCACCTTTACAGTTACTTCAATTGTTAAAAAATATTATTGTACGCCCGAAACGGATAAAATTGTTGAAACATTTATTTCAGACCTTGATGTAACACAATTTCACAATAAAAATATTCAATTAAATTCTATTCTAAGACTATTTTTAGATTTTAACGAACTGTGGTTCGGAATCAGGGGGAGTATATTAATACTCTAATATGAAATTTTGTGTTTCAATACTAAATTCGTGTGTAAATTCCATTTGATTAATTCAATCACTTCAATGATTGATTTTGGTACAATATTTTGGCAAAATTTTAGAAAACATTCGTGCCTAATCATTTCAATAATCATCATGTCTTATTTCTACGTGTAAACTTAAGATCAATTTAGTAAATTACAACAGGAGTTGAAATGTAAGTAATTTAAATTCATCGAGCCCCAACATTTTGGCGAGCCAATTCCACCAGCCTGTAATCACACTCTGTTTGATCGACCTATCGTTCATAGCAATTTGAATAACTTTATAATGAAACAACTGACTTGTAAAATATATTCAAAAGCAGTCTAAAGACCAGGCTATTATTATGAAAATTTGTAATACAGAATTTTATTTTTAAAGCTAGCTTCTGTTCGAAGCTTTTCTCACGTAGTGAACCTAACTCGATAAAACGATTTTTTTATGGACACAAGGATAGTAGCCTTAATCTATCTACGAATAAGATTTTAGAATAGGACCTAAACATCAGCACAATAATCCATTTAGGTCTTTACCTTCCGATTTTATTACAATTATTTCAATTTATAGAAATTGATCATTCATCATCGGCCTTGTTCCGTCTATAGAGACGGATTCAGGTAATGTCTGTGATTTGGTTGGATTTACATTTTTTTGTGTGGCTGTGAAGCCCGATACGCGAATGCACCGACCGATGACAAATTGTGCAAGTGTACGTAGTGTTATTAAAGTAGTGTACGTAATGTAGTGTAAATTGATCATAGGTTCTGCATATTGTTTGAACGTCACGTCATCGCGTCGCGGCAAGCTGAAACCTTTTCTAAGGTTGCTACGCGGTACATCATCGCTACGTAAGACAGTGACGGAACCGTGGTCCCACTGCGATGTCAATTTTTTAATGTTGACCCCCCCCCCCCCTTCGCGGGGTTGGGAGGATGTGGACGGTCAAGTGTGTGTTTGGTGGGTCACGAAAAAGTTTTGTCCCACGTGCGTAAGACGCCTACGCAAGGTTTACGAATCTGCTACGCCAAGCCTACGAAAGTGCTACGCCAAGCCTACGAGAGTGCTACTAGACCTACGAAAGTGCTACGCCGAACCTACGAAAGTACTACGCTAAGCTTACGAAAAAAACTATTGAAGGGATCAAGTAGGTAAAGTAGTCATTCGTTATTTCAGAATATGGAACAAATAGCTTTTGCACGCGGATATGTACGATTTTCCAGAAAAAAGCCTAAATATTATTGCAGGTTCAGAGAAATACATTTGTATAATTGTTTTGACTTAAAGACGAATGATACATACATCCATCCATCCAAACTTCGCTAACATCTGTTTGATAGCTTTAGGCACCTAATTTTTCGTGAAAGTGATGTGATAAAAAGTCTACGTTAAACGTAGGTAGCCTAGGAAATAAACACATTCACGTTTTGGAAAAAACCGACGAAAAACAAATTTACGCTCAGGAAAAAGAATCTAAAGGAAAACAACAGTCAAAGAAAACAATAGGAGCGCTATTCCAAACGTAATGTGCGGTCAAGCTTGACCGGAAAGGCCACCGGATGTACAACAAATGTTTTAGCGCCATGCTGCGCAATTTAGCTGAAACGAATGTAGGAGGAATTATTCCCGTAACATCGAGTCTCGTTCGCGAGAGTCGCATTTGACGAGTGGCAGTTGTAATAAAATTAGCTGAAAGATTAATATTCTAAGTTTCATGTGTTTTTTACTTTCACGTTGTACAAATAGTTTACAGCTATCAACATGAGCCTCGGTGAGGGACTGCAAGCAAATAGGAACATACTTTCCAGTTGGCAAAATATTTTTAAATCATAAGAGCTAGAAGGTTTATAATGATTTGGAGATTTTGGTCCTAAAATCGGCTACCACACTGTTTTTTTTTCGAAATCGCCGCACATGATAATATTTATATATTTGGGTAGAGGACACTCATACAAATAAAAAATGTCCTTTAACATAATGCCCTAAAAGTTTCTGAGATATTCACAAGTGAAAAAAAATATTAGAACAATAGGTATTTTGATCAAGATCTTGGTATGGCATCCATACTAAAATCTTCAGACCTTTTTTGCAAAAAAAAGAAAAAACCCGTAACATCGAGTCTTGTTTCCAACCCGAGTCTCAGTGCGGGCATAAGAGTACACATACCGAGACCAAGACCAAAATCGAGTCTCGTTTGTGGTCTCTTAATATAACCAAGGGTAGTGCAACCAATGGACTATCTGAACTAAACTCCATAGGAATGTAAATTATGTCATTAATGTATTTTTATTATGTTTAATCGACTCCTATCATTTTTTATTTACCTTGGGGTGGAGGGGGTTGAAAATAGTGAAATCAACGATACCCGTGAATAGTTGTAATGCTTGTTCGGACGGTCACGCTTTAAAACAATTCCAATTCCAATCCAATACACAATTGGACGGCCTCTGTGGCGCAGCGGGCGAAGTTCGCCTGCGACGCAGGAGGTTGCTGGTTCGATTCCCGCCTCGGTACAAATTTTTGTACGATCTACAGATATTTGTTCAGGGTGTTCTGGATGTTTTCTATGTATAATAAAAAAATATCTTATCTATATAGTGTATTGTATTATGTCTATCAGTTATCTAGTACTCATAACACAAGCTCTGCTTAGCTTGGGGCTGGATAATGCTGTGTGAATTGTCCAGCATTATTTATTTATTTACTAATCCAGGGCTATTCACGATTTAAAAACTGTACCTATTGTTCTTTTTCAACCGGCGAAAAACGTAGCAGGTTTTCAAGTCGACGCGTATATTTTTTTTAAGTATTACCAGGCATAACTTTTACAGAGTAGTCCAATTTCGATAATACTTTTCTTATTGCAAAGGGTATACCCCGAAGGTCCCATTTATAATTTAAAAAAGAACCAACCCTAAGGGTAGGAAAGCAGGGGATAATTGATTGTTCTCTCACTGATTGTAATGTTTGACCACGCATAACTTTTTACAGAGTAGTCTGATTTTGATAATTATTTTTTTATTGGATAGGGTATACTTACCTCGATGTGTCGTCCCGACGGTATGATACTAGTCCCATGGGAGTTGGAGTTGGGGAGGCCCATTGTGTGGGACGCTACATGCGTAGACACATTTGCGCCTTCCCATCTTCCGAGGACATCCGTGAGGGCGGGTGCGGCGGCAGATTTGGCCGAAGATCTCAAGAGGCGCAAATATGCAGGTCTCGACAGAGCCTACACATTTGCTCCCCTTGGAGTCGAGACCCTAGGTCCGTGGGGTACCGAGGCTCTTCGGGTTTTCAAAAAACTATCTTAGCGTCTGGTCGAAGCGACGCGTGACCCGAGAGCTGGTGAATATCTGGCACAGCGTATCAGCATTGCCATAAAGCGTGGCAATGCAGCCAGCGTCTTGGGGACGCTTCCGACTGGTGTTGATATGGATCGGTTGAGCTATCTGTAGACTGTTTGCAACAGTCAGCAGTTAGCTCAATTGTTTCAATTGTAAATACTAGTATAATTTTCTTTGTGAATAAAGATTATATTATGTCGTCAAACTAAATTAGACTCGAATTTTAACTAGATGTCTCCACTAGAAGTATTTGAGTCGTTTTATCGTTTTTAAGAGACGTCAAATTATTGGTACTTCATAGCAAAGAGGATGATTGCAATAATTATTAACAATATACCTGATGCGAGTAGTGTAATTATCACAATGTTATCTGACTAACAGTAAGAAGTTTATGCCCGCGATTTCGCACGCGTTGTAGGTACCCGGTCAACAAAATTCCAATTATTGTTCTATGGAAATATTTTTAGGTTATTTCTATCCCATGGGTATTCCTTTATGGCATAAATGAATACCCATGGAACCTGATGTAGCATAAAGGCTACTCCAGATATACCTATATCTATGCAAAATTTCATCTCGATCCGTTTAGCAGTTTTGGCGTGAAGTAGTAACAAACATAATAATAAATAAATAAATAATAATAAATAATGCTGGACAATTCACACAGCATTATCTAGCCCCAAGCTAAACAGAGCTTGTGTTATGGGTACTAGATAACTGATATACATAATACAATAGACTAAATAGATATATATTTTTTATTATACAAAGAAAAACATCCAGAACCCCTGAACAAATATCAGAGATAGATCAGTCAAATATTTGTCCCGAGGCGGGAATCGAACCCGCAACCTCCTGCGTCGCAGGTGGACCTTCGCCCACCGCGCCACAGAGGTCGCCATCCATCCTAATCCAAACTTTCGCATATATAATATTAGTGTAATGTAATGTAATTAGTGTGTTTATTAGGTGATTATGCCGGAAAAAAAGGTACCTTTGCAAAACGAACTACAAAAAGCCTCGATCACAAATTATATTTTTATTTGTAGGTAGGTACCGATCCGACGAGGAAGTATTTGTAGGTACGTACGTACGTACCAAAAATGGCTTTTGTTTATCAGAAACGAGTTTTTTGTTTACTCATGATTTTGTTCAGCAAGAAAAAATGGTTGGCAAAAACCTCTACAAGACTCTACAAATTTATTAGTTATTTGTTAGTTTGTTGTGATTGGTACCTACCTCAACCGCCGCCTGTATTGGTCCACTGCTGGACGCAGGCCTCCCCTTAATAAGCGCCTTCTTGGCTTTTATCTCATGGGGGGTTATGCCCATAATCCCCACGCTGGGCATGCGGGTTGGGATCGCAGTTCGGTGGTAGAATTATTCTGCAGGGGGCGCTGCTGCTCGCCCCCGGTGGATATCCCTTAGTCGCCTCTTTCGTACGATACCCGCGGGAAGAGTTGGGGTGGTGCAAATTCTAAGCCGGCACCACACAGCTACCTACCTAATCTCTGGAAATGGGAAATAAATTTTGAGACCGATTCTCAAATTTTCTTACCTTTTTCCTTTCATCTGAAAATTCCTGTACTGAATGAGATACTAAAGTAGGCTAGGTACTTTTTTAAACGACTTTAAAAAATGTTGAGGCTCTCTATTGTATTATAATATATTCTGTATTTATTTAGGAATAGATACTTTATTACATTAAAAAAAAATAAGAATAGTGATTACTGCACTATCTGGTATTTTACTACTTATCATTTATACGAAAAAAATCCCGTACAAAAAACAACTTTTGATAATATCTTGAAAACCATGCCACTTTTCGTAATAGCATAAAGCATGTGATTATTTTAAATCAGATATTATCTGATTAAAAAAAATCACATGGGTACCCTTGGACAGTTCCTTCAATCCCAACATCGCTCCACCAAATATCCTGTATATTATATGTGTTTCGAAACGGACAGCATGGTTTGAAGAATTGCAATTTGAAATATGGATGTATTTATGTGCTTTTATCGTCTTTTTGTAGTCATGCTGTGTGTTTTTCCGTCAAAGTCATAGCAGCAAGTCCCTGTCATTGTGACATCTACAGTTACTGTCAATGTCAACTCATAGCGTTTGAAATTTTCAGCGGTGTATGCAGAAAATTTTGTGTTTTTATGGTTTTTTTTGGTGAAAAAACGATGTTTACGGTGAAGTACAAGCATTTACTTTGTGCAAAATTCGTGCCCATCTCTCCGAGTTATAATCCCGACCACTGACTATGAGGTAAGCGTGGAAAACTCATAATAACGAGCCTGGCACAAAGTTCCCATCGGATGGTAATACTTTGTATAGTTATGTCGCCGGTACCATCAGGCCGGCGGTACACACACGAGTGTGATCCTTTAGTACAGCTTCTCTTATCAAGTTATTGCGATAATAACCCAGGTTGAAGTACATAACCTATAGACGGAAGGTGCGGTGCCACCTTTTAGCACCCTAGATCATGTTAAATCATTTTGCAATCTCTAATTGAGTGTTACAAACATACTTTTGATGAAAAGATGATGAATTAGTAAACTACTATTATAAACAGAGTTATGTGCATGTAATAGGTATGAACTAATTGTTTGAAATAAAAACATCATTGACACCAAAGTTTGGCAGGGCAGGGCAAATGCCTACATAAATAACAGATCGAAATCTTCGTAGGCTACCTGGTAGTACCTACCTACCTGGTTTGGTAAATAAAAAGTTGACACATTAATGCAAAAAGCTGTCATACTAAACACTTGTAGGATTGTCAGAAAAATCCTGCAAAATGAACTACCTAGCACCTGAAGTGCATTTGCCTTAGAATAGAATAGAAGTTCCCAGGTTCGGTTTGTACTGTTCGGGGCAGAATCACCACTTTATTTTGAACAATCAGAATTTAGCTAGGTACTTATTTCATTGTTACTGGCAGACAGAGTACAGAGAGTATATCAGAACAAGAGCTGATTTTTGACTAACTAATCTATATTGTATTGGAAGTTAAATATAATAATAAGAAAATGCCCTAAGTAGGTATATAATTATAGCTTTCTTTTGCTTAAATTATTTAAAGAACAGTACCTACCTTAACCTAACCTTATAAATAATAAGTTAAAAGGTTCTGCAAATTGACCTTTCACATTACAGCTTGTAAATAAAATTACCTGCAGGTATGTTTAACACTTACTCGGAGTAAGGTGCCAAACATAAAAATACTTTGTAGTCTCTCATTATGTTACTTTCATTGTATTGAAACTGAATATGCTCTAGATCATTGTCATGGTGATCTCCGACATTTTGAAGTACCTATCTAAAACATGATTTACTTCCAAGATCTGATGACACCAGTTGGAATGAACATCACATGTCATATTGAACCTAGTTTCACATTCCCAGAATCATAGGTTATTTCCACAGTTGTTACCTATGGCTTTTATAGAACAACTTTATTTAATAGTAAGTACCTAAAATTATTTCTTTTATTGACCCCGCATTATTCTGAAATGCATTTAGACCCAAAGTCTGAAATAATCAAAATTAAATTATCTGCAACAAACAGATTACTATTATTAGCCTAGGATGTCCAACAGCAGGGCAATGGCATTCCTTTAAATTAAAGACAATTTCCTACTGCTATTTTGTTTGAGTTAGTGCAACTCACTTCAGGTGAAGGTTAGTGCACACCAGCACACCATCAGAATCTGGTATATTAAATTTTTATTACAATATTCAAGAGTGTGTAAGTCACAAGAGCTCAGTTTTTTCTTAGCTTTGTTAATTAAGTAGCAGAGGATCATTACATAATTATTTGGTTTACAATAAATACTTTGAAACCTCATAGATAACCAAACCTTCACAGTTGGTTTCACTCGGATGTGATCCACATTTTGACGAGATGCATCGGATGCACTCATTTGAACGAGAGGTTCCAGTCAGGTGGGCAGTGACCCTATCAAATATCTGACACTCAAGCCAATATGTGGGACTATACCATTTCATACCGGTAAACGAAACTTATATATATAATAAGGGAAACTTTATCCTGTCGTCAGAAACAATGTAACTGGAACTAATAATGGTGATGTTCATGAGAGAGTTATGTTATAGTTTGGCCAACTAACAGTCAAATAATCAACATAATACCGGTATGGTACTTATTGCCCCTGGCCTCGGAGGCTATATCCTAAATTAGGGGCCATCGCATGCTTACTTGGGCTAGGCGATGATGTTACTGGAGCTGTCTTGACGACGATTCAGGACACTAGTACGGCAGCATGCCTCTCGGGGAGGTATAACGGCATGGCCGTCTGCCAGCCAAATAATCTGAACAGAGTATCGGAACGGTACTTATTGCCCCCGGCTGCGGAAGCTGTATCCGGAACATGGGGCGTGGCATTATAGACATGAAATGAAGGCTATTACAGTAAAATAGTACAATACTTCTCATTATTATATTTCTTCTCATATTAACCAAGTGTGCCTTGTGCTCCTATGGCGAATAAATTTATGAGTATGAGTATTACCCCATCCATGGCCTAGACTCTGCGGTGTGACCCGCAGAGGTGGCGACTCTGGTGCCCCGTTGCTAAACCTGATAGGTTATACTAGCAGATGGACACTAACAATATTAACTCCAGTGCGGAGGAGATACGGATGCGATTTTTCGTTTAGCCTTCAAAGGCGCGAATGGCTCTTAATACCTTTGGCCTCGGAGGCAAACTAGCAGAGGGGAAATGACAATGTTAACTCCAGTACTGAGGAGGTACGGATAGCATTTTTCGCTACGCCTTCAATGGCTCGAATGGCTCGATCATCATCAGCCTATATTAGTCCACAGCTGGCTATAGGCCCTGTTGGCACTTGGTCTTAAAAGCGATACCTCGCTATAACAAGGTCAGGTCGACTTTTATAACACCTTCAGTCGAAGTGTGATCAGTCTTGTCTGAATATACACGTCGCCCTCGGAGACTGTATCCGGATGATGGGGCATACATACTAGGCGATGGACGCCCCAACAAAGTGCCTGACATTTTGCCAATATATTCGAGCCTGAGAAGATAGCACACAATCTATGATAAATATGATAATGCTTCTGGCTTATACATTTTAAATCTTGTATTGAGGTTCTGTCTGAGCTCCTTTAATGTTCTCTCCCCAGTGAAGTCCCTCCTCTCAGATGGAGACACTGGAACTTTTGGTAAAAAAGTGGGGGGGGGGGGGGGGGGAGAAACGGTACGGTGAAGTAGACGAGTGGTAAGACTAGGCACGTCACCCACTGTCCTGTATCAGATTGTCCATCATTATCACCAACCAAGGTACCATTACCCTTTACCGTCGGATATGACAGGGTTCTCCGCAATTAAATATATATCGTCTAGCGGGAACACCATGGAGTTATGGTGTCAGTGGATTCATAACCAAGTATTTTTCATGAAAACAATAACATACCCAAGCAGACACCTGTTTTGGTGTTTTCTGCAACTGGACCTGATTCAAGTACTTATGTTGTTCAGTTCAGAGAACTAACAAGCTATATGTAGATATCATTAACTACCATCTTTATATTACATACAAATACCTATACTTACACAGCAAGGGTTATAGCGAAATAACCCCTTGTAAATAAGTTATCCATACCATAACATATTTTATTTTATATTTGTAATGTTAAAAGTCCTATTTGAACTAAATTCAATTATGGACAGTTAATTAAGGATATACATAAGAAGTAGGTACCTATGTTCATGTGAATCCCAGATCTCATAATAGCAAGATCAATTAAATTTATTAATTCTAAAAATGAGCACATTACCAAGCATGTGATCAACAAATAAATCCTGAATTAAATAAAATTAAAACTATCACATTCAAACTGAAAATATTCTACTAAGCAGAACTCCACTCATTGAAATATTAGACCTTGCATTTTAGAGCAGTAATTTCTGATCAGCAAGATTTTATGAATACCATAATCCTATTTAATAAATTGATGAATCTAAATGGTTCATAGTAAAGTTTCAAATAGAAACCAGAACTTTACTCATTTAAATAATGAAATACCTATATTACCTATACATACAATATTTTCATACTTAGATCACTGCCTTTTACCCAGTTTATGACAGTTTTAAACATTGTCCGGCCCCACGAAGCGATCTGCTGTACAGCGACAGAACTGCGGCGTCACCGGCTGCCACTATCCAGACCTAAGCCCCAACGAAGTGACCTGCATGACGGTGCACAATACAACTGCAGAACGGCGTCGCCGGCTGCCACTATCCAGATCCATGTGTACCTATATGTGCTTCAGGGCCACTTTGTGTGATGCTAAGTATCGTTGATTTCTGATCAAATTAGATTTGATAAACACTCAATATTTTGTTTTACACAACTTTAAAGTCTTAGAAGTTATGTCCTAAGATCTTTGACTTGTTTGACTGTTATTTATGTATTACATGTAAGTACCTACTTAGGTAGTTACATGTCATACATTTTATTTTCACATAGCGTTTGTCCGTCTTTCACCAGCAGATAACAAACAGGTCTTCAAACCATGCTGTCCGTTTCGAAACACATATAATATTACCGTTTTGCACAAAAACAAAACGGATATTATGTGAGTGGAGAAACGGACAGCATCAGCAAGGTACTTGCTGGTGTTGATGACACTATGAGTTGACATTGACAGTAACTGTAGATGTCACAATGACAGGGACTTGCTGCTATGACTTTGACGGAAAAACACACAGCATGACTACAAAAAGACGATAAAAGCACATAAATACATCCATATTTCAAATTGCAATTCTTCAAACCATGCTGTCCGTTTCTCCACTCACATAATATCCGTTTTGTTTTTGTGCAAAACGGTAATTTATGTTTTTTATGTATGTTCGTTGATTTCTCCGTTAATTAAAGATCGATATAGACGATTCTTTCGCTATTGTAGTGATCACGAGATAGTCTCATAAAAATGCTGTTCTCGAGGCATTTTAATTATATACGTACCTATGTACGTAAGTTTGTTGTTATATAATTTCACGTTATCTCATAGGGCGATGTGGTCGCTAAGCGACAAAGTCCCTTTATTTTGATACTAGCTTCTGCCCGCGGCTTCGCACGCGTTGTTTCTATGGAAACGTTTTGAGGTTATTTCTATCCCATGGGAACTGATTTTAGGGATAAAAAGTCGCCTATGTTTGATTCCAGGGTTAGACTTACCTGTATGCAAAATTTCAGCCAGACTCGTTCAGTAGTTTTGGCGTGAAGAGGTAACAAACATCCATCCATCCATCTATCCATCCAAACTTTCGCATTTATAATATTAGTGTGAAGTGTGATGTGATGTGATATGATAAATAAAAAAGAAAAGGAAAGTGTTTTACCTGCAAAACTTAAAAAAATGTGTAGTAGGTGACTTTGAAATCGTTTTTTTTTTTCAAAAACACCATATTATTATATTGTGTTTGCTATTAATAAACACCTATTTAATCTGGGTATTACGGACAGCCCCCTATGCAGAGGGTGCATGAACGCAGAGGAGACGGCCGCGCATGTGCTTGTAGAGTGCGATAGCGTTGCTTCTCAACGATTACAACACCTTGGGACACCGAGGACGCCTAGGGAGGCATGCACCGGCGTCAGCGAGCTGCTGGCCTTCCTGGAGGACATCGGGTGGTTAGATTAGCAGCCCCACCCGACACGCAAAAAGGGCCCACCTGTGGTCTAGTTGCGGAAATCAGTCCAGAAACAAGTAATAAGTAAGTATTGTGTTTGCTATAGCTACAAAATCCTTGTGTGAATACAGGAATGTTATATCGGCTTTACCGTGTGTGAAACTGGGGTGGGGACCGAAGTTAGTATTACCTAGTATAGTATTATATGGTGTCGATTCTGTTATTTTAGAATTAGCTAAAATTAGGATTTAGGAATGTCAAATAGACGAAAGCTATTCTATGTTTCAAAAATTTGATTTTCAGGTTTAAAATTTGGTTGACAGATCTAAGACAACTCAACTTAGTTAAAATAGTTAAAATTCTATTCTTTGCATTGCATTTTAGCTATGATTAGAAACGTCTACCTAATTTTAGCAGGCATCTAATTTGGTCGTGATTAAAATTTATTCTAGTGAAAAACGGGCAAATTCGTTTTGAAAAAAGTGAAATATGTGGTATTTTTAGGATCTGTGCAGAGAATAGGTACCATAATTTTAGGTCAACCTAACTTAGAAAATTTAGAAATCGTAAAGTTTTAGTCAGGAATCCTAAAACAACAGAATCGACGTCAATATCTGTGGTATTACGTTTTAGTAATAGCACGTAGTAGGTAAGCAACAGAATAACAAGACAACAAAATCAACATAAAGCCGTATCGATAATGATGTTTTTACAAAGTCAACACCTTTGCATCCATGAAGAATAACTGAATAATATTCCAAAGTAAGATTTACGTAAGCTCAAAAGAAACTATAGGATTTTTTTGACGTAACAACGTCTTATAATTCGATAGATCCGGCTGCACGCACGAAAAAACATGACGTCATGCGGCGTTACCTCGCTCTGAGGCGTTCCATGTAAGGCTTGAAGTGCAAGCGAGAGCGCTCGACATCCGTCTCTCTCCTACTTGAGTGAGCGATGCGTCTGCGTGGACAGCTGCTATACTATAGTACATTTACATGTTTTGATCGAGTATCAAATGCTACCATTCCATCAGTATTTTCTTAAGACGTTGTCACGTTCAACTATCGTCAGTAAACCGACTTTACAGACAACCAATTTTTTTTTATTTATACTAGAAATATAGGTAAGTACAGTTATTCTAAACAATAAGAAAAAAGCTTAACTAACAATAGTAAACGTTTCACCATTAAATGAAACATTAATAAAAAACAGACTGCTTAGAGCTCAATATGCAAAATAATAATAATAATAATATATTAACCCTTAATGCAATTAAAAGTGTTAAAATATATTATTCATGAGGCGATGACAGTTGGTTTTCAGCATGAACTGTTGCTGAATCTAGAGTTCTACCTGCGAAGTTATATATAAATTTACGATGACAAATAATGAAAAAAAAAAAAACAACCAAATTGAGAACCCTAACTGCAGACTGTTGCATACAATCTACAGGTAGATCAACTAATCCTTAATAATGCCAGTCGTCGCGTCCCCAAGACGCTGGCTGCATTGCCCCGCTGTATGGCAATGCTAATACGTTGCGCCCGATATGAAAAACCGAATGTAGTTCGATTTTCTTTTTTTTAATTCAGTATACAGCGTTCATTGTCTTTAATTAGCCAGACTCACTCTCGGGTCACACGTCTCTTCGACCAGACGCATAGATTTTTTTTTAAAACCTGAAGAGCCTCGGTACCTCAGGAACCTAGGCTCTCGACTCTAAGGAAAGCAAATGTGTAGGCTCTGTCCAGACCTGCTTATTTGCGCCTCTTAAGTTACTTATTACTTACATACCAATTTAATGCATTATGTAATAGCTTATTCTTTAAATAAAACTAATTTGTCTCGTATTTGAATTTGAGAGGGAAACAAATAGGAAATCATGCCTGTTACATTTTATTATTGAATATCTTTAAAACTTAATTGTTTACCACTACTACAAAATAATATACAGTGTGAGTCTTTTTATAGTGCACATACTAAAATGGGTGAAAATATACTCAATTTTATCGACAGAAAACAAGTTTAAAAAATTCTAAAAAATATATTTTTTTTTTATGGCCTTTTTAATATTTTTCTTATTTACTGTTTACCCAATAGAAACAAACTGTTATTACTTTTGAGCTAAGAGTCGTATCTCTATGAATCAAAATTAATTATGATCTCTAATGATAGGTCGTGCTTATAAACCAAAAATGCTTTAAAAATACATACCATAAATTAATAAATAAATGATATTGGAAGAAAAACTTGCTATTTTTGATAATTTTTATAAGAAATAACAAATTTCTAAATAAAACGTCCTACAAACCCTATGTTATTGTTATTTCACGTTATTTTACATCGTATTAACTTTATAATAGTAAAAAAACCAAACCGATAACTTAAACACAACATTTTCAATTGGTGGTTAAACAAAGACCTTCATTCAGCTGAACAAGTTTTTTCGATAAGCTAGCAGGTAGAGCCCCCTTTTTTTCCTTTTTTGGACATTTTGAACAGTTAATGCACTAGTTTGATCCTGTAAATAATTTAATGTTAAATAATTAGTAAATGATTGTAACTAGTTTTCTTTGTTTTAATAATTGATTTTCCCTATTGAAAACTCACCAGAAGGGCCTGTCTTCAATCACCGATAGAAAATGTTGTGTTTAAGTTATTGGCTTGGTTATTTTACTATTTTAAAGCAAATACAACGTAAAATAACATGAAATAACAATAACATAGGGTTTATGGGACCTTTTGTTTAGAAATTTGTTAATTATTGTAAAAATGATCAAAAAATAGTAAGTTTTTCCTCCAATATCATTTATATATTAATTTATGGTGTGTATTTTTTAAGCATTTTTGGTTTATAAGCACGGCCTACCATTAGAGATCATAATACATTTTGATTCATAGAGATACGACTCTTAGTTCAAAAGTAATACCAGTATGTTTACATTGGGTAGACAGTAGGTATAAAAAATATTAAAAAGGCCATAAAAAATGAATATATTTTTTAGAATTTTTTTACTTGTTTTCTGTCGATAAAATTGAGTATATTTTCACCCATTTTAGTATGTGCACTTGATAAAGACTCACACTGCATATTTATTAATAAATAAATTACAATATCTTGCACACGCGTTGTTTCTATGGAAACGCCTAAAGGTTATTTCTATCCCATGGGAACTGTTTCATGGGAAAAAAGTAGCCTATGTTCGATTGTAGGCGTAGAGCTACATATAAACAAGAAATTTCAGCCCGATCGGTTCAGTCGTTAAGGCGTGAGGACGTAACCAACATTCATCCAAACAACCAAGCTTTTAATGTAGGTATACGCTTTATAATGTAAGTGTACGCTAGCTTTATAATGTATGTATGTAGGTAAGTGTACGTTTCCTCGATTAGGAACATTATGAAAAAAAAAAATGAACAAACTTCCTTCAATAAATTAAGATCAGCGTTTAGTAAACATGCCTATAATCTATAATAATCAATAAGTAATCATTTATTTCGTACATTACAAGAATAACACGTCATATTCGTAATACAAAAACAGATAGCATACAAATAGATATATTAAATTCTAGAGGTTATGTACTTATATTAAATTAAAATAGATGCAAAGAAATGATTCATAACTATAAAATTTTGAATTAAATTTAAAATTATAATTATTATGTACATATAATTAATTATAATACTTAGTTAGATAATAATTAGTATATTTACAAACAGATCACAACATTTAGTCAATTTTACAAGCCTACCGACTGACATCTGATAATTTAAGAGCCTGGTTTATGTACCTATGTCTTGACTTCTGAAGTCATTTATTTAATGTTATTATATAAGTTAAACCTTGTATGGTTCAACTTGCGAATCTGCACTTGCTTTTTCCGGACAGCAGCAGAACATGATGGTAGGTAAGGTACTTACTTACCCCCTTTTAAGATTACATAAGTACTTACCTAGGTACTTAGTATTGTACTTATGTACCTATTAGTTATTTAATTGTTATTATATTGTACTGATTTTTCAGGCACCACCTCCCCTCGTAGTTTTAAGAGAACCAATATGCATTTTAAACAAAAACGTAGAGAAAAATAAAACTCGTGAACAAAGTCCTTCCTTGTTGAACGGGACTCGTTCGCTGCTCTACATTTCAGCTGATTTGATTAACGTTATCACGAGCGAGACAGCTATACATCCCACTCATTCACGCACGTGTTAATTTTGGTATCGAATCGAACGCATTGCCTCGTCATTCGGTCAATGTTTTTCTTCCAATATCATTTATTTATTAATTTATGGTATGTATTTTTGAAGCATTTTTGGTTTAAAAGCATGACCTATCATTAGAGATCATAATTAATTTTGATTCATAGAGATACGACTCTTAGTTCAAAAGTAATACCAGTTTGTTTACATTGGGTAGACAGTAGGTATAAAAAATATTAAAAAGGCCGTAAAAAATGAATATATTTTTTAGAATTTTTTTTACTTGTTTTCTGTCGATAAAATTGAGTATATTTTCACCCATTTTAGTATGTGCACTTGATAAAGACTCACACTGCATATTTATTAATAAATAAATTACAATATCTTGCACACGCGTTGTTTCTATGGAAACGCCTAAAGGTTATTTCTATCCCATGGGAACTGTTTCATGGGAAAAAAGTAGCCTATGTTCGATTGTAGGCGTAGAGCTACATATAAACAAGAAATTTCAGCCCGATCGGTTCAGTCGTTAAGGCGTGAGGACGTAACCAACATTCATCCAAACAACCAAGCTTTTAATGTAGGTATTGTAGTAGTCTATGGTAAATAGATGAGCCTTGGTGCCAATAGATGTCTATGGGTAGAAGGGAGGACCCCAAGCGCATTGTCCATGGCTGACCTCTACAGAAAAACTTGTAAAAACTCGTGTGCTAAAAACTAAATAAAATCAATTAATAAAATACTCTTTTATTGAAACACTACATGGCGCAGCCGAGAAGCGAACACAAAATACGCAGGAATACCTAAGTTGCGGTTCGAAGAAAAACATTTTGTTCAACTTGTTGGTGAATTTCTATGTCTGAAGAAGCGAACATAATGGCGGCTGGTATTGAATATCGAATGCCGGCGCCCCTCGACGTAAGTGAAGCAAATTACGAAGAGTGGAAGAGGTTCCACATTAACTTCAAGATTTTTCTAACAGCGGCGGGCCTGAACAGAACTGCGGAAAATCGAAAAGCAGCCATTTTCCTGAACTGCATCGGACCATGTGGCCAGGAGCTATATTATAACACGCTTTTAAAAGAAGAGGACCCCGATAAAGAATATAAACTGGACGAGGTAATAGATCTTTTTGAAAATCACTTCAAACCTAAAACGAACGAGGTTATAAGCACATTCCTCTTCAACAAAAGGTTACAACAAGATGGCGAAGGGTTTGATCAGTTCTATACAGAGATAAGAAAAATTGCACGAAGCTGCAATTTCGACCAATTCAAAGATAGAATGCTGCGGGACAGAATCATTCATGGAATAAATGACAAGAAGGTTCAACAAAAGCTTTTGGAAAAGAAGGATCTCAGTTTGGTTCAAGCCGTTGAAATATGCAGAGCGTCAGAATTATCCAAAGATCATGCGAAGACCATGCTCCAGCAGAAGACTTCGAGCCTGGAGGTGGATGCAGTTGGAATTAATAAAGTCCAGGGTGCTCAAGCGAACACTTCAAAAGCTAAGTATACTTACCTATGTAAAAAATGTAATAGAACACATGGACCAAGAAATTGCCCAGCATTTGGTAAAAATTGCTCGATTTGCCAGAAAATGAATCACTTTGCAGTTGGGTGCAGAGCAAGGAATAAGGTTGATTCTCTCATCGCAGATGATGAACAGGCTAAAATTGACAGTAAAAATGAAAACCCAGTGGATTTGTGACTAGTAAAGGCTTGTAATTCAATAGACAGTTGTAATAAGGAATGGACTGAGTCGCTGCAGGTTGAATCTAAAAATATTATCTTTAAATGTGACTCAGGGGCACAAATTAATGTGCTATCTTTAAAAGATTTAAGAAAAATTGTCGATGATGAGAACCCTAAATGGTCTGAGGCTAAAATAATATTAGAAGTTTTTGGAGGAATGCAACTCGAACCAGTAGGAAAAATATTGCTAACGATTTATATAAACAAAGAACCATTTCCTACAGAATTTATAATTGTTGACAAAAATGTAAAGCCCATATTAGGTTTGCCTTCCTTGATGAAACTCAACTTGTTAAACATAAACAAAAGTATTAACATAATAAAAACGAACGATAATAAGAACTCAATAATTAAAAAATATTGTGAACTTTTTCAGGGAGTCGGTCAGTTTAATATGCCACTGGAACTGCACATCCAACCTGGAGCCGAACTGATTGTGAGACCTCCTCGGCGTGTCCCTCATGCTTTGTTATCACGACTCCAAGAAAAACTGAACTCATTGGAAAATAGACAGATAATATCTAAGGTCGAACACCCGAAAAGCTTTGTAAGTAATCTGGTCATAATTGAAAAAAATGATGGCTCATTGAGAATTTGCCTAGATCCTAAAGATCTTAATAATGTTTTGTTAAGAGAATACCATTTGATTCCGACATTACAAGAAATTGTACCTAAAATAAGTAACAAGCAATATTTCTCAGTACTAGACCTTTCTGAAGGATTTTATAACATAAAGCTAGATGAAAAATCAAGTGAACTTTGTACCTTCAACAGCCCCTATGGCTGCTACAAATTTGAACGTTTAGCTTTTGGATTATCAGTAGCTCCTGAAATCTTCCAAAAATACAATGAAAAAGCATTTGGAGACATTCCTGGTGTCATTATTTATTGTGATGATATATTAATTTGTGCAGAGACGGAAAAGGAGCATGATGCAGTATTAGAAAAGGTTTTTGAAAGAGCTAAATTGGTTAATGTTCGTTTTAATGAAAATAAATTCCAATATAAATTAAAAGAAGTCAGGTATTTTGGACATATCTTTTCAGCGGATGGAATGAAAATAGATCCTGACAGAGTTAAAGCAATAGTTAATATAAAAAGTCCTAATAACAAAAAGGAGTTGCAAATCTTCCTTGGGATGATTAATTATTTGAGACAATTCGTGCCAAACCTTGCTAATATTGCATCACCCCTACAATTACTGCTAAAGAAAAATGTTAACTGGATCTGGACTATTGTTCATGAAACTGCTTTTGTTGAAATTAAGAATAGAGTTTGTCAAGCACCTGTTTTACAAAACTTTAACCCAAAATTGCCAATTGTAATACAATGTGATGCTTCTAAAGATGGTTTAGGTTGCTGTTTATTGCAAAATGGAAAGCCAGTTAGCTTTGCTTCAAGAAGCCTTACACCATCAGAACAAAATTTTTCACAAATTGAAAAGGAACTACTTAGTGTTGTGTGGTCAACAAAAAAATATCATTATTATATTTACGGCCAAAAGTGTATAATACTAAATGACCATATGCCATTAGAATCATTGTTAAAAAAGCACATTCATGAAGTTCCATCACCAAGACTTCAGAGATTAAAACTAAAGTTATTAAGATATGATCTAGAATTCAAATACTTGAAAGGTAAATTAATGTTCATAGCGGACTTATTGTCTCGAAATTATTTAAAATGTAATGACACAGATGACTCATACATGCATGAAGTTATACACTGTGTTGGTCTTGCAAAATATTTGCAATGTACCGAGGAAACAAAACAACAATTAATATGTGAAACTAAAAATGACCCAGAGCTTGTTAAATTAATAGAGTTAAATCAGAAAGGTTGGCCTGAAAATGTGAAAAATGTACCAGATGAGGTATTATATTACAAAAAATTTATAAGTGACATTACTGTTGATGATGGCCTTGTATTTTTGCAAAGCAAACTTATTATTCCAAAGACATTAAGGATAGATATACTTAAAAAATTACATGAAGGTCATCTAGGAATAAGTAAAATGAAAAGTTTAGCAAGGGAAATTTATTATTGGCCCAAAATGGGAGATCACATAGAAGTGTTTGTAAAAAAATGCTATGTTTGTCAAACACATCAAAATAAGAACATAAAAGAACCTTTGTTATCACATGAAATCCCTGAGTTACCTTTCGCTAAACTAGGAATTGATATTATGGATTTCAAAAATAAAAACTACTTGATTGCTTATGACTACTACTCTAAATGGTTGGAAATCAAACCTATTACTAGTAAAACTGCGAAATGTATTAACAATGCCCTGTTAGATATTATTTGTGTCCATGGTTCACCTAGTGAGATTGTTTCAGACCACGTTCCATTTGACTCTCGGGAATGCAAAGAATTTGCTTCAGAATGGGGATTTAAATATTCATTTACTAGCCCCCGGTATCCACAGTCAAATGGAATGGCGGAAAGGGCTGTACAAATTGCTAAGAAAATGCTTAAAAAATGTTATGATGATAAGACTGATGTAAGAGTAGCTATGTTGCATTATAGAATGTCACCGGTATGTGGTACAAACTTTACACCAGCGCAATTAGCTATGAATAGAAATCTGAAATCTAAGTTTTATGTTAACTATAGCTATTTGAAACCAAAAATTAATAGTAATGTAAAATATGAATTTGAAAAGCAACAAAATAGAAATATTAGGAAATATAATAGAAATACTAAAGACAAAAGGGAATTCTATGTGGGCCAACAAGTAATGTTCTTAAAGGACCCAAAAGTAAATAAATGGGTGCCAGGTACTATACATAATATTAATGGTTTAAGATCATACACTGTACTGGATAATAATGGTGTGTTATACATAAGAACATCATTTCATGTTCGACCAGGATAATAATGTCTGTCTATTTCTAATATGTCAGTTTGAAGGATGTGCAGTTGTGTTGGCATAACAATGTAAAATAATTAGATGATAATGTTAGTAATATGTTTGTTATGTAAGAATATAGTAATTTTCTTCTGTTTATATTGAAGGGGAGAAAAGATAAGTTCATTTTAAGTTATACAGATATGTACTTATGTTCACTGTTATTAGACTTATATAAATATCTAGAATTAGACTAGAATACCCATAACATTTTACTTGTTTTGAAAAGGGGAAAGATGTAGTAGTCTATGGTAAATAGATGAGCCTTGGTGCCAATAGATGTCTATGGGTAGAAGGGAGGACCCCAAGCGCATTGTCCATGGCTGACCTCTACAGAAAAACTTGTAAAAACTCGTGTGCTAAAAACTAAATAAAATCAATTAATAAAATACTCTTTTATTGAAACACTACAGGTATACGCTTTATAATGTAAGTGTACGCTAGCTTTATAATGTATGTATGTAGGTAAGTGTACGTTTCCTCGATTAGGAACATTATGAAAAAAAAAAATGAACAAACTTCCTTCAATAAATTAAGATCAGCGTTTAGTAAACATGCCTATAATCTATAATAATCAATAAGTAATCATTTATTTCGTACATTACAAGAATAACACGTCATATTCGTAATACAAAAACAGATAGCATACAAATAGATATATTAAATTCTAGAGGTTATGTACTTATATTAAATTAAAATAGATGCAAAGAAATGATTCATAACTATAAAATTTTGAATTAAATTTAAAATTATAATTATTATGTACATATAATTAATTATAATACTTAGTTAGATAATAATTAGTATATTTACAAACAATTAAATAATCTTAAAAGGGGGTAAGTAAGTACCTTACCTACCATCATGTTCTGCTGCTGTCCGGAAAAAGCAAGTGCAGATTCGCAAGTTGAACCATACAAGGTTTAACTTATATAATAACATTAAATAAATGACTTCAGAAGTCAAGACATAGGTACATAAACCAGGCTCTTAAATTATCAGATGTCAGTCGGTAGGCTTGTAAAATTGACTAAATGTTGTGATCTGTTTGATTATTTAATTGTTATTATATTGTACTGATTTTTCAGGCACCACCTCCCCTCGTAGTTTTAAGAGAACCAATATGCATTTTAAACAAAAACGTAGAGAAAAATAAAACTCGTGAACAAAGTCCTTCCTTGTTGAACGGGACTCGTTCGCTGCTCTACATTTCAGCTGATTTGATTAACGTTATCACGAGCGAGACAGCTATACATCCCACTCATTCACGCACGTGTTAATTTTGGTATCGAATCGAACGCATTGCCTCGTCATTCGGTCAAGCGGTCGGGTTTCGCTCGCTCATTCGGCGCGAGTCGGCACTTTCTTCGCTAGTACGCATGCGCGAAGACTGTCAAACGAACGGTGCATCACATCTAACCTAATTCGCCGAATATAATATATAGCTGATTTTTGCGTTAAAAAGTGTTTTTATCATAAAAATGGCATTAACAAGCTTAGAAAAAATTGCGATTGTGTTGCTAGCAGCAATATTGCTGTATTTTGTGAAGTTAATTTTAAAAACTGTTTATACCTATGCGATCGGCCCGGTTGTGAATAAAGTGGACTTCAAATCTAAAGGAAAGTGGGCACGTAAGTATTGAATGATTTTTTACACTCGTATTGTTGCTTTGTGAATGAAATTCACAAGTAAGTAGTATTTTTCTAAAATAAATAAATAAAATACTAGAATGCCTAAATTGTAGGCCACATGAATTTCATGCCCATACATCTGTGTAAGGTGTGATTGTATAACACGATAGGTGCACGTTTGTGTGCGTGTAGCGTTTATCTGTGTGTTTACCTGGTTGGAACGACGGATTCCTTCGAGGTAATAATATATAAATAAAGGATCTACTTACTTACCTACTTATTTTCATGAGTGCCACAGAAAGGTGTACCTATTGGGGTCAATGATCGCCGCATGCAACGAAGTTCAAAGCCCTTGTAACCTCCTTGTTGCTGTCTTTTTTCTTCATTATACCTAGGTCCCTATTTACCGATTTTTAAAGTTTATTTTTCCAAAGAGGTCTTGTGCTGCTGACTCTTTAAGTTGGTAGTTATTAAGTTTTGATTCGTTCTATTTTAACGTAGAGCAACGGTAAGATACAGAAATCGACGCCTTAATGATCGATTTCTACTGCAGATTCAATTGAAAGTACCTAGTAAGTACTTAGGTAGGTAGTTACTTGTAAGCCAGTCTTAGAAAGTAGGCAAGTGTAAGTGCGACTGGTTTAACATCCGTAGACCTCAGTACTGAGTACTGGTACCTATACCTACACCGTGAATACCTCTGTGGCGCGCGGGCGAAGGTCCGCCTGCGACGCAGGAGGTTGCGGGTTTGATTCCCGCCTTGGGATAAATTTTTGTTTCGCACGCGTTATTCGGAATAAAAAGTAGCTTAAATATTTTTTATTCGACACAGAACATGCAAAATTCGGCCTGATCCGTTCAGTAGTTTAGACGTCAAGAAGCAACAAACATCCATACATAGGTACCTACATCTAAACACAGTGAATGAAATCCGTGGAGAACCACGATTTCTAGGAAACTCAAAATTTTAAATACCTACTTACCTTAATATTTTATTACTAACCTTAACATTTTCAGGAACTGATTAACTAATGCCAGCATTTGTAATGAGTCATTGAAATTTAAGTAGGTACCTATTTAATATTTAAAAGATATTTTAATTGCAAAACAGGATCTTTTATATTAAATAAATAACATAATAGGCTAATTAAAAAACGACGACGAAGTAATTGGAATGCTCAAAAGTATGGCGGAAGACTTTTTATATTATTTATAGTTTTTTTTACAAAGTTATTAATTTGTATGAACTTTAATCTTAAAATCGAAATGCCGGGACATTTCGATTTCCTCTTAAGTTTTATCCTTTTAAGTTTGGAGGTTCTACCAAAGTCGAAATAAAATGACCTTCACAGGAAAACGACGTTTATAACAATACTTAACAAATATGTTATTGTAAATTAATCCTATTTGGGAACAGCTCTAGAGGAATTACATAAATCAACTCAAAGTTTGGCGAATTTTGACCATGTCGTTCCTATTTTGGCAGCCAGATATTAAAATGTGCTTTTTGTAAAAAATAAAACGTCAAGTGCGAGTCAGACTCGCGCACTAAGGGTTCCGTTAAATTGTAAGACCTAGTTTCTTGCCAAATATTATGATTTTAGGTCAACATGAAGTAGGTACCCTGTATATTTTGGTCGAGGGAGAGAATCAAATCATATTCTTTTTGGTTGATAAACTACAAATTTACGGTATTCAGATTTTTATCGTTATTTATGCTATAAGACCTTGCTTCTTGCCAAATTTTCATCTAACAATATAATAGGTAAGTATTAGTGTGATGTGATGTGATTAGTGTGGTCACATCACATCGTGTGACCAGCCTAGTTACAATTTTGTCACCTGAGCAGATAAGACTGTCCGCCGTGGGGCTGTAGATAATTTCCGGGTTATCTGTTGACATTGACCTTCGGACCAAGGGTAATATTATAATCTATACCTATTAAAATGTGATTACTTGAGGCAAAAACTTTCTAACTCTTATCTATCACTCTTTTACTATTCTATCTATAGGTAATTTTCTAGCCAAGTTGATACTACGTGATAATATTTTATTAACTGTGTAATAAATAAGATAACCAACATCTCTAATATTTTCAAATTTCAAAAATCCATTGGGCAGTTTGTGAAACTAGAAGATTTTTAATGCCTCTGTAATAGTTTGATTTTGTATAGTTTAGACAGAGATGCGAAAACAAAGTTTAGTGGCCACCAAGAGCAACTATCCAGTGGATTTTTGAAAATTCCTTTGTTACCTGTCGTCTGTTCTTTGCCTCAGTGAGGAGACTTCCAGACATCTTATCATCAGTTGTGTCCAAGATGGCGGCACATTCCCATCTGAGTAACCACATGGTGGTTACGCTCAGACAGGGTTTGGCGAGCTTATAAATCATGATTTCCCTGAATTTTTGTATGCGAAGCCTAATCTTCCTATTAACCAGATGAAATAACCATTTCCTATGAACCTGATGAACCTAACCTAACCTACATTGAGAGAGAACTTTTGAGTACACTCAAAATATTTGCTGTCTGGTTAGAACCCCAATGAGGCGACCAACTGCTCGGCTCAGATCTGTGGGTCGCCTCACTGAGGCAACCAACGGAGGACACATGTGCCGCCATCTTGGACACAACTGATGACAGAAATCGTAAAAATTTGAATAAAAAGGTGGCGGAGCTAGTGTGAGTCGGAATAGCGGCTTAACTATCTCGTTATTACGTTATTAGAAGTCTACAGCTGTCCTTGCAGTAACTGTTCGTTATAAGACTTTGTTTTCGCATTTGGAAAAACTCACGGAGTGCAAGGGATTTAGTTGTTTACTCCAAAACCTCGGACGAAATGCGTACTCGCATTTCCTTCTAATTAACCGCACTAAGTAATATATGCGGAGGCTTGGATGGCCATCCATCCAAACATGCACATAATAGCAAGTATCCATTATATTTGGTACCTTTCACGACAAAATTACTGAGCTGATCGAGCAGAAATTCTGCACAAATATAGCATATTTTATCAAATTTCATACTAATAAGATTCAATGTAAATTAAATCACACAAAAAAGTAGGTACAAACTATTTTTTTGTGTGATTTAATTTACATTGAATATTATTTAGACATAAGGCACTCTTGTAATTTTTTGATATAACTAAGTAAGTGATCCTTGTCGTTCCTATAGTTGAAAATAAATGAAATGAAAAAGTTATATCTTCATTCGGGTACGGGCGGGTTTACAATTGTATGCAATTGATATGCATTGCAATTGATTGTAGTCATCCCGGACAGGTTAAAATACTTTTCATTCCTTAAAAACGCGTGCAAATCGAAGTGAAATACTTAATATTAAGTAATATTTATAAAACAAACGTTTACCAAAGGACGACTTTCAAAGAGCCCACACTCGATGAGGTAACGTCGTTTTTAGGGTTTCGAGATCGGTTTCGAAACCCGTCTCGCTTTGTCCGTCCTTTTTTCCCTTTTTAATATCTCGGCAACTACCGCAGCGATCAACTTAAAATTTTAAACATAAATACATTTCGTGTGCTTGTACAGATTTGAAGAAAAAAAAATTAAATAAATAAGTACTTTTATGAAAAATGAAAATGACAATTTTCCACACAAATTTTGATAATGAAATTTTAAAAGAGACCTACAAGGTCAAGTGGGGTATCAAATGAAAGTTATCGGTTTATATTATCTCAAAACAGTTTTTGAAATTTTTGTACGATACATACTAATTTACCATTACCCCATAATCTCCGAAGTTTGCTTGCAGAGCGATCCATCTGAAATGTAGGTACTGCTATTTTTAGGTATTCATTAAATTGCGAAGTCTCTAATCATTACCTTTAGTACATAATATAGTTGTATAATTGACAAACGTTCGTAACCCTTGGCACGCGAGTTCACTCCCACTTGACGGATATTGTTTTTAGTAAAACTTTTAAATCCATCATGGTTATTAAATCTAAAGTCATTTACAACGGGATATTTACCATGATTTGAGTTTTGACTTTTCCAATATTTCGGCACAGTTTCATGCGCCATGATCACGTTGTTTTTGGTAGTTCCTGTGGCCTCTCTCCGGCTCCATCAGCAGGATCCTGGTCATCTTATAGGATATCATTATGCTTGGGAAGACCAATCCAATGAACCTAAACTCGACGGGGTTACGTCATTTCGTTTAGGAGTTCCTATGGCCTCCTTCTAACTCCCATCATCAGACCCGCTCAATGGCATCATAACATTGAATTGTCACTGAACTTACATAAGGACATATGCCGAATTTCAGCTCAATCGATTGAGGATCACTGATCACTGGTCTAAAATTCAGTTGCAAGATTGGTCCCACAGTAAACACAGGTAGAGATAAACCATTCTAAAAGTGAACGCCGATTGTATGACGTTAAGTGAAGGGGGCGTGCATTTTTAGAATGGTTTATCTCTTCTTAAGTATTAACCGGGCAAGTTAAAGAAAAGTTTGTAAAAAGTTTGATTCTGACCTCGAAAATATTCATTTTGGAGCCGCCGCGCCCCTGAACTATCCTTTACGAATCTTACATTTAAATGTAGAATTTTACATTCATACATTTATGGAAATAAATCAGGTTTGAACAGGAAATCTTCTAAATTAATATTGAACGACACTCGTTAAACAAGAGGTCACTTAGCACGTACTTATTAAGTGTTTATAGATGGTCAACTAGATCCTTAAAAATCCTTATCTTAACTTGATCCGTGCCCTAACCGCGAGCATTCGCTTGTAATGTATCATCCGAATTTGAGCATTACATCCAGTGAGGCAGGTAAACTGAGCATTACAGTGCACAGTCTAGATAGGCGCTCCTTCACCACGAGCATTCCATTATTAATTTGAATTTAGTTGTATTCTTATATTGTAAACACAACTGAATCGACTACAGCAGAATGCAAAAAATATAATCTTGTGGAACTGTTACATCACAGATGTAGGAATAATTATAAATCTGTGTGTTACATTAAGGTAATACCTCACCGCGGACATTGATACATAATTTTACATAATGTAAAATGATATCCGCTTCGTCTGACATTGTAAAAACACCTGAATCAACTATAGCAGAATGCTCAAAAAAATTTTTCTTAGGATTGTTACATTACAAGTGAATGCTCACATTGAGGGAGCTCCTTTGAACAGTTTGAACAAGCTGTTTACATACATTGTGAATAGTAATGTTGACTGAGATTTTAGAGAAAAGAGATGTATTTTATTTTCAAACAAGACCTCTAAGTCTTGTTTGTTTTGAATAATAATTTAAATAAAGCATAAGAAACTGGCTTATGCCCGTGGCTTAGCTCATTGTGTTGTAGGTTTACCTTACCTCTGTGATATTTTCATATAGAGCTTCATTTATTCAGAATTTTACCTGTATTTATGACATTAAGGGTATGGCGAGATGTCAGTGCAGATCCCAGTTCCCCCACTCAGAATTAGAATTAGAATTAGACATTAAGGGTACACAAGTCGTCGGCGCGAAAGCGTCAGTGGGTGCGGCCTTCTATGCTGTCTCACCTGACATAGTAGATGATATTATTATGCACAATGATTCATTCGTAAAACGGCAGCGTAAAAAAATTTAAACAGACTTTTAGCACACAGGTTTTTATAGAAAAACTATTGAGTATATTATGTATCTTTTCATGATAAACTTGTTTCAACTTTTGAATAACTAAATTTTGTGGTATCGGTCATTTTAGAGTTTTCTTTCTCCGTAAGTATATAGATAGATAGATTATTTCTTTATTGCACCATCAATAAATAAAACAATTAAAAATGAACTTAATACTAAATATATCTAGTGTGGCACAATCGGCGGCCTTATCGCTAATAGCGATCTCTTCCAGACAACCTTTATATATGTATCTATTCCAGGCAACGTATATTATTTATTTTCGCCCAAAGTTGGGCTAAAATCAGTGTTAAAATACGAAAACTTAGAAGCTTGTATTTTTCAAATGTATAAGTACTTTTTTACGGTTTTGGGTGTATACAAACAGATAATGACGAGATAAATTGATATTTATCCTTAGTTTTGGATGCTCAACATCAAACAGCGTAGGAGTTACCCTTCCACGTTTGTATGGAAAGACGAGCGACTCGTTTAACCTTAAGAGATGTAATTTTAGTAAAGTAAGAAGAAACACAATCATGTTGCCATCAACAAAGAATTCAAGTAAGAAAACAAAGAGTAAGACTATGAGCCAAATTATTGCCATTGGATCTACTCTACCAGTACGACCAACGTCACTACAATTTGATAATTTACTGGAGATAGAAATTAATTAATTAAGTAATTTACAGAAGAACTCCGCAGTAGAACCACCTCAACCTCAACCGCCTGTATTGGTCCTGGACGCAGGGCTCCCCCTGATAAGCGCCTTATTGGCTTTTATCACATGGGGGTAATGCCCATAATCCCCACACTGAGCATGCGGTTGGGGATCACAGTTCGGTGGTAGAATTGTTCTGCAGGGGCGCTGCTGCCCGCCCTCGGTGGATATCCCTTAGTCGCCTCTTACGACACCTGCGGGAAGAGTTGGGGTGGTGCAAATTCTAAGCCGGCACCACACATCGACCACAAAGGATATAATTTTCCACACACTCGCAACTTTACAATATTATTTGTACCATGTGGTGTGAGACGTCTTGTTTTCATGTTTGTTTCCATGAATAAGAGATTTTAGAAAAGCTTTTGATGTTCTTTGGAAGGATTTTGGGAAATTCCCATAGGACCGTATTGGGTAACCGCCATTTTTCCTAGTTTCAGTAGTAACGAAATAAGGTGTATGTACCTACATAAATAAATAAGTATTCGTAATACTTCGTAGTACCTTAAATTGCTCGTTGGGAAATCTTTTTATATTCTTATAAAATTGCAGCAATCTGTTACATAATAACATATCAACACAGTGTAACATACTTCCATGTTACGTCGTGTGATAACGGTCTCTGTTGCAATTTAATAACCGGCATGGGCGAAGTAAGCACCTACCTATACCTAGACCATGAATGAAGAAAGTAGAACAGCGCTACAACATTATTAACACAACACAACACATCAT
The DNA here is from genome assembly GCA_963564075.1 of Eupithecia subfuscata. Lineage (NCBI taxonomy): Eukaryota > Metazoa > Arthropoda > Insecta > Lepidoptera > Geometridae > Eupithecia > Eupithecia subfuscata. The sequence continues at coordinate 5,611,029 of OY751117.1, read as the reverse complement.
CAATAATGTTTTGGCCTGTTGACATAAGTTTTTCTGGGCTATATTCATGGGCCTGGAAATAATAATAATAATGCTGGACAATTCACACAGCATTATCTAGCCTCAAGCTAAGCAAAGCTTGTGTTATGGGTACTAGATAACTGATATACTTAATACAATACACTACATAGATAGATATTTTTTATTATACATAGAAAACATCCAGAACGCCCTGGACAAATATCTGCAGATCGTACAAACATTTGTCCCGAGGCGGGAATCGAACCCGCAACCTCCTGCATCGCAGACAGACCTTCGCCCGCTACGCCACAGAGGTCGTAAAATACATTTTAGATTGTGAATGCAACGTAATAAAGCTGAAGCTGAAATGAACTTTTCATTTCAGCTTGTACTTTACCGTCCGCTAAATGGCTGACAGCGGTCTTTCTGAGTTGAAATAGAGCATCTCTTTCTACAGATGAAAACTGAGCGAGACTTCAGACCCAGAAAGATAGCTAACATTAAGAAATTGTGTACTTAATTACGACTAAGAATTAAATTAAATTAAGAGTCTATGAGGTTTTTGATATTAAAGGACGCTCGAGTCCGAAGGCAGTTCCAGAGTTTTTTGACTGCTACTTCACTTGACCACGTGGTGTAGGTAAGTAGTTAGTTAGCACATTCCCGCACTGAGGGAAGGATGCAGGTTCAAGTCCCCGTCGAAGTCATTTTTTTTAGGATATTAGGATTTAGGAGATTAATCCCGAATACTCAAACGGAACTTACGTTTGAGCACGTCTCAAGGCGCGATGTTTTGACAGTTATCAATGAAAATCTGTCAAAAATTGGTCACTTGAAACGTGCTTAAATCTGAGTTGCATTTGAGTATCCGGCGGTTAGTTATTTATTTGATTTCTTAGAAATAAATAAATAAAATTATTATCATGTTTCAGAATGATTTGCTTTTCGAAATGTTCTTGGGTCTGAAATTTACTTACCCATGTTTTTTCTTAATGTAATTTTAATTATTTTGCAGTAACAAAGAATGAACTTTACAAGCAGCAATATGCTTTGCTTATTAGAAGATGCGGGATCGTGTATTTTCTGTTCTGTGTTGGTTAACTGTTATGTGTCGATTACTATCATAACTATCGTCCGAATAGTGTAGGAAAACAAAGTAATTTTCATTATGTCATTACCTTCTATAATTAATCACAAAGCATTCTAAAGTTGTGAAATTTGTAAGTTTAGTTAAGTTTAAGGTTTCTAGGTAAGTTATGTTTGTTCGGGTAGGTGACGTAGGTGTGGCATTAACGGAAAACACGTTCAAAAAATTTATTTTTAAAAATTGTACAGTTCTACAGAAATGAAAGGCTTCGTACGGTTTATGTTTTTTTATAATTCTACAAGATAATGCTCCCCCCAAAAATCGCGCTATACCGCTCTCACGTTTTTTAGGAATAAGCCTATTATGTTATTCCAGGTGCAGAACTTTGTGTGCAAAATTTCACATGGATCCATTCAGTACTTTTGGCATCGTTTTCACACTAACATCTTCATAATGGCACAAACTTTCGCTATAATATTATATGGTACTAGCTGCCCGCGGCTTCGCACGCGTATTATCTGAATTGTCCTGCATTATTATTATTATACACTCATTTATTTTTATATCTCGCTATAAAATACATTTTTTTACAATAGAAAATAAAATAATTAGGTATAGAATTATTCTACAGTAAAAAATATATCAAAACGGTGAATAACCGGCCGCGAAGCTAGGCTCAAGCAGCCGGTAACTAGGGCTGCAGAGAGAGGAACTTTCTGACGAAGCGCGCCGAGTCCAGGAGTACCGCTTTTTGAATCTGGCCCTTGATCCAACTTCCTAGCGAGAGTCTCTTGAGATGTTGATCAAGGCTCTTCGCTAATACGCCGTTAACCGAAACGATTATCGGGACGATAGTCGCTGAATCAACATCCCACATGCTATTACGAGTATTATAATTAATATTATCTGTATAAAAAGAAGCCTATTGTCTAAGTTAGGCTTTGCTCTAAACGTGTGCGAAATTTCATCTTGATCTGTTCAGTAGTTTTGGAGATCCTAGGCACAGTCCTAGGTAACAAAAATTCAGATTTCACAAACTTTCAGCTTTATAATATTAGTAGACTAGTTCCTAGATCTTTATGCCTAGGTATCCTACTAATCCTAGTAGGATACCTAGGCATAGAGATCCGGGAATAGGCCTAAGAATATTATACTTTTTAATCCATCATGGTTATTAACACTAAAGTCATTTACATTGGAATATTTACCATGATTTGAGTTTTGAGCTTTTCAATATTTCGGCACAGTTTCATGCGCTATGATCACGGAATTACTGAGGGCACTGCAAGTAAGTTTTTATTGGCAGATTTATTGATGGATATATTCCGTCCTAAATGACCTTAGTAAAAATATACATTCTTCTTTATGCTACGGTCACACTATAATAACGCGAAGAATTGCGCTGTCGCGACAAGTCTGGTTAAGATGTTCGTCCTATCGCGAATCATCATCGCGACAACAAAATGCCCTCCGCTACGCTGTCGATAAACTGCCGCACATCAAAGGGTTTTGTCGTGACAAAAGTTCGTGCGGTTGGCTACATTTCGCGCGCGCTTTGTGGACAGCGAGACGCCGCCGAGCGGTGTGCATGTATTGTAGCTGATTTTTGTTATTATTATTAACCTATGGAGTGACTTATGGAGTGAACAATTGATCGAATTTTGGAATTTGTCCTAAATTACGAAGCTAGCCTGTTTTGTGGAATCCTAATCAACCTAATGACAAACAAAACATGAGTTATGATTATGACGCCATGAGCGCAACCGCCTCTTTTCCGTAAACTTTTCCGTTACGAATCTTCGCCTTGTAAATGTGGCCGTAGCATTAAAAGAAAGATAATATTATTGCGATATAAGACCTTATTTATAACGGCACCTACTTAACTGGTATGTTTATAAATAAGGAAGCGAGCGGGGTCACAAAGCACTTTATCTTGCCTCGTACAGGAATTTATACAAGCTCTACCTTACCCTTAATCTTAAGGCGTGTTTAATTTTTGTTGAAATTACATCGTTAATCAAGAAATTCTTGGGAGTACCGTGATAATTTTCGTGTAAGTTGAAATTAACGGTTTGTAACCAGGAACTCATAATGAGATGAGGGTAGCTAGATATGGCGATGAACATGGCATTTTTGTTTAATGAAAATTGTTTGGTACAAAGCCCTCATCTACATTCTAACAGCCCACAAATGTCCACTGTTGGACATAGGCATGCTCCATCCCCCTTATAACTCACAATGAGATGAGGGTAGCTAGATATGGCGATGAACATGGCATTTTTGTTTAATGAAAATTGTTTGGTACAAAGCCCTCATCTTCATTCTAACAGCCCACAATTGTCCACTGTTGGACCTAGCCATGCTCCATCCCCTTTATAACACACACGTCCACTACTGACAATGCATCCCCTAAACAAGAGAGTTTAACTATCACCACGCTTGGCAGACGTTGCAGCATAGCCCATATAAAGCAACTTTATTTACATGTGAATTTAAGTGATACTGGAGAATAAATAGGCTAAACTTCTCCCACTCGCAGGCGCATGCGCGGAAATTGTCAGAAAATGGCGGCGTAAAATACCCGATCAGGCCATAGAGTCTGGTCAAATAAGACCAAAAAGTAGGGGTAAGGTTACAAAAATTCGCAGCCAGCTGAAAATTGGTAGGATGGTTCAAAACACTATTAAAAATGAAATGTGAAAGTCTTCATCGAACCGACTCTCAAAAACGGTGACTTAGGAAAAAAGTAATTTGACATTTTTTATAGAAAATTATCTGCGGGTGCCATGGCCATCTAGTTTCTTTAGCACAAGCTTAAAGTGTTAGATGATGCTTTAGAAGTGTTCAGAATTTCTACTTATTCCCATTTCAATACTAATAAATAAAATAAATAAATAAATAATGCTGGACAATCCACACAGCATCATCTAGCCCCAAGCTAAGCAGAGCTTGTGTTATGGGTATTAGATAACTGATATACATAATACAATACACTTTATAGATAAAAAGATAAGATAAAAAAGATAAAATATTTTATTTGCCAGAAAACTTATTTCGACCAAACAGTTGCTGTTGGTCCCTGCACGAGGCAAGCCTGTGTCGCGAGAAGCCTGTTTACAATAATATATTTACCGTTCATGGATTAAGTGTACAGAGCTAGGGCAAACTATGAAACAGAGCAGATAGATATTTTTTTATTGTACCTACATAGAAAAACATCCAGAACACCCTGAACAAATATCTGCAGATCGTAAAAACATTTCTTTCGAGTCGAGGTTTTTATAGTTTACAATTAATGACTTGGTGATCTACAGTTAGGTATATTCTTGGTAGATTAGATGATGACCAAACCTAAAGCCAAAAAACAATGCGTGAAAAGCCGCGGGCAGAGACTAGTATCACACTAATATTATAAATGCGAAAGTTTTGATGGATGTATAGATGGATGGATGTTTGTTACCTCTTCACGCCAAAACTACTGAACAGATCGGGCTGAAATTTTGTATACAGATAATGATAATCCTGGAATCAAACATAGGCTACTTTTTATTCCATAAATCAGTTCCCATGAGATAGAAATCACCTTTTAACGTTTCTATAGAAACAACGCGTGCGAAGCCGCGGGCGGCAGCTAGCATTTAATAAAGTCAAATCCTTAAATACTTTTGCTAAACAATTTCTATAAAATAACACAACACAGCCAGCATTTATTAAACATTTAGTTACCTATAGCAAGTGACCTTATGTTAGATACGCATCAAGCTTTCACCTCGCCGGGCAAGTTCAAGGGGAACCGGTTCTTGTGTACCAAGAGCAAGGTTGCTTATGCGCTGGCAACGGTACTTTACGTCTTTACGATATGATTTTAAGAGAAAGTTTTTATGTAAGGTAGGTTTTGCGCGTAGCTTTGCTCGCAAAGTAGGTAGGAACAGCGCATCAGCATTGCCATACAGCGGGGCAATGCAGCCAGCGTCTTGGGGGCGCTTCCGACTGGTGGATCAGTTGAGCTACTTGGAGATTGTTTGCAACAGTCTGCAGCCAAATTTATTTCTATTACTAGCTTCTGCCCGCGGCTTTGCAAGCGTATTTTCGGTATAATAAGTAGCCTATTATCTAAGTTAGGCTTTGATCTAGGCGTACGCCAAATTTCATCTTGATCTGTTCTGTAGTTTTGGAGATCCCAGGTAACAAATATTCAGAGTTCACAAACTTTCGGCTTTGTAATATTAGTAGGATAATACGATTTGATTGTAATTTTCTTTATAAATAAAGACATAATAATATTAGTATTGATGGATATTGATATTTGTCTTGTGAAGCGACTTTTGGTCGTAACTGCGAGTGAAGCCTTAGCACGAGCCACAAGCCCGTATCAATTGCAAATTATGCAGATTCCCCACCGCACATAAATTGTTGACTCAGCAACGGGAACTGCTGAGTACACTGCAGCCTGTCAATATACGATTACGTACGAATGTAACGTACGTATCTGATTATGTACGACGATATACATTTGTTTGTATATCTGGTGTCCTAGTTTGATTAGGTATTGCAAGCATTTTTAATGTTTGAGTAGCATTGTCAGCCGATTTTTGGCCATCTTTGTTATTCTTGGTAGATGTGATTTAGTTTTTGAGTTCATTTTTAACCGTGAGGTTAGGTATAATAATGTTTTTCGCGCGTATCGGTATCGTTGTCCGAGACTCTTTACACATCAAATCAACAAAAGGACTAAAGCGATTTTGATGAATGAGATATCGGAACACTCTTCAGATTCTTAGAGTGTTTTTAGCTACCTTTCGTAGGCCTTTGCCTTCTTATTTTAAAAATACCCAATATTAGCGAGAAAACATAAAACTAAAAAAGTCGGGGTTCTTATAGTTTTCAATTAATGACTTGTTGGTCTACAGTTAGGTATTCCTGGTAGATTAGATTATGAGCAAACCTAAAGCAGGGCTTCTAAAAAAGAGAGGAACTTTACACAATAGGACACTGATCCAATAGTTTCAAACGAACTAGATTATGAGTATTATTAGTTTCCGAAAGATTTTGTGACTTTTGTTGCATTTCCTTACTAAAACTTGGACAACGTTGACTAGTCTGCGGAAGTCAACCGAAAATTTTTCACGTTTAGGTATTGTGCAGTCTTAGTAGCCACTCATCTACCAACTACGTTTCCAGGGCATTTCACAATATTATTTTCAATAGCCGCCCAGTTTTCGGAACAGCAAGAGTGGCTGAAGTTCTTCATCAAAGTTACATTGCAGAAGTTAACAGCTTAGTGCGACAGGGTTCTAACTCTCCTTAACACCAATTTCAGCTCAATCTATTGCATGAATAATGCACGACCAATAGCCGTTTATCCGTCCTATGTATAACAAATACCTATACAGTGTATATAATCAAGCTTCCTTTGTTTCAGTTGTGACCGGGTGCACAGATGGAATTGGCAAGCAGTATGCGAGAGAGGTAGGTCATTATCAGAGATAGGAATAGGTAGTGCAATTTAGGGTTGATGACCTCAAACATTAGAAATAGTATGGATACGCCCCCGGGATTCCTGGATTTGAAAAAATAATATACTAAATGCGGTAAGCGGTAAATGATTTTTTGCTACTGAAATCCAATTCAGTAGCACAAAGGCAAATCAGAGGTCCAGTGGCATTAAACATGTTTTAATCCAATTATGTTTACTCCACTCAAGAGCACATTCACCCCAGCAGTTGTCGGTTCTTCGCGAGATAAGGCCAGCCCACTGCCACTTCAGTGGCAATTCCTAGACGGCTCGGCAAATCTAGTGTACGCCCTCCAGCCAGATGGGATGTTGACCTGCGAAAGACTGCAGGCAGATGCTGGATGCGGCAAGCTGAAGCCGAGGCGCTATGGCGCTCATTAGGTCTAGCCTATGTCCAGCAGTGGACTAACATAGGCTGATGATGATGTATTTACTCAGCTCGTGAGCACCCACTGCGGTATAGACTTCCTCTCTACTCCGCCATTCTGTCTGTCCTGACCACTTTCATCCCTTACTGGCTTTTTTGTCGATGTCGTTTGACCATCGGAATAGTCCTCATTGTCGTATGAGTAACGTTTATTTCTTTAGGTTTACAAAATAAGCACATAGATTAGCCAAATTTTAAACTAAATACAAATTACCTCTCGCTTGGCGAAAATTACGTAATTGCTTTAGTCCATCTTCCGCCTAGCCAAGTGTCCTGCCGCTTTCTACTTGACATCTTCGATTAATCCAATGAATTGTATAATCCAATTAATTTTGATTGGATGATAGTCCCTGCCACCTATTGTGTGATATTAACTCTACAGACCCAAGAAGTCTGAAATGAAAGTAGTTCAAATGATAAAAGGTCTACATAAGTATTGAATATACAACGTAAAAATTTGTCATTAAATAACCCGCCCCTGACCATTCCCGGTGTAAAGGTGCCCATAATGCTTGCAGCATTACCCCGCTGAATAGCGATTTCAATCCTTTGCACCAAGAACGACCCAGAGCGGGAATCACCTGTCACTTAGTTAAGTTTTCTCCCACATAACCCTTCGCATCCACACTCCAACTGCCCAAGGTCTCCACTGCTACAGGTGTATGCTTCCTTGGAGCAGCTTTACCACTAACTTTTTCTAACAATTAAGTTACTAAGTACTAAAGTTATTTGAAAACGTGATATTTAGGTACCTTGCATTTTTTTGTAATTCCTGTTTGTAGGTGGTCTTGGCCTTATTTGGAGGAAGTACGCCTTTAATCGAAAAACCCCGACGACAAAAAAATTCTATCTGTACACCAAGTTTTGTACCGATCGGTTGTAAAATACGACCTGTAGAGGAGTACAGAGATCCTGACAGAAACCTAATTTTGCTAGACTTGACGCAGAGACGCTTCGCTCACTTCGTTCACTTCGTTCGCTCGGTCAATAATGTCACAATTAATAAAATTGTTTGTAACCACTGAATGTGAAAATCTCCTTGCAAATTGCATATAGGTTCTAAGCTGCACATCAACCCCAAAGTGAGTCTTGGCCTCCGACACAAAAGATCGCCTCTGCTTTCTGTCTAGCGCCGCGCCGCCTCCGGTGTGAAGTTGAAGTGAGGGAAGGTTATAAAACATACATAGGTACAATAGGCAGAAAAACATTCAAAAGAACCTTAGGCGACTTTGTACCATATGTACTTAACAAAATGCCCTCTGTTGACCGATTCAAACTGTGACCTCACCCGATTTGGAGATAATGATTCTTCAATAAAACATCAATGACTTTAATTTATTGATATACCTACCTTGGTTTTTACTACTTCTGTACAACGGTTTTTTACTTCCCTATTGATTTGGAATTTGGACTAAATAACAATTATGTACTAAGTAATATCTTCGCCACTTATTGTTTTTTGATTTTGACGTTTCTTTTTTAGTGTTATTTTCATGTATT